>JAWZYV010002198.1:0-1289832 GCA_038373885.1 Cheiracanthium punctorium
GTTTGAAGTGATTTTTGTTTCAAGTTCGGAATTGGACATTTATGTATTTAAATAAATAAAAATAGACTTTACCAGTACAGTTCTCAAAGTTTTTTTAAAAAAAAAGCGAGGGGGAAATTCAGTTACCGGGTGTCCTCGCTAAGCGCCGATGTGTCGCCAAGCTTGGAGTTTGGTCGAAAGTTTGTTTACTTTAGCCTTAGAGTCAGATGTCTGTTGTAACCTGTGTAGATTGAGTTGAGGTGTTGGATGATGCTGTAGTTTGATGAAAAAACGCTCGGTGGGTTCATTAAACGATACCAGGATGTTTGGTAAAGGGATTTTGTGATTGGTTAAGGCAATTTAACTGTAATCGGTAAACCGAGGTTTTAAAACGAGGAAATTTGAAATCGGTGAATCAGTTCTTGTTTTGTGTTATTGGTGTTTGGTGTGTGGTTAGTATATGTTGGTTTTGTGGTTAGTTAGTAAAAGAAAGCGTTTTCGTGTTATGTTATTAGCTGTTGTGCGTTTTGGATATTTTTCAGGAGTTTCTTTAGATAAAGGTAAGTGTTTTTTTTTTAAAGAATTTTTGCAATTGCTTAAGGTTTTCAATGTGAATTGTAAATGTGTATAAGTAGGTTATTTAATCTACCGATGTTGTTTTGAGTTGAAAACGGGCCTGTGTTTGCCCAGTTTACATTAGCTGTATGACTAGGTTGCTTAATTCACTGTTGTTCTTTTAGTTAAAAACGGTTTACTGGTTGCCTAGTTTACATAGCTGTACAACTAGGTTGGTGAATCCACTGAGGTTTTTTTAGTTAAAAACGGACCACTGGTTGCCGAGTTTACATAGCTGTACAACTAGGTTGCTGAATCCACTGAGGTTTTTTTAGTTAAAAACGGACCACTGGTTGCCGAGTTTACATAGCTGTACAACTAGGTTGCTGAATCCACTGAGGTTTTTTTAGTTAAAAACGGTCCACTGGTTGCATACTTTACATAGCTGTAGAACTAGATTGCTTAATATTCTGAAATTTTTTTAGTTAAAAGTGGTTTACTGTTTGCTCATTTTGAATTGCCTGTTACTGAATTTGCTGACAATTTTTAGTGTTAAGTATGGATGGTGTATTTTGTTTCATTGTTTTTTTTAAGTGGAATATCTGTGGAATTTTAATGTGTTAAAGTAATTTGTATTTCCTGACGGTGCTCAACATGTTGTATTATTTTATCGTATTCTAAAATGGTGTTTCACACGTGAAAAATTTGGCGACAAAAAAAAGCGCCAAATAGCGGGTGTTGGCGAGAAAAAAAAGTCGCCAAAAATAGGCGACACCCGGTAACTGAATTACTCCCAAAAGGGATTTCTATGCATTTTAAGCTTTTGGAACCCGAGTACGACCGTCAAAAAAAAAAAAAGTTTGTCGTTCTGTCATTCTGTGCGTGACGCTTTTTTTTCATTCGCACATCACCTAAAATTGACTGAAGCGAATGAAATAAAATTTGGTGACATGATAGGTGGTCACTCATCTTGAACTACATTTTTAAAAAATTCATTAGATTTTGAGATTTTCCAAAAATTGTTTCAAAGTGCGAGTGCGTACATTTTTGTTCGCAGATCAGGTACATGTTAGGGACATTTCTGAGCGGTTAATAAAAAAAAAATAAAGGTAAGTGCTTTTTTTAACGAATGTTTGCAATATTTTATGGTTTTAATGTGAATTTTAAATTGATATTTAAAGTGTTTACGTTTTCGTTAGTGCTACAGTGAAACCTCTCCGAGCGCTGTGTTTACAAATATGACATTTGGATTTTCACAAAGTTCAATGTTAATATGTACATACTTGGAAAAATTTTACAGAATTTTAATAGACAGAAATAATGAAAATTCGAAATATATAAATTTTCACATCCATAAAAAAGTACATTTAAAATTGAAATATGTAATTTTTTTGCGAATAAAATTATCAAAATTTTTGCAAACACAGAATTGCTTTTATTTTTATGCAAAAAGAGTGTGCACAAGTACTTATTGAGAGAACATAGAATGTGCACTTTTTTGTATGTATAAAAACTGCAGATAATTTGCACAAAAAGTGCATACTTTTCCAATTTTTGCAAACTACAGAGTTATGCTTTTATTTTATGCAAAAGATGTGCACAATATTTGAAAACATAGAATGTGCACATTTTTGTATGCAGAAAAACTGCAGATAATTTGCACAAAAAGTGCATACTTTTCAAGGTATTCAAAAATGGGCACTTTTTGTGTACAATCTATACTTTTGTGCAAAAAAAGTGCAGACTTTTTCTAGCTGGGGAGGCGTAGGGTCATCACATCGTCAGGTTCAGGAGATGCGAGACGGCTCGGGGTATCCTGAAGTAGAGCCTTCCCCGCTTTATGTCCACAACACCCATTCACGCACTGTACTAGCTCTGTTAAAATTAACTTCACCAGCAACAGCGGTTCCGTACGTCATGTCTCTCATCAACCCCATACAAATAAGTCTAATCGACTTCTTCAAGATTTCCGGAAAATATGCGAGTGGTTACCTGGCAAGAAAATTTGAAGCACAATGGATTAGTCGCAGTGGCCCGATTTGGAAGCCACCACAGTCACAGGATTTACCTCCAATCGACTTCTTTGTATGGGGCTTTAGAGTTCGGTTTTTAAAAGCGCGTTACCTACGCAGTGTTCCAGTGGGTGGAAGTTCGTTTCCCATTAGAACAATGAAAATCAATCAACGTTGGGCTCGGTCTGTGCTTGAGAAGGGTCAACCTCTCTCAACTGGACTGATGTAGGGCGGCGAATGCTTGAGAAAGCTGGTGCACGCAACCCATACCAGGTCCAACACAATTACACTTTTTTAATTTTTTTTCAGTATTTTCATGTAATTAGTACATTTTTTTAATGTCTAGTGCTCCGCAAAAAAAACCCACAAAATCTTGCCAATGATTCAAAAAATTCCATGATTTTTGTAATTAAAAATTGCATAACTATTACACGGCGGAATAGGTTTGGTTGAATTGAACGAAATTTCCTTGATTCAAAAAAAAAAAAAAAAAAATATTGACTGTCGCTATTACCAAAATTTTGTTAATTTAACAAAATATTTCGGCAAATTGAAAAAAAAAATACCGTTGATTCCGCAAAATTGTTCCTTTCAAAAACATCCAACTAGAATTTTGTTTAATACTGTTATTTTAGGTGGTTGTTATTTATTACTTCTTATAGAAATCAGAGAAACAAAATAAATAAATAAATAAAAATACTATAAAAATACGGAGTCACTAAAAATATCCATCATTCTTTAAAAAAGGAAGTATTAAATGTTAATAAAATAATTTCAGAAGGAAAAAAAAAAACCCTTCGTGGTCAGGTCATATGTGCTCCACCACTCTGTTTGTAGCAGGATGGAATACTAACAGAACGGGTCTCTCATTGGCCTACCGGTATCGAGAGGGCCGAGCCCCAATGCCCCTAGATAGCCCCTAGATATTCCCTTGCATCGCGCTTTACAGTGACAATGTGTCATGGGTGAGGGCACGACACCTGACCACGACCCCACCAGCTTCCGCCGCAGTTGCGGCACTTACTTTAGCTTTGACGCACTATATAAGCATTTCTTTGTTGTAGCTTTGTTGCAACCTCGATGTTTTTAAGTATTATTGTCACGTACTGAGTATTGTTGGATCTACCATGGCCGAGTGAATAAAACAATGGACATTGCAAATGTCTGAAGATACATGGATCTGGCCTATCGCACGGTTGTTGTTCTAGTGGTCTGGAGTTTTGGGTGGTTTTCTTCAGATGTAACTAACTTTCTTTTTGTAACGCGAATCCCTATCTGTTTCTCACTAAATTATTTTTAAAACATTATTTTTTATAGCGTGAAACAATTGAAAAAACAAATGAAATAATATGATATATATATATATATATTAAAGAAAACGAGGAGGAACGTCGTATGGTTTGGCGCGGCGTAAGATCACCATCTGTGTTTGAGCAGGAGGCGACCCTGCTAGAAAAAGTTTGCACAAAAAGTGAAAAAAACAAAAGTGTACAAAATCCGAGCGTATTTGGCACCGCTGATTGTGCATAAAAAGTGCAAACTAAATTGTGCATAAAAAGTGCAAACTAATTGTGCACAAAAAGTGCACTCTGGGGACCCAGACGGAAAAATTTAGAGGGCGTGGTTGAACGACTTTTCGCCCTTCCTCTCCATTTTAGTGCTGCCATCTATTATCATACATAAGAACTTAGTCCATTTTTCAATCTTCCGAGGTTTGGGTTCGAACCGGGGACCCCACGTTTGGCAAGCGAGCATTCTAACCACTATACTGGAGTTGACTCAGAATATTGTGTCTTACGTTTGAAGTGATTGTTGTTTCAAGTTCGGAATTGGACATTTATGTATTTAAATAAATGAAACTAGACTTTACCAGTACACTTATCAAAGTCTTTTTTTTAAAAAGCGATTTCTATGCATTTTAAGCTTTTGGAACCCGAGTACGACCGTCAAAAAAAAAAAGTTTGTCGTTCTGGCATTCCGCGCGTGACGCTTTTTTCATTCGCACATCACCTAAAATTGGCTGAAGCAAATGAAATAAAATTTGGTGACATGATAGGTGGTCACTCATCTTGAACTACATTTTTAAAAAATTCATTAGATTTTGAGATTTTCCAAAAATTGTTTCAAAGTGCGAGTGCGTACATTTTTGTTCGCAGATCAGGTATATGTTAGGGACATTTCTGAGCGGTTAATAGAAAAAATAAAAGGTAAGTGCTTTTTTTTAACGAATGTTAGCAATGTTTTATGATTTTATTGTCAATTTTAAATTGATATTTAAAGTGTTTACGTTTTCGTTAGTGCTACAGTGAAACCTCTCCGAGCGCTGTGTTTACAAATATGACATTTGGATTTTCACAAAGTTCAATCTTAATATATACATACTTGGAAAAATTTTACAGAATTTTAATAGACAGAAATAATGAAAATTCGAAATATATAAATTTTCACATCCATAAAAAAGTACATTTAAAATTGAAATATGTAAATTTTTTGCGAATAAAATTTTCAAAATTTTTGCAAACACAGAATTGCTTTTATTTTATGCAAAAAGTGTGCAAAGAATTTGAGAACATAGAATGTGCACTTTTTTCTCTGTATAAAAACTGCAGATAATTTGCACAAAAAGTGCATACTTTTCAATTTTTGCAAACTACAAAGTTATGCTTTTATTTTATAATGTTATGATTATGATGTTATTTTATGATGTTATGATTTTATGATTTATTTTATGCTTTTATTTTAAGATGTTCACAATATTTGAAAACATAGAATGTGCACTTTTTTGTATGCAGAAAAACTGCAGATAATTTGCACAAAAAGTGCATACTTTTCAAAGTATTCAAAAATGGGCACTTTTTATGCACTTTTTGTGTACAATCTATACTTTTGTGCAAAAAAATTGCAGACTTTTTCTAGCTGGGGAGGCGTAGTGTCATCACATCGTCAGGTTCAGGGGATGCGAGGCGTCTCGGGGAACCCTGAAGTAGAGCCTTCCCCGCTTTATGCCCACAACTCCCATTCACGCACTGTACTAGCTCTGTTAAAATTAGCTTCACCAGCAACAACGGTTCCGTACGTCATGTCTCTCATCAACCCCATACTAAGAAGTCTAATCGACTTCTTCAACATTTCCGGAAAATATGCGAGTGGTTACCTGGCAAGAAAATTTGCAGCACAATGGATTAGTCGCAGTGGAACGATTTGTATGTCACCACAGTCACAGGATTTACCTAAATCGACTGTTTTGTATTGGGCTTTAGAGTTCGGTTTTTAAAAGCGCGTTCCCCACGCAGTGTTCCAGTGGGTGGAAGTTCGTTTTCCATTAGAACAATGAAAATCAATCAACGTTGGGCTCGGTCTGTGCTTGAGAGGGGTAAACCTCTCTCAACTGGACTGATGTAGGGCGGCGAATGCTTGAGAAAGCTGGTGCACGCAACCCATACGAAGTAAAACACAATTACACTTTTTAAAATTTTTTTCAGTATTTTCATGTAATTAGTATATTTTTTTAATGTCTAGTGCTCCGCAAAAAAAACCCACAAAATCTTGCCAATGATTCAAAAAATTCCGGATTTTTGTAATTAAAAATTGCATAACTATTACACTGGGGAAAAGGTTTGGTTCGATTGAACGAAATTTCCTTGATTCAAAAAAAAAAAAAAAAAAAAAAATGACTGTCGCTATTACCAACATTTTGTTAATTTAACAAAATATTTCGGCAAATTGAAAAAAAAAAATACTGTTGATTCCGCAAAATTGTTTCTTTCAAAAACATCCAACTAGAATTTTGTTTAATACTGTTGTTATAGGTGGTACGTAACAATATAACTTAAAAACATTGAGTTTGCAACAAACCTACAACAAACAAATGCTTATATAGTGCGTCAAAGCTAAAATAAGTGCGGCAACTGCGGCGGAAGCTGGTGGGGTCGTGGTCAGGTGTCGTGCCCTCACCCATGACAAATAGTCACTGTAAAGCGCGATGCAAAGGAATATCTAGGGGCTATCTAGGGGCATTGGGGCTCGGAACTCTCGATACCGGTAGGCCAATGAGAGACCCGTTCTGTTATTGGGTCTCTCATTGGCCCCAATTGGCAGTTTTATTCACTCGGTCGTAGTAGATCCAACAATACTCAGTACGTAACAATAATACTTAAAAACATCGAGGTTGCAACAAAGCTACAACAAAGAAATGCTTATATAGTGCGTCAAAGCTAAAGTAAGTGCCGCAACTGCGGCGGAAGCTGGTGGGGTCGTGGTCAGGTGTCGTGCCCTCACCCATGACACATTGTCACTGTAAAGCGCGATGCAAAGGAATATCTAGGGGCTATCTAGGGGCATTGGGGCTCGGCCCTCTCGATACCGGTAGGCCAATGAGAGACCCGTCCTGTTAGTATTCCATCGTGCTACAAACAGAGTGGTGGAGCACATATGACCTGACCACGAAGGGTTTTTTTTTTCCTTCTGTAATTATTCTATTAACATTTAATACTTCCTTTTTTAAAGAATGATGGATATTTTTAGTGACTCCGTATTTTTATAGTACTTTTTATTTATTTATTTATTTTGTGCATCGATTTAGTTTCTCTGATTTCTGTAAGAAGTAATAAATAACAACCACCTAAAATAACAGTATTAAACAAAATTCTAGTTGGATGTTTTTGAAAGAAACAATTTTGCGGAATCAACAGTATTTTTTTTTTTCAATTTGACGAAATATTTTGTTAAATTAACAAAATTTTGGTAATGGCGTCAGTCAATATTTTTTTTTTTTTTTTTTTTTT
The DNA here is from genome assembly GCA_038373885.1 of Cheiracanthium punctorium. Classification (NCBI taxonomy): domain Eukaryota; kingdom Metazoa; phylum Arthropoda; class Arachnida; order Araneae; family Cheiracanthiidae; genus Cheiracanthium; species Cheiracanthium punctorium. The sequence goes on from JAWZYV010002198.1 coordinate 7,331, forward strand.
TTTTTTGAATCAAGGAAATTTCGTTCAATTCAACCAAACCCTTTCCCCCGTGTAATAGTTATGCAATTTTTAATTACAAAAATCCGGAATTTTTTGAATCATTGGCAAGATTTTGTGGGGTTTTTTGCGGAGCACTATACATTAAAAAATATACTAATTACATGAAAATACTGAAAAAAAATTAAAAAAGTGTAATTGTGTTGGACTTCGTATGGGTTGCGTGCACCAGCTTTCTCAAGCATTCGCCGCCCTACGTCAGTCCAGTTGAGAGTGGTTGACCTCTCTCAAGCACAGACCGAGCCCAACGTTGATTGATTTTCATTGTTCTAATGGAAAACGAACTTCCTTCCACTGGAACACTGCGTGGGGAACGCGCTTTTAAAAACCGAACTCTAAAGCCCAATACAAACAAGTCGATTGGAGGTAAATCCTGTGACTGTGGTGGCCTACAAATCGGTCCACTGCGACTAATCCATTGTGCTGCAAATTTTCTTGCCAGGTAACCGCTCGCATATTTTCCGGAATGTTGAAGAAGTCGATTAGACTTCTTTGTATGGGGTTGATGAGAAACATGACGTACGGAACCTTTGTTGCTGGTGAAGTTAATTTTAACAGAGCTAGTACAGTACGTGAATGGGAGTTGTGGACATAAAGCGGGGAAGGCTCTACGCCAGAGTTCCCCGAGCCGCCCCGCATCTCCTGAACCTGACGATGTGATGACCCTACGCCTCGCCTCCTGCTCAAACACCGATGGTGATCATACGCCGCGCCAAACCCTACGACGTTCCTCCTCGTTTTCTTTCATATATATATATATATATATATATATATATATATCATATTATTTCAGTTATATTTTCAATTGTTTCCAAAATGTTCACGCTATAAAAAATTATGTTTTAAAAATAATTTTTTGAGAAACAGTTAGGGATTCGCGTTACAAAAAGAAAGTTAGTTACATCTGAAGAAAACCACCCAAAACTCCAGACCACTAGAACAACAACCGTGCGATAGGCCAGATCCATGTATTTTGAGACATTTGCAATGTCCATTGTTTTATTCACTCGGCCATGGTAGATGCAACAATGCTCAGTACGTAACAATAATACTTAAAAACATCGAGGTTGCAACAAAGCTACAACAAAGAAATGCTTATATAGTGCGTCAAAGCTAAAGTAAATGCCGCAACTGCGGCGGAAGCTGGTGGGGTCGTGGTCAGGTGTCGTGCCCTCACCCATGACACATTGTCACTGTAAAGCGCGATGCAAAGGAATATCTAGGGGCTATCTAGGGGCATTGGGGCTCGGCCCTCTCGATACCGGTAGGCCAATGAGAGACCCGTCCTGTTAGTATTCCATCGTGCTACAAACAGAGTGGTGGAGCACATATGACCTGACCACGAAGGGTTTTTTTTTTCCTTCTGTAATTATTCTATTAACATTTAATACTTCCTTTTTTAAAGAATGATGGATATTTTTAGTGACTCCGTATTTTTATAGTACTTTTTATTTATTTATTTATTTTGTGCATCGATTTAGTTTCTCTGATTTCTGTAAGAAGTAATAAATAACAACCACCTAAAATAACAGTATTAAACAAAATTCTAGTTGGATGTTTTTGAAAGAAACAATTTTGCGGAATCAACAGTATTTTTTTTTTTCAATTTGACGAAATATTTTGTTAAATTAACAAAATTTTGGTAATGGCGTCAGTCAATATTTTTTTTTTTTTTTTTTTTTTTTTGAATCAAGGAAATTTCGTTCAATTCAACCAAACCCTTTCCCCCGTGTAATAGTTATGCAATTTTTAATTACAAAAATCCGGAATTTTTTGAATCATTGGCAAGATTTTGTGGGGTTTTTTGCGGAGCACTATACATTAAAAAATATACTAATTACATGAAAATACTGAAAAAAAATTAAAAAAGTGTAATTGTGTTGGACTTCGTATGGGTTGCGTGCACCAGCTTTCTCAAGCATTCGCCGCCCTACGTCAGTCCAGTTGAGAGTGGTTGACCTCTCTCAAGCACAGACCGAGCCCAACGTTGATTGATTTTCATTGTTCTAATGGAAAACGAACTTCCTTCCACTGGAACACTGCGTGGGGAACGCGCTTTTAAAAACCGAACTCTAAAGCCCAATACAAACAAGTCGATTGGAGGTAATTCCTGTGACTGTGGTGGCCTACAAATCGGTCCACTGCGACTAATCCATTGTGCTGCAAATTTTCTTGCCAGGTAACCGCTCGCATATTTTCCGGAATGTTGAAGAAGTCGATTAGACTTCTTTGTATGGGGTTGATGAGAAACATGACGTACGGAACCTTTGTTGCTGGTGAAGCTAATTTTAACAGAGCTAGTACAGTACGTGAATGGGAGTTGTGGACATAAAGCGGGGAAGGCTCTACGCCAGGGTTCCCCGAGCCGCCTCGCATCATCTGAACCTGACGATGTGATGACCCTACGCCTCGCCTCCTGCTCAAACACCGATGGTGATCTTACCAAATGCGCTGCGCTAAATTTTGGATTAGTTAAATCAAGGTTGGGCAAACTTTTTTGGTCGCAGTCCAAAAATCGAAAAAAAAAACTTTGGCGGGCCAAGATTAATTTTGCTAAAATTTTTAAAACAATATACAAGTATTACAATTTAAATATGTTAATGAGATGAATGAAATTGCTATTTCATTTTTAAAAGTTCCTTATATTGAGGTTCGAAGTGAGATGTACTCATTCCAAGGAATGAGGCTAAATGCTCATCTGTCAGTCCACTTCTGAAAAAATTCTTTCTAAGGTTCATAGTTAAAAACACTTGTTCACATATATAAGATGAAGCAAACATAGCACTGATTTTCTGAGCGTGAGATATTAAATTTGGGAAAAGATAATGATTTGTAAAACTCTGGAATATTTAGAAACAACTGCTTGAGATGATCATTAGATTGCAACTCAATTCATTCAAGCTGCAAATCTGACCTCACTGCTTCACAATTTACGTTGAAAGGCATGGTAAAAATATCCAATTCTGTTTGAATGGCACTGAAATCTTGAAATCTGAGTTCGAACTCAAAATGCAGTTCTTTCAAGCCATCTTCATAATTTTTAAGCTTCTATTCATTTATTGAGAGTATTGAATTTAACCATGAGGAATGAGACAAGTCGTTCTTAGCTAGCTACCCAGCAAACAGATTAGATTTTAGTTTTAAGGCTTTGAGATGGGCCCAGATATCGTCGATAAATTTATTTTTCCCTTGCATCTTGACATTCAAGTTGCTCGTATGACAAAGAAGATCTATGGAAAATGCATAGTCCGAAAGCCATTCTGTATCTTCTTACATTCCGCACTCCGCAGAACATTATCTCTCATGGAAGAAAGACACAATGTCGTCTTTCAGCTGCCAAACTCGCTCAAAAACACATCCTGCAAAATTCTATCTGCGGGCCAGATAAAACCTTCCGGCGGGCCGGATTTTGCCCGCGGGCCGTAGTTTGCCCATCCCTGAGTTAAATGCACGTGGATTAGGCCTACTGGGGATACCACGGGGAGAAAAAAAAAAAAAAAAAACACCGCTTACTCTACCTCACAAGGTGGTGTGGAAATACGTCTTTTGGCCAAAACGCATTCGGAACTTCACTTTGCGGCGCTCGTACGCCAAAACTATTGATTTTACGAAAAAAAGGTAGTTACATAAATTGTAGGAAATGTTCTCTAGTTTCCTTTTTTGCAATTGTTTTTTTCGTGAAATGAGTCGGAAAGGAGATATTGCCAAAAAACTGCTTTTGGGCGCCATTTTTCGAACGTGCCGGCACGAGCGGCAAAGATACGAGGGGGCAAAGTTGAAATTCGGAAAGAGCACATCGAAATCTATAAAATTGCCCATTTTCAAAACCCTCGGAAAACTTTCCAGGTAACCCCCCTTTTTTCGACCAAATGATGGACTATAACTATAATTGTAATTTATGTTGATGACATTTTATTCATGTCGCAAGACCCAAGCATGATAGGAAAGTTTAAAAACCACCTAGAAAAGGAATTGGGAATAAAATATGAGGGCTTGGTTAAATATTGTTTAGGAATAAATTTTCAACAAAAGGATGGAACAATTACCATGAGCCAAGAAAGTTATATCAAAGAACTATTGGAACGGTTTGGTATGGTCGAATTTAAGACGGTAAGTTACCCTATAGACGTAAGCGTTAAATTAAAAAAGGGAGAAAAATGCGACGATGAATATCCCTACCGAGAATTGGTAGGGGGGATTAATGTATTTGGCAACATCCACCCGACCTGGCATTTCTCATGCCGTTAGCCAACTTAGCCAGTTCTTAACTGCTACGATAAGACCCATTGGATTGCTGCAAAGCGTGTCCTGCGATATCTTAAGGGAACTATTAATTATGGGCTGAAATTTAGGAATACTAACGATCCCTTATATGGTTATGCAGATGCTGACTGATGATCGTAAATCATATACAGGTTATTGTTTTATAATGAGTGGTAGTACGATAAGTTCGGAAAGTCGGAAGCAGTGCACTGTAGCCCTGTCTTCTACTGAGGCTGAATATATGGCTCTTTCTGAAAGTACTAAAGAGGTACTTTACCTAAGTAAAATTCTAAATGAGATTGGTATTTCAAAAATTGGGAAAGTGAGAATACTAACTGATAATATAGGTGCCATTAAATTATCAGAGAATCCCGTGTTTCATAAGAGAACCAAACATATAGATGTGAGGCATCATTTCATAAGAGAAACAATAAATAGTGGAAAAATCGAAAATAGCGCATGTTCCCACCGAAAATATGGGTGCGGATGTGCTTACAAAACCACTATCAACTGCTAAACACACTAATTGTATCAATATAATTGGTGTGGGTGATGTGAAAAAATTTTCAAGATAGAATAGGTTGACATTGTGGGGGGTGTTAGAATATAACCTATTTTTTTCCATATCTACAATGCCACCTATTCTCTCCTATGAAGCACTGCACCGGGGGAGCAAGCTCTGACCCCTGGTCCTTTTGGAGGATGTGACGTCACTCTCTCCCCCTTAGGGGCGTAGGAGCGTAGGAGGCACGTAGCCTCCTACGCTCCTACGCCCCAAAAGGACCAGGGGTCAGAGCTTGCTCCCCCGGTGCAGTGCTTCATAGGAGAGAATAGGTGGCATTGTAGATATGGAAAAAAATATTTATACTCTAACAATATCTAACATCGCCCATAGAAGTTTGCAGCAAAACTCACATTTACCATATTGAAATTGAAAGTCTAGATTTAGGAAAATTATTATAGGTTTAGAACTATGTACAACATAAATATCACACAAAAATTGTGCGAATATATCATGTTTGTTGATGTTAATAAGTTTTTTGCATTTTTTTACGAATTTGAAAAGTGGAGAATGTGAGTTTCACATCTACACTCTTCATATAATAATTAGTTTTTTTTTAAATATAAATATGTCTCCATTATTATTTCAATATTTTATGTTTATTATTTCAACATTAATTGAAGGAAATTCACTAGCATAAATTTTTCTTAAAAATTGAGACTTTTTTAAATTTTAGTGTAAGTGATAACTATGAATGCTGCATACACTATTTTAAACGGAGGTCATTATTTTGTAATGCTTAATAACATATATGAAGTTTGATTTATTTATCATTAATAACTCCAAAATACGCGTTAAGCCATAACTGATGAGAGATCGAAATGTTTTTAAAATTTTTGAAGTTCCCGTAAAAGAGCTATAAACGCTACATATACCATTTTCAATAGGGTACATGATGCCGTAAATAGGATTAAAATACATAAATTTCGTAGTGATCGATGATTATATACGGCAGTTAGAGCACAGATAAACCTCTCAGATAAACAAATATCATCAATACTTTTAAATGTTTGGAAATTACTAATAAGAATAGTTTTACTGTTGTCACATAGTGCCCCACAAATTTAATGATGGTACATTGCATATCGCATAATATATGGTTATCCTGGATATTAGCCCGGATCTTTTCGTTCCCCGCAACTCTGGCCTAATATGGACAAATACGTTGAATGTTTAACTCTGTACGCATAACATGATTCAAGAAAAAATGCGTGACAGAAATCGAAATCCAGAACCCAAATTTAAAGCCTCTAAAAAGGGATTTCGGAAAAAGGATGGCATGTACATTACAAAATTCAGGATTAGATTCTTAGAGATGTCTTGAGGGTTTTTACGCACAAAAAGGAAATATGAAGCGGAAACGTAAGTGTATGTTTATTTTATCTGAAGCATGCATCACTTGAAAGCGAAAATTTGTAAGCTGAAAAGAGCCTATACCACGACTTCAGTAGACTTATCTAAAGTATTAGTTCGCGATGTCTGCAGTCAAACATATGTGCGCATAAAATCTTTCAAGATGTTCCTCTTTTCAATGATATTATATTTTGATCAGTGAGAGTTATATATTTTTCTCTTGGTCCTTTAAAATCAGAAAATTGAATTGTGGTTATATATATAAACATATATATATAACCCCCCCGCATCTTATATTTCCATTACATCTTATACTTTCGAAAATAGTTATTTTAAACCATATTACTACAATTCCTTTTACGTTCGTTTACTTCTAATAAAATTCTAGGAAAGAAATCATTGTATCATGTAATGTTTCAGATAAAAACAACACAGTGTTTAACTATTTTATTGAGTAAGCAAAATCCAGAATTTTTTTCAGAAAATGTATTTTAGACACATTTAGTGGGTAGGTTATATTTTTCCATCTCGACATTTTAACCATTAACCGTTATTATTGCTACATGAAATACCGTTATTATTACTACATATTAATATTACTACATGAAAAACTTTCTAACACATATCTTTAAATGCATGCTAATTCTCAATCGGATGCTAATTTACAAATTTCAGAAAATTGTATTTATTTAGGAAATATTATGAGATACCAAAATGGGGACTTGACACCTATTGGGGTTAAAATTTGGATGTTTCTTTTTTCTACACTGAAGCGTCACATTTGGTAAATTCATAAAAAAGAAATATGTAAAATGTATTTTTCATTATTTTATTGGAAAATACTTTTTCTTTTAATTTTCATGAAATGTTAAGACATTTTATACAATTTTATCTCTGCTTAAATTTTAGGGAAAATAGAACAAAATGCCGACTAAAAATTAAACACTTTTCAAGCGAATATATATTTGTAAAAACTCGTGTAATTCATGTAAAAAGAATGCATTTTCTTTCATTTATGAAATTCGTTCGCTTAGCATTCCCGGAGTCTGATTCCTTATGGAATCTAATTTATCATTTTTCTCAATAATTAATAGCAAGGGAAAACCAAATATTACAGGAATAACAAGTTTAAAATAATAAGTAGCAGAAAAAAAATCACGAGACGAGACAAATATATTTTTTAAAGAATCAGAAACATTTACTCCGCTACACTTAAAATGACAGAAAGTGAAACCTGAAGGAAATAGATCAGTTAAACTCAGGTAATATATAAAAATGCATGCTCATCTATATAAATAAAATTAGACTTTTGTCTGTATATTTGTTGGAATTCAAAAATTTTGCGATTTCTATCCGTTTCAAGCACCGGGAATCCGATTTGACCCTCAAAAAAAAGTTTGTCTGTCTGTCATTCTGTCGTTCTGTCATTCTGTCGTTCTGTCGTTCTGTCATTCTGTCATTCTGTCCGTGACGCTTTTTTTGTTTAAGCATCACGTAAAAACGACTGAAGGGAATGATATAAAATTGGGTGTCATGATAGCTGGTCACTCAACTTAAAACATAGGCGTCGAATTTTTAAAAAATCTTGATTAGATTTTCAGATTTTGCGAAAACCCTTTCAAACTGCGTAAATTTGTGTTTAAGCATCACGTAAAAACGACTGAAGCGAATGATGTGAATTTGGGTGTCATGATAGGTGGTCACTCAACTTAAAACAAGGGCGTCGAATTTTTTAAAAATCTTGATTTTCAGATTTTGCGAAAATCCTTTCAAACTGCGTAAATTTGTGTTTAAGCATCACGTAAAAACGACTGAAGCGAATGATATAAAATTACGTGTCATGATAGGTGGTCACTCAACTTAAAACATAGGCGTCGAATTTTTACAAAATCTTGATTGGGTTGAGATTTTGCGAAAATCCTTTCAAACTGCGTAAATTTGTGTTCAAGCATCACGTAAAAACGACTGAAGCGAATTATATGAAATTATGTGTCATGATAGGTGGTCACTCAACTTAAAACATAGGCGTCGAATTAAAAAAAAATCTTGATTAGATTTTGAGATTTTGCGAAAATCATTTCAAACTGCGTAAATTTGTGTTCTCACATCACGTAATAACTGCAAAGGTGAAAAAATGATATTTGGTGAAATGATAGGTGGTCACTCAGCTTATAATCTATAGCATCTAATATAAAAGCATATAATAAGCATACTATAAGCATCTAATTAAAAAAAAGTCGATCAGCTATCGAGATTTTGCGAAAATCGTTTAAAACTGAGTGAATCTTTGTTCCCGCATTACGTAATAACGACTAAAGCGAGTGATATGAAATTTGGTAACATGATAGATCGTTGCTCAACATAAACTATAGGTGTCCAATTTTTTAAACATTTTTATTAGATTTTGAGATTTTGTGAAAATACTCTCAAAATACGTTTATATTTCTTCAAACATCACGTAATAACGACTAATACGAATGATACGAAATTTAGTGATATGATAGGTAGTTGCTAATCTTAATTTACAGGTGTTGAATTTTTAAAATATTTTGATTACATTTTGAGATTTTGCGAAAATCGTTTTAAAATGCTGAAATTTTGTTCCAGCATCACAAAATAAAGACTGCAGGGAATGAAACGAAATTGAGTGACATGATAGGTTGTCACTCAACTTAAATTCTAGGTTTATAAATTTTTCAAAAATGTTGATTAGATTTTGAGATTTTGCGAAAATTATTTCAATATTATAATAGTGAATATTCGTTCGCGCATCACATAATTACGACTAAAGCGAATGAAATGATATTACTTAGTTACTCTCTAACCTGTAATAATTTAACAATACATAAAAATTATAACTTCGCTTTCTTTACTTTGGCAGCATATTACATTCATTCTGTGTACTCCTACAATGCTGACGAAAGTTCTTGCTTCTTAGAAATTTGAATTCACTAACCCGTCAAGGACGGGTACTTCAGCTAGTAGGCTATAAAAGCTCAGAAAATCAAATTTTAAAAGTCAACTTTTTCGAGAAAATTTGATGAACCTTAGCGATTCAATTATTTTATAAAAATGCTCTATAAAATATTCTTGCGAATTCACTTTTTTAATTGATAACTGAAGAAAAAAAGTTTTGGATCTACGTGTCTAACGTTTCAGTAAGGTATGTTCTTAATATTTTTCCTCTGACAGCTTTTTATATAACAGTATGCTTGTCATAATAATGTTCTTTATACCAGAAGAAAAAATGTACAGGAATGAAAAAGGAATATTTATAACATACTCGACTAAGGAATAAATATTTAGAAACTTCTAATTATAGTTTTCTTCCAGAAAGTTCTGTATATTTTTCTATTAGTAATTTTTGCTCAAATATATTATTACATTTTTTTTATATTTATCTTTTTACTTCGTGTTACGAAATAAAAGGAAGTATAGTGATAAATTTACTTTCAAAAGTTTTTTTCGAGACAACTCAACGCAAGCATGTGCATATATGTTCGTAAAAATGCGTGGACAATCCATTTTGAACAATCGCAAGTTCATTTTGACTAGTTTTTTTCTGACATCTGTGCGTAATTTGCATATACCAAAAACTATTAGTCGCAGAATGTTAGAATTGTTGGAACACCTAGGTGTGCATCTCCCTTTTTGGTTGCATTCTATTGGATAGTTTGTTTACAGGGTTACCCAAAATAATTTCAATACATAAAGGTCTAAGGACAGCTTTAATATATATGTCTATAGTCAGTCATTGTCTGGGCCATGGCCGAAATCGCTCCAACTGTCTTCGATCTTGGAGAGTTTTTCCAAAATATCGCCAAATTTGGTGTCAAAAATTATTATTCGTATTTTCATAATTCCAAATCTCTTAACCGTAGAATATTGAGATTTTGTATTTAAAACTATTGTAACATATAATTGTGCATCTTTCATTCTTTTTAATACAATCGACTGGGTAATTTATTTGCAAGGTCATACGAAAGACTCTCAACACATTGAGGTCTATGGATACCTTCAACTCATTAAAAATTTGAATTCAATTAGTATTTCGACTATACTCAAAATCTTGCAAATTATCACAAGCTTGGAGGCTTTTAGAGAAATATCGCCAAAAATAATTCCTTATTTGGCATAATCTAAGGCTTTTAAATCTAGAATGCTGAGATTTTGTATTTAGAGCTGTTGTGACATATAATTGTTCATCTTTCTTTTTTTATTGCAATCGACTGCGTAAATTATTGACAGGGTCACGCGAAAGACTTTCAATGCATTAAAGTCTATGGATACCTTCAAATCTTTAAAAATCTGGTAAATCACTATTTCGGGTATGTCCAAAATCTCGCAAATGATATCAAGCTTGGCGGCCTTTAGCGAAATATCGCCCAATTAAGTACTAAAATTAAAACTTTCAAACTAAACCCAACTTGGCGATATCTCAAATGTTTGGCCAGAAATGTCCCGTTCGTGTAAAAGGAAAACTTGTGTAGCGGCACGGTAGCATAATTTTGAATTCATTAAAATTTAGTAATTGATAAGGCCGAAAATGATCGTCAGGTGCAATTGTGCCGCCAATAGCCTACCTGGCAAGTACTCCTGTAATTGATCTAAAAAAAAAATAAAGAAATAAAGAAATACACACAAAACACTGAAATAATTCTAAAGGTTTTGAATTCCGAAAATAACATATTTTTATTTTAGGAGGATTAAATATTATTTTTTTCAATACGAAATACTCTAATATACAAACAGAAAATATCGTCTGGAGTAAAAATAATCTGGGGAGATGTGGTTCTTAGGAATAATATTTGACAAACTGTTTCTAGGGGTAGTTTCATGGGAAATGGAAAAAAAAGTCGTATATTCACCTTTCCATGATGAAGTCACAGTTCTGTCATCCTGAGCACAGCCAACCTTCTGGCGGGATTTTGGGAGCTGTAGCTCGGTCACTTTTTCTCGAAACAGCACGCCTACCGTCATGGTATTTCTCCATCTCATCTCCAGATTATGTCACACTTCTCTCTCTCTTAGAAAGAGACACTTTTTCCCCTTCGCTCTCTGGTTCTCTCTCTTTCTTTTTATTTAAGGGGGCTTTGTTTTTCGTATCCCCTTCTCCTCATAGGCTGAAGTTTACGGTTTGTTGGCACAGAAGGACAATCTCCGCTCTCTGCCGAATCACGGATTGGAGGTGGGATTATGTGCCCCTCCATATTACGTTCTGTCATAAATATTTTCCCGTCTGCCATAAATATTTTATCGCTGACAGTCCATTGTGCTCATAGTGTCGGAAATGCTGCATAACTGGCGCCCCTTCTAATTTATTGGCCCCTTGTGTGGTCTCCATGGGAACAACATCAGTGTCTTCAAAAAAATCTCTCTTTTTTTTAAAAATCAAATTCCAATGACTGGACCTTTTACTCCACCACAACTTATACTAATTAACACCAAACTTTCTAAAAACATTCTGTAGTCAATCTTTCCGTGTGTGAAATGACATGTAGATTTGTCTTGTAATATAAACTACTAGCTTCGTGCCCGTTTTCCACAAGGTAGGAGACGAAAATATTTCTTACATATGTAATTCGTATTGACTCCAGTGATATGGAATCTAAAAAAAAGGGGAAAGCAAAATTATTTAACTCTTGACGTTAAGTTTGCGTTACGAGTACTAATCTGAGATCACTGCAATAACATGAAACAAAAAAGTATTTGAGTGTCGTTCGCAATAAAAAAATAAATGAATGAAAGAGAGAAAGAAAGAAAAGAAAAGGAAAGCTTGATAGTCTGCAGAGAAAACTCTTCAGATGTAAAATGTTTTATTTCGACAATATGCAGTTTATTAGGTTTGAGTTATAGCACTAATAGTCTAAGAGCCAGCGACCGCCAGACCTTCATCATAGTATAGAAGCTGGAACTTTCTCTGCGCATACCCCCCAACAGAGGTAGGAGCAATCGGTGTCGTCCCAGAACCCGCGGTAACCCCAGAGTGGGGTGGAAAACGCTGGGGAGAGCAGAGTGAGTGATGACTCTTTCTAATTCAATAGGTCGGCAACGAGATCGTGGGATTACAGAATTCAACTTAACGATAGTCCCTCATTCCCCCCCCCCTCCTCCCTAGAGCTGTCTTATCGTTCTATGCTTTCCCGTCTTCAAAATACAAAAGCCGAATGGGATGGAAGAATGCTTGACCATGGGTTTGAATTCAAAGCGATGTTTTTCATTACTTAGGAAAAAGCTATTGGTTTAATATGAACTAAAACTTTTTTGAGTTAATTTTAACCCTCCAAGCGGCTGAGACGTAAAATCCCGTCATCTGTAAGAGTTGTTCAAAGCGGCTGAGACATAATTTTCTGCTCCCCTTTTTCTGCTTCGAAAGCGGCTGTGACATAAAATCCCGTTACTGCTTACCCCCACTCGCCACAACACCTGTGACACTTAGATTAATGGATTGCAAAGGAGGGGAGAGCGCACAATGGCCAAGACATACACCTCCGATACTTTAATTGTAGCTTTCAACACCCCACAAATTATTTACAGATGTGGTGACCATACCTTTTCTAACTAAAGAAGAGAGAGGCCGAATGCTTTCGGTATTTTTTCAGATAAGTAATCTTTTGAACCGGAGTCCCTTCTAAGCATGGTTGGGCACGGGAAATAAGTTTGAATATTTCGTATTTTTCAAAGACCTCCAGGATACTTTTTCATTTATAATAACTTTAAATTTTTAATTAAAATAACAAATTTTGAGTAAATATTTTACTTCTTTCAAATGTTACTTGAAAAGGAAAAGGTGTTGCCTCGAATACAACAAAACAGTTGGCATATATAAAAAAAAAAATATTTTATTAGAAGAGACCGATTTAACATATATGGAGTCTTGGGCACGCATGCTTACGGATGAAGAGGGGTTTTAAAGAAATGTAGTGCATATTATTATTTAAATTAATACAAATTTACATGTCATAAACCACTCCTGTATAAATATTAACTCTGTAATTATCCTATTATATAGTTACGCTGATACGTGACTCACTCGCTAACAAATCCGGTTCGGCCCCTTCCAAACAAAACTTTTACCGTCATTAATCCAAACAGATTAAAAAGTTACTGTGTAAAAATTTAATGAAATTCACACAGTTCGTGCGATCGGCTTGAAAATTTTCATAATTATGTAAAAAAATATTAAAAAAAGATCTGCGATATCTTAAAAATCTGAAAATCCACCCGTTCTCTCATTTTTAAGCAATTTTTTGCTATTTTCAGCTTCATTTTATTGCGCATTTAACCCATTTGTGCCTGGATATTTTTGCGACTTTCTTCGATTTTTACTGATAACAGAAATAATAGATAAATTTCTGATGTCAATTTCTTGAACAAGGGATGATTTCTTTTAAAATCATTATGCATAAAATCGAAATATCAACATCCTACTTGGTCATGTTAAAATATTTTTAGAATTGAGCTCAATACTCATGAATAAAGGCTAGGAAAATAAATAACGTTTTCGACTAATAGCGAAAATGCCGTCCCAAAAAGGGACGTAGGCATAAATGGTTAATCGCGTTAAGTTTCCAGTAAAATGAAATCAAACGTCAATAACAGAGGACTAAATTATAAGACAGTCGGAACACGTACTCAACTTCCCTCACTATTTTTAGGAGAGTCCAATGTCACTTAGGTTAAATGTTTATCTTACATTTCATTGTTTACATCAATAATACTTACTATAAGGACGTTTTGGCAACCAACTATGTTTCCGGACTATTATTTTTCCCATTCCAATTTTAATGAACTAACGCATTATGTAGAAGCTGCCTGGTGTTATAAAATAAAGACAACTTCTACATAATGCGTTAGTTCATTAAAGTTGGAATGATAAAAATAATATTCTTGAAACATAGTTAGAAGCCAAAACGTCTTTATAGTATTTTTCATGTAAACAATGAAATGTAAGGTAAATATTTAAGCAAAGTGACACTGGGCCCTCCTAAAAATAGTGAGGAAAGTTGAGTATGTGTCCAGACTGTATTGCTGTAAACTAGTCCTCAGTTATTGATGTTTCAGTTTGATTTTACTAGAAAAGTAACACGATTAAATGCGCGATCAAATTTATCAGTAAAGCTCTATTCCGTCCTAAAGATTAAAACAAAATTAAAATAACTAGTTGAAAAGAACAGTGAAAGAAGATAAAGATAAAATATATAGTGAAAGAACTGTGAATAACAGTGAAAGAAGAAGTAAGATAAAATAAAATTAAATCCCAGTTGGATTCAGTGGTGATGATTCCCTTTCTGTGATCTGTGGGTCTCGGTCCCACCATGGCCCATTGCATAAGGGACTGAAAATGGTAGATGGCTGAAGAGTAAAATTCGAGGGTTCTGGACTACCGCGCGGCTGTCTCTCTAACGGTCTAGGGTTTCGGGCGGTTTCGTTAGATGTCTCGTGAAGACGCGGAAGAACACCTGAAAAAATCCTCCGACCAAGGCATTCCGACTTGGCAAATACCCTGAGTGCAGGCTTGCAATAAATGCACTACATTACACTCTATGATCTGTGTGGTTTCCCTGCTCACCTAGCATGGGTCTTTGAATAATCTGCCGGTTTAGCGGAGTGTTCAGAGATCCACGCTAAGAAATTACACATGTAAGAGAAGAGGAATCTTCTCAAAAACGTCTTTTCAATAATAAATGATGAGAGCAACCATCCTAAACCTGGTTTCAGACGATAAGAATTATTTAATCAAAATTTTAAATTTAAGAAGATCCATTTTTCTTACAAAATTTCTCGCATATTGCCTCCTGCCGTTGAAACTTTTCAGGATCCTCCACTGTCTTAGTTTTACCCTAACTACAACAATCTTTCCAGAAAAACTAACTTCCCACATTGAACTGCAAGATTTTTTGTTATTGTTATGGTGTAATGTGGTGTGTGTGTGTCAGTTCATTTATGTAAATATGTATACATGCTAGAAAAACTTTTCAATCTGTAAAGAATTAAAGAAATTGTTAAGTAAAGAAATACACAGAAATAGACCAATTTGTATAAAGCCAAAATTTTCATCTTAGATTTCGAGGCATTTAAATTTATACCGGATCACATCGAAAGCGTCAGTTTGTCATCGATTTATTATTTTATTATTGCTGCTTTTAATTGAACAATACGAATTTTAATTTCTATTTTTATTCTATATTAGCTGATGTACCCGCTCATCATACGGGAATAGAGATTACTTTAACAATTGGTTAAACTAAGCTGCCAAATAGACGAAAAAGTAAATGAATAAAATTTCCAATTACCTAAATTTAAAAATAAAGATTAATTTTAGTGTAATTGTTTAAAATATGAAGTTCAAATCGAAGCGTTGTTGCAAATCAAAGCCATGATACGTATAACCACATGGAGGGAGAGAGGGGGATTTTCGTTTGATTATTTTGAGAAATCGCAAAATTATTAAATGTTTAATTCGATTTTCAAGTAATTTATTTTTACATATACATAACATGTTATAACTAGCTGCGTATCAGTTCTTCACGAAGAAGAAAGTAATGATTTTTTTTTACACATGCATTTTAAATTATTCCAGCTATACAGAAACTGAAAAAATGCAGAAAACTTTTACTCGAACCTAGCGTTATGGATATTAAAATATGCTGTCATAGCTAGCTCAATTGTCATACGATGACCCAAAAGCTATATTGGCAGTGTTAACGATCGGGTGACAACCCTTTCTTCTTTCAATACACATAAATTAGAAAAATGTTTTAGTTAATTAAGTAATTTAATTTTTCCTATTCATCCTAAAATAAATTTTTAAGGAGTCGTAATAACCTGGTGTGCAGAAAGTGAAAGGATTCGTTGAGAGTTCACATCTCGGCTGATCAAAAACCGCTATATGTACATGGCGCAAACGTGAACGATAAATCTGTGGGTCCGCAGCTCCTCTAGCTGCATATAGGCTGGTATACGAAAGAGAGTTGCGGATCCGAAAATAACATCCTTTTGGGTGATGACCTACACTAAAAAAAATTTTGTGGATTACTAAGAAATCTCTTTGAAACAAAGATGCTATAACTTTTCTTAGTATTGCTGCTAAATAAAGTCATGTAAATCAATTGGCAAACATGGCTTTATTTAGTAGTAATACTAAGAAAAGTTATGGCATCATACTAAAAAAATATGGAGTGCCTCCACTCGACTTTCCGAAGACTTACGATTAGATCATTACCAAGCATTTAAATAAATTTTAATCGATGAATAATTCAAACATATATACCAAATTGAAACTCAATCGAATGCACCATTTAAACGCTAGCATACTTTCAAGACTTTCTCCCCATATACTATAATGTCAAAGAAATCTGTGTAGCTTAAGACCTGTAGAAAACTATAAGTCCTATATACACCAAAATCAATACGGTCTTGCGACGGTGGTTTATAACATGTATGTCCAATTTGAGCTCAATCGAATGATCCGTTTAGGAGCTATCGAAGTTCGTTCACACACACACACACACACACACATCTCGTAAAAACAGAAGAATTGAATTCAGAAGACCTCAAAACGTGTAAATACATCAAAGTCTCGAAGTCGAATTTTTTCAGGATTGCAATACTTTCCTTACATGGTACATGTTCGGAAAGTAACAAGTAATGGAATCATTGTTTCCTAGAGATTTCTTGGTAATCAACTGATTTTTTTTTTTAAGAGTGTAAATTGTAGGGAAAAAAAGATTCTCGACGATCCCCAAGTCTGGCATAATAGCTATAAATCAGTCCCGTACTGCTAAGCTGTCAGTATTCGGCTATTAAAAAAAAAAAAAAAAAAAAAAAAAAAAAAAAAATTAAATTATTAAGCAGAAAGGCTTAATTTAAAATCAGACTTCTTTCAAGAAGGAAAGCGTTCCAAATGAATTAAAAGATTAACTCTAACAAATTATATGTCATAATCTAAATAGGTTTGCAAATTTTGCGATTTTAAATCGTTTGAAATAGCTTCTCGAAATTATTAAACTTATACTTCTTTTAAGAAAAATAAAACGAATAAATTGTTTTCGCCTAAATAAAGCATTGATATAAGGATTAATATATATTAAGCATTTCAGTGGTCCAGTTCCGAAGGTTTTTTTTTAGATTACATGTGGGAATGGCGCCAGTTGTACGTCATACATTTAAAATTGACAAAAATTTGTACTCATGTTTTTTTAACCATTACCGTTGACAAATTAACAGCGCTTCGCTTTTGATTACTCCCTCTAACTGCATAAAGATGCGCAAAATGATAGAGAGAAGACGTAGGCGACCTTAAAATTTTGAAAATCCACCCGTTTCCCCAAAAATACTAAAATTCAGAGCCTTATTATCGCATGGGAAAATCGACGATCGACTTTGAAAGGGTCCCAATTTCAAATGTTCTGAAATAGTCTTCTTTTATATCAAAATTTAAAAAAAAAAAATTCATGGATGGGGGCCCCAAAATTCATCAATGTCCGGGCCCCTGTTGGTCATAATCAGGCCCTGCTTAAATTTAGCAATTTAAGTCGCTAAAATTATTAAATATAGATAATTTAAATTGAATTAAATTCATTCAATTCAATTTAAGTCAATGCGCCAGTGGGTCCTAATCTTGCGCGCAAAACTTGGTATAAGCGATCAAATAATTTCATTCATTCAAATAATTCAATAAGCATTCAAATAATACAATATATTCACATAAAAACGATCCAAAAGAATTACTTTCAATAAACTTCTGCCGCAGGAATTTATGAAACTTCAAATTTCAGTCAAAATCGAAAATTTTCAGATTTTGGTCTTATAAATCTAAAAGCGCATTCAACTTGCGTCAACTATACATGCATTTTTTTATAAGTTCTAATACATGTTTTTCAAAGGACAACTCTTTTGCCTTAGCAACTTGAAGGTGCAAGCTATGGTTAAGCCTTAAAGATGACAAAAAAGAAAAAAGAAAAGAAAAAAAAGAAAATGTGTGTTTTTGTGACCTTCAGTGACTTTGCGTCGATAACCTGCCACAGATTTCTCATATATTTCAAGTAGTTCTATCGTCTAACATTATAGATGTTAAATAAATATCATGGCAAGTTGTCCCCCAAAGAGTTTTTGACCACAGCATTTTCTATGTCTGAGAAAAACGCCCACTTTTGTGTGCTGCACGGACTTTTTTACAGGCCCGTAGCCAAAGGGGTGCCAGGTGGGTCTGAACCCCACCCCCCCTAGAAAATTTCACATAAAAAAAGTTTAATGCAGATGCTTTGAAAAATTTTTGTATATAACGTAAAGTTATCAAAGTTTTATATCAAAGTTTTATATATCAAAGTTTTATATATACAAAGTTTTTCTTTGTAATACTCTGTCATTTTTGTTTCGTGTTCTCATCTTCCAAATATGATCCAAAGGTGACAACTTTAATCCATTCTGTTTAAGCCAAGGAACTTTTACTTCTTGGAAGCCGTTTGGACTTTTCAGAATTTATTTAATTATAAACTTATGCTATTATTTAATGAAGAGAAATATAGATAAAAATGTTATCATTCAAAAAAATATAGGATGCCACCACACTTAAGTTAGGGTGCCCCTCCCCCCTGAAAAAAAGAGGGTGCCCCCCCCTGAATAGAAAATCTGGCTACGGGTCTGCTTTTTTAGTGGGCCATAAAAGATGAACAACTTCACTTTGAGACAAAATATTCTGGATTTGCTACATTAATAAGATTAATAACAACTGGGATTTTTTTGGTAAAAATCTCAGATGGCATGAATCCTAGGTGTGTTACTTTCTCAGATTCGTGCTCTTAATTTTTCTTGGAATTTTTTCGCATATGCAGAACATAAATAAAGGTCTTTAAAAACGTTTATTATCTAACAAAGATTAATATAGATATTTCATTTAACAAATTTACTAAACAAGTCCTTTAAATGAAACATCGAAGAATTTTTAATTTTTATTTTTCTCGTACGCTTGAGATAATTTAAATGAAAGCTTTATTACCCTACACTCAAGTACATTATACTCTCTCTCATAGGCGCACCCACGGAGGGGGCTATGGGGGCTCAAGCCCCCCTAAAATTGGAAAGTTAGAATTGAAAAGCATTAAAAATTGGGAATTGTCACAAATGATTTATTTGTTTTCGTTTTTAAAATTGCCTTCAAATTATTTCTAAAATACCTTTTACAACAAAAAGATGATAGTTCTTAAGTAAAAACTTACAGTTAGTATATGAAACACAATTAAACTCGGCTATAACATAACTGAAATGAGCGGATAATTATTTGACTCTATAATGATTTACATTGCTCGTGAGCTTGTGTTCTATGGGCAAGTAGTCTAGTACCGAATATTTTGATGATATAACTATAATCGAGGTCACTATAATCGAGTTCAGCAGTATTTGAAGCCCGGCCCCCCTTAAACTAAAATCCTGGGTGCGCCACTGCTCTCTCTCTCTCTCTCTTTTTTTTAACTGTCATATTTTTTTGCATTACAACTTCAAAAATGATCGAGTGAAAGCCAAATTTCCTATTTCTCTTTCCTAACTAACTGTATAAACTTTTATGAAAAAATGCACAGTTCGAAAAAAATATAAGAAATAATAATAATTATATGGAACACTTTGCACATTTTATGAAGGGCAGCGTCTTATATAAGGTTCAGGTAAATGGGATATATCTGACATTGGACACTTTATTGAAAATATGTACACGGGGTCTTATCGCATGAGCAAATCGAGGCTGTGTCCAGGGCCTCATCTTGAAAGGGGCCCATTAGATATATTATTTTTCGTTCATTTCTATTAAAGCTTTATAAAGAAATTTTTCAGATAAAGAAGTATAGTAAAAAGATAATCACTAATTTTACTATTTTTAGAGCACAAGCGTCACTCTCACTACCTGCTCATTATGAGAGGGGACAAAAAACAAAATACCTCTTTTTCCAAACTCCAGACAAAAATCTGGCTCTGGGTGAGTGTACATGTAAACCACCGAGAAAAGAACTTTGGTTTCCTACAACGTTGCATAGTTTCCCGAGTATTTAGGGGGGAAAGAGGTGAGGGAGACCAGTTGGTCAGAAAAATTTCTTTATTCACCGGACATGTGCTCCTACAATACAAAGTACTTTATCAGGCGGTAGGTAGGCTGTCACGTCGGCAGTTTGTTAATTACCTTGTTCCCCACGCCTTCCATGCGGAAATGGGGGGAAGCAGGTTTTTCTTGTGCATTTTCGAGAGATACAGATCCCATACACTGGAACTTTTTTGAAGTTATCTCTAGGCAAACTCCAGGCCGCTCGGAGGGTTAAATCATACTTATTCTTATGAAAAGAAAATTAATGAATTCTTCTGTAACTTTAAAAGTACGAAATTATAATAATCGAACAAAAATTAAAATACTGATTATAGTTAAGTAATTACTATAGTAACGATACAATTTAAATTATATAAATATAGGTATTCATTTGCACTACACGACGCACAGGATGTAGAGCAACGGGGCTACTAGGGTCAAAATTTTTGATTATCATATTTATTTAGTCTAATCAAATGGCTTATGAACAGCAGTCAGCAGTGGCATAACAAAACTTTTGCCCCTCTCCCGAAATGTGTTTCATAATACCAAACCTAGAAAGAAAATGAAAAATATTATAAGAATTTTTTTATCAACAAATAATGTCCCCGCTCCTCCCCCCCCCCAAAAAAAAAAAGAGAAAAAATCTCGAGTGTAGTCCGCTTTAATAATAAATACTCTAAGGAGACAATTTGATACAAATACATATGAATTATTAATGTCAGCAGAAATTACATTTTTAGAGAGATTAATTAAAAGGTTTTTGCGCAGATATCGCGTATAGCGGAAAGTTTTTTTAAGAATGTATTTTCCTTGGAATAAACTATAAATTTTGACTTCCTTTAACTGAACACAAACTTCAAAACAAAATACTGATTACGATAAGTTTTATCAAATGAATTATGCATTTAAAATAAGTGCTTGAATTCATACTTATACCCGGAATAAACTTGCATTTCTTAACATTTTTCATTTAAACATTTTTATTTTATTTTGGTGATTCCAAGTTAAATTCATAAATAAAGTGAATTGCAGAAACTTAGTAAAGTGCTGGAAGAAAACAAGATGTTGATGGGTGATTTTTTCCCCTCTTCTACGATAAAGAAACAGTATCCCCGCAATTATTTAATATTGTTGTTTTGTTCAGGTAGAGCATACTAAAGCTATCTTCCAAAGAGAAAAGATAGCGAGCATTTTTTAAGGAGGCCTAACGAGTATCTACGTTACATCGTGGAAAAACCTCCCAAAACTCCAGATCGACAACTGCGCAGTAAGCCAGAACGCTGGACATTCATGCTTCAGCCATCTGAAAATGTTCATCAATTATTTAATTGTTAATATTTTATAACGCATTTTACAAATTTAACAGTACTTTATTGGATGTATCAAGTTGGACTGTTTTTAAAATCCCGTTATGTAAATATTTAAAGGGTTTTAATATTTTAAATCAATAAAGTTTTAATGTACTATCTCTGATCGGATCACTTTTTTCAACACAAAGAATCCCGTAGAATTTTAAATGATGAAAAATCAGCAAATTCGAGAGATATTTTTTTTTTTTTTTTTTGCAGAGTTAATAGTTGGTTGTGGAATGTATAAGTACTTTTGTAATTAGAAATACATCAAGTGAGCAGAAATTTTATAGGACAGGAAGAATTATAATGCCAGAATTTTAGAATACTGTAAAATGAAATTTTTTATTCACCAAAACAATATTCCGTTAGATTTTCAGAGAAATATTACATGCTTATTAAATACTTATATTGTTGAATATAGTACTCTGAAATATTGAAATTTGTTCGGTTATTCAAAATTTTCTTCTTTTCTTTTCTTTTTTTGTGTGTGTAGTAATTTCGATTTCTCATTCATTTTTTTTTAAATTTATCAAACGAAAGAATCAATGCCAAAAATAGTTAAAACATCATTACTGCTATACAACTTTTTGTAGCATTAAATAATCATTTATATATATAAATTTTTCTTTTGGCATACATACTGAGTCTTATAATTAGTAAGTTGTATATCCTAAGTTAGTCTCTCAGTCTATATTTTAAATATACATATAGCTATAATTCGAAAATAGTTAGAATAACCTGAGATAATGCAGAAATAATAAATGAATAATGCACAAAAATATCACCCTTAATTTAAATCAGTTTTATCAGTCTATCGTACGTTTTGCGAGCAACTTTTTATTTTGTTTGTTTAATTTTATTCTAAATAAAGAAATATTTTTAAACAAGCGGTGGATACCGCTATAAATGTTTTTCTATCTTGTTTTTCCACAAGACTACCACCTATCCTCAAATAGGGCAGACAATGTAGTAGATATATCAGTTCTTATAATCATTCATTATAAGAACTGTTGGGGATACAAATATATGTAGGTGTTATTTTCTTAAGTAAAATAAAAATTTTATTATTGTTTTCAATAGTTTGTACACATTTCCGTAACACTGCTAAGGCTTTGAGATTTTGGGCTGGATTTCACACAGATATGAAATATATAACTCTTGATATTGTTTGGTATCTTATGTTTTCAGAGGTAGGATATCACCTTGTTTCGGAAATATCCCCCCCCCCCTCCTTTTTAATGCACGCTGTGGGTGGTGCCTGATGAAGGTCACCACTCGTGTATTTCAGTCTCCCATATCCTTACGGGTTTTTTTTTTTCAAACTGATTTGCGGTTTTGCACTGATGATTGTTGATGTGCGATTTGTTGATATGCACTTTTATATTTTCGCAGGTTTATTCTTAGCATTTTTCGAATAATAACTACACATATATATATATATATTTTAAATTAAGAAACTAAATTTAGGACAAATAACTTAATTATTAGATTCCGTGACTATACATACATATGAAAAGTAATTCTAAATACCTTGAATATTATTTGATACCAAAAGTTGTATAACATTCATGATGTTTATATTTTAAGATATTTTTTCAATGCTTGAAAAGAGCTTGTAATCAAGAAATGAAATAACTTTGAATGGAATTTTGGGGTTCTATAAATTTAAATTTACATTCCTAATTTTTCTCATACATTTTACACTCTAAAATTCTGTTGTATTTTGATACCAATAGAAATAATTATAACAAAACTATTGTTCAGAAGAGTTTTTTTTTATTAATTAATTTATTTATTTCTGTGTGTGAGGGGGGAGAGTTCGTCAAAAGCGCATAAAAATTGTGATCATTTATCTGGAAGCATTTAAAATGTAGTCAAATAAGTGAAATAAAATGCATAAGATATTTAAAAAGCATTTAAAGTGATACACATCACTAAAAATATACATTTAAAAGATTACTTTTTCTAATCAAAAAGTGTTTGTCTTGTTACTGCGAAAGTGAATAAAATGTGAATGTAACGCAATTAACATAAGGTGATTTAAGTCATAAAAAACTGACCGGGGATAAAACTGAACTAGGAAGGAATAGTTTTATTATCATTTTTTTTTTAAGTTCATGAAAACTTTAAAATCTAAACACATTATTATAAAATAAACTTTATTACTGTAACTTATAGTAAAAATGAAATGTTTAGTTATTAAATAAAATTTATTATCTTTCAAGTTTTGTGCGTGTGTTGGGGTGGGGGGATGTTGACTCTCGAAATATATAGTTGCGCTTTAATAATCATGAATAACTATGTTAATGGTAAAGCATAATTAAGATTTTTGGGGGCACAGCATGCTCAATGCATTCGATGTGATTTATCGTCCTCTTTTTCCTTTGCTGATATTAATATTTTTGAATTGATGGCTTTTGTTACCAAAAATAATTTTGATTAAGTAATCTTGTCTTAAATTACATTAACAATCGCCCCTTAAAATTTTAGGAGCCCTAGACCATGTCCTAGTTTTCTTGTGTCGTTTCTTGCGTGTCTTGTTCTTTCCGCTCACCGTATGCGTGTGTTTTAAGATTGGGGTAAGCTTTTGGGAACTTTGAAGCTAAAAAAGCCAATATTAAAGACTCCTCACCTAGTTTTAGTAAAAAGCTTCTCGTCCCTTTTTTCTCTTATAAGACATAATTTGTAAATTTGAGTGGGGAAAAAAAAGAATTAGAACATCAACAAAATATAGTCTGTACTTTATTCATATTATTTATTGCTCAACGCACTTGCAGCGTTCATATATCATTTAGAACGTAAAGATTTCAAATAGTGCAGAATTCATATATACTAAAATACTGATTTGGAACAACATAGAAAACAACTGTCCTAAGCATTTGCACCTAAAGTAAGTAATATGAACCAACCAGGACAATAATTAGAAAAATACATTTGTGAGCTGTTTCTGATAAGAAAAAAAGCATAAAAATCACGCATCTGCTTTCCTTGCAATATTTTGTTCAAAAGAACGGGAAAAGCCAAATAAATGAATAGCAATTTACAGATAAAAACAATTTGACCACCCAGGCTTTCAACCCCTGGGAGGCAGTATGAATGCAAAGTAAATATTCCGATCACTGATTATTTTTCGTCGGCTTTTTGACAGGAGTTTCAGAAGTATTTTACGAAAGAGGATTTAATGACGGCTTTCCCCCTAAACCATTGATTCGAGAATAGACCATCTCATATTTCGGGATAGCCGTGTCTATTGCGGTATTTTTGAGGCATTCATATAAAATGCGGAAGTGACACTATTTGAAGTGTTTACGGTAAGATTTATGGTAAGTCTCTTTCAAAAGGGAAAGCAACAAAAGAGAATTGTAAGCACATAGATTGACACTAGGGATGGTCATCGTCGTTTGTTACAGTTTTACTACACATTCATTCGTTGTAAGCTATTTTTTTCTGCTTCAAAATGGAATGCGACAATTATGAGAGGGCGACTATGACGCGAGTAAATACGGTATAGCCACACATTTTTTAGCTAAACAGCACAGTGTCGTCAGGCCATTATTAAGAGCAAACTTAACATTTGCGCTTGTCAAAAGTAGCGATTTTTGTTGATCACGCGGAAACTAATAGAGCTGATTTTCAGTCGGAACATATAAAAGAAAATAACTTTCTTAGTGGAGCAAAGTGAAGATCTCACTATAAATATAATGAACAGATGTTCTTTATTTTCGAGGACGCCCTGAATACTGAAAGCAAATATTTAAATACTAAGAACACTATGAATAGTAATTGTTCCTTCAATGAAAACAAAACTGTTTCGTCTATAAAAAGCTTTAAAACAGAATACTGTTTTGCACTAGTTTCTGCTTTTATTTTACTTTTAAAAATTAACTAGCTGCTTCAAAATAAAAATGTTGGTCACGTTACTATAAATAAATGCTATGACATAAACATTAGAGTGATAAATACAAAAATATTCTGCAGCATTTTATATGAAAAATATGTAATGAAATTTAAAAATATGATTGAAATATTTATTATCCTACATAAATATTATCATCGAGCTACGTCATTTCACTTTGCATCTTACTTAAATAATCGTTGTTTTTTTTTTTTTTTTTCTTTCTCCTTCTAAGCTGGCTCTGCGAACTTAAACGTACGTAATCGCCATCATCATTGTCAGCTATTTGCTGAACAAGCTGTCACTCAAATTACGCAAAGAGGCTTTTCTGCCAATCAGGGGCGTAGCCAGAAATTTTTCATGGGGGGGGGATACGACTACTGCAACTCATATATATGTATACATATGTGAGATAATATAGTGAAGAATATGCATTTTATATGGCAAAAAAATTCTCCTGGGGGGGGGTTATGACCCCCTAAACCCCCCCCCTCTTGGCTACGCCCCTGCTGCCAATTAAACAGTCCGCAACTCCAGGGGGAGGGGGGAATTTAAAATCATGTGACCAGCTAGTCAAAGCTAAGCACAGAGATTTCCTTTCTACCCCCTTGAATTCTGTGGAAACACTTGTATGTTCACTTAGCCTTCAATTAAATGCTGGGTTCAAATTTGTAGAAGAGGGAGGTGAGTGCATTCAATTGGCTCAAATTTGTTTTGCAGTAAAAGTGCAGATGTGCAGTAATTTCTTTTCTTTGTATAAAAAAACCCAAAACTTTATCAACAGCTATAAGGCAATGAGACGTTTCGGACAGCCATGGGGCTACTGGAAAAATTATCTGAATGGCAATTTTCAATAGAGATAAATACAACATACACTAATGTACCTCTGTTTACGCCCTTTTGGACGCCCATTTGTTTCTCACTTTTTATTTCATTTAACGCCCCCCACCCCCCTCTCTCAACTCAAAAAATAAACCCATTCATATCATGTGCTTTTTTTCCGGTGCGCATATTTAATCAAAGTTGGTGAAGAGGAATAAGCTTTTCAATACTAATAATGGTAAAAATATAATTATTAAAACTATTCTAACAAAATTAATTAAAAATTAATTTTAATTACAGTTATTATAGCCGATATTTTACATTTTAAGAAATGAGTTTTAAATAATTTTTAGCCAGTTTCCTTTAAAAACGGTTTTTTTAGCATTTAGAAATGAAAATTTGTTTGAAAACATTACACTTATAAAAACATTTGATAGAAACAGTTTTTTTAAGGAAGTTTTTTTAAAAATAAAACCAGTAATAACAAGCCATAGCTGATTACAAATCAGACTGAATATGATAACATATTACAGAGAACTTGCATGTTAAATCTGTAGAGTCTTGGATTCTTTTTTTAGGGTTGCCTGTTAGGTGAGAGATGGTATTTAACATTTTCGATACTGCTATAATTTGTTTCTGAATGACTAGTTTTGGACTTTGTCCTAAGAATACAAACAAATTGAACTATTGGGAGGGGAAGGAGGGTCATTCAGATTATGAAAAATGCAGTATAAAACTGATAAAAAAATTCACAATATTAAAAAAAAATCATGAAACGGTAAAGGGCAATGAGGCGTTTCGGGCGGTTATGGGCTACTCTGCATACTGCATACTTAGGCCACTGTTCTTGGAAAAGTTGTCTGAATGGCAATTTTCAATAGAGATAAATACAAAATACACTAAAGTACCTCTGTTAACGCCCTTTTGGACGCCCACTTGTTTCTCACATTTTTTTTTAAATTCATGCCCCCCCCCCCTTATCTTCTAAATATACAAACCCATTCAATATTGTGCGCTTTTTTTCCGTGATTCATTTTCGACTATAATTTACATTGGTTTCAAAAACTGAATACACTGATGGGTAGTTTAAGTAATAAATGAAATCTTGAGACTTAATAAAAGATTTATACTTAAATTTCAGTATGAATTAAGTTTGAAGGAGGAGAAGGTGTATCAAGGTAGCTCTGTAAATATTTATGAAAATGGCTATTTTCATGATTTTTTTTCCAAGTTTCCCACTCATGATAGAAATGCAACTTCTATTTGAAAAAATCAAGTCAATTTTTAACTTTATCTGCTATTTTTTTCAAATCAATACTGATAAAGTTTCATTCTTGAATAAATTTTTAATTTGATGTTCCCAGTTAGGAACATTGGACTGTAAAAGTTTAAAAGAATCAAGTAACAACAAAAAAAAATTGAGAATGTCCACTCATAAGACGTATTAACATTATTATAACAACCAGACCTAAAGAGCATTCAGTGAGAGCTAAAGAACATTCAGTAAAACTCTTAAAACTGCAATATTTTTAAAGGTCTTTTGAAATGAAAGATGAATCAGAATAATTTGTCATGCAATTTCTGTGCTTCTCAAAGTGTTTTCTTAAACTTACTCAGTATATACCTATTGGCTTGTCCGAGAGTAAAGCTTGTATAGTAATATTGTGTATCGCACTAAACTAAGTTTGTTTTTGAAATTTGTAAAGAACTTTATCATGAAAAGTCTTAAATTCTCTCATAACGAAATATTTAATATAATGGGCACCGTTAATAACATTTTTCAAGAGACAGTAACTAAAAAAAAAAAAAAAAAAAAACATGAAGGAAAATTTTCTGAAATGTTATGAAATAATAATGCATAGTAAATATATTGTACAACGTGTAAGGAAAATCAACATTGGGGGTGTCTGATCTTGGAGAGGATGCCTTGAGCGAGGTCACTTTTAAGGGGTTCTAACGCGTATTCACGTTATATTTCGAGAAAACCGCCCAAAAATGTAGGCCGTCAGATCGATACTCGCGAGTAGACAAGAACCTTGGTTCTTCACGCTTCATACATCTACCATATTGACTGTGCTGTCCACTCGCCCATATCGCAGGACCGTTACAGAATAAAACCTGCCTTAAGTAAACCCTTAACTAAGCATAAACTTATTATTTAAGAAAATATTTCTTGGTCGTGAACACTTAGTCTATTTCTATATAATTTTTATTCAACGGAAAATGAAGTAAACAGAAAGTCTTAAACAAAAGTATGTCTTTCTATTTAAGACAAGTTCTATCGTATAACAATAAAACTTAATTTCATCTATACCCTATTTAATTTTCGATTAAAATTATTTTTAAATGAAATTAGTGTAATATGTATAGGCAAATCCGAAATGTTCAGTTAAATACTATTATGTACCTTCATAAACATGTATTAAAATCATAAAAACTCTTATCGTTATTTTAAAGTTTAAATCCTACTTTAATAGATACATGTATCGACTAAACGTATATTTATTTAGCATTTTAGTCGATATATGTATCGACTTTGATAAATATATCTTTTCAATAACTTGCTTAAAAATAGACTACCTTGTAAATGATGACAGAAAGCATGTATGTAGGTTTTATGAATGATAAAATAATATTTATTTGACTTCGATGCTCTACTTGTGGTAAACGAAATCTCATTTTGAAATAGATTTGGATCTCCATGCTCGAAGAAAAGAACGCGTAAATGCGTAAATAAGAGTTTTCTTCAGGAAGAAAACACATTCAACGGAAATATCTTTTTTTAAGTGAAACTGCTTCGATTTAACAATAGCCGTGCATGACCCCCAAACTTGACCCCTCCACATGCTGGGTGGATTTTCTTCAACCAGCATAAGGGACCATCTATAGGATTTTTGTTGCCCAAACAACACTCTGAGAGGAATGGGAGATTCGGGAAGAAATGAGGGGGGCATAAAGGGGAAAGTAGTTTTTGACAGGTTGCCTGGTTGGCTGCGCGGAGAGTGAGACTAAACCGGAGCAATCGGCCACTATAAAAATTTTGGATGATCGTGGCTTTGGCAGGTAACAGGTGGCAAAGGTGTATAAAATTGCAGAAAATTTTCGTCATTTCATAAAGCTTAATTTTTTTATATGTTTTTCTTCGCAGTACTAGAAATCACTTTATCCCTTGCCAGACACTTTTCCATCGTGGAAACCCCCGCCAGACAATCTCAAAGTCATGGAAAACGTAATTCTATTACGAGCGCGCTGCATCATCGTAAGAAAGTTCAGAAGTAGCAGTATAAAATGTGCTTGGCACTTTGTGACAGCTTGACGTACTTCGTCGCGGGAGTTTACGAACACAACAGTTTTCCATGACTCCCGTTGACTTTGAGGTTGTCTGGCGGGAGTTTGCCACGATGGAAAAGTGTCTGGCAAGGGATAAAGTGATTTCTAGTACTGCGAAGAAGAACATATTAAAAAATTAAGCTTTATGAAATGACGAAAATTGTCTGCAATTTTATACACCTTTGCCCTGTTACCTGCCAAAGCCACGATCATCCAAACTTTATAGTGGCCGATTGCTCCTACCTCTGTTGGGGGGTATACGCAGAAAAAGTTTCAGCTTTTATACTATGACGAAGGTCTGGCGGCCGCTGGCTCTTGCTCTATAATACCTACGACACTACATGATGCAGACAACGTTTTATTTTATCGCTTTATTATAGTTAATTATTTTGCTCATTTTACTCTAACTTGCAACAGAGCTTATTAAAGTTAATTTGAGGTTACAGTTCTGGCTTAACTTTTCCCCGATCTTGCCTTCTCCAAATCATTCTCTCCTCCAAGTTCCTACTGTATTTTTAAACTCGTGGAATTAAAATGACGTTTATTTCATTAATGATATAGATAGCCAGCATATAGATGGTATCTCAAATGGTCACTATTTTAACACAATCGGAAATTGAAAACCCTTGTGTTTGGCGCTTTTTGGCTTCAAGTATATGATAAACGACAAAATTTCGAGAAAATCGCATAAAACGTTGAATAAAAAATGCTCTAATTCGAATTTCGGGAACATCGGTTAGAGGAATGTCGAGACCCGTTCTGGCGAATTCCCATACAAAATTCGGTAGACCTACGATTACCCATCTCAGAGCTACGCGACCGACAAAGAAACTAACATTTTACACTTCGCTTTATTTATATAGATTAGAATTTTCATAAATGCTATAGTTTTATTTACTTAAATAATGTACGCTATGTTTCTCATGAAATTTTCGAACTGTATTATTAATTTATTTATAAATCATTACATTAAATGCTCACAATATACCTTAGCTTACATTTCTAATATTGCTCATAAGAAAAGAGAAAAGGACATTTATATTTTAAAGATAATCCCTTGAGTTAATTTATGTGAAAACTCACAGAAAAAGTACTTGAGTTTATTTAAAATACACTTTATTAGAAAACAAGAAAAGACGAATTACTTTAAAGCATATTTTTTTAAAGTGAAGTTATAACTTTACAAAAAAATACCAAACTTAAAAAGTAAATACTTCACGAAATAAATTATTCAGACTATCCCGGGATGCGCATCTTCACTAAAATTGAAAAATTGTCCTGAGGTTTCAAAAATATTCTAAATGCGTCCAAGCACAACAAAAGGGTTTTATCTATCACTCGAAAAAGTGCACGCAAAAGTGCAATTCAATTTCCCTTCAGAATGTAAATGAAATTTTATTTTATCTCTTTTTGTGTTGCACCGAGAGTTCTCTGGGAATCACGCGAGAGACATTTACCGCTCCGGACTAAGTGGAATTTGTTTGTGAATCAGCTGTACGTGAGAATTTGCTTTTTTCGGTGAGCTGTTTGCACATTAACATTAATTGCACTTGAATGCACCCAACGGAACATACATACTTCGGCTGAATTTTTTAAAATAATATTGAAGAGTTTTTAAGAGATCGGTTAGTGCGATATTTGTATGGATGAATTTGGGAATTGTTACATGATCTGGAGAGAACATGCAAGCACTACGCGGTGTACACTTTACATAACTTTTATAAACTGTTTACTACAATTTCTGATAAAAAATAACATAATGCTGGTACGAAAAATAAAAATTTTTATTCAGTCGCATTAGTAAACTTTTCGCTAACTTTTTCAGAGATAAAACTTTAGGACTTTAATAGTACAAAAGTCATGTCTGTTAACTCAAATTTAATTAAATTTGGATGCTGAAAAACGCATGCCGAACATATCTGTTTTTTAAACTCAATTAATTTATTGGAAGAAGAAACATTAACTCATAAAATGCCCACTTGTTATTCGCTTTTCAAAATTATTAGCTATGCAATATTCAAAACAATGATGTTATGAATTTCCAAAATCATTCAGTTTTCCACCGAATATTGAATGAAGAAGTATAAAACCTCTTGCAATATGAAAAATATCTAACAAAAATGATCGGCAATATATCTTTAGTTGAACTTTGCTCCATTTATATTAAGTAAAATAAAATGAAACAAACGACTGAAAGCACAGAAAAATATATCTCGTTGCCTTTTTAACTACTCAATGAAGAACTTATATTTAGACTATGTAAATATAAACTGTATAACTTGTTGGTATTGTCGATATTCATATTTTGTTGGCTATATTATATATATAGAAAGGTCTCTGTAAAAAGTCTTAAAATAAACGGAAAATTGTAGATTAAGAAGAGCAGAATCTACAAAGAACAGATGGTATTACAGTGAGTTAGATTTAGTTAAATGTAGAAGAAATTCAAATCTAGCTGATAGTTATGGGAGTGGAGAATCAGACGATTCAGTTATATATATTTGCTTTGATGGGTGCGGTAATTTTGGGACTTATGCCGAACATTTTTTTGAATACGCGTAAAAAAATCCCAGGGTGCACATTCAATAACATAAATCATGCTGTGTTATTTAATGTAGAATATAGACCATGTGTACTGCGACAAAAAAATCTGAAAAATAATTAATATTTTTTAACATTTTTTTTTTTTTTTTTTAAACATTGCATTGCGGATGAGACGCTGCTATCGTGCGGGAGTTATGCTGCGTCTGTCATAAGAAGAGAATCCAATAGTAAATAAAAAATATTGAAATAAATATTCATATCTGGACTATATTTACCTATTTAATTACAAGTGAAACTATATGTGTACAAAGATACCTATCGGTAGGTTTCAATCAATACAAGTCTGCCGACTTGTATTGATAACAACGACTTGTATTGAAAACAAAATAAAGACTAATTTACTCTGGTTTTCAACTCCCAAATACTTTTATGTTACCTTGTTGATGAAATAACAATTAAAATTTAATTAAAAAAATAAGTATTTAACTTTAGTAGTGAACTTAGTCTTTATTTTGTTTTATTTGTTTAAACATTGTTTTATACTTTGATAAAATGCTGGCGTTTCTGACAAAATCTATAAACAAATTTAAAATTAATCTCGTTTTTAAGATGAATATTTCATTTAAGCCAGAACGTTAAAATGCAAAATTATTACAATTAATATTAACGACTAATAACTTGTCCAACTTAGTGAGTCTGTTCTGTGAGTCAACTAGTGAGTAGCGTTCCTGTATGCGTATTACATTACATATAACTATCTGTCTATCTATCTATCTATCTATATATACATATATATATATATATATATATATATATATATATATATAATTTCCAAAGAAGCAAGAACAGATATTCAAAAAAGCATCAATCATAGTTTCAAGCAAAATCATAGTTTAAAAATTGCGTTTATTTAACTGTTCTGTCATTTATTAAAAACAAAATTGGATTAGGAAAAGTTTATTTTCCTAGTGCGTATGTGCATTACATAAAAATAGTTTTCGTTTCAAGTAAGTTTAGCCTGAAAACGTTGCGAATGAAAAACAAACTTTGTTTCTGTCACATAACTTTTTTTCTTTTAGTTTCGTTCAAACCGCATTTTAATCTTTTTATCCTGTTTCTTGCAGGAAATTTGAATGAAATTTCGTTTTATTTCTCTATTTTTTTAACATTTCAGTTTAGATTCCAGCAGCACTCTTCACAAACAAAAACAAGGTCTTATTTTTAATTTAGTTTTTATTTGTTCTTTTCCATGTCGTACTGTTTCAAAAGGATTCTGTTTAAATAAATTTTGAGTGAAATGGGGATTTTAGATCTCCTTGCAAGTTGTACTTGTGTAGTGAATCTATTTTAGGTATAAGAGTGTTTAAATGGATTTTAAATTCGCTGTAAACTTCAAAAGATTCTTTTAAATATTTTAAACATAATTACTCAAAAATGAATAAATTCATTTTAATTCAATTCTTTTAAAATTAAAAATGCATTTGAAAGTGCTATTTATATAGATATGCAGGGTAAATCTAAACACTTGGGCAAAACTTTAAGGGATTGAAATTTATTTATGACCCACGCACAGTAATATTCCCAATCAGAATAATGTGCCCTAAATGTAAAGTACAAAAGTTAAGCTGTTCATCATAAAAACGTCTAATGTATATCTTTAAACAAAGGCTCTATACAATGTAGGGGCTATACACGAATCTGAATGTATACGCTTATTTCTAGAGTGGGAAAAAAATTACTTTCTTCCGTGTTTTCTGAAAGACCTCTGAAATGCTATTATCGTACGTGCTTGTCTCTCTTCTTAAGACACTGAAAGGCGCTTTAAGTCAGCATATTTAATTTCCTACCTGTGACAATTTTTTGGCTATAATTTTCAAATTTTGTAAATCACCTCATTAGAGTAAAGACACATTTTGCTAATTAGGGATTTTTCTCTACGGTGTTCGTATGCAAATTTAAAAATGTGTAACAAGATTTCTTTCAGAACTTATCTTTTTTCCTACGTTATTTTGAAGATTGTTTCAATTTACATTGCCTACTTATCTCTAATAGGAAAAGAATTAAAAAGTGATTTTGAGACATCCTACCTATATATCACTTTTTTCCTAAAACTTTTTAAAACTCTGATTCTCAGTGGTGTACTACTTTGAACATTGTTTTGCTACGTCACAGATCTAAGTCTCGGGGACTGGAGCAGGGCAAGATTGTCTGACCCTTCCTTCCATTAATAACTGTGTTCATCCAGCATTTAACTACTGAGTTCACGCCCGAATTCGCCAATAACTTCAATTGGCGGTTCAACCGCCAGTTCGATAACTCCCGGATGGAAAACTCGACAGGTCAGTCCAAAATTCATATTCGCCGTTAGCCGGTGGTAACTCAACCTAGGCTGAACCTGTGGTAACACAACTTAGGTCAATCAATGTGGTTGAAACGGGGGTCGGCTCATTGATCAAGTGTCCACAAAGCATTGGGAGTTCGCATCATGTGGTAGTTGTTTATTAATTCGCGTCTCTCCAAGTGACCCCACAATCGCTCTGCTCCCCCCCCCCCCGCATCCGCATGTCACTTTGTCCGGAAAGAGAGCCAGTTCTTGGAAGGGATGAAAGGAGGAAGCTAATTTTTCGGGGAAAGTTTTAACTGAGCATGCTCGATTATTTTAAAACCTAGCTCTGCAGCAAGGTTAATTTCTCGACTTAAACTTAGATACATATAATGTTAGGTTAGCCTCAACCCGGTCATCGGTGAATACCAAATGAGCGTCCGACCGAGAGTTTGCCGTTGACCAACGGCCGAGGTAGACGGAGAATATAAGCTTCAGTAAAGAAAGTTACTTCAAAGGTTGCTGAGGGAAATGGCATTCCCAATGCCAAAAGGATATGTTTCAGGTTGTCTCTGAAATTCAAACCGATCATTCAGGCTACCTAACTCGTGACGTCAATGAGTTTGAATACCGCTATTGATGGATCTGTAAAATAAGAAACCGTCTCATTTCAAAAACTAACCTTAAATGCTCGCGTCATTCTGCTTACTTAGTGGAGCATATTCTTCTTCACCATAGGGCTAATGTGAAGTCCATACATTTTATTACCGCTGTAGCTGGATCTATAAAACAACCTAGACAGCCCATAAGCTTAAATCAAGCTTGACATTTCTTTGAATTTGACGTATTAATACAAGCTTGACAGTTCAATTCATTTTAAGCTTGCAGCAAGCTTGGAGATTAGAAAAAAATGAGTCAGCAATTATTTTCCCGCCGAATTTAAGTCATTTGAACTTTCAAGCTTGAATACTACTTTGTCCGGAAAGTAGCTGTCCGGACTGCTTGACTTGGAAAGCCACATCCATATAAAAATAATTTATCATCAGCCATAAATGTACTTGACCGTAGAATTAAAATAAAGATTCTGTATTTCCAAATATTGAAATGCTTCAAAATAAAATACAAGTATACTACAAAATTGATTTCAAAATCAGTCGTTTGTCTCGATTTTGTCCAATATTGCCCAACATGAGTGTTGCGATATTGAAAGTTTTAAAACGTGTGCTGCTTTTAAGTTTATATTATGCTTATTTCCCTATTAGTAGAGACTATAAATCACACATAACATTATTTTAATTTTGATTCATCCCATGGAAGAATAAAAGAAGAAGATCGGCTTCGGCCAATACAGATTAATCTCCCCAAAAAACGGCATGACAACCATAACAGTCACTTCAAACTTTAGTCATGTCACCTCGAGATAGATTGGCATGGTGGTTAGGACGCTGGCCTCCCACGCCTTAAGTCCCGAGATCGATCCCAGTCGCGGACGCTAGACGGAAACAGATTAAAATAACTTGAGGTTACAGCGTAGAGGGGGGAAATGTGTGGAAAAATAAAATATATGGGGCGAGTTCGCCGACCAGCGCCGCATGTATTAAGGAAATTTTTTTAAACTTTGAATTATTAAGCTTGCTATGTCAAGCTTGATTCAACTTGCTACGTCAAGCTTATTGCAAGTTGGGCAAGTGTAAACTTGAACACTTGATTCAAGCTTAATTCAAGTTTATTGACTGGATAAATCAAGCTTGCTGCAAGTTTGATGCAAATTTGCTGTGCTGTCTGGGAATAAACAGTCTCATTTCAGAAACTAACCCTTATTTATTTATTTGCCAGGAGAGGACAGCTCGCGTCACTGAATTTGTCGCTTAGAGCTACATATACGTCCTTCCCGGAATTTAACGCCACAATTTGGAACCTCATCAGAAGGTGGGCGACTTCTTAATATTGGCACCCCTCGGAAACTGCTAGCGACCGCCGAGAGGACTTTCGGAACCACGGATTTAACGTGCACGTACACCGCATGTACACGGTGTTCTTAAGTGGTGCGCCGGTATCGAATTCGCAACCTTCCGGTTACGAGTCCGACGGATTAACCACTGGGCTACCACGGCCCAGAAACTAGCCCTAAAATGACCAAGTCATTCTGATTACATAGTTGGGGCATACTCTTCTTCACCCCAGGTTCAATGTTCAGAAGCTGTGACTGAAGATCGCCGGCCTTGGCTATTACATGAACTGTTGTTTCACTGAAATTAATCAATTTATTTAAAGCATTGCCATTTATTTTTATTTTCATAGTTTAAAATATAGTACATTCATTAGTCAAGAAAGAATATTGGAACTAAGAATAATACGGGGGGAAAAAATGCTTACTCATGAAATTTTGAAATAACCGATACGTATCAATACTTTTTTTTGTAGTCAAAGAGAAAACAGCTAAATTTGAGAAGGTAATTAATTAATTCACTTACTACAGTTTCATTTTAATTCATTCAATGCCACGTATTGATCCCTTTAGTGTAAGATTTGAGGTTAAAACTTTTATAGAAAAACATAATAAAATTATTTAAGCATAGAAAAAAAGTTACATAGAATTTTGCAGAACATGGTCAGGAATGGAACACCACCAAAACTTGAATACCAACCAGTCGTAAAAGAAAAATAAAATATGAATTTTCCTCATCGTTCGTAAAAGAGAGGAAAAAAACAAGAGTGGAGTTCAACCTTTTGAGTTGCTGACATATACATATTCATTCATCCAGCAACAGATTTTACTGCCAACACCTGCAATAAAAATATTTTCTAATATAAACGTATGTATTCTTTTATTATTTCTGTGTTCAAGCAAAATATTCATTCATATGGAAATACAATATTTTTAGGCTTGATTGTTTCGTTCAGTCATAAAGAATTGAAAGAAATAACTAACCCCAAAAATACACCTAAAAAGTGTTTTAAAAAATAGTAATAAAACATTCCGTATTTCTAATACAAAAGAGAAAGAATAATTTAGTACCAAATAATACGTTTAAAGTAAGAAACATTCGATCTCATACTTCTACCGTAATGTGACAGATCGAAATCATCATAATAAATTGGCTCAGAAATAGATGGAAATTCCTTTAAGTACTTTGTATCTTTCACATTCAATTTAAATGGAGCCATTAATTTTTGTTCTTTCCAAGTTTTGAGGAAAAAAAAAATGAGTGATACAAGAAGAGTAACTAGAGGTTATTTTGCTATTTTTTTTAAAACTTTTTTCTTATTCGATCAATTTTAACTTTTTTCCTATTCTTCTTAGTGATACAAAGTAGTTTTTTGAATGTTTCCTATATAAATATGTAAAATTGAAAATAATTCTGAATTAGTTTATCTAGTCTATAGAAAGTTGATTAGTTAGTTAATTTGTTATTTGCATCCACATTATCATAGTAATTTTGATCATGAAAATTACCCCAACAATGGAGTTTGTTATCCCTAATATTACTTTACATGAGGTAGTTTTTCGATTCCATCGACCGCCATCTTCGTGGTAGTTAAATCGAGCAATGGCAACGGCTGCCCATTTTTGCAGCATTGGACAGTCTGTCCAGTTGTTCTACTGTATAAATGTATAGGTGCATTTCGCCAGCCCCCCCACCAAAACCGATTTCGATGAAAATGGTTCAGATCGTTTGTACCTCGTTTGTACCCGTTTGTACCAGCAAACTTTTCGTTTGTACCTCATTGGTATCTTCACAATAAGCGTTTCCTTGTGGGGGGGCTTGCGAAATGCCTAGCCCCCCCACCAACGAATTTTCAAAAATGAACGATGCCAATCGTTTGTACCTCGTTTGTACCCGTTTGTACCAACAAAATTTTCGTTTGTACCTCACTGGTAGTTTAACTATAAGCGTATCCTTGTGGGGGGACTGGAGAAACGGTAGCCCCCCCACCAAAGAATTTTCAAAAATGAACGGTGCCAATCATTTGTACCTCGTTTGTACCCGTTTGTACCAACAAAATTTTCGTTTGTACCTCACTGGTAGTTTAACTATAAGCGTATACTTGTGGGGGGGCTGGAGAAACGGTAGCCCCCCCACCAACGAATTTTCAAAAATGAACGGTGCCAATCGTTTGTACCTCGTTTGTACCCGTTTGTACCAGCAAAATTTTCGTTTGTACCTCACTAGTAGTTTAACTACAGGCGCATCTTTGTGTGTGTGGGGGGGGGCAAGCATTTCGCCAGCCCCCCCACCAACGAATTTTCAAAAATGAACGGTGCCAATCGTTTGTACCTCGTTTGTACCCGTTTGTACCAGCAAAATTTTCGTTTGTACCTCACTAGTAGTTTAACTATAGGCGAATCTTTGTGTGTGTGGGGGGGGGCAAGCATTTCGCCAACCCCCCCACCAACGAATTTTCAAAAATGAACGGTGCCAATCGTTTGTACCAGCAAAATTTTCGTTTGTACCTCACTAGTAGTTTAACTACAGGCGCATCTTTGTGTGTGTGTGGGGGAGCAAGCATTTCGCCAGCCCCCCCCCACCAACGAATTTTCAAAAATGAACGGTGCCAATCGTTTGTACCTCGTTTGTGCCCGTTTGTACCAGCAAAATTTTCGTTTGTACCTCACTAGTAGTTTAACTACAGGCGCATCTTTGTGTGTGTGTGTGGGGGCAAGCATTTCGCCAGCCCCCCCACCAACGAATTTTCAAAAATGAACGGTGCCAATCGTTTGTACCCGTTTGTACCAGCAATATTTTCGTTTGTACCTCACTAGTAGTTTAACTACAGGCGTATCTTTGTGTGTGTGTGTGGGGGGGGCAAGCATTTCGCCAGACCCCCACCAACGAATTTTCAAAAATGAACGGTGCCAATCGTTTGTACCTCGTTTGTACCCGTTTGTACCAGCAAAATTTTCGTTTGTACCTCACTAGTAGTTTAACTACAGGCGCATCTTTGTGTGTGTGGGGGGGGGCAAGCATTTCGCCAGCCCCCCCACCAACGAATTTTCAAAAATGAACGGTGCCAATCGTTTGTACCCGTTTGTACCAGCAAAATTTTCGTTTGTACCTCACTAGTAGTTTAACTACAGGCGTATCTTTGTGTGTGTGTGTGGGGGGGGGGGCAAGCATTTCGCCAGACCCCCACCAACGAATTTTCAAAAATGAACGGTGCCAATCGTTTGTACCTCGTTTGTACCCGTTTGCACCAGCAAAATTTTCGTTTGTACCTCACTAGTAGTTTAACTACAGGCGCATCTTTGTGTGTGTGTGGGGGGGGGCAAGCATTTCGCCAGCCCCCCCCCCACCAACGAATTTTCAAATATGAACGGTGCCAATCGTTTGTACCCCGTTTGTATATGGCGTTGTCAGATGGCGCTACGCACACTGTGTAACTGCGCATCTTCTGCTTCTGCGCATCTCAGGTTGTTTATATTTCCATCGAATCGAAGTAAATGGAGATCATTGAATTAGCAGAACTTCAAAAAATTAAATACATAAACTTAAGAACGTGGTATACAGTAATTACTAGCTTCAGATGTGCTTTAATTACACCATTGTCTTAGAATACTATTTCGTAATGATTATAGGCAATAGTTTCGAAGCGAAGTGATATTATTCTTTGTTAAATGCCAGTTACACTGCCCGTTAGGCCATTAAACTCCAATAAACTCCTAAATATTATGTATGCCATGTCTGTTATTATTTTGCCCAAAAGTTGTATTTTAAGAAATGTTAGTAAATTTAGAAGAATGTAGTTTGTGTTAACGTAATATTTATAAGCGATATATATAGTGTAATCTATATAAATAAAACAATGTGTAAACTGTCCGTTAGTTTGTCTGTGTGTCTGTCTGTCTGCGTCTCGCGTAGCTCCGAAACGGGTGATCGTAGACCTACCAAATTTTGTACGGAAATTCTCCAAGACGGGTCTCGACACACCTCGAAGCGATTTTTCTCGCTTTTCGAAAGCAATTTTCGAAATTCGAATTAGAAAATGTTTTATTTTATGTTTTGTCCGATTTTTAGCGATTTTTCTTGTGTAATACATAATAACGCCGGTAATTGCACTCGCAAGAAAACGATAGTTACATCATCGTATAGAGGAGAAAATTTTCTTTTAAAAACTGTTCGTTCGGACTGTGTAACATAATTTGCAGATTTTTGGGAATTTTTCAAATAAAATTAAATTTGACGCTGACTTTAGTAATATTACGGCAAAAGACGGAGCAGACAATTCGCCCACTTTTAAAAGAAGAACGGAGGAAAAATATAAATTAGGAGAATTTTTACGAATTTTTAAGTAAAGAAGGATTTTCATTTCAGGAGCACCTGCTTATAAATTTCGGTTGTCATGGATACAGTAACAATGATTAAAATTGTCAGTTGAAAAAAATAAATAAAAACGGGTCCCGCGAGCAGACGATTTCTTTGCTTGGCTCGATTTCCTTTTATAAATACTGGATTTATTTGTGAGAAGAAAAATTAAACTGCATAATCTAGAAAAACAATTTTAAAGCCTTTATAAATAGCCAGTCTTATCTCTTATCTCTTTTCTTTTTGTAAAGGGTTGCAAGAGCGGGTGACGTATTTTTAAATTTAAAAAAAAAATGTCCATTTCATGTAGTGTCTGAGGTATTTAACGCTAAAACGTGAACCTAAAAGACAGCATGTCTGAGGAAATAAGACATTTTGAAAATGAGAAGTTCACTGCAAACGGTCCATTTTCACTTTTTTGATACCGAATGACGCTGACATAGTTTTTTTTTTTTTGTGTGTGTATGTGTGTGTCATTATATTGCAATGATCTCAGGTTATTACATATATGACGCAAATTTTAAGCCAAGAGTGAAATAATTTTGCTTTTTCTAGATTCCACATCACTGGAATTAATTCGAATTACACATGTGAGGAAATTTTTCGTTTCCTACCGTGCGAAGAACGGGCACGCAGCTAGTGATATATATATATATATATATATATATATATATATATATATATATGAGACGTCAGATATTTCAAGTAAAGTTTCAGAGTTAAGATAGGTAATATGGTTTATTGAACATTACATTTAAGTTACAATTTAGAATGAGAAGAAGGGAGGGGAGACGGGTACAAGAATCAGCGTTGACTCATTAAGCAGTTCCAGTGGCAGAAGTCTGACGATTTTCGATGTGCGGGAGTATTTACGCTTACCACACCACGTGGTTTTCGAAGACATAACTCCGCCTCTCTCTTACCTCTGATCGAACCACACACATTTACCAACATGACCCGCATCCGGGGCTACAAGGGCGTGGGGACACGTGTACATCTAAAGAACTCAGAATCGACGGCCTGATGTCTGGCAAATAACAAAATAAATAAAACATAGCTCCAGAGCGCGCATGGCAAGTATGACAGGAAAGCAAAACTTACAGTGAAAGTACCCGCTTGAACAATACCCAAACTAGTAAAACCCAAATTACCTTTTTATACATTACATATATTTATATATAGTAATGATATATATATATATATATATATATACAACTGTTTAAGAATACGAGTATGTAACACCACAAAGAAACAAGCACTGCCTGCAAACGGTTTAATAACAAAATAAAAGAATAAAAAATGGACACTCCGTGGATTCTAACCCAACCTTAAGACGGAGCAAGCAACGGTTTAACCCAGGGATGGAACACCACAAAGAAACGGATCCTGGCTGCAATCAATCCCAAACAATAGACTGAACCTGCAGTTTAAAAACACGGATACAGAATAATAATTCGAAACCTACCAGCAGACGAAATCAACGCTTAAGAATACTGTGATAGAAAAACACACAAAAAATTACACTACCTGCATTCGAACCCAACTGATAGAGGAAAACATCAGTTAAAGAACACAGTTAGAGTATAGTACTAGACTATGGACATTCCCGCCATTCAAACCCAAACTCCAGACGGAACAATGGTATAAGAAAACAGTTAAAGAATAATACTACAACATGGAGACTTCCTGGATTCTAAATAATTATCATGAATTACCCA
This sequence comes from Cheiracanthium punctorium, assembly GCA_038373885.1. Classification (NCBI taxonomy): domain Eukaryota; kingdom Metazoa; phylum Arthropoda; class Arachnida; order Araneae; family Cheiracanthiidae; genus Cheiracanthium; species Cheiracanthium punctorium. The sequence goes on from JAWZYV010002198.1 coordinate 49,932, forward strand.
TGATTCTTACTGGAGATTTTAATGTTAATTTTCGCCCTCAAGAATCTCAGCCGTTAGTTGATTTTTTCAAAGAAAAATTTTATCTAACTGTGAATACTTCTCGACTTCAATCAACAACGCGTCGCGTTTCGGTACAACGATAGATGCTGTATTTTCAAGAAAATTAGCAAATTTAGAGAGTAAAATTTATGTTTCACATTATAGTTACCACAAACCTCTAATTTCATACATAAAAAATTATGATGACATTCAAGTACCTATTTCCAATGAATAATATGAATATAACATTTATATAATCTTTGTAAAGTACATGAATAATAAATATAATTAAATTTTAATATGATATTTATTTTAAGTATAATCATTTGAGTGATCTGTGTCGTAAACGTCAAAGAAGTTTTACTTCAACCGCGCGTAAAGATTACACGCATACACTTTTTTTTTTCTTGGCTTGAAATGCGATATGGTGAGGATGACCGAAACCGGTTGACAACCGTGACGTCACTTAACCGAAGAATGGCCGCAACCAATAGCACCGGTGCATAACCTAGCATAACCGACCGGTGAATTCTCGAGCGGGCCCAATGATTTTGTATGTAACCTAAGGCAGTGTTGTAGTCCTAAGAAAAAAAGTGGGGGGACGCTCATTTTTCACGAAATTTAACCTACACTTATCGGATTCATTAATTGTAATTATTCCTTAAACAACCAATAAAACTAATTTAACAATCATTTGTTTATTAATTAATTAAATTGAACTCATTGCTAAATTATTGATTACTTGTTAATAATCTAAAATAAGTCTTTTGGATCAACCGTGTAAGCTACTTAATTTGTTGTTGCAAACATGTAATCGGATTTGTGTGCTTGGCTCGAAGCCCTCTTAAAATCCTCGTCAAAAGAACAGCACAAGGGGGAGTGGTGCCCTCCGTTGGGGTTTTTGTAAGGGGTCCTAACCCGTATTCACGCTAAGTTTCGGAGAAAACCACGAACTGTTACGGACGCGCCATCGGAGCTACCTAATTTTTTCCATTTACATTTGTCAACAATCCAATGTTGTTGTTGTTATTGTAAACACGTATAGCGGATTTGTGTGCTTGGCTCGAAGCCCGGTTATAAATCCGTCAGAAAGACAACACAAAAGGGGTGCCCTCTGTGGAGGTCTTTCTAAGGGGTCCTAACCTGTATCTAGGCAAAGTTTCGGAGAGAACCACGGAAAACTCCGAACGGTTAGATCGACAGACGCGCAATGGGACCCGAACCCGGGACCTTCATACTTAGCCCGTCTACCATTTCTAGTTTTATAACCACTGTGCCATGGTGAGGCAACAATCCAATGTCCTAACTCGTATTTCGGCAAAGTTTCGGAGAGAACCAAGGAAAACTCCGAACGGTTAGATCGACGGACGCGCAATGGGACCCGAACCACATAGTTTTATAACCACCGTGCCATGGTGAGGCAACAATCCAATGTCAAAGTGACAGATTTTCTTTTGGATTGGTACGTGACTATTCGCTACCCCGATTTTTGTCACTTTTTCGGAAAGACATTTTTTTTTACCAAGAGTGCGTTCGGAAAGATAATAATCTGTTCTATTCTCATGGATATGTTTTCACTACTGAAGTGTTTAAGAAACCCTTTCAATCCCATTTGTAAAGTCGATACAAACACTCAAAAGTTTCCTTTTGATTTTTATACCGATGTACTTGCTCTCGCGCGAACAAAAAAAAAGTTAATTTCTTCACAGAATTAAAAAAAAAACCTTGTAAATGAGCGTCCCCCCTGAGAATAAAAAGTGGGGGGACGTTTGGGCTGAAGTGAAAGAGTAGAGGGACGGCGTCCCCCTTCGACTACACCACTGACCTAAGGCGACCATACGTCCTCGAAATTCGAGGACAGTCCCCAAATATAGATAGTATATTAAGTTTGACCCCAAATATCCTCAAATTTAGAGATGTGTACTTTATCTTCTTCAAAGTTACCGTTAATACTTTCTGGGGGGAAAAACTGAAGAAATAGAAAAAGAAAACAACAAAAACCGCCTTCTTCTTACAGAAACAACTAAACTCATCTCTGAAAAGGTTTGTTCTCATGCGCGATAGAATATGAATTAGGCTATAAATATGACTTTCCATATTTCTTTCACGTATTACGTATTTCAAAAAATCAATTAATATTCGCAAATCTAAACTAGGAAATTTATCTCTTACTCGAATACTTTAGTGTCCCCAAGTTTTGTTTAGATTCGAGGACAATGGTTGATTTGTCCCCAAATTACCGTTTAGAAATATGGTCACCTTAATGTAACCCCCCCTCCCGTCCGTTGAAGGAAGTTCGCGTACGCTACTGCTGCTAGAGATGAGTTTGGGCTCATTTTTTGAAGCCCGAGCCCGCGCAATATTATTTAAGTCGGAGCCCGGTACAAACGGGTACAAACGAGGTACAAACGATTGGCACCGTTCATTTTTGAAAATTCGTTGGTGGGGGGGCTGGCGAAATGCTTGCCCCCCCCCCACACACACAAAGATGCGCCTGTAGTTAAACTACTAGTGAGGTACAAACGAAAATTTTGCTGGTACAAACGGGTACAAACGAGGTACAAACGATTGGCACCGTTCATTTTTGAAAATTCGTTGGTGGGGGGGCTGGCGAAATGCTTGCCCCCCCCCCACACACACACAAAGATGCGCCTGTAGTTAAACTACTAGTGAGGTACAAACGAAAATTTTGCTGGTACAAACGGGTACAAACGAGGTACAAACGATTGGCACCGTTCATTTTTGAAAATTCGTTGGTGGGGGGGCTGGCGAAATGCTTGCCCCCCCCCCACACACAAAGATGCGCCTGTAGTTAAACTACTAGTGAGGTACAAACGAAAATTTTGCTGGTACAAACAAGGTACAAACGATTGGCACCGTTCATTTTTGAAAATTCGTTGGTGGGGGGGCTGGCGAAATGCTTGCCCCCCACACACACAAAGATACGCCTGTAGTTAAACTACTAGTGAGGTACAAACGAAAATTTTGCTGGTACAAACGGGTACAAACGAGGTACAAACGATTGGCACCGTTCATTTTTGAAAATTCGTTGGTGGGGGGGGCTACCGTTTCTCCAGCCCCCCCACAAGGATACGCTTATAGTTAAACTACCAGTGAGGTACAAACGAAAATTTTGTTGGTACAAACGGGTACAAACGAGGTACAAACGATTTGCACCGTTCATTTTTGAAAATTCGTTGGTGGGGGGGCTACCGTTTCTCCAGCCCCCCCACAAGGATACGCTTATAGTTAAACTACCAGTGAGGTACAAACGAAAATTTTGTTGGTACAAACGGGTACAAACGAGGTACAAACGATTGGCATCGTTCATTTTTGAAAATTCGTTGGTGGGGGGGCTAGGCATTTCGCCAGCCCCCCCACAAGGAAACGCTTATTGTGAAGATACCAATGAGGTACAAACGAAAAGTTTGCTGGTACAAACGGGTACAAACGAGGTACAAACGATCTGAACCATTTTCATCGAAATCGGTTTCGGTGGGGGGGGGCTGGCGAAATGCACCTTAAATGTATTTCTATTGTATTCTTCCATTTTTTCGCATATGTCAATGCTGTTAAAAATAATCTTGACATTTTTACAAATAATCGACAATTTTTACGGGAAAATTATGTGCTATAAAGTAAGGGTTCTCATGTAACTAAGTCACCCTCAAGTATTTTTATAGAAAGCAAATTTATTCTACGCGTCCAACAACAGTCAAATCGTCAGAGTTTTGTGTCCTCACACGGAGGGCACCGCGCGTTAAAGGGTTAAAAGTTTGTATGGAAAATTCTAGCAAACTGTCTAGTTGGGAAGACTAAACCCAAGTGTATTGCCTCTAAAAATTCGATGAACAATCTCTATACATTTTACAGAAATTAATAAAAAATTGCTCGATTTTTAACAGACAGCTTATAGCAGAAGCTTTCTGAGATGCTGTATTTCGTATACAATAAATTTCTTCCATAGTCTAAAACTCTATAGATAGTCACGAGCCGTCAGTAAAAGGCTTCTTAAAATAAGCAAAAGATCGCTATAAAAGCGCGCACAGAGCCTTATACCTTTCAAAGACAGGCATTGTCAGCGAGCAAGGTGGGAACTGAACAGAACATGTTCTCTTTTGTACTTTCTGCAGATGCTTTGTGAAGATTCTATGACTTTCGTCTAGTATTATTTTCCAGAAGTATTCATTTATTTGATTGCGTAATAGTAATGCAGGGAAGCAAACATTAAAGGCCCCATTAATAAAATTGTGTTAGATGTCACCAAGCTTGGTGACTTTTTTATTGAAATATTGCCGCCAAAAACAAGTCTTCAAAAGTGAAGTCAGCTAAGCGATATTGCCAATATTTCGCGAGAAATCGCCTAACCCTATGTTAAACAATGGAGAAACACAAAACTCCCTCTCTCGCATTCTAGTTAATCAATTTATATGCAACAAAATAATGCTGATTTCAATTACCTGACGCTTAGAATACAAATTTTAAGCTTCTTTTAAGCTTTTTGAAGCATATGATCAAAGATAGTAAACTTCTTTACCCTCAAGGGAACTTTGTTTTTCTGATAGTACTGAGCATCAATTTTAGCCTTTGGTTCTGCAAAAATGGTTTTGTTAAGCCTTGAGAGGACATTCCCATCCATACAATAAATTCCAATTGAGAGCCAACTTGCCTTTTGCAAAACTAACAAATTTAACAAAAAATTTAACACTGAAGAATGTCATTATTCTTCTAATACATGTAGGTTGATTCAAAAATAATGTGAGCAATTCCAGAGCATCATAAATTTTTATTGAATTAAATTATTTACAAGAGATTTTCAATATGGTTTTTCCTATGGCATATTACATTTTACGTAAACATTTAGGTCAATATGGTCCTAGTTTAGGTAGGTAAGATAAAAAAGCTTTACCGACCATATTTTGGGGTATTTTCCCCAATTTCCTCTTTGATTGCTTTTTTAGCCACTTGAAATGTTCTTACTTTACGGCTATTTAATTGTCTATTTAAGTATCCCCATAAAAAATAATCGCGCGGACCTCAGTCAGGGGATGATGGTGCCATTTCTCAGGAGGAAGGAAACTAATTTTTTTAATCTTTATGCCGTTTGATGTAGTTGATTTTGCTGTATGACTTAGTGCAGAATCTTCGTGAAAAACAAAGTTCCCTTGAGTGTAGAGAAATTTACGGTCTTTGATCATATGCTACAAAACTTTATTCTGATAGTATTTAGCATCAATTTTATCCTTTGTTTCTGCAAAAAAAAAAATTGTTTAGCCTTGAGAGGACATTCCCATCCATACCATAACATTTGAAAGCCAACTTGCCTTTTGCTAAATAGCTGCGTCTTTGCGACATTGTTTGTGTAAAGTATATGGTATCACTTTTGCCAGTTGTGGATGACAGATGAAACAATGCTTCATCCGAAGTTATCCATGTTTTGTATCTTCCTTTGTGTAACATTAAATACAGACGCCAGGAACGTTTTCTTCGTTTTTCTACTGTCTTTGCGGACATTTTATGACAAACTGGTTCCTCACTTTTCTATGGCCAATTTTCTTTATCTGACTACAAATTGTCGATTGCGATACTTGTAGTTTCTTTGCTTAGGTTTTTTTGAGGCAGAGGATACTCTACAGAGATAAGTCTTTTCCCTAATAGAAATTTTGCTCGGTTTACCACTGGCCACGTAGCTGATCGATGATAGCCCGAGCAAAATTGCTAGTTGGGTAGCTTCTTTTTTTTCTTTTCACCAAGAACTTCCTTTCGTCCACATTTTTCCCCTGGAGCTTTAAGTGCCAGCCAAATTTTAATTATTTTAGAAGTTTAGATAGTAATCCATTAGATTTTTCTGATTTTAAAGGCTTTATTTATAACAGAATTCGAGCAACCATCCTTCAAAAGCTTTAAATTTTCGTTTCGGGTTTGAGGATCTAATTTCAGAGTCATAATTTACTCCCACTAATAAAAATAGTTCAATTAGTAATTTAAAAGTTTCATTTTTTAAAATAAAACTGGGGGTAAAATTAAAATTCATCATAAATAGTTATATGCTTTTAAAATTGGTCACACTAATTTTGAATCAACCTGTATATGGTGTTGGTATTTGAAACTTTCTTCATACTTAACACATGCTTTTAACCATAGCCTATTTTCTTTCACTCCATACTATCTGCTTGTGAATAGTATAAAATAACAAATCGAAATCCAATTTATTCTGGATAAAACCAGAATAACACAGCACAACTTTGTGCTTTTGAATCACCCTGTATCTGTTAGATAATAAAAGAAACTTATGTGTTATTTCTGCTTTAGTAATAAATGATCTCATGTGGATTAATAAGCGTTTGATTAAAACATTTATTCAAATGATAAAAAAAATCGATAACGTTTTAGTGAACTAGTTTTTCAAAGCGCGCTGTGACATTATAAAAATGCTTCAGCAGGACAATGAGGATACTTTTGTATCTACATTTCACACATATTCAGGAAGATTCGCTTCCGAAACCATTTTTTTTTCATTCAATGAAAAATACATATGTTAATCTTCGGTATTTAGTAAACATACTTATTAAGGAAAACTAGTAAACTAGTGTACCGCATAGCTGCTGAAAAAATTCTTTTCACTTGCACAATAAGATAAAACAAATATTTTCACTTCTTTGTTATGAAAAATTACTTTCATTCCACTAAACTATATAATAAGAGTAGCATATACCCATAATATTCAGTATATTTTTATTTTATTTATTCATTTTTACCATATGAACGCATGCTCTTTTCGAATAATTCTCTTCGACATACGAAAACGACGCTTGAAAAAATTGCTAAACATAGAAGCTATATCAAGCGTCGTAACCATGAAATAAAAATCAATCTTTCATAGTAAAAAAAAGAGTACTTCATAAAAAAAATATATAAGCGCATTGAAACAAAAGATAAATTATTGTTAATGATAATATGATGAAAAATTTCTACCATAATTGAAATTTCTTTGTGTATCCTCTTCTTTGCTGTATAATGAACTTTTATTGTTTGTAGTCCAAATATATTGGAAATTTTTTTCTATTCTTTAGTGGTATGTTTGTGATAGATGATTATACATAGGTTTCAATTTATATATAGACAAAGAGTTTCTGAAAAAAATTGCAGGAATTTATGCTCGTATGATACAGGGTGTTCCACAACTATTGGAACAAAATTTAAGGGGAGATAGGGCACTTAACAAGGAATCAAAATCATAGAGCAATGTGGGGTTATAAACGTCGTTTTCACTTACCTGTTAACACTCATTTTTTGAAAATTGGTGAAGTGTTCGTCTAAGATCTTAACCAAATTTCGTAAGCAATAGCTTGACTCTAAAAACTTCATCCATAAAATGAAATAGAATTTTCATACTATCAATGTTAGTCACGAGTTCTCATTGAAAGATAAACCAATTTTTGACGAACAATGGTCGGAAAGTTCACAATTATTTCCGCACTCTTTCCAAAGTTATTATTAACAGCTACATAAAAGAACGTTTCCAACCCCACATTGCTAAGTGATTCTTATGCCTTATTGAGCGCCCTACGTCTCTTTAAGTTTTGTATCAATAGTGATGGGACACCTTGTTTATTTATTGTAAATGTTAAATATGATTTGTTGAAATTGATGGAATTTTTAGAATATTATCAAAGAATAATTTAGATTATTATTAAAGAATATTTCAACTGGTAATTAAAAATTAAAGCATATGTTCTACAGTCTATATTTTATAGTAAATGCTCAATATCATCCATTCTTGTATAAGATGTAAAGCATATTCATTGTTATATTTATTGTCATCCATCCGTTTAGATATTGTGCATTTAACTCAACCATAAATGTACGCAATAGAAGTAAACTTTTAAAAGTTACTAAACACAGGTATTGCTATGAAAGAAACAGACTTTTACGAAACGCGCATTTAGACCTTATTTTGGCCATTTTATTTTACTTCCTTATTCCCTTTCGTAGGAAATAGACCAACAAAAATACTTTTTAAAAATCTGGCTAAAAAAAAGCTACTTATGCTAAAAATTATGGACAATGTCTGAATCAATAATACTTAAAGCATACACCGGAATTTTCGTGTCTTTTAACAGAGGACACCGGGGAACATTTTCCGCAGGAGCACGTTTCCCAACTCTTTTTAGTTTTGAAATAAGCCGGAAGATGACACTAGAGAGCGAACTAGTTGAAGTAGCAACGCACATATCAAGCTGTTGATAGACACCGTTTTTTCCATTTTTTCATTGTGAGCAAACTTCTCGTACTAAAAGGGGTTTCGTTCTTCACGTAACTATGCGTTTGTTTTCCAATTAACTTATACCACTACTCAACAAGAGAGTCTCGAAGTTCCAAAATGGTAAAAGGTGCATGTTTTCCAACAGCATAAGGGCACGCATTCCAACACGTGTTTCGTTGGGAAATGCGCTTTTTTCGATCTTAGGAAGAAAATACGACGTGGAAGTCGGTTTTTCTGACTGATAATCACCGATAAAAATCACTGAAAACTGATAAAAATTAGCTGAAAGTTTATCAACAGCAAAAAAAAAAGAAAAAAAAAAGAAATCAGAAAAAATATACATAAAAAGGGAGAGAAAAAACAAAAGCTAACCCCGGGTAGGAAACTGTTCGAAACCATCGTATACACATGCAAAAGGCATTAACCCTTTGAGGCGCAACCCTTTCACAATGCAGAAAAAAAGAGTACCCGTTGCCATCGCTCGACTTAACTACCAGCAAGATGGCAGAAGATCGAAACGTTCATCGCGTGCCACAGATCTAGAGACAGAATACTTTATTTAAATTACATTTATGCTAAAGATTGTCTAAAGCTGTTAACAGACATTATTATAATTTACACAAACAACCGGCGACGGTAAAGAATTAGTTTAATCCCTGAAAATAAATTCGTTTTAATAAGATAAGAATATTCACTCTGCGGACTTTCCAAATTCGTGAATGCTATTCAACAAAAACGTATCAAATTCAACTTCCAAAATGAAGTTTCTACTATAAGCGCACTTGAAATGTCGCAAAAAGCATCTAAAGTTCTTGTTCAAAACAACAGTTTTAGAAAATGTCTTGAAATGTGAAGCAAGAGTGAAAAGTAATACCAAAACAGTTCAAATACCATAATTGGCTTTTTTTTGGGCTTCATTTTATTTTATTACCGGAGGCATACAGCATAGCTGTACTAAACATCTTCAAATATACCCTTGTGTTGTGTATTCTCATAGTCTATTAATTGACCAGAGAATTAACAAAGATAACTGTTAGTGTTTTGCGACGTTCTTGTGAAACAAGTCGATTTGAAATTTGGTAGGGAACATCATGAGTTTTGCAATATGATAATGCTATTTCTAACAGTCCAGTTATCACTCACCAGATTTCAAGGAAGTATTCCAAAAATATGGATCCGCAATCTCTGTATTAACCTGATATGGCACTCTGTGACTTTTTATTATTTCTACGGTTGAAATTGTCTCTTCCTAGTAACCTTTTTGAATCCATTAATTTAAATAAAAATACGCCGTGTACTTTAAAGTGGTTTCATAAAAATTACTTTATGTATTTCAGAGCTGATTTGATAATTACTCTCCAGCATACTACATATGTAAATATTTTTATAATGATTGAGATGAAATTTGTAAAAAAATAAATAAAATAAAAATTCCTGATTACTTAATTCCTCTAAAATTTGAAAAACCGTTTTCAACTTAATATTATTACTATTTATTTGTTATATTTTTTCACAATTTGTGCCCACTCTTATGTGTACGTGGTCTGAAAGGTTTTAGACATCTATTGATGACCAGCAATTACATTCACAGAAGTGTTTTGCTGTTGGAGGAAATTTCTTTGGAGGAGACGCAATAAATTTTATTGAGTAATTTGATAGGTATTTTTATATTCCAGAATTCTGGGTATATTTTTATGTCAGTAGTAAGTAAAGTTGCAGAAATCTATAACAATCAATAAACCAAAGGCACATAGCAGAAGATCGGGAAATCATTTATAAAACTCCATATGATTAAAATAAGGAATACAGTGCGTAATTTGCCATGACACTCTTTTCTGATATTAATTAACATTTTTGCAATTAAAAATTTTAAGCCTATCAGTGTTTTAGTACTATGACAAAGAAAAAAAAAGTTTTATTATTATTAATATAATTTACAACTGGATGCTATCAGACTAATGAAAGCATTCTTAAATAAAAACTTAAAAACAGCAGCAGGAAATGATTTTATCAGTGTTTCTAAAACCAAGAATAATTGAAGCAATATAAATCTAAGAAAAGTTTCATAAACGGAGAATGTGAGAAGACAAACATATTTTGCGATAAATGATAGATTATATATACAGAAAATTGCTTGTAAGCAAAACATATTTGCTACAATATTTTTCTCTGTCAAATAAATTCTATGGCATTAATATTTTCATGGCACCACACTGAATAACTGAACAATATCTTCAAATACAATTAAAATCTTGAAATATCAACACATAAAAATCAATCATTCAGCAGAAAAAGTGCTGAGAAGAATGGAACAGAACCATCAAAACAAAAGATAAATTAATGATAACGAGAGTTTAATGGAACTCGTCCATAAGTGAATTTAGATTCATATGTCACCAGTTTTCAACTAAATGAATCTTCCCATCTGTTATTCTAAACGAAGTGGAAAAGAACATTAACTTTTTATCATCATCTAAACTGTGATTTCCTTTTTCACTTAGTTACATTTTCAACTTATTTTTGAAATACATATGTGGGGATGTGTTTACATTAGTTTATTTTTGGAATAACATTGGAAAATATCGTTAACAATTTGCACTATAATACTAGCATATGTATATCATAAATTGAAAAAATACCAGAAAGAGTAAACTCCCTGTGTCATTTTTACATTTAAGATCGAATAAATAATTTATGTTAAATAAATCACTTACACACATGTTAAAATTATGAAATTACTTTTTCGAAAGAGAGTTCGATAAACAAAACGTCAGTTAATCAACTCAATTAACCTCTATGACAAGATGTTACAATCCTTTAGCACCTAGACTTTTATTTTGGATACATCAACATTATGCATCATCTGCAAAGTTGAATATTTTAATGGAACTTCCTACATGGCTAATGTAGAGCTTTCATATTAAATTTATCATCTTTCTTTGTCTTAAAAAAATAAAGTAACTGAATGTGACCTCGGTTACCTTGCGGAAATTCAAGGACTATTACAGGGAAGCAACACTTTGCTCAGAAAAAAATATTCATCGTTGCGAAGCTGCAACGAATAGAGCGAGCAGATAAAACGTGTGTTTAAGATTAAAAATTTAAAAGGTATAATCCATCTCCTTAGAATCTTTTTTACTTCTTACTAAAACGATTTTAATAATAAAAAAAAGAATTATAATGGAACTCAATTTTGTTTAAGAGAAAATCATTCATAAATGTTCTATAACATTAAATTGAAAAAAATTATTTTAGTTAACATACAGTCAAATCGTAGCAGACATTGAACTTCGGAAAAATTCGTACAGAGTTGAAAATTTAATTCAATCCATCCTTTGATGACGCGCTGTAGATTTTTCAATGAAACCACAGAACATCTTACAGACGGACATGGTTCAGATTTCAATCAAGTAATGCTTTCCCCTGCTGTTATTCTTCACCTCTACCAGACGCGCGGGGAGAGAAGCCAACATTCATCCATCTGCACCCCAGTTTCAAAACACGAAAATGCACATGTAAACGGAATCCCTTAGCTCAAGTAGTTCGTTTTACTTAGTGGAAGGGAAAAAGTAATCCGTTAACTACACTAGGTTACAAAAAACACTTTTTTTTTGGCACATAGAAAAAACATCAAAGTGCAATATGACGCGCTGAATTCAAATATATAAGCAGTCTTTTTCTATCACCCACAGATTTTCTGCGACATTGAATTGAAATATCAGAGAATTGAGTATGATTATATGAATAAATTAACACTACTAAAATTACCTAAAAGTCACTTCCTTTGATTATCTGCTGTATTTAGCAACCGGAATATCTCTCTTCAATGCCCAACAGTAATCAACAAGCATGTGTTCATTCCACTGTCCGTGGTATATGTTTTCCATCTCTGAAGCGTCATGGTGGAAACGCTCTCCATGCTCGTCGCTCACAGCACCAAGATTAGTAAGTAAGAAATCGAGATAAGAGTCCGAGAAATGAATCTTCAGAGATATGTTGAGTCCCAAATTTTTATATGCCTGCAATAAATTCAACACATACTGACGGTAGTCATGAACTTCAATACTGCTGACTTTTCACCTAGGCTTAAAAGTGCATCAAAATTTGTATCATCAATCAAAGCTTTAATTTGGGGACCCACAAAAATGCCTTCTTTAATTTTTGCATCACTAACACCTGGAAATTTTTTCTTCAAATAATGGAATGCATCACCATTTTTATTCATGGCCTTTACAAAGCTCTTGAAAAGCCTAACTTAATGTACATGTACAGTGCAGGTAGAATTATTGCTTCAGATGAAACTAATGGCACATGTTGGACATTTTTCTCTCTTGGAGTATGATATATACGTACTGGCCATTCTTTCCAGACATAATGATTTTTCATGTTTGCTGTCCCATCCACAAATAAAGCAACAAAATTTCGTATAGCTATGCTGCAAAAGCATTAACGATGCATCTACCTTGAGATCACAGCAAATTGACCAACAGTACTCCTTGACTGAATTCTTTTTTGTAGAAATTTCAATTCTTCATACGACTCTTTCATATTACTTGAATAAGCTATGGATACCAAAGGCAATTCGCTTCAATTGTGCAACAGAACAACTTTTAAACATGTTTTTCAAGAGTTGATAAAAGTCTCCTCGACCGGTGTATGATCATCTCCAAATTCAGCCATCACCGAGCAAATACTGTTACACTAAACTAAATTCATTTCCTCAGAGAAAAAGTTGCAAAATAATTCATGGCGGTTATGAAATAAACACACTTTAGTGTCTTTCTGTAGAAGATTCCAAAACTTTAATCTGGAAACTAAAAGTTCAGACTGTTTTTTTGACAAATTCAAATCACGAACAAGTCGTTTAAATAACCTTGCTTTATGACGATGGATTAGACGAAGAGTCAGGAACTTCAAAAGGTGAATCATCGTCTTCCTGTTCATATTGCATGTTAGTCTCTTCGTCATGTTCACATTCTTCTACTGTGAAATCTGTCGGCGATTGTGGCGAGGTATTGGTTTCATGGCAGATTAAAATTTGGGTACTTTACTGTGTGTTTCGATTTACGAGTAATTACTGTAACCTTTCTAATGCAGAAGTAGCAGAATGGTCTTTGCCCAAAATGGTCGCCATACCATCGATACAGAAAAACTCATACGTGAAGATCCTTTAGCCCAATCAGTTAATTGCTTCACACAAGTAGAACAGCATATATGGGGATCCCACTTCTTATCTTTTGATCCCCCTTTTTGCACTCAAACTACAGTTTATGGCATTTTTTCCTTAGAGAAGTCAAATTTCATCATTGTTTCTTAAACGTTAATTCGCGAAAAACATAACAGAAATTAACGGTATCATGCAAACCCTTACGTGACATACTTCATGTAATCTCAAAAATTCCAAAAAGAAATGTGCAAAAATTCCGATAAAAAACCACACTAGAAGATAGATAAACGTAGCGTGCATTCACACAGAAAGACTAAACTGAAATAGTCAGTTATCTCTTGCAAGCATCGTCTCACTTCTTGTCCTCATATACCTTCCTTTCAAAATATCCAAGGCAGTCTGGCTACGTTCTTGAAGTATTTTACAAATTACTAATACATTAACATTATAATAAAACTGCGTAAAAAATTCAAAAATGCAATACCTAAATACTCGTATTTAGAAAAAAACTGTGGGTGATAGAAAAATTCGGATTACATTTTTGAATTCAGCATGAAAAGTTTCACAAGGAACTACATAAACGTTCCGTGTGTCAAAATCTTTGCTGACTAGTGCTATTGCTCTGCAAAGAGCAGTTTCATGCGGAGAATAGGTGAAGTGGGGGAAAGCATGATGGAGATATTTTCGTCATTTTAAAGCAACACCGCCAAAATCTACCTGCCTACTAAGTGTTAAATCCATCATTACAAATGAAATTTCATAAGTCGCAATCGATGCCACTTCTGCTAAATATTTTATGCAAGTTCAAAGATATAAAATCGTTTTATCTCAAATATCGGTAGGTGATATCCTAAAAATAATTGGCACAAATTTTTTAAATTATAGAAGCCTCTGCAAAGGTGTGAATATTTCAAATACTTTACAGCAATATTAAAAAGTGTTTATAATTTCTGTTTGTCTGTCTATTCGTCAGTCCATCTGTCCGCGTTCGTTCATCCTTCTGTACGACTGTGCTTTAACTGGTGTAAATACGTATCGAATATACTACGAAATTTATATATATTGTTTCTATGTACTGTACCATGTGATCTTTTATGTGGCATTCATAGTTCTTTTACAGGAGCACCGAAAATAATGCCGATACATTATGCTCTAAAGATTTTCGAGGCGTGTCTTTATAGCGTGTTTTAGACTTATTCGACTATTTTAAACAAACGAAATGGATAGACGTTATTAGGGTTTTCAAATTTAAGCGTTCCATTCATAAAATAATCCATAAAATAATGTTTGTATCACTTATAGTTCCTCTACTGGAGCATTCAAAAGATTTCCAATGCATTACTATATATACTACAGCAGTTTAGCGGCATTAATCAGTTTCAAGCACAATTCCCACTCCTCAAGGGAATTTTTTTAAGTCAAAGTTATTATTATTATTTTGTTTAAAATACTTGTTTGGTTGGGTTTTTTAAAATGAAAAATAGTTTTATTAATGTAACCAATAATTTTTCTGTTGTAAAAATTTTTAAGTTTTACTACGAATTATGGTATCATGAAGTCGAGTTCTGTTTTTAAAAAACGTCGCTATAGTCACGACTACAAGCAATGTTGTCAAAGTGCACTAAAATTTAATTATTTTCCATAAAATATATAAGAAAATAATCTGTAAAATATATTGTGAAGATAAATGATTAATTACACTGGTAACCATAATTTAATATTTTTAATTTATTAAAAACGACGAAAGATTAGACATTTTTCCATTAGGGCTAATTTATAAATTTTGAAGGATTTTCCACGTTTCATTTATTATTAAAAGAACTTTGGAAGCTGTGTACATTTTTCCCATGTAAGTATATGATTAAGTTTTATTACGAATAAAAATATTAAAATTTCATCGGTACAAATATGGAGTAATTGATTTCAAGAGAAAATATTATCGAAAAGATAGGGTTCTTTCTATTGAAGTTTACTGAAAAGTTTAGATGGTCATTTCTTGCAATATAATATTCTACTTCTTTGAAAATTCGATACATATCTTTTTTTAATTCAGGAAAACAAATTTAATTGCAAGTGGGGATAAATGTTTAGATTAATTTTCTAAACTTATACAGATTAGTTTTATTTCGATAATAATAAATTTTCATCATGCTGTTGTTGTATAAAAGTATAAAACTTGCGAATAAATATGCACATTATCGGGGCTTATTTTATTTTATCGGGGGCTATTCGTGATTTTGAATGTAAACGTTTATTGCTAGAATGGGAAAAAAGATTTTCTCTCATAATTTCGGTACGACCCCTGAAATTCGATAATTTTTTTCAGTTCGAGAGCCATTGGAAAGTGGTTCAAGTCACCAATATATGTATCTTCATATCTCTGACACTTTTCACTGATCTCAAATTTTGCTGGTTATCTCATTTGTGTATGGGACACATTTTGCTTTTTTAATTTTTTCGTAGCGTAATTTTTTTCCGACCTTATTTGGAACATATTTTAATTTACATTGCCCGCTTATTTGTAATACATAACGAATTTAATCCCGTTTCCACCTTTTCGAAGCACCCCGTATACCGATTGATTCTTCCTCTGTGGGAGATAAGCTACTATAAAACTACACTGTGAACTGACATTTGCACAATATTTTCTCTGAAATGCTGTGCACTCGAAATGCTTATCAGAATTCATTCAAACATTACACTAGCTTCAAATGGTAGATTCTTGTAGTTAATAAAAGTGTTTTTTTTTTTTTTTTTACAACAGATATTTAAAACTAGCTGCGTACCCGTACTCCGCACGGTAGGGAACGAAACTTTTTCTTACATGTATAGTTCGAATTGATTCCAGTGATTTGGGATCTAAAAATAAGCAAAATGATTTGACTCTTGGCGTAAAGTTATTCATTAGTTATTTGTAAAGTTAGTATAAGTACTGACCTGAGACCATTGTTAATATTAACACGCAAAAAACTATGTCGGTGTCATTCGCAATTAGAAAAGAAAAGCGTGGCGGTTCGCAGTGAAAATTCCTAATATTCAAAATGTCTCATTTCTGCATCATACTCTTTTTTAGATTTAAGTTATGCCATTAATACCTTAGATACTACATGATGTGGAGAACCGTTTTATTTTATAGTTAAATAGTTGTGTACCCGCTCTTCCTAAGGCAAGAAGAGAACATTTTCCTAAAAAATGTGATCATAACTCTTGTGAGAAAACAGAATCTCCAAGAAAAAAGAAAGTTCTCTTACAGTCTTTTTTGTTGAAACTACCGCGTGATATATTAACGCGACGTAGACTTACTTAATATTTTGTTAGCTGTGATGTAAGACGGTTGTTGAAGAATGAGTAGAAGGCTTAGTTTCACGAAATATTTATTAATGCGATATATTGTGCTTTGATCAATATTGCCTTAGCATATCTACTTACTATTACTTATACTATCTTTTACTGATACCAATACAATATATTTTCTTTTTGCAACCGTTAATGTTTAATTTAAAGAAACGGTTTAGATATTTGCCACGTAGTCTTTTACTCTTTGGTGATTCTTTGCAATTTACGCATTAGCATAAAAGATAATCATTTCACTTTATGGTTGCTACTAAAAGAGCACTCCATACATTTGTATGCTTAATTATTGTCAGATTGGCGTATTTAGCACCAGGGCCCTGTTATCGCACGGGCAGATGACTTTGCCCAGGGGCCCCCGGCTCGAAATGGCCAACAAATTAAAATGTTGTTCTTTTTTTTATAAAAAAAATATGAAAAATAAAACAAGTTTTATAGACGGTGGCCCCTAAATTCAAGAATGCCCGGGGCCGCCTGTTGGTCATAATCAGGCCCTGTTTAACACCGCAATACATTTCCTGCTATTCGAAAACGTGACCCGTTTATAATCTCAATTGTAAATAATGCTGGATAATTCACTTGTCAAAAAACAGCATTCAATTATTTTTCTGGCAACGTTAAGTAAAATATAGAATTATTTCACATGCGTGGCGTATGTTTTGCTTGTGAGTCCGTTATTCTGATTGAGTTTCGAAAGAGGTTTTAAACTTATGACATAAAAATCACGCACTTTTCACATGCGAAAACTCAGTTATTTTAAAGTAATTTTATTTATTTATTTTTTCAACTGGCAATTTTAATAATTGTTACTGTCTCCAAGACAACCAAAACGCAAGATATCATACCGAAAATTTTAAGCTGCTACTATTGAAATGAAAATCCTTCTTTTACTTAAAAATTCGTAAAAAATCTCCTAATTTATATTTTCCTCTGGTTTTTCTTTTAAAAGAGGGCGAAATGTATGCTCCGTCATTTGACAAAATATAAAAAAGTTATGACGGATAGAATTCAAGATGCAGCAATTTTAAAAATATGTTACGAAAGTCAGCGTCAAATTTACTTTTATTTGAAAAATTCCCAAAAATCTGAAAATTATGTTACACAGTCCGAAAAAACTGTTTTCGAAAGAAAATTTTCTCCTCTATCCGATGATGCAAATATCGTTTTATTGCGAGTGCAATGAGCGGCGTTATTACGTATTATGCAAGAAAAATCGCTAAAAATCGGACAAAACATAAAATAAAACATTTTCTAATTCGAATTTCGAAAAAATCGCTCCGAGGCGTGTTAGTATCTGTCCTAGTGAAGCCCTATGCAAAATTCGGTAGGTCTGCGACCAACCGTCTCGGCGCAATGCGATCGAGAGACGCGCGCAAGAAGATCGGAGGTCACAAACCTACCTACAAACCTAGCTACATACAATGTTTACTCTCGGATTTTATTATATACTAGCTGCGTGCCCGTTCTCCGCACGGTAGGGAACGAAACTTTTTCTTACATGTATAGTTCGAATTGATCCCAGTGATTTGGAATCTAACAATACGCAAATGATTCGACTCTTGGCGTAACGTTACTCATTAGTTATTTGTAATGTTAGTATAAGTACTGACCTGAGACCCTTGTTAATATTATGACGCAAAAAACTATGCCGGTGTCAATCGCGATTAGAAAAGAAAAGCGTGACGGTTTGCAGTGAAAATTCCTAATTTTCAAATCGTCTCATTTCTACACCATATTCTTTTTTAGATTTAATCTATGCCACTAATACTTTAAATACTACATGATGTGGAGAACCGTTTTATTTTATAATTAAATAGTTGTGTACCCGCTCGTCGCAAGGCAAGATGAGAACATTTTCCTAAAATGTGATCATGACTACCTGTAACAAAGCAGAATCTCCAAGGAAAAAAATGTTCAAGTACAGTCTTTTCTGTTGAAACTACCGCGGGATATATTAACGCGACGTAGAATTACCTACTTAATGTTTAGTTAGCTGTGCTGTAAGACGGCTGTTGAAAAACGAAGAGCACTTTTAGTTTCACGAAATATTTATTAATGCGGTATATGATGGTTTGATCAATATTGCCCTAGTATATCTACTATTATTTATACTATCTTCTACTGATACCAATACTATATGATTTCGCTTTTTCCTCTTTAATGCTAAATTTAAAGAAACGGTTTAGATATTTGCCACGAATGTAGTCTTTTATTCTTTGGTAATTCTTTGTAATTTACGCATTAGCAAAAACGATAATCATTTCACTTTATGGCTGCCATTAAAACAGCTCTCCACACATTTTTATGCAGAATTCTTGTCAGATTGGCGTATTTAGCACCGTAAAATATTTCCAGCGATTCGAAAACGTGTCCCGTTTAAAAATTATATCGAAAATAATGCTGGATAATTCCTTGTTGAAAAAAAAACAGCATTCAATTCTTTTTCTGGCAACGTAATATAAAATAGGGAATTATTTCGTGTGTGGAGTATGTTTTGTTTGTGAGCTCGTTATTCTGATTGAGTTTCGAAAGGGATTTTAAACTGATTACATCAGAATGACGTAGATTTCACATGTGGAAACTCAGTTATTTTAAAGTCATTTTATTTATGTTTTTCAAATGGCAATTTTATTCATTGTTACTGTTTTCAAGACAACCATAGCGGAAGATATCTTACCGAAATCTTGAAACAGCTTTTATTAAATTCAAAATCCTT
The DNA here is from genome assembly GCA_038373885.1 of Cheiracanthium punctorium. Taxonomy (NCBI): domain Eukaryota; kingdom Metazoa; phylum Arthropoda; class Arachnida; order Araneae; family Cheiracanthiidae; genus Cheiracanthium; species Cheiracanthium punctorium. Next base: position 69,471 of record JAWZYV010002198.1, read on the forward strand.
CTTTACATAAAAATTCGTAAAAAATCTCCTAATTTATATTTTTCCTCCGTTCTTCTTTTAAAAGTGGGCGAAATATATGCTCCGTCTTTCGCCGAAATATAAAAAAGTTATGACAGATAGAATGAAAGATGCAACAGTTTTAAAATTACTTTTACGCAAACGTCGTCAAAAGAGAAATTCTTTTTAAAAATTCCCCAAAATCGGCAAAATATGTTACATAGTCAAAACAAACTGTTTTCGAAAGAAAATTTTCTCCTCTATCCGATGATGCAAATATCGTTTTACTGCGAGTGCAATGAACGGCGTTATTACGTATTATGCAAGAAAAATCGCTAAAAATCGGACAAAACATAAAATAAAACATTTTCTAATTCGAATTTCGAAAAAATCGCTCCGAGACGTGTTAGTATCTGTCCTAGTGAAGCCGTATGCAAAATTCGGTAGGTCTGCGACCAACCATCTCGGCGCAATGCGATCGAGAGACGGGCGCAAAAAGATCGGTGGTCACAAACCTACCTACTTACATAGCTACATACAATGTTTACTCTCGGATTTTATTATATAAGACTAGCTGCGTACCCGTTCTCCGCACGGTAGGGAACGAAACTTTTTCTTACATGTATAGTTCGAATTGATTCCAGAGATTTGGAATCTAAAAATAAGCAAAATTATTTGACTCTTCGCGTAAAGTTACTTATTATTTATTCGTAAAGTTAGTATTCGTACTGACCAGTGACCATTGTTAATATTATGACGCAAAAACTATGTCGGTGTCATTCACGATCAGAAAAGAAAAGCGTGACTGTTTGCAGTGAAAATTCCTAATTTTCAAAGTGTCTCATTTCTGCATCATACTCTTTTTTAGATTTAAGTTATGCCGTTAATACCTTAGATACTACATGATGTGGAGAACCGTTTTATTTTATAATTAAATAGTTGTGTACCTGCTCTTCGCAAGGCAACAGGAGAACATTTTCCTGAAATGTGATCATAACTACTTGTGACAAAACAGAATCTCCAAGAAAAAAGAAAGTTCTATTACAGTTTTTTCTGTTGAAACTACCGCGGAGTAAAATTACTTAATGTTTTGTTAGCTGTGATGTAATACGGCTGTTGAAAAATGAATAGACTTAGTTTCACTAAATATTTATTGATGCAGTATATTGTGCTTTGATCAATATTGCCTTATCATATCTACTTACTATTACTTATACTATCTTTTACTGATACCAATACAATATACTGTCGTTTTGCAACCGTTAATGCTTAATTTAAAGAAACGGTTTAGATATTTGCCACGAATGTAGGCTTATACTCTTTGGTGATTCTTTGCAATTTACGCATTAGCATAAACGATAATCATATTTCAGTTTATGGTTGCCACTAAATCAGCTCTCCATAAATTTTTACGTAGTTCTTGTCCACGGAGATATACTATAGGAGTTGACAGTCTCCATAGCTGTAATGTTAAACTTTTGGTACCCTAAATAAGTTTCAATTATGTAAACATTGGAAATCTAGTGACGTTCAGCGATCCTAGCGGCAAAAGTATAAAGCATTTCCTGTGCTGATTGATAACTCATTTTACTTGTTTTTAATTTTCCGACCTAGCATGTGAACGAGATTATTAACGCGAGCACTAAATTTAAAATATTTCTTTCGCTTTTGCTTACAGTCTTGCCTTAGTAACAAATGAATAAAAAAGATATAAAAAAAATGTTCTATCTTAAGATTATTAAAATATTGAGTTTATATTTGTGAACGAGTGTGTATATCGACGCTCACAGAAAAGAAGTTTTCGTCTGACGCGGTATATATTTACATTAGAAAATGGTGGGAGTTCTTAATGTAACATGAATTTAACATTTTAACATGAGTTTTTTAGAGGCAATTTAAAGCTGTGTTAAAATTTGTCACAGCATGAAGTAAATGTAAATACTGCTTGTTTGAGTGTGATTGTCATTGTAAATAAACACTTTTTAAATATTGCATTCACACATACAACATTCTTCTAAATTTACTACCATTTCTTAAAATACAGCTTTTGGGCAAAATAATAACACGACATTACATACATAATATTACTTCGCTTCGAAATTATTGCCTATATTAATTACTAAATAGTATTCTAAGACAATTAGGTAATTAAACACACCTGAACCAGAAATTATTATATATGATGTTCATAAGTCTATGTATTTCACATTTTTTTGAAGTTCCGCTAATTCAACGATCTCCATTTACTTCGCCTCGATGGAAAAATAAACAACCTGGATGCGCAGAAGCAGGAGATGCGCAGTTACCCAGTGTGCGTAGCGCCATCTGTTTGCAACAACAGCGTTATCCAACTTTTTAAGAGAAGTGTCCCCTCCTATACATTTATCTTCGTGTTCTTGTCAGATTGGTGTATTTAGCACCAGGGCCCTATTATCGCACGGGCAAATCGGGACTTTGCCCAGGGGCGAAATGGCCTCTAATTTCAAATGTTGTTCTTTTTTTACAAAAAAATTTATGAAAAATAAAACAAATTTCATAAATGGGGGGGGGGGCAAAATTCATCAATGCCCGGGGCCCCCTGTTGGTCATAATCAGATCCTGTTTAATATCGCAATATATTTCCTGCTATTCGAAAGCGTGACCCGTTTAAAATCTCAATCGAAAATAATGCTGGATAATTCACTGGTGAAAAAACAGCATTCAATTATTTATCTGGCAACGTAAAGTAAAATATACAATTATTTCATGCGTGGCGTATGTTTTGCTTGTGAGTCCGTTATTCTAATTGAGTTTCGAAAGAGGTTTTAAACTTATGACATAAAAATCACGCACTTTTCACATGCGATAACTCAGTTATTTTAAAGTAATTTTATTTATTTTTTTTCAACTGGCAATTTTAATCATTGTTACTGTCTCCAAGACAACCAAACCGCAAGATATCATACCGAAAATTTTAAGCTGCTGCGATTGAAATGAAAATCCTTCTTTACTTAAAAATTCGTAAAAATTCTCCTAATTTATATTTTCCTCTGGTTTTTCTTTTAAAAGAGGACGAAATGTATACTCCGTCATTTGACAAAATATAAAAACGTTATAACAGATAGAATTCAAGATGCAGCAGTTTAAAAAATATTTTACGAAAGTCAGCGTCAAATTTAATTTTATTTGAAAAATTCCCAAAAATCTGCAAATTATGTTACACAGTCCGAACAAACAATTTTTAAGCGAAAATTTTCTCCTCTATCCGATGATGTAAATTTCGTTTTCTTGGGAGTGCAATTACCGGCATTATTACGTATTATGCGAGAAAAATCGCTAAAAATCGGACAAACATAAAATAAAACATTTTCTAATTCGAATTTCGAAAAAATCGCTCCGAGGCGTGTTAGGAACTGTCCTAGTGAAGCCGTATGCGAAATTCGGTAGGTCTGCGGCAAACCGTCTCGGCGCAATGCGATCGAGAGATGCGCGCAAAAAGATCGGAGGTCACAAACCTACCTACATAGTTACATACAATGTTTACTCTCGGATTTTATTATATATAAGACTAGCTGCGTACCCGTTCTCCGCACGGTAGGGAGCAAAACTTTTTCTTGCATGTATAATTCGAATTGATTCCAGTAATGTGGAATCTAAAAATAAACAACATGATTTGACTCTTGGCATAAAGTTACTCATTAGTTATTCGTAAAGTTAGTATAAATACTGATCTGAGAACATTGTTAATATTATGAAACAAAAAACTATGTCGGTGTCCTTGGCGTAAAGTTACTCATTAGTTATTCGTAAAGTTAGTATAAATACTGATCTGAGAATATTGTTAATATTATGAAACAAAAAACTATGTCGGTGCCATTGGCGATCAGAAAAAGAAAAGCGTGACGGTTCCTAAAAATTTCTAACTTTCAAAATGTCTCATTTCTACATCATACTCTTTTTTAGATTTAAGTTATACCATTAATACCTTAGATACTACATGATGTGAAGAAACGTTTTTTTTATAATTAAATAGTTGTGTGTACCCGCTCTTCGCAAGGCAAGAAGAGAACATTTTCCTAAAATGTTATCATAACTACTTGTGACAAACAGAATCTCCAAGAAAAAAAAAGTTCAGGTACAGAATTTTCTGTTGAAATTACCGCGGGATATATTAACGCGACGTAGAATTATTTCATGTTTAGTTAGCTGTGATGTAAGATGGCTGTTGAAAAACGAAAAGAAACGAATAGTTTCACGAAATATTTATTAACGCGGTATATTGTGCTTTGATCAATATTGCCCTAGCATATCTAATAACTATTACTAAGAGTATCCTTTACTGATACCAATATATTTTCGTTTTTCCATCTTTAATGTTTAATTTAAAGAAACGGTTTAGATATTTGCCAGTAATGTAGTTTTTTATTCTTTGGTGATTCTTTGCAATTTACGCATTAGTATAAACGATAATCATTTCACTTTCTGGCTGCCATTAAAACAGCTCTCCATACATTCTTATGCATAACTCTTGTCAGATTGGCGTATTTAGCACGTAAAATATTTCCTGCGATTCGAAAACGTGTCCCGTTTAAAAATTATATCGAAAATAATGCTGGATAATTCATCGTTGAAAAAACAGCATTCAATTCTTTTTCTGGCAACGTATTATAAAATAGGGAATAATTTCGTGCGTGGCGTATGTTTTGTTTGTGAGCCCGTAATTTTGATTGAGTTTCGAAAGGGGTTTTAATCTCGTGAAATATAAGTCATTTTGATCTAACATGTGGAAACTCAGTTATTTTAAAGTCATTTTATTTATGTTTTTCAAATGGCAATTTTATTCATTGTTACTGTTTCCCAGACAACCATAGCGGAAGATATCATACCGAAATCTTGAAACAGCTTTTATTAAATTCAAAATCCTTCTTTACATAAAAATTCGTAAAAAATCTCCTAATTTATATTTTTCCTCCGTTCTTCTTTTAAAAGTGGGCGAAATATATGCTCCGTCTTTCGCCGAAATATAAAAAAGTTATGACAGATAGAATGAAAGATGCAACAGTTTTAAAATTACTTTTACGCAAACGTCGTCAAAAGAGAAATTCTTTTTAAAAATTCCCCAAAATCGGCAAAATATGTTACATAGTCAAAACAAACTGTTTTCGAAAGAAAATTTTCTCCTCTATCCGATGATGCAAATATCGTTTTATTGCGAGTGCAATGAACGGCGTTATTACGTATTATGCAAGAAAAATCGCTAAAAATCGGACAAAACATAAAATAAAACATTTTCTAATTCGAATTTCGAAAAAATCGCTCCGAGACGTGTTAGTATCTGTCCTAGTGAAGCCGTATGCAAAATTCGGTAGGTCTGCGACCAACCATCTCGGCGCAATGCGATCGAGAGACGCGCGCAAGAAGATCGGAGGTCACAAACCTACCTACAAACCTAGCTACATACAATGTTTACTCTCGGATTTTATTATATATAAGATTATAAACCTTGGAATTTAAACAATTCGTGCTAATGTAAAATGCACTAATATTAATTTAGTTATGGTTTTATTGTAGTTCTGAAGCATACATAAAATTTGAATACTTTTTTGTGAGTGAAAACAGAAATTACGTACACTATAAAGGGAATTTTCCTCTTAAAGTCAACTAAAAATTTGATGAATTCAACAAGGAAACACATAAATAACGTACATTAAAAAATTTAATCACAATAAAATTTGCCGATTATTCATAAGCTGTGTACAAAGATGGTGACCTAGCCAGGATTTTACTTCAGGGAGGATTGTGAATCAACTTCTAAGCCATTTGTTTTTCTTTACAAATTGTGCCCATTGATTACGTATGAATCAACCACCAGTATTCAGTATAGGTGTATTCAGTAAAAAACATTAAGAATTTGAATTTACAAGTCATATAGGTTATAATTTTCATTCAGTTGCACTGATTATAAACTGTAAAAAATATTTAATTTAAACACAAAATAAAAAAGGAACTATTACTGTACTAAAAAGTAATTTAATAGATAATAAACGTGCCCATTCAAATTTTAAATTATATCATTTTTTTCATGAAATCCTCCTATCAATTAAATATGCACAGGATATAGTACAGAAAGTGTCAGATTTCGGGAAATCTTCAGCCAACCCCTCCCCTCCACTTCCGATGGATACAAGCCTGTACAGAAATGCATAGTTTTCCAGCCATACCCATAAAAATGAAACATTTTCTTAAATCTATTAAGTTAAACTTCCTTTTCCCTAAGATACTCACTGCGTTATTTTTATATTATGTTTCATAGGCACCTCATTATTTGTTGAACTTCCACTCAACAAATGCTCTCGTGAAAATCAGAATAAGTGTGCGTGAAGTACATTAAATATATTCATAGAATTATACAATCCTCTGCTCTGCAGAATCTGCCTGCGTCAACCGGTTATTCAAATATATGTCGCTTAGTTAGGTCTATCCGGGTAAGGAACCTAACATTTAGTTAAGCCTGCAAATATTAATTTCCGGGAAATGTCGGATTTAAACAATGCCTCCGTCATTCCAAAAGATGATAGTCTAAAGCTTTAGGCCAGTTATATTAGAGACCTCAGAATTTAGCCTTTGTTTAATTGATAAGGTCACACATATTAGCATTATAACTAATGAATCTAGGTTGCTCAGTTGTATTAACCTTAGGTCTTTATATATAATTAACATTCATTATCCAATGTGAGGATTTATTTATATCGAAAAGCGTATTGTTTAGTCCTTAGTATTGCGGATGAAGGTATCGCCTTAATCATGACTGCCCTAATCTAATATTTGCCTATATATCTGGATTAACTTAAACGGAAGTTGATTCGGGCAGTACGATATAAGTAAAAAATTTCTTCATATAAGTAGCATTCGTAAAATATACTCCTTGAAGATAGTGGGTTTAGCATGTCATTAGCAGCAAAGAAAGCATCATTTATCTGTTATCAGAAATAATTTTTAAATATCAATTTAATTACATTCATGCATCATCAATGCATTACAATAAACTGTTTTAGAATGAATATTGTAAAAGCCTGCCTAGTTTTAAGTACATCATTGAAATAACTACAGAGGATGTTTGAACATTTTAAAAACTGTTATGATGCCATATAATTGATGTTTAAAATGTAAACACTATATTTTAAATGTTTAATCTGATAGCCCTTTGTCTGGGCAAGACAACATCGTGATTCCCATAATATAATAATGAATTTCGTGATAGATTTTCGTAAAATTTAAAGGGGTATTTATATTCATTCCTCTTTCACAATTTTCCAGAGTTACTGTATACATGGAAAAACGACTTCAAACAAGTACCCGAAAAAGGTACATACTATATGAAATATGTTTCTAAAGTGAAATCGCTGGTAACAGGAAGAAATTTGTATACAGATATCAGTTGCAAAATGTATTAATACATATGTAGCAATAATTAAAAAATTAATAACAAACCAAGATTTTGAACTTAAAGAAGCTAAAAATCACATGTTCCAGCATTTTCCGTTGCATGTAGTTCAAAGCAGAGCATTTTGTACGACACTCTATGAAAATTAGAAAAAATTGTGTTTTCGGGGTGGTGGGGAGGGGAAATGTCTGTTTTCGCCCAAATGCCCGATTTTAAAGGCGCCGGCGCCGACTGAAGATATCGTCTGATTTAAAAAAAAAATATTACACTGTTATTAACCAACCAAGGGACAACTTTTCGGCACAAGGCTCTCCTAAACCGAGCGTAGAACGGATATGCAATGCAGCAAAGAAAGCATCTGCTAGTCTAAAGCTTTAGAAAGCAAATGCTAGTCTAAAACATAGAACAAGAATTTCTACGGGAAAACTTTATAATTTTAATGAAAGAAATCATTTGCAGTCCCCAAGTTGTACAATTCTGAACCGCTAGAACAGTAAATCATGCATCTACCAAGATTTGAGAAGGAAACCATTAGATTATATATTATATCGTTAATTACTTGACCAGATGATTGGATGCCATTTACGAAATTTAATAGCATTAATTATTGATAGGGGGGTTCGTTAGCCGAAGAATATATTCGTGTTTGTATTATTTTAACATTAATGCACTTATTACCTATTAATACCTTACCTATGAACTAAATAGTGGATGTTAGCTTTATATGAAGCGCATGTAAACGAAAATGTATTGGCCGGTTCCGGCCCGTTATTAAAAGCGCCTAGGCCTGTCCTGGCGGTGTGTTAAGAAAGATTGAGGTTCAAGTTTAGTCCATGGTTAAAACAAATCTTGCTGCAAACGTCGAGCTCAGCCCGCTGATCGAGCCGAACTCGGCTCTTGCAGCAGTCCCGGGCCCATGCAGATGTCTATTGGACGTGTTCCTGTGAGGGATTTCAGTATGTTTCCTTGGCCACCAGGTCACTTAATTTTAAGCTTTGTGATTTCTGCCATTGGGGCACATTAAGGAACCTGCTTAGGTAACCCCATTACCAAAACCATTAGAACTTAGCAAACGGAGGAATGCTTCATTGATGACGAGTGACAAGAAATGATGGCGCTACAAAACGTCTGAAAATAGTTCGAATACTGCTTGGAAGTATGTAGAGTGATCCTGCAATGCACTTAGTTGTTTTGTGTAAAAAAACTTGTAAGTAGCAGTTAATTTTGCATAACACTTATATTTTTACGTGTTATACAAGTGTCATTCAATAAATGAAACGTTCTTTTTTCATTTTAGTAAGTTTAATACGAGATGCGGGGGAATAGGCCACATAGTAAAATACTCAGTTATACGATGAATGAATTTTGTAGTAATTGATGCATATTTATGGCAATTGGAGCATGGGCGGGCAGACAGATGAACAAACAACAAACCGAAATCATAAACATTTTTCAATTTTGTTGGAATGTGAAAAATGCATAGAATACATTATAGAACACCTGTTTGCGTTTATATTTTGCGACGGACTTTCTGTCCGTCGCAAAGGCTCAACAATCCCCCTGCTCTTTCTGTGTGTCCCACGATTTCCTTCGAGAGGCAGTCATGCCAGGCTTATCTGATAAAATAGTTCTAAAATACCCTCAAAAAATAACAAATCTTTCGAAGTTTTATATTTTTTAAACAACTTTTCCAGTCATCTATTGAATGGACCTTGTATTTTTAAATTTTCAGTATTTTGAAAAGAAATGAATGTTTTATATTATTGAAAATAATCGCATTTTAATGAAAAACTACCAAAAAAAAAAATCACAACAAACCAGAAAATTTACACAGACATTAAAAATTAATATCTTAATCGGAAATATTCTCAAATGAAGTATGACAGAGATAAAAGAGCAAGATTATCAGTTCTGAAAATCAATCAAGTCTGGTGAAAAGAAACGTCTTTTTGGGAAATGATGGGTGATGTGTCAGTAAAAAAATATGGAGCCCTTTTAACGAGATCTAAAGCTAATTTTTCTTACAGTCCATTTCTCTTCCGTAATTTATATCTCGGGCTTTGAGAATTTCTTGTAATCATCATTTCTTTTATCAATTCATGTCACTTACAGGTTTTAAGTTTGATTTCCTCATAAATTTTGTGTCTATGGCAATAATTAAATACTAAGGGTTGTTACTTTTTCTGTCGCTATCAGATTACTTCGTAAAGGAATATATTTCAAGTTTTTATTAGATTTCACTGAGAGTAAAAGAAAAAAATATACATTTTACAGATAAAATTATTTCCGTTGTGTATTATTTCCTGTTTACTTCTGTCACATGTGTATAAAACATATAGCTTTTCAAGTCATCAAAATTATCAATAAATGTAATTTAAAGAAGCTCTTGAGAAAAGCATTTAAAAAACTCTATAAAGATGGTTAAGACGTTTATGTAAATGTTCCTCATTCTTAAGATATATTGAAATTTAGATTGAATTTTTAGAATGAATGAAAACGTTACAAACACATGTTAAGCATAATTATACTATTTTTACCTTCGAGCACTTAAATTTGATTGTTGCTTTACTGTTGACGATATCTTCTTGTCTGATACTTTCGTCAAATATTTTGGTATTATCCTCTAAGCCTTGATAATTTGACGTGTAACAAAATACATCAACAAAATTGTAGCTCAGCAGCATTTCATAACAAAATTTAAGACACTTCACAAAATGCAGAAACCTTGATTAAATGCAACTCTGGTACGCCAGCGGAAATGCCAATAATAATAATAATAATAATAATAATAATAAATAATATTAATAATAATGAAAAATAAGGCTATGCACCTAAAGGAATATCTTTACTGTTTGCACATTTCCTTAAAGAAATAACACAAAAATGAATATTTCGTAATATTTAATCCTGTCTAAGGTAATGATACAAACTGTATACTACTTTTCAGAGATATTTATACCGTATCAATGAATGACAAGTTTGACATTGGTAAACGTGCAAGCAATTAAAAAAAACTTAATTTTGGAAACGTATACTCAAATGTATCAAATAATTCATATAAGCTCATTATAATAACAAGGAAATAACGTTGTTGAAGTAAAACCAAATTATATTTAGAAAGTTTAAAATCATTATTACTAATGCTCTGCTGTTATACTTATTTTTTCCTTTCTTTACAAGCAGGTTGAAAATGCTATCATTTGATAACTAGGTATAATAAAACCAAAATTTTATTTTCATCGTCAGTAGCTTTATAACAAACCGAAAATTCTTAAATCTCGATTCGATTACAATCGGAATTTAAGTACTACTATTGTACAATTTTAAGTTGTAGATTGGAAATTACTGAACAGTCTAAAAGAACGTTGCTATTGCCTGTAGTGGTTACTTCAAATTTGCAGTCGCAGGATCATAGCTTTTTTTCTTTAAAAACGAGTAACAAGCATTAATAAATTACTTGAATTTTTAATACATTTTACGAATTATATTGAAGTTTCTTGATTAAAAAAAACTTAAGAACTAAATCATAAGTAACTAAAAATCATAAATAAAGATAACTAAAGAAAAATCAAAATTAACTTGACAACAACAGCTGCCTTAACTTACATCTAAATTTTTCTTCTTATATCTTGTCTTCTCATCTATATATTCCCACCCTAAATTACCCAAATTTCATTAATATTGTTTATACATTAATGAAATAACACATAAGCAATTTAACTTCGGAAATTCTACAAAACATCTTATGTGATTTTTTAAAATTGAATATACTCTGAAGTGCCACTGAATTAGAGATAGCAAAAAAATAACTAGTTGGGTCACTTCTGGCTTTGATAACGGCTGTCACACATCGAGTTATAGATTGAACATGTTTAAGGAAACATTTCACAGGAATCTCTTCCAAACATCAGCTAGAGTTGTTCATAACTTAATAAGTGTAGCTAGTTCTGTGTAATGTGCTTACACACCTTTTTCCAAAGCATCGCGAAGTTCATTAGTAGCACCGAAGTTCCCGATAAAGTGTCTAATGTCATCTATCTTGGAAGAGGGTAGCTGTCCTTTGTAATGTCTCAGCATTACAAAAGACGCTGTAATGCTGAGGACATTACAGGACAGTCATCACAATCTGGACCCCATACATTCAAATAACAATCTGGACCCCATACATTCAAATAACTATATCTAAACTTTCATTTCGATTGGTTCAACGGTTCGGCCACTAGGGACTCATATATAGGGGAAGTTTCTTTTAGACCACCCTGTATTTGTGTATTTAAAATATAGTTATTATTTTCTTTAGTTATTTTTACAGAAACCAAAAGAAAACAAATCTTTGAGTTAAATTTAATGTATTGATTGACTTTATTGTGTTACAAAGTTATAAATTCCTCACAATCAGGCTACGTTATAAAGATTATAATAAAATTCCTCATCGTAGCTTAATGTTTGTGTTAATTGTAGTTGCTAATATTTACTACTCTCTTCATTATTAAATTATTAATAACAAAATTAAAAAATAAAATATTTTAATTTTTTTATTTTTAAATTTTTTTAAGTCTTAAATTTTTTTAAGTTTTATCTTTTGAGAATGTCGTCATATCTCATGGACAATTCATTGAATACTGTAGATACAGCAGTTTAAAAGATAATTATAAAAAATTTGAAAATCTTGTCGGCAAAGTAAAAATTTTTGGGATGTTGAGGATGATTTGTCAGATGCCTTTTTATATGCTTTTAGTATATGCCAATCATGCTTCTTTTTCGATTTCTGTAGCTTTTTAAATGTTTAATTCCATCCATAGGTTTTGACCAAAAATTTTTAAAATCTGCCTGTGTGCGACATATGCCGCTGTTTTGGAGTTAAAATGGTTTTGCCAACGAGGTCCTTTACGTTAAAACTAGGTTTGTTATATCACCAAAGTAAACTTTTTGCCGGATCTGGTCAGATCGTCAATTCATTAAAATAAGTTATTACAGCACTTTGGTAAATAACAGGAACTTCATAATGTCGTTAGTGATAAAACTAAAGGACAAATGTAAATACTAAATCCATAAAATTCTCTTACTTGCAACACAGTGTAATTTCCGCTATTTATTCTCATTTATATACAGGATGGCTATAATTAAACTTCCCCTATAAATAGGGTTCTACAGTAAAATAAGTGAGCGAATTAAAATCAAATTTTTTGTATAAACTATACATAAGATACACTCAAGAAGTTGCGAAAAAAAATTTGAGTTCAAAAATTTTTCGTTTAGTGGCACTTTAAATGAAAAAACTGAACATTTAACAGTGAAGATGACTAACTCGAAATATACAAACAATTTCAGCATTTATCCAATAGTTTGCGAAGTTTTATTAACTAATTTAATTAATTTCTTGGGCTAAATTCCCATATAAAACGCCCCCTAGTGGGCATATTTAGAACTAAATTTTCCAGAAAACGTCATTGAATACATCTCACCTACAGTCTGGATGCAAAAGTTAGATCCGATGTGCTCACGCGTTTATGTACAGAATGTTTATCGAGGAACTTTAATTACAACATCCCTGTATTTAACATTGTACAGCATTTGATTGAGTTTACATTTAAGTCTACAGATGGAACTGATCTCAAAAATTTGTATATTCGCGGAAAAACTGCTTAGCATATTAAGAAAGTATTGTAACAAAAATTCAATTTGATTCAAATGAAGTATCCGGCAAAAAATAGTTGTAGAGAAATTTTTAGGTTCCAAACTAGATCTTCCTAATTCGAAGCTTAGAACTTTCAATATTATTCATTTCCTTTTACTTTTTTATCGTGATTAAAATCCATGCTAGAATGAAGCAATGACATACATCTAGACAATTATTAGAAAATGCATTAAAAATTCCATTTATCAGCTTTTTAATTTGATATGTAGCGGAAATTACCCAAAATGTAATTTCCTAAACGGCACACGAGAACGCTTAATTAATATATTTTAAAGGATGTAATCCAATTTTAGATTTGACAGTGTCTAGATTTTCTTATGAGAATAGTTCTGCTTTTTCACGTGGCTGTTATATTATTAATTTTCGGAAATAAACTGACTTTTGAAATTTATTTATTGAATGACCCATATTTTGCTTAGTTTTCATGCATGAAAAAAATAAAATACGTAATAAAATGAGGATTGCCATGGAGCAGTTTGCAAAAGGTAAATAATTTATTACATTAGTGTCTTTCAAATTAATTGCGAAAGCTCACAAAAACTTAAATGCATATTTATTTATTTTTTTACAAAAAGTACTATCATTTAGAATTTGCGCATAAGAAAAATTGTCGAGTTTCAAGGGGAAATAGAAAAACATATTCCTTGTGCATTTTTAATTACATTTTTATGTAAAAAGTCTCATTAAAATACGTAAAATATGTTTCTGTAACTTGATTCTTATACACATGGTCGTATAAGTTATGCTAAAAATTTATTTTCAAGCATGAATCAAGTTTTTTAATTTGAAGTTTCGAATAATTATGAAACAGTATTCCTTTTATTAGTTGAAATTTGAGAAATGAATTCTCGAAACTTTTAGTACTTTTGCTTTCCATGAAATTTTTTTCAAAATGATGGAAAGTATTTTTTTAGGAAATTTTGGCAAAACGTATCTACAATTTGAGAAGATAACTTCCACACTGAATATAATCAAATTAATTTTTTGTGATGCTTTTAGAAACTTTTGCAACTACTACGCATATAAAGATGGAAGTGTCGAAGATGAGAAAAACCAAATCGATGATAGTAATTAAATATCTAAATAGTTTTCATAAAAATATGTATCTTCACGTAACTTTTCTTCATCTATATCTAATTAGCAAAGTCAATAAGTGAAGTACGGAATTTTTAAAATATAGATTAGTATTATACCACATACATTTGAATTGTGCTTTAGTAATATATTTCTGAAGAACTACTGCACTGTAAGTGTCTTCAAAAATAAATAACCCTTTAAAAATGTGCCAATAAAGATCCTACTACTTGGTTAGCAAAATTATAATACAGATTGGCATTGATAAATTGACATCCTACGTAATGCACTGACAGAATTTAACACGAAAAAACAATCCTTCCTACGAAATTAAATGCGCACAGTTTACTCATAATGTAACCCACATACAATTTAACGTAAGAAAAATTTAATAAAAAACTTATCTACTTTCAAAGTAAATTATACACTGCTATATCTGTTTAAGTTAACGCTTGTAGACATGTATACAAACATTGTATGTTTGATATTATTTAATCATGCATCAACAAGACCCACGATTGTACAAAAAATTATTACTTATACACTGGTGTGCAAAATTTAAGCAACAATGTAAATTTTAATCAAATAGCCATGTAGTTGCAGAAAAGGAGTTCTTGCGATCAGTACAATGAACATGCAATTCAGTAGAAAGATCATGCGCATGCAAATGTCAGGAATAAAACATTACAGGTGACATGAGCGTACGCAAAACGCGTGCGGTCGGCGGACAACTCAAGAGTACAACAAAAGTAAAGACGGAGACGCAATTAAAGACATTCGCTTCAAGTGTAATTGAGTGCTTTCGAGAAATATTGCTAGAAGAAACCATCTGGACGACTTCACAAGTGGAAGAATGATCGGAAAGCTGGAGGGGGGTGTAGTGTGACCCAGGCTCGGACTGGCTGCTTTGGGGGGCCCTCGGCTAGCGGTTGAAAAGGGGCCCCTTTCTGAAGAATTTAGAGGGAATAGAATATTAGACTATGTAACATTTGGAAATCATTCTTAAGTGCCTAAATGCCACATTTAAGTATTTTAGAGCTTTTCGTGCCACTGATTCTTCGGGAGTCCCCCGAACTGAGGGGTTTCTGGGTTCCTCCTCTGAGTCACTGCGTAAAGACGTAAGATTACTGAGAAATAAATTATCCAATTACTTTGATACTACAAATCAAATTACGCTAATTATAAAGTAGTATATCCATTTTAAGGAGGCCCCTTTTGGCCGGGATTGATTTGGAGAGAGGTCGGGACACGGTTTCATCCCAGTAACCTCACGGAAAAAGACCGTTAAGGTGGTCCTGTCTGGGGAGGCATTATGGTGAACGGGCAGACTGAGCTTCACATTTTCGACAGAGATTCTGTAACCGGAGTTCTCTATTGTCAGGAGGCGGTCCTTCTCCCTGTGTGTCTGTTCCGAGGTGCCATTGGAGTAGACTTCGTTTTTATGGATGACAATGCGCGGCCACACCGGACCCCTGCTGTTCAGGAGTTATTGGAACGTGAAAATATACCTCGAATTCATTGACCAGCGTACTCCACCGATTTAAATTCCATAGAACATGTGTAGGGTCCTTTAGGGAGACACCTTGCGGCACGATTACATCCTTCGGGGAACACTCAACAACTGAAACAGATGCTGATCGAGGAATGGGCACACTTACCTCAAGAACTGTTGGGCAATGTGGTGCTGAGAATGTAAAGACGTGTGCGAAGCAATCATTGAAGTAAGGGGAGGGCATATACGAAACAAAGAAATATATGCTTGTTGTTTTCAGTATTGTACAGACTATCATGTATAACGGTACTATGAGTTAAATAAAGCCGATACTCTTTTTGTTTGATTCCATACTGTATGCATTGTATTCATTTTTGCGTAATATGTTTTCGTCATCGTTTAAATACAAAATTCTGTCTTCATTCTGAATTTCATGTCTCTCAGATGACCTCTCGTGGAGTTATGGCAAAAAAGAACACCTGTTGCTTAAGTTTTGCACACTAGTGTATTATCAGCACAATTGAATGGTGATAAGAAAAATATAAGAAAATCTAACATAAGCTTATTTTTCCTCCGAACTCTTCAAATTTTACCCGCATAGGAATAACTTATTAAATATCCATAGAATGTCTTAGAACCACTTAAACTCCAATTTTACGTTACCCGCATTTAACCTTATCCCACCTACAACGTCAATTTCCATTGGTCCCTAATGTTTTCAATGCTTATAGTGTTAAAAAGTCCCAGTAATAGCATTATATTTCCCCTATTTAACGTTTTTTTTGGTATCAGATAGCTTGTATGATGATTGAAATGACAATGAAGAATGATATATAATTCCTTCATCAAATCAATTCAAGCGATATAAGCTGTGAAAGTAACGAAAACGTTCCTTTCGAGCTTTGAAGGACAAGTAAATTGTTTCCAAAATATTCATATGCATTGAAAATTAAATTTGTGATGCAGATAATAAAAGAAAAACACAAAGTAAATTAATAAATAACTGATTCCTTTAAAAAATAATTTTGAAAACTAGCATCTCTATGATTGTAGAATATTAAATAAATGAAATGCAACCCAAATAACACTTTAATTTACTCAGCACTTTGTTTTTCTCCAACCCCGATTTAGCGTTTTCCCGCATATAATATTATATCTTCGCGGTCCCTTGAAAGAAGTTCAAGTACCAACACTGGCCGAGCACACAGCTCTCTGAATTGGGAGATGAAAGGTGCCTGGTTCAAAACCAGCTCTCATCCGTCGACCTACCCGTTCGGAATTTTCCGTGATTTTCTGCGAAACTTAGCGCAAATATGGCTTAACGCTTAAAGCTCCATCACATGGCCACCACGATCACCAGATCTGTCTCCAATTGATTTTTCCTTCTGAGGATTTTTTAAAAGGGCTTGTTTATGATTAACTGAGTTATCACCGGAAGACTAAGTAAGTATAATTGTTTCGGCAGTTGGATGTGTTCAAGATACTCCTGGTATCTTTGAGAAGGTGGGCCGTTCAATGCAGCATCCATATCAGGCGTGTCCCGATGTATCTGGAAAAAACTTCATCCAGAAGCGTCTCCTGTAATGATCGTACAATTTTAGCATGTAAATAATACAAATAAATGATCTGGAATGGTTTTATTTCTTGTCTTTGTGTTACGAATTAGTTTAGACGGCCCCTAGTGGCTCCGAATAGCATTTGCGACCCTATGTTTCTGTGTGATTTTTGATCCTTGTTGTGTGTTTGATTTTCCATTCCATTTTGAAAACTTTTTTTTTCAATCACACTGAATTTAAATACAAAATTTAAATTTCACGTGCCTTCTGTCCTATCACTTATGTTCGGAAAAGTATTGTTCTGTGTCTAAAAGATAGATGAAAAAAAATTCTTGTCTCTGAATGGAATAGTTACGGATGCATCACAAGTTTAAATGATGACTTATATTATCTTACTTGTTGTATTGTTGGCTGTTTTGATGCGAAAAGTTTTTTATTTTAGGGGACAAATTATAAGTTGATTAACATGTGAATAATGTATTATGATCCCTTTAATGGAAATTGGCATTTAAAAGCAAATGCGTAAAATTTACTGTATTTTTTTTTAACCTGAACTGATCTGTACTGCAATATAAAATCACCCTTAAATTAGTCTTTCAGGGGTCATACACTTATTACTTCACAGTTCCAGAGGGAAGATTTCATAGTGAAACATAGAATGACAGATAAAATGGTTTGGGTTAACTTTTACCAAAATCTGCTTAACTCCATATCATCTTACTTGTTGTGTTGTTGGCTGTTTTGATGCGAAAAGTCTTTAATTTTAGGGGACAAATTATAAGTTCATTAACATGTGAATAATGTATAATGATCCCTTTAATGGAAAACGGCATTTAAAAGCTTTCAAATGCGTAAAATTTACAGTTTTTTTTTTACCTGAACTGATCTGTACTGCAATATAAAATTACCCTTAAATTAGTCTTTCAGGGGTCATACATTTATTACTTCACAGTTCCAGAGGGAAGATTTCATAGTGAAACATAGAATGACAGATAAAATGGTTTGGGTTAACTTTCACCAAAATCTGCTTAACTTAGCATCACAAGAATTCTAGGTAAAATGGGATTTCTGGAAGTGAAAAAGCAGCTGCCAAATAACCACTAACAAACATTAATATCAGTTGAAAAGAAATTTCAGTTTTCAAACTTTTGAGACATACCCTCAGTGTTTGAGGACAAAAGATAAAATTTCCAATTTACGATATTTGGAAAACTTCCACTTAGAGATAAGTGATTTTTTTATTTACCTTCTTCCGCACTAAGCAATGTTTTATCAAATGTAAATGATAGGAAAGGGGGACCATATAAAAGTTAAAATTTTAAAATGTATACAGTTAAGTGTAATAAAAAAATGCCGTATGTGAAGATATTCTTTATTTGACTAATTTTTCTAATTGAAAGTATGCTTAAATCACTTACTATTTAAGATATAATCGATGCAACATATGTTTTGAACCATCCGATACAATAAAAAAACAATATCAGTACGCTTTATATACTTCAAAAAAACTATTCTGAATGTTATTTAAATGTTTTCAGTTTTATATATTGTGTATTTCTAAGTGAAATATGCAGATTCAATATTTATTATTATTTCTGTGATTCCTTGGTCCAATAAATCTTTGAGAACTCACACCTTTCTCAAACCAAATTAAAACTAAAACGAATAATATCATGCCGCATAATTCTATAAGCCGTCATTAACTTTTCAGCTACACTTTTTCCATACTTTTTCCTAGAAATGTCATTTTTAAAACTGGCAGTCAAAACATTATGACAAATAGCAGGAACATCCACGAAGAAAACACATTTTTAAGTAATTAAGAATGATTACTCAACCAACAAAAGAAACAACTTCGAATTTTCAGAATTATAAAAATAAAAAAAGGGAGAAAGTACCGCAATTTTTAAAATCCTTGCATGCTTAAGTAAATATCTTTTCCTCTTCCTAAGTTATTCCTAGTGGGTAAGTTACGTAAAAATAAGAAATTAAACTTTCAGAACTTTTTGGCTCTTAGCCATAACATATGATCTTTTTCTTCATTTGTTACATTCCTTAGAAAACGCCCAAGAACTGCGTCACTCTACTATGACATATTATTTTAATAAAAAGTATAAAAAAGCGACAATTTGTTGTTTACTCAAGTGCAGAAAATATTTTTCCTTATTTAAAGATATTTATTCTAAACTTAGAATAAAATTCATCGAATTATAAAACTATCTAAATGAAGCAACTGCGAAAGTTTGTTCGACTTCGCTATAATCTCAGGTTAAAAGTTTATAAATAAATGGATTTTAATGTCAGGTATTTTACTTTTAGTATTTAAAATAAATAAATTTAATGCATGAAAATGTTTATTGAAAAATGTTTGTTTAATAATAATCATAGAAATAACGTGTTAAAAAGTGTGAAAGGACAGCATGACAAAGAATTAAAAAGAAAAAAGAACTGTAGCATTAAAAGGTGTAGGTAATCCACTCTTCGATATTTATTTTATAATTGATTTATTGAAAATATTTCCCATGTGCTACTTCTGTCAAAATATTTCAGTAAAAATACAAGTTAATAACATATCCAAGTTGCTATATAAATTTACTAATGCTATTCATTTCAAGTTCTTTAAATATGACCACAGAAATTTGTACACTATTTAGCTGAGCAGGTCCTCAGAATTTATTGTAGAGCTTCCGTTAAGTGTTATACTTCCTTTATCGTAAATTGATTGTATTAGGTTGTAACGAAAGTTTCCCGCCACCGCAAACTTCGTCAGCACACAGTTCTCGTTGGCGTATTTGCTCATATTTTGTCAAACGATTTTTGGCATTTGAAAGAAAGATTTTTACTTTATAACACTGTGTTGTGAAATCTGTAAAAAATATAGTTATCATTAAGTATAAGGCAAGGGCGGCTCCAGACTGAATTTTCGGAGGGGGCCATTGAACTTTTCAGATGGGTATATACATTGTCCAAAATGCAAATTGAATGCACGAAGTCACGGAATATGCGAATCTAAGGTTACAAAACAAAACTTCGGAGGGGGCCATGGCCCCCATAGCCCCCTCACTGGAGCCGCCCTTGGTATAAGGTGTCTCAAATAAAACTATCACTCTAGAGGATTAGAACCATCATTTACTTCCAGTTGTGTTGCAAAAAGTCAGCTACATAATATCAACGAATTATGAGTACAGCTTTAAGTACTATTGTTGTATCATGTGACACTGTGCAGGTTTGGTACCGAAAGTTCAAAAACAGTTATCTAAGGAGTTAGAAGTTAGTATTTCAGGCAGATATGGCGGAAAACTTTCGTTACAACCTGATATTTAAAGATTAAAACTTATATATTTGCAACTTTGCATTTTAATGTATCGACTTCAGTTTACGGCAACTCTCAAGTACTTCAAATCGGTAAGTATCGGTTACTTCAAATATGACATATACTTTTTCTTCTCTTACCATTAACTTTTTTAACTTATTTTTTTCCATCTATGACGTCATTTTTTTTCACTTCCCAGGCTGTGCGGCACAGCCATCTGTCGTCAAAAAAGGGGTCTCTAGATCTGTGGCACGCGATGAACGTTTCGATCGTCCGCCATCTTGCTGGTAGTTAAGTCGAGCGATGGCAACGGCTGCCCTTTTTTTAGCATCGGGAAAGAGTTGCGCCTCAAAGGGTTAAGCTGTCCCTAGTAACACAATTAGTCCAAAAGACGTTTTAAAATACTTTTTTAACGTCGGAAAACGTGTTTCCAACGTAATTTAAACGTCTTTTGAACTAGTTGTGCTACTAGGGGTATTGTACATCAAGTGTGTAGCCAGGAAACTTTTCCGTGAATGGAGGATATGAAATTGCTCGCGAATATATAAACGGGATTTCTATACGGCTACAAGTTTATGATAACTAAACGGACCATGCATTTCCTTATTATCATGCTATCTCAATTCAGTGGCACTCCAGTTTATATGCATATATTTACTTCTAATAGTCAAATTAAAAAATGCAATGTACGCTATAAAAATAGTTTCAAAATACCTACGCAGTGATTTTAACTATACATCTTTACAATAATTTTATAATGCTTTTCTCGTTTTCTATTGACTTTTTCCACATAATTTTTTTAAGTCTGTTTAAATTTTGAGTAAATAGAAAACAAAAAAAGCCAAAGGTATTTATGACATCATTAACCTATTTTTTAAAATCATCAAAACAATAGAGTGAATTTAGTTTCTTTTTGAAGCTTTAGAGATAACAAATCTTGATTCGAATGCATATTTGAGATTCTCAATAACAATGTGAGCTTTCTCAGAGTACATTTCCATTTTAAACCATATTTCATCGTTCCAAAATGAAATACAGTTACGGAAGCCACACATTTCCTCCTAAAACTTAAGAGATACACGATTTATTCTGTTACTGTAGCTTGCTTATCTATGTATAGAAATGACACCAGCGTATCCATTCATAAAGATACCTAAGTTTGCATTCACTTTCCGTGAATCTAAATAGCAAAGCACATAATATTTATTACAAAAATAGAAAAATAGGAAATTTTTAAACGACATCGGAATGTATTGTACTTTTAAAAACTATAAAATGAAGTGTATGGCTAAACAATACAAAACATATAGTGGAAAAAATAAATTTTATAATTTTGTAAACAGCAATGCAGATTTCAGAAGGGTTATTATGGATTAGGTGGCTATGGCTCGATTACGGCTACTAGGTCCTATTCCAATTTTTTCTTAAAACGGCTGTTAGCGCTGTTCAGTTTAATAAAATTGAGAAATTGACATTTTGTCAACATCACGTCAGGACTTTCTAAATGTTATCAACAAGAACACAAATTTGTAGTGCCTCATTACTTCACGGTTTCAGAAAATCAGAATGTTCCTCAAGAAGATGCGATTGCCTCACAACTCTGTTGCTGCTTACCTCAATGAAATCAAACCTACATATTTTAATACAATCAGCATTTTATTTTACTTGTATTTTTTAAATTGAATTTTTATCTAGCTAATCTTTACATATACTTAGAATAAATACCCAATCTTAACAATTTGCTCGTCTCAGTACTGTTACCATTCTGAGTGTTGAACAATTTCCCGTCATTCAAAGAAAGATCATATTTCATCTTTAATGTGTACATAATTTGAGTACTGTGTAGGTAATATTCTCATTGATCTCGTAGTCGAAAATCTGGCAGGGGCTTAAAAAAAGGGTGCAGATAATGGACAGTTACATTCCTCAATGCGAGGTACATGAAAGGAGATTCAATATTTTTTTCCATGCAGAAGTAGACTGATATACTAGTATTTTGTAGATAAGTAAAAACATCTAACAGTGCTAAAGGAAATGAGTGATAGCCATGAATATAAAAAAAAGTGTTATTAGGGATTTCAAGCAGTATATCACCAAATAAATGACCAAGTAATTATTAATCTCAAGGGACATCTTTAATTCTTATTGATATGTAGGGGGGGGCGTCATCTTAATTCAACAGAAATATTCACTGAGTAAAGTATTTTTAGCTTAAGTGTACATCTAAATATTAAAGCAGCATGATATTTATAAAATTTAGTGATCATATCTGATACTTCTCTCTTGATATTTAAATTTAACATCTCACATAAAGTCCAAGCAAGAAAATTTTCGTATTAAAAAAATAAAAGTATTGTTTACGAAGACGTAAAATCGACTCTTTTAAACATCTATAGAAATTTTTAATTCCAAGCCATAACTCATTAAATATTTAATGTATTTATTTTATTATGCTTTATCTGAAAAATTATAAAATTCCCAAAGTAGCAATTTTACGATGACATTCTAACGCGTCTGTTTTTGTGATATGTGTAATTTTCCAACGCTCGTTAAAACTTTCGCATGCGATTACCATTTTGCGACAAGTACAAATGGGCGTTCGAAAATGTTCGAATTTCTGTACCTGTAACCGTAACCGTATGAGTTATTATGTTGCCGTCCACAGAATTCTCATATTTCTCATACCTCTGAGAAAAGTATCCAAAATCTCGTCTCAAACGGTTGAAAGGAATACCCGCTGAAAGTCTATTTATCGGCAATTTTTTTTATTACCACAATGTTCACTTTCACATAATAATTATATAAAAAGCAAAACCTGAAATAAATCTTGCGCATGAAATCATTAGATGGATAATCTTTCTGCATCCAAATAAAGAAGCATCTCCAGAAGAAATATTACATTTCCTTCCTCTGAATATAAATCTTCAGTTCCCTTCCTGGTTTGAAAAATGAAATAAGAGGAAGTCATGTCTTAGATTTTACTTTACTAGTCGAAGTCAACAAAATTCCCGGTTTTATCATTGTTAAAAAGTCCATTGTATCCCTCTCCGGATTAAGAAGTGAACTATATTTTTTGAAGTTTCATATTATTTCAAAGTATTTCTGATATAAACAAGGCAATTTGTATGGGCTTCATATAGTATGAAAATAAATAAAAAGCAATTACTACTTTTAAATAATAATAAATATTAATTTATTAGATAAATTATATTTTACTAGCTGCGTGCCCGTTCTCCGCACGGCCGAAAACGAATGTTTTTTATATATATAAGGCGAATTCAATCCAGTGAAGCGGAATCTCAAAAAGTGAAAAGTTTTTTGAATTGTGACGAAACATTAACGCCATATGTACAAACCCGGGATAATTGCAGCATGATGACACAAAACTTATATCAGTGTCATTATTGTGACTGAAAAAGGAAGAACGTAACGGTATGCAGACGGAACTCTTCATTTTCAAAATGAATTATTACCGCATCATATAATACTGTTTTTTAGGTTTAATTTATAGCTTTAATGTATACCTCAGAAATAACATTACATGATGTGGGCAACTTTTTTTTTATCTTGCAGTTCCTAAGGCCTTAACAATTCATTAGCGCAGTCATGAAGCAAAAGACCTTACTGAAATTTTATCTAACAAAAACTCTCGATATCATAAATATAGAAAGCCTATATGTAATATATTTGATAGACAGTTTACGCTTTGATGCTACCATGCTTCCTTGATGATTGTGGCATTTTTCTAAATGTAAAGGTTCATGACGTAAAGATCTGTTACTGAATTCCTAATGTGGTATTACACTCGTTTCTTTATTTCTTCTTACACTGGAAAGAAAGATTACACTCGTTACATAAAACTAACGTCGATCTCACTTGCGATTTTCACTTACAATAAAAGATCAATTTCATATTCCATTTTTGACACAATAGTTGTCATAGTGTCATATTCAATATTTAAACAAAATCTGAAGTCTTTCCTAGAGATCTCGGTCTCTTAAATTGAAAATATATGAATATAAAATAAATAGAACTTTAGCAGAAGTCATCTCTATTTGAGTGTGCTAAGCACATCTGAGTCCATTATTTGGAAAGATAGTGCAAACGATGGAAAGATAAAATTATTTCACATTGTAATCGCAATATCATTTTCGTGCCCGATGCATATCCTAAATTTTTTGGTGATATATTATTGATTTCAATGTGTAAGATTTTCAGTTCATTCGTTTAACAATAACGATGATCTCACGATTTGGGCTGGTTAACCTACGAAAGTTGTTTTAATAAGTGGACAATCTGTGTATCAAGCTAATTAGAAGAGCACATAGTATTTAAAAATTAGTCTTAATTGTAGTAGTATAGTAAGAATTAAGATTTGCTCAGCTCAGTTCAGAAATATTCTTAAAATGATTAGAATATAAATATGAAATATTGTTAAAACGCTAACTTCATCTCTGAATAATTTATTTTATTAGATACCTTTACACTATATTGTTCTACCTAATTAAAACCCCTTAATTCCATCCAAAGATAAACTGTTTCAATTCCTCTTGGTATAAGAATAAAACGAGTTGTCACGTTCGATTTTTCGCCAATTTTTCCATCATCTCACACTTTCTGTCGGACAGCCATCTGATAGGGTACGAAGTGAACACTCAATTGACCCTAAAGTTATAGAATTGGCATGTATTAAAATTTAATGTACGAATCAAAATACAAAAATTGTTTCAACTCTCCTCGATCTCCTTTACTGCAGAAATATGTCTATCGCCTAGACTTTTCTTAAGGAAGAGGACCTGACGAAGCCTTTGGAGAAGAAAGATCCTTAATTTGTTTAAATTTATTTTTTCTGTTTTTACTTTTTTTCTCCATAGAGCTCAACAGTTTTTTTTTTCTTCCAATGGCCGGCCGCTGCCGTGAAGGCTTTGGCCACAGCAGGCCGGAATTGTTGGCCTCTTTATTATGGGGACATCTAGTAGGTGGACCAACGTCGCCCCCTATTAAGGGACGGACACAAAGACAGCCACGCCCAGTCGGGGATCGAACCCCGGCAGCCGAGAGTTGAATCCGTAGTACGGTGTTTTAGCCACCATACAATCCGATCGGCGCTCGACAAACTAGTTGTTTTCTTTTTCTTTTTTTAAGTATCCCGTTTTTAATTTATCTTGTTCTGCTTTAATTATCAATTTAACCTCTTTTCGCTTATCATTATTATAGTTTTTTTCATTATATTTTAGCCCTATTTAAGTATTAATTATTTATGGCTTTAAGACTGTTCTCCTTTAAAATTCAAAAGGGTAACTCGCAAATTAATTTACTATGAATGGTTCTGCTTAGGTTTGTAAATATATAGGAGGTTCTTTCTTCACATATTTGATTATTTTCCAAAACTAAAATACAGTTTATTGTTTTTGAGAGTAAATTGAGATATTGTGTGTCATATTTTATCTATTCATGTAAATTTTGAATAAAATTTCACAAAAGCCTAATTTATTTTTTTCTTTTCTAATTCCAAATATTTATATATAGTTATATATATATTTCAGCAGTCTCCTCGCCTGAAACTAATATTTATTTCATAACGTCAGAATTTTTTTTTAATGCCTGAAAAGTTTTCCCAAAATCTGAAAATCTAAAAATCCAATAAATTTTAAGAAAAATATATTTTTTTAAATTTATTAGATTCACAAACCTTACCCTGTAGTTTAAGTTGAACAAACAACTATTATTAATAAATTTCGTTTCATTCGTTAAGGGCGCTATAATGTTGCTTCTCTATTAAAATAAAGAAAGAAAGAAACAAGAAAATAAAAATTTTGATCCAGTTTTTTGAAGACATCCGACACCTGTTGATCAGTTTCTATTTATCGTGCTATCAAATTCAGTTTCCTTAATTAAGGGTATTAATTTGTTGTATAGTTGCTTCTGCATATCTTGAGTTTGTTAACAAGCTTCAGTGGGGTTTTGGTGATGTTCAACCCTTTAACGCGCAGTATTCCTGCTGTGGGAACACCAAACTCTGACGTTTTGACTGTTGCCAGTCACAAAAAATAGATTTGATTTCTATCAAAATAGTTGCGGGTGACATTAGCTCCACGAGAAACCTTTACTTTTTAGCGCGTCATTTCCCGTAAAAAAATTGTCACGATTATTTTTAACAGCACTGACATCTGCTGAAAAATGGAAGAATGCGAAAACAGCCTGATAGATTGCCCAATGCTGAAAAAAATGGGCAGCCGTCGACATCGCTCGACTTAGCTGGCTGTGCGCAGGCACAGCTGTGCGCGGGCACAGCCAGCTGTCGTCAAAAAAGGGTCTCTAGATCTGTGGCACGCGATGAACGTTTTGATCGTCCGCCATCTTGCTGGTAGTTAAGTCGAGCGATGGCAACAGCTGCCCTTTTTTCAACATTGAGAAAGGGTTGGACTCAAAGGGTTAAAAGGGATTTTTGAGAAATATTACTCTGAGACGTGACTACCCCGATGGCGACATTATTCCACTACATGTGTTTGCTTGTGTATATCTGACCTCATGAATTTCTCCATCACTCTCCTGAAGACATTTTTTAAGTGGCAAAAAAATGTTCGCCTTAAGGTATCTGAAAATGAAATAAAAAATATTTTTTATAACTCTACTCAAATTTTCTTAATAACATGAAGAAAATGAAGTACCCGTAGGGTGCAGCAAACAAATCTAATAGCATAATTAAATAATTCTTATTTATTTTTCTTTCCTTCTTTATTTATTCAATTATACCGCTGAGTTGTTTGCTACAGTGCAGAATTTATCGCGACTTTTTCGTTGGTGTAGGTGGTGGCATAACGCCATGTGGCACCATTCACTCGATTTCCCCTACATGGTAGGCGTTAATCCCAACTAATGTCTGAAAAACTGAAATCGTTTTGTGGCCGAATACTTATAGTACGGGAGCCAGTCGACATTTTGGGGTCATCATGGAAAAAAAAAGCCGAGATTTTGTAGTTTGGATTATTTTATATTGTTAGTAAAGAAAATCAACGTCAGCTGATAGAGTAGCGGTGAGAGTAGCCGCCCCGGCCACCCACACATGTACAATAATAAAAAATAATAATTATAATAAAAAATCTGATACTTTGTACATATGTTTATCACGTTGTATACAAATGAAAAAATAACAGTTAGCTGACTTTAGAGCGGTGGATTATACGTCAGCTGCCGACGATGATCTGCATTCGGCTATATAGCGGTGGATTATACATCAACATGTAAAGAACACCCGTTAAGTAAAACAATAATAAAAATGCTGAAATTTGGTGAGTGATAGTTAACTTTATCAGTTTTACGAAAAAATAGTCAGCTGAGTTCTCCGTGGTGGAAAAGTGCTCAGATGGAGATTGAAAGTTACAGCGTCTTGCTACACGCGCAGGCGCTTGATGCATTTCACTGCACCAGTTGATCATTTTTACACCGCGAAAAACTCAGCGTACAACTTCTTTCAGGTAACTTTTATAAAGAATTACTTTACAAAGCTTCAGATTTCTCTTATCTATCTTTCTGATATCTATCAATATTTAATGTTACATAGTGGGTCTATGAATCAGCTGAAGATAACTAAATCTTCTTTTTTTACTCTCAATTATATATTTAAAATACATAACAATGAGAAAACTATCTATGTAAACATCGAAGAAAATTTCGCTTAAATTCTCATCTATTTTGTAAAAACGAAAATTTCATACCTCAAGTTATGTGTAATTTATCTTTTTCGCAGCTGTTGAACACGAGTTACTTGATTTAGTTTTTAACTAACTGCACTCGTTGACTTTAAGGATTATGATCAGCAGTTTTAGGGTTAAAAAGTGAGAGTTAAGGACGGCTAAAATTAAATCTAATTGCGAGAGTGACAGTGGTGTAACATTTATAAACGAGCCCACAGTCAAACAAATGTTGACAAATTCACATAAAACACATATAATAGTAAAATAAAATACTCAAGAGCACACCCTAGCATTACTGGACAATACTATTTCTAGATATATGCTTAAAGTCTTATTTAACTCTCCCATAGGTTTTATAAAGTTATTTAATTTTATGAAAAAGTTTATCGATCAATTTCAATTATAATACCAACTAATAAAAGCTGTTGATGTTATGAATGATGTAATCATAAATATGTCAAAAATTGGCAAATAGATTTCTGAAAATGATATATGTTACAATGATTCTAAACATAAAGTACCCGTTTCTGAATTTGTATCAAGGATGATGTGTGCTTAACTGTGTGCATTAGACTTCTTAAAAATCAGCATATAACGAGAGAAAATGACTATTATATCGTCAGTTGGAAGATTCTACGTGTCTCCAAAAATATCTATGAAATAATAATAATTATCATGTATTAAAGTTTTAAAATAGCCTTCTATTATGCAATTAAGATTTAAAACAGCATGTTATGCTATCATTAAATGAATTTTTAATAAGTGTTAAAAAGTATTGCATTACAAATACTTGAAAATTCAGACTTTACAGATTGTGTTGAGTTAGAAAGTAGTTAACTTTACTTTTTTTTAAATAAAAGATATTCGATTTTGTGGTATAATACTATTACTACTAAATAATAATAATCATGTAAAGATTAAATAATAATAATCATGCAAAGAAGAAAAATTCTTAAAAATGATATTAAAACATATAGCACCTTTTTATGGGAACATTAGAAATGCATTAATTTTTTGTTAATAAAAAGCAAAATTATAATTCTTTTCTCGGTTTCTTTGAAGTTACAATTACTTTTCTAAATTGTTTTTTTTCCCTAGAGTTTTTTGCGGTCCTTTTTTTACTTGACCAAAAGAAAACGTATCTACTCATTTCTAAGTTACATTTTTGTAAATGCCTTTTTTCTTAAACACTTATTAATTATGAAGTGGTTGCTAATGCATTTAATTTTTTAATAAGTTTTTATACATTGTTTGTTCTGTCTTGTAACATAATAAATCAATTAACTAGAAGTTGTTAAGAAACTTCTTTTACTCGAGTTTTTGCATTAGAAAAATGATAAAATAAAAAATTCATCTTAGGTAGCCGATCAATAACAAATGTTTATTAAAGGGGATTTATTACCACTAGAACAATGAGTGTCTAGGTCAAAGACAAATCGACCCGCATAGCAATGAGAAGTCTCGCAAAAATCGCTTTCATAAGCTTGTTAGTAATCAATTTTAAAAAGGATTGAAATAATAATTCTATCCGTTTCAAGCACTTGGGAATCCAGTAGTACCGTCAAGAAAAAAAATTATTTTCTCGTTCTGCTCGTGACGGTTTTTTTTTTGTTTGTTTGTTTTGTTCACGTAAAAACTTCGTTATCACATCATTTCATCATGTAAAAATGCCTGAAGCGAATGAAATGAAATTTGGTGACATGATAGGTGGTCACTCATCATAAACTATAGGCTTTGATTTTTTATTAAATTACGATTAAATATTGAGATTATACAAAAATCGTTTAAAACTGCGTACATTTATGTTCGCGCATCACGTGAAAATGATGGAGCGTATAAAATGAAATTTTGCAGCATGATAGGTGGTCACTCAATTTTATTGTAGGTGTTGAAATAAAATTAAAAAAATTAATTAGATTCTGAGATTTTGCAAAAATCGTTTCAAACTGTGTAAAGATTTGTTGCACATTACGTATTAATAACTAAAATGTATCAAATGAAATTTGGTGCCATGATAGGTGGTCATTCAACTTAAAGTATAGGTGTCGAATTTCTTAAAATCTTTAATTAGAATTTGAGATTTTGCGATTTTTTTCAGAATGCGTACATATTTGTTCGAGCATCACCGTAATAACGACTAAATCGAATTATGTGAAATTTGTGACATGATTGGTGGTCACTTAACTTAAACTAGAGTGTCAAATTTAAAAAAAATGATTAGACTGCGGTTTTGAAAAAAAAAATCATCAAAATGTGAAGATAATTTCAATTGCTCATAAAGCACTGAAGCGAATGAGATAAAATTTAATATGGTAACAGGTGATCGCGCTTAAACTGTAGGCTTCAAAGTAAGGTGATTCCGAGAAAGTCGCCGCACCCAGGACAGATGCCGCAACCTATGTATTTCTGGTAATGGTCGATAGATTCCAGTCACACACGCAGTAAAAGTGTGCAGTGAGATTTTCTGAACCGGTGTATAGCAGGAATCCCGTTCAAAGCTTTAGCTGTAACAATAAAAAATTTCTTTTGAGATAAGCGCATGATTTCACTATCTAGACTTTTAAACACTTTACGCTTAAGTATTTTTTACGCAAAATTAGTGATTTCGAAGTCGCAACGAAGTGTAGCACCTGTATTGAGTGCTGCGTGTATGGTTACTCCACTTTCCGTTGCGAAGACAGGCAACTGTGATGTGTTAGTCTGTATCGTACAAAATGTGATACATGGGTTTTTTCTGTCACTTTTTTTAAGTCCCTTCGGATACTTTGCCCCCTTTGGAGAGGCAGAAGATGCATGCTGAATCGAGTAATTTTTTCAGCATTAATATTGATTGTATTATATTATTTTTGCACACTACAATAACATAACATTTTAAATATTTTTATTTTAATGCTTTATATGAATTATGCCCGATTTGGGTATTTATAAATAGTTAATTTTTTGTTAATTTAAAATATACCAATTAATCGAAATAAATATTTTACATAGTTTTACTAATCTGCAGATGTAGATCCAGCTACAGTATGTATTTGTACGTTTTATATTTTTATTTGTTTTTAATATTTTTAGAAAATTTCATGATACAGTTAAAAATATGAAAAGTAGATCTTCATAAAATTAAAGTATTTTTTATTCAGCTGTATGGTGTCCTTACATTCTTCTCACGCGCACTTATAGTGAGCTGATCTTTTACAAATCAGTTCAACAGTTGATTGCTCAAAGAGAGTAGTGCATATACACGCTAAATACATAATTTCAAATGTTTTTCCGACACTTGTAACACGTTACAGAATAATGCCAAAATTCAAAAAATCTATCAATTTTCGTTGAGGCTATAAATTGTGAATGGACTTATAAGTAACTCTGAATGACACAATCGGCGACGTAAATTGCCCTCTCTTGGCAAACTAACTGTTTTTTATTCAAACTGCGATGGTCAATAAGAAAAAGCCATTACTAAAGAAAAAGTATTTATTACCAAAAGTTAGGTACAGACATGGTCTCTTTTCGACTTGCACATTATGAAGATTTGAGCATTTGTTTAATTGGCAGAGGAGCTTCCCAATGCCCTGTTCTAGAAATATTACCACGTTGCTTTAAAATTCTTCATTGGTCTGGAAGCTTTGGCCTCTTAGCCTGCTCTTCATTTCAAGAAACAGAAGAAAATCCCTCAATGTTAAGTCAGTAACCAAAAGAAGAGAGTGAGATCTTTTATGGTCTCTATTGGCGATTGATTTAGCCCCGAATGATTCCCGATACTGAACAACTGCCTAGAAGGCCAGAGTAAGAAGATCGAAAGTTTTCCGTCAAATGAAGGTTTGTGAAACAATTTCACGCCCTTGGACGCATCTCTTGCGTTTAAGTTTCACTAAGAGGACATCGGAAGGTTTGTCTACCGATTCGACAATGCCTGAATCTTCATGGAGATTATGTTGAAAAGAAATGATATATGTACCTAAACTTTTTTTTTGGCAATAAATTCTTTTTATTATTCACTCTTCTCTTTCTTTGGCTGTGCAAGTGCATCGGAGGTTGAACAAAAACAGCCCTCGTATTAATCATAAAATTAGGCATTTTTTCACTACCTCAGTATTTAGTGTGCAATTCCGAGCATTTTGAAATTGCTTTTGCTATTAGAAATGTGAGGAATTTATCTTATTAACTTCTTTTATCACCAAAAATAATTATTTGAATTTTTAATAAAAACTCAAATAATTTAAAATAAAATAATTTTAAAAATGTTGGCCCGCATTTAACTTGAAGTCGAAAAAATATTCTCTCAGTTGTTATTTAATCTTTTATAGCAATTTACAGACTGTAATAATTAAATCTAAAAAATCGATAACCATTTCCAAACTTTATTTCAAAGATAATTATTAAACTTTAAGAAAGACTTTGAATAGAAATATTTATTTTTAAAAATAATTTTTCACTAAAAAAATTCTGTATGGAAAAGTTGATTCGATAATTTATTCTTTTCCCGAATGCGTCAATAAAAAACAACTGGACTTCAACTCAAATATCTAAACTAACACATATTTTTAATTATTAAAAAATAAAAAGTAAAAAGTTATCTTCCAAAGCTAATGAAAATAAAAACCTCAATTATTTTTATAAAGGTCGAATATAATTTCACGACAAATAAAATTTGTTTTGAAAAAACTAATTAACTTAAAGAAGTGAAAGTCAGAAACAATAAATATTGCTATGATTTTATGAACAGAAAGAATTCATTTGAAATTACTAATTATTTGTTGGGATAAAACTTTTGTTTTAAAAATTAATTTTTTGCGTGAGTAGTTAATTTTAAAAAAAAACATTTTTAAAGCAATATTTAATTTAATTGTGAAATATGTTTTGGTGTATCATGGAAGAAAAGAAAGATATTTTGCTTTTGATATTTGTATACTGTGTCGCATGGATACCTTACTTCACTTCTGTGGTTAAGTGTTTTGCATTAAAAAGGATTTTTGTTATTATTTATATTAATAAAAATGCAAACATTGATTGCTTGTTATTTTTGTAATTTAAAAAAAGGGTATAAAATTCGTATGCATTAGTTTGCTTGAAATAAAATGACATAATTAACCCGTTCAGTGGACGAGACAATTTTTTTTAAACTAAAATACACCTTGTGATTCCCCTTCAGTGTGTTGAAAGTATGGTTATCAAAAACGTGATTTACACCATCACACACCTTCAATTTTTAAAGATTTAAAGTGCGTAAGCATAACTCAATTTTAGTTGTTCTAGAAAATTAATTTTTAGAGATTTTATGATGCTAAAATTGCTTGAAGTCAAAATCATCCAATTTTTTTTTCTAACTTAAAAAAATGTAACACTCCCTTGCTTCTTCGTGTTTGCAATTTTATACTGGTGTTTTCTTATCGTCGTTGCAAAGATAAAACAGCAAAGATTTACTAACTTAGCCCTGTGTTTCTCATGGCGAATCTCGAAGAGTTTTATCAGATCACGGATTTCTATACAGGACGAAAATCACCCGTATTCCCAAAAGGCTAAATGAAATTTGCCAGTAATGTGGCTGTTGTGTTGACAGCTCCCAAAAATACAAATTCAATAATTCTAAAACACTAACACTTAACAACTAGTACA
Organism: Cheiracanthium punctorium; assembly: GCA_038373885.1. Classification (NCBI taxonomy): domain Eukaryota; kingdom Metazoa; phylum Arthropoda; class Arachnida; order Araneae; family Cheiracanthiidae; genus Cheiracanthium; species Cheiracanthium punctorium. Next base: position 103,334 of record JAWZYV010002198.1, read on the forward strand.
ACAGTGAAAACCTCTAAAATTAACAAAGTTTACATTACAATACGAGCCGCGAACATCCTGCAAATGCCAAACAACTTTATTTTTAACGGCAGGTATTTGCCGTTTAGGCATTGTCTGTTAACCCTTTAACGCGCAGTGTTCCCGCTGTGGGAACACCAAACTCTGATGTTTTGACTGTTGCCAGTCACGAGGAATATATTTCATTTCTATAAAAATAGTTGCGGGTGACATAGTTCCACGAGAATCCTTTACTTTTTAGCACATCATTTCCCGTAAAAGAAATTGTCACGATTATTTTTAACAGCACTGACATCTTCTGAAAAATGGAAGAATGCGAGAAGAGCTGTATAGGTTGCCCAATGCTGAAAAAAGGGCACCCGTTGCCATCGCTCGACTTAACTACCAGCAAGATGGCGGACGATCGAAACGTTCATCGCGTGCCACAGATCTAGGGACCCTTTTTTGACGACAGCTGGCTGTGCCCTCGCAAAATGCCATATTATGGACGAACACAAGTCCTTGGAGATGTAGTCTGGAAGAAACTAGATGGAATCCGCGGGGCGCTGGAGTAGCCTGGTCCTCGGGCTGTGACTGTCGACGTGCATTAATGCACACGTCTGGTTTAGAACATATTTTTATTAAAAGGTCCTCAAACAGATTTACATAGCAACAGAGGTTACGCGAAAGCTGCTCTCGGAATGATGATTGCACTTTTATTAGCGAGGATGATATGATTTATAAATTAACCACACGTCCAGAAAAAAGCGTATTTATTGATTATTGAAATGCCCGAGTCTGTGGAAACTCTTGAGAGCTACAGGGACGAAAAGACTTGGGAACAAGGGAAAAAGTATCAACTGATTTTTTATTAAATTTAGATCCCGAGAAAAATACTTTGCTTGAAAGCGAAAGTTGCTACGCTCCTATAGAATTTTGAGAGATAATAGAAAATTTGGATTTTGAAAGATTATTTAATTTTATATGCTATATATATATATATATATACACACACACCTCTGGGCAAACAAAACAAATTCTTCAACCTTGCAAATGTAAAGTTTTTTTTACATTCACCCTACCAGCAGGATCTGGTGACCCAGTGACTATCAATTTTTTTGCAAAATCAAAGAAATCTGTAAAACATTGTTCATGACAAATGACTTAGACACAGTGCTATTTCTGAATGAACTAGTGACGTATGCGTACAATGAAGATGTACAAAAATTTGTCATATTTTATGATAAGTGCTTAAATGTATGAAGTTATTAGAAGAAAAATAGTCCAATGTATGAACATGTAAAATAAAAAAGTTTGTTACGAAATCTTCAGTGGTCATTCTTTCTCAATCAAACGGGTTCTAGTACTTTCCGAAGGTCTTTCGCATATCAAATGCAAACGTTAACTGCTAGAAGCTTCAGCTACAGCACCAACTACAATAACTGCCATTTTTAATTAATTTTGTTGTTTTGATATTTATTGAAAACTGTGTTTCTGAATTTAATGTTATCGTGTCATTTTATGAACAACTAGCTGCATGCCAGTTCTTCGCACGGTAGGAAACGAAAGTTTTCTTTACATGTGTAATTCGAATTTATTCGTGATGTGGAATTTAAAAAAAAAAAAAGCAAAATTATTTGACTCTTGATGTGAACTTTGCGTCATGAGTACTAACCTGGCATCATTGCAGTATAATGATTCAAAAAGACTACGTCAGTGTAATTCACTATCAAAAAAGTGGAAAGCTTAATGGTTTGCAGAGAACTCCTGGCTTTCAAAATGTCCTATTTCTACATCATACTGTTTTTTTGGCTCAAGTTGTAGCATTAAATATCTAAGACAGTACATGAAATGGACAACCATTTATTTCTTTCCGAACATGTACCATATAAGGAAAGTATTGTAATCATGAAAAAATTCGACTTCGAGATTTTGGTGTATTGCCACGTTTTGGGGTCTTCTGAATTCATTTATGCTATTTTCAAGGGATGTTTTTAAAATAGCTGCGCACCCGCTCTTCATACGGGAAGAAGCGAATATTTTACTACTAAAATCATATCTGTATGTGACAAAACAGAATTTCATTTTTAAAAAAGTTCAAGTAATCTCCTCTGTTGAAATTACTGCGGGATGTATTAACGCAAATTAGAATTACTTTTCGTTTATTTGGTTGTAAGACAACCGTTGAAAAAGGATAAACACTTTTAATTTCATGAAATATTTATTAGCGTGGTATATTATGATTTATTCATATTATCCTTACAAATCTAATAATACTACCTATTACGTACATTAATACTATCTATCTACGCTTTTATTTGGCCCCAATGGGATCTTTTGATTCCATGGCGATTCTTTGCAATTTACGTATTAGCATAAATAATAATCATTTCACATAATGGTTGCCATTAAGGAAACTCTCCATATATATTTAATTTATACATAGTTTTATAAGATTGGCGTATTTAGCGCCGCAAACCATTTCATCTTACCGTGGGGAGAAAATATCTAAGGGGTGCCATTTTAAATATCCATGTATCTAATACAGCGATATCTTTTATATACTCCATAGTCCTGTCTCCTGAAAAACATCAAACTGTGTAATCTCGAGGAGCTACTTATTCCCGCTTTAATTGTGACAGGGCATTAGGGTTGCAGAGTTTACAAATTTCACGCATTTTTTTAATTTATGACGCCACTGTTTGACTACCGTAAAGGATACCCCCGGTTGGTTGAGGGAGTTAATTTCGATATTTCGCATAGTAGTTTTCAAACGGTATCATTAAAACTTTGCGTTATGTAGGACCTTTATGGAGGAACGTAATTCAACGTTAAAATAAAACTATACTCGCAACCTGCATGCATATGTTAGGCAACGCCTGCGCCATATTAAAATGCCAAAAATAAAAAGAGTAAATAGAAAAATTTTAATATATCGCGCTTTGAAACGAACTTTGTAACTTTTAAAATGAACATTTTCAGCACCGTGAAGACATTTCAATTTTTAAATAAGCACCAGATTAAAATAGCATTTCTAATAATAATAATCGTGAATTTCTTAGTTTATTTCACGGAGATATACTATAGGAGTGGACACTCTCCATAGCTGTAATGTTAAACTTTTGGTACCCCAAATAAGTTTCAATTATGTAAACATTGGGAATCTAGTGACGTGCAGCGATCCTAGCGGCGAAAGAATAAAGCATTTCCCGTGCTGATTGATAACTAATTTTACATGTTTTTAATTTTCCAACCTAGCATGTGAACGAGATTATGAACGCGAGCACTAAATTTAAAATATTTCTTTCGCTTTTGCTTACATGGTTTCCTTAGTAACAAATGAATAAAAAGAGATTTTTAAAAAATGTTCTATCTTAAGATTATTAAAATATGTGAACAAGTGTGTATATCGTGGCTCACAAAAAAGAAGTTTTCGTCTGCCGCGGTATATATTTACATTAGAAAATGATGCGAGTTCTTAATGTAACATGAATTTAACATTTTAACATGAGTTTTTTAGCGGCAATTTAAAGCTGTGTTAAAATTTGTCACAGCATGGAATAAATGTAAATACTGCTTGCTTGAGTGTGATCGTCATTATAAATAAACACTTTTTAAATACTGCATTCACACATACAACATTCTGCTAAATTTACTACTATTTCTTAAAATACAGCTTTTGGGCAAAATAATAACACGACATTACATACATAATATTACTTCGCTTCGAAATTATTGCCTATATTAATTACGAAATAGTATTCTAAGACAATTAGGTAATTAAAACACACCTGAAGCCAGAAATTATTATATATCATGTTCATAAGTCTATGTATTTCATATTTTTTTTGAAGTTCCGCTAATTCAACGATCTCCATTTACTTCGCCTCGATGGAAATATAAACAAGCTGGATGCGCAGAAGCAGGAGATGCGCAGTTACCCAGTGTTCGTAGCGCCATCTGTTTGCAACAACAGCGTTATCCAACTTTCTAAGAGAAGTGTCCCCTCCTATACATTTACCTTCGTGGTTTATTTCTACAGTAAATTTTAATCAAAATATCGTCTCCCTGTGTTGAAAATAGAACTGGAATAAATGAGTTAAAATTATGGCGTAATTTTAACGTATCTTAAAGCATTTGACGTCATAGATCCTCACTTGCGAATTGAAATTTCCATATCCCATTTAAAAACTCGATTGGTTGAAAAAACCCTTTTTTCTAATTCTTTCTGTGGCAACAACCGAACATAAATTCTCGTGCCGTGATCGCAATGTAATGAATGGCGTACGATCGCGTTGATGCTATTAAATTCGTAAAAAATCATCTAATTTACATAATTTTTTCGTTTTTATTTTAAAAGAGGGAGAAAAGAATGTTTCACGATTTGTCAAAATATCAAAAAGTTATGACGGATAAAATTCAAGAAGCGACAGTTTTAAAATTATTTTACGAAAAAATTCGCCGAAGCAGATGCTTAGAAAAAAAATTCCCAAAAATCGGTAAATCATGTTACGTATTCAGAACAAACTGTTTTTAAAAGAAAATTTTCTCCTCTATCCGATAATACAAATGGCGTTTTGCTGCGAGCGTAATTTCCGCCGTTATTACGAATTAGGTGAGAAAAAATGCCAAAAATTGCATAAAACATAAAAAAATAAAAATTCTAGGTCGAATTTTGAAAAAATTGCTTCGAAGTGCACAACTACATATTTACATCTTCCCGAGTACTAAATTTGGTGTTTCTAGGTGTAACTGTTTGTCCGTAACGCTGCCGACAGACACACAGACACCTTCTTTTATAATAAGTAGAGATTTTCATTTAATAAATCACAAACATATAATTTTTTATATCTACCCTGTTGAATAAATAGAAATGTTTCGATTGAATGCGTTACATCCCTCAGTTTTATCGATTTTAAATAATCTGCATTGAGCGATGCAGTGTGAATAACTTAAAACATTTATTCAATATCTGTAATTCGTATGAAACTCAATTTCTTTCATTTACACTTAGTACAAACACTAATCTTATTAAATCCGTATCAAAGTTATTTAATTAAAAAGTTGGATTTCTTCAAATGGATATAATTAAACACATTCATTAAGAAATTCTTCATTCTTCATTTATTTATTTTGCGAAATCTATTTGCTGTGGTACTTTTTTGGAAAAATATAATGGAACTGGTTCTCTAAGTTCGTGATACTTAGGATAATAAGTGTTTACCCAGTCGTAATTAATCAGTTTTTCATGCAGGTTGAAAGCATTTCTTTTATGATGTAAATACAGGACTTTCCTATAAATGACCGTAGTCTTTAGAAAATAAAAGAAAGCACATTTGAATAATTTATTTTGGATAAAAGAAACTTATATTCCGCGACATATGTTTTACCTCTTTAGGAAAAGCATTATTTCATTTGCAAATGATAGTGCTTAAAATTTTGCTGTATGCAAATATAAGACTTCTATTTTTCAGAAATAATGTTTAATGTGAGAAAAAAAGGGTTTGAAATAGACAAAGCTGATTTTGTAATATTTAATATACAAATAGATATGTGGATTAACGTTTAAATATATTAAATTGTAATTTTTATTGCCTTTTTACACTTTTTAACAAAGAATATTCATAATATCGATGCATCGATCTGTTTGTCTGATCTTCTGTATGATTCTTACATGCTGTAACTGTTATCCTTATAATTTGCCACATGCACTTTTTATGCATTTTGTATGTTACATGGCATATATTTTACTGGTATTTATATGTAGTATAATTATTTCTTTTATGGAAGCACACAAAAGAATTCTTACACATTATTATCAATTCTTGTGCACTTTATGTATGTTTTATATACGCCAATTCTTTCAAATAATATATGTATATACTGGGTGATTCAAAATAGATGCTAAGGCGATTATCTTTTAAACTGTAAGTGATCGAAACATATTTTCAGTTAGAAAAGCTTCTAAAACAAAGAGTAGCTTTCAGCTACGGCAATTTTTCCTAGGAGCTAGCTGTATACATATTAAAATATGAAATTTAATTTTTATACGGTCCCTCCTTTCCTATCATTTAAATTTAGAAAAATGTTGGTCATTGTCTTAGAAGGTCAATTAAAAAAAATCCCAACCACTGCGTAGAATAGCTTCCAAGATATTGCAGGTTGAAATTTTCAGCATTTGTCACCAAAAATTAAGTGGATGTCTCAAAAATAAGAAAAATAGAATTTTCAGCTGGCGTTAATTTATGTGGTCATTCGACAGCTACACTTAACTCCTGGAAAAATTATTTTAGCTTGAATTTTTCTATGATGCATGCTTGGCAGTCTCTAGTGCAAGTTACCTCACAATATTTTCTGTATAATTCTCAATCACACTTCGAAATTTCTTCTCTGGAAGAGTACCGTAATTAGTCGATGACCCCTAAAAGACTAAGTTATCGATAATTTCATAATGGAGAGCAAATAAGTTTAGGTAAGACTAAACATTTTAACTTCACGAGATTCAATGTGCATACTTGTCATTATTCAAAAAAGGAATCATTATTTAACTTTTATCAAACTACGGTTGGTCCCCTAAGTTAGATCTTTTTCGCCAAAAACAGTCACCAACAGAGCAGACAAAGTGGTGTAAATTGTCATCATTAAATATCTCGCTAATTATTTCACTTAGAGACATGAAAGTTTTTAAATTAATTTTATTAAACATAGAGCAGCACTTTTCTAAGTATAAATGATAGGAAATGGGGGACCGTACAAAAATTAAATTTTCTATTTTAATACGTATACAGCCCCTTATAAAAAGATTGCCATATCTGAAATCTACCCTTTATTTGACGAACTTTCCTAACTGGTAATATGTTACGATTATTTACGGCTTAAAACGATAATCACTTTAACATCTATTTTGATCACCCAGTATATACTATTGAAAATTTTAAAATAATGATCACTTTGAAAATTAGCGTATGTTGCATTTAATTTTTTTTTCTTGAGGAGCAACTCTGTTAGTGTAGGCTCCAATAGCATTTATCAATTTCGAAGTAATCGATGCACATTCACGACAGTATGAAAATGCATGGACAGACAGACAAACCAGATCAAACACTTTTCAGATTTATTGGAAAGTATTGAAAACACGCACGTCAGCGTATTATATTTTGGTGAGCCTGTACCATCAGACTACGATTTTTTTATGAATGAAAATTAATTAAAAATAAAATTTTTATAAGTAGAAGCATTTTATTGAGGAGCCCTTAAAAGGCATGAAATAAAAATTTATTCTTGCAATTATGTGCTGTAAATGAATGAAAGTTTCAAAACTAAGAAAACTTTTGAGAAAAATATAGATATTTCACTTTTGCAAGAGCTGAACAATCTTAACTGTTCAAATTACTTAAAAAAGCATTCGAGACCTTTTCAATACAGATATTAATCTCTAAATCAATACTTTACAAGCGAATACAGCTCAAGTGGAATATAGTCTTGATATTTCAACTCAATATTTATAACTTCGATAAAGTGGAGACAACTTGTTTTTAAGAGTGGCATGATGATGGAAAGACAAAGTACAATTTTATTAAAAAGGTTCTAAAAACACAGTGATGCATTTGTTGTAAAAACAAAACAAAAGCATGCGAAGTGACAAAGGAAGAACATTTGTGAGAGAAAAATAGTTATAATAGTTATAAAAGCGAAAAAAATATGTTTCATTCTAAATTTAGCTGTCATCCCAGTACATTACAACTGTTAATGAACCAGTTTACTAAGGGTTTGTAATTATTCAGAGATCACAGTTATCCATATACATAATATTAAACTTTTGTCTGTACATTTCTTAGAATTTCAAAATTTGTAACCTTCTATCCGTTTCAAGCACCTATGAACTCAGTGCCACCGTCAGAAAAAAGATTATTCGTCTATCTACGCGAAGAAAAAAAGCGTCACCTTCGCGTATTACGTAAAAATGACTGAAACGAATGAAAAGAAATTTTCTGACATAAAAGATGGTTACTCAGCTTAAACTATATATGCCAAATTAAAAAGAAATGATTAGATTTCGAGAGAAAATTGTTCAAAATTCGTTTTGTTCGCCCATCGTGTATTAACAACTAAAGCGGAAAGAATGAAATTTGATGACATGATAGGTAATCATCAACTTAAACTAGGCGTTGAATTTTTTAAAAATTTGATTACATTTTGAGATTTTGCAAAAAATTTATTCAAAATGTGTAAATATTTGTTGATAAACATCATATAACGTATAAATCACTGAAGCGAATGAAATAAAATTTATCATCATCATATGTGATCACTTCAACAAACGTCAAAGTACTTCAAAATTTAGATTAGATTTTGAGATTTTTTGAAAATTGTATAAATGTGTGCTGCTTTCCTGAAAAGTGGCAATGGGATAAAATGAAATTTGGAATTATGTTAGATCGTAAGTAATTTAAACTAGATACCAAAATTGTTTTAGTATTTCATAGATTTTGAGATTTTGTGAAACTCGTGAAATTTTTGTTCACGCATCCCTAAAGAGCAGCAAAGAATAAAATGCAATTTAGTAACATGGTTAGCAACGACCAAAACAATAAATGTCGGAATTTTTGAAAAAAATGAAATTTTTTTTTTAATTTGCAAAATTGCACTTTACCTTTTTTTCGGTGGGGAGGGGGGTGTGTCACTTTAAAGCTTCTGAAGGTAACATCTTATTTGGCTACTAAACAAATTTTGTCCCTTTTGTGTTTACTCACTTCATGTTTATTTGATGTTTTTAGAATTTGTGAAAATTGTGAAAAATTTTCTTGATAACATAATATTAAAACCTCTATAGTGAATCAAATAAAATTTATTTACCTTGATTTAGTAATTATGACCTTGATTTAATAAGATCGTTCCACTAAGTAAAATATTAATTTTGAAACTAAATTTTTTTTCTCTATTGACAGTTTTACTCAGCACTTAGTTTGTCTCTGACCTGTAATTTTATAAAAATACATAGAAGTTTTTAGTTTATTTTCTATACTTGTGTCAATATTTAAATAAGAATTTATTAATGTAACGAACTAAAATTATAATGATAATCAGAATTATCATAGTCTAATCATGAATAAAATTACTAATTAATTAATATTAAGGTATAGATTTTTTTTAGTAAGCGATACATTTTTATGGCAGTTAGAAGATGGTCAGGCAGACTGAGAAACTGAAGTTATTTTCAAATTTTTTGGAACCTTCAAATTTCCAACAACTTTATAATGTTAAAAATTGTCCGAATATGAAACTAAAAAAGCGTCTAGAAAGTTTTAGATTCACATTAAATTTTGATCAAATTAAACCGAATTATTCTAAAAAACAGCTGTACACATTAATGTTCATAATTTGATTACTCTAATGTTAACTCTACTTCTAATGATCTTAATTTTCAAACAAGATTTTTAAATGCATGTTTTGACATTCCAGTCTCTTAAGATGCAAATTTTACAATACTCACCGAAAGCGTTCTTGGGTCAGCTGCCATTTGAATTTCCAAAGCTCGTGTACTTATTCTTTTGGAGTAAACAGATTCATTTCGGGTAAACAAGACTTTACCATTGTGTTAATATTTCTTGATTACTTCTCTTTACTTCTATTACTTGCTTTCTCTTCTTTAGTTGAAATAAATGGCAGCAGGATGCCAAAGGTCTCTAACAGAGGATAGCAACAAGATCCCTCAAAAGATAGATCATCTGTTATACCGTATGCTACCTTGCGATGTTCTAGTATTTTGTTAATGTTTTAGTATTTTGTTTAATGGCATTAGTCTACAGCCACTGTTTTTACTTTTTTTTTCCTTTAATTCGAAATCATTTTCATGTGGATTACTTTATTCATGTTAAGAAAATTTGTTTCTGAATTATGGATATTAAAACTTTGAAGAAATTATAGAGAACTGAAAATGATATTGCACATGCAGGGTTTTCATAAAGTTTCTCTATTCAGAGAAGTGTACAGCGTAAACTACATTTCAGAATTCTACCAAATTTCCAGGAAACCTTAATGAGAACACAAGAAAGAGATTTGCGTGAACAAAAATCGTTCACAAATTCACCACCAGGTGGAATTTCACAATGTTAGAGTTGCTGATATGCAAATTCTTGCCGGGCAGAGGTGTAAAAGATCTATTTCACAGCCTCTTCATTCTGTTCTTTGCTTTGCTAATGTTCCTTCGCCTGTTTTCTTAGTACTGAACGTTGTAAAACACCACCTGGCCTCCGACTGGAAACGCCCGACTTGGAGAATAAAAAATATCAAAGAAATGCAGTTTTTGTGATCCACGTCTGCCAAAGGTACATATCCGCCATTTTGAATGTAACAGTAAAAATCACACGCACATTTTCGTTTTTTCATAATACACAAATAAATTGTACATGGTTGCTAAAAAGCGTTACAAAAGGCTCAGTCTATATGTACAACCTTTTCATCCCACTCTTACAGTTTACGAAATAGAATTTAAAATCTGCTGATATATTGTAAAAATTTAAAGGCAAAAGTACTCATAAAAAACTTCAGAAATTCATATCCGGAATTTTTCATTATGTAAGTCACTTTACTTTTTTATTGGAGTCCAGGGTGAAGTTTTCGAAGAATTTACTCAATTTTAAAATACATATACGAGTGGTGGCAACGACTGCCTTTTGATAGCGTTTGGTATTCAATCCATTTCCACTTTCCGAAAATTTACCATGTAAGGAAAGTCTAGTACGATCATAAAAAAATGGACTTTGAGATTTTGATGTGTTTTCGCCTTTTCAGATATTTTTCAGTAATTAAGTTAGCTATTTTAACGGTGATGTATCTATGTATGTCTGAGCATTGTGTGTATGCATGTGCGTATGTTTGTGTGTATGCAGAGGCGTCGCTAACCGTGGTGTCAATCGGTGTGGGCACATCCAGCGAGACGCCCCCCCCCCCTCCACATACACAGGCTAGTCAAAGATAGTTCTGCATAAGAATAAGCAAAATTGTTAGCAGCATTGGGGGCATATAATTTTTCTTTGTAAAGTACACAAATAATGTTTCATTTCTGCAAAAATATCATTCTGGTAATAAAGTTCTTTCAAACATTACTAGGCTATTATGCAATTCTCCACACCACTTATATGAGGTATTGCACAAGGTGCGCAAACGACTTTTTCTTAAATGGAGTGTTTTCCCAGGAGGCCTATCAAAACCATGAGCCTTGAAAAAGGCTGTTTATAATAACATTGCCAGACCATTGTTTCAATACTCACTAGAAAACTGCTTTATTTAAGGATCTTGTACCTTTTAAAAGCAATAAAAAGCGATAAAATTTTACATCCAAGACAGCACATAAGCTTAAATGAAGCTTTACATTTCTTTGAATTTGACGTATTAATACAAGCTTGACAGTTCAATTCATTTTAAGCTTGCAGCAAGTTTGGAGAAGTCATTTGAACTGTCAAATCTGATTACAACTTGATTACTGCTTGATTTGGAAAGCCACATCCACATAACAAATAATTTATCATCAGTCATAAATGTACTTGACCATAGAATTAAAAAAAAAAAGATTCTATATTTCCAAATATTGAAATTCTTCAAAATAAAATGCAACTATACTACGAAATTGATTTCAAAATCAGTCGTTTGTGTCGATTTTGGCCAGTATTGCCCAACATGAGTGTCGCGATATTGAAAGTTTTAAAACGTGTGCTGCTTTTAAGTTTATATTATGCTTATTTCCCTATTAGTAGAGTCTATAAATGACACATAACATTATTTTAATTAATTCATCCCATGGAAAAAAAAGATGATCGGGCAATACTGACCAATCTCGCCAAACAACGGCGTGACAACCATATCAGTCACTTCCAACTTTAGTCAGGCCAGCGCGAGGCAGATTGGCTGAATGGATAGCATGCTGGCTTCTCAACCCTTAGGTCCCGAGTTCGATCGCGGACGCTTGATGGAAGCAGATTAAAATAACTTGAAATTTCAGCAAAGAGGGGAAAATGCGTGGAAAAATAAAATATTTGGGGCGAGTTCGCCGACTTTTTTTAGGAAAATTTTTTAAGCTTGAAGTTAAGCTTGCTATGTCAAGCTTAATGCAAGTGTAAACTTGAACACTTGCTTCAAGCTTGCATTATGCTTACACGCTTGGAATTTTATCGACTTGATAAATCAAGCTTGCTGTGCTGTCTGGGATGAATATATATGCTCCTTAATTGCATATAGACCTCATTTGCTATTTAGTATATCAATATGATAGACTTTTTTATTTATATTAATGACTTTAAAGATTTACAAAGTTAATTAGAAATATTTTCACCCCTGAGATGGTGTCAATTGGTACGGTCCGCAAACCCCCGCACCCACCGCGCGACCTCACTGCAATTCGTTGCGTCACATAAGGTCCGTTTAGTATTTTGACTCGGAGAATCGCATTGCGTATTAGTATGAAATAGTTATAGTGAATCTATATAGTGTTAAAGAGTAAAAAATTAAAATAAATAATCTTAAGAACATCGTTAAGATTAAACCCGAACACGAGCCAGATCTCACTTCATCAATCATGATGGTCAGAGACTTTAATGTTAATGTCTCGCAGAACCGCTCATTGCCGGACTTCATGCTAAGAGAGGTTAATTTGTCTTACATAGAAACTTCTCCAATAACGCTAAGTAATACCTGTATTCAGGGGCGTAGCCACGGGGGGGGTTAGGGGGGTCATAACCCCCCCCATGAGAAATTTTTTGCCATACAAAATGCACATTCTTCACTACATTACCACACACACGCATACATATATATGAGTTGTAGTAGTCGTAACCCCACCCATGAAAAATTTCTGGCTACTTTCTGTATTGATTTAACGCTTACCAGAAATTTCGATGTGTCCTGTGTGCCATTTGTTTCGTACTATTCGTATTACAGACCTATCATTAATAAAGTTCTAACGCAGTAATTATTTGTTTACGAGATTTCTTTCCTGCATCCGATGGAACTCAAAAAAATTATTACTCGTTACGTACACGCATTCACGTAAAACACGCGGCCGTGTCCACGACACAGCCACGTCCCTTTTTTGTAACGAAATAAGCGTAATTATCATTTTCATAAAAGCTGTTCTCAATTTTAACTCAAAATATTTATAGCGGAAGTCTCCCTTTCTGAGATTACTATGCGGTGGCCTGCACTGTAACTTTGGCCATGTTGAAATCACCAGCGGTTGTTGGCAGCGCCGGTGCAAGGTTATCCGGCACCAGCCTGCAAAAAAAGCTAAAATCGCCCTCCCCCCTCCGTTTTTTTTTTTTTTTTTTTTTTTTTTACAGGAGAAATAAGTTTTGAAGAAAGCATTTGCCAAATAATAATAATAATAATAATAATTATAATAAAAAATTTATTTATCGGGAAAAATTAATTTTTCTGCATTTCATATTTACAAACTTTTCTATAATTTCTTTTGTATATATCTCTTGACAGATTTCATTTTCAGTAGCAATCAAAGTTAGATTTATGAGTCTTTCCTGAGATATACTTGACCGTAAATACGTCTTGATCAATTTTAATTTTGAGAATGATCTTTCGCTACTAGCAACACTAACAGAAGAATGCTGAGTAATGCTGAGTAGTAGAGGAATGCTGAGTAGTATTCTCAATATTATATTCAAGTTCGGGAAGCACAATTTATTTGACACAATTAAGTTCAGAATATCCAATGGGGCATTCATACCGGCTGTAAAAATGTCTTTGGAAGCTACTATTTCGTCAAAAATTACTTCTGCGTTAATATTTTTACTATCACGATATTGTAACAATTTTTCTAAATTACTGCATTTTATTTTCAAATCTGCATTATCAATTTCCGATAAGTTACACAAGAAACTAAAATTATCGCAGTGATTTTTCATTGCGTCAAATCTTCCATTTAATGATGTCCAAGCTATATCCAAAATTCTAAAAAGACATTTGTCCTAAATTTCTCTTCTGGAGATTGAGGGGATTCGTCAGCATGTTCGTAATCGAAGTGACATTTCTTTTTCCTTCGTCGGATTTCTTCAACAGTTTTAAAATGGGGCTCACCTACCACTTCTTCACTAAGTTCTTTGGCTTTCTCAGGAATATTTTTGTAATTGACGTCACTTCTATGTTCTTGAATGAATCATTTTAAGTTACTTATTGCCTGTAAGTTTAGTGTACACAGTAGCCTGTGTGCACACTAGAATGTCATGATATTCAAACCCTTTTCTTGCAATTGTTTGCTGACAGGATTAATTTTGTTAAGCAAATCGTGCCAATGTATCAAGGAACCAATAAATTTATAATCCTTGATTTTGGCGCACATACTTCGTGCTTCGTCTTGCACTTCTTTTGAAAAGCATTCACCTTCGGATATTTCAAAAAGAGCTTCATAGCTTTCTCCTAGTTGATATCTTAAAGGTCGAATGGCTTCAACTTTATTTTCTCATCGAGTGTTTGAGAGGGTTTCAATGTTAAACAGGAAATGTTTTTCAAAAGAACTGCCCATCGTTTAGGAGAAGAAGCAAATAAATTATGTAATTGTTGAATTGTCGAAAAAAACTAACAGTATCTGCATTCATTTTTGCTGCATCGTTAATCATTAAATTTAAGCTATGAGCGGAACAAGGAACATAAAAAGCATGAGGATTTATTTTTAGGATATTATTTTGAAGACCATTTTTCTTCCCGTTCATATTTTGCCCCGTTATCATATCCCTGGCCTCTCGTATCATCTAGAGGAATGTTCCACACACATTTTCAACATTTCCATTACTGTCTCACATAGGCCGCTACCTGTAGAATCATCAACTTTAATAAAGCCTAAAAAATGCTCCTTTATTTCAGCCCCTCCATCACTGCAGACGACAAAACATATGACGACACTAATCTGTTCAGTTTTGCTAACATCAGGTAAATAGACCAAAATTATAGAATAGTACTTGGCTTTTCGAAGAGATAGTAAGATTTTCTCTCTTATACTACTGTCAATAATTTGCAACATTTCATTTTGACTATATTTGCTTTATGATAGAATGAACTTTACTGTTGCTACCTTTAGGTCGTAATGCTCTTTCTACGTGAAACTCCATAACTGGGACGAACTTTGCAAACAATTCCACTAATTTTAAGAAGTTTCCGTTGTCTTTTTGGTACAGCCCATCAGATGAGCCTCGAAAGGCTAAATTCTGGCTGCCAAGAAATTTTGTGATCTCAATCAGTCTTCCTAATACATTTGACCAATGCTTTTTTTCATTTTCATAGATCTCTTGTATTTTGGAATCAGTTGTTGTTTTATTTTTCAAATTTTTCTGGTCAAGATCTTTCCATTTTAAGAAATGCAGCGAGGGTGGGGGGGGGCACGTACCCTATGGCCGCCCCTGCTTTTACATATAGTAATATATGTTTCTAAAAGTTTTTACTTCCCTTTTACATATAGTAATATACAAAACCATACCCAGGGGGTTGGTCCTATGGATCCGGGCCCTGCCCCTCCCCGAAATTATCGCATTATATATTTATCCTATACAAGCAGTCCCGCACGGCGTTGCCCGTGAGCCCCTTAAATTATGCGATTTACAAAATCTGACATGTAAACTGCAACTCGAGATTAGTACTCTAGGTCGCAAGTATCTTACAGAATGTGAAAATTATAGTTCCCGCGTTTCTGGTACCTACTTACAAATGCACCACTAAAGACTACTCACTGCCGTGGCCGTCACGTATTTCTCCCAGAAATATCGTGTAATTTACATTAAAATTGCTGGAGTTATTAAATATTTCATCCAATTAAACAAATTATCCTGTAAAATCCACAATTTTCGATTTAAATTTCTGAAAATTAGGAAATGTTAGGTCATTAAAGGTATTAAATACCATAAAAAATTTCATGAAAAGGCCCCATTAGGAAAAACGCCCCAATTGACAGAAAAATCGCCAAACTTGGCGCCAAAAATAAGTCCCCAAAAATTTGGTTTTCGAAGACCCACGACCCTAGAACCCGAGATTTCCAGAACATTCCATATTGATGCAACAAAAAGCAAATTTGAACCAGAGGCGCCAACTTTACAACGTAAAATATCCAATATCTGAGGGTTATAGATCGAAGAAATGATATCTGTCTCACGGTTTTGGTACACAAATTAAAATAAATTAACTGCACCAAGGATTCGAAAAAATTCAGGATGATTCTTTACAATTTGCACTACACACTGCAATAAATTCGGAAACTTTCAGAAAAAAATCTTAAACGTGGAACTGCACAGAAAATATTTCTAAGAGTGGCCATTCTGCAAAATTTTTTGTTTATTCCGGTGTCTAGTACAGCCTGTGAACATACATCCTAAAAATTGTGAAGTGCTTGAGATAATTAGTTTTCTTTTTTGTATTTATATACCAAAATTGCGTGTTTTTTACCCAGCGCTGAAGGCGACATTCAAAGTTTAATTTAAGTGAATAGTGTGAATTTTGGTATCCGATTATCTGTACTACGGTGAAGCAACGCTGGGCATAGAATGAAAGTCTCCACCCTTGTGTCTTAGTAAAGATAACAGCAAGCAAGTTAAAATCAAGATTCTTTTTAAAGTAATGAAGTATTTCGGATGAAATGCCCTTCTTTTAGAAAAATCTGCTTGTGCTGGAGTCACCTTAAATTTGTTTGCCTTACCCAAATTCTCTGTCAAAATTCGAGGATTCCTGGGCGCACACCCCCTTTGTCCTTGTAATAAATCAGACCTGAGAGAGGTGTATTACACTATTTCCCTTTTTTTTATACTTTTAGCGATAGAAGTTTGATTGGTTTTAACTAATCGTTATAAATTTCAAAGCAAAAGAAAAGTGCATTACTACGTTTATTGGGGGAAAAAAATATGCAACAATAATATCACAATCAGCCAAATTTCTTGTCATGTAAATGGAAATTTTGTTTAAAAAGTTATTCAATTTTCGAATGTAACAATTCACGATCAATTTTATTCTTGTTTAATCTATCTCATCCCTGTCTGAAATCCTCAGAGTTTTCAAAAAATGTTATTCATAGTATTGTTTCTCAGCTCATTCATTTCCTGTTTTTTTTTAATCATTTTTGTACCCCTATAAACAGCTGCAGCTAAACTTTGCCTATTTTCTTTTCTTTTTTTTCCCAACAAATTAAAAAAATTACAAAAATTATACCTTTAAAATAAAACTAGATAGTTTCCTCAGAATGAATTAATTCAACGTTTTCTATGTTGAAATGTGTGTAGGACCAAACCTACTCACTTCGGAATCCTTCAGTAATATTTATACCTATCTCAAAACATTTCCATAATGGGAATGAGTCTTTCACCTAACTCCTGTGTTATCTTTCCCACTTGAAATTTCTTCTGATTGTAGCCAGCCGCTTTGTCTCAAATTCTCCGTTTTCCGGTACTCTTGGGCTAACACAGTCTCATTGTATTCATACATTTTCCCATGGAGGACGAGGATTCTGGGCGGGGGGGGGGCACTTAGGACTTCGGCTGCAGTGGGCAAAGGCATTGCCTGTGGGGCTGTAGGGAGTCGCACATCATATTGTGAAAAAGCTTTGAATTTTAGAAAGACATTGTTTCCATGGGCGCCAGATAGGAAGGCAAGTGGCAGTGGGGGATTGAGATTGGAGCCCGCCTTGTCATCGGTATAGTAAACATTTTTACAGCATACTGAACTTCTAAGTATTATTTTCGTGCTAAAATGTCTGAAAGTTAAGATGACCCCCCATACACCTCTAAATTAGTATTCATATGAGAAACTATTATAATTATTATTTTAAGTAGACAAAAATATTACCTGTTTGTATTCCCTTTTTTTATGCACTTCTTAAAATTTTAGAGTATGTGCTAAGTTTGCTGCTTATTGGAATTTTATTATAATTACTCCAGTTCCGAGGTACATAAGGGTGTATGCCGAAGAAACATAATCTGCATGACGGTCTTTGTACACAAATTAAAGTAAACTATCGCACCGAGGATTCGAAAAAATTTAGGATGATTCTTCATAAGCTGTACTACATACCGAAATAAAGAATAACGCGTTCTTTAAAATTTTCGATTTTTAAGAATTTTTTCTAAAAGTTTCGTAAAAGATACAGGTTTATTGTTTATTTCAGTGTATAGTGCAGTTTCTAAAACATACATCCTAAAAATTTGAAATACTTGACATTATTAATTTTTTTTTATTTCTGTACCAAAATTTCATGTTTTTCTTTTTTTTTCTGAACTACAGCGATAAACTGAAAGTAGCTGTCATTCAGTTGCCTTTAAACAGGGTTTAATTTCTATACAAAAAAGTGCTAGAGCCCTAATTTTTACTTTTCGAACATGTACCATGTAAGGAAAGTATTGTAATCATGAAAAAATTCGACTTCGTGATTTTGGTGTTTTTACACGTTTTGAGGGCTTCTGAATCCATTTATGCTATTTTTACGAGATGTATGTATGTATGTGTGTATGTGAGTGAACACGATAGCTCCTGAACGGAGCATTCGATTGAGCTCAAATTGGATATATATGTCATAAACCACCGTCGCAAGACCGGTATTGATTTTGGTGTGTATAGGACTTATAGTTTTTCTACAGGGCTACGACAAAGATTTCTTTTACATTATGGCCTATGGGGGGAATTTCTTGAAAGTGCGCTAGCGTTTAAACGGTAGATTCGATGGAGCTCAAATTGGGTATACATGTTATAAACCACCGTTGCAAGACCGGTATTGATTTTGGTGTGTATAGGACTTATAGTTTTTCTACAGGGCTACGACAAAGATTTCTTTTACATTATGGCCTATGGGGGGAATTTTTTGAAAGTGCGCTAGCGTTTAAACGATACATTCGATTGAGCTCAAATTCGGTATACATGTTATAAACCACCATCCTAAGACCGGTATTAATTTTGGTGTGTATAGGACTTATAGTTCTCCTAAAGGGCTACGACAAAACTTTCTTTTATGTTATGGCATAATGGCATATGGGGAGAAAAGTGCGCAAGCGTTTAAACGGTGCATTCCATTGAGCATCAGTTTGGTACATGCTTGAATTATTCATCCATTAAAATTTATTTAAATGCTTTGTAATGATCTTAATCGTAAGTGTTCGGAAAGTCGAGTAGAGTCACTCCAGATTTTTTGTATTGCATTTCACAAAATTAATTACCTAATTTAAGGTACCTCTGTATTAGTTTGCGATGTAATAAAATTAAAATCAACAGAAACAATTACGATGGTAATTAAAATTTTAAATTTAGTGTAAAATTTCACCGAGAAAAAAAGTAGTGGAGCTGAGCTCCCATGCAAGCACTTCCTTTAAATACATGCAAGTATTTAGCACCCACGGAAACTTTTCTGCGGGTGCTTGAGATCTGACATACATAAAAAAAAAACCGTCCCTCACTAAAATTTTATTTTCGAATTATGCAGTTGCAAAGCACTCGTCGTCATCAGTGGCATGACTATACCGTTAAGGCCCGTAACGAATTCATTGGATAGGGTTCCTTCCTCATTGTACAGAATCTCAACCAACATGTTGCAGTTCACTTTTTCTAGCTTTCTATTTGGGAAAGGCTCCCCCTCCGGCCGGGGGACCGTGGCTTTTGCCGTTCCACAGCCCTATAGTTACGCCGCTGATTGTCTCATCGGAGTTCCTCATGCACATCTGAAGTATAAAGGACATGGATGATCATATAGGGAAGTAGGTGGGGGCTCGGGTCCCTCCCTCTAGCCGCCGGTATAGTGAACGTTTTTACATTAGCTAACCTTTTTTTCACTATTTCAGTACTAAAATGTTTGAAAGCGCGATTGCCGATGACCTTACAAATGCAAGAAATAACCCCTCCCTCCACGTCTTAAAGTACTCATATGGACGTCCATGCCGAAGCACCCACATACATTTGGCCCCATTAAAGATTTTCTTTTAAACTCTTAAAATATCACACAACTAATAATCAAATAAGGCATTTTAGTACTGAAATAATGCAAAAAGTTCAGTATGCTTTACAAATATTCATATTACGTAATGGCATAATTGGGGCGGGGGGGGGACCTCCTTGAGTGTACATCACTGTGTTGGGGTTATCAGACGATTGCTGGTGCTCAGCATCCAACGTAATTTTTTCGCAAGCCCGAAGCACCCACATAAACGCCTTTTCCTAGCCCTTTCTGAGAACTTCAAAGTATGATTTGGCACTAAAATTTCTATGGGTGCGGAGCACCCACAGAATTTTTTCAGTGGGTGCTTGAGTCCCGGAGCACCCACGTAGTCGGCGCCACTGATTTAAACTATTTAACGCGTAGAATACAAATTTTAAACTACTTTAAACCCCAGAACAGCGGGTTGATCCCAAAATTCGTAACACAGGGTAAGAAAATTTCCGTTTTAGAACGGTTTCTAATTAATAATTAAAAAAGTAATTAAAATTTTAAAATTCTGATTCTCAGGTGCACATTATCGGACTCATGGGCTTATATATTCAAATTTTCAGAGTTCTGCGTGCAGTTAGGTTTGTCTGGAGACCGCACACATACAGACAGACAGATTTACAAACATTCATTTTTATTATTATAGATGTGCGTGTGTGCAGGAGAGAGAGAGTATTTATATATAAAATGATGATATTCAATCAAGCAGACCTCCCCCCTCTCCCCACCCCCCCCCCTAAAAAATGTCGGACTCCCTCCAAATTTATTTTCTGGGTACTGCCCTGGTACCCCCCCCCCTCCCTCTATCTACGGCCTTGCAACACATTTTATCAGACAAATAAACAAATTGTATATATACACTGCAATCCTTATTAATATAAAACATATCTTCCTAAAATCTGTCCATTTTTTAAAAGTTTTTGCTTTGGGGACAATTTGGCGCCCGCCTGCAAAGAAGGCCTTGCAGTCCCGCTTCCGCCGGCCCTGGTTGTTGGCATTTTGCCTTTGTTAATTTCCTTTACTTATTAGGTTGTAGCGCCGGAAGTATTTATTCGTTAGTTTTGGATTTAGGTCTTTTGTGGTATTGTATGTATAAATCTTTTACAAAAATGGAAATGTTTCAACTGATACACAAGCTGTAATAACTGGCGCGAAAATCTGAAAATTCATTATAACACGAGTGTGATGTCACAACTTTGTTTACCACACCCTAACTTCCTGTCCCAACATTTCATATTTGGTTAAAAATCCCTTGCCCTCATTCAAGCGTTCCGTAATTTATGGAAGTTCCCCCACCGTCACGTTTCAGTTGATGTTGGACTGTTTATAATGTTATATTTGATTACTTGCTTTTTAAAGTTGATTAAAGTTAATTATATTTAAATAAAAATAAACGAAATGTCTCACACAGGAGGTTTTTAGTCTAAACGTGTAGACTATGTTTTGTTTCTGTTATGGCAAGTTTACATGAGAGGAAATTGCCTGGAGCAGAGTACTTTGTAAAGGGTTCTAACGTGTATTCACGGTACATCTGGCATAAACCGTCCAAAACTCTACACCATCAGATCGAGATCCACGCGACAGGTCAGAACCCGGTGTAAAGAAGTTATTTGGTTGGGCTGATTTAAATTTAAAGACTGCGTTGTGATACATGATAATCGAGGTTCGAATACACTTATAGTTGCAATAAAATAAAAAGACGTTAAATACTTAAAACTATTTTATTAAACATATACTATTGAAACATTATTATAACGGGCGGTGGTGGCTCAGCGAAAATAAAATGACGTCCTATATGGACAGTGAAATAAGGTGGAATGATTTAAAAATCACCCCCGCACAGAATTACACATTGGCGAGAACAAACACTTGGCTGATATCAATAACGCCAATTCCAGAGCAACCCTAAAAGTTAATCCAATAAAATTACAATGACGTAATCGCGAGCAAATAATTTTAAAGACGAAGTATGGCAACAAAATATAACCTACGCCAACGCTATGCCAAATGAGGGGAAATGAAAAAATACGTTGATTTTGCAAACGGACATAATATAATCTATTTTTAGCACACCGGTCTGAAGAGACGAAGAACAAAAAGAATAGTGCATACAGGGAAAAGTAAATATACAGATTTAGAAGACGAAATGACAGGAAAATGAAAACAGAAGTGATTTAGAATTCTTGAATTTTGGATAGATTACATTAAAGAAAGCCAAAGTAAATGATTATTAAATTAGATATGTGATCTTCATCACATATATACTCCCCTCAACCAGGAAAAAATTTTGAAGAAATTTTTTTTTATTAGTTACATGTTTATGTCTTTGTATTAGTTATTAGTTACATGTTTACGTCATTAATGTCTTTAACATTTTTTAGTATACATTTATTAGTTACATGTTTATGTCATTAATGTCTTTAAAATTTTAAATTAAATGCTCTGTTTGACTGGCTTAAACAATTAAGAAAAATCATAAACATATACAGACAAAATTATACAATTACAAAATTACTGATGACCACCACCTAAAAATGTTCACAGAAAGAAAAAATTGTCATGAGAAAAATAAAAATAATAAGTGCTAGCAATAAAAAGAAATGTCGACACAATAAAAAGGGAGCATTTAGCTCACAATACAAAGGGGCATTTTAGATCATCCTTTTTTTTCAAATAAGGGGCATTTCAGCACACCCTTTTTTTTTTAATTGAGCATCTCAAGCTCATGTGCACATCAAAGATATACTGCTCAAAATTGCAGTGACTGAGTATTCTAAATATGCTTAAAAAAAAGAAAGAAAAAAGAAATTAACATGATCATGATGAAGTAGCGCTGCTCAGTAGTTACAAAATAAGGCTTTTTAAACATAAGAATGCGTGCATGAAAAAAAATCAATCAATAAAATTTGTGGATATGTAAATTTACCATACTATCCCATTCAGAAATTGATTTGAATTGATGACTATTTCTTACAAGTTTTGTACCATGCTAACAACAAGTGGTAGCAACAATTTAAATTATCTTATCTGGCAACATATAAACATGTATACTACATATGTAAGAGGAGAAACATAAACACATATTCAATACAAAATATACCCACACAAAATATAAATGAGACATTTTTTGTTTTGGAGAAAAAAATGAATCTATGTACAATACAGTCTACGAACAGCAATTTAATTACAATAAAATAATGTGTAAAAATGACCTTCGAAACGGTGTAAGTTCTGTTGAATTGTAACTATTGTTTATGTAATTTATTTTAATTTTCTAACATAAAGATAATACAATGTCAATCTATATTTTATTATTAATTACTATTTTATTAAATTTTAGTTGTTATTATTATTTTTTTTTACCTTAAAAGCAAACATTACTACTAATTGTCAAGTTTTAAGAACATTCTTGAAAGAATGATATATTGACAGACACTGCATGAATTCCAAATGCACAAGTGAAAACTGCTGGACCAGCCAGACAGTACCCACAAAAACCAATCATACATCCAAGTCAGTGGGCCCTTACCAACAAGGAAACATACATGCAGCGCATGCATACGCAATATATCAACGTCAACTTAGTTACCAATTATTTGAAGACAAGAAAAATTTTAGTGAGAAAAACATGAGAATAGTTGATTTTAAAGTACTAAAAATGTAGGATTAAACTTGTTATGAAATTATGTTAAGTATAATCTTAATTATAGCCTAAAAAGAAATTGTGGCAATTGTGGTCATCCTGTATAAAAAATAAACTAAATTAATAATTTTTGAAGTTCAATATAAGAAAATGTTGTGTCACTTACTAACACATTAAAAATTTCAAAAGTGACAAAAATGTGAAAGAAAAAAAAACACACAAGTACAAGTAAAAAAAAAACATCAAAATGCAATTATAAAACAATACAAAATTTCACTTATTAAATGTCTTAAGTGTTAATCTGATCAATACATAAGCATTTTATTAATAAAATATATGAAGAAACAACAGTTCACAAAAATCACTACAAATAAGCATATAACTAAGTAATCAGATAAATGTAAATACTCTGTAAATATATTTCAACTAAAGTGGTATTTTATAACACTGTGAGTATTTGACAAAATAATATTGTATTAATTTACAAAAAGGCACATAAGAGTTTTAAATATATCATATTGTAGAAAAAGAAAATAAAGAGATATTTCAAAGTATGATGTTATGTTTGTGTGTGTAAACAAAAGAGTGATAATAGACAAATACAATGTGTTCAAAAAAAATTGTAATGTACTACAGTACATCATAGTGAAAATGTTTGAGAAAAATGCAACAAATATTCAAAAATTTTGTGTGTACAAAATGCGGAAGGACAAGCACAATGAACTCAAAATGAGCATAACATCAGTGTGAACATATAAGACATAAACACAAGTGTGATGAAAAAAAAAACAAGTGTGTGAAAGGTTGCGAGTCAGCAAGTGTAAGCAATGTAAACAAAACAAAAAAAAAACAACATGAAAAATGCAAGTAAAGTGAAAAAAGTGTAACTGTGAACAAACACAAACTTCAAAGATCAGTGACTATTCAAGTATGAATCTTATTTGAAGTACAACAAACAATGTGTGATATAGTGTAAATGTGAAAAAAAAAGGTAATCAAATTAATACCACTATACTCTTCCAAAGAATGCATGTATTAAACAGAGGCATATCAATGGCAGGAAAAATAAAACAGTGTATCTAAAAAATGTAAAAATGTGTGAACTGTACAACTTATGGTAAGCATGTAGCACTATATTAAAAAAGCCAAAAAAGGAGTGGGACACAAAAATATAAAGTACTCTTTAAAAAGTATTTAAAACAAATAATGTGTAAAAAAATCAGTCAACATGGGGACTGTAAATAATAGCATATTCAAAGAGAAAAAAAAATGTGTAAAAATATATGATAAAAATAGAAACAGTATATTGTGAGGTAAGAAAAAAAAAGCTGAAAGCATATGTATGTTGTGCCATGGACTTTAATATGCAAAAATGCAGTGTGTCAGTGTATGAAAAAAGTGTGTGCCTTGGAAAGGCCTTGCCATGGACTTAAGTAATGGAAGAGGGTGAAAAGATATGTAATTGAAGACTGTCATGATTATCAAAATAAAGAGTAAAGAAAAAATAATGATGTATGTGTACCTCATAGAGGCTGAAAAATGAACACAAAAATGTAAAATACAATGTGAGCAAAAGCGAAAACATAATTTAAAATCACAAGAATGAATATGTAAGCAAATAGAAAATTAAACACACAAAAAGGTCTGTACACAAAAGTAAACATATAAAGCAATGAGTAATAATGGTATTTATCGTGAGTGAACGAAACCCAGTGCATAAAGAAGAAACAAATTAAGAAGTGTATTAAAATAATTAAATGTGTGTGAATTGCAATCCAACAATTGTATTAAACAGTAAAATATTAATGTCATATATACTATATAAAAGGAGTAATTTAGATTTAAACTAATTTATAAACATGGTTGAAAAACAACAATAATTATTTTTTTATAGCTCCTTAGAAGCAGTAAAATAATAAAACAAAAAAATTCAGCATATTAAATATTTTCTTTGACACGTTATGTCTAAAAAACTATTCTTAGCATGTGCTATTTGCATACTAAAAAAAAAGGATGCCAAGACAATATGAACATGATTATTATTATTATTATCATACTAGTTTTTTTAAAAAAACTGTATTTATAAATGACTTACCAAATATCTCAAGAATAAAACTTCAGTCATTCAGTAAATAAAAATTTTAGCAAGAACTTTTCATTAGTCGTACTTAAAACATAATGTCCATTAAATTATCAGTTCAAACGGCATTGCATAGTATGAGCTGTCGGTGTATCAGGAGCGCGCACATTAAAAAAAAAAAAAAAAAAAAAACAAATTGCCGATCACAGGAGGGGGAAAAAAACAGTTTTCGCCAAGTTCAGTGAATGGCACACCTAGAGACGCACGAAAAAAAAAAAACCATTGTAGACTGCAGACATCCGGAAACAAAATCCCAACTTTGCGGTGATCGGACGGCTTTCAGCATTAGTTGTAAGTTTCACGCGTAAAGCAAGGCAGGAAAACATAACATACTCCATAGACCGCGCTGCAGGAAGCGGACACAAAAGTCTCCAAATAGTCATAGGAACGTGTAGAACTCACATAAGATTCGTCGGAGGATGATGTGTTGTAAGATCATCGATAATACATATATGAAATGAGGAGACGATCGAAAACTCATCATTAATGAATAGCCAGTCCATCAAGGACCTCCGTGTTCTGTAAAAACGAAAGTCACATCACTAGAGTAATACATCACACATGTTCCATAAAACGAAAGTCACATCACAAGAATACAGAGCATTGCCGGGGCCGGAATGTGCATCCACAATGCAAGCAGACGGACTGGAGTGAAGAAGTGTCTTGATCGGGCTAGTTGATTCCGCCATTTTGCTAAGCCACCACCAGAATAAATGCAACTTAACTGCCTGGGTAGGCACCAATTTATGTAAAGAAGTTATTTGGTTGAGCTGATTTAAATTTAAAGACTGCGTTGTGATACATGATAATCCAGGTTGAATACACTTATAGTTGCAATAAAATAAAAAGACGTTAAATACTTGAAACTATTTTATTAAACATATACTATTGAAACATTATTATAACGGGCGGTGGTGGCTCAGCGAAAATAAAATGACGCCCTATATAGACAGTGAAATTAAGGTGGAATCAAACGGGTTCTACTTCGGCTATACGTTAAAGCCTGCCTTCTAGTGGAAGAGATATATTGTGTATGAAGGAAAAGCCAATGTACGGGCTGACAACTGGGCATGCTCCTTCCAATATCTCACGCCGCGCATGCGTATCTGACGAAAAACAAGAGGAGGGAAAATAAACTGAATTTTGAATTTCAATTTCATGCATGTTCTTTCCAAGTGCTTGTGCGTCGTCAACAAAATGATGCCTGACAATTCGTCTGCTAATGATGATAAAAATGGGTGAGTACATTTTTATTTAGATATTTTTTCTATAATATTATTTTATAATATTGTACAGTATGAAAACGGAATATATTGTAATTTTGTTTTCGGTTAAGATTTGTTTCGTGCTGATTGTTATATTATACAACAGCAAGGCCAACTCCAAACTGAATTCTCAGGGCTATTGAATTTTTTACATGGGTCTATAATTTATTCAAAATGCAAATTGAACGTGTGAAATCGTAAAGCATGCGAATCTAAAGTTTTAAAACAACATTTCGGAGGGGGACATGGACCTCTCACTGGAGCCCCCTTGTACAAGAATGAAATAGTTTATTTTGTTTTTGTTTAATGTTTGTTTTTTTCCTTAATGTTTGCTAAATTGTACAAAAATAGAATAGTGTAAACTATATTGTTTTCGTTTGAGTTTTGCTAAAGAAAGGAACTCCAACGGGCGTAGAAACAGATCTTGTGTTTACCATAGATAGGCTGAGTTATGTGAGGTTTTATTTCCTTTCAAGAGAAAATCTTGAGTTCCTTTAATTGACTGCTTATTTTAATAGACTATTTAAAACTTTACTCTTCAACCACCCTGTATAAATTATTATAAACTTATTATTAATTCGATTTAGCTAATAAATTATAAATTTTTTATTTGAAAATCTATTCGATTATTTGTTTAAATCATTAATGATAATAAATCAAAGTTTAATTTTTTATTTTTGGTTACAGAATACAATAAACTGAAAATTTTTAGTGAAAGTGTACAGCATTTTAAAGAAGCTCATTTCATTAAGATTTTCTTAAAGTACTGACTCTAAATTACAGTAATTTAAATATGTGATATATTATTAAAACATTTGGCGAATTTATGTAAATCTATGTGGCGTACTTATGGTTAAATTTCTGGGGTACATTTGTGCTCATATGTAATATGAAATTAAATATCGTATAACTGTCCATAATAAATTTTATGTTTCTATTATTTTGCAACTTTTTTTACGCTAAAAAGTAAAGTTTTTTTTTAATTTAATTTTCTTAATTATTTAATTGATGTATAATTATTAACGTTAAATATGTATTGTTCTTCTTAGAAAATTTTATTTATTTAATATTGGTAAATTTAACATTAAAAATCAAAAGTTAACTCGCACTTAACCCTTTAACGCGCAGTGTTCCCGCTCTGGGAACACCAAACGCTGACGTTTTAACTGTTGCCAGTCACGAAGAATAGATTTGATTTCTATAAACATAGTTGCGGGTGACATAGCTCCACGAGAATCCTTTACTTTTTAGCACGTCATTTCCCGTAAAAAAATGTCACGATTATTTTTAACAGTACTGACATCTGCTGAAAAATGGAAGAATGCGAGAACAGCTGGATAGATTGCCCAATGCTGAAAAAAGGGCAGCCGTTGCCATCTCTCGACGACAGCTGGCTGTGCCGCACAGCCAGCTGTCGTCAAAAAAGGGTCTTTAGATCTGTAGCACGCGATGAACGTTTCGATCGTCCGCCATCTTGCTGGTAGTTAAGTCGAGAGATGGCAACGGCTGCCCATTTTTCAGCATTGGGAAAGGGTTGCGCCTCAAAGGGTTAACAAGATGCTCCGAAACCGAAAATAAAATTTGAAGTGTTTGAAGAGTAGAAACATAAATTGCATGAGACTAGAATAGATTTGGGAAGTTATAAGACAAAATACGATCTAAAAAAATTACCTGATTTTATTGACTTTAGCAGAAGCTACAATATAGTTAAATTATGTAACTTTGTATGAAATCGCATATTTAAATAAAATATAATTTTACTTTAATTCAAGATGTTGAGGGGAGTGGGGTATATTCATGGGCGCCGGCAGAATAATTTCCAGGGGGGGGGGCAAAGACTACTTTAACGTATGGTTACCATGTTGGAAAGAGCAAAAAAGCAAGGGAAACACTGCATACAAAAATCCAGGGGGGGCATTGCCACCCCCTTGCCCTATGCTGCCGGCGCCCATGGGTATATTCGCTATTCTCAACACTAGGACTTTCACATTATAAGTATATTTAATCATAAATATTATTTTGTTTGTTGTTTAATTATTGTACTTTTCTTTTGCAGAAATGACAAACTCTGCACAGGTGCTAAATGCGCATTATGCGGCATTTACCGAAACAAAGCAGACCCTACAAAGAAATTCCATCGATTTCCGAAAGATCCAGAAATGTAAGTTTAAAAAAAAGCGTTATCCTTAATAAAAGTTATTCAAGTTATGTTATGTTCGTTTAAAGTTAAATAAGATTTTCTTGGCTGAGAAGTAGAAACTTTTTAGACTAGATACATGAGTAATGAGAAAAAAAAAAAAATAAATAAAACACTAGATTTTTAATTCTTTTGTACTTAAATATTTCATCTCTTAAATTTTTAGATCTGACAGATGGGGCAACATAACTGGAAAAAAATGGATAATTGAAGCAACATCTGCTGTGAGAAATAAAAAATATATAATTTGTAGCGACCATTTTGCTCCTGATGATTATTCATCACCAAACCAATTATTCATCACCAATGTTAGATGTTATTCTTGAAAATGTAACATTATTTAAAAAACCCGGAATTTTGCATTATTGTGTCTGTTGTGTATTCTTTGTTTGTATTATTTATGGAAAAAGCATGTGCATTTTTGTAAATAAAAATAATTTGTTTGGAAACTTGTTTCTATCATTTAAAAATGTTTATTCGTGTAAATAAATAATTATATGCATATTAATTTTTAAATATCTATCTACAGTATTCGCCCGAATACAACGCGACTCAGAAATTTTTCATCCTGATAATTTGAAAAATCCTACAATTTGGTCTCGAATTTAGAGCGTCAGATTTTTTACAGGAAATGATCGGTCAGAAAGTATCGCGTTATATTCGGGTTAATACGGTATGTATATAATGAAAATAAAAATGCATATTAAAAATCCATTTTTGAGAGTAATTACATATATATATACTCTCAAAAAGCAATTTAATATGTATTTTGATTTTCATTGTAGTTGTTACGAAAATTATTTTACTGTGATAAAAAGTAATTTTTACATTTAAGTTCATAATTTTTCTATTAAAGAAAACTAATTTAAAATCATTCTAAATAAGTGAAAAAAGAATGTGTTTCAACAAAAAAATATTTAGCATCATTCAATTCAAACACAACGAGACTATGAGAAATGTTGTAATTTTAAATGCCTTGAAAAGATGTTTAGATTAAAGAAAATAATAATAAATAATTATTCAGAGCAATTTTAGTGTGGTACAGCTTTTGAAATTTGAGGAATCTTACGTTAAAATTTTAAAGAACTACATCTTTAGAATTCCAGTATTTAAAATTACTTCAAAATTTAAATTTAGAATTCAAATTTCAAAGGATTTACTCAAATTGACTTTGATTTTTGAGCGTAGAAAGGATTGATCAAGCAACAATGAATTATCGAAAACATTAATATCGTATATTTTAGTCAATAACACTCTTTGCACGTGATTATAAATAGTAAATAAAAATAATAATATATACTGGACGGAACGCTTTACAACGGCGCGCGCTGCTTCTGTACCGGATTCCTGTAAAGTCATCTTTCTGGTCATAATCCGTATTCACATTCTAGCGCATGCGCCAGTTTCCGTGTTTACATTGGCTCTACGGAAGCTGTTCTTCTTCATTTGATTATAAATTCTTTGGTGGAATGATTTAAAAATTACCCCAGCACAGAATTACACATTGGCGAGAACAAACACTTGGCTGATATCAATAAAGCCAATTCCAGAGCAACCCTAAAAGTTAATCCAATAAAATTACAATGACGTAATCGCGAGCAAATAATTTTAAAGACGAAGTATGGCAACAAAATATAACCTACGCCAACGCTATGCCAAATGAGGGGAAATGAAAAAATACGTTGATTTTGCAAACGGACGTAATATAATCTATTTTTAGCACACCGGTCTGAAGAGACGAAGAACAAAAAGAATAGTGCATACAGGGAAAAGTAAATATACAGATTTAAAAGCCGAAATGACAGGAAAATGAAAACAGAAGTGATTTAGAATTCTTGAATTTTGGATAGATTACATTAAAGA
Source organism: Cheiracanthium punctorium (assembly GCA_038373885.1). Lineage (NCBI taxonomy): Eukaryota > Metazoa > Arthropoda > Arachnida > Araneae > Cheiracanthiidae > Cheiracanthium > Cheiracanthium punctorium. Next base: position 134,387 of record JAWZYV010002198.1, read on the forward strand.
AAGCCAAAGTAAATGATTATTAAATTAGATATGTGATCTTCATCACACCCGGGACCTTAACACTTCAGCCATCTACCATGTTCAGTGTCTTATCTATTCGAGGATGATGGCGCCTAGTCTTGACGAACTCGACAGCAGTTAGTTTATATAAACTTGAGATGACACACTACAAAATGGGAAACATCCTGTTTTAAGCATGAATCATACCAGTTGTCTAAACATCTAACTAGAAAACTTAGTTTGATATATTTTTCAGAGGTTTATTCTGACAGCGTACGCAAACAACCAGTTAGTCCAATTTTTACTAATTTCCTCTCGTATTTAAGTTATATTAGTTTCATGCAAAATTTTATAAATGTATGGTCGAAAATATTAAAAAAATTAATTAAAATCCTTAATAGGGTTACTTTCGCAGTCGCTAAAGCACATAACTATTAATCACCTATTTGCATATATATGTATATCTCTAATATATAAAATTATCCTGTCACAGTGTTAGTCACCTAACTCCTCCGAAACCACTCGACCAATTTTAATGAAATTTTCTATGTATATTCGTTAGGTCATAGAATAGGTTTTTAACTATGTCTCATACCCCTAAGTCATAAGGGCGGTCCACCCCAAAATGTTTAGCCCGCGCGTGCTATTAATTTCAGTCAGGATTTCTGTGTAGACATTAGCGTGTCGAATCACTTTTCAAATGTGTTTGCCAGATAATGTGAAGAGGGGGGGGGGAGTTAATAAAATGTTGAAAGTCGCACAAGGTTTGCAATTTTTGATAATGGATCGCTAAATGTGGTGCCAAAACGCGACAATTTATTATAAATATATTTCGCGTATAGTTAGAAAACGCCTGGCGTATATTTTAAAAGAGTTTTACTAGGCGATTTTAATATAGATTTCTATTCCGAAGAAGTGCTCTGTGGAACAAGAAAGGAAAACACGGTACACTCATGGATTATGATGTCCATTCCAAACAGTATTAAAAATGTCTTTGCGGTATAGTTGGAATATGTCTACAGGAAGAACATGCCTGGAGGAAATTCTAAACAGTTTCAGGTGGCGATTTTAAGATGGATTTCGATTCCAAAGATGTGTTTTATGGTACAAGAAAGAGTTGATTCCTATTTTAGCGCCCCCACTCTCGCCAACCTAAAAAATTCCCGTACTTTAGCGAGCTTTGCAGTCATGGGTCTCTGGGAGTTATGCACAAGTTTCAACGATACATACGTATTTTCGAGGCGGTCCGCCAAGACAAGCAATTTTTTCACCAAGATAAATGCCGGGCACATGAAATTGTTGATGGTTTGGAATACTATTGCCAATGTATTTAAAATCTATGAAAAAGTAGTTTGGCGGAAGTGACCGCCGAGTTAATACGCAAGTACCGTTTCAACGCGCCCAAAAGAACTAGATGACAACTAAAGTAAACAAACTAGCGATAAACGCACCAGTTAAGGAATTTGAAGACCCTTAATTATTAAAACTTCAATAATTGGCAATCCAAAATAAATAAAATTGTAACGGCATGCTGTACTTACATGTTGTTCCAAATCGCCATTTTAATTCTAAATTACGATTGCCACATAAAAGCAAAAAATCGTCAGGGTAACTGCATATGTTTAATGATCGCAAACCTTGGCGAGAGTCGAGGCGTTAAAGTGGGAATCAACCCAAGAAAGACAAACCGGTACACTCATGGATTATGATGCACATTCGAAACAAGATATAAAACGATGAAGTATAGTTGTAATATACTTGGCGTAGATTGTAAAATAGTCTTAGTAGGCAATTTTAAGATAGATTTCGATTCCAAAGATGGGTTTTACGAAACAAGGAAGAAAAATACAGCACAGTCATGAATAACGATACACTTTTGCAAGTTAATGGAATAAGTAAGAAAAGTAGGGACGACGTATAAATTATGATACGATTTTAATATGTAGCACTATAGTGCGTATTTAAAACCTGAAAGTGTTTCAGATTTTCACCCTTTTTACTTTCCGAACATGTACCATGTAAGGAAAGTATTGTAATCATGAAAAAATTCAAATTCGAGATTTTGGTGTATTTACACGTTTTGAGGTCGTCTGAATTCATTTATGCTATTTGTACGAGATGTGTGTGTGTGTGTGTGAACACGATAGCTCCTAAACGGCACTACCTCCACAAGAGAGAGACTATGAAATTAAAGTGTAGCGGTTGCTGTCTCATAAAATATTATTTAATGTTAAAATAACTTTCAACTTGCGGTATTTTAAAAGTATTTGGTTGATTCCTACTTTAGGACCCCCACTCTCGCCAACGTAAAAAATCGCCGCGTTTTGGCGAACCTTCATGCCAATAGTCCGTGATCGCGCATGCGCACAAGTTTTAACGCTTCCCAGAGAAACTGGATGAAATTAATATGAACAATTCAGCATTAAACGCACCAAGCAGGTAACGCAGTTGGCAGGTAAAATAAATGTAATGATGCACTTACATATTCCAAATGACTTCATTTGACAAGAATTTATGAGCAGATTCTTTAAATTTACATGTATTTCCTTTATTAAAAGCGGATTCGTGAATTTTTACTTTATTTTAACCAATGAAGTATGTTGAATCGCAACAATTTTAGGAAATGGAATCAGAATGTTAAAATAATTAACAAAAGAACTAATTCTGCAATGATTTTTAAAAATTTGCAAGGCAAATTTAAAACACCTCACCAAATTAAGAAACAGAATAGATAAATTCACCGAATCTGCTGTTTAGAAATAGTTATCAACTAGTAAATTCGAAAAGAACTCAATTCTTATAAGTTAAAATATTAACATTTAAAATTGTCCTAGCAACCAATTTTCAGAAGCCAGAAACTTTTGCGTCCGTGATATTAAATTATATCATTAATGCATAAATAAAAATACATATGTATACTTTAATATTTAAAGTTACCCTAGCAATCAAATTTCCCGTATGAGATTTATTTGTGCTTGACTATGCTAACATAAATGAGTTGAAATCGTCTGCTCTTATTAATACTATTAATACGTGCCAATAGAAATTTTCTAAACAAACATTGAAAATGCGTAAAAGGATACTAAACCTTATCGTTGCCTACGTAATACTACATATTATGAGCATTTCGTAGGCAACGGCCTTATCAAAGATCAAAACTCATGACTGATCACGTGCAAAATCAACTGGAATACCGGCTGATTACTGAGAGAAATTTACGAATAAACCCTTTGCCGTATGGCTGCAATATAAATACAAAAAATCGTAATGGCAACTGTATATCAATATTTATCGTCGCGTTGGCGAGAGTGGGGGTCCTAAAGTAGGAATCAACCAAGTATTTATTTCCTTACTAAAGCAGATTAAACTTCCTAAACATTGTTGTTCTAAAAATCATATTATTATTTTATTCATTGTTGCCACTCGCAATTTGCGTAAATTAGTTGCAACAAAGATTTTTTTTCTAGAGTCTACAAAAGTAAACCAGGCGGATAGATGGCGCGCTCGACGAATTGGTGGAGATTATCAGAGAATAAAAGGAAGAGAAAAATAGGGTTACTTCTTACAGTATTAGTTCTTCCTTCCTTATACTCTCTAGCTCCATGGTTACACGTATAAATTATTTTTATTATGAGTGTGTGCAAAATTTTGTAAGAATCATTTCAAAAGAAAAACATTGTAAAAGGTACGTAAAATAATAATAGAAAATATACACGATGTACACTTAATATAATATATACGTATAAATGCAATCAAAAAATAAATATTAATACATTATTACTGTTTTTCATCATAAAATAATTCAATTTGTTCTATTTATGTGTGTTTTAAACCGTGAACAATGCCAAAAAGACGCAAAGAGGCTTCTTTGGGCAGGAAAACACGTAGAACTGCAGGTAAGCGAAATATAAGAGCCCGAAGGACAGAAGAACAGCTGCAGCAAGATAATACTAATGTGCGTGTGCGCATGGCTCAATTGCGTCAAGCAGAATCAGAAGATGCACGATCTGAACGAAATGAACAAAGAAGATTAGAACAAAGACAAGCACGCTATTTTTAGTTAGCAGACTCAGAGCAAATGAACAACACCGCAAACAGGTACATCGATCATTTACATCTGCTTCATTCCTGCGTCTAGCGTTCCAGTATGAACCCGATGTTCAATATTATGCTAATTCAAAAGTAGTAATTGGTGCTATGGATAAGGAATGTCCGCAATGTAATGCTCTTAAATTTAAAAATGAGCCAGCCGGAATGTGTTGCGCGTCCGGAAAGGTGCAGCTGCCTATAATTCAAACACCACCTGAGCCATTGAACGGTTTACTTATCGGCACTGATCTAGATTCCAACCTGTTCCTAAAGTCAATTCGAACATTCAATTCATGTTTCCAAATGACTTCGTTCGGAGCAACAGCAATAGTTAAAAATAGCGCTGTAAATGGTCAAAATACAATTCAACATTTAAAATCAAAGGCCAAATTTATCACAAAGTGGGTTCATTGCTGCCAATGCCAAACGAACCACATAAAGTTTTACAAATTTACTTTATGGGTGGTGAGGATGCACGCGTGGATGCACGTTGCGGCTACAATAACCTAATTCAATTTTTGCAAGACGTATCGTCAGCGAGCTGGATGCTCTATTAAATGAACACAATGAATTGTTGAAATTATTCAAATCACACATGCACAAATTACAAAGTGATAATCATGCTATTGTCATCAATCCTGATAAAACACCCGCTGGAGAGCATATTCGTAGATTTAACGCACCTATTGTTGACGACGTTACTAGAATCATGGTTGGCGATTGTACAGCTACACGAGAAATTCTGATTCGTAGAAGAAGTAATAATCTCTAGTTCATTGCTGATACACACCGTTCATATGACACTCTCCAATATCCACTAATATTCTGGAAGGGACAAGACGGATATTGCATAAATATTAAACAACGAGATCCCACAACAGGCACTATATTCATTATGAACTTGATCATTACTCATTTACCAAAAACTTAATTCATTAATCGTAATTCATTAAACTTAACTATTGTTAATTATTAATTAGTATTTGTTTTTATTCATATATATCATTACAGGAGCCGAAACAAGCAAGAACGTTAGTTCGAAGGATTTTTATGGTTATCGGTTGATGATTAGACCCGGTCAGGATAACGTCATTCTACGATGTCGTGAGCTTTGTCAACAATTCATGGTCGAGATGTACGTGAAGATAGAGAGCGAACGATTACGGTACTTGCGATATAATCAGCAAAAGCTGCGTGCGGAAGAATACATTCACTTGCGAGATGCTATTGCCAACAACGGCGATGCCGCCGACATTGGTAGCTCTGTCATTCTACCATCATCGTATATAGGCAGTCCACGTCATATGCAAGAATACATACAGGATGGTCTGACTTTCGTGCGCGAATATGGACGACCATGTTTATTTATTACGTTCACGTGTAATCCAAAATGGCCGGAGATTACATCTTTGTTATTGCCTGGACAAAATGCAATACATCGTCATGCCATTACAGCACGTGTGTTCAGACAAAAATTAAAGTCTTTAATAAGTTTCATTACAAAATTACATGTATTCGGTCCCACACGTTGCTGGATGTATTCGGTTGAGTGGCAAAAGAGGGGATTACCTCATGCACACATTTTGGTTTGGTTAATAGACAAAATCCGTCCTGAAGAAATCGATAGTATAATTTCTGCTGAAATTCCAGATCCGTCTACTGATCAATTGCTGTTTGATATTGTTACAGCAAACATGATTCATGGCCCATGCGGTGACCTGAATCGTTCATCGCCTTGCATGGCACATGGAAAATGCACCAAAAGTTTCCCTAAAGTTCACTAACGATACGATCACAAATGTTGACGGATATCCAAAATATCGTCGAAGGAGTCCCGATAATGGCGGACATTCATTTACTAAAAATATCAACAACATAGATATTGACATTGACAATCGTTGGGTGGTGCCATATTCGCCTCTATTGAGCAAAACATACGACGCTCATATTAACGTTGAGTTCTGCAGTTCCGTGAAGAGCATCAAATACATTTGTAAGTATGTACATAAAGGCAGTGATATGGCTGTATTTCGAGTTGAAAATACCAATAACAATGCTCCTCCAGTGAATAAAAATGATGAAATAACTCTCTATCAAACGGGCCGATACATCAGCTCCAATGAAGCTGTTTGGCGTATCTTTGGTTTCCCAATTCATGAACGGGATCCAGCAGTTATTCATTTAGCCGTCCATCTTGAGAACGGCCAGCGCGTATATTTTAAGAACGAGACAGCGATTGATCATGCTATGAATCCACCAAAAACTACACTCACCGAATTTTTTGAATTGTGTAATCGTGCGGATGCTTTTGGTGCCTTTGCACGGACATTACTCTACTCAGAAGTACCAAGTTTTTTCACATGGGCTCAAACAAAAAAATGGATGCCTCGCAAGCAAGGTACACCGATTGATGCATGTCCCGGTTTATATAAATCAAACACCTTGGGACGAGTATTTGCAGTAAATCCAAAGCAGACTGAGTGCTTTTATCTTCGACTGTTTTTGGTTAATGTTACCGGCCCATTGTCATTTCAAGATATACGTAAAGTGAATGGACAACAATATCCAACGTATAAAGAAGCATGCATTGCACTAGGCTTGCTGGAAGATGACAACCAGTGAGAATGTATGCTTGCTGAAGCAGAATTGAACTGTACGGCAAAACAAATTCGTCTACTGTTCGCTATAGTGTTGACTGCATGTTTCTCGGCCCGAGCAGAGACATTGTGGGATAGTCATAAAGATTCAATGAGTGATGATATTTTGCATGAACATCGTACACGGTGCAACGATTTAACAATACCATTTAGCGACGCTATGTACAATGAAGCATTGATTGCTATTGAGGATCTGTGCATTATCATTCCCAACTTACCACTCAGTCATTTCGGCATGCGTTCGCCAAATCGTAGTGTATCTGATTTAATAAATAATGAAATGAATCGAGAACTACAATACAATACTGCAGAAGTGGCAACGATTGTTACTCGCAATATCCCACTAATAAATGAGGAACAAAGAAGCATTTACGATCGCATTATGCTCGCAGTTTCGGCAGGGCAAGGTTGATTCTTTTTTTTGGATGCACCAGGTGGAACTGGCAAAACATTCCTTATTTCGCTAATCCTAGCCGAAATACGATCGAATAATGGCATCGCATTGGCCGTTGCATCGTCTGGTATTGCGGCAACTTTATTGGATGGAGGCAGAACAGCTCATTCAGTATTTAAGCTACCACTAAATATTCAAATTAACCCAGATGCAGTGGGCAACATAAAAAAACAATCGCCCATGGCCACAGTGCTGAAACAGTGTAAAATTATCATCTGGGATGAATGCACTATGGCACACAAACATTCGCTTGAGGCGTTGAACAGGACAATGACAGATCTTAAAAACAAGGACAAACTATTTGGCGGCACTCTGGTACTCCTTTCAGGAGATTTTAGACAAACACTTCCCGTCATCCGACGTTCAACGTATGCTGATGAAATCAACGCCTGCTTAAAATCTTCGCCACTGTGGCGTTATGTTGAAAAATTACAACTGAAAGTACATATGCGCGTTCAAATACTTCGAGATCTATCCGCTGAGGCATTCTCAAAACAGCTGTTAAATATCGGCCATGGAAAAGTTACTGTAGATGAAACTGGATGCATAAAATTACCGGCCGATTTCTGCACAATTACTGATTCGCAAGATGCTCTCATTGACCAGATATTTCCCGATGTACATACACAATATATTAATCATGAGTGGCTGGCAGAAAGAGCAATTTTAGCAGCAAAAAATGTAGACGTCAACGAACTGAATCTTAAAATACAACATTTTTTGCCAGGGGAGTTGTTGTCATACAAATCTATTGATACAGTTTGCGATGCCACCGAAGGTGTGAATTATCCAGCAGAGTTTTTAAACTCATTAGATTTACCAGGCATGCCGCCTCATAACTTACAACTGAAGATTGGATCTCCGGTTATTTTGCTTCGTAATTAGAACCCACCACGGCTGTGTAACGGCATGCGATTCGTTATTAAAAAACTAATGAAAAATGTTGTCGAAGCCGTCATTTTAAATGGCAAATTTCGAGGTGAAAATATATTACTACCACGGATCCCTATTATACCCACGGATATGCCAATTCAATTTAAACGTCTTCAATTTACAATAGGATTGGCATTTGCAATGACTATCAATAAGTCTCAAGGCCAAACTATGTCTGTTTGTGGCTTAGATTTGAGCACACCATGTTTTTCACACGGACAATTATACGTGGCATGCTCTCGAGTGGGCAAACCATCCAGTTTGTTTGTGTTAGCTAAAGGTGGGGTAACAAAAAATATTGTACACTCTATTCCGTTAAGAGATTGATTTTATTTTTATTTTTTTGTAAAATTATTGTAATTAGCGATATATATAAATTTAAAGAATACATTACAATGAATTAAAAATACAAATGTTTGGTATTGTGTTATTTTTATATTCCAGCATCGTTCACAGAGCTCCGTGCCTCTTCCACTCATATACCACATCCTCACAAACTTACAATAAGTTAGTCATTTCCTTCTACTAAAATAATCCTAGGAATAATTTATATGGCAAAACAACGTTTGCCGGGTCAGCTAGTATATATATATATATACACGTTTTTTTCACACAATTCCTAAACTAAACAGTAAGCTAAATCAATTAATGCTTCCAAATAGTTAGGTATCATTTCGGAAACTTTTCCCGCTAATTGTTTCCGTCTAACGAAGCCTCGTACCCCAACTACAGGTAATTCATCAGCCAAAAATTGCGCGAGTTCTTTTCTAACTTATTCTCCGAAATTAGATTACTTAAAACGTTTCCGCTCCGAATAGTTCTTATTGCTAAAATAAGATAAACAGGTTTTCAGTTTAATATAATAAGGTATACGTGGCAAATTTTTGTTTTGAATGCAGCAGGCTCTGATTAATGTTGTGCGTTTTGAAACGTAAGCGCAGCGTTTCGAAAACCGTTGATATATTTCAAAACGAAACGGATGCTGAAACTTTACAAATGAAGCCTGTTCAACGATTAGGGATTTGAAATCAAGTGAGTAATATTGGATTCGCTAAAAATGTTAAGTGTCTTGATTAATTTAGCTCAGGTGGAGATATGTGACGCAGAATTTTAATTAATTAATCAGTGCAATGGGGAATTAAATTTTATAAAAGGAATGGGACTGAGGGATTTGTAACAACCCAAATAAGTTATTACTCAAATGTAGAATAATTTTATAAAACGTTAGCTCAAAGATTATTTTCTAAGAAAATATTTTAGTAAACTTTTTTTTAAGTATAAACGTTTTATGATACACGTTACTTTCGTAGAAACAATTACTAATAAATTATTGATTTTCTTCTAATTATAAAGTTTCAGTTTTCTTTAAAATAAAATCTTTCGCTTGATTGTTGTGTTAATTGATCCTGGAAAATATGTTACCTTTTTAGTAACTTAACCCTTTAACGTGCAGTGTTCCCGCTCTGGGAACACCCAACTCTGACGTTTTGACTATTGCCAGTCACGAAGAATAGATTATATTTCTATAAAAATAGTTGCGGGTGACAGAGCTCCACGGGAATCCTTTACTTTTTAGCACTTCATTTCCCGTAAAAAATTGTCACGACTATTTTTAACAGCACTGACATCTGCTGAAAAATGGAAGAATGAGAGAACAGCCGGATCGATTGCCCAATGCTGAAAAAAGGGTAGCGGGCACAGCCAGCTGTCGTCAAAAAAGGGGTCTCTAGATTTGTGGCACGCGAGGAACATTTCGATCGTCCGCCATCTTGCTGGTAGTTAAGTCGAGCGATGGCAACGGCTGCCCTTTTTTCAGCATTCGGAAAGGGTTGCGCCTCAAAGGGTTAACAACAGCAGCAACAAAACGCTTTTCTTGCGAAACTCTTTATTAGTTTTAACCATTTAAAACCAAATACTTTATTGTTTTTATTACTTTTCGTTAGTTCAAAATCATTTAAATATTTTAGAGATTCTGTTAACTGTTATAAAAATGAACTAAGTTCAGAAATATTACAGAGTGAAGGAAAAATTCATGAAAGAAAAAGGAAAACATCTTCTTCCCTTTCTACAGCACTCACCTAGCATTAAAATAAGAATACATAAAAAATATTTTTATGATATTACTCTTAGGGGAAGAAATGTATAACGCTGCAAAAAAAGAGAAATTTTTAACCGATTGCATTTCTCAAAAATTCCTAAGACAAATTCCTAAGCAAACATTTTTTCCATCTATAGAAATCATACGACAGAGTGGTGAAAAGACATTTAAGAAAATTTGGCTTCTATTAAATAAGACATACCAAGGCAAGCAATTTAAACTCGTGACATGTTTTGAAAACAGAAAATAAGAAGTTGAAGTAAATGACATTTTGATATCTAAGACATCTTTTGTAGTTTTTATAGATAATTCTTTGTAGTAGGTTATATTTATTTTGATTTTCTGTATAAAAGTGTATTTTCATAGTTTTTTACCCATACCATAGATCTTAACCATCATATGAAGTGCTTTAGTTTATCTCTTAAGCACTTATCCTTTTTATAACATTAAAATAAAGTTTGTATTTTATTATTTATAGCACATCAAATATTTATACAGTTTTAGAAATTCGGACAAGTGCACGTATAATTAGTCATCTTTGCTTTAAATTATTAATCATTTAAAGATCTTGTCTAAATTTGTAAACTCTGCTTGTATCTAAAATTTTAGGATACAATTAACATGCATTTCGCGATTACTTCAGTGCAAGTGAAGGTAGCCCGAAATGATGCCCTTAAGGGGGAAACTTGCATAAAATAGCATACATGTAAAATAAAACTTTGGCCTTTTGCCACTTTATTTTACACTATATTTTGTATCATAAGCATATTTTAAACCTAAACTGAGTAACAAAAAAAAAAAAAAAAAAGAATTTTGAAAAAGAGTCGAAATGATTATTTTACCCTCGCCCAAGGGCAAAATGATCCTTCATTTGAAAATATCCAGCAGTTTGACTGCCCAATTTAAGTCATATTACTGGAACATTCCCGAGAAACATAACAAATTAAAACAAGTGTAATTGACATCTAAAAACAGAGTCTATCCAGTAAATAATGTCATATTTCTGTGTATTAAAGACAGTATTTTTAAATAAATAAGAAAGTTAGTGCTTACCTTATAAGAGATATGATAAAACTCAGTTTTTGAATAATTCTACTCAGACACGTAATACACTGATCGCTTAAATATCGCCATTTCTTCATCTGGACTTGCCGCAACTAGTTAATGTCTTACCTAGGAGATAGCATTGCCTGTCTGGAAGAAAACATATGTGGATCATTTTGTCTGTAGTCCATTTTGGGCCACTTTCGCCTATGTTTTACTTAAAACTTGGTAGGAGATGTGGCAGAGAAGAGATGAGAGATGGTTTTCCAGGAAAAAAGTAGATGAACAAATAAATGTGATTTAATTTGTAATTCCTATATATCTTATGTTTAAGAATATTAATTAAAACATTAAAATTTTATTTTCAGAAGTAAAGGCATTAACAAGCAATGTCATTTGACTATCGGCATCGGCATGTTTAAACATATACATGTATTATGTTATTTACTTGGCGGTTATAGATACCAAATACACAATACTTCTCATAGTATCTAAAACAGTTATTGATCCTTAGGTTACTAAGAACTACATGCTAGAAATTGTTTTACTTTGCAGCATACTGTAGTCCAAACATTTTGTTTTAGTTTCTATGCCAATTTTTCGAATCAGTTATCGCCTATTCAAGTATAAAAATGCCTCATCGTCAGTTTTTTCAATGGTTCGTTAAACACGTTAGCGTAGCAAATGTTTCATAAACTGTTTTACAGTATGTAGAATATAGGAATTTTTCATTAAAGTGATACTTTTGTAGTTTGAATTTAAAAAAATTCCACAAATCAAATTAAAGTGTGCTTTATTTTGAAGCTCAGACAAATATGTACTGCGAAAAACATCATTCAGAAGTATATCACATCAGCTTTGATTTGCTGGGACGAAGTTTGGTGACCGGTTTCAAGACGTGATTTTGTGAATCGGATACTTTTTGAGGCAACATTAAAGTCCAGATCTATGGTGGCAAGGCACAAACTTTCAAATGTTTGCAGACTAACATTCGTTAGGCAGTCGGCTATAGCAGAAATAACGACATTAATGGTGGGCAGTGTGATTATAAATTGGAACCATCTTCTGCGGCAACATTGAAAGCCGTGGAAGACATTCGAACGATATTTTGTTTAAAACAAAATTGCAATATATCAGCGCCAAACTAAAGAACAATTTACTTTGATACGTTGATTTGGTTTTAGTTTAGAGAAACTTTAAAAAGTGTCACTCTTAATGAAAGATACTGTATTATAATCTGCCATTTACAGGTTGCAACTATGTCTCTTCGGTGCAAACGTATAGACTATAGAGGTAATAGTGGTATCATGATCACATAACGAATCATAACTGACGACAATGCGCCACTGATGACTTTAGTGAGTATTTCCAGCTATGACAAACACTCAATTTATTAAAAGACAGGATTTTGCTTTGAAACATAGCAGCATAGATTTTTGTCCTGCCAGAAAACATGCTGTAAGATAAATGACATTGCAAATCACTGCATAATTAAGAAAACTAAACAAGTTTTAAAAGAATATTTTTCCAAAAACTTCGGCGCTCTAGGGCTTGATTAGATCCCCCCAGTTTTTTTTGTGACATAAATAGTAATTATATTTTATTAACTCAAATTATAAAAGTATATTTTTTAGACTATTTTTGATAGTTGAAAGCATTTCTAGGCAAAATCAACTATACAACACTTTTAGTAAACATTTTTTTTTTCTTTAAGTATAAACACCATTAAATACACATAGCTTCTTTTTTAATGTGAAATATGCTAGACATGCGGGAATCTTACATAAAAAATAATATTTTTTTCATATAAATTCATAGATTACCTAAGCGTGTTTTTGCTGAGGCAGCTATGTTTGCATATTACTTAAATATTTTCGAAATTAGATTTAAATTTAGCATAAAGTAAGGAAGAAATGCGTTAAAATATCTAGTGAGAATCTGTAACTAGTTTGTAAAAGTATTTTAATTACTTTTCCATAAGTGTTTTTTTTTGTGTAAGATGAGAAAAAAGAATTATATAAAAACATTTTTCGTTAAAATTTATTAAACTTCACTTAACACGGTACTTATGTTATTTTTAATCGAAAAAAAGACGTCATGTTACTATAAAAAACGACAATTTTTAATGCTTAATTCGAAATTAATATGTATAGTAAAAAAATTTAAATTATATATATATATATATATTCTCTTAATTTTTTCTCTTATTGTACAAAATTAATTGCTTGTGGTGTTAAATAAGCATCTATTTCTTTGCCTTGTAATTAATAAATGTTTTTTATACGTATAAAAATATTTTATGCATGACTCATTTGAAAAGTTAATTAATTATGATAAGGATAACAGTAAAATTACACATATCCATCAAAATTTATTAGTATTATTGTCGTCATTATTCAAGCTGATGTATTTGCTGTGATTTAATTTTTTATGTTATATTTAGGATACAAAAATTTACTTGCTTGGCTTGCAAAGTTATCTGATTTCTCACCAGCCTTCGATATTTAAAATGTGATTATTCGCAGTTTCTTTGGTTTAACATCCGTTTCAATCGGTGGAAGAACAGTAGAAGTTGGTTAGGAACGTATGTGAGCTTCCATCCTCAGAATACTAACCTCACTCTAATTCAATGTTGTTGTCGTTGTTATTGCCGTATCCCTTGAAGAACCCTATAATTTTGCCTAAAGTTCGAATACCGTGGTGCCTCTGAATAACTTTGGCTATGATGATCTGCAGCCTGGATTACAAATCTTCCTTTGAGGGGTTGTCCAAACATTTCATATCCGCCGCAACAGCTGAGCAGTTTAATATATGATATGGCGTCACTTCAATGTCGAGGTGATTGCTGCACTTTTAAAATTTTAGGGCCATCGTCACAAGTCATCATGTTTTTGTTGTGTTTCATTCTTGTCACAATAGTAGCTGTTTTACTGTAGACTTTCCCGTCGACAGTTGATTGGTATTTAGTTTTTATTTTGGGTGAAATTTTGTTGATGATTGTGTCAAAGCATTTGATTCTGCAGGAGAAGTGCCATTAAAAGTCTGATTTAGACTTCTGGGGTACTCCGCTACTAAATCAACAATTTCTTTAAATTCCAAACCCCCATGGGCAGGGATCTAATGCAAGATTCTTTTTTTTTTTTCAAGGCAGTGGAGTTTTCCTCTTGTACCTCCTGCGTCGGCTATTTATAGAAGCGCGCGTCGCCCCGAAAGTTGAGTGCGAGTTGAACGCTCAATGTGTGAAGAGCTCTCAGTACGCTTGTTTTGTGTGAATTGATAGTGCTATAGAAGCTGTGTTTTAACTTGCTTTGTGAAGCTGTTTTTAAAGTGCTGTGTGTAAATTCTTCATTGCTGTGTCTTAAGGGATTGTGTACTATATCCCTTGAATATTTCCACGGAATTTTTGCCTGTGAAAGTGACTTATTTTGTGTGAGAAATACAGCATTTGTGAGAGCTTCAGATCCAAGCGGATTGTTAAAAGCACGTTACTGCTAGATTGTGCTTGTGAATTGTGTACAGCTGATTGTTCTACGAAGTTCTAGAAGCAATAAAGTTTGTGTTCCATCCTGACAAGTGACTTTTTACTTGAACTTTTTACACCAACAGGACTTTAGAACGGCAAAATCCAGGAGTAGCAGAGTAATTCCGCAACAGTACTTAATGGTGGCTGGCGGCCAGATAAATAATACGTATTATAAGATCAGTTGAATAAAGATGGAATGAATTTAAAATTATACCAACACCGAGCCTCACATTGGTAAGAACAAAAACTTAAACGAGATAACCAATGACCATTACAGAGCAACCATAAAATTTAAACCAATAAAATTAAAGTATTTAAACAGCAAACGAATAATTTTGAAAAAGATATTGAAGGGCATTAAAATTATTATGCCAAGTAAATCGCCAATAGAAGGAATCAAAAATTCATTATGGTTGCAAACTGGCGTGATATCTATATTTAGCCTAGATGGCGACTCTTAGACGAGGAAAATAAACTGTTAAAAGGCTATTGCATGCGAGAAAAGCGGAAATACAGTTCGAAAGGCAAAGTGAGGGAAATTGGGAACAGAAAAATAAGTTACAATGCTTGATTTTGAAAAGATTGCGTTTAAGAAACAAAAAGTAATGTAGAATTAATATTAAATATGTGATATTCATCACACTCTTACTCCTGTGCATCACCCCACATATTTCATCCTTGCACAAAATTGTCTTCGGGTAAACAAAATCACATACTGTCATATACATTTGCAACTGGTGCATCAATTTTTATCGCATTCCAGCCACTCTTCCACTTTGGGCTTCTACTTTTAGAAGTTGCACCATATAATCTTATGAAAAGTATTTCGACAAAAATTAATTGTATGTTTGTTTTACTTCTGAAATTAAGTAATTGATACTTGTGTTAATTAGTTTCGTAAAGAAAATTACGTATTTGCAATGATGAACTATAACAATAATGTTACTTCGTTAAGGTTAATTAATAGATTTAGAACTAATGAAATATATGATAAATCTTTCATTGAATCATTAATTATAACTATCTGAAAAGGTTCTACATGTTTATCTTTAGCAGTCTTAATTAAACGAAACGCTAATATCACTGGTTAAAAGAAATTTTATAGCCATGCACTTATGATTGATAATTCGTTAAGTACTTGTAATTAGATGTGCCACATATAGACAAGAATTTTTGTTTGAAGGCTTTATATGTACTTTTTTAAAATTTAAAGATAAGAAATGTTAAGAAACTACAGTAAGTAATTTTGATATCTATAAATTACTTTTAGTTGATTTTTTTTTTTTTTTGAGTAAACTACTTTCTATATCCGAAACAAATTTTTTTAGTTTCTTACCTTTTTATATAATCCTTACTTTCTGCACATTAAGATCTAAATTGAAAATATATTATTATGTCTTAACATAACAAAATAGAGCAAACAAGGCAGATATATTATGCGAAATGTATTCATTATAATACACATTTCATCATAATTATAATTTCTGCACAGATATAACTGCATAGCATAAATTCAAAAACAATCTTACGAAGGCATTCCTTATAATGACTTACATTAAAGGGCAATATGTTGTCATGTTTTGTTGTTACGGACATTATTCTAGACTAAAATTAATCCGCACCTTGAAGCAGCTGTTGAAGTGGCATTTAGGAAATTCTAGAATTATCAGCCGTCTTTTACCTACAGCCTGTGCGCCCCGATCACCTAATCTTAATCTGTTTGACTTCTGGCTGTGGGGCTACCTAAAAGATTTTGCGTTCAGTATTCCAATTGCAAACTTAGATGAATTGCAGGCACGCATTGTGCAATAGGGGAAGTTGGGGTACAATGAAACATACTATCTAAAATCAATAGGATTTTTCAGAGAAAGTTGAAACTCACACACCTATTATATAAATATGTATTCCAGCTACTGATGTGATTTGGAGACAATCGCATATTTAAAATAAGGCATACAGAAAATTTTTGAATTTTCACCTTTGAAAGTAAATTTCGTTACTAAAAATAATGCTGTTTTGCCTTCTTGTTCTCATAGATATAGTTATTTAGTCTTTAAATATTGTGATCAATATGATGTGGTCTTTATACTTTAAAATCCAGAATTAAAAAATAGATATTAGGAATTAGTAAAAATTCATTTACTTTGTAGCCCCAATTTTGGGGTTCAATAAAACACTTGTAGAACGAGGTACTATGATACACCAGGGGAATGCATTTACTTGAAATAAAGATGTTATTATTAAATATTTAGATTGCCATCTCCATAGAGCACATAATGTTAACAAGGAATTGCTTTTAAAACGTACTCTATCTTCTTCAGACTCTGAAGATCGTGATAGTCCAGATTGTCTTTCAACTAACAATCCAAACAGTACAGATTATGAGCTACTAGCTTTTATCTGCGGTTCGCTCGCAGTTAATGCTGGTTTTGTCAACCAATTCTGGTTGTTCATTGATACAGGTAGAGGTTAAATAGTTACAAAAAGAAATAAATTAACTACAGAGTTATGTTCTGCCTCACCGTGAACTGAAGATTCCACTCCATTTTAAATTTTATCTTCAGTTAATTAACGTCTCATATTAACTCTGCTTGTCCTTGGCAGTTACAATCATGGGCACAGAATAGACCATTACAGGGTATTCCAAAAATACCGATCCATTTTTATAAAAACACTAATACATTGATTTCGTTACAGATGTTTGAAGAGATGCTCTCCGTAAATAAAGAACAGCCATTGTTTCTTGGAAACTGGATCATAAAACATATGAAGAGGTGCGTCAACTGTACCATCGAAAATACCGAATACAGCCACTAACAAGGGCCAATATCAGGCTACCGGTGAACAAATTCAAACGATCTCCTTGACTCCACTTGACGTAACACCTGTTGAAAGACGTGATATTGTTCTGGAAGCAACGAGTAACTAATTCGGTTACTTGCTCTTGCAACTCTGTGAAATCATAGCGAGCAATTTCATCGTTTGAGTTCTTTTCGTCTGATCGTCGAGGGCTTACAATTCCAAAATCTTGTAGCTTCTTTCCCGCCAATGCCATAACCTTATTTTCAATTTTTGTCAACGCTTCTTTGTAGATGTGCTCATTAAAAGTCATATCTCCATTTACTTGCTGTAGACATCGCAAAATATCTTCCGCCATGCACTCTTCGTATTTATTGCACAGCGTTTGAGGATTAGAAAGGCCGCGAGATGATATGAGAGTTGCGTAAAGCTACCTGATTTTGTCAGGTGATCGGCATTGCTCGGCTTCCTCCCAGTGGTTATCGTTCTCTAACAAACATAGAGTTTCACATACTTCTCTATAAGTTCCGCATTCCTGACAGTTGAAATTTTTAAAAGCTCTATAGCTAGTTGGGCCTCGAACATAATGCAATAATATGCGTAGACAAAAACATTTAAAGCTCGTTACATGTACGGTGTAAGCACGACCAACAGCGTCCGATGATTTAACCCCTGGCCAATCTTCAAGAGTTGTACCTTGGCGTTTCCAGTCCTTTTTTGAGTTGTTCCAGGTGTAATAACGGGGGATTCGGAATACAATAAGGTTTTCGTGAAAGTATCTGTCTGGCAAAGCTAGAAAAAGGCAGTTAATGTGGTTTTAGGAGGTGATGAAATCTTTTCCTGGAAATTACTATCATTAAAAAAAAACGCTGTCCATTTTCTAAGTGAACGGCAAGATGAGTAACAGTCGTATGTCTTTTGTGTAAGGGATAACCAAGTAGCCTCCACGCTGCCTCATTACTATTGACATATCGCCCTGCTTGATAGGTTTGTACTTCAGAAAAAATCTGCGCTACATCTTCGTTACGCAGATTGAAGATAGCCTGATCGTTCCCTTTATTAATGTATTTGCAATTATATTTAATCGCACGAACAGAGTTTAGGCTTCTAGATAATATGGGCATTAAATATTTTGCATAGAATGGGTGAATATGGCACAACCCAGCTATTATCAAAAGTCTGAACCACCCCACTGCGAGTGTGCCCATCTGCCCACCCCATCGTAACGCATCTACCACCATCTTCCTGTGCTCTTCGTCTGTATAAAGGGTAACCCTTACCATTGTGCACTGTTTCCTTTTGCAGCTCTCGGGGGAATTTTTTTCGTACATTTTCCATTTTTCATGCAAGGCGATGCTGGATTGCGTGCTCCACATGGACATTGAACCTTAACTACCGTGTTGTGCTAATCATTATCTTGCTCTGAACCCGGACTCTCGGCGCTTTTTATGTTATGTGCTTGGTTGGGAAGCAGCTTTTCTTTCATCCAAATAAGAATGTGCACATGTGGCAGGCCTCGTTTTTGCAATTCAATGGAATACATGTGGCACTGGACGCCTCCAAACACTTTCTCCTTTGTAATATCATTCACTAGTTTTTGGTCTTTTAAACGAAACACGCGGGCAACGAAGTCATGTCGTCAGTACCTTTTTGTCCGGGAATTAGCTTTCTTGTTATTTCTTTACATGTCATTGTTATTTTTTTACATGTCTCATTTGTCATTTCAGTACATAGGCATTGCTGTGTTGATGTCCTTTCCCATAAGTTATATATTTGGAGAGCTGGAGATCAACTTGAAAGTCTGGGTCCTTGTGGAGCACTGTGAGTGAGGTATTGCAACGGATTGTTGAGTAGATAACAAACGTTTGCTCAAGAACGCGATGAGATGTTCCTTGCTTTTAATATTTTGTGATAAACAAGCACCAACAGCACCTGCGAATGCATCTGTGTACAGCTGGAAGGGTTTATCTAACTCTGGAGTACTCAGAAATGACATTAAATGTGAATTTTCAAAAATCGTTTCTTAGCTGATGTTTACTATCTGTCAACTGTCTATCTGCCAATTTTTAGCTTCATGAATACGATTTCTTTATATCATCTCTACCATTCTATTTCACCCCCCTCCTTTTAAGAGTAGTTTGAAAAACAAAATATGCATGCTTTAATGATTAATTATAAGCAATAATTCTGCAAAGCTTGAAGCTAATCGCACGACGCAGTAAAAAGTTTCATACAAAAATTACCACTTTGCTCACCACACACCCTATAAGTTTTTCGCGAAAAAAAGTAACCTATAACGGTCTCCAGTGTCCCATACATGTCTATATCAAAATTCATCATAATCTAAACTGTGGTTTAGGCGTGAAAGCGTAACAAACAACTATAAAAACTCACTTTCGAACTTACAATTTTAAGTTAGGATGTACAACTATGTCTCAAAACTGTTTTTCTAACAAAAAACTCACTTTTAATGAACGCCCTTGCATGAAATACAGTACCTCTCCTTGCCGAAATAAGATGTAAAAGAAAGTAAAAAGAAACTTTTCAATTAAAAAAAAGGAATAATTTTACTGATGTTAAAACATGAGAAGGATAATAGCAACTTTTAATGTCTGCAATTTTTCTGGGTAAGATATTATTTTTTTCAAATATTGAATCATTTATGTTACTTCAGGTTATTGAAGTAATTTATTTGATTCGCAAAATAATGAGAAAGAGTAACATCTTCGATCAGTCTCTCTTAGCGATGAGGTTTACACATCAGGGACACTTTATCATACCTAACTGTAGAATCAATATATATGTATCATTTCTATTACTTTAATCGTTTGACTTGCGATGGTTGCGCCGTGAATCCCCTTTATTTAAGCGCTGTCACGGCCATTTGCAAAAAATAAGGTTAAATGGTTCCAAAGCAGAAAGTGCAGCCGTTGCCATCGATCCATTTAACCCTTTCAGGCGCAACCCTTTCCCAGTGCTGAGAAAAGGGCAGCCGTTGCCATCGCTCAACTTAACTACCAGCAAGATGGCGGACGATCGAAACGTTCATCGCGTGCCACAGATCTAGAGACCCTTTTTTGACGCAGCTCGCTGTGCCCGGCACAGCCAGCTGTCGTGAAAAAAGGGTCTCTAGATCTGTGACACGCTATGAACGTTTCGGTCGTCCGCCATCTTGCTGGTAGTTAAGTTGAGCGATGGCACCGGCTGCCTTTTTTCCAGCATTGGGCAATCTATCCGGATGTTCTCGCATTCGTCCATGTTTCAGCAGATGTCAGTGCTGTTAAGAATAATCCTGATCATTTTTTTACGGGAAATGACGTTCTAAAGACTAAGGATTCTCGTGAAGCTATGTCAAACCGCAACGATTTTTATAGAAATCAAATCTATTCTTCGTGACTGGCAACAGTCAAAACGTCAGAGTTTGGTGTTCCGAGAGCGGGAACACTGCGCGTTAAAGGTCTAACTACCAGTTACATGACGGTCCATCGAATGGCCAGTATGGCAACTCAAAGCTAAAGAAGTTTTCTGACTCAGCGGCTAAAGAAGTTTTCTGCTGCGCCGCTGCCCAGCCTGCTGTGTCAGAAATCAGCTTTAGCTCTGTGGCGCCAAGTTGTTGGTAGTTAAATGGATCGATGGCAATAGCTGCACTATTTCAGCGTTGGGCAGTGTATCCAGGTGGTCTTCTATATTCATGTGAAAATGCTTGCGCTTCAAAGGGTTAAGGGGTTAAAATATTTTACTTTACAGACGAAGAAAATATTAAGAGTAACATTTTTTGTTTCGCATTGTTAAATGAACTGGTATGCTCTGAGAAGAACCTACATCTTGCCCAAATAAGTTGCAACAATAATAATAATAAGAAGAAGAAGAATCACCTTTTCTCAAAGAACAAAAATAATTTATTTCATTGAAAAAACTGTCAAGAGAAATAACATTTGGTTCCGCCACCTTTGACGAACGTCTTTTCATTAAGAGTAACACCCTTATTTTTCTACCTAGGTAAAAGGCAATGCCTCAAAAGGATGGTTTAATGATAAAAACATACGAAAAGGTACTAATTATTTTCGTCCTATATTAATTCTGAAGAGCTTCTGGATATATTGGCCATCAACAAAGAACGGTGTCAAGAAAAAAAAAATAAAGAAAGAAAATCTGAAACACTTTCAGATTTGAAATACTCACTAAAGTGCTCTATATTAAAAGCGTATCATAATCCATGCGTCTTAATTGTATCATTATTCATGAGTGTGAGATTAAACAGAATGAAAATTGATATTTCTAACATCCTTTTCCTAGATGTAATACAATTGAAATAGAATAGGATAAAGCTACGCAGAAAAATGCACAATTCGAACTGAATGAAAGTTTCAAAAACTTATTCAGGTATATTCTTTATCCAAGTCAGGCATAGCAGGTGATAACGTGACATTTAGTCATTATTTTAGCATCATTTAACTATTTTATATAAGTTTGTGCCATCTGTTGACAGCTTCTTACAGTAAAAACTCAATTGTTTTTTGAGGATAAAAGATAGGTTTTTTTTTTTTTTTTTGTTTTTTTTTTAAGAGAAGAGTGTTTGTTTTCGCGCAATAAAAAGTAGCATATATGTTAATTATGTTAATCCAGTACTTTAACTGTCTTTATTCCAAATTTCATCCAAATCCGTCAAAATCGTTTCCCCGTGAAAGAGTAATAAACATACATACAAACATGGAGTTTAATATATTAGTGGTATATATATGTGTGTGTGTGTGTGTGTGTGGAAGTAAAAACTGTATATTTGTTGTTATTATTCAGGCAAAGCACACTAGGATTATCTGCCAAAGGAAGAATGCCTTAGATGGAGGACTTTTAAAACTCCTATTCACATTACATCTGCAGAAACTTCATACTGTTAGATCGACAGTCGCACGGTTGGCTAGATTCTTGGTGCTTCACACTTTAGCCGTCTATCAATATTCAGTTTCTTACAAATTCAGGCAGCTGTATATTTGACTGGGGGCAAATAGGAACATTAGCAAACTTTTGTTTAGTTTTTGACTATTTAGTTTTTAGTTATGTTACTTTTTGATCGTTTTCACAAATTTATAAATATCAGGATACCACATTTTCTTAAAAGCAGTTACCAAAGCTTGAAAGAAATTCCTTCAGAATCAACAACCTGGATGTGGCAATGACTAACAACTCTCTATTAGACACAACATATACACTTAGGAAAACTTTGTAAAACAAGTTTGCAGTTCTATAGGAGGCATAAAAGGATATAGAATACAAACTCGCTAGCACGTTCTAAATTAAACTATTTTCGGAAACATACGCTTCGATGATTGCTTTGTGAGATATTAAATTTTCAAATTGCCAAAAAAAAAAAAAAAAAAAAAAAAAAAACGAATAATTTCCACTTCAGTTTTATTGCTTTTGTGAAGTTAAAATGTCGTTCCAAATATTCCTTTCTTCTGCATAATTGTTTTTAACTATTTTCACATGCAGAATGAAATTTAATATTGTTCCCTGACTCTGACGCTTTTATGAATTTCAGCAGGGGATGTATGAAAGCAAACATCGAGAGGCGAATAATAAAAGCAATATAAAAGGTGTTTGCCATTCTTTGTAATCTATTCAGCAGTTCTGTTTCAATGAAAATGCAACAAATTTATTTTATGCGCAATTTTGATGGCAAGGAATCGAGATTCTTTCCCCCCCTTAACTGTGAATATTTT
This sequence comes from Cheiracanthium punctorium, assembly GCA_038373885.1. Lineage (NCBI taxonomy): Eukaryota > Metazoa > Arthropoda > Arachnida > Araneae > Cheiracanthiidae > Cheiracanthium > Cheiracanthium punctorium. Next base: position 157,704 of record JAWZYV010002198.1, read on the forward strand.
ATATTTGTTTTTTGTTCATTTTATTTCAATTGTAATTTTAATCTTACACTTTAGAGTACAATTTCATTTAAATTTAATACTTTTGTCAGTTTGACTTACTAAATAATTATGGAAAAGTAATAAGGTAGGGAAAGCATGTTAGAATTGAATGAAAAATCAGAGAAAAAATAGGGACTAAAATTAGGATAGAAACGCGTTTCCTACTCTTTCAATATTTGTGTCCCAATTTTCAATAATCAATTTCAACATCCCCTCCTTTCAAACAATAATGTTATAGTACTTATTCGGATTAGTACATTAAAGCTACATTACAATTTTAATCACAAACAGACCCTGATTTTCTACTAGGCTGAGTAAGGCCGGGCTTAGGGGACCCCAGGCCAGAATTAGCGGACCCAAAACATTTTATTTTAAAGAAAAAATACACAGCATGCATACAGCATGAAACCTAAATAAACCTAAACAGCAGATGAAAACACAATGTTTACGTCAATAAATCCCAAGAATCCTTCGAATTAAAACTAAAGTCGTGTGGAGCAGAAATATCATTTTAAAGAAGATTCGTTTATAAATGAAAAAGCTTTGCTTTAAAGACTTTTACCTCTTAGTAAACGTTTCTTCGTGAGTTTCATATAAAACAGCCAGATGTAGAAAGATTCATGTTATTAATGAAAAGCTTATTTTATGAGCTGCAATTGAGATAGTAGGCACTATGTGTGGAGGTGAATTTGCAAAACATGTGACTGCCCTTTCCCTTTATAATGTCTGAATATGCACCACGTAATGAGGTAGAAATGGTATTCCACTGTTGATGAAGATTCTCGAGCATCAATTACGCTTGAATGTGATGGGTGAGATTGTTGATATAACCGATACAGCAATTATGTTGATAGAGACGTTGTGGCGACGTTATATGTTGCACGTTAGTCTCAGCATAAATTTGATGAAAATGCTTGCCTTCATGTAAAATGTGACATCGCAGTGTAATTCATAGTTAGTCACAATGCGATGCCACTACGTGACAAATGTGTTACTTTAAGAATAACGCAGCAGTGTAATTTCTCAATAAGTGACGTTCATGTGTGTTCCATTATGTGACGTCCATGTTCGTCACCAAGTGATGTCACTAAAACTTTCCCAGGCAGCCATTATTCTGTCGCCACAACCTTTCTGCGACGAACACACCTCTACGAACAAGTCGCAAAGTCACAGTGTGACAAGGATATATTCTATGTTCTATATGGGAAGCGGCTTTTTAGACGTCACATTATGATAGTCCGATGATTCCGAACGAGTATCTCCAAAACTGCAAGGCTTATTTGGTGTTCTCTAGAAAGGAATCGGATTTCACTATAATTTTAAGACTTAATACATCAATAACAGCAAATTCTCAAACTTTTTCGCCCACCCGATTACAAAGCAGCATTTCAAAATGGACTTTGCACCCAGCAACACAAACAAACCCAGGCACAGACTTGCCGATAAGAGGTCTAGAGATTTTGATGTACGGGTCCAAGTCACCACAAGGAACGGAACGGCGTTCTACGTATATGATTCTAATAGATTGATACAAGCAAAATTACATCAAAATAATTCTGCACTTCAAACAAAATTAAAAGCAATATAATTTTCAATCAAACGGCTTTTAAATTATTCATATGACGCATCCCAAATTATCACCGATATTCTCTCAGCCTACAAATTACTCCAAAAAACTCGAACGAAAAATTCAACAGCTCAAAAAATATTATTAGACTTTAACAATACAAATAAGCAGTTTCCACTGAAGTGTCTCAAATGAATACTCAGGCACGCTCGCAAAACTTGCGGTACTTGACATGGATGTCGATAGACTTATCATTGACGCCTTTTCTCCCGCACATTTATAAAAATACTTCTCTTGGATAATTTACTTTACAAATGAAAGAGGAGATGGAACATGAGTCAAGAGGACGTTTAAATATTTTCCTAAAGTTACGAAAGATTTAAACCTAAAACGTCGACATTTATTTCTTTATTTTTATGAATCATAGATCTTTTTTAGAATATTTAGAAAAAATAAGGAGCTTCCTTCTCATTATGCATCTGCAGATTCATTGCACTATGTGATAAATTGTTCATTAACTTCGAAATTCCATATAAAAAGGGCACCAAATCAATCAATTTCCTCATGGGCTGCTTAAATATTAAATAACACATTTTTTTTTTTTACAAACTTGAATAACACAATGTGTATCCTATTTAGAAAACAATCAATTATTTTTACAAAATCCAAATCCAATTTTTCCAATCAATACAAGATCAGACGCAAATTATTCGGACTATTAGCTTTGGTTTATAAGGGTTGTTGAAGTTCCCAAATTTCTTTCCTTTCAAATTAGTAACCTAACCTACTCACTTTAGACATTTTAGGCACTATACATAATTGTTTAATCAAGATATTATTACTATCATTATTATTATTATTATTATTGCTGCCATTATTATTATTATTATTATTATTATTATTATCATTATTATCATCATCATCATCTTTAATCCTAAAATTTATCCAAAAGAAAAGGGAAAAAATTTGAATAAAAAACCCCTAAAATTCTGAAAATTTTGCTATGATGTCTGACGAGCTGTCAATGTAAAAAAAAACCGTAAAAAGTTTACGTGAAATGTAAAAAAAAAAAAAAAAATTTTTTGAATTTTTATATTATGGTCAAGTGCAAAGGTAATAGTGGGGGTTCGGGAATCGTAAAGCTGTAAACCCAAACCGATCAGCAGCCTTTTCCTGAGCCTGTCCTTGTTAGTACCAATGAAATATCAATGAATATCGGTATAATCAGTAGTATACTATACACTGCGCAGATAACGTCCATGCATCATCAAAAAGGTTTCTGCTCAGCTTGGTTAAGGAATATTGGATGCACCCAATCGATCATTTGACAGACGAGCACAATTCTAGTACAAGTAAAAGTCTTTCAGAGAACAAACACAGTTAAGCGGAATTAAACATTTTATTCTATAAATTGCATAGTCAATCAACTCTCGAACAAGTCAATCAACTCTCGAAAGTGTATTTCGCAATTGAAAAAATTATAATTCAGTCAAACTTGTGAATTAGGTTTCAGACGATTATCCTAACTAATATTATAAATGCGAAAGTGAGTTTGTTTGTTTGTTTGTTTATGACGCTTTCACGCCTAAACCGCTGAATCGATTTGGATGCACTTTGGTTTAGATATAGAGGGGACCCTGGAGTTGGTTATAGGCTAATTAGAATTTTAGATTTTTAATTACTTTTTAATTATTAATTAAAAACCGTTTTTACGTTGCCATGCTTGACGAGTTTCACCCGTATCAATCAAATGATTCATGTTTTGAGCTAACAAGAATGCTATTGCTTCAAAAAGAAGCGCGTGCGTGCATCTGAAAAACATTAAATTCCACGGAAATTATGCCAGTTTTATGCCAAATCTATCTATCAATAATAATAAAAATGAATGTTCTCCAGACAAATCTACAGAAACCAGAGCTTTGAAAATTTGAGCATAGAAGCCCATGACTGTGCACCTGAGGCTCAGAATGTTGAAATTTTAAATACTTTTCTAATTATTAATTAAAAACCGTTTTATCGCCCGCACAAAATGATTTATGCTTTTGAAATAAAGCTGAAATTCTGTTTTCAGATAAACATGCATTTGAAAAACATGAAATGGTATGGAAATTATGTTTATTTTACGCCAAATTAAAAAGCATTAGAAAGAAAAGTCCAAATGTGTTTCTTCATTTATTTCCAAATCCTACCAATAATATAAAAACTCGGCTGTTCGAGCCTCGTCAGGGGGAGATCCCCCTAAACCCCCCTAATTTTTAGTTTTGTTATTGCCATATTAAAACTATATTAATTAACTTGGCATTTTATCGCTCATCTTTCGCCTATTTTGCCTGGTAACCCTATGTTAAAATTTTTATGAGTGTAACCTATTTATAGAAAAATATATGTGGTGCATATTCTACAGCTTACGAAATATTGTAACAATAGCTTAAAGCTGTTGTGAACTAATAATATTTGAATATATGTAAAAAATACATGTGGAGCATATTCTACAGCTTACGAAATAGTGTAACAATATCGAGACTAAAGATTGCTTTAATCTCGATATTAAAGCTGTTGTGAACTAATAGTATTTAAATACATGTAAAATTATGTCACTTTTTTATGTCGCTTTATTATGTCGCATTTTTGGGACACATTTTGCAATAAGGGTATTGAGAGATAAAATTACATAGTCATTAAAAAATGTGTACGTTTGTGTGTTTAGATGTTTTTGACTGAATCACACACAAATTGCTGAACGGATTTGGAAAAATTAGTAATGAAGATAGCTTATGCCCTGGATTAACATACAGGCAACCTTTCAAGTACATAGCATAAATAATTCTTTTACAAAAACATTCAAAATAATTCTAATGTATTGCGCTCTATGGAAATTTTATAGCTACTAAACCGATTCTAAAACTTAGTTACACTATTCCTGAGTATTATTGTTTGTTTGTTTATGGATTAAGACCGATTGACTGCACTAGGGTCCTAGGCCTATATGGGTTATTCCTCTGTGGGGAACTTTCTGAGGGATACTAGCCCGTATTTACGCGAGGTTTTGGAGAAAACGCGAAAAACTGCGAGCGGCTAGGTCGACAGGCTCGACCAGGGGTTGAACCTGGCACTTCCAGCCTTCCAGTTTTGAGAGTAGAACTTTTTAGACACTGGTTGGACCCTGAGTGTTATAGGCTACCTTTTATGCATATATCACAAATAGTTCTTTTACAGGGATACTCATAAGAATTACAATACACTCTATGTATATCTCTGTAAGTACTGAACCGATTCCAAAACTTTTTTCACTGTTAGTAAGCTACACTATTCTTGAGTATTATAGGCTAAAATTCATACATGTAGTGCAAATAGTTCCTTTAAAGGAACAATCAAAATAATTCTAATACATTACGCTCTCTGGGTATCTCTGTAACTATAGAACCGATTCTAAAACTTTTTCGCTAAGAAAAAGCTGCACTATTCCTGATTAACGAAGGCTAAAATTCATGCTATAGCATAAATATTTCTTTCACAAGAACAACAAAAACAGTTAGCAAATACTGTCGTAAATGTATTCGCCAAATGCCTGAAAAAAATCTAAATTTAGTAACTCTGCTTACTCTCTTATTTTAAATGAAGTATACTACCACGCATTATACTTCACATAAAATAAGTAAAAAGCAAATAATATTTAAATGCAGTTTCTTTTGTCGCAAACATATGTGTTATTCACACATGCTTCATTTCTTTTGGGACCTAACTCTAAAGCCGACTCGGACGAAGTCGCGGGTAGCAGCTAGTAGTTCATAAGATAAAATTAGTTATTCGTTATATTTTTACAAGAAACACATGCTTTCCTATGCCATAGTATAGAAATACGATATATTTAAAAAAATCTTTTCATTGAACATCTAGTTGATTTATTACCGAAGAAAAGCGTTTTTTTATCATTATTTATTCATTTATTTATTTTTTCTATTTAATGTAAGCTCTTTGGCTCAAGTTTTTTATTTCTAGAATAACAGTATAAGTATGTAATAAATAAAAAATAATTCTTCGCACTATTTTTAGTTTTTCAGTCGAAGAAATTACATAAAAAATAACGTGTTTCACAGTAAAAACAAAATTGGGTCTTTACCCAAAAGAGATCTCATAATTGATGCCAGCACTCGTTCCAACCAAAACCAATCAAAAAGTAATGTTAGTTGAGTAAAAAACTGTTGTGATTAAAAAAGGCTTATTTCCTGAGGAAAATAATCAGATTAATTAAAACTGAAATTTTTAGCGTCAGGAAATGTTTCACTTACCATTTGGAGAAAAATATGAGAGAGAATTTCTTTACCTTCGTTTTTTTATATTGGCTAAATCAAAAATAATACGATAGATTTGTGCTTTTTTCCTTCATGCTTTTCTTAACAGTCGGAACAAGGATATTTTCTTAAGAACGATGATTTTTTACCTTAGAGCGATATATACTTACTCGTTTTAAAGTAATTATTTGTTTGTTTGTCTGTGAAATTACGGCTAGTTATCTACGCTGGGATCTAAGCCGAAGGGTGTGCCCTATACATAGGAATCTTTATAAGGGGTTCTAACCCGTATTTAGGCTAATTTTAGTGACTTGGGTTTGAACCAGGTATCTTCCGTCTCCTAGTTGAGAGAGCTTTGCGGTCGACCACTAGTGAGGCTAGTAATACGCTGTCGAAGTGGTAAAATCACAGCCGGGTTTTGGGCATGAAAACATTGTGTTCCCATGTTAATTTCCCATAGGGTTTTATAAATTGCTTCATATCTTTAATATTAGACAAAAATAAGACATTTCACTCCATTTTTCAACTACAGTTCAGTGAGTTTTATCTCTTGTATGAATATCAAGTAAATTGAATGACTATAAATATAATTAATTCGTCGATAATAGTTGAAATCGCCTAAGCCTAACGATCTGAGAATGTAAATAAACATCGTACATCCGTTATGTCGGCATGTATTAGTCCTATACTAGTGTTGTATTTTTGGTGTTTTTCAACGTGATAATGAATAGTTGATCACAAATAAATGTGCATGTACAGTAAATCCGTGCCTTCATTAATTGATTCTGACCCTAGTTTACTTAATATATTTTTGAGTATATCAGCATTCTTATAATGCTTTTAGCTTTTAATTTATTAACATTATTATTATTTTTTTTCAGTTTCATCTTTGTAAGTGTGAACATTTATAATGTTTTAAAGATTGTATGAATATTTATCTATTTCACAAATACAGTATAAGATTCTTTTAATTATTCATTAAAGCAATAAATAAACATAATCCCTCAAATGCTATAGCAATTATCTTCGTTTTCTAATTATGTATTAAATGGTTTATTTATTTTACCAATAAACACACTGTTTATAATGTAATAATTTTTACATTATAAACACACATTTCCAAAGGTTTTATTGAAACATATGTTACATAGTTCTAACTTAATGTACTTGGTTATGCACCAAATTTGATTTGTAATTAATTTTGTTTGTTCTATTTTTTAAATGCCTAATGAGTGCTCATACAATTCTGCTGTGCATTTGAAAGCAGCAGTATCTGTATTTGTACTTTTTTGGCTTGTAAAATAGGATCAGATGCTGAAAGTTTACTGAAATATAGATGTTGTGGCTAAACTGAACATCTGCACAAGTTAACAAGCTACAAGAGAGGGTTATTCCTTCCTATAGGAAAGTACCGGACAAAGATATAAATCATGATCACTCCATGCTAAGTCTGCATGATAACTCATCAAATCAAGTTTGTAAATATATTGTATGTTTATTCTATTTTTTTAAATACCTAATGAGTGCTCGTATAATTCTGCTGTGCATTTGAAAGCAGCAGTATCTGTATTTATACTTTTTACAAAATTTATTTGTACTTTAAAACTAATGAATTTATTTCCTTGTTTTTCAATTAACAGTTCAATTTCTTGCATTAATTACTTATTTTAACTAATACAAAAAATCTGATAAGTTACAGTTTACTCTTTCAGTAATGAATATGCACTTCTGTAATTTTTTAAAAAGTGTTAAAGAATAGTATAAAATCAGTAATTGTTCTGCATATTTATAAGGAAAAATGTGATTGTATTGTTTTTATAAATTAATCCTGCTCCTTAGTCTTTCATTGTGTATCTGATTCTTGTTTGTCTAATCTATTCCCCTCAGAAGCTTGTCCCACAGATTTTTCATTACGGAAAAAAATGGGTGAGAATTTCTCACTAGAGATGTGGTTTGGGTAAATGCCAAGTAGGTAAGGTATTTACTTCTACCTCGAGTGAACACCCAAAATCAGGGTTAAATACCCTAATTTTGGGTGTTTACTTTCCATTTTTCAGTGTCAAGTTTTATATTCTGTCTTAAACTTTAGGGATGTAACGGATACTGATTTTATCGGATATCCGAAGCTCCTTTGGTTGCCCGATCGAATATCCGGCACTAAACATGTATTTAGTTATCAAGTGTTTTTAGCACCAGAGTGCTATTAATTTCAACCTTGCTTTTTGTGTAGACACGATTTTGGTACAATTTTCGCGTCCAGACATTTTTGAAATGTGTTTGCCAGATAACGTGAAGGGGGTGGGGGGGGGCAGACACTAATAAAATGTTGAAAGTCGCACAAGGTTTGCCATTTTTGATAAATGATTGCTAAACTGGGTGCCAAAATGCAACAATTTATTATAAATATATTTTGAGTATAGTTACAAAACGCCTGGCGAATATTGTAAAATAGTTTTAGTAAGCGATTTAAATATAGATGTTAATTCCGAAGAAGTTTTTTATAGAACAGTGAAGACAAATACGGTACACATCATAGATTATGATACACTAATGATATTTATAAAGGTGAAGTGTAATTTGACTATGCCTGGCGAAAATTGTTAAACAGTTTTGGTAGGCGATTTTAATATAGATTTCTATTCCATAGAAGTGTTTTATGGAACAAACAGCTGGATTCTCCGCTCGTCGTTAATTTTTCGCAGTCGTTAACTTTGCCCCGCCTTGAGGTGGAGTTTTAAGGAGGAGCGTCAAGGGGTTCATGCGATTGGCTAAAAGACCTCCCGTTTTCCTCCGGAGTTGTTAGCGCAGTCGGTAACCAAACAACTGGTTCTGCCCAGTTGACAGCTAACAACCGACAATTTCGTGAACCACCGGGGCAGAATTCCACCCAGAGAAGGAAAACACGATACACTCATGGATTATGATGCTCACTCCAAAAAGTATTTAAAATGTCTACTAGATATAATTGGAATATGCGTATAGTTCGAATATGCCAGGTAAAGATTTTAAAACAGTAGGATCAGTAGGCGATTTTAAGATAGATTTGGATTCCAAAGATGTGCTTTATGGTTCAAGAAAGAGTTGATTCCTATTTTAACGGCCCTACTTTCGCCAACCTAAAAATTCCTCGCACTTTGGCGAGCTTTGAAATCATGGGTCCCTAGGAGTTATGCACAAGTTTCAACGCTCCCTAAACAACTACATGAAAACTAAAGTGAACAAATTAGTGATAAACACACTAGTTAAGGAATTTGAAGACACTTAATCATTAAAACTACATTTAATTGGCAACCCAAAATAATTAAAAATGTAACGGAATGCTATACTTACAGGTTGTTCCAAATTGCCATTTTATTTCTAAATTACGATTGCCACATAAATACACAAAATCTTCATGGTTACTGTATATGTTTAATGATCGCCACCTTGGCGAGAGTTGAGGCGTTAAAGTAGGAATCAACCCAAGAAGATAAACACGGCACACTCATGGATTATGATGCACATTTGAAACAATATTTAAAACGGTGAAGTATAGATGTAATATACTTGGCGAAGATTGTAAAATAGTTTTAACATTCGATTTTAAGATAGATTTCGATTCCAAAAATGGGTTTTATAAAAAAGGAAGAAAAATACTGCTCACTCATGAGTAATGATACACTTTCCAACCTAATGGAATAAGGACGAAAAATAGGGACGACACATAAATTATGATTGTCCTTTAATATATAGCACTTGGGTGCGTATTTAAAATCTGAAAGGCTTCAGATTTTCCTTTTCTTAAAAAGTAAATGACACCAGAACAATAATTGCAAGCATGTTTCACACATCATTAATAACTTACAAAAATTAAATATCTGGTTTTACGTTATCAGCCGGTGTGTGTGTTTGTTAGAAATGCAGTGTCAATATAAACGTAAATAAAAGAAAGCATGTTGGTTCTACGTTATCAACCGGTGTCTGTGTTTGTTAGAAATGCAGTGTCAATTTAAAAGTAAATAAAAGAAAGCATGCTGGTGTTACGTTATAAGTCGGTGGTTGTTAGGGACATTTCTGAGCGATTAATTAAAAAAAAAAAAGGTAAGTGCTTCTTTTAATGAATCTTTGCAATTTTTGAGGTTTTTAATGTTAATTTTAAATTGATATTTGCTGTTTTTATGTTGTCGTAAGTGCTATTTGCATACTAACAAGCTATACACACTTAAAAAGTGCAATATATATATTTAATAGTATACATAGATATATATGTTTGCACATCTGCTCATTCACATCAAAAGCAATTTCTTATTTCAACTACTGGGAACAATTAAAATAATTTAATCAAACTAATATAACTGTTTTGTTTTAAATAAACACAACAAAATTAAAACAATATAAATATTTTTTAATGCGAAATACTTACATTCTAGACGATTATTCATTTAAGTAAGTGGAGAGTGCAGTTTAGTGTCCAACAGATCTATCAAAAAAGACTGAATTATTAAAATTAATTCATGCCTTTTCCAATGGGTCTGTTAGATTAATGCTCTTCAAATTATGCAGCAGAAATTCATGTAAGCACTGATTCATTCCTATAATTAAGAAATAAATATATAAATAGGGGAACAATTTATTTAGTTCATCACATATCCAACAATTTCTTCACTTATAATAAGCAATAGTCATATTCAATACAAATTAAACAGGGTTGTAAGTAGTAATCATGCAAAATGATACATTGTAAAACATTTCAAAAATACTCGATCAATTCATAAAAAAATTATAAAACAAAACTCATACACATTTAGTTATTATTTGTGATCAACTAATTATTCATTATCACATTGAAAAAGACCAAAAATACAACACTAGTTTAGAACTAATACATGCCGACATTACGGATGTACAATGTTTATTTACATTCTCAGATCGTTAGGCTTAGACGATTTCAACTATTATCGACGATTTAATCATATTTATAGTCATTCAATTTACTTGATATTCATACAAGAGATAAAACTTACTGCACTGTAGTTGAAAAATGGAGTGAAATGTCTTATTTTTGTGTAATATTGAAGATATGAAGCAATTTATAAAACCCTATGGGAAATTAACATGGGAACACAATGTTTTGATGCCCAAAACCCGGCTGTGACGTCACACTTCGACAGCGTATTATTTGAGAGTGCACTACCTAGGTCCCTGTATTAGATAAATTTTGCACACGTAATCCCAAAGAGAAGGCAAAGAAAGAATGTTTTAAAAGTATTTCAAACATTCATCAGCATTTATAATGTCACTCGACAGCAATTCAAAAATGAAATTTATTCAAGTGTCATTAATGTATACCAAACTTATTTTGGTATTTTATGGAAAACGATTTTGTGGACTTTAGTTATGGATTAATAATGCTAAGAAAAATAGAGTGCCAGAGTTTCCATGTCTTTTTATGTATTTATGTATATAAACAGGATGTCCAAAAAACACTAACCTAAACTTTTATTCCATAAACTTTGATCACAGATATATACAGTAAATTACAAAGTTACGTAAGAAAAAGGTACAGAATTTTATGGTGTGGATTAAAATTTTTAGGACATTAAATCTAAATAAAAACAACAATTTTAATTTTTCTGCAGTCCTCGTAAAAAAAAAGAAAAAAAAATCAGAGTTACTGGAATATTTTCCATGTGATTTCCATATATAAGTGATGTACAAAATCCGTGTACTTGCCCTTAAAAAGTGTCGGCGATATGCTGACGATCGAAACGTTCATCGCGTGCCACAGATCTAGAGACCCTTTTTTGACGCAGCTGGCTGTGCGCGGGCACAGACAGTTGAACGTTTCGATCGTCCGCCATCTTGCTGGTAGTTAAGTCGAGCGATGGCAACGGCTGCCCTTTTTTCAGCATTGGGAAAGGGTTGCGCTTCAAAGGGTTAAATGAATATATATGGCGATTACTGCAACTTATGAATAGTTTGCAACTTAAATTTCTTTTACAGTTTGCCACTTAACTTTCTTTTACAATGTTAAGTGACTATACGAGGTTGTACCTGCCGTAGGTCGCTGTAATGTCTGGAAACTAGTCAAAATTTCTTAAAAGTCAACTTGTAATACATTCAGTTTGATATAAAATAGATAATTCTTATTACAATGACATTGAAGAAACAAAAGCATATGTAAATATTTTACTTAGACAGTATATTATACATTTTATCACACGTTGAATAATTCATAAATATTTTAACATTAGTTGAAATAATATAAAAGAAGCTCTATACTTACGCTTGAATTTTTTTCTTCCATCATAACGTCTTTATATTTGAATGGGTTCAAAAGGCACTTATTATTATTTTTCTGTACTGAATTGCACGTTATTTTAGAAGGTCACTCATATTAAGTAGAGGATGTTCTTACTAGTGTTTATCGTAAAAGAAATTTACATTCCAAAAGTTGAGATTCGGTCTGTGTTTGACGTTTTCCATTAACTGAATGCAATGAATATATTGTTATATGAAGAGCATTAAATAATATACAAATAATAAATCAAATGAAAGAATTACATCTAAAACATTTACTTAATAAAATATCCACAAATGCTGGAGAAAATATGAAATGTCTCATATAATTAATAATTGCTTAGCTTTGTGTTTTGTTATTTGCAAAATACATTGACTTACCTATGCTGCTATTGTATTATATATAAAATGGTATGTAATCTTTAGTTAAGATTATCAGTAATTCTTTTTCATAAAAAGATGCATTTTGTTAAAATGTATTTACTTTTCTAAAATTATGCAAAGCCCTGTAAAATATTTAGTGAATAACGATACGCAATCTCTCTCTCTCTCTCTCTATCTCTATCTCGGTCTCTCTCTTTTTCTTTTTTTTAAAGTGAAAAACTTCTTTGGGCACTTTTGAAATGGAGGAAAAGCACTGAATTCGCGTGACCGTCACGTTCAAATACATATGGGGAAAAAGCGTAATGTGACGTCATAGCTACACAATCTCTTGGCTGCTGAGATTTCTTTTTCCTTTCTTTGAATTTTAGAGCTGCCATCTGTTATCATCCATAAGAACCTCAAGTTATTTTTTAATTGGGTTTTTCTAGCTCCCGCGACCGGTATCGAACCGTAGATCCAAGACATGGTAGGCGAACGTTCTAACCTCCAGACGGATTCGATTCGGGAGAAGTAACTTAAGTTTGTAGAGATTGTTGTTTCAATTTCGGAATGGAAACTTTTATGTAACTAAATAAATAAAATTAGACTTTGCCTGTACACTACTTGGCATTAAAAATTTTTGCGAGTTCTATCCGTTTTAAGCATTTCGGACCCAAGTACGACCGTAAAAAAAAGTTTGTCTTTTTGTCGTTCTGTCAGTAGTAACATGATAGGTGGCCACTTAACTTAAACTATAGGCGTCGAATTTTTAAAATATCTAAAAGATTTTGAGATTTTCCGAAAATTGTTGCAAATTTCGTAAATTTTTGTTCGCACATCACGTAATGACGACTAAATCGAAATAAATGGAATTTGTGACATAATAGGTGATTATTCAACTCAAGCTATGGTCGTCATATTTTTAAAAAAAATTATTAGATTTTGAGATTTTTCTGAAAATCGTATTTCAGAATACGCATCGTGTTAGTATGCATAAAAACTGCATGTAATTTGCACACCAAGTGTATACTTTCAAAATATTAAAAAATATCCACTTTTGTGTGCAAATTGTGTAAAATCTATATGTTTTTGCAAAAAAAAAGTGCAGACGTTTTTCTAACTGTGTAAGTGCTATAATTTTCCAACAAAACCGAACACGTGGGGGGAAATGTGTATCGCTGATGTATACGGAACACGTTTACCAGCTGTGTCACGTTGCGGCTTGTGCGCACAATCCCACTCTCATTTTAAATTTTAAATGGGCACACAAATCGAGAGCGAAATTTGAAATGTAATTAAATTAAGAAATCAAAAATTTCCAATGCTGATCCATTGAAACTTGCGTTAAAATGTGTACAAACGTACAAAAATATGTTAAATTGTGAGAATGTCATAAATAAATTTGAGATTCCCTTATAGCCTTAAAAAATAGTTTTAAAAATTTTTGCAGGGAATTTCAAAAGTACAAAATGTGAATAAACGTTCATAAATGTTTTTTTTTTGTTGTTGTTAATAAAAATACAATATTGTGTAAAATCTTGTATAAGTGCATAAATATAAATTTTAGAAACCTTGACAAGAAGTTTTCACTTCTAACGTGCAGGCCTACGATTGACTGTTTTTTTTTTTTTTTCGTTTGTTTAGTTTGAAAGTTAAAAGTATCTTGTTCCTTTAATTTTAGGGGTTAGTGCACAGATTCGCGTTGTTCAGCTGAATTAAGTCATTTGCATATTTGCATATTGCAGCGTCTACGTTTGAATACCTTTGGTACATTTTCCTGGATACCGCTGGTTCAAATTTAAATACAATCAGTCTGCAAGTGGCACGATTTAACATTTAGGGACCTTTCGTTCTTTTGAATGCCTAATAAAACTTTTTGATTTTGTGGAGAACTTTTGTGGATTTTGAAAATTCTTTTAATTATTATTTCCTTGAAAAGCACTGGCACTCAGCTAAAAATAATGTAATTTAAAATTAAATTAATCATAGCATGCACATCATTTTAGGCTGCAGAACATTATTTTGTGTCAGCTACCTTCAGCTACACACTACAGCTCAGTACTACACCTTCAAATTTTATTGCATTATATCACTGTTTTACAGGACATAATGTAATAAATCAGGAGTAAATTTAATGAAAAATGTGATAAATCGAAAGTTTTCTCCGTAGAAATACAGCTTTACTCCATAATCTAATTATTTACCTTTTTTATCAAATAATGCTTTTTTTATATAAATAATTAAATCTGCTTCTGCGTGTAAAAAAGAATGTCAAAGCTCTAGATTAATCGATTTTTAAAATGTTAGAGGAATTGGAACATCTTGATGAAATTGCTTGTATACAAAGCACGTTTCAATTTTATCTCTTTCATTAAAATAATTAATTGTGTGTGTGTGTGGGATGCCGAATCTTAAAATTTAACGATGCTATAGTAATATTCTGTACGCTATGTTCATTTTATTTAATCAATAACTATACTGAAAAAAGATACCTAGAAACCCACATTTCACTTAAAAATTATAATAATTACTCTTCTCAATACACATTTGAGTTTTAATTAATACAATTTAGAAATATTAAAATAAAATGATATTGAATTAATTTTTATTCATCAAATATTTATTTAGGTGTTTTCGATCATCAAAGAAATATTTGGTGATCGAAAACTCGTCTAAAACTACTAGAAAATTAAACAATCTACCTAATTAAACTGTTATCTAATGAAAATTAAACGGATACTCGTTAATATATCCGATTGTTAACAACAATTTTTCCTGACCTTTAATGCAGGCTTAAATATTTATTTTTTAAATAAGAATTTAAATAATTTAAATGTTAATCACGATTTAAACTTTTTAAAAATATTCAGAGTTATTTTATCTTAACATTAACCTAGAATTTTTTGAGCAACTACCTAATACAGTTTGAACAACAGCAAATGATTACAAAATGGGAGAAATGCCTGAGATAACACCTACGTTTTAGATACGTACAGCTAGAAACTTTACATAGAAATGTTATTACACATAAATGAGACTTAGCAATCAATTCTATAAAATTTTTATAAATGACTGCGATTATTGATTACACTCCGGTATAGAAATATCCATTTCCAAGGCGTGGTTTCTGACTGAAGAACTTAGTATGAAGTGCTGAAGTCTCTTTAAGAGATTTTATGCCTGTTAAATCTTTAAGGATCGAATAGTTGTTCAAAGTTAATTTATTGAACTTATTATGCTCTAGCGACGATGAAAGCTGAAACTCGGGACTCCTACAGCTTTTAGTCTTTAAATATTAAAAGATACGGATTCATTTTCATTAATGTTGAGTTAAAACAAGTATTACGCAAGAAATTATAAGATCACTAATAATTTCTTGCCAGTTGGATGACATTGAATACACTTATTTAAATTACACAGTACTTTAAAGTGGGAAAAACGAGGAAGATAAATCAAGGCCAAACGCAACGGCTATGAAACGCATTTCAGAACAGTTACCTTTTACGTTCATGTACAAGACAATTGCATTAAAAAATTACAACAAGATCTCACTTAAGCATTTCATTCCATTATCGTCATTTAGAGACTAATCAGCTGTTACGTATTTTCCTGTTGATTTACTATTCTGAGAAAACACATAGGCTAAAATTAATACTCTATATGAGAAACAGCCAAGATTTTCATATTGTTGCAGGTGATTTGAAGTTTCTGAATTTTATTTTTTTGAGAAATACATTTGTCGTTACATCGTTAATAACATTTAAACTTGCTAAAAATATGACGAGATTCTGCATATAACTCCTAAAATATGTGTTACTATTCAAGTATTTTTTACACCCTGTAAAACAGTTTTAAATGCTATGCTCCTCTCTTAGTATCTGAAACATCTTACTTACTTTCTTGTGAATTAAATAAATGCCTCTAATTGCCACACACATAAATCATTCTTTTAAGTACTCCTGTGAAAGAACAACTCTCTCAGTGGTTATGGCCTTAGGCTCGACTCAGACTTGTTTTTGGTCCGTCCTTTCATAGATGTTTAAAATTACTCACTTTTTTCCATGAATCATAATTTAATACTTGGTTTGCTTTTTATAACTAAATTGAAGTTATCCAATTCTGATCAATGTCCTAAATCTCCCGGATGGAATCTCTCCATCGAAAGTAGTGTCTTTATCATTTATATTTCATTTATAGTTATCATTTATAGCATGTTCTACAGGAACACTAAAAAAAATCCAACACAAAACTGTCAATGGCAGTTTTATAGACATTCAGCCATTTCAATCACAATAGCGTCCTACCATGTAGTTAGATAATGGTCCGAAATGGTAAAAAATTAAGCCAGAAGTTGCCAAGCTTGGCGACTTTTGATGTACGCGTATATGTAAAAAACCATTAGTAGTAGATTGTTGAAATTTCATATATGAAATCGCTGTAGCATCTAGTTGTGCATCTCGATCTTTGGTTCCGATCTGCAGTTATTTACAGGACCACCCAAAAGAATTTCAATACATTAATGTCTATGGACATTTTCACTATATTATGTCCGGAGTCATTTATTGTTTGGCTCATACCCAAAATCTCGCCATTTGTCATCGACCTTGGCGAGTTTTGCCAAAATATCAACAAATTTGGCACCAAGAATAATTTTGTATTTCGCAAAACTCTAAAATTATAAACCGCAGAATTTTGAAATTTTGTATTTACAATTATTGTAACATCGGACTGTGCATCTCTTTTTTGATTGCAATTGACTGGGTTTTTTATTCACAGGGTCTCGAAAAGACTTTAAATACATTACGGTCTATGGATACCTTCAATTCATTAAAAGTCTATGATGAATCACTGTATCAACTATTGTTCAAAATCTCACTAACTATCACAAGCATGTCGGATTTGGGCGAAGTATTGCCCAATTAAGTGCCGAAATCAAATCTTTCAAAATGAGTCCAGGTTGACGATATCTCAAATATTTGGCTAGAAATCGCTAAACCTTAGTAATATTGCAATATTGTATCTCTTTCAAACAAAATAAGTTTAGATGAAGTGCACCGAAATGATTTTTATTTAATAGATGTGCAAGGAAGTCATGTGGTGTCCACATCAGGCTTTTTTTAAGCAATATAAAAAATAAATTGTACCTCTGAAGCTCGAAAAAAAAAATCTCAAAGAAGCCTTCGCATGTGTACGGTTACCTTAAGCATCTCCCCACCGCAACAACATATCAACGTCTCTAAAATGCATTTTTAATTATGACTACCTGCAGAGCCTAATATATGCTTGAAAATGTGCTGTTAAAAGTACAGGGTCGTTGAAAAAAGTCTGGGCGCATTTCATGCAATCATACTTAATGAAATATTGTAGATAATAAAATAATCAAACAATTCTTCCCAATGCTCAAAACTTGGTAAAATTCTATTTGAGTAAGTTTCAAGTAGATAATCAGTATTTACCCGAGTGTTAACCGAGCAATTCCGGCGTCACTAAGGCAACTGCACAGACAATACGCTCCAGTAAATGTGTCAAGTTCCGTACTCAAGCCCGAAATTCTACCTAAACAATCCCTTGAAATGCGAAAAAATGCCCTAATTATTAAACAAAAATTTCAATTTAAACCAATAATTCATTACTAAAAATACGTTTCGCTGCTTTAAAACATATTTATTTAAAGAAAATGAGATGTAACATATTAATATATAAAATAAATATGCTAAAATGATGAAAAGAAGAAAGAAAAGTATATTTACACCTGACTAAAATATATTAAAAGAAACTCAGATAGATGTTCACTAATGAAAAATTTGAAAATGGAAATTTGTTTATGTTAAAATCTCAAAATATTAAAGAAGAAAGGTAAAATATATTTAAAGTTAAAATTTCATATTTCTTTTTTAAAAAATTACGAAAAACCAATAAAATTTCATAAAATACAAAATAATGCCATAAAATCTTGAAAAATACCCCCAAAAATCTAAAATAATGCCATAAAAGAGTAAAAAAAGATTAAAAAAAGGCAAGTGCCATCAAAATCTGGGCTACTTTAATCACTAATCCCAAAGCAGAAAACCTTTTCCCTAAATACAATGGCAAATGGCTAAATTTATCTACAGATTCCTTGAATGATTAAACGCTTTTTAATCATCTAAAAAAGCTAATTACATATAACTCTAGTCCTATTTTTTGTATAAGTTCAAAGGCGTTTAAGGTAAATATTGATATTTCCATTCTACAAAACATTTTACCTTGATATTGTACAGACATGAAAAATACGTTCCAATCATTGAAACATAAATACTGGGGACAAAATTTCATAAAGTTACTTTGAAATGTGTTTCTGTTTTAGGTCACAGATCAGAAATAATGCATTCCTAACTATCTCAGTCTTGGTAATTCTTTTATTCCCTACGTAGTAAATATTATTTGAACGGTAATATACATTCTTGAATAACAAAAATGGTTAAGATAGGTTAAAAAGAACAAATATTTAAGTAAAAAAATTGTTTCTTTTATTAATTGAAAGTTTATTATGAACAGATAATTTGAATCGGTTACCTAATTTACAGGTTTGAGAAACAAGGCTAAGTTTTTAGATTTCTTTTTTTCTCGAATTAGATGAAACAAAGTTACCAAAAACTTACCTCTCAGAAGAACAGTCTTACTTCTCCATACTCTGTTTAAAACCTTAAGCTTTAAAATCATTGATTTATTAAAATTAAATATTTATTATTACACACCTAAGCCGTTAATTGAAATAAATCTCATCAGGATAGATCAATAAACTTCTTCACCATTAAATTAACATTTATCGATAGTATCGATAAATACGTACTGATTCAAAATTAAACTCGTCATTATTACTTGGTGTAAAAATATTCGATTACAGCAGACTTATACAGTTTCATAACGTAAGCAAAAATGCAAATTGTTATTATATCCATTTTTCTTCTTAAAATATCAATTTGAAATATTTACGGATCATTCTGTACAGCGTTCTTTTAAAAGTTTTATTGTACTCATTTAGTTAGATAACAGCTCTAATTGTACAATTAATCATAATTATGTTCTATGTATAGCACACGGCATTAAAAAATTAACTCGGTTCACTTCAGTAAAGCTCGAGGGAATTAATTCAGCATGAATTGAAATATTGCTGATATTTTTAATTACTACTTAAAAAGTATTAATTAGATGCTTTTTTCATACGATGACTTCAGAATTTAATAATTAAAACTAATTAAGCTATGCAGTCTATTAATCTTAATTCTCTGGAACTGTTAATTAAAGCTGAATATAAACTGCAAATTGTCACGAACAGAATGTAAATGTTGGATCTTCCGCGCTTTAAAATATTATTATATTTGCTTGGAAACACAAAATTAAAACTTCTTTTCTTAAAACTTTAAGTTTAGTTCCCATTAGAACACCAAAATTAATGCAGCGCTGACCTCGGTCAGCGCTTCGGAGGGTGATAACATATCTCGCCTCAGCTAACTGTGGGGCGGTGTACCTAAAGGGAATGGGTGCATGCAAAATCTGTAGTAGCTCCAATGTTCTCCGTGCTAAAACGATGTCTCTGGGGGTGACAATCCAGGTGTTGATCTCTCATCTAGAATTGGTTCAAACTGAAGAGACCCCAAAATAAGTCGATTTTCCTCCAACTGAGGCTCAATCATATGGAAGCTACTCCTTTCGCCCATCGCCATCCTGTATGAAAGAATTCGTGTCTTTAAACGGTCAGTCAGAAGGCATAATAAATAACGATAAATAACAACATTATAACATTTATACTTGATGATCAAACGGGTAGCAACTTTTCTTTATTTTCCTTTACAGCAAAAGTGGACATTAACCCTCTAAGTGACTGAGACGAAAAATTCTGTTCGCTCAAATAATCGACGTTTACGTGACTAAAAACCTATTACGTGACTATTATACATATTTGCAAAATTTAACTATTGTTTTGTCTTAATTATGATTTTTTTATTCAAATTTATTGTTTATCATATGTAAAATTGCTTGAATTCAATAACCTGCTCACAGTTTTCGAAAAAGATGGTTCCGCTCAGCATTCACGAATGCCACCAATGCTAAGGAGCTACACTGGACATAAAAAGGGATTTCTCATTGTTGTATTTTACAAAGAAAAGAAACAAGTTTAATCTGCATTCAGCGGAAGGTCAAACTACTGCTCCCCATTTAATATATCAGTCTGACAACATTTTTTCAACTAACAGGTGATCTTTAATCTGAGTCCACCAATTAACTATAAACGCTGTCTGTTAGTTTACATTGATACTCAATGATTTAATAATATTGCCGCAATGTACATGGTTTACAGTAAATAAGACCCTGATAATAATGCTAAAAATCTCAACAACAAGGTCAATAGATGAATGCAGATAACCATATTCCAATTGTGTAAGCTGAAAGAATTATAATCCGGGAGAGTCACCGCAACCGGGACAAATGCCGCACCCCTTCTATTTCTTGTAATTGTCCATAGATAGTAGTCAGACGTGCAGTATAGGTGTGCAGTGAGATTTCCTTAACCAGTGTATACTTTGAATCCCTTTCAATGTTTCACCTGTAACTATGCAATTCATATTTTGAGATCAACGTATGATTTCACTATCCAAACTATTAAACACGTTATGCTTAAGTATTTTTTTACTCTAATTGCTTAATCTATGCATGTTTTCGAAGTCAAAACTACAGAGTGTTTCAAACTCGCGCACATTCACATGGTAATCCTTGTCGCGGAATGCTTAGTTGCAGCAAGACGGCACAACGTGTCACACATCAGGGGTAAGTATGGAAGTTTTAACAGAATGTTTCGATGATCGTGTCTTCCCAAAAGACTTTAGCCACCACGTTCACCGGACTTATTGATTCCGGATTTTTTTCCTTTGGGGATATCTGAAAAATGTCGCTTTACAGTAATAATCCCTGCTTGATGAACTTAAGAAAAACATCATTCATGCAATATCGAACATTACTTCTCGCATACTTTGTAATGTGTCGACTAATCTGGTAAAAAGAGTTCGATTGTGTGTCCAGGAAAACGAACATCATTTTAAACATTTACTGTGATCTGACCATGCCTGGCACCAGACAATAAAGAAAATCGTTCAACCTTTGTTTGTCCTTTATTCTTTTTGTTTACATAATTCATCTGTCTTTAAAACTCAACCACAAAGGTTGATGTGCGCGAGTTTTGAAGCACCCTGTAAGTGTAGCACCTGTACGGAGTACTGTGTATGTGGTTACGCCATTTTCCGTTGCGAGGACAGGCAGCTATGATGTGTCTCGTCTCTACCGTACGAAATGAGATATATGCTGCACTCCCATTCCCATATACATTTTGCACTTTCTTTAGTGCGGGATGCCACGTTTAGCAAACTTTTCATTTATTTATGTGTCTTATTTTTTACATTACTGAATTTAAGTTACTGAGTATATTTTTGGGATTAAGTTCTATTGACTTTTTTCTTCTGATTTTGCACAGACTGAACAAATTGGCCTTGTTATTAATCGTTTTTCTAATTTCTTATTTCATTCTGTTCTTATAACAGGTGCAGCATAACTCCGGCACGAGAGCGACGTCTCACCCTGAATGTGCGGGTGATGGACCGCAGTGCAATGTTTTAGAAAAAAATATTACCTAATTATTTTTTCACAGTATACATGTTTTATATTCATAAATATCACAACATGATTTATTTTACTGTCTGTGCACCCTAGGATATTTTTACACAAATTAAAAAATAATATGGCATAACTCCCGGAATTACCCTGCAGAAATTTCGAAATAGTTACAAAAGTTGTTCACAGTTGGCACTGCAATTACAATGGATTATTCCAAATTTTTTGACACAGGAATGAGTTGGCCTCCACATCTCTTCGATCTGGAGCCTTGTGTCTACTGTCTGTGGGGTCGCATTGAAGGACATTGTATACTGGAATCAATCCCTCGCTAAATAATAAACGCCCTTAAAAAATATTTTAAAGATTTTTTTAAATTTATTTTTTGCTGTCAATGGAACGGTCGAAAATTCGCTCTGGAATAAAATATGAGTTCTAACATGGAACTTCGGTAACAGTATTTCTGGCTCTATTCTTATTATGTAGCAGACATATCAAATTGGTTCGCCAAATTTCGTACAGGTATCCTGATCTCCCAAATAAGCCATCCTGCCACCCGGAATCAAAGGACAATAATGATGAACCAAAGGCCACAGTTGAGTCTGGCCAATCTAAAGTGCCTATCAATTACACTGTAAAAGAAATTCAGAAACGTTTCAGCTAACTGTAAGGCAACTTTTTTCGTAATTGTTTCTCAGAAAGCGTGAGAAACATTTATGATAGGTTTTGTGGAAAAGAGAACGTTTCAGATTTGTGTCTGAAAAGTTTCCGGTAAAACAATGATATTGCAATTTTATAACAATTTCTGTTGTATATCTGATAGATTTCAGATAATTTCATGAAACGTTTAGAAATTTTTTAGAGTGTATCGACTGGATGAAATGATGAAAAATAGCGGAGATTGATCAAAAGATGCACGATGTTGCGTGATAAATCTAGAGACCTCTCTGCTGTAAAAGAACAGGAATTTGAGCTAGAACTTCTTCGTCAACTTCCATACTCATCAGACCTAGTCCCCAGTGAAAACTACTTTTTCCTCATTATTGGACAACTATTTAGTTAAAAAATAATTTATTTTCGTCAATGCTGCAAAAATTTTAGTAAGAAAGTAATTTAATTCCAACAATACTCACATATCTGGCCTTCCAGGTATTCATGGATTCTCGTCTACGAACGTTTTATAAAATCGGTCAGAACATCCTGAAACTTAAATGTCAAAAATGCATTGACAATTTGGTTTCACGTTTTCATGAATAAAATAATTCTTTATATTTGGTAGTTATTTTTCAATCTTGCCTTTATTTCTGCAAATTTCATCCTTGACGACCCAAAATATTTTCCCCAGACAAGTGGCTGAAATCGTATCGAATAGATATCCTATATTGCCTTTACTTACAAGGGAGTTACGAGAACAAAATATGAAGTATTTTAAACGCTTTTTCTGAACTCACATTGTACATCTGAATCAAATTTTGTAATAGAATATTTGCTAACTTCTCAATCTATGATTCACTTTAAACTTTTCATGTATCAAAAATCGATGGCAGTGCAATAACACTAAAAACTCTGTATATAGCATGCATAGTTTCCTTACAGAAGTAAGAAAAACAAGTTCGATCACAATAGTTTACAGATTTAATTAAAAAAATCATCTCAATTGGGAGATTTTCACTTATTGATCTCTAATTAAAACCTACACGAAAATGACACATTGTCTAAATATTATATTTTAATACTATTTATATTACATAGTTTTAAGTACAACATTGATTTTGCTTGTTGTATTTTTTAAATCAGAAAAAATCATTATCGTAATGGCATTTTTACACCCTTACAACAACTAGGTTTTTAAAAATATTTCTTACATTTTGAAATAAAGGAAAATTTTTAATCGTAGAAATAAATTCAATGAGTATTTTTCATTGAAATGTCGTTCATTTTATTTTTACTTGTGCTTTTTGTCCTCCTTTTGCTCATGTGTGTACTTTAAAAAATATTAATTTAAAAATCATTTGATTTTTTCTGCTAAAATTTTTGTATAATTGAAGATGAAATTTTACTTTTAATTAATTATAAATTCTTGATTAATTTTTTTCAAATATGGTGAAGAAAAAAAATTATTTTTCTTAATTCTACAAAATAAAATGCTTTCTAAAATACTTTTTTCTATCCCCGAAACGAAATTTTAGCTGTCTACATTGAAATGATTGCATTTTTCGAAATTTTTTTACCTAAAATTGCCTTGTTTCTACGAATTTTCAGAATTTAACAATTTTCTAGAAATTTCATTTAAAATCTTTGTTAACGCATTATATTACTCTTTTATTTTGTTGAAGATCAAACTGCAAGAAAAATTAATACTGTATTCTGATTAAACATTGCTTTCCGAGAATTATCAAATATGTGAGCTTTTTTTTCTAAAACCTTCAGATGGATAAGTAGATGAAAAATCCACAGAACAAACCAGAGAAAAAGTTTAAATAACGATTCTGAAAAAAAGATTCAAATATAACGAATAGACATCAACTTTCAAACATTCTAACATTAACACTTATTTTCTGTCTGCAGATTAATTTAGAGTAACAATACAACAACAAGTATTGTTTTCAAATGATCCATACATTATTTTAGAATACAAAATAGGCAATTATCTGGTTAGCCTGACCTGCACAATTTATCTGGTTAGCCTGACGTCATCATATGGTTGAACTCATATTAGGAAAATTATTTACTTTATCTCTGGGAACCTCACTCTCCAGAAATGTCTGAATAAAAGATCTAAAATTTTATCTAATGGAACTGAAAGAAATCAGTTTCAGATCTTGGAACCCACAGCTGATACAGATTCTTTAAGGGAATCAACACTTAAATCTTTATCTGCAGAAACATACTGGCCTACGGATGGCTACAAACAGCTAATGGAACATATGCGCATTGAACAATAATTCAATGGTTGTTCCTTGGAAGAATATACTGGCAAGTACTCAGTGCTATCCATCATGGTTTTGTTGCTGCTTATGCCCTCTGATACCGCAAGCGGTGTCGAATTCCCCCAGATAGGTAGTCGATGAGCAGAGTTCCATTTTTAGGGGGCTCCAGTGGAGGAAATCCGACTTTAGCCCGGGGTCTCCTAATTTTCAACCAATTCCAGAAGAGGGACAAATCCCCTGAAATCGGCACCCCCAGAGGTAGCCTTAAACCTGGGAGACATTGGAGCCACGACGGATTTTGCGTGCACCAGCTCCCATTAGCGTACACGGTCCCACAGCAGTCGAGCCGAGAGGGAGTTCACCCTCCCAAGCACTGGCCAAGCAGGATGCTGTTTCACTTGCCGTGTTTTTATGGGAACGGAGTTCAGTGCTCAGACTACTACTGGACGCTATCCATCATACAAGGTAGATGGCTAAACTAATTGATGATATCAAAATCTATATTTTCCACAGCCAGAAAAATGCTTTCAAGCTTACAATAAAAGAATATGAACCTACACGATTTGGAAAATTACGTGCCCTTATGTACACCAAAGCTTGGATTCAAGCCCCTCTTAAGTACAGAAGTTCCCTCTAATGACCTGCAACCTTGGAAGGATTTGAAGAGATATGTGTAAAATCTTGGTGGCAACCAAAAAAACTAGGTTGTCATGGGCACGAGAGAAAAGAACAAAAAGAGGATGGAATAAACAAAAGTTGGTTAGAAAAAGTGAAAAGCGAAAAAGGTTTTCGCTGACTGTATAATCTATTGATTTTATTTATTATTTAGCTATTAAAAGTAGTTATCAAGGGGTAAGTACCCCATTAGAAATCTTGTGTCCCTTATTTAGTTAAACATTTTTGAACCTGGGCACATTTTCGTATCGGTGATTACGGAGCTATATGTGCGGCGAACTTCTTTCACTGCAATATGCGTCCATTGAATTTGAAATTAATAAAGCGTTCAGGAATGCATCAGAAAGGTATTTATGATTATGGGCGTCACTAGATTATTTTTCAGGTAGGAAGGGCAAATATTACTTCACCGTACCATTGCCATGCTGGAAAGAACAAACGCAGTGAAAAAACCCAGGATACAAATATCTAGTGCCCCTTTTACCCTATGCTGCCGATGCTCATGCTTATGTTACTTAACCGATTTTTAGTATGGGCTTGTTGCATTCTCAGAAAAATGTCGCTCATGCTTATGGTACTTATCCGATGAATTGGTTGGGCTTGTTGTATTCTCAGAAAAATGTCATTTCATCAGAAGGGGAAAAAATTTTAAACAGTTGTCATTAAAATCTGAAAAATCGCGAAAAGAGCTTGCAAGCTTTGATATTTTCAGAACCAAAAGCATGGATCTAACATACTTAGTAGATTTTGTTACAAAGGGTACTGCTGTACGTACACTTTAAACCAATGTTTCCCAAAGTACTGGTCCGCGGGCCTGCACTAGTCCACGTATATCAAATTTATTAACGAACAATCAGCTGAAAATATCTAAAAAAACTATATTCGTATAACTCTTGATTTGGTAAATAAAATACATGTTTATATAATGTTTATTTTAATTTACTTATTTATTTATTTATTTATTTATTTATTTATTTATTGGCTGACCCTGGGTCTGCGAAATATTTGTTTCCGTTTTTGTCTAGTCTGAAGCTGTAAAAAGGGTGGGAAGCACTGTTTTGAACAATTAGAAATAAATGAATCTCAAGTTACTGCCTGAAGAATATAACCAAAATGAAGATTATATCGAATTAAGAAAAATGTCTGCAATACATTCACATTGTAAACAAGGCTGCAGAAAGATGCGTTATTTTTTAAAGCATCACAATTTTCATCAAAGCCTGTAATAAGCCTTATACTACTGATGAAGAATAAAAAAAATTATTTTTTATAAGTAACATTAACGGCATTTTTTGAAGGACGTACTTGCTAATTTATATGTGTCAGAATGTACACCGGCTTCCAAAAGTTAAGGAACAACCGGTTTTGTGCACCTAATTTGCAAATGAATGGATGTAGAAACACCAAATTTGGATAACAAGTGCACAAAACATTTATATATTGAGTACAATATAGAGGTTCACATAAGAAAAACGCAAAAATTATTTACAACAACAACAAAAAAGGAATCTCGCTGGAAAAGACCATATTTCTTTGAATTTGTGTAAAAAAGTCCCAGGTTGCACATACAATAAAATAAATCGTGTTCTGCTATTTAATGTAGAATATAAAACATGTATACTGAAACAAAGTAAATATTAAAAATAATTAATATTTTTTAACAGTTTTTTGTGAAACATATCATTGCGCGTGAGACGCCGCTTTTGTGCGGGAATCATGCCGCTCCTGTCATAAGAAAAGAATGAAATAATGAATAATAAATACACGAAAAAATATTAATATCTGGACTATAATTACCTATTTAACAACAAATAGATACTAAATTAGTATAAAGAGACGTACTAGCAGGTTTAAATCAATATCAGTCTGCCCCCTTAGTTCACAACTGAAATTAAATTACATTTTTTAATTGTTTCTTCATCAACAACGTAACATCAGTGTATTTGAAAGGGGAAAAATAGTAAAATAAAGTTTACATTGTTTTATTTTTTTTTATTAAATGCGGAGATTTCTAATAAAATCTGTAAACAAATTAACGATTTATCCGGTTTTTAAAAACAATATTGCATTTAAGCCAAAACGTTAAAATGCAGAATTATCACAATTGCAATTAACAACTAATTACATGCCCAACTTGAACAGTTTATCTAAAATGAAAAGAAAAAAAAGAGTTAATAACATTCAATCAAATCCAGCAAATATACTGCAGTAACATAAATTTAGTAATATAAAAAATCTGGAGTGACTCCACTCGACTTTCCGAACACTTACGATTAAGATCATTACCAAGCACTTAAATAAATTTTAATCGATGAATAATTCAAACATATATACCAAATTGAAACTCAATCGAATGCACCGTTTAAACGCTTGCGCACTTTCAAGAATTTCTCCCCATATGCCATTATGCCATAACATAAAAGAAAGTTTTGTCGTAGCCCTTTAGGAGAACTATAAGTCCTATACACACCAAAATCAATACCGGTCTTAGGATGGTGGTTTATAACATGTATACCGAATTTGAGCTCAATCGAATGTATCGTTTAAACGCTAGCGCACTTTCAAAAAATTCCCCCCATAGGCCATAATGTAAAAGAAATCTTTGTCGTAGCCCTGTAGAAAAACTATAAGTCCTATACACACCAAAATCAATACCGGTCTTGCAACGGTGGTTTATAACATGTATACCCAATTTGAGCTCCATCGAATCTACCGTTTAAACGCTAGCGCACTTTCAAGAAATTCCCCCCATAGGCCATAATGTAAAAGAAATCTTTGTCGTAGCCCTGTAGAAAAACTATAAGTCCTATACACACCAAAATCAATACCGGTCTTGCGACGGTGGTTTATGACATATATATCCAATTTGAGCTCAATCGAATGCTCCGTTCAGGAGCTATCGTGTTCACTCACATACACACAAACACACATACACACACACACACATACACACATACATACATACATCTCGTAAAAATAGCATAAATGGATTCAGAAGCCCTCAAAACGTGTAAAAACACCGAAATCTCGAAGTCGAATTTTTTCATGATTACAATACTTTCCTTACATGGTATATGTTCGGAAAGTAAAAATGGAAACGGAGAGAAATTAAAATTTTGTTAATTGCGGCGTCCCGTACAAAAGATACTGCTGCAATTAACGACGGTTCAAAATAAAAAGAAAAAAGTTTATAGAACTTAATCAAATCCCAAAAATATACTCCAGCAACTTAAATTCAGTAATATAAAAATAAGGCACAGAGAAATAAATTAAAAGTTTACTAAACGTGGCATCTCGTACAATAGAAAGTGCTGCATGTATACCGGAAAGGCAGTGCGGCATCTATCCCATTTCTACGGTGTAGCCGTAACACATCACAATTGCCTGTCCTTGAAACGGAAAAAGGCGTAACTATATACACAGTACTCTCTTTTTCATGTGCTTCATTTAGTTTTGACTTCGAAATCATGAATGGATTCAGTAATTAGTATGAAAAAGTACTTAAGCATAACGTGTTTAAAAGTTTTTATTGTGAAATCATGCGCTTATCTCAAAATAAGGATTGCATAGTTACAGGTAAAACATTAAAAAGGATTCAAGCTATATACTGGTTAAAGAAATCTCATTGCACATATACTGTGCATTTGACTGCTATCTATCGACAATTACAATAAATACAAGTGGTGTGGCATCTGTACCGGATTCGTCGACTCTACCCGAGTTACCATATCGCAGTTTTATGCTATAAAATGTCTTAGAAACATAACAGAAATGACTTTTAATAAGGGATATGCCCACCCCTAGCTTGAATGGATTAGCGGCATCAACTTTCCATGCTGTCGATATTGTTGTCGGTCATCAAAACGTGAAGCGAAGACCAGACACGCATTAAGCTTGATTACAGCTCTCCTAAAGACCTTGGAGGTGGACTTAAAGCTGCAACCTGTTTACCAAGACAATTCCAAAGATGTTGTATCGGATTCCTGTCTGAAGATTGAGATGGCCATTCCATTCGCTCTATACCAAGACCCTTAAGATATGCTTCAACAACTACAGCTCGGTGAAGTCGTGCATTTTCATCCATCAGACTGAAATCATTGCCAATTGCACTGGCATATGGATCAAGAGCCTTATCCCGATATCTCACACCTGTCAGAGCTCCTCCCTGGAACACATACAGGTCAATATGACCACAAAGTGAGATGCCTTCCCAAACCATTCTTCACCACCTCGGTAATTGTGTCTTTCAACAGTGTTGGATTGATGGTATCTGATGCTTTGTTCCCTCCAGATCAGCAGACCCAGTGTGAATCTGGATTCTTCTGTAAAGAGTACAAAAGCCCGTCGCTGTCTGCTCCAGGAAACGTGTCCTCTTGCCCAAGATAAGCAGGTCCTTCTCCGTCGTCCATTAAGGGGGACACACACAACTGGTCACCTTGCATAGAGACCTGAATTGTGAAGACGAATTCGCACCGTACTAGTGGATATTCTTCTCCCTGATGCTACAGAGTGGTCTGCAACAAGGTTTGGCACATAAATGCTTCTTCTCCTTTTGAGCGAAAGAACTGTAGAAAGTTTTTCTGCAGGTGTTGTAGCTCGTGTTCAGCCTAGAACAAGTCTTCTGGACAAAGAAGCTTAGGTTTGATATTAATTCAAGAGACGGTGGACCAAACTGCGAGACACATTAAGACGCCTAGCAGCATCAGCCTGCAACAACTCCATTTGCATCCATCCTATCGACCGCCACCTTAACAAATCGGGCTAACGACTTCTCGCAGACATTGCAAGACCCTACTGCCTATTGTCAACGAATCTGCTAAAAATAGTTGTAAATCAATAAAAGTTACACGACACGCGTAATTACGAAAGCCTGATATTTGCATATTTTCTCTCACTCATGTATGCCTGTTCCTTCCGATAAAAAAAAGGGGTAGCTAATTTTTTTTTTTTGCATAAATTTGCATAAAGTTCATTTTTATCATTTATATAAACTATAAATTTTATTGTTAGTGTCATTTTCTTGTGGTGAGCTTCGAAAAATATGTTGTTCCTTAAGTTTTGGAGGTCAATGTAATTTTATGATTACAATATGTAAGCTCAACTGACTAGTATTTAAAAATATAATAAAGTGGTGGAAATAAGTTTTTGATCGAAGTTATATAATTTACTTTTAAAATCTTAAATGTGATGTTTTCTTAAAAGTTAATATCTCTGAGGCATCATCTTCTACTTAGAATACAGAAATAAAAAAAAAATTACAAAAACAATATACTCCACTAGTCTGACTAATTTAAGGAGTGTCCTGGTGTTTTAGTGATCTTTAATTTTTACCATTGTTACATAGGCCACTCTACTGAACATACTAAGAGTTACAAAAATTTTTGGGGAAAGTTTATTAATAGAGCGGAAATGATTAATAAATAGTAAATTAACTGTACAAAACAGCAGAATAAATGAAATTTATAAGCTCTATAAAAATCTACCTTCGTCATTATTCATGATTCAGCTTATAAAAAAAAACTTACCATAAGTGAAGGCTTTTAATTTTATGAAAACTTTTTACATTACTACTGCCATATTGAGTATCGTGATTTATAAAAAATAAGACATATATGTATTTTAAATATACATAAAAGTTTTTGAAGAGCGACGTAAATATAATTAATTTTCACGAATATTAAATAATTAAAAAAACATGTTTTTCCTGTTAGGAAAAAAAAGAACCTCGAACTAAAAAAATATATTTTTTTTACTATACTTAAGTTGGCATTTTTGTTAGAGTTTTACATAAAAATATTTTTTCTCTTTGACACTCTCCACATAAAACTGACAAATATTGAACTTTCCCTTTTGCAAAGCAAGAGTTTTCATTACATTTTTTTATACAGCTTTGCTCTCAAAAGTTTTTTTTTCCTGCAGTTCCATTATAATCATTTATTTTTTTCAAGATGTTTTCTGAAATGAGTAAAAAAAGAAAAAACGGTCAAAATCAAATATTTTTACGGAAAATTTCAAGAAACTATTTTAATTTAAACAGTAACGATTCGCTTTTTAGTTCAAAATAATCAGTTTTTTTTTATTGCATCAGTTTAAATCCGGGATTTAAAAGTTCATAGTATTTAATTTTAAAGCTTATTATTTTTCATACAATTTTATGTTTAACTTTATTAATAAATATAAGAAATTGCTAAATCCTTGAGCGCCACGCTATTATCATCAAATGCAATTTTATGAATGTATTAAAGCACTCGTTGTACTCGAAATGAAAACTGATTTGCAAAATTACGCTTAACGGTGTAATTATAATTTGATGCACATGATAAAAGATTTTATTTTGAGTGTAAATAAGTTCATATTTGCACAAATGCTTATAAAATTTACTGTAAAGATTAATGATTAACAAAAAAATAAATTTGCCTTTAATTTTCAGTTTTCGTGGTCATTATGAAGATTCAACATAAGCTCTTTATATATATATATATATATATATATATATATAAACTTGAAATGTTAAAAATTCAGTATCAAAGTACAAAAATATTTTTTAAAATAAAAATTTTTCAATAAATCTCTAAAGAAATATCTAAATATACAAAATAATAATAATAACTTGGCTGTTAGAGCCTCGTCAGGGGGGACACCCCTGAGCCCTCCTAATTTTTTAGTTTCATTATTGCCATATTGAAACGATAGTAATTGACTATGTCATGTTATCTCTCATCTTTCGTGTATTTCGCCTGTAACCCTATGGTGAAATTTTTATGATTGTAACCTATTTAAAGAAAAATACACGTGATTCATATTCTACAGCTTATGAAATATTGTAACGATAGATTAAAGCTGTTGTGAACTAATAGTATTTAAATATACGAAAAATTGTGTGGCATGCCGCTTTTTATGTCACATTTTTGGGACACATTTTACGGACAATTTTCAATAAAGGGGGTGAGCGATAAAATGGCATAGTCATTAATAATAATAATAAATCGAACACAAAGAACATTTTAAAACCTTTTGAATATACTTTTTAAAAGTTAAATAGAATTATTATTACGTTTTTCGGAACCTTTTATATGCGCAACAATTAAAAAAGCCCTTTTATAACGTTCAACTTCTGTTTAAGAACATTTTCTCTTATTTTATATAAACCATTCGTCCATTTCATATTAAATAATTATTTTATTTAAATGATTATTTTATTTAAATAATTATTTTATTTTATTTAAATGATTATTTTATTTAAATAATTAAATTATTTTATTTAAATAATTATTTTATTTAAATGAAGGGAAAGGTGATAATAGTGAAAAAATCCTTACTCACAGAATTGCTAATAATCTTTATGAAATCACACCTTTTTTCTGAAATACTCATAATTATATTTCTGCGAAATTACTTTTTTTCTTATAATAAATCTGGGTTTTATAATTTCCCACAAACTGACACTAACCAATTTCACCCCCATTATTTTTTTTGAAAAATACTGACAAAAAATTATATCTTGCTTGCAGCAGTCCTGCAAAATCCAGTTACAGATGATTACTACGTCTAGTTGCTATGGAAACAAGAAATACTTTTCAAAATATATGTCTATAAAGGGATGTCATATGCCTTTTGGCAAAAACTACTCTCAGAAGCATTAATTCTTTAAACTACACAAAAACTAATCAACGTAAAGCTTTCATTTATTTTCTTATAGTATTTTTAAATAGATTTTGAAAATCTAGTGTGAATATTTAAATTTGTTGTGACTGAACAATAATTTTGTACACACATATGTACTGGGTGTATAGCAAATGACGGACCCATTTTAACTCTTTAACGCGCAGTGTTCCCGCTCTGGGAACACCAAACTGTGACGTTTTGACTTTTGCCAGTCACGAAGAATAGATTTCATTTCTATAAAAATAGTTGCGAGTGACATAACTCTACGAGAATCCTTTACTTTTTAGCACGTCCTTTCCCGCAAAAAAATGGTCGCGATATTGTTTTTAACAGCACTGACATCTGCTGAAAAAATGGAAGAATGCGAGAACAGCTGGATAGATTGCCCAGTGCTGAAAAAAGGGCAGCCGTTGCCATCGCTCGACTTAACTACCAGCAAGATGGCGGACGATCGAAACGTTCATCGCGTGCCACAAATCTAGAGACCCTTTTTTTGGACGACAGGTTGCTGTGCGGCACAGCAACCTGCAACAGAACGGAAAGGGTTGCGCCTCAAAGGGTTAATGGCGAGCAATTAAAATGCGATTCAAGATAAGAATGTACCGTTTGCTGCATTGGCACTAAAAAAAAAAAAAAGTCTTGGACTTCGAAGTTTTGAAAAATTACAGGTTAATCAGAGATTAATTTCAAATTTCGTCGGTTCGGAAGAGGGTTCTGCTGGCAGTCTGCTCTATAGTAAGAAAGAGAGGGCGTCTAGATTTCAGTTAATCTTTCTTCCGTGAGTTCATGCTATTATAATAGGCGTGTGTGCGGTTAAAGTTTACTCAAGAATGATTAACTGAAAACTAATCGTTCTTTCTCTGTTAATGGGCAAATTGGGTGCAGCACTGTCTTCAGGCTAAATTTAAAACTACGTTTAATCTCTAATTTTTTCAAAACTTACTGTTTTTCTAGTACCAATTCGTAGTAAACAGTACATTCTTAACTCTGATTAAGCCATTTATTGGACTTGGGTACCCGGTGCATACACAGGCTGTACCAAAACGATGATAACATGCTTTAATTTTTTAGAGATAAGTGGAGAATGTAAAAAAGTGGAGAATTTAAAAAAACATTCAATATAGAATAGAAAAATAGATTACATTAAGACACATTTCTTCTTTTTAATTTTCAAAAAGAAATATTTTTTAAATTTGTATATACGACCCCCGTACAAATATATTCCCAATTATTAAAATATGCCCCATATCTTAATAAGGTGATGGATAAAATTTGATAATTATAACCCCAAAAGTATCAAAAAAGAAGATAAATGTAATAAACTCTTACTTAAATATCGGTATAGCAGTTCACTATCTTATCTCTGATATTTTATTATGAATAGCTGAAATTCTGTAGATTACCTCAGTGTATGGAACATATTTTTTGTACGGGAGAATTTTTTTCTACAGGGGCCGCATAGAAATGTTTAGTGTCACTTTTTGAAAATTAGCGAGAATTTTTGCTTAGTCTTTTTTCGAACTTTATTTTGAACAGTTTTTTTCCGTTTACATTCCTTACTTATCTCTAATGGATGAAGAATTAAAGCGTATTACCATATTTCTGAGATACCCTGCACACTGCTCATTTGAATTTCAAAATTATGATAGGAGAGAGAACCCAAATAGATGTCCCTGCAATTGTGGCATTAACCCCTATTGTAGCACATCCAGGTACACCTTCTACTACAAAATGCTCTTATAATATTCTTGAATTGTTTCTGTATTTTCTGAAAGGCTTTTTTCTGATCTTTATGCATCAATTGAAAATCCAATACGCATTTAGTTATTAACAGTTTATTTTTTGTGTTTAACTCTTTCTTGGTAGGAAACACGTTAATTACATAGAAGATGTCCAGCGCTAGCGATGCCCAATGGCTATTTCCTAAACTTTTAGACAGAGACACATAATTCCAGTTGCAAAAATGCTCTAAATTGCATAATCTATTATGTCAGAAACAATCGAAGTCAATAAATCAATTCCTATAAAAATTACGAGACTTAAATTTTTATACGGTTCCCTGGTCCTATCAATTATATTTAGAAAATTTTTCTTTATACAATTTCATGCACAAAAAAATCAACCTTTTACGACCAAAATTCACTGATTTATGAAACAGCAAACATTGTGACCTAAGTCACTTTTCCACTTTTAAAATTTCCCGTAATGGTAGACAATTAAGGGACCCTATAAATATTGAAATTTTAAATTATAGGTTATAATTTCATTTTCTGTCATAATTAGGAGAAAGAAACAAAACAAATTTTAGAGTACTAATCTTTAATTAAAGGGTTATAGTCAGGCTCTTCAAAAATTTTTGTAGAGCCTGACTATAACCCTATCCAGGATCAGACTTACTGAATCGTATATATGTATAGCAGATGTGTAATACCGAGTATGCTACGCAAAGTACACGAAGAGTTTCCTACACGGGTGCATATTTGGATTGTAGCCGAAAGAAACTATGAGCAAATGTTACGCTAACAGGATTGGTAATATTATTTTTAGTTTCTAAAATGCATATATTCGTACTTTAAATGCTTCATTTTCTAATTTAATGTTTAATAAAATGTTTTATTCTCTTGTTTTTGTATTTTAAGTTATTTAACACCAGTTCAGTTAAAAAACTCTTTAAAAAATTCTATTTTCTGTACAAGATATTTTTATGCTAATTCATTGGATACACATTGTTAAACGTTAATTTTCTTTATTGCAATCTACAATCGTAAAATAGTTGATGAAATTGCTAATAAATATTACAAGGCTCAAAACCATGTACATTAATTTTTCTTAAACTTATTTTGTATACATTCCCTATTTTGCATCTCGAAAAGTGCTCTAACTTTAAGTAGCTCTGACTCGGCGAATTTTGGTCATAGGAGGACGATTTTTTTTTAAATTTATTGTGCGTGAAATAGTAAAAGGAAATTTTTTATAAAAATAACTGATAGGACCGAGGGACGGTATAAAAATTTAAATTTCGTAAATTTTATAGGAATTGATTTGTTGACATCGATTGTTTCTGATATAATAGATTATGCAATTTAAAGCATTTTTGCAATTGGAACTATGTGTTTCTGACTAACTGTTTAGGGAATAGCCATTGGGCACCGTTAGCACCGGACATCCTGTACAGGGTGTCTGCTAATTCATTGTACAAACTTTGAGGGCTGGTACAGGATACTGTAACAATCACATTTTGCATAGGAATGTATAGTCAAAAGTGAAGCGTCGGAGTAGAAACACAGGAAAGAACAAATGCAGGAGACGGAGGAGAAACGGTGTTAGTAGTTGCTTCCGTTGGCGGTAGATTGCCAGCCGGCGTTGATTTGTGGGAAAGAGGTCATTCTCGTTTCAGTTTTCATTCATTCACCATTAGAAACAGCATGCGGTTTCAGTATGATGGTGCGCCAGCCCACTTCACCCTAGATGCTCGTCAGTACTTGAATGCGACATTTGGCATGCGATGGATTGGACGTGTTGGATCTCTCTTGGCCACCCCGGTCTCTCGATTTTACGCCCCTCGATTTCTTTTTATGGGAACATTTGAAGAATGACGTTCATGCCGCTCCAGTAGACTCCAGTCAAGATCTCGTTGCTCGAGTATCCGTAGCTGCTGCACGTGTTCGTGAAATTCCTGGTACAATTGAAAGTGTTCGTCAATCGCTGCACCGATGCAGTCAAGCATGTACCAATGCTGATGGACGCAATTTTGAACACTTATTGTAAATTAATTTCCACTTGTAAACGAGGTTATGAAAATAAAACATTTTCCCTATCATTTGCACTTTTCTGTGTTTGTGCTTGGCAGTGGCGCACACAAGATTTTCTCTTGGAGGGGGTCCAACACATAAAGCTGTGACTCCAACCAGCTGAAAAAATGCGGATTTTTTATAGTTTTATCGTAACCCGCTTTGACTGGGTTTTTATTTATCTATCTTAGTTGCTGAAAATAAAAATGTGAAATTTTCTAACATATTTAAAAGTCAAAAATTACAAGACGATTTAACGAAGTAAAATTGGCAACTCTTTTGGGAGGTATCCGGACCCCTTAGACCCCTCCCTTGTGTGCGTCACTGGCTTGGATGCTTTACCTTTGACCATAATTTCTTTCCTGAGTTTGTGCTTCGACGCTTCACTTTCTACCATACATTCCTGCACAAAATAATAAATGAATAAATAAATATCCTCATATCAAATAGATGCAACCTTACGGAGCTTATAGAAATCGGAAGTTTACGTAACACATACTAACCTTTTCAGCGGACATTTATTCTTACATTTATGTCGCATTTTCGTAACGCAGCAGTTCTCAAACTTTTTAACGTCACGCCCCCCCCCCCCCACAAAGCCTAACTTATGGTGGCGCGTTCCCCCCTCATATTTTTCAGCATACATTCAGTTTTTTAATCTTTAACAATGACCATTTAGTCGAATTTTCTACAAAATAATGTTAGCAGTAAAAATTGAATGCACATTTGAAGCGAAAATGGATATATTTTTGAGTAAAAATGAGAATAAATAAGATGATTTTTTTTTTTAAGAACATGTATCACTACTTGCTCTTTGGTTTTTTTCGCGCTCCTCTTCGGTGTCACGCTCCACAGGTTGAGAAACGCTGTCGTAACGCATTTTTGTGTCTCATTTTTATGTCTCATTTTTATGTCTCATTTTCAAAAGGGGGTGAGAGATAAAATGACATAGTCATTAAAATATGTATATATTTGTTTATTTCAACTCCAAGTTTTCAACCTTGATTTTTATGTCTCATTTTTATGTCACATTTTCAAAAAGGGGTGACGAGATAAAATGGCAGTCATTAATACATATATAATGGTTAGTCATTAATACATATATATATTTGTTTGTTTCAACTCCAAGTTTTCAATCTTGATTTATGAACAAATTCAGAATATACTACCGTAATATCGTAAAAGGTGTTAAATTTCATAACAGGAGCAAGAAAAGGGATGAAAACCTAAAAACATATACTTGCTATATTATCGCTTTATATCAAATGACAGAAATACCTTAAGAAATTCTAGTAAATGCTTGGAGAAAATCTTAAATATGTTAGTTTTATGCTTGCGCTGTTTAGAAACTGTGGCCGATTTCCCTCTCTTTAACCATAAATAACAGATTAACGAGTTCATTATTCTTAAAAAAATAGATTGAAAGTTAATATTTTGTAAGTGTTAATATCAATTCTTAATTCACATAATTTTTGTAGCTTATTGCATAGTCTTTTATTCATTTTGGTTATCTTAAACAGAAAAACGTCTTATGTACCTTAAAAAAAATACTTTTTTCTTTTGTATGGAAACAACAGTTTCAGTAAATGAGTCTTATAATCCTATCAAAATATACTTAAAAGATAAACGTCAATAAACATTTAATTGACTAGTATTTTTAAATATGTTGCAAACTCTTTAATTTTAAGCTTTCTTAAATAGCTGTCTTTGAAGAAATATAGAATGTATGCTTTTATTTACATGATCTTTTATATTAAAACCACGCTCTTAATTCTTTATATTGCATAATTTATACGATTTTACATTCTCTGTGCTATATTGCTATTAACTCTATTCTGTTTCTTTCTAATTGAATAGCCCTGTGCAATTATGTTTACAGCAGTAAAATTCACGGCAATAACTAAAGATTTAAAATTAGCATAGTTAGTCGTTTTTTATCCTTTCAAGTCTTGTAAAATGTGTTTTAAAATTGACTGCAAGCTTTAGAACGTAGATTGTTTATTCTATAAAAATGTCAAGATAGTATTTCACTAGAATGTTCCTTATTATGTTTTCAAAATCATTCATTTAATTAGCATTATATTCAATGAAATCTATGGGAGAGAGAAAATTAAATTCAAATTTATTTTTTAGTCTATTTCCATTGTATCCGTCAAATAAACATATGCGTTAATGAAAAAAACATTTCGTATTTCATTCAGTATGTGATTATAAGAAAATCCAATTAATAAATTTAAAATGCACAAAAACAGTAGTGTATGCTTTTTCTAGATGCACTCAAAATCAAAACAAATAAAAATGCATTGCGGAAATTATGCGTTTAAAT
Organism: Cheiracanthium punctorium; assembly: GCA_038373885.1. NCBI lineage: Eukaryota > Metazoa > Arthropoda > Arachnida > Araneae > Cheiracanthiidae > Cheiracanthium > Cheiracanthium punctorium. The sequence continues at coordinate 197,276 of JAWZYV010002198.1, forward strand.
GAATTTTACTTTCAGAAATGTACTTTTAAAATGCTGAAAATTAAAAGTGAGAGTCTGATTAATAATTCCAGCATCTTATAAAATTTTTGATATTTTAACAAATGGAAATGTATTTTTACTTCTGAAAACGTTTTGTGAACAAATTGAATAGCGTATAAAAATAATCTACATTATTAATAAGATTTTATACATTAGGTATAATTTTGTCTAATATCTTTTGGTACTTTTTACGCACATTAAAAGAGCTTGTAAACTGTGAATGTAAAGATTCCTTCTAAGGATTTAAAATGTTGTTCAAAAAAATAACTTATTCACTACACCATATTTTTGAAAAACGAATTAACTGATTTTGATTAATTCGTTAATCAATGTCATATATTCATGATCTCTGAATCATGATCTCTCAATATATTCAATGCTCTCTGTTCAATGATCTCTGAGCAAGATTCAATGATCTCTGTTTTATTTCATTTCAATGATCTCTGTTCAATGATCATTGTTCATATTCAATGATCTCTGTTTTATTGCATTTTGAAACAGAAAAAAAATTGTTTTAGAGAATACTTCTTATAAACTGCAATAAAACTAGTTTTAGCATTTTTTAAGTAAATTTCTATTTCTAAATAGGTTAAAATTAAGAATAATCAAAATTTTCAAATAAACAAAAATATTTTCAATATTTCGTTATTAGGAGACAAGGGACTTTGAAATTGAGAAGTGTCAATTCTAAATTTCTTCTTTTAAATTACATGTAAGTGTTTTAGAACAAATTCCATTAAAACTAAAAATACAAAATTAAATGATTTTTTTAATATATTAATATTTTTGAGAAAAAGTGCGCGTTCAATATTTTCTTCAAAATATCCCAAGCGCTTTTAAAATAAAGAAAAAGTTGTAATTTTTTCAGGTACACTTGTAATACATGTATGAATATAACTGTGCATTGAATTTTCAAATAAAAGTTATTTAGTAGATATACAGGAATTTAAATATATCTGTAAGATGGAAATTTGAAAAAAAAGCTACATCTCACTTGCATATATTGTCACACATAAGAATGAAAATACAGATATTATCATACATATAGTGCAAGGGTATATTTAAAAAATTATAGCTTTTTTATAAATTTGGAATGGTCAAAGGATATTTTAATTAAAAACTAAAGCGCACTTTTTCCAAAAAATATCAATTTTTTATTTAAAAAAATATTTATTTTTTAAATTTTAGTTTCGATATAACTACAAACATTCATGTTAAACAACTTTACATACGATTATAAGTAAAAATTCAAAATTGAAAATTTTGAATAGATAACGTCATTTGTCCCCTTAAATCATAAATTAATTTAAATTTTGAGAGGTGAATTTCATTAAACACACCACACCGATTTTACTGCTATCTGTTTATATACTTAATAAAAACATTTCTTCGCAAGTTTAACTAGAACAATTTCTAAAACGTCAGACTACTTTAATTTTAGCATACATAGGATTAAGATTTTTAATTTGATTAAAAATATGTTTAGCTTTAATTTCATTTTTAAAAATGTTTCCTAGCAGTCTTGTCCATTTTGTTTTATTTATTTGTTTATATATTTATTGATTTTTAGTAGACTGATATTTTATTGTCTATTATATATGTACAAGGTTTTATTCAATAGCCGATACAGAGTATCAAGCAAAATACATTACTGAATCAGATTTTTTTATCGAGTAATTGCATTTAAAATTTTACAATGTAAAGTTGTCTACCTGAGAATGATGATCATGTGTATTTTATGTTATGTGCTCAAATATTACGAATTTTCGAATCGGTGAAAAAAAAACATTAATTGATTTCTGCGTTTATTGTAGGCCAAAATTTTTTAATTGTAAGGGAAGGTGGCCTAAAATGATCCCCATTTACTGGAAAACTTACGTAAAACAATATAAATGTTTAACTAAAATTGTGCCTTTTGGTAGTTTATTTTACATTATATTTTGCACTATAAGCATATTTTAATAATAGTTTAAACCCATATTGAGTAATTAACAAATAGAATTTTGAAAAAGTGTCCAAAGAATCATTTTAACTCTCAGGCCAAAATGATCCTTCATTTGAAAATAATTTAAAACTATTTTTTACCGGCAAAATATAAGATGTAGATGCCATTTAGACTATATATAATGAAAAAAAAAGTTTTACAATGAAATAGTATGCATAATTTATTTATGAAAATTTTTAAAAACGTGTAACAAACGACAAAATGGAATATTAGAAAATTATAATTTACAAATTGCATCCTACACTAAACGCAGAAATAAATTAAATAATGTCATTTCCCACCACTTTCGAAAACTGCAAATATTTGAGCAAACTCATGGTCGTCATTCTCAGTTGTCGCAGAGCATGCATCCTTCGCCTACCTAGGCGCTTGTGACACTGGACTGCAACTGATACAGAGCAGGAAAATAGATCATAGCGATAAATACGCTCATCTTCTGAATCTGTGTCACAATATTCGAAATATTGGTTTTAGGCACCCTCTTTATTTTCTCCTTTATGGGAATACATCTTTGCTTTTGACTCAATGCTCTTATCTTTCCTTGTTCTGGCTGTTCCATTTTTAGAGTTAGCATATTTCAATTGGATTTTCTTAGCTGCAGATTGTTTTATCATCTCTTTCCGTTCTTTTTTTTTTTTTTTTTCCCCAAGATCAGTTGATTCTTATAAGATTTGCTCGTTAATATGGTACTTCCTGTCGATTCTCTTTTTCTCGAAGTGCGTAATTTCGTTTTCTTAGGCAATTGTTGGAAATCACGTGATTTTGTGGGAGTCGCGCATTTTGAGAGTGTTCAGTCGATGGATCAATTTACCCTGCAATATGGTTGCCCCTTTTAGGTCATATTGCTGGATGACGCCGAGAATCCTAACAAACTTAACAAGTGTAATCCCCATCGAAAAATATGTTCCTTTCAATAACCTTATAACAGATGCTATAAAACCCAAATTTTTAAAGAATTCTATTCAGATGTATAATACTGTAATTGCTTGAATACCGCCATTGCTTTTTCTTTACTTGGCACAACTAGTTCATGTGTTATGCGGTATAGATAGCGCTACCTCTATGGAAGATAACATATGTGGATCGTTTCGACGGCTAGGATCATTATAGGTCACTTACCCCTAAGAATATAAATCATAAACAATTACTGTAAGATTTTGAAGATACCGATATAGTGAAAACTCCATTAATTATGGAATATTATTAATTAAAAATCTGATGTGGATACCAAGTGACTTCTTTGTACGTCTGATAAATCATACATATTTTTCCATACACTTCATCTAAACCTAATTTTTCGATGATATATAGTACTGCAGTAATTCTAATGTATGGAAATTTCTAGCCAAATAGTTGAGATATCACCAAGCTCGATTCAGTTTAAAGATCTATTTTCGGCATTTTTTTTGTCGATATTCCACCAGAAGCCGAAAAGCTTGAGATAGTTTGCGAGACTTTGTCATAGCCGAAATAGTGATTCACCAGAGATTTTTAGTGAACTGAAGGTATCCACAGACCTTAGAGTATCGAAAGTCTTTTGGGTGACCCTGTAAATAAATTACCCAGTAGACTAGGAATCAAAAAATGATGCACAATTAGATGTTACGATAATTCTAAAAAAACTCAACATTTCACGGTTAAAAGTTTTAGATTTATACTAAATACGTCATTATTTTTTGCGCCAAAGTTGGCGATATTTCGAAAAAATTCGCCAATGTTGGTGATAGTTGGCGAGATTTGGGGCATGGCCAAACAATAACTGATTACACACATAATACATTGAAAATGTCTATAGACCTTAATGTATTGAAACTCTTTTGAGCATTCCTTTATAAAAAAAAAAAAAAAACTATCCAGCAGATTGGAGCCAAAAAGAGAGGTTTCACAACTAAATGTTACAATAATCGTAAATATAAAATTTCAACGTTATATGACTAATAGTTTTTGAGATACTCTAGAAGGTACATTGATACATACGCCCGTCGTACAAGTCGGCAAGCTTGGCAACTTTTGGAGCAATTTTTGAGAAAGGAACACGGCCGTCGTCAGGCCCTTAGCTAACTATATTGTAGGATGTTTTTGTGCGTGAAATGCATGACTGTCTTTAAAACTGCCATTGAGTATATTGGAATTCTTTTGAGTGCTCCTGTAGAAGAACTATAAAGGATAATGACACTATTTTCGATGGAGAGTTTGATTTTATAGTCTTAACATATATATCAGTTTTTTGTTTGAAATTGAACTATCCGAATACTTCTAAAATACGCTTTACAAAATTTCTGCCCATACAGCGTAATGTATTGAAATACTTTTGAATAGCCCTGTAAATAAACTGTTCAGTATTTTGGAACCAAAAAGAGAGGTGCACAACTAGATGTTACGAGAATCCCAATTATAATTTCAACATTCTACGACTGACAGTTGTTTAGATATGTGAGGTACATACATACACACGTACTGATGTCTAGAAAAACAAATAAAAATGGACTTACGGTAGATCAAAATGGCTTGTACATGCATGTATGAGAACATACATACAGCGTGTGTTGAGAGGTCTCGAAAAAACTCTTCGAAGTAGATTTAGAATTAGTCAAAATCGACATTTTCATCAAAATCTGCATTCTGAGATTTTTCGGGATCGCCTAATTTTCTTTTACTTCGTATAAGAAAGTAATATTGGGAGGATGTTGTTAGAAAGAAAACATAAGAGATGCTGGTATAAGGAAGAAATGAAAGTAAATATAAGCTTGCTTAAAACATTTTATAATTCTTGTAAAAATCATGCAAAACTATTTAGTTTTACATTTAGACATAGCTTTGAAGCTTTGTCTAAATGTAAAAGACACTTGTCACTATAAATTTCAAAGAAAACAAAACTGCATGTCTAGACAATTTCGAGAAAGCTACTTTCTTATACATGTGTGAATTTTCCGCACATTACTGCAGCAGAAATACATTTATATAGGTGTAAACGCAAACTGCACTTTTTGCTTTGTAATAAATTCGATAGTTTACTCTGCTCCATTTGAGTTGCAGTCTTAACATTCTTCTGTTTCCGCTGGATTACCATAATCTTCCTTGCTTCTTTGCGACTTATTTTTGTCCTAAAGGTCCAATGAAATATTCTCACGAAACAGTTGGAATAAAATTCTTCCCCTTTTTCCTTTATTAACTTCTAGTATTGTTTAATTTTTTCTCTTTCCTCTCGAAAGTTGAGCCTAGATATTCAAAAACGTTGGGGAATACAATTTCCCAAATACAAAAGAAAGGATCATTAAAAACATACAATCTCAACCCTTCCTCAGTACACAATACGACATTATTGTGTTAGCTGTAGCTGTTTTCTTCTGTATATTTATTTCCTGATGTCAAGTGCTGTATTTAACGCGAAATAAAAATTATTTTCAAAAGAACCACAGATGAATCTGCAAAGATTCTTTAAAAAAGTTATTATGCAAGATATTATATTATGTTGCTGCAAACACTAAACTAAGAACAAATTTTCTTGACAATAAATCTTTCACTTGCCTAAAAACTAGGATGTTAGATTCATAAAACTCATGTGGACACCACACTACTTCCTTGTACATCTATTAAAATAAAATTAAAAAAAAATGCATTTCATTCAAATTTGAAATTGAGATAGTATAATTCAATAATACTAAGGTATGACGATTTCTCCCACAATAAAAGAGATATCGCCAAGCTGGGTGCAGTTATAGAAACTTATTTTGGGAGCCTAATATGACGATATTCACCTGTGCAAACTTGGCAACAGTAGATAAGATTTTGGTCATGGCTGGCATAAACAGCAATTGTCCATAGACTTTTAAAGTTAACCATAGACATTGTATTGAGTGTCTTTTCGGCAACCCTGCAAATAATTTTTTATGTACTTTTCAAAATTATTTTATGCGAAACAATAGTATTAAGGTGTGGCACGAATTTTCGGTAGTATTAAGGTATCGGGATTTCTCTGTAACTTTAGAGCTACCGCCAAAGCTGGCCAAAGTTTTAAAAAATTATTTTAGTGCCAAATTTGGCAACATTTCGCCGAAACTCACCAAGATTGCCGACGGTTAGAGAGATTTTGGACATGACTTACGATGCATTCCTGAGCATGCATTCCTAGATCACCGGATAGGATATATTCTGCATCCTTGCATAGGGGCATATAGAAACAAGATTTTGAAAAATAAGAGTCATATTTCAAAGAAAAAAATATTTTCTATTATAGATAAAGAATAAATTGAAAATTCCTAGTAAAAATTCAGCGCATATTATAGTGATCTAATTTAACAGAAAAAGACAATGAAAACACTACTCATGATGTACCCTCCAATATGCATGGTTGAAGCAGTTTTATTATATGGTACCATATCTTTGGACAATTCCCTGTATCCTCATTTTCAGGAAAAATGAAGATCTCGTTTATTTGTTTCCGCATAAATTTCACATGTGCTTCCGATTCTAGTTTTTCAATTCGACCAACATAACTTACTTTAGACTTTTCTGTAAAAAATTCTATTAAATCAAAAATCATTGATTTCTAAAAAAAGTAGGTAAATAATTGAATCCTAGGAATTCCCCCTCTTCCTTGAAACTACATTCAGAATCTGACTCGATGCATAAAAGTTTGGGTTTTTTACAAAATATTTCTGCTCCTCAAGAGTTATAATAGGCCTTTTTCTTACCTATTTAATGCTCTTTTTTGCTTTTTCTTTAATTTTTGTACCTTTACGTTTTCTTTTTGTTCAGTTCTATCTCTATTAGGTGCATCAGTAGGATACTTGAGAAAGAGAGATATCCTCTTTTCCCTTTTCCGTTTCATTAAATTACTTACTTGGTTTTTTGTAAATGCTTGAATTGATTCCAGTGGGACAAGTACTGATAGCATTCCTATTAACATCATCATCATTTTCTACCTGAGCATTAGTTTCAGTACAAAGGCCAGAAGTACCTGGAACTTTCGGTTTTTGGTCTCTTACAAGAAAATCATCAGCAAAAGCATCTCTCGAGAAGAGCCAAATTCCTGGTTTAGAAAATTCTGATCTTATGTTTTGAATAGTAAAACTTGATAATATGCTTTAGCAGAGAGTTCAGGTATTTCATAAATTTCAATTCTTTTCCCTGCATTAGTTGCCAACTAATCATTAAATGCTATTTTTAGAGTTGCTTTGAAATAACCATAAACACTTGCATCTAGCGGTTGTATCTCATGTGAACAATGAGAACGGAAAGATAATAATACTATTCCAACTTCACGATAGAATAATATTACTTCTACGCTTTCATGCCGTCAGAATTATCAAGAAGTAGCAAAATAGGGTTTTCTTTCTTGCAATGAGAAAATGTTTGGAAATGTTTCATACTTTCCAAAAATTATTTGGTGTCATCCATCCTGTAGGGAGTACCAGAATTTGGGAAGGTGCTCCTTTTAAAAACAGTTCACAGTAACTTTCAGTAAAAACAGTTAACTTTTGGGGGAAAACATAAACAGGCGAAATAGTGCTCATGGAGGGGCACATGTGAATTGTTCACATCTGTCTCAGATGCATTGTTCACAAGCACCTCATCATCTCCCTTAAGCCTAACCTGTGAAAATAAAAAATTCTTAATTGAGTAAAAAAAAATATTGTCATAAAGTTAACTGAATGTTCATATAATCTGCTGCAGTAATGAATTTTATCTTATTAGTTAAATTAAACTATGTTTTCACTTGAAGAACTCAATGATAAAATTTCATACAGCACCTGCTAAAGCAAAGAAATTTTCGTTTCAGAAAAATGAAATGGCTCATTGCTTTAAAAATTTGGCAGAGAAATAGTACTGAATATCAAATCATCATCTACTATCTATTGAGAAATTTTCAAGATTTTTTTGTTTTAAATTATCTTTGTATAAAACACTATGTTCTTGTGTGTCCCCCTTCTCGCCCACCTTAAATTCATAAAAGTCTGGTCAATCAGTATTGTCTTATGCCCAAAATCTTCGTCAAATTTCGCGGGAAATATCGTTAAATTTAACAAAAAAAAAAACAAAAAAAACATCTAGGCTGTATCGCGTGTATTTGGCGAGAACACCAATATTCTAGAGGATTCAACCTCAAATAAATTTAGATGAAATGCATCAAAAATATATACAATTTGATAGACTGACAAGGAAGTCATGTGGTGTCCACATGAGATTTTTCATTTAACATAATAACACTCTGATTCTCTTACATGGAAATGCCATTTGTAATTGTTTTAAAGTCTCAGTGCACGCTAGCAAGTATCAATATTACTTTTAAAAGAAGTTCTTTTGAGTTCTCAGTCTGACATGTTTATTCGAAGTAGTACATTTTTCAACTCTGAAATGATTTTAATATTTACGTAATGATGCAGTTCCGGGCAAATTTATTTATTTATTATATATCCTGTCCGCATCTGTTTTTCTATTGTAACATACATGTGGTTATTCCCTAAAATTATGAATTTCTGGAATATGTTTATTTATTTTAATTTACTATTCATTTTCTATTGCTTTAATATTTCAAAATGTTAATATATCATTAAAAATGTATTATATTGTGTTATCCTGTAACGTCTAGCACAACTGAGACGAATAAAGGATATACTAATATTCGTTTTAAAACTTGAAATGTTCACCAATAAATAAGAGCAACTTTGCTACATTTGAAGCTATTTGAAAGAATATCTCATTAAAATTCATGAATTCACCTTATGTCTTCCATTTTTATACATTATTTTACCTTTTGTAAAAAAGTCCTTTGAAATGCATGATAAATTACACAAATAAATAAAACTATGCGTCACACAGCCAGATGAAAAGAATTTCAAATTACGATATTTTCTTCACATGTAGCATTATTATAAACTTTTAAAAACAATATTTAGTTGTATTTTAATTCTTCTCATGAATAAGATGATGCCAAGTTATGATACGATAACTATGAAATGGAAATAAGTGAAATCCTTTTAGTGAGAATTTCCTTTAGGAATATACGAAGAGAATGCAATTGTTAAAAATATTTTTCAAAGAACGCATAGTTAGTTTCCTTAAGGATTAAAATACAAAGAGCTGTTGACAGATATTATTTATGAATTATTTCAATCGAAAATAGGTTTTTCTGCTCTTTAATGCAACAAGGATTTAATATTTTCCGTAAAAAACGTCTCAATCACTATTCTAAATAAAAAGAAAAGTTTAATTCAATTTCTAAGCCTATTCTTTTTCCTTGTACTTTTGATTGTTTTTAAAACACTTTAGAATAGATTTTTGAATTCATTACAAAAAAAGGGGGAAGGGATCATTAAATGTGGAATATCATTAAATGTGGAAATTACTTTTTACCTCACCAAAACGATATTTTCAATTATTGTTAATTTTGAAAAAGTCATTTTCTTCCTCGGACATTATTTCCACTGTTAGTTTCTAACAGACGTGTAACTAATATAATTCACGTGGTTTCCAAACTGCGTTTTTTTTTCTTTGTAAAATAAATGCAGTCCTGTTAACCCTTTAACGCGCAGTGTTCCCACTCTGGGAACACCAAACTCTGACTTTTTAACTGTTGCCAGTCACGAAGAATAGATTTGATTTCTATAAAAATAGTTTCGGGTGACATAGCTCCGCGAGAATCCTTTACTTTTCAGCACGTCATTTCCCGTAAAAAAAATTGTCACGATTATTTTTAACAGCACTGACATCTGCTGAAAAATGGAAGAATGCGAAAATGCTGGATAGATTGCCCAATGCTGAAAAAAGATAGATTGCCCAATGCTGGCACGCGCCAGCTGTCGTCAAAAAAGGGTTCTAGATCTGTGGCACGCGATGAACGTTTCGATCGTCCGCAATCTTGGTGGTAGTAAAGTCGAGCGATGGCAACGGCTGCCCTTTTTTCAGCATTGGGAATGGGTTGCGCCTCAAAGGGTAAAATAAGCTTTTCTTCTTTTGACGTTTTTACGGTTTTCTTAGTGTTTGAAAATATGATGATTTGCTTTCATATAAAATAATAGGAAAACTAAACTAAACTCAGTGCTACAGTAGTCCATATGGGGGGCCTATCACTGCATTGCTTAGCCAGGGCTTCGCATCCATGGGACTTGGAGGACAGAAGAATGTGCTTTCGTCAGATAGTTATCCTGAAGCAGGGCCCACAGGGTTTAGTTACCCAAGCAAACTTGATCCTAATTTTGAAACGCTGAGTGAGCCTCACCCAGTCCGAGGATCAAAACGCGATTTGTTTTATTAAAAAAAATGTGATTAGAAATTGGTTTGCAGATTTTTTTTTTAAATTCTCTAAGGATTGTCGTTTGTTAAGATGCAGCATATAAAACTGTGACTAAATGAATAAATAAAAAAAATTAGGAATGAATTAAGGATCAACCAATGCAAAAGCAGTAAATTTCTCAAACATTATGAAAGGCGGGGGAGGCAATAGGCTTATGTAATAGAACTGTATATATTTTACAAAAAGGAAGACGCAAGTTGGAAATTAAAGAGAATTTTCACGAGAACTCAAAATAACTGAAAGTCGAAAAGAATGATTAAATTATACACGCATGAGCTCTTAATGGGCATATATTTTAAGTATATGGTTATATGAGTAAGGGGGTTCAGTTTTGGAAATATGTTTTTAATACCAAATTTGCTGTCATCAAAGCAAAAGTTGTCAAGTTTGACAAGCGTTGGCGTGATTTAAAAAGTAACACCTAAAAGTCTTTTAGATGATGTTCTAGACTTATCGACTTCAATAAAAAACACAATTATATATTAAAATATACTAAAATAAAAAATTTACATAGTACTGTTTTTGTGCTGTGGGAGATACGTATGTGTCACGCCGAAATAGTCGCATGGTTTTCACACTTGATCAGAATGGATCTTTCATACATAGGTGCATACAGACGGCACACAGAAACTTGTGAATGTAAATTCAGGATAGTAAAGATCAATTTCTCCGCCAAAATCTGAATACTTATATTTTTCCTGGTTACAATACTTCCTTTGCTTCCTCCAAGCAAAATTCTCTAAATGAAAAAAAAAATAGTTTATATTTTTAATACATTTTAATGTTGACTATTTTAGAAATTTTACTGATATTCTATGCCGATCTATGCCTTTTTAAACAATATTTCAGAAAAGGAACTCCTTAAAAGCAATATAAAATTGTTTAAATGGTTTATTTTCCACTAATTGTAGTGCCGTTTTCTTGTCTACTGGTTGATTTCATGAACGCAGAAAGCTTTCTGTTAAAAAAAAATCACTTCTTTTCAACAGAATTTTTAAAATATTATTTTCGAATAAACGAAAAGGAAATATGCAGTACATTTAATGAAAAATGTACTCCTTACAAATGCGATTTAATACATTTTAAGATTTGGCATTAGTCCATAAAAGTATTGTGCTCTTCATACAAAATTAAAGGAGGGTGGAAAACCGCCCATCTTTTAGAAAAACAACATGCGTATGTTCATTTTTATTTGGCGACTTCTTTTCATTTAATGTTACTTTTTAAAGGTAACGAATAATGCTTGTATATTCGGTAAAACTGATTAATTCGGTGATTTTATTTAATCACGGGTGATTATTCAAAATCACCACTAACTGTGATAAATTATTGAATATTTATCAAGTTTTCCTGTTAGTTTTTAAAATCCCCAAATCATAATGGGGAGTATCTTTAAAGACCATAATTTTATCAAAATTCGTTCAACAACTGCAAAGTTTATTTTCTTTATTCTGATCTTTTATTTGTCAATACATAAATGTTACTAAAACTAGTTATTTCAAAAATCTTTTCTTAAAGATAAAAATGAAGTATCTATTGGAATAAAAGCTTGGCCTTAAAATCTGTTTAGCAGTTTTGATAATTTTGTGAATTTAAATATTTTCTTCGACATATAGTATATAACTTATGCAATTATCGAATATATCTGTTACAAGACATGTAATGAAAGTAAAGAGCGCCCTAATATTGAATTCTACTTTTTTAATTAAAATATTATAGTAAGTTTTAACAACCATCATACGTTCGTCTAATTCTTAACAATTGTTTTCTCAGTGTCATTTGAAAATATTGATTGACTCAGACTTCGGATTTCGTGAATAAACTTTTTGGTTAAAAGACTTTTTCGTACATTACGTTTTGAACTACCCTCGTATAAAGTGGTTCTTACGCCTGCCGCATAGTAATGCCCTTTCGGTTCTGCGCAATCAACTTATTTAAGGAATGGTCTTTGTAGTTCACAAAGCCGTATCTTCTCTGCCTTCTATATCTTGTCATCTCACTAGAATTGATGACCATACAGCACCTCCTTGAACAGATTAAAGTCACAATAATATGTTGGTCTCCTATCAAAACTGAGGAAAAAAACCAAATTCAAAATATACAGGAAGTCGTAAAATGGTGGTAATGGGCTTTAATTCTTGTCTATCTTTTAAAGGTAAGTGGGTAATGTAAATTTAAAATATGTTTAAAATAAGGTCGGATCAGATTAAGAACCGGACACGATTGTCTTGCGGAACAGAGCTGAGAACGGGCTTGAAACGGGGTCGGTCTCTGTAATTCACGATTATGTTCGGGCTAGGGTTCGTGAAAAATTTCTCTTTTCTTGAAAATAATCCTTGAAAACATATTTTAATAAGTGACTAGCTGCTTGCCCGTTCTCCGCACGGTGGGAAACGAATATTTTCCTCACACATATAATTCGAATTAAACCCAGTAATACGGAATCTCAAAACGTGAAAAAATACTTTAATCGTGACTAAAAGTTGACGTCATGAGTGCAAATCTGAGATGATTGCAACCTGATGACACAAAAACTTTGTCAGTGTCACTGGCGATCAAAAAAGAAGATCTTTACGGTATGCAAATGAAACTTCTCTCTTTCGAAAAATGCCTGATTTCTACTTCATATAATTTTGTTTTTTAAGCTTAATTATAGCATTTAATATATACCAGATGAATAAATTACATGATGTTGACAACTATTTTATTTTATCTTGCATTTCCTAAAGCGTTGACAATGCATTAGCGCAGTTATTTTGCAGATGACTTTATTGAATTTCACCTAAATTAACAAAACCTACATGAAATAATATAAGCACCACGTACGTTATAAGCTAAAATTGCACACAGTTTTCGTGAAAATCGTCCCATTTCAAATGAAAACATTTGTGACGTAACTTCTGCGATAAAGTTTATCACCCTTACTAAACTCTTAATGCAGTATCACACTTGTTACATAAAACTGACGTTGGTCTCACTGTCAACTCGCACTAAATAAATAACTAATTCATGTTTTATTTTTAACAATTTACAGTAGAACCCTTCATAACACGGGTCTACAACACGAATTCGTAGAACACGGCGAAAAAATTGTGATCGTTTTCGTGTAACACGTTAAAAGAGACTCGTACAGCACGGTAAGATGAGACATATGTTCTGATATTATGACGCTTTAGCTCCTGCAATTAACATAACTTTTGAATGGCAATACCAAACATCATTGTATTTCTACGGAGTGCAAATAAGTTTTGCCGCGATTATTCCGCGCAGTCCGCACTCCAGGTGGAGTATAGCGCAGGACCCGTACAACACGGATTCCTATAACACGGAACGTATCTACCGTGTTATAGGGAATCTACTGTAGTTGCATAGTGTCAAATGCAAAAGAAAATTCTAGGTTGCCGTATTTAGTAATATTTCATCTCACCTTGGTGGCAAATATCCGAACTGTATCAAAAGTAAACTTTACAAAATTTTTAATTCTGTATAACCCTCGAAAAAACTTCGGTGTTTACCATCTACGACAGTTTTTCATGATGTGACAACTTATGCTTGCGTGCAGTGGCGTAGCCAAGGAGGGGATAGGGGGTCACAACCCTCCATGAGGAGTTTTTTGCCATACAAAATGTATATTCTTCACTCCCTTACCACACACGCGTATACATACATATATGTGAGCTGCAGTAGTCGTAACACCCCCATGAAAAATTTCTGGCTACGTCACTGCTAGCGCATAATTCATCATTTTTCTTTTCATGTATCAGTGATCAATATACTTCAGGATGAGAATCTCCATTGAAAAAAAAAATGTTCTAAAAAATCTGACCCCAGAAAACTGATTAACACAGTGGGGTTACCATGGGCCCAACCCAGAAAAAAATTTCGGGGGAGGGGGTTGTACAGAAATTAAATTTATAAATTCATAAAAGATGAAAAAGGCCCAATTTTTCACAAAAACGCTTCATTATTATTGTGTTGTTAACAAAATTTTAGATTTCGGGGGGGGGACACCCCTGGTCCCCCCGGGTACGGCCTGGGGGTTACACAAATACGCGCAAGACATACGCTCTTGTTTATGTCCGGAGGAGCATGTACATTAGTGCTTGCGTACTGCTCCGGATAATCTGCCAGCAAGGCAGCAAAAATTGGCATAAAAATGGCACCCACACGCGAAGGAAATAAAATTAAAGGTATATAGAATTACATGAAAACTTCGATTATTTTTAAAATGCATACCTCTTACAGTTCTATTTGTTTCACATTTGATGCGTTTTCACTTTTACGAGTCTTAAAAACTGTAGAAATGAGTGGTTTCACTTAATTGTTAAATTTAATAACTTAAGTGGCAACAATGGATTCCGTTGCTACGGAAACTATAAAAATGGAACATGAAATGAGTTATTTTTGTTTACTTTGCTAGAACTGCCATATTGGTGTCAATAACGCCACCAGTCGATGCCAAATAGCTCAAATCACAAATTAAACTTGACACTAAAGGCAATTCGCAATACCCTGTTTGGCGGAATTAAAAAAAAAAATATCTATGCATACGCTAGTGACATCGGCTCATCTCAATTGTCGAATGGAATTAATAATATGCACAGAGTTGCACTACATTTCAATATTTTTCGCCAACTTTGCTAAGAAATGTACTAAAGTAGGAATCAACATACATTTCAATTTGTAAAACAAAAAATATATTAGACAGTATTAATTACGCCTTTCTGCCAGCTTTTAGTAAAAGAAACTTCTGTAGCGCTGCTTTAACAAATAAGAATCAATTATTTTTACGCAGTACTTCGATCGCCAAATGCCAACATACACCATTCAATTTTCTGAAATTTGGCGGAATTCCTCTAATTTAAATCAGTTTACTTAATTTGGTGAGAATTCTATAGATCGTTTAAAATCGCCTTAATAACTGCATTATTTCTGTGTGAAAAATCGAAGTATAGCGCCGTAAAACTTATACTTGTTATTAAAAATACTATTTCGGTACGCTCTCAGTAAATTGCGCCAAGCTTAAAACTGTGCAAATCGGTAGAACCTACTACTTTCTCAAAATCGACAAATGAGCCATTTTTTTCCCGGCCAAACTAAAAAATATACATATTAGTCTCGGAAATCTCTCAATCCCTTATTCTTTTACACACACAAAACATTGAATTCCAGCTCTGATTTCACATGCACGCAATACTTTAATTAAAAAATAACTTTGTAAATAATCTAAACAGAAAAAAAATCATTATTCTTTTATTTTTACTGCAGGAGTCTAAATAATTTAATAAAATAGCCAAACATGGCAACCTCGATGCTTATTTCTCACTTTTTTGACTACAGGGGTTACAATCACGGAATTGCGGAGAGCAAAAATTAGTGTTTTTGACGGGGGTTTTATCAATATCTCCTAAAATAATTCGAATTTCGAAATTTAAATTAGCGGAAGACCTCCTCGATTTCCGATCTGTGACCTCGATCGAACTCACTCCGCGTTTCGGAGGAGATGATGTTACACACAGACAGACAGACGCTCACAGATTTTAATAGTATAGAAGATTCATGGGATAAACAAACTAATTATTATTATTTGATAAACCAGAATATGAAGAATTAGAAAGTGCATTAAAAGAATTTGCTATTATATTTGTCTTAATTTGCACAAACGGCAAAATTTATGATATTCGTCCAATGTAGAAATTGGCTTTTATTTATGTATTAGTTGAAATTACAGGCTCGGCCCTCGGGCTCCCCGACTTAAATAATATCGTTCGGGCTCGAATTAAAGTCCTCGAGCTCAGGCTTTAAAAAATGAGCCTGAACTCATCTCTATTGCGGAACACTTAAACAGGATAGGTATCCGCGCTTCGAGCACTTACACAATTTGAAGTTCTGGAACTATGACTTCAGAACAACTTTTGAAGTGTCCAGGATTGAACGAGGTTGCCCAAGGCCAAGGAGAAGTATCATAATTGTATTGGGAAGCCAGAATCCTCATGGACTAAAAAGTAGTGCCTGTTCTTCCCCCCCCCCTTATTTTCACTCCCTCCCTCTTTGAATTTTGTGCTGTAAGAGTTCAACATAATGTCTACTTTTGTCTTAATGTCTGTTTTCTTTATACTGCTTTTTTTATTTTCTGTGGCTGATATTTTTATTCTAAGGGATTAATTTACAATAAAGCCATATGTTACAACGACAACAGTTTCTTCAGAAACAAGGAGAAACTGTAAAAATTGTATTGCGACCTTCTGCGCTTAAATGCAAAGAAAAGAAATGAGGTAATAAATAAAAGTGAAATATTTTTATGTATAATTTTACGACTTTTGACATGTTTTTCTCTTTTGGAATAAGCTGAAGCTGGTTCACACGACACTTCATTCCCTTCCCTCACCAACCTAAATTTTCTCCAAAAGCCCTAAATTTCTTATACACATCTATATAATATACTCTCCACCCTAAATGCTTTATATCCATTCCCCTTTTTACCGCTCCCAAAAAACCCCCTAATCTCCCCTTACATATAAAAATCCGCTGCCCTTCAGAAAAAGGGAATATTTTTCATGTGGCCCCCTGCACGAAAACTTTAGGCAACCCTTACTCATTTCTAAAGTTGGATGTCCTCTTTAAGTCTTTCAGCTAACGTTTGAGGACTTTGTTGAAGCCATATTTATGACATAAAAAAAGCTGTTTCAGAAAATATTTGCGCACAGATTGCACAATAAAGATTTCAGTTTTACGATAAAAGTCATTTATACATAGATTATCAAGAGAATATCTAAATATGTGCAAGAAATAAAATCGAGAGAAACTAATAAAATAAATTTTAATCACACGTGAGTTCACTTTATACCTGGCACAATCTCAATGTGATATCCACTCGTTCACAAATGTCACGTACTTCCATTTTCACGTTTTAATACTAAGCAGCATTTTTACTTCTCAAAGTAAAACTTTATAAGTGAATAGCTGGATATATAAATGAATTCCACGTAGCTCCACATTTCTATTTTACAACTTCATTCCGCCTTGGAGAGTACTTTTACCCCGAAAGTGCTTTGGATTACTGTGATTCTACTTTTATTTATATTTATTTTTAACTTATTTTATTTGATTTTTTGTATTCTTTACTAAAACTAACAGCTAATGGGCTTGCTTAAATTATTAATGTGGATAACTTACAGATTCAAAGAAGCGCAAGTGAAAATACAAAGGGCGTTATGACTAATTAAATGTAGAACATCAATCTTAAAAATAAAATTTTTCTTCTGAAATAGAGTAAACATACATGTAAAAATATACCGAGAAATAATAATAATGACGATTTCAACCAGTAAATACATTTTTACGTACTTTAGCACACAGAACTAATACTGACAAGTTCAACCGTTACATTAAAATGTTTCTGAACTAGAGGATCATCAACATGCCAAATTTAACATTAACCATTTCCAAGTGTCTGAACTTCTTTTATTGTCAAAAACGTTTCACCCTCAAAGCTAACGGTTTAAAATCCGAACTATTTAAAAAAGACCATCTTATTAAAAGAATAAAAGTGTCAAATTCTAGTGAATGTTTTTAACTAAGAAATTAAAGAGTACTTCTTGAAGCCACAAATTATTTTAGAGAGGAAAATAACTTGTTAATTTAAGGTACACTAAAATCGAAATATCATAAAAGAAATTGCAGCTTTCGAGGAGTTCTTTTGTCTATTATTTAACTACTAAGATTTTGGTTCGGAGAAACCTGCTTAGGTTGACAAATCTAAACAATCTTAACATTTGAGCTTTATAAAATTATTTTCATAAACATGAAATTAAAATTTTAGTATGAGCGCACTAATTTTAATCCATTTCTTAACTGTTTTCTACACAATTTAAGACCAAAAATAATCGTTCCAATGCAGTTTTATAGTCATGACATCAAAATGACGACATTCTCAAGTGCGATATGCAGCTTAAATTATTCAGAGCAAGGAAAAAGAAATTTCACGTTATTTTAATTTTCTAAATTTTCGGATACCGCGGAAGCTTATTATTTCCCTCGTGGAGCAGTTTTCGACTCATAGCCTCATAACTGAATCGAATTTCTAATGTAATTTTAAAATCGTGACATCAAAATAACGTAAATCTCACTTACGATAGCTAACTTCCATAAGTAGTTGTTTTGTCACAGGATTCACTCTCTTACAAATTGGGATATCGGGTGGATTTCATAGAGGGGAATATTACGAAAAATCGCTTAAAACTTGGGGAACGGGTGATTCTGAGAGTTTTAAAGTTGAACAAAATTTGCCTCGTATTTGTTTTACATATTAGAGTAAAATTTTAAGCCGATTGGTCAAACGGTGCGGATTCGTTTACCATAGAGACAAACGAACACACAAACAGATCTTCTCTTTTATTATAAGGATGATCATTTCGGCCGTACAAAAGGTCTGGCCTTTGTCAGTTGCGCAGAAGTACCAGCATCTACGACAGAAGAGAGACAGGAACTGAAATAAATAGTTGACATTCGGTAGAAGGGAAAGTTAAGGAACCGGAGACAATAAAAGAAGAACGAAGAGGGGTGGGGGAGAAAAAGGAAATAGCAAAAGTAGGCGAATACCCTAATAAAATAAATAAATAAATTTTAAAAAATATTTTTAAGAAGCATTTCCCAATCACTAGTGGCTGGTTAAGACTTAGCCACCGGTCCGCGAAAAAATAAAAAGTGTTAGTCTTTTTAAGGTTATTTAAACTACTCAACTACTCCACAAAATGAAACCTTTTGAATAAAGCCAAAGGAGTTTTATCAGAGACGGAGTGTTTATTGTTAGCTGACGTTGGTCCGCAAAAAATTTTGCGATCCGCACTGATCTAGAGCGAATAAAACGAGTCGTTTTTATGTTTGCAGGGGGTGCTACATACCTTAGAGCATCCCCTGGAAGAACCTTCCAAAAAATCAAGATGGGACGAAGACTGAGGATTGCACAAGATTTTAGCTTTAGATAACTGAAAAAGATGATTAGAATTCCATCAAAGAAGGGCAATAGAAGATTTGTGAAGCTCATGATTAGAAACGTCTCTCATGCTCTTTGAGCCTGAGATCTCTTCCGGTCTGGCCAGTGTAACCCAAATCACAAGATCCACAAGGAATATAATAAATATCCTAAAAGTGCTCAGCAGAAATAGGATATTTTAGAGAACAGAATTACAGCTTTTTTGCGAGACGAGACAAACCTTTTTGGTTGATCCATTCGTAAACATAATTTAAGATTACTCGCAAGCTTAAAGGTGACTCTGAAACTAAAACTTATGAAAAGTTTAGAAATTTTGTAGTATAAATGTGAAAGGAAAGGTAGTATGACTAATTGTATTATAAAATTGTTTTTATATTTCGTTTTTAAGAGCTTTCATTTCAAGGATATTTTTAATTATAGAAAAGAAAATAAGATTAGCAAAATTACAATTTTCTCATTAAACTTGCTCATATAAAAAATGAAAGACCTTTAAAGTTACTAATCTGTACATCATTGTTGCACTAATATTGATGCATATAAGATGGAGATCATGCTTATATCTTTATTATTTTGCAGCTGTTTTTCAGTAAGAAACAAAATATTTCAATGGATAACATCAAGATTATGGACAAGATGTCTCCATTTTTAATTAACTTTCGATTAAAAAAACTCAAGAGTAAAAGAAGAGATAGTTTTTTTTTTTCATTTTCTTTTAATGTCAGGAAATTAATTTTGTCGTCTACGGCTTGAAAGAAGTTTTATGTTGCATAATGCTTGTTTTATTTATTTATTTGTTTATTTACTACAATTTTTTTGTTTAATTTTGAACAAAAAAAAAGATAAGAAAAATTAGAAGTGAATTTGTTCCTTGTCTAAAACAGGTTGCGTTTCATTATCTTCTTAAAAGATTGTCTTGCAAGCAATATGCTCATAAGGTTTAAGTTAAATATGTTCCTTTAACAAAAATAGCAGTAAATTTTCAAAATTTTTTTGGCGCAGATTTTTATAAGATTTAAGGATACATGCAATTCACTGAAAGAAACAACGCTAGAAAAACACTAGTGGTAACAAAAAATACTCAAAATAACTGGTGTTTAAAACACAAAATAATTAAAAACTTTGCAAAATAGCACCATAAAAATTGCTTGAATGGCCATACAACTGTTTCGATAGGAAAATTTTCGATCTTCGTCAGTGGCAAAAGAAGTCATTCATGGACTGGAAACCTGGAACAGGGAACTATAATAAAAACTGCAATATATAATCATCCTTTCACCTAATCATCGTTTCATCTAATCATCGTTTAAGAATAAAATAGTGAGGAGGTAGAAGGGGGAGGTTCGCCCTTTTAATCATCTAATCATCGTTTCCTATATATATATACTCTAATAAAGATATTTGTTTATTTTCCAAATATTTATATAGTTCCCTGTTCCAAGGCTTCCAGTCAAAAAATGTACTGTAAATGACTTCTGTTGTCAACGACGAAGATAGGAATTTTTCCGATCGAAACAGCTGTATGGCCGTTCAAATAATTTTTACGTTGTTATTTTACAAAGTTTTTTATTATTTTAAAACCAATGGTAGTTGAAACAGCGAAATTTTTCACGTAAGTACGACTGAGCACCATCAGTGTGAATATGACTCACCATTAGGGTGCAGTAAAAAAAAAGTTTTCTTTTTTTAATTTCAAAATCCAATACTGATCAAAAGTTGTGTTTTGTTTTGAATAAGAAAAGTGCCAAATTAAAAAAATTTTGAAGTATATCTTGAGGGTCTACTATTGCACCAAAATGTCACAAAAATACGAAAAATGGAGCATTTTAATATTATTTTTAAAATCCAATAGAAATAAAAATAGTTGGATTAAATGCTATTCAGTGACTATACAAAATTTTAGAATTGTCAGAAAATATCTTGAGGCACTACAGCGAACAAAAAAGTACGGAAAAAAGTGATTTATGATACAGAAAAGATTCAAAATCCGATAATTTGGATTTATTTAGAAGGGAACAGAAAGTTTTATTCCTGCTTTGATTTTGTATTTCAGCATAAATTTGATCATATAATCTGGAAGTGATGTTGAAGACCTGATTTTTGGAAAACCAAAGCATTTGAGTGACGATTCTTCGTTTGTGTTACCCATATACGAAGAAAATATGCTGTTTTATTTGTTTGTGTACAGAATTACTTAAAACTTGATAAAAATTCTAAGAAACCTACAATCAGCGAAATTTGTGCAAGTATGGTAGATAGATTAGAGTTAATTTGAAATCGTGTCGCAGTTCCACATGTGCCAAAAGAAACAATTTTTCAAATGATTAGATCATTTTGCAATAAATATCAAAACCTTAAGAAATGGTTTAGAAAATATAATAGAAAACAGAGAGTGAGTTAGCAGTAATAAAAAACAGAGTGAGTTTGAACTAACAAAACTTAATAGTTTTTTAGATGAGTGTCAAGAATTGCTGACTGTAAATGCTCCTTTGAAAGAACAGGCTTTTCTGTATTATGAGCGTGGCGAACGAAGGATGATTATTGGCAGTATCGATAAGACCGAAACTATTAATAATGATGCTTAAAAATGAAAGGAAATCTTTGGTATCCAGTCAGAGTTTTCTTCTAAAACTCCAAGCACTCAGAAGTATCTCCTGAAAATAAGTCAGACTGTTACTACGGGAGAATGTTCTGAAAATTTAGCTGGCAAAAGTCTTGGGAAGTTGTCCCACTTGAGATGCTTAACAATGGTTAACCAAATCTTGCACTTTTATGCTGCTGAGTCAAATCTTTCATTAAACCTCATTACATTAACATCCCATATTGTGAAGGTCTATTGCCCAGATTGGTTTATGATAAAGTCATATCCATCGCGCAAGGGTGGAGCTACCCACTTATGATCAAGCCGTCCTGATACCTTAACGAAGAACTTTTGTTAGTAATAGATCCAGTTATTTAGCAAATGGGATATTCGCTCACCCTGAAAACATTCTTTTGCCCATGCTATAAGATAGAAGAAAACACATAATATAAATTACAGTTGGCAGCTCGTAGAATTTTGAAAGCCCGAGAGCAACATGAAATCCAAAATATAAGGGATTTCAATTTTACAAAGCTGAATTTAGAGGCGCAGGATTACATTGCTCTGATTGATTGGAAATGACTTCAAGTTGCTACACCTCCGCTTATTTCAGGAATTATGAAATGATAAATTGAAAAAGATCCCAGGTATGTAATTACAACCGCGATTTTTCGACATTTTCAAACTACCACGCACATTCACCCTACAGTGAGACTTGTTTTGTAAGTTGCGGAAGCAGTCGGTGGAAAACGCCTCTGCGGAACTACCGGCAGTCTGCGGAGAACATTCAAGGGTCTCTAGATCTGTGGCACGCGGTGAACGTTTCGATCGTCCGCCATCTTGCTGGTAGTTAAGTCGAGCTATGGCAACGGCTGCCCTTAAAGGGTTGCGCCTCAACGGGTTAAAAGACTGCTCTATCTTTATTCTAGGCATTATTTAGAATATGCTACGTGCGCATAAGAGTGCCCACAATTAGCAACATATTCGCATGCCAAACAGTTTATTTACAACTACGTTTGTTAATTTTGTTAATTAGTAATACAGCATGTTTTGAAGTCGTCTATTTTAACGGATTCACATTAGCAAATTGTTTATTTTCAATTATATCTAGCATAATCTTAATTCCAAATCGTTAGTGAGATGCAAAGCATGTCATTCTATTTTATTACATCCATTTCCTGTATTTTACGTTTCTAATACATACTGCAGCTCTTTTATTTTATGCAATGGTAATGAGTCTTTTATACGTTCATCGTTAACATTAAGGTTCCATTAGTGTATATTTCTCATGACACTCATTTGTCACCACGCCTAACTGCATTTGGATTACTCGGTATTTTTAACTTCATCAGGGTTTATTTATTTTAAAACATATTTACAAAATACATTTCTTTTCTTATTGCCAGTTTTGTTTTTGGAATCAAAATGCAATCCATAGGCAATTTGTTTTACAAGATATGTTTACTAATGCACGCTATATAACTCTCTGCATTATGTGCTATTTTTGTACATCTTAATTGCGATGTTTGTAGTTCATGAGTTATTTCAAAGACAAAGACGATAGATTATTTTCCTTTGGATAAAAAATATGAAAAAAATGATCTTATCTTTATTTCAAATAACAAGAAAAAACAAGATTACTTTTACACTATTTCCTTTATATGCTACTAAATTACTTTTGTTTTTAAAAACATCATTTTTTGCTCTAGTACAATTTACTCCTGAAATATATTTTCATTTTATTACTTTAAATGTTCTGGAAAATATCCTAAAATATAGCTACGCTGATCCCTGACTAACTGACTCTGTAACAATTCCGTTTGAGCCACTCAATGATAAAATTTTTACCGTCATTAATCCAAATAGATTAAAAAGTTATTGTCTAAAAATGTAATAAAACCTACACTGTTTATACAATCCACTTGAAAATTTTCAAAGCTATGTATAAAAATGAATAAAACAATCTGCGCTACTTTAAAAATCTGAAAATCCAGTCGTTCCCTAATTTTTAGAGATTTTTCACTATTTTCAGCTCTATTTTATTTCCGATAGTAAAAAAAAAGTGAATCATTTGTGTGACAAAATTAGCTGTCACAGCTGACACTGAAGTCACGGTCATCAGTCTTTGATATGAAAATTCTTTAATGGTAACACTCTTTAATTCATCTATATATTATTTTGAAACATGTTTTTCTTTCGACAACCGAATTGAGAGAACGGCTGGGTGTAAAAACTCGGTTGAGGTGTCTGAAGAAAGGTCTCGGCCCGTAGATGTGCCATCAAAAGAGAAAATCAGAAAAAGTCGAACGGTTTAGGCGTGGCGGATCGGCAAAGGTGCAAATTTTCGCCATAGAAATAACATTGTGGTTTATTAACGCAGACGATTGCCTTAGCTCCGCAAGGTTTGATTTATTTGGAAAAATATTTGTTAGAAATTGCATCCGTTTGTAAATGCTGTGTGGCAAATGTGGCAACAGTGTGTAGTGATAATAAATGTGTTGTTCTAAATTCTGATTAGAATAAGAGCGACTTAAAAAAAATAAATGAAAACCGACTTCGAATTACTTCACCATAAATAAAAATTAATCGCATTCTAAATTAAAAGGCTTTGGCCAAATTCTCACGAAGTATAGCAGACATTGCAAAATTGATTTCAGTCTTGGAGACTTATTTTTTGACGACAAACTTGGCGATAACTCGCCAAAACTGCTAATCTTTCGCCATAGAAATAACATTGTGGTTTATTAAAACTCATTGTTGGCAGCTAAAACGCCTTCCATATTTTGACGCTTTATCGCTTATCTGTTAATCAGGAACGTGTTTTTACTGTATCCACTAATTTAGAGAAAGGCTTGGTGTAAGAGAAATTTTAAAGTGTCTAAAAAAGGCCTTAGCCTGTAGATGTGTGATCAAAAGAGAAAAATAGAAAAAGTTGAACAGATCAAACATGGTGGAGCGGTAAATGTGCAATTTTTCGCCATAGAAATAACATTGTGGTTTATTAAATACATCTGGAAATCATAAAAGCTTTCTTTATTTTGGCGCTTTATCGCTTATTTCCTTAATTTTTTCTATATATTAATTTGAAACATGTTTTTCCGGTATCCTCTAAATTGAAAGAACAGCTATGTGTAAAAATTTCGTTGAGAGGTCTAAAAAAAGGTCTTGGTCCGTAGATGTGTCATTTAAAGAGAAAAAATTCTAAAGTCGAAGGGATCAGGCGTAGCGGAACTTCAAATGTGCAATTTTTCGCCATAGAAATAACATTGTGGTTTATTAAAGACATTTTGCTGTCATAAAAAGCCTTCTTTATTTTAGCGCTTTATCGCTTATTAGCACTAGGGTGCTATTTCGTTCACGCCCAGACTTTGACTACTCGATTCTGTCGATATGATTTGTAGACAGGTTTTTTAGAGATGAACTGTCACGGTGGAAATCTTTTTAAATGTGTTTGCCACATAACGCGGAAGGGTGGGGGGATAAGTCTGACAAGGTTTGCGATTTTTGATAATTGATCGCCAAGTTTGCGGCAAAAAAAAAAAAAAAAAAAAAAACTTAAAAACCGAACCATGCCTGGCGATGGTTGTAAAATAACTTTAGTAGGCAAATTTAATATAGATATTAATTCCAAAGATGTGTTTTATGCAACGAGAAAGACAAATATTGCACATTCATGGATTATGATGCTCATTCCGAACAGTATTTAAAATGGTGAAGTATAGTTGGAATATGCTTTGCGAAGATTGTAAAACAGTTTTAGCAGCTATAGATTTCGATTCCGAAGAAAAATTTTGTGGAACAAGGAAGAGAAATACGGCACGGCCATGAATAATGATACACTTTTCAATTTAATGAAACAAGGAAGGAAAATAGGAACGGCGCATGGATTATGATACGCTTTTAATATACAGCCCTGAGTATTTAAAATATGAAATCTTTCAAACTTTTCTCCATACAAATACATTGTGGTTTGTTAACGACATTGACGCCAGTTATAAACTCCTTCTTTAGTTAGCGATTTATCTTTTATTTCTTTAATTTTTCCGTTTTCTGTCTGATATTGTAACTCTTTACCATCAAGGGTAGCTTGAGAAAAGGCAATAAAGCAGGGAGCGCGCGATCGCCATTTGGCGGATTATATTTTTTTGTCTCTTGCAGAATTCCGAAATTTTTCACTATTTTCGCTTCATACTTTTGGCGTTTACCTTTCATCGCCCGTATTTTCTCATGGAATGTTGTATGTCACTCTTTCAATGGTTAGATCAAAGAATGCTGTGGCAGTCAAGATCGTTTAAGAGAATTCACCTGGACGTTTCGTGGTCGATGACTTTACCCAAAATATCGTCTTCAACGAAATGCTCAATTAGAATTTGTAACTGTATTTGTTCATTCGTCATTTAATATCTACTCTTCTTTTTTTTTACTTAATAAAGATAATTAAAAACAAATTTTAAAGATTTCAATCATTTCATCGTCATTGTACAGTTGCTAAGAACTGGCGTGAAACCTTTTGTTTACTTTCTGTCACAAGTCATGTTCCGTCCGCGTCGCTCTTTGATTTTTCCTGTTAGTTTTGTTCTAGACCTTGGTGACATTCTTGATCGTTCCCATTTATTTTTGAATATTATAGTCAATAAAGTGACCGTCGAATTCGACGGGTTCCAGCTAGTTATCTATTATAGCTAGGTTGGTTATGTAAACTGAAAATAATGTTCAAAATAAGGTAGGAAAAAAGACTACATAAAGAAAAAATCGTCTTGTATATTTTGTAAATATTACACTTTTTAAATTTGTATTTGACCCCCGTACAAAAAAAGATTCAGTTCGTAAAATTTGCACCATACACTAATGAGGTGATGTTCAAAATTTCAGTCTTTCATCATGAGGTGTCTCAGAGTTATGAAGATAAATATATGCTGGCAACCATTCATCAATGGCTTTCGGAGGGAACAAATCACATCGGATGATCGTTTTTCAGGGGTCGTGCAGAAATTACAGAAGAAAATTGTTTATTGCAGTCTAACCCCACTAAAAATAATCTTAAGATTTTCTTCAGAAAATGCCATATTCTTCAGACATTCTGCAGAAATTTTATGATAATTTAGAGATTAAACCTTATCTTCAAAATATCTGTAGATTGTTTACAGATATTTTGCAGACATTTTGAATATCTTAAAACGACAGACATTTTTCTTAATATTTTCTTAAGAATATAAAGACAAACCCGCAGATTCAACTTTGTTTTCATAATAGATGTAGATTTTTTTTTGCAGTTGTCAAAATTTGTTAACCTGCAGTTAAATTCTACCTTCCTCAATAAAAATAAATAAAGTGTCCCATTTCGGGGGGGGTAGCAGCCCCTCAGGCTACGCCCCTGCTGTGCAACATAGTATTAATTAACTTGCAGTTAAATGCTACCTTCCTCATTAAAAATAAGAAAAGGGTCCCATTTCGGGAGGGGGGGGCAGAAGCCCCGGATTACACAGAATGGATGTAGTATGTTGCCAAAGTAAAGAAAGCGAAGTTATAATTTTTATGTATTGTTAAAATATCACAGGTTAGAGAGTAACTAAGTAATATCATTTCATTCGCTTTAGTCGTAATTATGTGATGCGCGAATGAATATTGACGCATATTTAAATATTTTTCACAAAATCTCAAAATCTAATCAACATTTTTGAAAAACTGGAAGCCTAGAATTTAAGTTGAGTGACAACCTATCATGCCACCCAATTTCGTTTCATTCCCTGCAGTCTTTATGTCGTGATGCTGGAACAAAATTTCAGCATTTTAAAACGATTTTCGCAAAACCTGAAAATGTAATCAAAATATTTTAAAAATTCAACGTCTATAAATTAAGATTAGCAGCTACCTATCATATCACTAAATTTCGTATTAGTCGATGATGTTTGAAGAAATATAAACGCATTTTGAGAGAATTTTCTCAAAATCTAATAAAAATGTTTAAAAACTTGGACACCTATAGTTTATGTTGAGCAACCATCTATCATGTGACCCATTTTCATATCATTCGCTTTAGTCGTTATTACGTAAAGTGGGAACAAAGATTCACTCAGTTTTAAACGATTTTCACAAAATCTCGAAATCTGATCAATTTTTTTTAATTAGATGCTTATAGTTTAAGGTGAGTGACCACCTATCATTTCACCAAATATCATTTTTTCACCTTTGCAGTTAATACGTGATGTGCACAAATTTACGCAGTTTGAAAGGATGTTCCCAAAATCTCAAAATCCAATCAAGATTTTTTAAAAATTGGACGCCTATATTTTAAGTTGAGTGATCACCTATCATGACACCCAATTTTATATCATTCGCTTCAGTCGTTTTTACGTGATGCTTGAACACAAATTTACGCAGTTTGAAAGGATTTTCGCAAAATCTCAAAATCCAATCAAGATTTTTTAAAAATTCGACGCCTATGTTTTAAGTTGAGTGACCACCTATCATGACACTCAATTTCATATCATTCGCTTCAGTCGTTTTTCTGGTAACTATACATAATCACATCATGTTTTGGGCTTTACAGACTTTGAGCAAAACATATTTAGCTGCTTTTCAAAATTATGTTTGTAATTAAAGATCTGAAAAAATTCCTTCTACCACCACCCAATACAGAAATTAGAAAATCAAGTCAAGTAGTGTCACCCAGTAGAAAAGTCTGCATTTCAGTAATATTATTAATTTCTTTTATTTAAAAAAGAAAAAGAACATCTTTTTAACATTGGTAATCGATTCGATTGTGAATACATTGAGCTGACGTCACTATGCCTTTTAAGACTACTAAAAGTTGAGCTTATTCTAGCATTGGTCCTTCCGTGTTATCAGAATTATCGTCTGCAGGAGGCCTTGAGTTTAGAATTAATAGGTGGCATTTTAGTCTGTTGCTTAGGTTTATGAATTTAATTACTTTAACTCACTCAACTGAAAATGTTCTTCATTTTGAATGTTGCAAAATCACTTTTGAAACGTGATGCATTAAAAATTTCCCATTTACTCATTTAATTTTGTATTTAACCATGCTACAACCGTAACATTACGTAACATATGCATGCTGCAAAATAAAATTACTTATCGATTGCATTTCGCTATTTTTGGTATATTTCTTTTTATTTATTAATTTTTTTTTTAGATTTTAGAACAAAGTTTTAGATACCTAATACAAATGTAGTAAAATCTAAATCAATACGGTAAAATCTTCTTCCAGACGCAATCATACCTTAGTTAAGCACTCCCAAGGGTAAAATAAATCATTTGAAATCTAAAATGTTTTTTTTTTATTATTATTAACGAAAACGCTTGAATGTTCTTACAGTGGCAATCAAATCTAGTTCAATCATAGCACAAGGAATAAAATGGCGGCTTTCACAAGGGTTGCCATATATTCACAGAACGTTGCCAAGGATATGACTGGTTAAAAAAAAAAAAAAAAGGTCATCTTTAATATTGAACTCCTGGTATCCAAACGATCTTGCTATTTGAAAATAGTTAACTTTATGTTAACACACGTATTTATTTCTTGTGAATCTTAACTTGGCGTAATTCCAACTTCATGTTTTTTCGAATCCAACATACTTTTAAGAGCTTTCCTGCTTTGTTGCGAAAGCATAAATCGTTCTTTGCTGGAGCAAGGTCGTCAAATATGGTAACCTAGATGCTCATTTCTTCTGTTTTTAATTAATATCTTCTAAATAATTCGAATTTCAAAAAATTTTTTGCGGCACTGGCTTTTTTTTAACCTATTTAGCCTCTGTGCCAAATTTGGCCCGGATCCGACAAGCTCTCTGGCCACCTATAGCGAACACACACACACATACATCTCATTAACATACTACTCTATTATTAAAGAGGATAATTGCAATTTTTTAACTATATCTTTCCCCTTCTTGTTCTTTATACTCATGGTATGGTCTCATAATTTTAGCTATATTTTTAGCGCACAGTTTTAATAGCTGACTTACTTTTACAATCAAAAGCTATGTGTGTTTTATCAGCTAAACAAAGTAATTAAAATTATGTGATGAAATATGTGTATTCAAAGTAAAAAAACAAGGGTTGTTCTGTCCACTGGCATACTAAGTATTTAAAGTTTCAAGAATAATATTAAAATAAAAGTATAGATTTTTAAAAATATAAATGTGTATGAGTGAAATAGGAAGTTTTAAAACATCTAAATGTTTGAATAAAATATAAGAATGGACCCAGCATCTGTGTAAAAATGGGGCCCCCATTACAAGAGTGGTTTCAAGATGCATCCCCCCCATGTTATACCTGAAATTTTTGTAGAAAAAGATTGTCTTAAATCAAAGACAAGCTAAATATGACATTTTAGTAAATATTTCCAAATAGTTGTATGCCTATAAGGTAAGTGATATTCGGTTATTTATTTGCTCAGTTATGTTCGTAAATATGTACATTCACTTAGATAGCTTTTCTATATACTTAAAATAATTATAAGCACAAATTGTTATCTTTATTTATTTTAAAATTACAAAATGTGTACTTTGGGTATATTTTGATGTTTTGAGCAATTGGTTTGAATAGCTCACTTACGTTTTTAATTGAAATTTTTATATCTGGATTTTTTTTTCGATTAAACAAAAGATTCAAAATTACATGATGAAATATATCTATTAGTAATCTAAAGTAAATTTAACAAGGGGATTATCTTGCCACTGATATAGCCAAAATTCAATATTTCAGTTTTCAAGTCTAATGTAAAATTAAAATGTATGATAATATATTTTGAGAAATCTGAATATCTAAAGTGAAATGCAACATTTTAAAAAATGAACTGCCTGAAATTAGAATTGTTTAGTTTAAAACTACAATCTTTAAAATAATATATAATAATAATGCTTTAGAAAATCTTATTTGGCCCATTAAATTCTTAAGAATATCTGCAGAATAATACAGCTACTAAAAAAACTTCAGAAATTCTTAAATTATTTGGCCCATTCAATTCTTAAGAAAATCTGCAGAATATATTCTGCAGATTTTCTTACGAATTGAATGGGCCAAATAACTTAAGATTTTCTGCAGTTTTTTTTTTTAAAGAAAATCTTAAGATTATTTTTAGTGGGGAATGTTCACATTCTAATTCATGCACCACTGTTTAAAGATATCTATGAGACGTTTTATGATGAAAGGATGAATATGTATATTTGTACATCATCTCATGAGTGTGTGGGGTCCATTTAACTAATTGGGATTTTTTTCTTTTTTTGTGTGTGTGATACTGGGACTGTATGCAAATTTAAAGCTTTTTTGAAAATTAACGAGGGAAATTTTTTCTTAACGTAGTCTTCCTTCCAAACTTTTTTTGAATATTACTGTGAATTTACATTGCCCACCTATCTCTGAAATATGGAGAATTAAAGCGTGTTACGACCTTTTTGAAACACCTCGTATATAGTTGTTCTTCTATATCAGTGTGAAAGAGGCTGCGTTTTCAAAGGCAGAAGTATTTCTATACTTCACAAGTATAACCAAAAAGTAATTATTTTAATTTTTCGAGTGTAACTCGTAGTGGCAGATAACCCTCAAGTTTTTTGTTAGAGAAATTAAAATATTTCTTCATATTATCCTTGGCAGCATCTTATCTGCAGGTAGTCTGTCGTTATTTCTTCAAACATTGATTTTTGGCTAGCCCAATGGTTAATAAGCATTGAACTTGTATCTGCAAGGTTGCAGGTTCGATCCGTTAATCCGAAACTCCTCTTGTCGAACGCTAGCAGTTTCCCATGGGTGCGAATTTTCAGAAGTCTTCTCCCTTCTGAAGGGGCTGAAGATTGTGGAGAGAAACTCCAGGAAGGAGGTATGTAGCAGTAATCGACACACTCGGTGACGTGAGCTTTTCTCTCGACATGAAAACAAACAACTGATTGTCTTTTATGATGATGCAGTTATTACAAAAATGGGCTTAAGTATAGACTAGTATATATACAATATAGTATATAATGATGAATATAACAACCTACGCATGCATCGTAGTCAGATGATACAGATGCCCGCTATGCGTCTATATCATTGAAGGTTCTGCAGGTAGTTTTACGGGGATTCCCAGGTTTTGTGGAAATTTCTTTTTTGAAAGATGAATACTTATCTAGAAGAAATATTTTAAAAGTTAATATAGCTCAAGCATATTGCATATAAGTATAGGTACTGTGGCGTCATAAATAAAGAGATGGGGCCCTTTTCCTCACACAAATCACTTTATTAGACCGCACATAAAAACACATAAAAGAGTTGGAATTTTCAATATGTTAGATGGCTAGGTTCACAATCTAACATATTGAACCTACACAGGCCTAACACCAGAGGAAAAGTACCTCTGCTCTGGTCACTGTCTGAAACTCATCTCTTCTCATCTATTGAGATACTGATCTCGGCTCTGGGCTGGAATCTCAGGTGGATTACTATCACGTTTGAGTTTGAAGTAAGTGTTCGTAAGTTACGAGATTCTCAAGTCGCTATAACGTCAAATTCTGAAGAGCATTTGAAATACTCAGGGATTTATGCGTGATATAATGTTAGAACTGCACATTATCAAAGATCTATAGCTTCTTGTCGAAGACTTTACGATACCGCTCAGATAAAAGGTTATCGGAAAGATTCACGTATTGAAGGGTAAGAAAAAAGGAGCATCACAGATATATATCAATAAGTACTAATTATTCATAATTATTCGGACAACGTATCAGTATATGCATATTCATATACGCACTAAGCATTCTGTTTTCACGGGCTGTTATGGTTTTAGACTATGTGCGTGCATTATTTTTTTTATCTGATTATGGCATGCATACAATCACAAAAATATAAAACGAAATACTTTAATGGCATTAAATTGGGATAACTTACAGTTTTACTTCCAGTACTCTGTGACTGTGTGTAAGCTTCTTAATCATTCATTATTGCATTAGTATGATTAGTGACATTTTTCCTACCCTCGCGAAAACTACCACTTTTTTACTTCATAAAATTTGCCAAATTTATGTTCGCCTAGTTGAAGAAACACAATCGGTTATTATTACTGTTATTATTGTGGGGAGGGCGCATTTAAAACGTTATAACAATTGACAAGTTTTGCATACTAATAAAGTTTTTTAATGTTCCTGTTACATAACTTGGTTTTTATGCCACTTTAATTTAAATGTGCACCATATAAAAATTGTTTCAAGAAAGAGGGGGAAACTTTTTTTTTTCCTTTAAAAAAATAAAAAGTGTCTGCGGTTCCGTTTTCTTCAAAGAATAATAAAGCAGGATTAGTAGTAAATCATTTTCTTTATATGCCACTAAATTAATTTTCTCGTAATCTCTTTTAAGACATTCTTAAAAAAAAAGAACAGTTTTGAATTTTTTACTTCCGTTATTCTAAGAAATATTCGTTAAAGGAAATTTGATTCTCTGCATGGTACAAAATATGGGGCTTCGGATTTTTTCTTTAATCAAGTAAATTTTCATTATGCTATTTAAGAGGATACTTCTAATGTTGCTTAGATTTTTCATAGGCATGAAATGATTATAAATAATGTTTGCTAATTCTTATTCTAGTAAGAAATCTTTCGTTCAAAGTTTCAGTTTGTCAAGGTTGTTTGTTTACGTTTGATCTTTTTTAAATATTCTATTAATGCCGTATAGAATCGTTTTATCTTTCTTAAATATTCTATTAATGTCTACAAAGAAAATTTAGACTTTGTGTATTCTGAATACAATTTTAATATGTATTAAAACCAGTTTTACTGCAAACCATTAAAAAAAAAGAGATGTTTTCGCTTATATATTTCTATCTACAGGGTGATTCCAAATTAGATTAACAAATTTCTAGGAGAAGTAAGCTACAACAAGACGGTTCAGAATCACATAGCAATGTGGGGTCGGCAACGTTGTCTTCATGTACCTGTTAAAAATCATTTTGGAAAATGTATTGAAGTACTCGTCTAATTTCTTAACCAAGTTTCAAAAACAATGGGCTCTTCTCCGAGAATTTCACAGATGCAATGAAAAAGAATTTCTGAATTAACAAATTTTATCAAGTGAAATCTGTGAAAGATGCATTGGTTTTTGAAAAATCGTGGTCGGAAAGTTCACTATTACTTAAATACTTCTTCTAAATTGATTATTAATAGGTACATGAAGACGACATTTCCGACCAAACATTGCTAAGCGATTCTGAACCATCGTGTTGTAGCCTACCCTTCCTAGAAATTTGTCAATCTAATTCAAAATCACCCTGTACATATAAAGCATAACATATGTTCCCTTTTTCATATGTTCCTTGTACAAGCACGCATCATTAGACCTACTTATTTGAAATATTGCATGCATATTCGAAAAATCAAAATAAAATAATTTTCTAGAATCATTACGTTCTATGTTTTTTGGAAATCTTATCCCAATTTTAAGTAATTTTAAATTTTGAAGTGCCTTTTCAAGAGCAAGCTGCTAATGATGTAAATCACACCAGCCACAATTCCTTAACTTTAAATGTTCTGAGTTTCAAATTTGATAACTGACTTTCACTGCCGGATTAGACTACAAATGAAAATTCTTTCGTCAATTTCACAAATAAAATATAATTTTGAATAATAAATGATTCATGTTATGTATCATAAAAATTTCACATATTTCTTTCAAACTGCATATTTTTCAAAAAATAAATTAGTTATTCACAAATCTGATGTAGGAAATTTAGCTTGCACTCAGCGAACTTGTTTAAAATTCAGAATTTTCAATTTGAATGTCAGAATTTTTAAGTCAGAATGCTTTGTGATAAAGCATAATATTAAAAATCTTCTCATTTAGAGAAAATCAAAAACTAAACATAAAAGGGCCGCCCAGAAAGTAAAGCACCCGTTTGATAATTAAAAATAACCACTAGTAAACTTTTTATTTTTACATGTAACTACATTAAGCTATTTTTTCAGCTATCATTTCGTATGCCTTCATCCTATAATTCTGCCGCTAGTCCATTCAAAAATTTAAGCACTGTTGCCTTAATGTTGGTGAATATTGTGGTGCACTTACGAAACTCAGCCAGGCTATTCAAAATCACAGAGAAGCCTATAGTCAAAAAGCTGTGAACATCTACCCTACAACCGCTTGGGAAATGTAAAAGTTTCAACATACTTTTCTAAACTCTTTGGATGACCAATTTATCCGATCGGCCTAAAGCATCTTTCTGTGCATTTGCGCGTGACGTGTCATTCGAATAGGTTTTCTGAAATGACGAACAATTTGGTATATATCAAGGAACTGCGATTTTTAGTAGATCTGAGACACTCATCGAAGCAACATGCTTTTCCTCTGCATTTCAGAATTATAAAATACAAGGAATTATAAAATACAAAAGAAAAAAGTAAAGCTAACCAATGATAAAAAAAGTACAGGCTTGAATAGCTAAAGAGTAGAAAAAGAACTATTAATGTAGAAAAGTTAATTTTGAAAAAGAAATAAATGTATTTTTTAGAATATGAAAAACAAATTTCATTAATAATAAAACAAATAGCAATAGTAATATAAATAACTCGGCTGTTCGAGCCTCGTCAGGGGGAGACCCCCCCCCCTTGAACAATCCTAATTTTTTAGTTTCATTATTGCCATATTAAAACGATATTAATTGACTGTCATTTTATCTCTCACCCCTTTTACATTTTCTTTTATTCTTCCTTTACATTTATTTCATCGACTGAAAGTAGGAGAGTTTCCTGATCTTTCCTTTCAATTTCAAATATGGGTCGATGATAACTGAAATAACTTATATAATTTTCAGTATCTAGCTTAACACACAAAAATATTTGGTTTTCGTTATTTGATTTTGTTGAGAGAGCTTTAGGCAAGTAAAGTTCCTGTATTTCGCCTGGTAACCCTATTGGCGAGTCATCCAGCGTGGATAAGAATCCCAGGCTGTTAGGCTTATGCTTAAAATTATTCTTTTTTCCACTTTTACATTCGCAAGCCCAGTGCCCGATGCGTTTACACCTTTTACAAGTTATTCTTGATGCATCCTTAATTTTATGAGTCCATGTTTAATGTTTCCATGTTTCGTAATTATTCAGCGTTTCAATTCACCAAGTTCCAGTCGCCATTTTGAGGATGAATGATGCAGCCTTGAAACCAACGCTAAAAATCGGCAAATAAATAAATTAATCCATCTGGTGTCCATAACCTTTTAGAAATGTTAGCAGAGTTATGGCACAAGCATAGAAAGCGTGGGATTTTAACATAACATTTACTTTATTAAATTAGAGGGGAAGAAACAGGCAAATCACATAACAAAGTAACATCAAGAAGGAAAAAAGTAAAGAAGTAAAAAGAATTCGTGCGCAAACACAGTTACAGTTAAGTAGATGAATGTTTATTGGGGAATGCAGAATTCAGGAGGATAAGACATTGCACAGTAAAAAAATAAACAATTCAATACTCAACAATTTTCCTAAGCTGTTGAAATTTTTAGGATTGTAACCTATTTATAGAAAAATACATGTGATGCATATTCTACAGCTTACGAAATATTGTAGCAATAGATTAAAGCTTTTGTGAACTAATAATATTTAAATATATGTAAAATGCTCAATATATAGATATGGCATACTTTTCTGTCTCATTTTTATCTCTCATTTTTGGGACACATTTGTCGGACAATTTTGAATAAAGGGGGTGATAGATAAAATTATATAATCATTAAAAAATAATAATATAAACTGTATGTAAATCATTATGCTATTAGTGCGTATACAACTCGATAGTATATTTGTAACAATGCACTGAGTGTGGCTTATGTCTAGATGCTAGAAAAAAACACCCCGAAAAGTAAAATGTACCAGTAATCAACAATACCTCAATTTTTTTTATTATTTTTTGTATGAAATATATAAATATACATTTTTGCACATTTTATAATATTTTTTATACATAGTTTTCATGTTTTATAAAGAACCATCATCCATCCCCCATACTCTCCATCCAAAAATTCTTATTTGGACATACAAAATTACTAAGTTCACACAGGATGTATGATTTATTTTAAAAATCTATCAGGATATTGATAGTTTAGAGCTATTTTATATAGGTATGTTAAGTTATTAGCTTTAAAATTATTGGTACATAGAGACTCTATTCTATACTTATGATTATCGATTATATTTCTAAAAGCAGAAATTTGGAAACATGATGAAAAATGAGTAATTGCATTAACTTGAAAATTAAAATCATCTCTTTTATTATTTATATTGAACGATAGTCTCTTATCGCATTAATTTTAATTTGTAAGTCTAGAAAATTTAGTAATTTACTATCATATGTATACTTTATTATTTCTAGGCCTGAATGGTAAGCTATTGGTCATTAGCGTCGCAGTCTGTAAATTATTGGAGGGGGAGGGGGACCAAACACCAAAGATGTATTTAAGAGGGGTACTCCACCCCTCAAAATTTTGAATTTTGTTACTAAAATGATATAGTCTTTTAGTGAAAAATTTTGCCTTTTTTGTCGTTTGGATCCATTCCGAAATTTTTTGACCCCTTCCAAAATGTTTTTCTGGATATTTGCCTTCCAAAGGCGTAACTTAATAAGAGCAAAATGGGTCAATTGTTTGTCCCCCTTCCCAAATTCAATGAATTCAGATTTCACCTATTTGAAAATTGTATTTTCTACGATAGTAAATATCCCCCCCCCTTCAATATTACTCTCCCAATCGCGCCAACAGGGAGAAGGACAAATAACAAAATAACATTTTTTACTATACACCATCTTTAACTACATGCCAAACGCTATCATTAGCATTAGACAAGGGAAGAGTTTGGGGGTCCACGCCCTCCCCAACTTTGAATCTTTCTGGCACATAAATTACTATTTGTAGAACTGTATTGAAAAACTACCATATTGGATCATAAAACTTAGGTTGGGATGAGCTTATCAAAAAAGACAATTTTGCCTATCCAAAGTGTATCCAAAGTGTATTACCGGTCAATAACAAAAAAGTACTTTTCCCTACTAATTTCCAAGAAAATATTACCCACCCGTGTACCTCCCCCTCCTTCCCACCCGCCTTCTGTCTTGCTCTGACTATTCATATACCCGGATCGATTATGTACGTAGGTCTGTGTTTTTATTCCTCAGAAGGAAACGGACGGAAGTCTTTTGTGAGGCATCTTCAAGTGTTCGCACATGGCAGAAAGCCGAAATTTGAACTAACCACTCTTCTCGATATCAAGCCGAAGAGCGACTTTGCGCGGTCTTTAAAAGAAATTACGCAAATAAGAAGAATAAACCAAATGCCTTGGGCAGACAGCAAGATAAGAAATCCTGGTGTGAGATTCTCCATAGGGGAGCATCCGACTCCGATACTATATTGCCCGGCAGTCTTTTTAAAAAAATGAAGTACCCACCTCGAAGTGAGAGAAAAAGTAGCTTTGGGATGTGACTTCGTCTATCTGTTTTCCTTTTTCTTTTACTGTTAGGGCATTTTAAACGAAAATTATACAGTATTCCTCAGCATCCCTCTGTCCCACCCTAGTTAAAACATTTTGGGGACGTGTCCCCTGGTCCCCACAGCTTGCGACGCCCATGTTATTAGTAAATATTCAGAATCACTATAATTATTGTCTGATTGTAATTATGTCATCTATGTACCTATATATTATAAGAGATTGATTATATATATACAGGATGAAGCTAAACTCTTGGGAAAATTTTTAATGGGTGATCGGGTACATAATAAGGAATCAGAATCACATAACAATGTGGGGTCGGCAACGTCGTCTTCGTGTAGCTGTTAATAAACACTTCGGAAAAAAGTGCTGAAACAACAGTGCGCTTTGTATTTTTCTCCAAAAACATATCTCCTGGATAGTTTAAAAAGTTTATTTAATTTCATGGATGAATCGGAGACGAGCCTATTGTTTATGAAACTTGGTTAAGAAATTAGACGGAGACTTCAATGATTTTCCAAAATTGATTATTACCGGGTAAGTTAAAACTGCATTTTTCACCCCAGATTGCTATGTGATTACGATTCCTCATTGTGTGTCCTATCACCCCTTAAAGTTCACCCCCAAGAGTATAGATTCACCCTGTATATATATGTATATATATACGACTTTTTGAAATATATATACATTTACTTTAGACACTTATAAACACCCCATCAAACCGTTTTAAAATATTCCCTGATTATATATTACCATTTCCTAAATAAAACCTACATTTCCCCAGCCCAACCGCATTGGCAAATGCAAATTCGAGCTATACCATTCGTTTGTACCGGAATGTACCGAAATATATTCGTTTGTACCGATACCGATATCGGGATACAACGTCCCCTTTGCGGTCGGGCTGGGGAAACGGCAGCCAGACCACAACGCCAATTGCAAATTTGAGCTATGCCATTCGTTTGTACCGGAATGTACCGGAATATTTTCGTTTGTACCGATAGCGATATCAAGATACAAAGCCCCGGATTGCACTTCTTCCTGTTGGCGAAAAGTATTGTGTTCGAGTAGTCTGTTAGTTCTGAGATATGTTACTCCTGAAAAACTCGCGTAACATCCCATTCGCGTAAAATAGATCACGTTGTAGCGATAGTCCACTGTTTTTAATTCTTATAATAAAGGACTATGCGCAATTTCCCACTAAAAGAAATGTATGATTGATATGTATTTAACTCTTATAATAAAAGACTATGTCCATCATGTATATCCATCATGTATATGTCCTTATAATCATTAAATACTTTTAGTCATTTATTATCATATAATACAGCATAACTTCTTTATAGCTGACCCGGTACTATGTATACTTTCATATCATAGAGCTTCATTCTGCCCATATTTTCTTTTGAAACAACCAACAACAATTTCTTAAACTCTTCGTAACCAACATACTCGGATACCTAAAATGTAATAATAAAAGTCATCAAAATAATTCAGCTCTCATATGACGAGAACATTTACATTCATTCCACAGTAGGGTATATTACACAAGAAACGTTGTATTTAAAATGCGCCACGGTTTCCTTGCGTGCAAAATGAAATTGGAAAAGCAAACTGGAAGTGAAAAGTTAGATTAAACAGGCACCATCCTCATACTGCTTGTGGCAAAGTGTAGTCACGTACATTAGACCATTAGAGATAAAACAAGACAAACTTTTAAGATAGAAAAAAACGCGGAACGATTTTTTTTTCTTATATTCCGAATAAAATATTTTTGTGAACTATAAAAATATTCTTTTATTCTGAGGATAGAAAAGCGGAAATTGAAGCTTTTATAATTTTTAAGCTTTATGCATCATATCAAAGTATTTATTTATGTTACAATAATTTAATCATTTAACCTTTTTAACAGCAATTATTTCAAATTTTAAACTTTTCTCCTTATTCTCAATTACCTGTTGAAATGTCCAATATATATATATAAACGAGTTTATATCTTTGGATTTTAATTTTGAAATTTAAAGGTTAATTTTCTCTCCAAAACGGGCTTGTAGTTACGTCAAAAATCTATTACTTTATGTTTTTCAATCATCAGATAATCCTGATGCATAGCAAAGCTTCTTTCATTTGTTTATGAAAATAGTTTTCTGGAAGACTACAAATAACCATTAATTTCATTGTAAAGAAATGTTTACGGTAAATCTCTTAATATTACACGAATTATTATTGTGTCTCCGCAGGAGGAAAAAAAATATTTTTTATTTAAAATATCAATGTAGTAACTGTATTATTTAAAAAGACAGTCGTCTTCTAATTATTTGATATCCTTTATACTGGATGTTTCGAACTGCTTGACCACAGGGGCATTTTTAATCTACTGACTTTAGCATTATACGGGTGATTGCATATTGCAAATTACTGTATCACGACTTTGAAGGAGGATACAATTTTGAAGGAGCTATACTTACAAAATTCCAAGATGCACACATTTTTTGTAAAATAAATAAAAACTCCGTAAAAGTACTTATAGCTTGAACTTATGAATATTCGATGTGACCACCACCAGAACAACATGAACGGGTACCATTCTGTAGCAGAATTCTTCCCTGCGGTTTTTTCATCATGTTATACAGTTTCAATGGGTGCAGTTATACTCGTTTTCAAGAATGTCAGCTGGTAGAAAATGTAAGAAACAGTTTTTCGCCTCTTCCTAGCCTTTTAGTCTAAACCCTTTGAAGTGCATGCATTTCACAACAATACACAAGACGAACTGGATAGACTGGCCAACGCTGAAAAAGTGCAGCCGTTGTCATCTATCCATTTAACTAACAAGAAAATGCCGGAAGTGTGTTTCCCAGTGGGAGCTATTCAGAAGTAGGACATCTTACGTTTTGCATTTGTTTTTTATCGCAA
This sequence comes from Cheiracanthium punctorium, assembly GCA_038373885.1. Classification (NCBI taxonomy): domain Eukaryota; kingdom Metazoa; phylum Arthropoda; class Arachnida; order Araneae; family Cheiracanthiidae; genus Cheiracanthium; species Cheiracanthium punctorium. Next base: position 238,556 of record JAWZYV010002198.1, read on the forward strand.
TACATCATATTTATAAAATATAATTAACAAATACAAAATCTGCAAATGGAATTATAAATTACATATACTTTTTTATTAAAAAATGTAGTTTTTATGGATATTACTTTCCATGAAATTTCAGAAAGCAAGAATCAGCACATGTGCTTATAACTACAAATAAAGTCAATAAGAATTGATAAAATGAACGAACGCATAACGCACAAGAGAATATTGCTCCATTGTGTTGGTCTCTCTTTTTTGACCCCAGGCTAATCTTTACTGATATCTAAATATTTGTAAACAAAGACCAATTCTTTTTCTTTTTTTTCTTGTTTGTATTTTTTGAACTTTTTCACAGATGGCAACTTCCCATCGACTTTCAAAAATTAATGAAGTTGGTGGGAACTATACTTCCCACGGCCTTATAAAGAAAAGTACAGGAAAGTACTTCAGGAGCAACATACCTACACGGTTAAGCCTTTCTTGCTCCTCAAGAAAACCATTCTTTAGGGAAACTTTACTTTTTTTTTTACATATTATAGGAATACATCATAAATTTAATTACAAATATAATATTTCAAATTTGAAAAATGAAGAGTGAAGTTTGAAAAGTGACGTTTACAAACAAAAAGCAGGCATAAAATTGGTTTTTTAACCCTTTAAATATTTTTCCGTTGCTTCTCATAAACTTTCATTTCATCCTATTTATATGTATACATATTTACAAACTTCAATTTTATTTTCTTTTTTTTTTTTGCAGAGAAGAGGGTGATTTATTTATTTCTTAAATCCTTCTGCGATTTTAAAATGCTTATTTTTGCTTTAATCGCGTTGTCTAACTGTATAATACACAATATATATCGTTAGAATAAAATAACTATTCATCTTCGAATTATGTCTCTTTCATAAATGGAAAAAAGTTGGAGTGACTCTACTCGACTTTCCGAACACTTACGATTAAGATCATTACAAAGCATTTAAATAAATTTTAATGGATGAATAATTCAAGCATGTACCAAATTGATGCTCAATGGAATGCGCCGTTTAAACGTTAGCGCACTTTCAAGAATTTCTCCCCATATGCCATAATGTAAAAGAAATCTTTTTCGTAGCCCTGTAGAAAAACTATTAGTCCTGCACTCATCAAAATCAATACCGGTCTTCCGATGGTGGTTTATAACATATATACCCAATTTGAGCTCAATCGAATGTACCGTTTAAACGCTAGCGTACTTTCAAGAATTTCCCTCCATAGGCCATAATGTAAAAGAAATCTTTGTCATAGCCCTGTAGAAAAACTATAAATCCTATATACACCAAAATCAATACCGGTCTTGCGACGGTGGTTTATAACATATATACCATATATACTTTGAGTTCAATCGAATGCCCCGTTTAGGAGCTATCGTGTTCACTCACATACACACAAACACACATACACACACACACACATAGATGCATACATCTCGTAAAAATAGCATAAATGAATTCAGAAGACCTCAAAACGTGTAAAAACACCAAAATCTGGAAGTCGAATTTTTTCATGATTACAATACTTTCCTTACATGGTACATGCTGGGAAAGTAATAGCAATACTATTAAAAATAAAAATTAAAATACAAATTATTCATGCATTTTTGAAAATTCATATCCGTGAAATTAATAGTTTTAAAAATTATGCAAATTTACGTTTGCTGCAAAATCTGAATAATTTTTATGAAACAAATCTATGAGAGAATGAAGATTAGAATATGCAGTAAAACAATTTTTTGACATCTTATTTTTAATTTAACACGAGTATCCCATAAAAAAACAATGACTTTATTAAAAGAATGCAGAAAATGCATACGATATTGATAAATATTCTATTGTTTTCCCAATTTTACACACTCGACAGAATGTATCATCCAACTTGTAACAAATTTCAACAGAAAAAGTTATTAAGAAAGTATTTCACGTTGTTGCATAAACACGTATTTCACGCATATACTAAGCAAATGATACAGTCTTTTAAGCAAATAAAAGAATGGTCAGCGAAAGTTTGTTTCCAATTATAAGAGAGCTTTCTAGTTTCAGTACATAAAAAAGCACCAGAGAAAAGAAAGTGCACTCTACCTTAGAAAATATTTTCAGAAACTTCTCCATGAATTACACATCTTTTTATGCTTAGATGATCAACTTATTAGAAACGGAATTGCTTTTCAAGAATAAATTTGACTGTTAGAGCTATATAATTGAATATTTCCACGGCATAGTTAATTGTTCTTTAAGCTAAATCACCAATACATATAGTTTTAAGGCTGTTAAGGCTGGATTAAATATACTAGATGTAAGTATAAAGTATCAATTTTCGGTTAAATATTTTAAATGTTTTCAATGTTTATGCTTGAATGTATATCTTTGATAAAATAAATATATAGTTTAAAAAACCAAAAAACACAACAATTAGTGAACAATTAGTGATCAATTGAACTAACTAAAAGGCGAAAAATAATTCTTAATATAGAAATAAATTAATGAACGAAAACTAATATTATTGTGAAAAAAGCGTGGGGTGCTTTGTGCTATATTTTTTGTATCATTTTTGTACTAATCGTACCGATCGAATATTCTCAAGAACTGATATATGGAGCACCCCACGCTTTTTTCACAATAATATTAGTTTTCGTTCATTAATTTATTTCTATATTAAGAATTATTTTTCGCCTTTTAGTTAGTTCAATTTATCACTAAAGCGTGTTTTTTGGTTTTTTAAACTATATATTTATTTTTCACTTTTTAGTTTGATTTGCTATAAAAGCGTGTTTTTTAGTTATTTTTAACTGTATGTATTTAAAATTTATTTTTAATTTTCGATATCTCTCATAAGACACAAAGGAGCACTAAGTTGGAAAGTACAAAGAGATAATTTATTTTCACTGTGCACCAGTGGCGTAGCCAGGATTTTATTGGTGGGCTGGGTATCAAATTTAAAGCTAAAGTTCAATTGTAAGCTAAGTAAAGGGCCCCATTTCGGGGAGGGGAGAAGCCCCCTGAGACCCCCCCCCCTCCGGCTACGCCCCTGCTGTGCACCAAAATCAACCTGCAGTTAAATGCTACCTTCCTCACTAAAAAGGAAAAATAGGTCTCTAATCAACAAATAAAAGCGTGTTAAAAAGAATGGCCTTAACATGTTCTTGTACTCAACTCTTCCATAATGTGATGGATGACGATATTTTGTAAAAAAAAAAAAAAATGTTGTCGTGACCAGGATTCGAACCTGGGTTATTGCGGCCACAACGCAATGTACTAACCACTATACGATCACGGCCACAGAAAGGGTTTTCTTAAGATTGTAATGTTTGGAAGTGTTCTACTTTCAATCAGGATAAGAAATGAGGAAATTATTTAATCCTGGCGATCCTGATCAGGATAAACTTATGAGATTATTGTATTGTCACCGGTTCTTGATAAATGTACAAAGTTTGAATTAAATCTGTCCGTTTAAAGTGGGTCAAAGTCGAGTCTAAAGGAGTCGGTTACAAACATACAAGCATACAAACATACATACAGGTGAAGCTAATAAAAGCGTGTTAAAAAAAACCTTCTAAAACAAAACGAATGAGCGTTAATGTATGATAAAATAAATAGACTTAAGCAATTTTGGATAAAGAGAGCATGGTTGAGAAAGAATGTGAAAGACGCAAAAGAAGATTCAGCACTACATGTCATGGTCAAAGCTCGGTTACAATGTAATTAAAAGATCAAAAACTATTCATTGAACTAATTATAATGTAGAATTTACTTGAACAATTTTAAATTCGTAAATTATTTAGAGTTGAGGCGGCAAAACCACAGATTCATTAATTACACAGATTCATTAATTAATTTGCATTACATTGCAAAAAAGGACGAAGACATAAGAATACTTAAAAAAAAACTATTTATTTAAAAAGACTATTGAAGAATAAACATATTTAAAATAACAGCTTGTGATAGTCAGATAAACAATATGTGCAGTTAGAGAAGTTGAAATAAGGTGGAGTGAATAAAAAGGTTATGCCGACATAGAGCTTGATATTGGTGAGAGTATAAACTTGGTCGACATAACCAACGCCAATTACAGACCTGCATTGATTTAGATCAATAAAATTAATGTAATCAAACCGCGAACGAATGATTTTGAAAGTTAATGCATGGCATCAAAATAAAATGTGCCAAAAAACATCAACAGAGGGGAAGCAGAAATTCGTTACCATTGTAAATCTCACGTAATAGAATCTATTTTTAGCCAGAAGACTCTAGGTGTACTGAAACTAAAATATAATAAAAAAGCTATTACATGCGGGAAAAGGACTAATGAAGAATCAGAACAGAAATAAAAGATAAATTGCTTGATTTTGAATAAGCTAAATTTAACGAAAAGAAAACAAATGACAATTAATATCGAATATGTGATCTACATCACACTAATAGTGAAAAAAAGGGATAAAGTATGGACGTCCATGTAGGAGGAACGTAGAGGATCGGGCCTTCCCCTAGCCATAGGTATAGTGAATATCTGTATAGCATATTCCACATTTTTGTATTACTTTAGTTCTAAAATGTATGAAAGCCCTATATAAGAACTTTATAAAAGTAATCATATGAGCGCCCATAGGAAAAAGGATGTCTAAAAACAACATGATATTTTAAATTGCGCTGCTCTTTTTCTTTGGTGATGATAGAATACTAATTTTAAGTATTGAAGTTCAACCATTTAGAATTCCATGATCGAGCAACTGATAGAAATTGTCAAAATTCATTAGAAATTCGCTCTTTTTTAGGTTTTCTGAAAGTGAACTCGTGTGCCGATGTTCTGCAGAGACTTTTGGAGCTCAAAAAAGAAGATGATCCATTTCTGAGTTTAGTCTGCAGTCATGTGAAATTATTATTGAACTTTCCATCTAAAGAGTGAAGGTTTGCAGTCAGACACAAGGCGGTTGTTTATCGAATACTGAGCTCCACTCATAACCTCAAGTTTGTACTTCATATTAATATAAAAACATTTATCCTTTTTATAGAAATAATATAGGAGACTTTGGTCAGCACAATAATATTGAAGCTCATTATCCCATATGTGGATTAGTTATAACAGCTCACATTCTTTGCGTGATGTAATTCTTGGAACAGTTCAGTGATGGCAGTATAGTTCAGCATTCGCTAATAAATCATAAACAGAATATCAGTTAAAATTGAGAATGTTAAAGTGGATAGTGTATTTCCGTTGCTCCAGAGCAAAAAGTTTTTTCATTAAGTTTTTTCTCTCTAAACAATATCGCTTTAAAATGTTATTGGATAAGATCATTTTTTTGTTGCATTTAAGTTTTAAGAAATACGGTTTGAAATGTTGCACCAATATATTTTTATTTTCAGTAATATAAACATTTAATACTATTGCTCCATGAAGTTTTCAAAACTGAGCCATATTGGGGCAATTGCAACATAGAATTTCCTGACGTGTGTGTATTAAAATTGTATCTCGTGTGAACTATTATTCCGAAATTCCGTTTTTATAAATGCTTGCAAAAAGCCTGTGATGTCTAGCTTTAATTTGACTTAAGTTATGTAAATATTCATTAAAATGTGAAAAAAATACAACTTACCCCATTCTCCTGCACCTTTTATTAATGAATTAAAGTGCCGGATCGTTTTCCATCCATTCCTTCATAAGGGATAACGCTGGCCCCCCACAGGGTGTCCCCATAATGAAATGGCCAAAATACCTTCAGACATTGCAGTGGATAATGCCTAATTGTGCCAATGGGCGGCAAGTGCCAGCTCGTTTGGGAAAAAAAAAATTGTTTTCTTTCAAAGCGGTTACCGCCATCAAGAAAACATATCAATGGAGTTTGAGCTCTGCAGTTCAAAGCCAGTTTCAGCTTCCTATTTGACGTCTATTTTGTCGGACTTTTGACAGATCAAATTGCAGGTTGTTTGAAGTGTATTTTATAGCGCGAAAGCTCATCGTCTGATAAGGCCTTAATATATCCATTACTCGTCATACATAATGTTTCTTATATTATTTTGATGTATTCACGTTGCGTTTAAGCAGGAGTTTTTTTTTTTTTCCAGTAGAGCAGGTAACGGAAGGCAATCGTGTGTAACTAATGAAATTTGTGCCTCACGAAATAATTTGAAAGTTCATCCTAACTACTACGTAAATTGAGGGTGAGATATAAATTCCTAAAATACCCTTCATCAAGACCCCTGTAAATTCATGAAACACCTAAGGCTATTTAAGCAATAACTCACTTTGTAAAAGCTTTTCAAAAAATCCAATGACGCTACACTCGAAAAAAAAAAAAGAAAGAAAATATGTAAACTATCTACACAAGTTGTGCAATACACTTTATAAGCACATTATAAAAGTTATGAAAGATTCCTGAAAAAAATCTAAAAGTTAAATATTTTGCAAAATCTTTCTACAAGGATAGTAACTCTTTCCATTTTACAATGCGATTTTTGTGTTTAAGACTATTTTCTGTAAATTACATGACATATAAATTTACTATAAAAAATTCATGAGATATTTTATCATAGTATGCTGATATTTTTTATGAGTTGAATCGTAGAAACATGTTGTGATTAAGTAAAACATTTGTAACTATAAGCATGAAAGGCGACACGATTTTGAAGCAACTATTTTTGAAAGTCTTATTGTTGCTACATGCAATATCATAACTTAGCACTGGGATTCGGAGAACTGAAAAATATTCACTGGCAATATACTAAGTGCTAAATTAAAATGCAGAGGAACAATAAATACACAATAAATGAAATAAGAAATATTAATTCAAAATATTTACTCAAAACAGTATAGAAAATCTAGTGGTACATAGGAAACATTAAAAAACTAATTTAAGTACTCTTAAAATAAAAATGGTGCAAGGAACAATGAAACAGAAAATATGTTCCTGTTTTACTAAACAAAAATCGAAAAAATTACTTTAAATTGTTATTCCTACAGTTAAAAACAATTTCCTCCTCCTTTATAGCACTTTCTGAGATCTGAGGGTAATAATGTGTTTTTGTTAATTACAAAATTTCCCATGGGAGATTTCAAATTCCATTTGCACATTTCATTAAACCTAATGTTTTTCCTTCATTAAATCGCAAAAAAATAAATTGTTTTTAGTTTATTTTCTTTTGTATAATTTTATGAAAATGTGTTATTTACTTTTTTTCACTTTTCTTTTTAGGTCAGTTTATTTTGGAATCTGAGAAGAGAATAAAAGTACAGAATAATGAACAATTGTGCAAATATAGGGTCATTTTTTGTAAACGGTATAGTAAGAGGTTGCAGAATCTAAACTTTTCTTATTATATTACGGTAAGGAATCTATGCGTAAACTTCCTGTATACCTTAAGGATAAATCTATAAACTAAAAAATAGAGTATACTGCACAAGTTCAGTTATAACGAACATTAATGGAATACAAGGTGTTTTAGTAGCCTGCAGTCAAAAATAATCAAGATGGTTGGAAGAAATTCTTAAGATATATTAATTTCAACACTATTGTCACCCAAAATAAAAGCTGATGTACAAGAGACTCTGATTAAAACCGTGCACACTGCTCAAGACCTATCAAAGTTTTACATATGTCATACACAGGATGATCTCAATTAAACATATGGCCTTTTCAGAACACTATGTAGCTGTGATCAGCATGTGGAATGATCTGAAAATTTGTAGATAAACTATTCGAAGAATGCGCTGAAAGACCACGAAAGAAAGTTCAAGCAATTTCCGCTAGAGTGTACAGCACAGAGAAAATGCTTGAAAAGACATGCAATAAATAACTGTGGTTAACAAAAACGACCTCAAAGGCTTTCATTTTAACATATGCATTGTCACATTGAATCGCCATGAGATTTCATGCCTGTCACACTTTGAGGAAACGTTGGTCTCTTGTGCAACTTTTCTTACGACATCGGAATTTAAATTGAGCTACTGAAGCGTTTCTCTAGATTTTGTAAAACAGTTTCACGATTCATCCTTCTAGTTATTCGATCTTCTTCCTTTTATATCCAGAACTCGCTCTTAATCTATCTGCTATGTTTATGCAAATTAAGGGTGCAATGTAGATCTACCTCCTCGTGGTGCACCCCGAGCAACGTCTTGTACGGCAAAATGATCTACAGCTCCGGCAAAAGATCCAACTCTCTAAGCGAATATTTGAGGATACTGCAGTGGAACGCTGGAGGCTTCACACAGGCAAAGAGACTGGATGTTCTCCATTCTTTATAAATGTCACTTCGGACTCTCTTTGCCCTCTATGTGATCTTGGAGAGGGCATGGTCTTGCTTCATCTCCGCATACGCCCTGCTCTTCCTCAAGTTTCTATTTGGGAGTGTTATTGGATGGCAAGAGCTGCCTTGAGTTTATAGATATACTGATGTCACTTTAGTCATTTCTTTTCTTTTTGTGATGTTCAGTTGTCTTGTAACTAGCTACTGGGGGGAAAAAATATTAGATGATTTTCTTTTTCACTTGTTGTACCATAATTGCCAATCTTATTAATGTTCCAAAACGTAAAAGTAACAGTTTTATGTGATAAAATGTTTATAATATGCTTTAAAACTTTAATATAAAAGGATATGAGACCTTTTTAGTTCAGACCTTTTTAGTTGATACAGCTGTGCAGCCAGCTGTATCAGAAAATCTCTTTAGCTCTGTTGCTCTAGGTGGGCTATTCGATCGACCACCATATTGTTGGCGGTTGTTAGTTAAATGAATCGATTGTAGCGGCTGCACTTTTACAGCGTTGGACAGCTTATCCAGTTGGTCTTTACAGTGATGTGAAAAAAATTATTAATATACCTGCATACAGTCACGAATATTTAAGTGTTAATTTTTATATAAATGTTCATCGTTTTAAATAAACAATCCCACCAAACAACGGGAGTTGTTGCTATAAATAAGAAACTAATTAACACCCGAAAAGTAGTTGTTTAATATACAGTCTTCTACACTTTAAAAACTCATGTATAAACAATTTAAACTACCTCGTTATCTTTCAAATTAACTTCCTCCTTCCTCTAAATAATACAAAAATGATGGTCTTCAGGAACTGTTTTCAAACTGAGCAACAATTTATGTAGAAGTTTAACTTTCGGCACCATTAACATATTGAAAAGTCGAATAATAGTCTCCCACTCTTTACAGATTATGAAACAAAAATCTCTTCAAGTGTAAAATTTTGAAAAACATTTACGCTAAAACTTAAGAGCAAAGCACTATATTTTATGATCTCTTTCGACCAAAGCTTGTGAGGCAGATTTAAGTTTAAACATTATCGTTTAAATTCAGTAATCAAAAAAGGAACGCTTTCCTTTTAATTTTTTCTTTCTATTTTTTTTTTTTAATCTATGCATCAACAAGCTTTAAAGACAGTATGCTTCGCGAGCAATAAAAAGGAAAATTGAAGTCTCCCAAAGGGGAATATGTAATTAATGTGATCCGCGCGTTTAAGTTAAATAAGTGAATATAAATTGAAACTCGAAGGAGAAAATGGAGCTTACAAATTAGAAGAGATTAAAGTAAATAACTTATATCTAATGATCACTATTAACATATAAAATTTATTTGTTTACAGAAACACAATCATTAATTGTTTTCAGAAAGTGATGTTTTGGATGAACAAATTTTTTGATATAAATATTAAACATGCAGATTATTTATGGTTTAAATGGATTCGTGAAATACCACTATTAAGAATTAACTGCATAATTACATATTACAAATACTCCAAATTTAAGGTTTGAAGTTTTTAAACACTTCATGATTGTGCTGAAAAATGTTTATGATTTCGTCCTGTCTGTCTGTCCGGCTGTGTTCTGTCTATTGTAAATATGAATCGATTACTAAGCCGTTTTTATGTTATTCGTATGTACTGTACTGTACCTCACCATACACTCTACTGTAAAATGTGTTAATAGCATTAATAGCTCTTTTAGAGAAGAATCCAAAGTTCTTTTACAGGGTCTCACAAAATTACATCAATAGCTTTTGGGGGGCTGCATTTTCAGGAGAACAGTATTTATTTAGGTATTTACGAAAAGAGGACACGATTTTATTCCCTTAAATACCTTTTGTTTGTTTGTCTACTATAAGATAACAGTTCGCGTCATCGAATGTGTCATTTAGAAATGCATACGTAATACAAATAGTTTACAGACACAATTTAAATCCTCATCAGAAGGGGGAGGCTACCTTCGTAATCTACCGCGAAAGTCTATGGAACATTTGGAATCACGTATTTAACGTACACACAGCATATGCACAGTGGTCTCCAGTGATACGTTGGAATGGAACTCAACAGATTCCGGTTATCAGTCGCTTTAACCAGCGGGTTACCACGGCCCGTAAATGCTTGTTATTATTCTGAGTCGTACAATTTTACCTACTAATAAATACAAATCCAAAAATTGGGAAGTGAATCAAACACCTTTATTAATTTTATGCTATATTTTAATTTCGCAGATCAATTTACCTAAAAGTACACAAATTTTGACCAATGTCTAACAAATGTTCAACGAAATATCTAAAAAAAAACCGGACAACTAATTTTAAACAGACATTTCAGACTTTAATCCACCGTTTCTAAAATAATGTTTTTATTTATTTGTTTTATTTTTGCCTGTTTAAAAACAGTAAAACAGTAAGAAATAAAATTTGAAAGTTAAAGCTGGATGTAAGCCTTTAATCTTGAGATTTACATTCAATAGTCTCATAATAACAAGACTTTGTATCTCTGTCACGTTTTATATTAAAAAAAATTTCTATTGTAAAAAGGGAAATTCGCAATCTCTGTAAAAGCAATTTACTGTCAAGTAATAAAGAATTCAGAAGGATAGACGGACAGGAAGGATAGACAGGAAAAAGATCATGTCAACTTGCTGTCAATCGCCGTCCAATCTTTTTGTGCGTTCGTGACTTTTTTTTTTTGTTTGTTTGTTTTTGCTTCACAAGAAACCTGCTGAAGTGAATGAAATGAAATCTCGTAGCGTGTTAGGCGGTCACTTGCTTTAAAATACAGAAAAAATTTGAATAGGTTTTCAGATTTCGCAACAATTGTGCAAAGGTTTGTTCATGTATCATGGAAAACAGCTTTAGTGAATAAAATGAAATTTGATGGAATGTGATGAAGGAGTTTCAGGTCTACAATAATAAAAAATGGAGCTCCCTACTAGCAATTTTGCTCTGGCCTCCTCCGACCACGTAGCCTTGGGCCGATGAGAAGGAATCGGGCCGTTCACTGTGGAACTGCTCGGATACACGCAGTTTATGCTCCCCCCCTACAAAGTACGTCCGAAGTTGCTCTAAGCGATGAGTTTTCATTGGGTTGGACACGGATTTAGGGGACTGGCCCGTTCGTTCACTTTATGCGTGAGATGCGGCCAAACACCGGGGGGAGTATCGCTTTCCGGTAAGTTCTTATGTGGTGTTGACATGCATTTAACCCTTTTCGCTTCTACAATGCAATTCGAATGATAACATTCACAAGTGTTTTTCTGATTTCTTTTATATTTGAAATGTATTTGTAATCGCATTTTTCTTGTTTGTTAATGCAGTGCAGAAGCAATACAGCATAGAAGAAATACACTTTTACTATGTGACGCATATGCATGCATGTAGGTACGCCGTATACTCCATCAATTTTCAGTTTTATGGTGACTGCAATCTCGAGTGTGGTACTGTATATTCGATCCGTTCTGGAAAGTTTTGTGGTGACGTCTTTGCATACGTTTTATGTTCGATCCTCTTTGACTAAAGTTGAGTGTTGAAACGTCTCTACTCACGCATGCATGCATGTATGTACGTACACCCTCCAAAAATTTATTCGAGCAAGAGAGAAATTTCCTATTTTAAATTTGCGAATAATAATTGAGTTTTTGAAAAACGCACAACTTGATAGAAATATGGAAAGTCATATTTATGCATAGCCTAATTCATATTCTATGATAAATAATTTTTAATATACGAAACCAACGTAGGAAATTTCTCTCTTGCTCGAATACTTTTTTGGGAGGGTGTACATTGCATTTTAGATCGATTTTGATTATTTCTGTGGTGATGTATGTACGTGCGTATGAAAGTATATACCCAAAGTCAAAATTCATGCTGGTATTTCTTTGCTAGACTAGCATTAAATGTTGGATCCAAGCTGGGAGAAAAAGCATAAACTACCATAAATACTTGCTAGTTCTAGCAAATTTACCAGCAAGTCATACCGTGTTTTCGACACTTTTTCTGCTTGTCCAGCATACATAAACCAGCTTGTGTTGCTTGAATATTTTGCTTCTCTAGCAGCAATCAAGACCACCACTTGCTTGAACTTTATGCTGTTCTAGCAGTAATTCACAACCAACCGATGCTTTTTTTTTAATTCTAGACTAGCATTAAATGCTGAATCCCAGCTAGGAACAAAAGTATGAACTACCATAAATACTTGCTAGTTCTAGCAGAATTACCAGCAAGTCATGTCGTGTATTCGACACTTTTTTTTTTTGCTTGCCTAGCATACATATTCGAGCTTGTGTTGCTTGAATATTTTGCTGGTCTAGCAGCAATTAGGATTACCACTTGCTTGAACTTTATGCTTTTCTAGCAGGAGTTCACAACCCACAAATGCTTTTTTTTATTGCTAGACTAGCATTAAATGCTGGATCGGAGCTATGTGAATATTTGTTATATTTTTATTATATTTAATACGAATATATTGATTTCGATTGATTATCGATTTTTGTATACACTCATACAAGAATCAATATAGTCTTTTTAAAAATACTATTTTTTAAATGTTGATTGATATGTAGGAATAACCATTATCGTATGTGTTAAGTAAAGTGTATACATTATTTGATTGTTTTGCGTAAATTATTTCGTTTTGTTACAGTTTTTATTTATATTCAAGACGCTGATCTGACATGCAATGATCACAGATTGTTATGACTATCTGTAACTATTAATCTGACATAAAATTGCCAAAAGCGTAGGGATTCCCTAACACTGTTTAAGTAAATGGTATTAAAACTTTTAAATCTAAAGACATTTCAACATTTTTACTCTTAAAAGTATTATTTTTGGCCCTAAAATCCCCTCAAAAATCACAAAAAACGGTCACTCAAATACAGTGACCGGTTTATACCTAAGCATAGTCTATGCTTACGAATATAACTTATTTTTAGGTGAGTGTACAGAATAAATAAGCAAAGAAAATTAACATACAAAAGGTTAAAACTCAAATATTTCTCCTGTGAAAATATTCTTATAATATCAAAACAAAATTAGATTACTAAAGCAATACTACCGACAAAAGGAAATACCAGCTATAAATTATACGACCGATCAGCGTCTTAAATATGAACAAATAAAAACAAAATGAAATAACTTTAATTTAAAACAATCAAATAATATTAAAAGTGTACTCACGCACATGATGTGTAATCGCCTGTATTTTTAATTATTCTTCTATCATTTTAGTCCAAGAGCTAGTAACACGTGTTTTCCATGAAGTGTTTGATGCACCTTGAAATTTTTCAATTTTATAATGTACGGTATAAAAGGTGGGAATACCTGTGCTTGCTCGACCCAACCCGGGACACCAGGTACTGCGTATAATAGAAAGGTGTAATAAAATATAACCCAAAATAAGTGCTTGATTCAGAGGCAAACAAACATAAATTAAAAGTTCAGATAATTTAAAATATAAAATTAAATAAGGCAGACAGTTTTGAGGGGGTTCACATTCAATGAATCCTCCCCAAAGTTGTGTTTTTTAAACATAATTTGAACTGTTTTATTTATTCTGAAATTTTAATAGCGTCTTAATTAAATATTGAAAAAATAAATAACAAAAAGCCAGACACTTTGTCTGGCGTTTACTTACCGGCAGACATGAAAATGAATCTGTTGGAAAACGGCGCTATTAAGATAAGAAGGAAATCTAGTGCTTAAATTTTAAGATAGGAAAAATGCCTGGTGTCTAAAACAAGCGTCTAATTTCTTATGTTTTAGTAATCCGTCGCATAGTGACAAAATTTCTGGGTAGCAACATTTTCTCGACGAAACTGGTAAGACGTAATTTCAACATCATCCTCCGTTAACGAGCAGTAACTCGTAGTTTCCTGTGACAGTATAATCTTTATTATAATTTTAGTGTCTTTTTCTATGAAATAGTAGTTATGTATTTTGCATGTTTAGTTAATCAGGTGCTTAATATAAACCGAGAGTTTCGGTGTGTGCAATGCGGGATGAGACACGTTATCTCGTTTTTACGTGATGTACACGCTTAAATCTATTGAGTAAAATAATAATCAAACGGAGTATATTTTTACTTAATTTTTGACTTCAAAGAGCCAATCTCCCGATTGAGTAACATTTGCTCCGCTAATCGACAAAAATCAATGGAGCGAAAAATTCTAATTTTTTTAGCATTATACAACAGCTCCATTTAGGCTAAATAATAATCATAAAAGAGGAGTGTCTGTCCGTTTTTGATTAATATAACTGTACTCAATTATGATTAATATTTAAGCTATAGAATGAGCGTTTTTACAAAATCAGCCCTTTTTTAATTAATATATCTGTACTCAATTAAGATTATTATTTTAAGCTATGAAAAGGGTGTTTTATTAAAATTTGCTGTTTTTGATTAATATATTGAATTATTCGTTTTCTTCATTTTTTATTATCAGAGCTCTAATCTATGATTTTAAGCCTGAGAAAATAAATTTTAAATCAAGGCAAATGCATTACATATATCATAATACACTATAAAAAAGTATTTTTTTAATAAATAGAATATAATTTCACTATAGTTAGTCTCTAGTTATAAAACGAATTCACAGTTCAGTCAGAATACAGAAATGCAATCATGGTTAAACCAGCTGTGAGATTTAATTAAAGCAGCAACCAAATTTATTTACATGTAAAAGGTAAAATACTCACTTTGAGTGGAGATATCATAACTTCATTTGTTTTACAACAGCTCTTTATAATCCAATCGTAAGAAACTATGTTATAAAGCGAAATCTTTACCTAAAGCATCTCCTCCATATCTAGGCTGAATTTATTTCACAACTCTGAATATGAAAAAGATGCATTTGGTATTAGGATATAAAACCAAATTATCACAAGCGAATACACACACAGCTAAGCATCCACAACAAAAGAACTTGGCATTAACTAAAAGTGCATCTAGTATCCTCTTCAGAAATTCTTTTAATTCATATTTTGATAACGACACGCTTGTCCTTTGATGCCTGCCCAGCCGTGAGCCACGGCTACGATGCCCGCGTTTGTGACTATGAACCGTTATCCGGAGAAAAGCGTTGCTCACGTGATAGTAATAGGATATGGGTCGTGGGGGAGAAGAGACAGAATACTCAAATAGACAAAAATATTGTGAAAATTGAGCTAAGTAGAATCTAGCGAATCGGGAGCATTGAGGCGAATTGAGGAGAAAACAAATTATTGTCTTTAATGAGTATTTTTTAGCGTAAAAGGATTTAAATCAGCCGATAAGAAATTTAATCAATAAAGGAGTGTAAGTTTTAATCACTAGATTTAAGCGTGCATTTTTCATGCATAATGTTAGATTATCTTTCCATATTAGATTATCAGTATTATGTTTTTACTCTCTGTTTTTACGTCAAGTGTCAAATGTTCAGTAAATTATGCTTTTAAACAATAAAATAATTTATACTGCAAAGGACTTGTTTTTATGATTCCCAAAAGCATCACGCTCACTGCGACTCACTGCTCCCCAATAGCTACGCTCTCATTGGTTGTTGGTCACATGTCTTTTACCAGCTGTATTGGCAGTACATTGTATATTTTCAGTTAACACTCGTTGTTGTAAGCACATGTTTTAAAGTTTTTTTATAATGCCTGAGTAAATTCAGAAAATTATTTGTTACGCAATATATAAATTGTTATATTATATTTAAAGTTCATTTTTAAATAAAATGTCGTGTGAAAAAGTGAAATGTGTATCGTGGGTGATATGTAAAAAGAAAGATTCTGGTAAGGTTAATTCATTTACTGATCCTACTTTAAATAAATGTCGGATTACATTAAAAATCGGTCAAGAATATAATTTAAAGTACACTGACGTGATTTTACCATCAGAAGTGTCTTCAAAAGAAGGTTATCACCGGCAATGCTACTCGAATTTTACTAGTTTAAAAAAATTGTCTTCAAAAGAAGGTTATCACCGGCAATGCTACTCGAATTTTACTAGTTTAAAAAAACGATATAAGCAGAATGTGTTAATAATTTCTCCAGAATCTCCTGCAGCACCAGGTATTTCTTATGTCATTTTCAGTATTCAAAGTATTTATTACTTATGATATAATATAGATTTTAAGTTTATATAAATAATTGAAGGAACTTTTTATTAAATTATTTTTTTAGACATTCCTGCAAGGAATGATCTAGTTGTCGAAAACGTGGAAATTGTACTGTCGGCACCTGAGCATGACAACAGCGTTTTATTTCCAGATAATCCTCCAAGAAGTGATCAAATTGACGAAAGTATTGACATTGGAGAGGCCGGAATCTCAACTTGAAGAGAGTGTTAGTCACATAAACTGTGAAGATTTTCAACCTGAAGTACAAAATGATCTAGGCGTGTGTGCTGAACCGACAACATCTGATCCTAATGCAACATCAGAAAATACAGATTTTTGTATTTGTTGCACCAAAGCTCGCCGAAAAGTAAAAGGCAAGCACGTACCTTTATACTCCATTGAAAAGGATGCTTTGATCAATACTCTGCAACCTTTAAAAGAATTTCTGGAGCATTCGATTGTGTATAAACAATTACAAAGCTCTACTGATATAAAAGCTCACCGTTTATGTCGAGTAGAATACATAAATTCCTTGCGTATTTATGACAACAAACCAAAAACTTACTATCATAAAAAGGCTAAATAATTGTAATTTTTTTTGTTCTACTCAAAAATATGAAATTTAAACTTACAGCTGGTAAAAGACATGCGACCAACAACCAATGAGAGCGTAGCTATTGGGGTGATCGGTGCTCTCACTCACATACCTTCTCGACCTCACCTCACATTTTTATGACAATCTCCATAATTCACCAAACGAAATTTTGGCGGAGATCCCCGATTATGACTACAGCGATCCTCAACATCGCAAACGTCCTAGGACTGCCATGAGGTCTCTCGACCTCACCTAGCTTGACGCTACAGCTTGTACATACTTGTAAATATTTTCCTTTTGTTATCTTACACTACTTTTCTTATCCATTTTATTGTCTTTGAACTTGCATGTTTTTCATTCACTCATTGTACTCACATGTCTTATACTTATCACACTGTTTGCATTTGTGTCTCCTTCCATTCTTGGACTGAGTCTTTTGCTGACTCCTTCATCCTTGCCATCTTGTTTGGCCGCCAAATTGTTATTTTTATGACTTGACATGATTTTTGCCCTGACAATTTTAAGGGCGTATTACATGATTTCGAATAAACACACCTATCACAACTCTCTGGAGATAAGCGTTTTTACGTAAGGTGCTCCTTTAACCCATTTGTGCCTGGATATTTTTGCGACTTTCTTCGATTTTTACTGATAACAGAAATAATAGATATATTTCTGATGTCAACTTCTTGAACAAGGGATGATTTCTTTTAAAATTATTATGCATAAAAATCGAAATATCAACATCCTTCTTGGTCATGTTAAAATATTTTGTAGAGTTGAGGCTCAGTACTCATGAATAAAGGCTAGGAAAAATAAATAACGTTTTCGACTAATAGCGAAAATGCCGTCCCAAAAAAGGGACACTAGGCATAAATGGGTTAAATACTCCTCTTCATGTCATGTCATGTCTCACTCACATCGCCAACCACGCGCAGTCCATCTCTTTCTATTGTAACTAAGATTCATTTTCATGTCTGCCGGTAATTAAACCCCAGACAAAGTGTCTGGCTTTTTGTTATTAATTTTTTCAACATTTAATTAAGACGCTATTAAAATTTCAGAGTAAATAAAACAGTTCAAATTGTATTTAAAAAACACAACTTTGGGGAGGATTCATTGAATGTGAACCTCCTCAAAACTGTCTGCCTTATTTAATTTTATATTTTAAATTATCTGAACTTTTAATTTATGTTTGTTTGCCTCTGAATCAAGCACTTATTTTGGGTTATATTTTATTACACCTTTCTATTATGCGCAGTACCTGGTGTCCCGGGTTGGGTCGAGCAAGCACAGGTATTCCCACCTTTTATTCCGTACATTATAAAATTGAAAAATTTCAAGGTGCATCAAACACTTCATGGAAAACGTGTTACTAGCTCTTGGACTATTATGTGTTTCAGCCACCGCCTGTTCCCCGTCGCCTGGCATAGTAGGAAAATTTTGAAACTCTGCTCACCTTTCAAACTTGATCAAACAGCAGGCAGAACCTTTACTAAAAGATGACAGTCCCCGGTAGTCCGCAGAAATCAGACCTCCAGTACATCATCAGATAGATTTCGGTACGTGGCACTCCATAGTTTTTGCCAGTCTAAGTTGCTTCAAAATGCACGACTGGGAATCTAACATTTCTTTCATCCGACGAACACAGACGTACGGCTACTTCGGCGCTTTTCAGGAACTTGTAGAAACTTTGTAGAAACGACGGGTCACCACTACGGGTGCTGGTGTTTTACTTATCTTCCAACCAGCACGCCGTCTATACTTGATTCAAGATCAGATAACTTAGAGCAGGGACTTTAAAATGAGTACACATTCATTGTTAAAACTAAGAAACTTTATTAACTAAGAACAGGCATAAAAGTGAACATCGTGTAGTTAAAACATTGTTAATTAAAACCAAGTGAAACGTTAAAATACATCTTGTGAAAGAAGAAGCTGCAGATTGCTTTTATACGCTCGTGCCCATGAACAAAGGCAGCACGAGCACGGTTGAGTTGTCCCTGCAGATCCTGACCAGCGTCACCACTCGTTAATTCTGCTGTGGCTTTCACAATCGGCGGCAAGGCAGGAAATTTGCCCGACACTCTGCCACCGCAATATTTTCCAGGGCCCCCCCTAAAGCGATGGCCGGACCCACTGATGTTTTTTTGGATCTCGAAAAGGGCCAGCGTTAGCATATTTTCGAGGGGCCCTTCCTCTTTTACGAATTATTTTACGAAAAATTTTGTTAAATGTTATCTTTTAAAAAAATTCCTAAAAATCTGCAAATTATGCTACATATAAAAAAAATTGTTTTTAAAAGAAAATTTTCTCTTCTATCCTATGATGCAAATACCGCTTTGCTGCGAGCGTAATTACCACCGTTATTACGAATTTGGTGGGGAAAATTGCAAACAATCGCATAACATAAAAAAAATTCACATTCGAATTTTGAAAAATCGTTTCTAGGTTCATAACTTCATGTTTAGAAATTCCTGTGTACTAAATTTGGTAATTCTACGTGCAGCCGTTTGTCCGTAACGCTGTCCACAGACAGACAAACAAGTAGATAGACATCTTTTATAATAGGTAGAAATAATCCCAATCTCGAGTGTATACTTTCAAATGTCAGTATTTTAAAATTTCCTTTTGATCGGTTGACCGGAAAAAACCTCTAGAGGTTCATTTATAGGGATAGTTTTTTATAATCACCCAGTACATGCGCTTGTAATATCTGGCATATGTAATTAGAGCAAAAGTCAAGGCAAAAATTTCTAGAGATTCATTTATGAACGAAACGAGATAAATATGCACGCATTATAAAAACAGCAGCAAAACAGATCAATATCTTTCACATTTCAGCTGTGGTGAAAGTTTTTCTTATATAGATCGAGCAAACATTTCGTATAAAAATGTTTGCTCGATGGTGAATATATGCAATATCATTTTGGCTAGATATTGCATAAACAAAATATCTAGTCAACATGAGGAAGCAATATAGAATTAGTATTTATTTAATCAAGCAGGGGATATATATGATAATGCTTATCAAACTAAGCACGGAATATAAGATGGTGTTTATGAAGTTAAATACGGAAAACTTATATAATACCGTTTATTATAAAATAAACTCAATTATAGAGTAATGCTTGATGAATTAAGCATCCAAAGGCAGAAAATGAATTTTTAGAGAGATATTCAGCCACTAGAAAGTGGAGGATAAATTTGTTTTCAAGGAAGAGAGGGAACTGGAAAAACAATGGAAGTGCATTTAATTAAGTTATTGAGGTGCAGCATTATGAAGAAACATGGACTAGCAGCAATGTAATTTAGTGGAAAACAAGGAACAAATTTCTTAAGAAAATATTTCAAGTATTCAAATTTAAATTAAATAAATCATAATAATGATTATTAAAAAAAAAGATAGTACGATCCCTAAGTACATGTGATCTGCAGAAAATGAGTTAGAATATGATTATGTTATTATTTAAAAAATCCTTAGCTATTATTTTTAAAGTACTAAAGAATTGAATAACGTATAACGAAAGAAATAAAGTTAAGCTCCCTGAATAATATCGCACACAGTATATGCTGTTTTAAAACAGCATTATTTGAGAATTTGAAATAAATGATATATTACTATATATATTTTCCAAAAATATACATTTAAACATTCTACATCCTTTTTGAAACAAACATTAAGCTTCTGTGAGAATACCTTGAGCACGTTTGTGTATTTACACTAAGTACGTTAATTTAAGAAATCTACTACTTCTAATGTTTGCCTACTCTTGAACAGAAATGCAAATAAATATTTAGGCTAAATATATTCTATAGATGGTTCACTAAAAGACATTTAATGATTCAGGAATTCGTATGGAGTATATTTCTGGATTTAATAGCACTCTTAAGAAATTCTGTTATTTGCACAGTATATATAGTTAGTACCTTGTAAAACTCACTGCGGTGGGAAGGGTTATTTAAAAAGGAGTTACTTAATTTTCACATTTCCAATATTTAAATGGTCATATAATTGATTTAGTATGGAAAAGAGATTTAACAAGTTTTAAAGTTTTTGATTCGCCATCATTTTGGAATTATTTTTCATCAAGCATGGATAAGTTAAGTGTAGTCAACACTACTGAACTTTTATAGGTTCCATATGTGAAAGTAAACTTACTTTAATTCCCTGTAGCACAAGATAGTTCAAAAGACGTTCAGCCTGCTTCATGATGTACAGCTGCGGAAAAAAAAGGCCCACTTGTACATTTTTCGGCCGTCGTTCGTCGCACAGCAAAGTTACAGATACCAATCGTTTACGATTGACACACACTTTAATTTGCTATGCATAAAAATTGCATAAGGGGCCATCTACATATTAAAATTCGCACCAACTTTTTTTTTCAATAGCAACCCCTAGATTTCACTTCATATTTCAAAAATTTAGCTCATTTTAACCCCGGACACCAATTTTCAATAAATTTGGACAGAAAATGAGTGAGTTATGAGCACCCAAAATCTCCCTCCCCTATGTTAAAATATTTTTTCATACTTCAATTCATATCTCATATAATATTGGTAGTAAGAAGCTGATTTTTATTCGTACTATTAGAACTAAACGACCCAAACATAATTTAATGTTATTATGATTTTTAATAAATCATTATGAATTATGAATTATTAAATTAATATTCAAAAAAATTATGAATAGCGACCTAGCCAAATTTCGATGGAAATAGATGCAGAAATTAATATTACATGGCTGTGCAAAATTCAAATTTTTACGTTCAGTAGTTTAATTTATATTAAATAAAATGTGTTATGTTATTTTCATGAGTTAAGGGACCATATATAAATTTATTAAGTGACAATTTTTTGAAAACTGCATAAAATAAATGTAAATTAGATTTATTTTGTGCAAAAACACAGTAAAAGATACCAGTATTCAAAATATCAAATTTTGAAGCAAATAAATTAGAGGTTTTTACAGTTTGTTGGGGATTCTATAAAGCGTGTATTGTTGCGTCCGCTACCATATTCCCACAAATAAAATATTTTCCAGCTATAGAATTAGATGCAGTAGATGTATGTCTTCTAATACAACGTCCTATATCTGAAAAACTAACATCCTCAACTTTCCAGGCATGAATGTGACCTTTTTTAATATCGGAAACATTAGGTCTTTGGAATTCCCCATACTTTATCAAACATTCAAAATCACGTTTTTCTGTAAAAAAATTTTCATCTAACTATAAATTAAAATACCGCCAAAAGTCTTAAGAATATTGCACATTGCAGGCGATAGTATTAAATGAAGAAAGTGAAATAACAAACACAGTGATAATATTGGGTCGGCAAAAAAGTAATTGCGTTTTTTACATGAAATTCAAACAAATAAATTTTCAATCATGAAACTATTCTTTAAGTTCGACCATAGCTGAGTCGAGCAATATTCATGCTTGTAGTCAGAAGAGCAGGGAGCAGCCTCTAACTCCTGCCAACATTTCAGCTGTCTAAGAGAAACAAGGGAAACACTGAATAACAATTTCAAAATTACAAAGATTTTCAAAATCCTTAGCAGTCATTTTGCATTTTTCCCTTAAATCATGTGAACGAACCAAGGAAGTTATGAACTCATGGGTAATTTGGACCACAGACTAAATATTCTATTCTATCCTTGATATTCTCAGTACAAAAAACTTTAAGAGAGATGGGAACAATATTTTCCTTGAAAATAATATTAATTTCTTTTAATTCTCGCGAGCGAAATAAAGGAAAGGTGAAAAGTTCGGAACCTACAAATAGCGTTTTTCAATTTGCAGAAAGTCCCTTAAAAACGCGCAAAAATGAATTCGCAATATCTCCGGAAATTATCGTAGAAAATTGGTGAAAAATTATATTTAGGGTAATTTGAAGGTTTTCTTTCGTTTACTAAAGTCAAAATATGGGGTTGCCATTGAGAAAAACGAAGTTGATGCAGAATTAAATATGAAGACGGCCCCTTATGCAAATTAAATTAATAGTAAATTAAAGTACGCGTTATTTGCAAACGAATGGTATATATAACTTTGCTATACGACGAACGATGGCGAAATAAAGAGCAAGTGGGCCTTTTTTTTCCGCAACTGTACATGATTGTACGTGTAACTTGTGTCTATATGTCCGCACGGAAGACGTACAAGTAGTCTCAAGCTGGTTCTGTTTGGAACATCCAAAAGACGTTACGTAGCAGGTACAATGAAATAAATTATGCAATAGGACTTTAATTGTTCATTTGCGAAAATAATTTGGCCAGTGAGCGAATGAAGATTCGTTACGACTCTAGTGCAACGGATGAAAATTTTAAGGCGGGTGATCAAGTTTGCCTGTATAACCCGAAGAGAAAGAGAGTCCAGAGCCCTAAGTTGCAGCAGATCTGGTTTGAACCTTATACTGATGTCAAGAGATGCTATCTGCAGAGTGCAGAAGTCGCTCAATTCCAAACTTTACCAAGGCTTGCATTCACTGTGGAAGCTTTGCCATTTCCTGAAGAAAGAGTAAAAACTCAAATTAACAGAAATCATTTTGGGGACTGTAAGATTGATGTAGGTCATTCCGAATTTCCTAATGAATTGGTGTGTTTGTTTCTTAGATGCCACCCACATTCCAAAGAATGTCATAAAAGAATTCGAAATTTCAATGCATACTTTGCAATGGCTTTGTTCCCAGTATATGACGAGTGAAACTATTAAAGATTGCGGTATGTACAGTTACGTTGCGAACATTGCATAACAGACTTGATGAATTTTTTTTATAAATTCATTCATTTGACAGTTCAACCAACTCAAATTCCTGATGCTGAATTTGAACGTCCTCAATAGGGATAGATATAATTCTGAAGTAATTACGACGCTGTTAGTGAATGCATGAACAATCCCCATTGCACCAGCCAAGATCTTTGCTGACACCCACTCTGATGCACTCTCTGCGACAGAAGGAAAGGAGGCACATTACGTTAAACTACTTACTCAACCCTGATGGCACCGACCATCGAATATTTAGCATCCCTCTTCAAAAGAAAGTATATGCCATAGTAACATTGAATGCCGACCAAAGCTTACCTGATAATGAATGAGTGATCGGACAGCGATGTAAATCTTTGGCAATCGTAAAGATTATTGATACGTGTCAAGGCATTTACGTACCCATTGTTTTACACTTAATTGAATTTTTAGATGCTGAGCATGGCTCGGTAGCCAGGTTGTGTATTAATAAACTGAGGACATGACCTACGTTTCTTGCATACGATAAAATTTATATCTGTGGTTAAAAAATATTAATGCATTTCTAGTATGATTTATCTTTCTTGTTACACAAGAAAAAGGGCTATTTTGTCTGTAGAGCGATTTCCGTCAAATTTTAATTGAATATATGGGTATTCTTAAAAAATATATAAATTACGATTTTATTCATTAACATTCATATTTTTATTTTGCTACATTGTTAAAATGTAGTAAAACGAATTCAATAAGCTACTTTTTGTGCAATAATAATCTGTTATTATTTCCATCACAGAAAAATGTACTATATAGGTAACATGTGTGGCCAGTTACTACTTTATAGTTTAAACAGCTTTATTTATCCAAATGTTATTGCACATTTATGGTACTTGTTACTTACCTAATAATCTATATATAAGCACTGATACTGATATCATATTTTTTAGTCAATATCTGGCAACAAAATGGCCATTTGTCATATTTTAGCGTAAAAGTATAATATTTTGGCATTCACAGCGTGAAAAGGGTAAGAGTTTTGTTAAATGAAAATGTTTACTAAACAATAATAAGTTTCATAAAAGCAATTTTCTTTTTACATGTGTTAATTGTGGAAATTGTAAACCTTTTTTTTAGAATGACCCATATTTTGTATTTTTGAATGCTATAAATTTAGTTTTCTGTATATATGTATATATATACATATTAAACACATTTCATCTTCGTATATCTGTAGTTTAAAAACAATTCTTTTTACAAGCAAACTTTTCTTCATTTCGTGATGCAACTATTCCAGTATTTCAGCCATAAAAGGCAAAACTAAAACTTAAATTTTCTTGTTCACAGCCATTCCGTTTCTCTCGGGCAGATGTTTCACCCAATCTCTTTCAGAATTTTTCGCGACCCCTTTCTTTATGTTATTTTTTTACATATTCTCTCGCAGTGTAGAAGGAAAAGCTGAATGAAGTGATAGTAAATAAGTGAACACCCAAAGATTTTTTTTATTTACTTATTTTTTGGAGGACAGTTTGAGAAATTTCAGCTGCTTATACTTTTCAAAATATTTTAGGATATCCTAATCCTTTTTAAATATAAAAGTGATTTTTTTTCTTTGTTTTCCAGTTGTACTGTTTATAATGTACATTTCAAATAAACCCGTTGGGACCCTTTAGAAAATCCATGAATAAATGCAATTTCAAATATGCAGAGTAGTCTCTATAAAATGATTATTGTTATTCATAAGAAGTGAAAGCGTTTTTGAATCAATCAATCACTTTTTTAAAATCAACGTTCATATCTGTAACATTACTTTTACAGTAAAAGAATTTTCACCTTCACAGGTATGCAGATACTGAAAAACAGTACGACCTTTTTCAAAAGAGTGTAAATCTCCTCTTTAGTTAGAATTAAAATGATAATCTGAACTGAATGATAATCATGCATAATGATCTGAAATGATCTGAATGATCTGAAATGGTAATCATGCATAATATTTCGTTTAAAATGTTAATAATATATACTATCAAAAAAAGGTTTAATAAAAAATGTCTATAAAACTGAGTTGCGCTCTCATTAACCATTTGTCTTGTCTACAAACATGACTTTATAATTTACATTTAGTTTTTTTTTGTGTGATATTTTTAAAAATTTATTTTTTGTGACTAATGTAAATAGATCTGCGTGCAAAATACCCCCTTCTTATTTAGAGTAAAAACTGTAAAATCGAGCAATAGGTGTGCCAGAGAGAGATCTCATATGTCATCAATAATAATACCAAAGACGAAATAATACATCTATCTATCTCTATACGTACAGTGCCCGCAAAAAAGTTCACATTAATATGGCATTAAAAATTTTGACTGTTGAAAAACCTATTGCAAGTTGTCATGGTAATGGTAGGTCAGTTTATTATGCCCACGCCTCTTTAGCTATCAATCAGTAGCATATTTATCATGGCCAATCTTTATACCTGCTTGGCCAATCAGCGACGTCTCTCAGTCTAGTAGAGTCAAGTGACTTTCACTACATTTTCACGACATCACAAGATTAGTCGTGCAACGATTTATAACTAATCGGTAATCGAGTAGAAAGTCACCTGACTTAACTGATCTGAGATAGTCACTGACTTCCTGACCAGTATGAAATTGGCCCTGCATATTTATTGTCTAATTACAGATTCAGTTACATATCTGTCACTCATCTCTGTCAGCAAAACTTTTTTCATTTGCAAATAGAAAGATTGTCTCCAGAATGGAAAGCGATATCTTACAAGTACAAACAATCTTTTGAAAAAACGTGAAAAAATTCGCTGCTAAATTACATTTTTTAAAAATTTAATCATACTTACCTTATACATTCACTAAATATTACTCATTATTGCCTGTACTCATTATTACTCATATTATTGCCTGTAATAAATTTTCTATCAACATTCTGTACGAAAACACGCTTGTTATATATGTGTGTTCATACATTCATTCATTCATTCAACTTAAAATTTTAATGAACACAGATTATTCATGTATATTTATCGGAAATATAAAGCTGAGTATTACGTTTCGTAAGTACATCATTTATTTTAAGCTTTCAAAATAACGGTCTTTCAACACGGTTTGCTGTTTATATATTTCAGTTATGTAACATTTCTTTGAATAATGTTAAAACATATTTTAACTAATTTCGAAAACTATTAGTATTCAGTTAAGTACATCATTTAAAAATAATTTAACACAGTTCAATGTTAAAAATGATTTACTTAAAAATAAATATTGTAATGTGGCAAATCTCTACTTAATAAGATGTCTGGTTGTCTGTCTGTTTGAATGTTGACGGTGGCGTTATCTCTACTTGTAAAAGAAGATGTCTGTATGTCTGTTTGTCTTTTGACGGCGTTAAAAACAAACGGCAACACGTAGAATTACCAAATTTGGTACACAGGTAGTTCTAAACATGTAGTTGTGCACCTCGAAGGGATTTTTTCAAAATTCGAATTGAAATATTTTTTATTTTATGTTTTATGCACTTTTTCGCCCTTTTTTTGCACTTAATTCATAATAACGGCGGTAATTACGCTTGCAGCAAAACGGCGTTTGCATCCTCGGACAGATAAGGAAATTTTCTTTTAAAAACAGTTTTTTCTGGATCTGTACTATAATTTGCAGATTTTTAGGAATTTTTTTTAATGAAGATCATAACATTTGATATTTTGGCAAATAATAAAACATTTATTTCGCCTTCTTCTAAAATAAAAACGAAAAAATTATATAAATTGGGCTATTTTTTTACGAATTTTAATGTAAAATAATGTTTAGAATTTAATAGCATCAATGCGGGGGTTTACGCCATTATATTAATAAATGATGTCATCGGAATTTATGTGGGGTTGCCACAGAAAGGATTAGAAAAGAGTTTTTATTTTCAACCTATCGATAGAGTTTTTAAATGGGGCACCGAATTTTCAATTTGCAAGTGAGAATCTATGACGTCAGATGCTTTAATATACGTAAAAATTACGCCACAATTTTAACGCATTTATTCCAGTTCATTTTTTAACACAACGAAGCGATATTTTGATTGAAACTTACTATAGAAATAAACTAAGAAATTCACAATTATTATTATAATTTAATTTACGGTCCATTGGAACTCCAAGATATCTAGTCTCATTACTTCAATTTAATTTGGAGCCATCAATATACAAATCAAAATCTGCTAAGACATGTCTCAAGGTAAAAAACTGATATGTGTTTTTTTGATTTATTGATGATCATATGAGTATTCATAATACATAATACAGTTAACATTGTATGTCTTTTTAGTTTACTGCAATATCTTTTGATCCATTTATTATTACTTACAATCAAATGATTTGATATTGTGATAAACAGGATAAAGTTTAAATTTAGTGCATTTTTTTTATATTTGTGCGTTTAAAAGACAAGATAAAGTGATATGAAATCTGCTCAATATTTTTCAAATAGCTAGTTTCGCATCTTTATCAGCGGCAATTTGAAAGAAAGAATAGGGGACAGCGACAGCTGTGCCCTTCTCCTCCTCTCTTTTTTTCCTCCATTTCTGTTTTTTTTTCCTCACATAACATCCAAAAGAATTGCACTCAATTTAATGAAAAATATTATACACTGAGCCGCAAATGCGGCTTGACCTGAGGGAAGGACGGTTGGGGATATGCCCAAGCCAGCAATATCAAACTCGAGATAGGGCGGCAGCAACAGAACCTCCCTTTTTTCCCATTCTCATATTTTTCCTTAGATGAGACATATTATTCTCAATTCAGTGAAACACAATGTACACTATATCATCAGCACCCATATATTGTTAGGAAATGGGGGTTTGACCTAAACGGAGGCTGGCGTTACCTTCAGCCTTCAGTATAGTAGACAGTTTTATAGCGTACTGAATTTTTTTCTATTATTTTAGTATTAAAATGTCTGGAAGTTCGACATGAGTCGCTCCATACAAATAAAAAAACCTTATTATTCATAATTAGTATGAAAAAACTCCATGATCGATTTAAAAAATAGGTTTTATTGTAATTTTACATTGTTTTACATTATCATTATTATTATTATTATTTTGTGCAAAATATAGTGAAATATATATTAAAATTTTTAGGAGTTGTAAGTTAAAGTGTTTTCAAAGAGTTGGAAGTTAAAAATTTCTTTTTAACATAAAAGGAATAATTTTTCAAAGGTCCACCCCTTTTGTGGGTCACACAAACAAAGTTTCGTATTGTTTTACTGTGGGATGAAAGGGGTTTTACAACAGATCAGTTTCAATCATTCAAATTCTTAGAAAAAAAAAAGTTCTATTTTTTTCTAATTACTCGTGTTTTATGCAATGAAATCAAAAATTAATTAGGAATTTTGAAAATAATGTAGGTTTTTTTTTTTTTTTTTCAAACAGAAAGAATTTGTGTGTATTGTAGACAAAATAGAATAATAAAAGACAGTAGAAAATATCCATATCCATTTGTTCCAAGTTTCATATGTTGCAGAAACTCGGGCAGTTTTTAATGATTTCTGTTTATTAATTACATGTCACCAGGTCTTTTTAATCGGCAGAATAATGATTTTTGATGAATGATTTTTTTTTTCCAATTTTACAATGGTGCAATCTAAATTGTAAATTTGATTATCAGAAAACATTTCTGCAAACCTTTTTATTATAATGCTGTGTTGAAATATTAGAAGCTTAGTAGAGAAAGCAAGTAGGAAAAAACGTTAAAAAAAAAAAGACGAAAAAGAAAAAACGCCACCGGAGAAAACGATAAGCGATTCTTGGAAGAAACGACCCTTCAGAATTACAATTTTCACTGGCAGATCCAAAGGGAGGCAAGCGGGTACGTGCAACCTCATGACAAATCAAATTTGGACTATAAAATATTGACTTACTTTGTAAACTGAAATGCATTTACAAGAAAAAGGAGTAAAAAACATGTTTTTTCTAAGCATAGTACCATGCACTCTATTGAAAATGGTGTCAGTAGCATTTATAATTATTTTACAAGAGAAGGAAATCCAAATACATTCCACTCTATCGGCTGTCATTCTCGAAAACGTATTAACGTATTTTAAAGATATTCTGTTTTTTTTTTTTTTTTTAGTTTTTTTTTTAAGGAAACAAACTTGCCATACATATTATTAAGGTTCTCAAAATAATGCTTGAGAATAGTGTTTGTATTATTAATAGTTCCTCTACAGAAGCACTCAAAATAATTCCAATACAATTTAACTTTTCTAACGCCAAAATGTTTGAAGTATATGGGGCAAACTATGTTGGGGGCGGCAAACTAAGCTCCACCCAGGGCGCCAATAATGCTCGCTACGCCACTGCCAAGGCCAAAATTATGCTAGATTTAAAGTAATTAAAAAACTTTGTAAAAAACACTATGTGTGTTTTTTACAAAGTTTTTTAATTACTTTATCGTTTAACACCAGTATTTTGAGTGATTTTTCAGTTATGCTAGATTTATTTCATAATCAATAAGAATAATAAAATACTGTTCTTTTTAGTAGAGCTAGCATAGTGGAATCTTCAATGTGAGCAATCAACAACCAACTGATAAATGAATTTAACTTACTTTACCTTTTATAAATAAAACAAAAATTATGTTATTTTAAACAACAGGAATTCACACCCTTTCTAAAAGAACATGGTAATAAATGCTTTATATGTCTTTCGCTTTTATTTAATCCATTCAGCTTCCCCGTCTGTCATGTGTTCACAACTGAAAGGAACTATAGTAGAACATTTACTTTATTCAAGTAATAACACAGATATGGTTCCAGTTTAAAATCACTTTTAAATTTTTACGTAGTCATTTTATGTGTTTCCAAAAGAACAAGACATTATTCAAAAGAAAAAGAAAAATCTCTACTGGAATATACTTAACTTTAACTTTTATTAGATTCCATTATTAAACGAAAATATATGCAATAGAGCCCCAAAGAAGGCACTTGAAGGCAATTGAAGTGCCTTGAGAAGGCACTCCAAAGAAGACACTAATTTAAAGAAACAAAACGTTTAGGTGTACGCCGACCAGCGACCCTCATCCAACGACCAACGGGAGTGGTATTTTTGCGGATTGCTGCATCGACAAAATTTCCATTCGGCTGTTACGACATTGTTCTCACACATTTTTGAGGTTTGTGGACATACACTCTTGATGCTATTATTTAAAAATTTTAAAGCCATTATACTTAATTACTGTGGATAATAAACTTCTTTCAGAATTTTTTTAATATCACTAAACACCAAAATCCAAACAACATCACTGATCTGCGGTGGCATCTTCTGTTCATTAAGCAAACAATTTCAAGAAAATATACAGTTAAACTTTCATAAAAGTGTCTTTAAAGGTCCTTTTTTTATCAAACTATTCTAATAAACTATGCTCACTTTAAAAGAATATGCTTTAAATGATCCTTCAAAAGAAATATACAAGATTTGTTATTTTATACTGTGTTTACAATACTCTCTATATCTATATGCTGCCTAAAAGCAATACTCATGTTCTTTTATGTACATTTTAGACTTTAAACTGCAAGAACAAGAAATCTTAAAATGAAATCTGAACTACAAATCTCGGTTTTATTGTATCATTACGCTGCTGCATGTGGAAGAAAATTGCCTTTAACACTTTTCGAAATTTTTTTCAAAACAACTTAATATTTCATTTCCAGAAGAGTTCAAGATGCGTTTTATTTACTCGTGTTATTTACTTCATGCCTCATAAAATTACTTTGGATTCCTGAAACTGGGATTTAAAATGCTTTAAGGCAGCATCAGCATTTTTTTTTCAATTCTCAAGCACAAAATATCCAAAAAAAAAAAATAATCTCGAAAGCTTTCACAGATAGAAACCGAGAATCAACGAGCCCTAAAGCAAAAAAACTTTAATCATCAAGGGAACCGAATTTAAGTTAAAATGCTGGAGGGTCTAGTAAGGTGCGCAACATTGCAGCTTTAAAAACAAAGCTTAACTAATACTAATCTCTAATTAATATTTCAGTCATGTCCCATTAGGATAGGTTAGAAAATGGATAGTTTAAGATTTTTTTAAATGTTTTCTGCATTTGCTTACGACGTAGTTTTGTAGGGAATACAATGTCCACATTAATCTGATAAGAAGACTTCATTTTTATTCTATGAAAGATCTTCTATAAAATATTATCGCATTTTTCAGAGCTATACACTAAAGTTAAATTTCCTGAAAATGTTTAAACTTTAGAACGTAGTTGAAAAGGTGGAATTTTAGTTTCAAATTATTTGAGTTGTAACGTGCATCGTGGCTAGTTATTTTGGATTCAGTGAATTGTGTAAAAGTTTTTATTTTGTAAAGCATATGCCAGTCTATCTCACTATATATAAATATTGTAATCGTTGCGTTTTAGATGTATAAAAGTTCTCACAAAACACACAGGCAAATATTTGCCTAACATTGCTAATGAATGCCAATAAATTTGCAGGCTTCGGCCATTATTTTATCAGTGGTATTTTTTAATAAATTTGCCGATAGTTATCCAAGTTGATAATCGACAGATAAATTCACCTTTACTGAAATCTGGTTATCCCTCGCTTTTCTTTAGTTCGATAGACAAATAAGTGGTGAAAATTAAAATTTTTCGAAATTACAAAATAAAAATGATGAAAAAAAATATTTCTAATCTCATTGTTTGAAATTAATGCACTTTTAATAATGTAATAAAAAGTATTTTTTATTCCTTTACTCTTATTCATTACACTGAAAAAAAATGTTTTGTTAATTCGACAAAAATTTGACTCGTTTCTATTTCAAAGAAATAATTTTGTTGAATCAATAAAAGTGTTGAGTCCTAAATGATTTATGTATCCCTTTACCCACGCATTTGGTGTGAATTTATTTGGCACCGTCCTTGGCGCAGTTTGTGTGAGCGCCTCTTTAATGTAACCCGCTCATTCGCTTCTTCGCTATCGCCCTCAGCGGCACGCAGTTTGAGTAATTAAAAATTTATTGAAAACGCATCAAACTTTATTCTCATTTTATTTGGAATACTAAACGCCCGCACCCGCATCGTCAACATTCCCAATATTTATTGGACTGTCTCACCGGCGGACTCTAGTGACCTATGGATATATTGGAGTTTTAAAAATTAATACTACGCAGCAACTACGCAATTCATTGTCGGTAAGTACATCTTGACTTACCTTGACTTACTTATCAATATGGCAGAAATGAAATCTGCGAAAACTAACAAAAAATGTATAAAATCAAACATTACAAAATTCAAAGATAAGGTGAATACAAACATTGAAAAAGCAGATTTCGCCTTGCTTCAGTTGTATGAAGCGAAAGTTGCAAATTTCCATACAGAATTAAAACAAGTGTTTGACTAAATATTTGCACTTTGTGATGAGAAAGAAATCGATGATTTCATAGCAGAAAAAGAAACTATAATTGACTCATTAGATGAAATTAATTTGATCATTAAAAGAAAATTTTTAACACTTACTGCTGACAAAGCAAACGTCAGTGAGAACATTTCACCTAGTTCTGTTTCTTCAGAAATAAAATTGCCGAAGATTTCTCTTCCCATTTTTAGTGGGAAAATTGAGGAGTGGATAAAATTCAAAGATTTATTTTCCGCAGCTGTTCATAAAAACAGTAATTTAACTAAGGCTCAGAAGCTTCAATACCTCAAAAGTTCGTGTAAATCAGACGCTTTAGAGATCATTCACTCCATATCAATTTCTGACGCAAATTACGACATCGCCAGGAATTTATTGGTCGACGCTATTCAAATAAGAAAGATCTGATAAACTCTGCTATTAAAAAGTTGCTTGCCTTACCACAAACATTTGACTCAGCTCCGTCGCTTTTTAAATTTGTGGATAACATTAATGAATGTATTAGATCCTTGTCAGTTCTAGAACAAAATGTGAATGGTTTCAGCGATACGCTAATTCTATATATATTAGTCGAAAAACTCGACAAAAATACTAGAAGCTGGTGGGAAAGATCTCTTAAAAAGGACGAAATAGGAACGATAACGCAGTTAACATCCTTTTTGAAAGAACATTCGCGTACGTTACAACACAACAAACCTCTAGTTCGCGAAGTGACACGTCCATATAATTCAAGGACACTGACATCTGTCTCAGAAAATCAGTCGAATAATTGCCCGTACTGTCTGGCCCGACATTCCATTTTCAAATGTGATCAGTTTTTAAATTTGACCGCTAAAAAGCGATTTAATTTCGTAAAGGCAAAAAGCACCATACTTTATTACATTTCGAAAAGGGAACACGAGATGATAATGTAAACAAAATAACGCCTGATAAAACTAGCCAGCTGTCCGCAAATGCAAATGTATTCTTTCCTTCAGGAGAAGCAATTCATTCTGACGCCTCTGAAGTTAAACATCATTCCCTTCAAAACTCTTCTGTTTTGACTGTTTCAGTCATGGCTAATAAACAAGTCTTGCTCTAATTTACTTGAAGAGTGCTAATGGGGAGTTTTTAGCTTGCCGTGCACTGTTAGACAGTGGGAGTCAAAATAATTTCATGACCAAAGAGTGTGTTCAATTATTGAATTTACGAGGAAAGAAAATACTCGCCTCCGTCTCAGGACAAAACGGAATCAATATGAACATTAGAGAAAGCGTGATTGCAAGTGTTTATAACGCAGATAAGAGTTTTGTGCGTACTTTAAATTTTTATGTTGTTCCAAAAATAACTCGCATAACCCCTGCTAAATATCTAAATATACCAGATCTCAAACAGTTACAACCAGTTGATTTAGCTGACCCAGAGTTTCATAAACCAGGTCCAATACACATTTTGGTGTCAAATGAAGTATTTTTTGATTTACTGAAGACCAATAGAATAAGTATGCAGGGGCTGATCTTTCAGCAGTCGGTCTTCGGATACATTATCAGTAGGTCTGTATGCATGCCGCAACAAGACAGTTTTGATAATTACTGTGGGTTTGTTGAAACTGTAGATGATTTATCTGATATTATAAAAAGGTTTTGGGAGATTGAAGGAGTTCAAGAAACAAAAAAGTTGAAGAGTCAGGAGGAGGAATTTTGTGAGTAAGATTTCCTCCGCACACACTGTAGACAAGATGACAGTAGATATGTTGTAGAGATGCCGATTAAAGATGAAGGACTTCTACTTTTAGGCGAATCTAAGGAGAACGCTAATAAACGATTGAATTATTTGCTTAAACGTTTTGCTCGCAATCCCGATATTGAAACCTTTATATGAAGATTTCATTACGGAGTATAATCAAGTAGATCATTCAGAAGAAATTTCTGAAGGGGACAATTCTTGTTATTCATATTATCTGCCTCATCATGGCGTTTATAGACCCGACAAACCTAGCACTAAACTCAGGGTAGTGTTCGACGCTTCTGCTCCTACGACTACGGAGTTTCACTAAATGATGTTTTACTAAATGGAGGGAGAGTTCAAGATGAACTATTTGATATTATTTGCAGATTTAGTACTCATAAATATGCCTTCACAGCAGACATTATTAAAATGTATCGTCAGATTAAAATTAAGGAGAATCAACGAGACTTATTACGTATCTTATGGAGGAGTAGCGAAGAAGAACCGGTTAAAATTTACAGATTGAAGACTATAACTTACGGTACTTCGAACGCGCCATATCTCGCAACACGCACACTCAATCAACTAGCAGATAACGAAAGGAACGACTTTCCATTAGCAGCGCAAATTGTACAAAGAGATTTTTACGTCGATGACGTATTGACAGGAGCTCATACTTTAATAGAGGCCCAAGAAGCACAATCACAATTGATTGAATTACTATCACGTGGAGGAATGATTCTGCATAGATGGTGTGCAAATCACAGGAATCTTTAACAGTTACCAGGTGGACAAGAAGATTATTCATTCAATAACTCAGATGACAATCAGAGCATCAAGACTTTAGGATTACTGTGGAACACATGAGTCGATTGTTTCTCTTTCAAATCGGCAATCAAGGAGCCAACTACTTACACGAAAAAAACAGTACTATCTAACATTGCTCGCATCTACGATCCATTAGGATTGCTCAGACCAGGAGTAACAAAGGCAAAAATCTACATCCAAGGACTTTGGCTTTTGAAGCTTGACTGGAGCGATCCGCTACCCGAAAATACAGTTAAGGAGTGGTAGCTTTTCACGGCGTCCATGAAATCGATCAACGACTTACAAGTGAGCAGATATGTTTTGAAGGACGATTTTTCAGAAGTTCAAATTCAGGGGTTTTCAGATGCGTCGGAACGTGCGTACGGGGCAGCAATTTACTTACGTTGTAAAAATGACAGAAATTCATCCGCAAATTTGCTTTGTAGTAAGTCCAGAGTAGCCCCGCTGAAAAAGCTTACAGTGCCACGCTTGGAACTATGTGCAGCTGTATTGTTATCACACAAGCGTCTAGCCCCAGCCGGATCTAATTTGGCACCATTCAATGCGCATGCTCGTAGACATTCCCTTCATACGGGGTTCAAAATTCGATCCCCTCAGGAAATGAATGGTGTCGCCATCTAGTGATTACTTTTGGAAACTTTGTATTTCTCATAATAATAAGAAATTTTGAAATATTTAGGATTAGCTTTGAACTTGTGTTTATTTTTCCTTTTGTATTATAAAAAAATCTTCAAATATTTATTCTTTCTGATGATCTTGGAATTACCAATTGCTTGTTAATTAAAATTATGTATTAAGTAATTTTTACATAAGTTAATTATTTTTTTGATATATTATATAGTACATAATTTTAGCAGATTTTGGAATATTTAGTTTTAAATAAGAATGGCCTCACACACACAATCTCGTTTTTATTTTTATCTCCGTAATAAAAAGAAAATATATCAAATAGTTATATTCTTTACTGATAGTCTATAATTAGCAATATTATAGCTGGTTAATATTCCTACATAAGGCAATAATTTTAAAAATATTTTATTATGTAAATGATTTTTTTTAATATATTATATAGTAAATAATTTTAGCAGATTTTGGAATATTTAGTTTTAAATAAGAATGGTCTCACACACACAATCTCGTTATTATTTTTATATCCCAAATGTCCCCCATCTAGTGATTAATTTTGGAAACTTTGATTGTATTTCTCCGTAATAAAAAGAAAATATATCAAATAGTTATATTCTTTACTGATAATCTATAATTAGCAATATTGTAGCTGGTTAATATTCCTACATAAGTCAATTATGTTTTAAATAGTTTATTAAGTAAATGATTTTAGCAGATTTTGAAATATTTACCATTGGCCTTGAACTTGTTTTTATAGCAGTTTTGTATTTGTGTTAAGTTAAAAAAAATAATACTGCATATCACCTCCTGCGGCCACCCCCCCGAAATTTAATTTTAGCACGACATATCCCCTTTCAAAATTTTTTTCTGCCTACGGCCTTGGACATATATGCATTTTCTTGAATTTTAGGGGGGGGGACTGCCCCCACCTTTTGTCTGTATATAATATTTTATGTATTCTCCAATTTTATACAATCAGAAATTTTTTGAAAGATTATGAAAACTATCTTTACTTATTAGATGTTTTAAATTAATCTTTTGAAATTTTAAAACATCTAACACAAAAATGAATTACAGCCGAACCTCGATTTAACGTACTTTGATTTGCACAAGCAATTGCTTGAACAAGCAATTGGTAATTCCAAGATCATCAGAAAGAATAAATATTTGAAGAATTTCTTTTATAATACAAAAGGAAAACTAAACACAAGTTCAAAGCTAATCCTAAATATTTCAAAATTTCTTATTATTATGAGAAATACAAAGTTTCCAAAAGTAATCACTAGATGGCGACACCATTCATTTCCTGAGTGGATCGAATTTTGAACCCCGTATGAAGGGAATGAAGTCTACGAGCATGCGCATTGAATGGTGCCAAAGTAGATCCGGCGGGGGCTAGACGCTTGTTGTTATCACAGCTTGTAACAAGGGTGGTAACTTTATTGAACATAAAAATCAGTAAGATATCTTTGTGGTGTGACTCGACCATAGTTTTAGCATGGATTCAAACTCCGCCGCATTTGCTCAAAACTTTCGTTGCCTACAGAGTGACAAAAATCCAAGTGCTGACTCAAACATGCCAATGGAACCATGTGCGTTCAGATGAAAATCCAGCAGACCTTGTTTCTCGAGGACTGAACTTTGACAAACTGCATGAGAATGATCTCTGGCGGTATGGACCAGACTTTCTTCGTAAACAGACTGACCTCTTAATGTCTGAAAATCCAATTCTATCACCCAAGGAAGAGGACTTGTGCAAGAAGGTGAAAGATGCTCCAACCATAGTCACTCCAACTAGTGGGACAAGTTTAGTGAACATTTTTGAACATTCAGAAGCTGCATTATGTTCATTGTCTGAAGATTTCTATCTCAAAATCTTTAATTTAACTAATAGTTTCATTAAGTTAATACGCATATTTAGTTTTATTTGCAGGTTTGTTTGTAATTGTAAGAATTCAACCAAAAAAATCAGGGGACCCTTATCTACTTCCGAACTTAAATCTGCAGAAATTTTATTGATTAAACAGGTACAGTATGTGACATTTTCTCATGAGATGATGAACTTAGAAAAAGGTAAGACTATTCCTGTTAATAGTAAATTGAAATTTTTGAATCCATTTTTGGACTCAAACGGTATCCTTAGAGTAGGTAGTAGGCTAAATAATGCGCACATAAGTTATAATAGCAAACATTCCTTCCAAGTAATCATAAGTTGAGTGAAATGATTTTTGAGTATTATCATAAAAAATTCCTACATTTAGGATCTCAGTCCCTTCTACATCATGTTAGACAAAAATATTGGATTGTCAACGGCAGATCACTTGCCAGGAAAATAGTTCATAGATACGTCGTTTGTTTTAAAAACAAACCGCAAGTCAACAGCCAAATTATGGGGAATCTTCCTTCGGAAGGGGTATCACCTAGCCCACCTTTTTCTAATTGTGGGGTGGATTTTGTGGCCCTTTTCTCATAAAATATAGGAACCAAAGGAAGGGTATTTATAACAAGGTGTATGTAGCAGTGTTTGTTTGTCTCGCTACAAAAGCGATTCATTTAGAAGTTGTTTCTGACCTTACTTCTGAATCCTTCATAGCTACTCTCAAACGATTCTTTGCAAGGCGAGGCAAAAGTTCAACTCTAATGTCTGATAACGCAACTAACTTTGTTGGTGCAAATGCCGAGTTAAAAAGGTTACAAGCATTGGTTGAGAAGCCAGATAATACGATGATTGATTATTTAACATCTGAATCAATCACTTGGAAATTCATCCCACCTCGTGCACCCAATTTCGGTGGCTTATGAGAAGCTGGGGTGAAATCCTTTAAATACCATCTCAAAAGAACCTTAGGGAATTCACGGTTGACATTAGAGGAGTTTTTAACACTCATTATACAGATCGAAGGGATATTGAATTCGCGTCCATTGACTCCCTTATCGTCCGATTTGAATGAATTCGAAGTACTTACTCCCGCTCATTTTTTAATCGGACGTTCTATCACTTCCATCCCAGAGCCAGATCTCGCATCTATAAATGAAAATAGACTTTCAAGGTGGCAAAAATTCACAAAATTTCTTCAAATCATATGGAAGAGGTGGCAACGTGAATATCTTAATCACCTCCAACAAAGAAACAAATGGTATTTTTCAAAAAACAACATTCAGGGGGGCACGGTAGTCATAGTTAAAGAAGAGAATATGCCCACTGCAACTTGGCTATTAGGTAAAATTGAAAGGCTAATTCTGGGTAAGGGCGAGAAAGTAAGAGTGTGCCTTGTGAAGACCAAGGCGGGTATTTTGAAAAGGCAGTGGTGGCGCTAGACTTTCCCCGACGGGGAGTCACCACTCCCCGACGAGGGGGCACAAATACACATGTACATATGCTAAGTGGCGTATCCAAGAGGGGGCTTTGACCTCCCTCTTGGATGACATTTTTGTCACCAAGTATGGAAATTTGCAACTATTTGCACCACTTGAAAATATTTTACTTTAGAAAGTGATTTGTTCACAATAAATCATTTTCTAAACTAAAATATCCAGGATCCAGATAAGTTTAGAGTAGATGGAGGACAATATAATGTTTTGTATTGTGAAATATTTCCAGGAATCGGATCGACGTACATAATCGGACACCCAGGCCCCGGATATTTTCAAAAACCACTGCACAATCTTTCCTAGTAGATTATTGTTTAAACTGACCTTAGTTAACGTATCTCAAAATCCTTTTACATTACACAAATATTTCCCCAAGGCCTCAGCAAGCAAAAAATTTCGCTGGGTGGAGGAGATCTGTAGTGCTAAAATTAAATTAACTGATCTCTAGAATCAACGCAAATAAACTGATAATGCATTCACTGAAATTTTGTGGGGGGGGGGGGGTCAAACCCACATGATCCTCTCCCCTGTTAACGGCCTTGCACGTTTTTATAAAATCTCGAAAGCTACTTTTAAGAGTTCAGGTTAACGCTTAAAATATCTCATATGAATGAAATTCTTTGAAAAAAGTTCAGCGAAGAAAGTTCTACGCATTTTTTTTTTTTTTCCCGCAGAAAAAATATCAGAAACAAAAGTTTTGGGTGCAAGAATATTGCGGTAAATTCACTGAATTTTTTTTATAAATTAAGCATGACTAAATTTGCACGCTTTTACACAAATTGCAGTTATTTTTATAAAATTAAGAGATATGTGTAAATTTAATTACAGTTTAACTTCGATATCTCGAACATCGAAATTCTTGATATCTCAATAAATGTGTTTTCCCTTACAAATTGAATCCCGCCCCACCAGTGGCATCTGGGAAACGGAAAGTAGCTGGTTCGAAACTAGGTCCGTCCGCCGACCTAACCGTTCGGAGTTTTCCGAAACTTTGCATAAATACGGGTTAGGACTTCTTAGAAAGTCCCCCAATGAGGGCAAACCCACCCCCGGCGGTGTCGTGCTCGTAGCGTACATGCTCATAGCGTACACCCCATCAAGGGTGCTTGTAGCGTACATATGGTGCTCGCAGCGTACATCTCCCCCTCCACCTGTTTTCGTTTTCACCACAGCAAATCCGACTAAATGTAGACCTACTTTAGTAGCGGAGATTTTAGTCCACAAAATAGTAGATTAGAAAATAATAAAATATGAGGAAAAAACCCACCTTCTTTAGCAAGAAAATTGATTTGCTGGTCATCCTATTGAAAGCAATCAGGATTTTGGACATGCTGATCGTTTAACGTTGCTGTTCTGTTGTTTAAAGGTGTGCAAGCAATCTGTGAACATAATGTATTATACTAGAAACCTCTTAAAATGATAAAAAAACCATCATTTAAAAATATATTGCTATTTAAACTATTAATTTTTCTATCTGTAAATACACCGATATATGGTTATTTTTAGAGGTGTACCGGATATCCGGATCCGGATCCATATTTTTTAGCAGATCTTCCAACGATATTTCAGAATAAAGGAGAGAAAGAAGACAAAATTATTTCGTTATTATTTATTTATTTTTTGTATAATTAAACATAACGTGTTTACTTGCGTAATAGTCGA
The DNA here is from genome assembly GCA_038373885.1 of Cheiracanthium punctorium. NCBI lineage: Eukaryota > Metazoa > Arthropoda > Arachnida > Araneae > Cheiracanthiidae > Cheiracanthium > Cheiracanthium punctorium. The sequence goes on from JAWZYV010002198.1 coordinate 279,848, forward strand.
CCTCGCATAATAGTTTCACCCCCGTTTTGAAGCAGACAAAATTCTAAAAATATTTTTCCTGTAGAAAATCCGCAGTCACGTATTCGACATTTATGTCTATAAAAATATTACTATAATAAAAATATTACTAAACAGAAAAATGCCTCTTTTTGCGTATAATTGAAGGAAAGAATATTTAATATACGGCAGATAAACTGAAAACATTTGGTAAATTAGTCATTTTACTATAATACCAGTAACATTTTAGCATTAGAGTGTTCAATTTTACATATAGTAGACTTTCCCCATATAATAATCACACCTAGACTTTCACCATGGGGCAACAATGGCATAAAAAGTGCGACTATTACGCAAGTAAACGCGGTATATATTTTTTCTAATTTAAAAATAATAAATGTTGTTTATTATTTTAAAGTGAATCTCCTTGTTTAGCATATAATTCTGTTAAGATTAGTATTCGAAATTGAGAGCTATTATCTATTTACAACTTGCTAGACTTTTTAATATTTCTACGGAAAAGGCTTAATACAATTCACTCCTCCTCCCCCTCCCCTACACTTTGAGCGCACCATATTTTATTCTCGCAATGTAAAGTCAAAATTTTTTAGAGAGGGTTTATCTCCTTACTAGTTACGCTACTAGTTAATTTCTACTTTCACAACAACACACTAAGAATGGATAAAATTAAATTGATAAAAACTGAAACTACTACGACTCTTGTTATTTATTTTGATAAAATAAACTAGAGTTTCTGTAGGTTTGAAAAGCTATTTGGTATTCGGGGAGGGGGGGGGGGGGGGTTAGGGGAGTTCAGATCTAAATTTTCGGGTCGCTTTGGGGGGCTTTAGCCCCCATAGATACCTTTTGTTTTACTTTAATGTTTTATAGCCAGCACTGTTTTTAATATTTGAAGCTCTATCCAGTATTCGAACAAGCTAAAAGAAATTCTGAAGTATACAGCACTAGATAATTTTTTTTATTTTAAACACTTCATTATAATTGGGAATCGGCCGTTAAACAGTTCCTTAACCAAAAAAAAAAAAAAAAAGAAAAAAAAAACAATGATTTTTTCTTGACTTGATTTAAACTTCACCTTATTTGTTCAAAATAAATAGTAGTAATGAAATCTACGATTTTGTGGACTAAAATGGCCGCTACTAAAGTAGATCTATATTTAGATGGATTTGCCTTTTTATTTCTTCTTTTCAATTATTACTGTGGTGAAAACAGGTGGCGGGGAAGATGTACGCTACGAGCACCACATGTACGCTACAAGCATGCTTGATGGGGTGTACGCTATGAGCACGTGCGCTACGAGCACGGAACCCCCCCGGCCTAGATCCCTAGCGTAGATAATTGGCTGTAATCTACATTTCCATTTACAAACTGATTCCCTTTAATTTCAACTCGTTATCTCAAAAAGTCTAGTGTTTCTGGCCAACATGTTTTGCTGTAAAAATATTAATCGAATTGTTATTTTATGCAATATTAATATTTTAAATCACAATAAAGTGAGAAAAATGCAATTGAAATATTTATAGGTAGAACCACTTTACAACAAAAATTTTCTTTTGAGAAAAACGATTTTGAAGGCGCGCAGTAAAGTGGCATACCGAAACTTTATCGCTTGTTTCTACGGCTTTAAAATGATTCTACTTCCAAATAATTCATGTGGTGATAGTACTTATTGAAATCTAAACGATGGCACCGTATCTCAATTTCGAAAAGAATTGTTGTGAAGTGTACCCCTGGAAGATTCAGTTAATAATAATAATAATAATAAATTATAAAAATCTCCGAAAGAGAACGTAAATATATGCGCTATTAAATTTTTTTATAAAGTCGAGCACTCATGAAGAAAATTAACCACTTTCTTTTAAAATCTAAAATAAAAAATATCGTCAGAAAAATATAATCGGTCAGCTTATAATTTGCCAAGACACACAAAAAAATAATTATTTTAGCGAAACTAACCTTGATAAAAATTCACTTTTTTGTAATACTCCAAGATAGTTTCGAACGAGCTTTCCACAAACGTGTTGAATCCTAACTAAAATTATAAATGCGAAAGCGAGTTTGTGTGTTTGTTTATGACGCTTTCACGCCTAAACCGCTGAATCGATTAGGATGCATTTTGGTTTAGATATAGAGGGAACCCTGGAGTTGGTTATAGGCTAATTAGAATTTTAGATTTTTAATTAATTATTAATTATTAATTAAAAACCGTTTTTACATTACCATGATTGGCGAGTTTCGCCCGTATCAAATGATTCATGTTTTGAGCTAACAAGAATGCTATTACTTCAATAAATAAGCGCGCGTGCATCTGAAAAAAATTAAATACCACGGAAATTAAGCCAGTTTTATGCCAAATCTATGTATCTGTAATAATAAAAATGAATGTTCTCCAGAAAAATCTACAGAAAGCAGAGCTTTGAAAATTTGAGCATGATTGAGCCCATAACTTCGGTTAAGTGCACCTGAGGCTCAACATTTTGAAATTTTAACTACTTTTCAAACTATTAATTAAAAGCCGTTTTATCGCCCGCACAAAATGCTTTATGCTTTTGAAATAAAGCAGAAATTCTATTTGCAAAATCACATGCATTTGAAAAACATGGAAATTATGTTGATTTTACGCCAAATTAAAAAGCATAAGTAAAGAAAGGGGTACTTACGTATTATCCCGGCGGTCCGCCAAGACAAGCGATTTTTTGCCGAAATAAATGCCGGGCACATGAAATTATTAATGGTTTTGAATACGATTGGCAACAGTTTGGCAAACCATTTGACGATAAAACAGTTTGGCGGGAATGACCGCTGGGATAATACGTAAGTACCAAGAAAAATCCAGATGTGTTTCTTAAAGTTCATAAATTTCCAAATCCTACCAATAATATAAATGTGTACGTTTGTGTGTTTGGATGTTTTTGACTGAATCACACAAAAATGGTTGAACGGATTTGAAAAAATTTGCAATGAAAATAGCTTATGCCCTGGATTAACATACAGGCAGCCTTTCAAGCATATAGCATAAATAATTCGTTTACAAAGACACTCAAAATAATTCTAATGCATTGCGCTCTATGGACATTTTGTAGCTACTAAACCGATTCTAAAACTTTTTTCACTGATTAAAAGTTACATTATTCCTGAGTATCATTGTTTGTTTTGGATTAAGACCGATTGACTGCACTAGGGTCCTAAGCCTATATGGAAAATTCCTCTGTGGGGGATTTTCTAAGGGATCCTAGCCCGTATTTATGCGAGGTTTTTTAGAAAACCACGGAAAACTGGGAGCGGCTAGGTCGACAGGCGTGACCAGGGTTTGAATCTGGCACCTCCCCCCTTGCAGTTTTGAGAGCAGAACTTCTTAGACACTGGTGGCATCCTAAGTGTTATAGGCTACCTTTAATGCATATATCACCGATAGTTCTTTTACAGGGATGCTAATAAGAATTACATTACGCTCTATGTGCATCTCTGTAAGTACTGAACCGATTCCTAAACTTTTTTTACTGATAGTAAGCTACACTATTCTTGAGTATTATAGGCTCAAATTCATGCATGTAGCATAAATAGTTCCTTTACAGGAACACTCAAAATAATTCTAATACATTACGCTCTCTGGGTATTTCTGTAACTACAGAACCGATTCTCAAACTTTTTCACTAATAGAAAGCTGCTCTATTCCTGATTAACATAGACTAAAATTCATGCATATAGCATAAATATTTCTTTTACAAAACAGTTCGCAAATACTGTCATAACTGTCTCTATTCGCCAAATGCCTGAAAAAAATCTAAATTTAGTAACTCTGTGCATATTCTCTTATTTTAAATGAAGTATGCTAACATGCATTATACTTCATTTGAAACAAGTAAAAAGCAAATAATATTTAAATGCAGTTCCTTTTGTCGCAACAATATTTGTTACTCACACATGCTACATTTCTGTCGGGATCTAATTCTAAAGCCGACGCGGACGAAGTCGCGGGTAGCAGCTAGTAATTTTATAAAGCAAGCTCATTTACTAATAATTCATAGTGAAAGTTTCACTTTTAAAATTTCAACATTAACAAAAAAGAGTTTAATTAATAAGGCGAATAATAAACATAATATTAATCTGTTTAAAAGTTAAAGAGTTGAATTCTGATCCATATAATTCTGTAAGTCAAAAATCAGTTTAGAACACATACTATTAGTTTATTTTAATAGTTTATATTAATGCTGGTGCCATCCATGGATTCAATAGCGATTTATATAAAGATTCAAAATAAGGGAAGTTGCGGTGGCTTTCGATTCGCCACTGTATATAACATACAAATCTACACGCAAATATAAAACTTTTATTGTATTTATTTTATTTACTTATTTTACAAGATAAAAGTGAAATTTTCGAAAAGATGATATAGACGCTGTATACCATAATTTTTATTTACTTTGCAGTAAAATAACTGAATTAAAATTCACAAAAGTTAGTTATTTTTTCCACAACGATATAAAAATTAAATTGTCAGTCAAGATTAATCAGTTCCCTTTAACTTATATTCCATTTTTAGATCTATCCACAGCCATCTTCATACTAGACTGGAGAGGGCTTTGGTCTATCAGAGGGGCTGGTTATTGTTATTATTTAATTTTTTTAAATTTTTCTTTTTTTACCCCAAGCAAAATGTAATAAATTCTAATTCCCTTGCAGCTGTTAATCTTCTTGGTGTGCATAGCTATGAACTCTTAGCTAAAGAGGGCCGGTTAATCCAGTTAGATTTCTCTATATAGTGCGAATTCTCACTCGTTGTATATGTATAAAGTATGTTACCAAATAAACAAACTATGTATTTGACTAATTCTTAAATTACAAAAAATAAAAAATAAAAAAATAAAAACAAATCTTACTGCTAAATTTTTATAAAATTAAAGATTAAATCGTGCATATTGTGTTCGATTGAATCTATTTATAAATAAAAAGTATATTTAGAATTTATTCAAATTTGCCATCTAAGAAACAGAAAAGTACTAATTTTTTTTTTTTATTCGGAAGAAGTTAAAAGTTAAATTATCTAATTAACCACTTAGTTATAAAAATATCTTTTTACTTTCTCAACAGTTATAAGAGTTCAAGTAAGGATTACTGTGATAAAATAATTTTAAAGAAATAGAATACTTATTTTATATAATATTGCATAACACACTAACTTATAAATAAATAAAATACGAACAGTTTAAAATATTTCTAATTAAAATGAAAATTTTTAGTTAAAGCGTTTAAATATTCATAGGTTTATACATATTTTGAATGCCAGAGATGATGAACTGTAAAATAATTTTATAAATATTTTGTCATGTCAAATTATTACACAATTAAATATACATTTTAAAAAGTTTCCGTAGTAAACAAAATCCGAAATTTCTTATCGCCCGAGTCGTAAATCTCTTTTAAAAATATCAATTAAGACTTATAAATTTTGTAGCTCTATGAATAAAAGTAATACAATGGGAAATTTTATTTTACATTTATGACACAAAAGCTTTTGACTCGTGAATTAAAATACTGTTAATTTACATACAATTACATTAAATCTGTGTTTAATTTAAATTTGCATTAATGCAATTTGAAAGTTTATAAAGACATACCTTTCGTCCTCACTCCAATTACTAAATCGTATTTGATAAATATACCAAAAAAATCGAAACTGCAACGAAAGAATATATTTTCAAAATGTATATCCTGTCCTGTAATTTAGCGGGAATGACATATAATGGGGTGAACAACATGTTACTTATCAATGGTTTAAAAGCAAGAGCACATTTAAAAGTACTCATAGTGTTTAAAAGACCAATTAGGAGAAAATTTAGATTAATTCATAGAGTACTCAGACAGTTAATATAATTTAAAATACAATAATGTTGTACAACATTTCATAGAATCAGAATGTCGAGGTCAAAAAGTCCGACTTCTACTCCAGCTTCAACTCAAAAAGTTATGACTCTGGGTCCGCAGCCATGATTAAAAGTGCACTCCAAACCATTACGAGCATCCATGTCTAAGGACATTTAATGATATATATGTATCATTAAAATGCTGTTAATAAATAAACTTTAAAGTAGTATTTTAAAATTTCTGAGACAGAACAAGTGACTCAGTTTTTGAAATATGTGCCTTATTTTAAAATTATTTTTATTTTTAAATAACGCAGAATGTGGTCATTCAAAATTTGTGCTCAAAATAGTTTCAATTCTTTTTTATAAGGGGGGGGGTGAGGGGCAAGGGTGGTTTTAGGGCGATGGCACAGGGGCGCGAGCTCCCCGAGAGAAAAATATATTTACAATCTAGATAAAAATACGCTTCAAATAAAATTGCATAGTTCATGCAATTCTGAATTGGTATTCAAGCTTTGCACCCTTCCTGAAAAATATTTCTGGATCTGCCCTTGGGGCATAGTATATTTGTACAAATACTTAACAAAAAGCAAGTGCAGAATATATAATTCAATACTTAGAGAAATAAACTGACCATATTTTAATAATAACATATTAATTAAAGCTTTATAGAAATAATATGACCATGAATGTATTTACATACACTACTGAAGCATGTGATTATGACTTGAAGGCTTTCTTCACAATCACAATTAAACATACATCGAAGAGCAAGAATGTAATTTACATATTAATCTTACTGGTAATGAACAGGCGCCAGTCGATTTTGTTTATGAAGATCTGAATGCTTAGTTATCGTATGTTTTTTTTACATAATCATTATCAAAAATATCACGACATAAAGCACACTGTGCTTTATATCTCGTGCTTTTGGCACCACCGATGTTCTTTTTAGGAAACATAAAGCCAAAAGTGAAATTAAACTTTTATAAACTTCACAATGATATGCTATGCTGCCGTAACAAGAAAAAAAATGCCCATATTCTAAACTCTGTCTAACTCACTGGCACAATGCACAATAACAAGTGTTGGAAAAGTGATGTACTATGGGTTTGCGAAGAAAAAATAAAAATACACGGGATATTTAGACGAACCATTTCTTTCTCATCATTCTGTCATTGAGGACCAATAAAAATACAAAAACCGTATTTCTGGAAAAAAGAACATCCCCCATTTGCTTGTGTAAGCAAAGACATACTTCCCTTCCCTCGAAATTTTTTATCTACCCGACTGGTCTAATTAACGGTCACTGTCTCCCCCATCCCGACCACCCACACCCATATTCTACTTTTCTATGGTGTCGGCGACAAAATGCACAATCATGTTAAGCAACTTTTAAGCAATTAAAAGAGCCTCGAATAGAAAGTGGTCGCACATGTGGTCTCATAAATTTGTCGTTTGAAGAATAGACTGGCACTTTTGTTCCTTAAGATTGATGTCTTGCTGCAAATCCAGTAAAATGCCTCCTGAGAGTGGGATCACAGAGTTTCAAGTATACACTATTCGAAGTCTCAAGTCTCCCCCGCCGTTCGTCAACACATCACAGTATTGGAAGATGCAGGAAGTGGCTGTTTTTCGACATGAAAAGGATCGCAGAGATAGGATGAATGAAAACGGAAAGTAGTTTTAGCCATTATTCAGAAGTTCTGAGGAATATACCCCCCCCCTCCCCAATGAGCTATCTCCCAGAAATATAAATATTTCCTCTTCAATCTCCAATACTCATTTGCCTTTCATGTTTATTTAAAAAGTACAAAATTAGTTTTTTTTAAATCGCAAAATCAAAATTAAAGCTCAGCTAAAATATAGATTTCTTCTTATGAAAATTCCCCGACGAATTAATCAAATAGCCCCGATGGGGGGTCACAAGTTCCCCGACGGGGGAGGGGGGCACGTGCCCCCCCGGACCCCCCATTGGAGCCACTTCTGTGAAAAGACCAATTACCAAATTAGCAATTTTACCACTTGAACCTTGATAAGAAATTGCTGAATGTATGTATTTTCATATTATTGCCTATATATATTTTTATTCAACAGTCTACGAATTGTATAACCATTGTTTCACCCTATTGTATTTTGTTATTCACTGTATTGTTTTTGTGGTAACATTGTTTATCTGTAATGGCAAATATTTTATGTTAATTTTTTATTATTGAAGTATTTGAACCCTTCAATGTCGGGGGGTATGTTGAGTCCTAAATGGTTTATGAAACCCTTTACCCACGCATTTGGCGTGAATTTATTTGGCACCGTCCTTGGCGCAGTTTGTTTGAGCGCCTCTTTAATGCAACCCGTTCATTCGCTTCTTCGCTATCGCTCTCAGTGACACGCAGTTTGAGTAATTAAAAATTTATTGAAAACGCATCAAACTTTATTCTCATTTTATTTGGAATACTAAACGCCCGCACCCGCATCGTCAACATTCCCAACAAAAATTTTTTGTTAATTCAGCGAAATATTTTGTTAAAAATCAACAAAATTATTCGTTTGAAATAGCGCCATCCAAACTTTGTTAAATCAAAAAAATTTTATTGAATTCAGCAAAATATTTATTTTTGTGCAGTAAAGTATGATCAAGTAGGGAAACTAAGCTATAGCTACTTTGAAGCTTTAAAGTTAATTTTTTTATTTTAAAATATGTGCGGGTTTTAACTTAAAACATTTTTTATTACAGTAAGAACTTTGAATCATTTAATTGTAGATTACTGCCAAAGGTTTTTAATTGAACTGGTAAGTTTGATTGACACTTTCGTATCACTGATTCGGTATCAGTATTTATTTTTGCTACTCACTAGTTACTAATTACACTAGTTACTAGTTAGGTTAAATGCTTAGATCCCGTAGATCACTAAAATTTTCTTTCCTTTTATCTATGGAATATAAATATTTCTAAATAAGCATTCAACAAAAATTACATTTTTATTTCGTCACTTATTTTCTTGTGAGGTATTTGAACACTTTTCACAGCGGAACCTTTTTTTTTTTTTTTTTTTTTTCAAATTGAGCTTCGGAGGGCTAGTTTGTCTAAGACACTTGAATCTAAAATCTGAAGTGCAAGATCTGTAAATGGATAATTATTCCATAGCTGCACGAACTTTTATTGTGAGTGTGAGAAATAAAGCTTAACAGAACAAAAACAACGTATTTCCGTATGTATGTAAAGCGACAAACAAATAAGCTTATCTTTTAACAACATATTCTTTAACAATAGCATAATTTGTGCTTATGTTTTAAACACATGCTTATGTTTTAAACAGTCGTATCACATAGTAAACTGCCTTGCTTATTTTCAAATTTAAATTATTTTTGCTTAAAGATCCGAACATAACAACTTTCATTAAATACTAACTAAACGTACTTCACTTTTATTCTAAATCGTACCGCCAATGAACACTATTTGACATTAAACGTTCTTTTTAATGATGCCATTTAGTACCTATAATTTACAATCATTCAAGTTAATCACCATTTTTAACTCCCGCAGTTTGATATCTCCTTGTAAAACAGTTTCCTGAGTCATTCAAGCAAGATATTTTTAATCAAAATGACAAAATTCCCGATACGCAATTTCACATATTCTCCAGGGGAAAAAAAAATGCACAAAATACTTCCTCGGAACAAGAGAACCGAGTGGAAAAGCGCTAAATTTCTTTATCATTTTTTATAGCTTATGCGGTCTCTTATTTTTAATGAATCGTTAATTTTTAATGTGAGTGAAATAATAGAGATAATCCTTCAGTGTGTTTTTCTTTTCTGTCAGATTTTTAAATTATTTCTAAATAAGGATTCCGGTAAAATCTTTTATATTTTGAGTTTCTGACAGCTACACATTTAAGTAGTCCTCGAATAAAATACAAATGCATTACATCTTATTCTAGAAACCATTTAAAGAAATCACACTTTAAATGACTTTTTTAGCTATTTACAGTGGAAGGAATTTCATATTAAGTACAGAAAAAATGCCTGAGGGACATGGAATGTCTGAACGGATATTAGTGACAGTATTTAAAGCAGTATTTTGTAGATATTTATTCATTATTATAAAAATAACTATATTTTTTAACTCACAAAATTTAGTCTAAAAAAGGAAAATTTTGCTAAACTAATAAAAGCAAGTTTATCAGATACTTCCTAGGGCAAAAAAAAAAAAAAAAAATGTTATAAATGTAATTGGTTTTATCAACCAAATTATGTTCCTTCTATAAGATTATTTCATACACTAAAAAAAAAAAAATATTTTTTCAAATACAATTCTAAAAATCAACTCTTCAAATATATTTTTAGTAAAATCCTTTACATAAAAATGCATCCCATATATTTTCCAATTTGTTTACTTATATTTCATACACATAAATAATTAATCCGAATATTTTCTTTTATACTGAGGGAATCAAAATAGATGTTACAGCGATTACCTTGAAACGCCTTCATACCCGACAAAAATGTCACCAAATTAAAGAGCATAATTTTTTTTTAATCTTTCACCCTCAAAAATGACAAGTAGAAATCGTATTTTAAATAATTTTTCGAATAAAAGCGTGATTCTCAATCTCTGTTTCAACAGCAAAAAGTTTTTGTGAATCCTAAACGAAGACTATCGAGACACTTTAGGGTTAAAAAAAATAAAGTTTCCCAGTTCAGATTGCTCAGTACACTTCAGATTGCTTTTTATGGGAATAATCCCGTAAGCGGGGGCAGATTGAGTTGGCAACTTTTCTTTCTCGCCAAACAAAACATAAACATACATACTTACATAAGGAACAAAAAACCCAAAACTAAAAAACACTTATCTAAACACCTTAAAAAACATACACATACTTCAAATGCAATAAAAAGTAAAATAAACACAAACTAAACACTACACACATCAGAATTAACTAAACACACAAGGCTTACATTACTAAATCAGGATAAAATCAAAACTCAATACAAACAACTCAAAATTCCCATCTATTGATTCACATTAAATAAAAAAATGTACGTGAATTCTGCATATAGAAAGAACCCCATTTATTGATTAAAATCATTCATCTTTCTTATAACCTTAAAAATTTCCATCTATCCTTCCCTATTCCCAAAAAATAAGACAAAATACTACAATCTTTATATAAATACAGGACCATAAAACATTAAAAATTCTCGCCATCAAATCAATAAACATTACAGCAAGAAATAAACATTTAAATAAACAAAAGCACATACCTCAAATTTTTCACTAAATGCCTTGTTTAATGGTATAAACAAACGATCTTATTTGTTAACAACAAACCTTTATCACGAAATAAATCTATAAAATTGCATTCAAATAAGCAAAATTTCATTCTAGCACGACACGATATATTCAACACAATAATTTTCATCTTTTAGCAATATTTACTACACTGAGGATAAAAATCTTAAAAATAAAACGGATTCCTTTGAGCTCTACACAACTTTTCTACATTTAATATAAAAATAACCATAAATTTTATTTCCTATAAAAGAAACTTTTCAAAAACTTCAAACAGCATTTCACAACAAGCATGTTTGTTTAATCGCCGGTCATGCCACGTTCAAGCAGATCGGTTACAGTTAAATTCTTTCAACCAATCACATAATTTCTTTAAAGTTAATCGGTTTCCAGTTAATTTCTTAGACCAAATACATAATTTCGCATGACATCATGAAAAAACAACACAACTCTGCACAAAGGCTGCTAAATATCTCTTCTCGATTAGCAATGCTGACAAGCTTATCATAAGCTTTGGTAATGCATCTGCTTTGGCGACCTGCCCCCGCTTACGGAATATATTCCTTTTGTTGATCCAAATTAGATAAAATTTGGACTACACTTTACTCAAGTGATAAGCATGACATTAATTAAATTAAAAAATATATAATTCCAAAATCCGCAGAGAGATGTGGCTGCAATACACATAAAACATTTAAAATGCTTTTAAAATGTTAAGTTAAAAAGTCATGAAAGTTGTTCAATATATCTGCCTTCATGTTCAAAAATGTGTTCCGATCGCACAACAGTATTTTTCACAGCTGACCAGAGTATCAAGAACATGGAGCCGAATGTTGTCCTTCAGGTCTGACACAGATTCTGGCTTGGTAGGTAGATATTGCTCTTCAGAAAACATCATTCGCAGGGAGTGATATCCAGCGAACAATGAGGCCATGGTGTTGGAAAATGACTCCTGGTCGCTGAATTTACAGTCATTTTATAACAGCTGAATTCCTCTGCCTGGAAGAAAGCCAAGTAGCCTAATTGTTTCAAACTTCATCACTTTGCTTTGGGCTAGAGTTATTGGACCTCTTCATGATTTTTTCATACATATTTTTTACAGTTGCAAAGAAGTTCTCACAAATAGAGCTTTTCTTTACATCGTTGGCAGTAGGCATGATGTATCGAAATGTTACTAATGCTCGTACAGAATTCGCCTTCCTTTGATTCGAAGAATAATGCTAATTAATTTTTTCACTAGATGCAAAAAAAGTTGTGTTTTGGCGCCATCTATTTTTTTAATAAATATCAAGTACATGATTTGATATAGCTATAGTTAAGTTTTATGTCATTTGGAGGAATAGAACGAATTCTAGAGCGCTCTAAAGTGGACATGTTATTACTTTGCCTACTTTACAAGCCTGTATACAATGCTTGTCATTCCATAACCAAATTACGCATCTATTTATAAATAGGTATGCTTTCAAAGTAGCACGTCTTTTAAACTATCGACGTAAGTGTTATATTTTATATTGCAAAAGTTTTCTAATGACATACTTTTAATTTTCATGCCACTTATAATATGAGGGTTCTTATATTAAAGAATTAAAAATTAGCATTTTCCATTTTTTAAAACATTGCATTTAAAATATTGTTTTCTTAAAAAAATAATTTATGAGAAACTGCTTATGCATAAATGTAATCTTCACTGAGTTACTCCATTTTAAAGGTAGCTTTTATTAACATTATTTATCGCCTGTGACGAAATGAACTGTTCTTAAATTACGTTAATGTAAATTAAGAAAGCTCTCTCCAGCGTATTTCCAATGTATTATGTCTTCTAGCAGCTTTGCGTTTTTTTCTTTTACCAAAGCTTTCGGTAGTCGAATAGAGTCGATAAAAAAGCTATTAAATCTTTAAGAGTCAAAAATTGCTTTTTTTTATCGTTAATTTACTAAGTTTATGCTTAAAACAGAGTGAAATCTTTTTCGATGATAGGACTCCATTTTACTAGTTGAAATTGTTTGTGTACTTGTTAACCCCATACTCGTATGATAAAATTATTTTTTTAATATGGTACACCTCCTTTTAAAATATATTTCAAAATAAAAAGTCATAATCTCATTACAAAACTTCTGTAATTGGAAGTATAATGATAAAATCAATAATTTTAAAATCTGTGTGATTCAATAAATTGAAACACCTTGCATATGTAATAATAAGACTATTGAAGTTCACAACATGATTCAATTTCAATATTCTGAATTATTTTTTTCTTGATGGCGAGTCAGCGGCTTCTTGAATATTGACCACAACGAGAGCAGCAGATGTCGGTCATTTCATTATGGGGGCGCCTATTGGACAGCCCTATGAGTGGTCTCCGAATTTTGAGTTAATTCCAGATGAGAGACCTAGCATCTGAAATCGACACCCTCAGAAGCATCATTTAAACATCGATGACATTGGCATTGCGAGCAGATTTTATGTGCGCCAGCTCTACTAGTGTACACGCCCCTGCAGCAGTCCAACCGAGATAGGAGTTCACCCTCCCAAGCACTGGACAAGCCGGGGCTGCTCCACTTCCCGTGTTCCTACGAGAACGGAGCCTAGCGACTAAGCCACTGTAGGACTTCCTAAGAATTGTAAGATGACATTTTTATCTCCATGAAATCTATAATTTCGCCGTTTCGACGTAGTAATGTGTATTTTCGAATTTATTGTATATATTTTTTACATTTATTTAATTACGTGAAAGCCTTAAAACTGAGTATGTACCTTATCGCAAAAACATAACAATAATACTTTTTAATATTGAATTACTCCTATGCCTAAACGTTCAGTCCTACATTTATCGCTATATATAAGTAATAAAACTTTTATCTTGTACATATCTTCACAAGAATTTTTTACATTTCTAGCATTCCAAATAAGAATATTTTTAGTTATCAGCATGAGATATATTTAAATTTTTATTAGAACTACTTTCAGACCTGCTTCTCGTTATCTTGATGCTTAAATTAACTTATAAAAACCAGGTTAAATGACACGATTTAATTCATAGTTTTCTATCATTCAGGTTAATTGGCTTTTCTATCTGAATGGTAGTTAAAAACATCTCCAATTACATCATTTTCTATCGTTAAAATAATAAAGTTTTAATCAAACTGACAATATTCTTCCTATCTAATTTCAAATTTCTCGTAAAATAATGGTATGATAACGACTATCTAATTAGTAAAAAGAACATCAATTAGGTAGCATTTCATTTTGTTCAGATGTACTTTTTTTGCAAATGACTTAGTTTATATATCGCATGGACCGTTAAATTATAAAGTAGATTAAGCATTGTAATGTGATAGCAATTAAATTACCTACTTTTTAAGCAGTTTTTTTTTTCATTTAGAAAAAAAAAGAAAGAAAGAAACTGCTCGCAGACAATGCGCATAATTTTAATTAGTTTATTACCTTCTTAAAGAAAAAAATATAAATTTTCAAATATTGTATTCTCATGATATGGAGTTTTATCGAGATTTCTGTCGTAAATTTATGAAAGGCTTAAAATGTGCGGAACTCAAGAGAATCAAACTTTTCATAAGATTATAATAGGGGAGAAAATAAATTATCTGATAAATTTTGCATTCTAAGTAATGTGAAGAATTGAGCAAACTGGGTACTTATTATAAACCTTAGAACACCGTTATTAAAAAATTTTCTGCATATCTAAAAGGGTTAAATTTATTTCAGCAGAATTTATTTTTTTTACTTTTATTTTATTTTTTGTAAGGTCAGTCATATCCGTTCTTTTTAACAAGTATTTAAATATGTGAAAGCCCAATCATTTAAAATAACAAATTTTGATATGAATTTTTCCACTAAAATCCCTTAAGTAGGAATAAGAATTCTTGCTAAAATCGTTCCTGAACATGATTAATTTTTTTTAACTCCAGAACTCATCCCTTTATTTTAAATCTAAAAAGAATACACACTGGAGCGGAAAATTTGAAGCAGATTTTGCTTTACATATTACACACACTAGGGATGTTAGCAGTTTTATGTCTCTGGGTAGAACGTAAAGGTTCATCGTTAAGTGTAAAGTACCTTGATAAGCATTCTATGTCACTTGTATGCCTTCTTGGAACGCTTCTTTTTTGAGCCCATTCCCTTTGATGCGCGGTGGTTCCGCCGTGAGACTACCTTATTTCAGCGCTTTCACTGATAGTCGCAAAAAAATATGGTTAAATGACAGCGCTGAAAAAGTGCATCCGTTGCCACTGATCCATTTAACTACAAACTACATAGTCGAACGAACAACCCATCTGGCACTACCGAGCTAAAGAAGTTTACTGACACAGCTGGGTGCGCGGGCGCACAGCTATTCGATCAACTGCCATGTCGTTCGTAGTTAAATGGCTCGATGGCAACAGCTGCACTTTTTTAGCGTTGAGCAGTCTATCCAATCGTTCTTATGCATTGATTGGAGAATGCTTGCACTTGAAAGGGTTAAATATTGAAAAGTTTTAGGCATTTGTCATTTTCACGTAGCAGGTGTCTTTGGTGCAATCGGTGATGTAATTCAAGTATTCAAATTCAGAAAGGGAGAAAAAACTTTGTTGCATAGGATTTATGTTCTTGAAACATAAAAAAAAAAAAAAAAACATCTTGAGTGACTCCACTCGATTTTACGAACACTTGATAGTTACCATTTGTTTAAATAAATTTCATTCAACTCAGTCGGAGTTAGTGTTCGGGCACTAGTGCACCTAAACAGATTTGAATGTATAGGCTGAAATATACAGGCTCTAAACGACACATTCAATGAGATGAGCTATCTTCTGCAATCAAACTGTATATTGTAAGGGAAATAACTGAAAGAAACACTTTCGTGGCGTGTTTTTTAACCTGCCAGTTTTAATCACTTAAAAAAAATATGACTACGGTTGTTTTTTAATACTAGAGTGCTATTAATTTCAAACCTCCTAAAATGTGTGAACAATTTGAGGCGCACTTTTCAATTTATTTCTTTGAATTCTGTCATAAGTTCTGTCAGAAAGACATTGGGACGACATATAGATTATGATGCACTTTCTAATATAATGAATCAAGGGAGACAAGGATATACAAAAAAAGAAGAAGACAAATATAAGGGATCATTTATGGATTACAATATGCACTTACAACATGATGGAACAAGAAAGATAAGTTCAACCTTTCCTTTTATAATGATATCCTTTTCAACCCACAAAAGAAAACGAAATAGGGAAGACACGTGGATTATCATAGACTTTCAAGCGTAATGAAGCAAGAAAGAGAAATAGACGGATGCATGAATTATGATACACCTTCAATGTATAGCACTTTAGTAAGTATTTAAAAGTGAAAGTGTTCAGATTTTTTTTTTCATTAAATTTTCTAATCACGTATTCGTCTTTTGATTGATCAAAGGGGAATCTGCCAACTTACATAAAAATTAATTTTTCTCAATATAGTTTTGTTACAATTTTTATAAATATGTAAAAGTGACTTACAATCGATGCATTACTATAACTTATTTTGCACTTTCAATTTAGCAAAAGTGTAGATGGTTTGCAGGTCCACAATGCCAGCAATATACTCTTTGTAGATAACAATGCATTACACTGTCGTCTTTTCAATTGAATTAATCACAGCTCTAAATATGAAAGTTTTGCCTTTTTTCCGCTCTTTTCAATGATACATATAATTCTGGTATAATGCTTCAAAATGCAAACAACCAGAAATATTGCACTATTACCAAGCACTTTCGACTGAAAAAAAAATTCCCTAGCCTTTCTTTCTAAATAATAGGGAAATTATCCTTATAGCCATTGAAACGCAATTAGATGAATGAAGAAAAGCAGCGAAACATTTTATTAAGGAGATAGCAAGTAATAAAACTTTAGAGGAAATGTCTATCCTATAAAGAAGAAACTTACCAGACTGTAAAGAGCAAAGCTCTATCTATTAGCCACCATCCGTAAAAGACTGATTTTAGTCTTGTGTATTGATAAGATTCTAGTGAAAAAGAAAGAGCAAATAACACGTTTTGTTTTTTCTTTTAGACAAATTCAGAGAGATTATTAAATCATGTAAAGGCATGAAATTCAATTCAAATGTTTATAGAGCTGATAGACACATAGTGTTGAGTGCTATTTCTTAAACCTTTGAGGCGCAACCCTTCAATGGCGACAGCTGGCTGTGCGCGCACAGCCAGCTGTCGCCAAAAAAGGGTCTCTAGATCTGTGGCACGCGATGAACGTTTCGATTGTCTGCCATCTTGCTGGTAGTTAAGTCAAGCGATGGCAACGGCTGCCCTTTTTTCAGCATTGGACAGCATTTTCAGCATTCTATCCAGCTGTTCTCGCATTCTTCTATTTTTCAGCAGATGTCAGTGCTGTTAAAAATAATCGTGACAGTTTTTTTACGTGAAATGACGTCCTAAAAAGTAAAGGATTCTCGTGGAGCTATGTCACCCGCAACTATTTTTTATAGAAATGAAATCTATTCTTCGTGACGGGCAACAGTCAAAACGTCAGAGTTTCGTTTTTCCCAGAGCGGGAACACTGCGCGTTAAAGGGATAACGAAGCGCATACACAGTAGAAAAAAGTAACGGTCATTCAAGAAATGAATGCAGTATTTAATGTATTTTTCTTTAATGAAGCGTTTTAATATTTTTATAGGCATTAATGAAATGTTAGTCTTTTAATTTCCAAGAGTGATAAATGATTACTTTGGAGTGACATATCTTCGTTGATTGGCTGAAGAACGAAACCAACTTCCAGAGAATTACAAATCATTCTTCATGTAGTGAGGATTGAAATATGCACACCAAGAAAGGATGATATTTTAACCCTTTGAGGCGCAACCCTTTCCCAATGCTGAAAAAAGGGCGGCGGTTGTCATCGCTGGACTTAACTACCAGCAAGATGGCGGACGATAGAAACGTTCATCGACAGCTGGCTGTGCCGGGCACAGCCAGCTGCGTCAAAAAAGGGTCTCTAGATCTGTGGCACGCGATGAACGTTTCGATCGTCCGCCATCTTGCTGGTAGTTAAGTCGAGCGATGGCAACCGCTGCCCTTTTTTTTCAGCAATGGACAATCTATTCAACTGTTCTCGCATTCTTCCATTTTTCAGCAGATATCAGTGCTGTTAAAAATAATCGTGACAGTTTTTTTACGGGAAATGACGTCCTAAAAAGTAAAGGATTCTCGTGGAGCTATGTCACCCGCAACTATTTTTTATAGAAATCAAATCTATTCTTCGTGACTGGCAACAGTCAAAACGTCAGAGTTGGGTGCTCCCAGAGCGGGAACACTGCGCGTTAAAGGATTAATGGTTATTCCCAGCTTATGCTCAACGTTTTGAGATCGCTCTTTACAAATACTCTTTTTGATGCTCTACAAGATTAAAATTGCGTTAAAAACTCAAAGGGGCTAATACCTATGAAGAAAACATCAAGAGATGCTTGATTTATACTATGGCATAATACATGCATTGTATAATATGAATGGAATGGTCCAATTTTTATACTGATTATGATCTATTTTCGCAAGCCGCAATCCTTGTTGGCTTCACTTGTTAAAAGAAACCGCACTGGTGAAGGAACACTCATTGTTTCATGCCCCTAAACTAAATCAACCTTGTCAGTCAGAAGAACCTAAATAATATGTGACGAGGTTTGCCTCTTCCGACAGCCGTAGACGGAAAGAAATCTAACCAATGACGTACTTTAAGTTCTAACCCAATACTTTTAAATTATAGTAATATCGAATATTTCTCTGCGAAATATGTACATAGTTCTGTATACGTATAATATGTTGCAGAAAACTCTGCTTCGTTCTTGGGTTCGACGTCTGAAGGTCCAGTGTATGTAGAAAGTTCTGTCCACTTGTCAGGATAAAACACAAATTTTATTGTTTCTAGACCTTCGCCTAACAATCTGCTGTTCCAAGGTTCTCAGAAATTAATAAGCAAAAACACGTCTTATAACAGTCAGCTTTACATGGAAACTTTCTCAGACACTGTATTTCATACACGCAAAATACTTCCACATGATGAAATTCAGTGGAAGTTCTCGAGGAAAATCATAAATAGTTCCTCAGGATCCAACAGTCAAAAATTCACACTCAGCATGCTAAAGCAAGCTTCTCAAAACAAGCAAAATATCCCTTCTAAAAGTGCAGACAACGCAGAGCCTTATGCTGTCAGCAGAATGCAGTGAACTCAACGAGCATTCGATCACAACTGAAGTTTCGGCGAGTTCTGCCTCCTTATTTCGGTACCGCCGAAGTTACGCGAAATTTCCAGAGAAACCCATCTCCGGAAAGATCCTGATCAATCGCGAATTTCGACTGCACAATAGAAATGTAATTCAGTAATACTGGACTATTGCGTAATTCTAATGCAATGAAACAAACATTACAGCGTCGAATGTCCAAAATCCAAGGTTGACGACCTTTTGGCGAAATATCACCAAATTTTGCCGTCAAAAATAAGTCCCCAAAAGTGAAGTTAGCTAAGTTCTAGCAGCAGCACCAATATTTCTCGAGAATTCGAGGAAACCCTTTGTTAAGCAATGGGGAAGCGTAAAACTCCCTATCTCGCGTTCTAGTTAACAGCTTTTGATGCAACAAAACGTTAAATTTATTATTTGACATATGGAATACGAATTTTGGACTGTATTTAATACTTGGAGGGCAGAAGAATCCAGAAATTCGTAACAATATGGAGAAGTCCCATTTTTATGTTCACATGATTTTTTGGCAATTTATTATGCTGCATTACTGTCTTTATTTTGTTCTTCTAACACCTATGAAAAGTTCCCTCAAATGCCCACTAGCGAATCTGGATAATGCTGTCTGATATTTTAGGGTCAAAGTAAGGCCGTTTTAATGAATATCAAATGCCAAAAATTTAGTTCGAATATAACAACTAGCAAATTTTATAATCTATTATATTTGTATATTCCATACTATTTAATATACTATACTTTTTTGATAATTGTTACTCTGTTCGTATACTATTGTAAACTAAATAAGAAAAATTCATAAATTAGGTAAATTTGTTAGTGATGGCCATATTTTTTAAGCATAACAAAATTTTTAAAAATGTTATCTATGTCGTAAAACTTGTCTTATATTAATATATTTAATCATATATTCTGAAAATGTACTATGTACTAACGTACTAATGTACTAACTAAAAATGTATCTAAAAATGTACTATCATATATTCTAAAACTGTAACATTAGATTATGAACTTTATAAACAGAAACGGTTTAATAAAAAATTTGTTGCGATAACATAGAATGTACCGTAAAGTAGAATGTACCGTTTAATAAATATTTTGTGTATATTAAATTAAAAGTGTTTATCAGATTCATCAGTTCTTTCCAACGTGCGCCATACAACTAATTAAAATGATAAGCAATCCTATGTTAATATATTCCTCTCCAGTCTCAATAGAAGACACAAAATAAATGGGATTTTTTTCCTCCATTAAAAACAAATTATACAAATGACTATGCATTTGAAACACACCCACGTCCATAAATTAAGGATAATACCACATCCGACAAATAAACAGGCAGAAACAAAAAAAAATCGACTTATTCATATAGCTCGTTTATTAAACAAATGATAAGGAACGAAAAAAAAGTTGTTTTTATGATACCATTCATAAAAAACTACAATTTTTGCACCCTGGAGTAGCTTCACAAAATACCCCCTTTACAAGAACTTAAGATTGCATGATTGGTTGTGATGGTTAATACATTGTATGTCTCCCAGGCCATGAAATGCAATCCGTACAACGTCTAGGCATACTGAGTATATCAAATTACTGATCTGATTTTGGGGAAGATTATTCCACTCAGTAAGCAATGCTGAGTGGTACAGATGCAGGAAATGGTTGATAGGCTGTAACTCATCAGCCGAGCTTGTCCCACACATGCTCTATCAAATTCAAATTAGGTGAGAATGCCGGTTATTCCATACGGGTGATTCTGCCGATTGAAGGCATTTGTTGACGATATTTGCACGGTGAGGGCGGTCAGTGTTATCCATAAACGCAAATTCTGCGCCCATGACACCTTGACTCGAACTGACGTGTTGATCGAGAATGATGTCGCTGATGAATTTGGCCTGTCATGGGTTCTATTTGAGTATGCATATCTGTTCTGGAGCCCAGTATAACACCCCCCCCCCTTAAATGAGCAATCCTGTTCTACCGTAACGGCGTCGTTCATTCATGTTCTCTTAAATGGTAACGTGTACCCCGGGGTTTTGTTCTTTATCATCTGGTTTCGGGGGATGCGGTAACGGGTGCCTGGCGCTCTGCATACGAAAGTCCGACGTGAAGCAGACTGCAAGATAAATCTAGACTCGTCGGAAAACATCACACAAGGTCAGCGTTGTGTTCTCTTCTCCAGGCTAACCGCCGGAGTAGAGAACAGCGGAACACATCTGACAGGACTGTGAGCATATAGAACACTATGTCTCTAACGCCTGTACATAGTCTGCCTTGAAACTGTCGTACCGTAGCTGAAGAGAGCTGAGGAGACAGGTCTGATGCTGTGCTCCGCCTAATTTTTTTTCAGTTACTGCCAAATAACGGTTCTCAATCGGCGATGTAACTAAAAGGTGACCTGTACTGTAACCTCTACTGACGTTTCTATCATCTTGGAATCTTTGCCAAAGCTTAGAGATGAAACTTTGGGCAATTTAAAGCTCCTCGGATACTTTCAACTGAGCCCATATTCCAGGCGGCCGATAATTGTAGCGCGTAAAAAATCATCCAAATGCGTTCTCTGTGTGATAACTATTCGGTTATTGAACTGAGCGCTTACAGAAAGTTTGGGAACAAGTTTACTTCTTTGTCCCATTCCTTATATACCCATATTTTACACTATCATAATTGCATAGTTGCCAACCATTCCGGAATATAATTAACCAATTTTTTAAACGGGTATTTTCAGCTTAGAATATAGTAAAATTTATACGCTTAATGGGCAATGTGGTTATTATTTTGAAAAAATACTTAAGAAAATTACTTTTTACAAAAAGTGGATAGTTATATTCCGGAATAGTTGGCATCTATGTCATTGTGACGTAAATTTATCTAATGTTTTTATAAAGGAATATTATGTTTCAGAACTTTTTTTACACAGGAAAATTTCCCTGCTTAAACATTTTTACATATTTTAAAAAAGTTATATATTAAGATGTTGATAAATATTTTTCGAATTTTAGAGAAAAAATAGTAAGATTAAATAAATTCATTTATTTTGAGGAAAGGTACAACAATATATTTATTTCAGCTGTAAAACAAATAACACATTCTAACATTTAACTTAAAAAAGATTTATTTCGATAAAATGTACTTTTTTGTACTACAACTAATAACAATAATGTAAGTAAAAGTATAGGGCACATCTTTAGGCATTAAATTATCACCTTTTTAATATTTTTATGATATCAGATTATATATTTTTAAGGTATCAAAGTTTTCAAAAGATTTCATTTCAACATTTTTTTCGATGTGTCGTGACAATTGAGGTTATGGGTGGATCATGCGTCTGAGCAATCGTTTCGAATATTGATATATATAGTCGACAGACGTGGTAGTCTACATAAGAAAAATGCACTGTCTTAGCGGAAAATAATGTATTTTATTGAGCATTAAACAATAAAGGAAAACAACACAATTTGTCATGTGAGAAAAATGAATAAAAAAAGGGTTTTTCGTTGAAAGAAAATTTTTTTAATAGGGGGGATGATTTCCCCAGAATGCCAAGAACGTTGAACACCTTTTAGGCATGGAATCAATGAGGTTATTAATTAGGAATTAGGGTATTCTGCCCCATTCCTCCAGAAGAGCTATTTCTAGTTCTCGGAGAGTATATGGGGGTGGTAGGCTGCCAGCAACTCGTCTCCCTAGGTTATCCCAAACATGTTCTATGGGGTTCATGTCCGGAGAATACCCTGGCCATTCCATTCGTACGATTCCTTCCTCGAAAAGGAATTCATCTACCAAACGTGTACGTTGTGGCCTGCAGTTGTCGTCTAGTAGTGTGAAGTTATCTGAAATTGCTGCAATGTAAGGGACTACAAAATGTCTGAAAATCTCCTGCCTATGTCGATGACCAGTCAGAGCTCCATTCCGAATGATGTGGAGATCGGCGCGCACATCAATGGAGATAGCAGCATAGACCATCTACGGCGTGGCTGTGAATCGCATAGGCTTTCAGAAGGAAAAAGGAGCAAACTAAGACGAAACAGTATGGATTTAGATTCACAATTTTATTTTAAAATATCTTCGATATGTCACCCTTTACGCACAAATGCCATAATATCTTAGTATACTGGATAATTTTTAAAAAATCGATATTTATATTCTGTAATTGTACTTAATCAGACAAATTTAAATGCTCTATACTGTAGCTTTCATAAGACAGAAAAAAGTTAAAAACAAAAATAATTATCTATCTTATCTGTATTTATAGGGGTTAAATCCATTCTCCATTTTGATGTTCCTTAATTCCATCTGTTCCCCAGGGCACTCATAAGAAACATTCCAAAAGAATCTACACAGTCGTCAGACGGTGGAACACGCAGTGGCGGACTAACGCTAAGTGAGGCCCGGGGCGGTCTCCGAGTTTGGGGCCCCCTTTTAAAATTGTATTTTTTAACCAAAAATTACATTTTAAAGCTAACATTCATAACTGAAAAAAAAAATCTGGAAAAATTCTATTAAACTTTTTATTTATTTATTTATTTTTTTAATTTTACATTTTGGTAAAATCGAAAAATAGTCTGTTTTGACTGATTCGTAGAAAATTAGTAAATTAGTTCGCGTGAAACTAAAACTCATTTTATTTTGCTGGTACCGGCTGGCCCAAAGCATATAGGAATAATGATAAAATAACTTAGCTTGAGAAATGCTTATTTAAGCCAAAAAGAAGACACCTAATTTTACAGATTTTGCAGTATTTAACTAATAATTGATGTTTACAATGACATTCCAAAAGCCTTATTTGTATCTCGAAATTCTACTAAGGCATTGCATAAGCGAATATATTAGTTACATATAAAAGGTTGTTATAATAAATATGAACCTAAAATACAGTACAGATTTAGATAACTATTGATTTGAAGGGGAAAAAAATGTAATTCCAGCGGTTTCCTTACAGCAGTTAATATAAGAGTAAAAAATACTTATAAAATGTATTTTGTTAAAAGATATAGATGACAAAACGCAATGAAGAATTGCTGGTGCACAAGACATTAAAATTGTTACATACTGAAAAGTAAGTAGTGAATTTTGATTTATTTAAATTACAATACAATACTACAAATGTATTAGACAATTATAAATATACTATCTATGGATTATGTAAGTATTTCTGTAAAATTAAAGCTAAAAATTATCAAAGGCTGAAATGAGCAAACAAATATGATCAAATTTAACTAAGTGGATTTTTTATATATATATATAAAATATAGAGTGTATTATGACAGAAATTGCAACCGAACTGTCAAAATGACTGAAAATAGACAATTTGCCTGTTTGACGTCATTATTGGCATACTTTCGTAGCTATGCAAGAGTTCTAGTAAATGAACATCTTTCTCAAAGATTAAACAGTATACTTAAGCGATTGAAAGGACATTAATTAAAATATTTAATTAAAAACAAAACAAATATTTGGCGTATATTAATTTAAATCAGAAAATTATTTATGGAAATTAAAAAAAAAAAAATAATCAAAACTGTACTCATAAAGATAAAATATATTTGCCTGCTTTCGCTTTGCTAAATTTGTCGATGACATCATCAAAGTCAACAGTAGCAGCTACTTTTCTTTCTATGGACAAAATAGCCAAAATTGATAATCTTTATTCCCTCATTGTCGATCTTAGATAATTTTTAATTAGTTTAAGTTTCGAAAAACTTCTTTCGCACGAGGACACAGGAACACAGGTAGTTAAAAAGTTACTGATAAATTGAAAATTGAATTTACAAAATTAAAATCACACCCGCAAAACAATGTCAGATATACTGAAAAAAAAATATGGATGTTCTATGAATGAAACATTTTTTTAAACAGCATTTTGCGTTGTTCCTGTTTTAAAAATATGAATTCCTCTGGTGAAAAATAGTACGAAGTTGCTGAGCTTTTACTATGCAGTGGAATGTGAAAAGTTATTTGACTTCGGAAGGGTTATCGCTTTATCAGAACAAGATGAGATTGCTACGATGAAATATTTGAATGCAATACCTGGCTCAGATTCTTTTACTTGGCTACGCCACGCCAAGATGACGCAGAAATAATTACTGTAGACAAGATTTTTTTGGTCAAATTGAATTGATTTCAGTTACTCCATTTACCATTACTAATGTAAAAAGTATCAAAACAGCTCACAATCAGCTCTACAATAGACTCTATAAAAAAAGTACGTAAATAACTTTATATATTTTTTTATATGTTACTTTTTGTTTGAAATGATGTTTGCCGATTTTGTTGTAAAATGGTACACAAGTCAGAAATAAACTATGTAGATTTGTAACAACTTCTTTTAATCGCAATATTATTTACATTTTGTTTATTTTAAACGAAGTATAAGGTATGGTATGGGTAGAGTTATATTTACATAGTATTTTTTTCCTCAATTGGCGAATGGAGAAAGTTATGACATTATTTACGAATTATTTGGAATGTTCCTGTAAATTATGCTATATGCATGAATTTTAGTACTCATAAAGATAATACTCAGGAATAGTCATAGTGTAGCTTTCAGAGGAAAAAGAACTATTTGTGATACATGCAGGGTAAGTTTAATTTTCTGTAGTATTTCTACAATCGATTAAACTTCTAAAAGTAACGACGAAATGCTCCATGCGTGTGAGTGGAATGTCCCAAATAGAGAGGTACTTTTTGGGATTTTTCTTGGAAACAGTTGCACCAACAAAAAATGTTTTTTCATAATATGAAAATACTAGGTTGATGCTACATCTCCATGCCAATAGTTCTCCTGTGGGAAGTTGGCGTCAGCTGTACCAGTCCTTCGAAATTGCATAAATTAGCGTTAACGACCATGTTTGGGGCTCCGTACGGAGAGTCCCTGGGGGCCTTCAAAATTTCTAACACTGGATTCACTTTATATGAAGATGTATAACTGCACTGTGCAAAAATTTTTTCTATATCACGTCAGAACCAACTTTTAAAGTATTCTTAAAAACTGTATTTTTTATGAAATTGGAGGTATTTGGGGTCTCTGACTATCTTCGAATGAATTTTCAATATGAGTTGTTAATATTCAAGGTATATTACCAGATAAAAATAAAAAATTCTCCGAAGCACCTCAGAGCAGTCACAGTCGAGAAGATAACGTGACAAAAATGACCGAAATTATTACGACATCACCCTGGTCTTCGTCTTGCATTTCCAGTCTGTATGAAACGGTTCCAGATCCTTGATATCACACTTTGTGTGACTCCAATGGCTTCTGCTACTTCGACTTGTGTTTGGACCTATTTTAACCGACCAACAACTCCCCAAGATTCTGATTCAGTTAAAGTCCTTCGTTGAGGCATCGCACTCATCAAAACGAAGCACTTACGGAATGTCGATCATTCTTTTCCACTTTGTCTTTTATTAAGTTGAAGGCCAAATTTCATTCACTGCCACTAAAGCGTCGTTTTTGACATGAAACTAAAAACGTGAAACTCTGAAGTTTGAAAATGTGAAAAATTTGCATTTTTGACTGTCTTCTTCCATTTTCTGAAAAAAAAATTATTCTCTTATACCGTTGTTTTATATAAAACTTACAATATCCTTTAAATGTTTTGAGCAGTGTATTTAAATCGTAGATAAAATCAAGTTAAAACTTACATGTATTTTTTGAGCACAATAACATTTTGAATAGAATCTAAAAAATCTGTCTCTGCATTATCTAAGGGAGCCCAAACGGATCCTGTTTTACATTAGATCGAAATTTATTTGTCCCTGAACAACGACCATAACAGGTAACTGTTTAGTTTAAGAATCAATATTTAATTTCTGTGGTAATTTGCATATTTCTCTATATTATAACAAGAGAAAATCTACTCATAATTAAGAAACACTAACATAAAATTTCAATTTTAATAACTTGATATTATAAGTTTTTAAAATAACGTTTTCTGCAAAAACTAAAATTTTTAATTGTATAAACACCCTTGGGTAGCCAATAAATCGGCAGTGTAAGTCGATAATGTGGTTAAACTATTTAAAACTGCATCCTGATTGAAGCTTCAAAAATATTCAAAACAAATTTTCCAAAATAATAATTTAAAATTTATACAACGCTTAAGTTAATTACTTTCCATGAAAGCCCAAATGCTTTTAAAATATTTACAAGCATAGTAAAATATTTCCTAAATCATGCATATATTAAATTCAACGGCTTCAGCTACTTGGTTTTAAGCTGGACATTAATGCACATAAAACACACACTTCTCATAAATATTCACATACGGAACTAAAAAGAAAAACTTTCCTACTTGAATAAATTGACTTAATGTAGGATAACTTTATTTTCTCAAGTCTCTAACACATCATAATTTATTCATTATCCGTGTTTTTTAGAGACCAGAATACTTCCCTGGTGTTGTTTTTGAATGGAGGATACTTCGGTATTTTTACTGAAACCACCTGCGTTGTTTCTTTTTGTATTCTGATATTCAAAAAATGTCTATTATGGCAGTTTATGACTGCATAAGTAATTAATTTAGTGTTTGTAAGGTTTTTAGCTGCAGTAAACAATTGTATAGTGATATTTATGATAGTGATTTAGATAAGACCTCTTTTAGGCAAAACCCTATTATCAGATGACCCTTATTGTTATAATTTTTAATCTAAGTTTATTTCAGTACCATATCTTTATTTTTATGCTTGCGTAAAATTCATATTGACATAAAAAGCTACATGCATAAATTGTGAAAAAATACATTTTAGTAGCTATTCTGATAACTATTTCTTATTAATTCCTACTTTGCACGATGGATGTAACTATCCCAGACAGCACATAAGCTTAAATCAAGCTTGACATTTCTTTGAATTTGACGTATTAGTACAAGCTTGACAGTTCAATTATTTTAAGCTTTCAGCAAGCTTGGAGAAGTCATTTGAACTGTCAAGCTTGAATACAACTTGATTACTGCTTGATTTGGAAAGCCACATCCACATAACAAATAATTTATCATCAGTCATAAATGTATTTGACCATAGAATTAAAAAAAAAAAGATTCTATATTTCCAAATATTGAAATTCTTCAAAATAAAATACAATTATACTACGAAATTAATTTCAAAATCAGTCGTTTGTCTCGATTTTGGCTAGTATTGCCCAACATGAGTGTCGCGATAATGAAAGTCTTAAAACGTGTGTGGCTTTTAAGTTTATATTATGCTTATTTCCATATTAGTAGAGTCTATAAATCACACATAACATTATTTTAATCTTGATTCATCCCATGGAAAAATAAAAGAAACAAATCGGTCTCGGCCACTGATCAATCTCGCCAGAAAACGGCGTGATAACCATAACAGTCACTTCAAACTTTAGTCATATCAGCGTAAGTCAGGTTGGCTGAGTGATTAGGACGCTGGTTTCCCAAACCTTAGGTCCCGAGTTCGATCGCGGACGCTTGATGGAAACAGATTAAAATAATTTTAAAGCCCCGTGTATTTAGGTTTTTTTTTTTTTTTTGGAAATTTTTTAAGCTTGAAATTAAGCTTGCTATGTCAAGCTTAATGCAAGTTGGACAAGTGTAAACTTGAACACTTGATTCAAGCTTGCATTAAGCTTACACGCTTGAAATTTTCAAGCTTAAATTAAGTTTATTGACTTGATAAATCAAGCTTACTGCAAGTTTGATGCAAGTGTGCTGTGCTCTCTGGGATGGTTAATGCGATTCAACATATAACTCAGCAACTGTTACAAATGAGTTAGTATGCAATATACTATAAACATGCATAAAATAACATGTACAAAAAAAAGAGAAAAAAACATAGCTTGTGATATGACAGGACAAAGGCTAAACAAAGAAGCATCTTAGATTTTAGAACTTAAATAACATACATTAAAATGATGCCAAATATTAAACATCCTAATCATCAACTGGCATGGCGATTCATGTAAATTCTCTTTTTGTCTATTTTTTTGCTCCTTTGTTAACACAAGAAAAAAACCATTAAATATTACAAAATTGCTAAAGGTAAGAAAAAAAAAATTATATCAGACTGAAGTAAATCAGTGACCCAAAATTTGTGATGGGGCAAAGCATTTGCATTGTATAAGTTGAAGCAGACACGGATAAGGAAGAAGAAGCAATGGAATGTGTGCTTACTTTACGATTATAGGAAATAGTTAAGTGGGAAATAAATAAAAATCTATAATTACTGTAAGAGCAGAGTGTTGAAATAAAAGAAATAAAACAGATCAATTATTGAAGAAAATTTAAATTATTAAAAGTGACAGCGGAGTATAATAGTTTTAAAAACGCCATGCTCAAAAAAAAAAAAAAAAGTTTATTTGTATGAAATAAAAAAAATAAAAACCTCTGTAAACTTTGTTGCGTGAGGTTGCAACTAGAAGATAGTATTTTATTTGGAAAATATTTCGGATTCAGAATTCAGGCTATATTTCATCGAAATTCGAGATTTAGTTATGAATTTTATACGTTCTTTAATTATAACCAAGCTCCAGAAACTTTCATTTCTCCCTTTAAAAAAATGTTCATTTTTTACTTCATTGACAAATTATAATTGCTTCGAAAGTTTTCATCTTGCATCGGCATTTCACAGGGCCGTTTCAGCATTTAAGTACCCGAACATTTTGACAGTGCATTGTCGCAGGTGACATATTTATGAAAGTAAAAAGCAAACACTAATGATATAAAACCAAACTACACCACAGTTGAAAATAGAAGCTTTTTGCAGCTGAAGAAGGGGGGGGGGGGACCTTTGTATCACCTGAAACAGTATTTTTATGCACAAAGGTGTCCCAAAACATTGACCTCGGCATTTATTCTTTCAATAAGGACTATGCACTTTATAATAAATTACAAAGCTGCGCAAAAAAGGTACAAAAATTCTATGAAATCAATAATTTTTGTATTAAATTTGAGATAATACAAAATCTAAATTTTTTATACATCTCCCATACAAAAACAAATCCCATAAACTTATAAGGTGATGTACAAAATTTGATCATTTTATCCTGAAATGTATCGGATATGAAAATAAATATATGCTGACTTAAACTTCTTTTCAATAGCTTTCAAGGCGAAAAAAAAATGGCTTCGTATGATCTCGGGCTGTACTCAGATTATGAAATACAACAACAATGACTGCATAGGGACAGAATAAGTTTGTTATTATCGTCATTGTATAGCTATTCACCAACTTTGTTTAAAGAGGCTTTTTATGATGAAAGGCTGGAGTTTTAGACTCATCCAACCAATTTATGAGTCACATTTTACTAACTGAGAACTTTTTTTGAACGGGAGTCGTATAAAAAAATAAATTTTGATCTTATTCAAATTTAATTCCCTGAAAATTTTAATCGATATGATACAATTCTTTACTTTTTTACGTAATTTTGTAATTTGCTATCTGCGCCTATTGTAATCAATATTTAAGGAATAAACACCGATGTTAATGTTTTTAGAATAATTTGTAGAGCTGTTAAATGAAAATGTTTTAGTAATTTTAATCGTTAAACACCGAATATTTTTACTGCTTTTATTATAAGCCGTTGCTTAGTTCCAAATAAATAAATTAAATTAAATACTCGTTTTAAACATGTTTGTAAATCTGCCAGAAAAATATCGATAAAATAGTTCAATTTAAAATGTAAAAATAGCTGTCTTTTCGAAGATTTTTCCTTTCCTTTATATTCGAGGTATTTTATCAAATTATACATTTCTTTCAGATTATTTGATTAATAAATTTGGTACTTTCGCTGCCATTTTCATTAAGCATAGCGTTTTAATCAAGCAATGGAATTTTAAAAGGAAATTCCCAGAAAAAAGTCAATTAATACTATTATACGATGATTGAAAAGGATATTTTTTTTCAAGAGATATACGTGAATGTGTGTAAATGAAAGCACTTAATTTCAAACACACATCATCAATTACTCTTTAAAGATGTGCAGTTAAAAACGATATCTTAATAGACGGAAATACAGAGATGGTTAAAAAAAATTCATTAAATCTGCAAGAAGTGCAAAAAGTGCTTTAGATTATTAAATAAAAGTGAGGGTATTCTGTTAATTGAATCGAACACGAAAAAAAAGTGCTAATAAACTATGAGATAAAAAGTTGCTGTTTCAAAAGCTTTTAGAACAGGATTTTTTTACGGGGTTTATTGCCGTGAAACCTGCTAAGTTGATCACCCAGTAGTTCTACGTTTTCTTGGTCAACTTATCTAGAGTACAATACTTTTTGATTTTCTTATTTTATCATTTACGTAATTATACACTCCACAGTACATGTAGTATATGTAGTATACTGCAAAATCATAAAGTAGGAAATCAAAATTTTAGATAATAGGAATAATATTGTTTATTAGAGTTAAAAACTAATTATACGTAAAGATTACTGTATTACGTTTTAATTATTGAATATTGTCATACTACATACATTTAGTAAGTTGAATAGAAACAAGTTAATTTAATTATGAAGCTCAATTTATTACTATATTAAAACGTTTTGCATATACCTACTATTGTATACGTACTAATGTACACCTTTAAAAAAAAGGAACTAAATTCACTCCAAAGGAGCTGAGATGCTTTGGGACAAATTTTACTTAATTACCTGATCAACATACAAGTTAGACAGGTGATCAACTTATAAAGGGTTCACTCAATGTTAAAGTAACTAAGCCACGTTCTTGGTCAATTAGGTCAGCTTCGCAGATTTCACTGTATTTAGAAATAGCAGCTTTAAAAATAAATCCAAATATAAAATTATATAGGATGTCCACAGATAAATCTCTGGATAACAAATTAACTGAAAAGTAATTTTACAAATTATGAGGAAATTCTGTACTTCATTACAATATTTAATTCAATTAACTTCATTTTCTCTTGTTTTTTGTCAATGGCAACAGTGTATTTTTTAAAGATTAATAGACGTCATACGAAGAAAAAATAACATTCATTCTCTAGTACAGGGAAACGAAATCTCTGAAAATAAAGGCGATCAAGAGTTGAGTTTAATAAACTCCCGCCGACTAAACTGTCAATTAAAAGATGGTTAAAACAGTTTTCTAATTACGGTAAATGGAATGCTTAACAACATCTGGCGGGAAATCAAGAACCGATTTGTTGTAACTAATGATGTTCAAGTTAACGTAATATTAAAGTGAAATTTTAATTTGTTCAATGAAACTCAGTAAATACTTTTACATGCATCCTATTTTCAATTATTAAGAACAAATATTTATCAAGTGACTATTTTACAGATATTATTTTTATCCTACATGTATTAATTATATACAGGGTATTTCACGAATTAAAACATAATTTTGAAAATATATGTAACTCAAAAAGTGATAGGTAGAAGTAGGAAACCGATGGCATGTTTTTTTTTTAAACCATAACAATTTGTTACAGAAGATACAAAATTTTAGTTACAAATTGCACAGATACATGTCGCTGTAAGCGGCAAAGTGAATACAAGAAAGAGAGTCAAATGACGAGAACAATCGCACTAAAACCGATCCAATATGCGCACTTCTTCACTACACAAATGTCGCAAACGAAGAACGTTTTCAGTAACTCAGAAATTTACACACAAGCCTGACAACTAGCTAACTCGTTGAGTGTTGGAGTATTTTTACTGTCAACAATGTCCTTTAGTGTGCCCTACAGAAAGTAGTTGCAGGGAGTGAAGTCGGGATATATGCAGGCCAATCCATGCCTTTTTCCTAAACTTTGCAATGGTTCAGGGTAATAACTCCACCATTAGTCCAGATAATCAGAGACATCTTGTGTACGGTGGGCAAAATGATTGGGCAAGCCCAATCATGCAGGAACTATGCCGTGAGTGGTCGATCATCCAGCAATAGTTGAGGGGCTACA
The DNA here is from genome assembly GCA_038373885.1 of Cheiracanthium punctorium. NCBI lineage: Eukaryota > Metazoa > Arthropoda > Arachnida > Araneae > Cheiracanthiidae > Cheiracanthium > Cheiracanthium punctorium. The sequence goes on from JAWZYV010002198.1 coordinate 313,150, forward strand.
AATTGTTTCAGAAGCAAAATATACCGGTCAATCGTCAAAGCTTATTAGAACAAAAAGGCCTCAACGATGTCTTTGCAGAAGATTGCAGCCAAATGGTAAGTTTTATGCTATGTAGCGGTTATGCGTGCCACAAACGTAGGTTTTTAATGTCCCAAAATCCGAAAACTCTGCCTGCTTACATCGTCCAGATGAAAATATTCTTCGTCTGTAAACATCAGCTACTAGCTGAAGTACCCGTTCTTCGCACGGGAATGAATGGACTTTTCGATATTACGATTTGTTGTGATTACTATTTATTGTAATAAAGAGATATATCAAAATGGATATCGCGTTATATTGTATTCATTAATCATCAATACCGAATTTCAAGGTAATGGTTTGTACGGTGCAGAAAGCGATGCGGAGTAGCGCAATTTAGTGGCGAGTTTTTGTAAAACGGATACGGCGGAAATATTCTTCGCATTCAGATTTCAATGTATACGAATTTTCATGATGATCGGCTGGACAGTCCTGAAGTTCATGTGTGGACGCAACATCCAGTGGCAAGTTATAGGAAAATGGATAGCGCCAAACTCTTCCCCGTGTTCAAATATCTATGTATACCTATTTTCATAGCGATCAGTTACCATCTAGTGATCAGGTAACCATCTAGTGATTAATTAAAGTAATCATTTGCTACAGCGCCGTCAAGTGGCGAGTTGTAGCAAAATGGATAACGCAAAAATATTCTCATTGTTCAAATAGCTATGTATACTGATTTTCATAGCGACCGTTTGAATGGTCAAGAATTTGGCCTGCTGTAGGGTCATCTAGTGGCGAGTTAAAACAATAATCCATTGCAGAGCCATCTAATGGTGAGTAACATCAAAAGGAACACAGTTAGAATATATTTTTCGTACTCAAATGTGCAAGTATAAAAATTTTATGCCGATCAGTCGAACGGTATAGAGGTTGATGCGTTGCAGTGCCATTTAGCGGCAAGTTACAGCAAAATGGATAGTGAAAAATATTCCCCTTTTTCTAATATCCGCGTGTACCAAATTTCATCGAAATCAGTTGGACGATATTCGCATAGCAAACGGCTAAACGGAATAGAATTCGACGTTCTGCTGCGCCATCTAGTGGCAAGTTAGAGGAAAACGGATAGCATAAAAACCATCTCCATGATAAAAGACTTAGGTCAACCAAATTTCATGGTGGTCGGTCAAACGGTGCTGGAGTTTTTCAACCTCATACACATATACCAACGTTCATTTTTATCTATAACCAGTGTTATTCTATATATACCAGTCTCAAATAAAATCCAGTTTCAAATCTAAGTATCGCCAAAGGGCCAACATACGCCATTTTGCAAATTTTTTTCAGGGAATCATTCGAAGCATTGACTTAGCAGCAATCAAAATGGGAAATGGTTTGACCGCCAATAAGTAAAGCAGGCATTTATTTCAAAAGTGGAATTCCTTAATAGCCACATTTTTAAATTATCAACGTATAACGTGTTTTATTCATCGTTACTCCGATGTACTAAATGCGAATATTTCAATTTTCTGAAATTTGGCGGAATTCCCCAAACTTAAATCAATATACTCAATTGGCGAGAATTCTGAAGATAGATTGCTCGAAATCCCTTAATAACTGCATTATTTCTGCACGGATTATCAGAATTTAACGCTGTATTCTAATAAAATCTATGCACTTGTTTTCCAAAATCTATTTCCTTAAGCTCTCAGTAAATTGCGCCAAGCCGAAAACTGTGCAAACCGCTAGAACTCACTTTCTCAAAATCGGCATATTAGCCATTTTATTTTTCGCCAAACTAAAAAATTTTACATATTAGCCTCGGAAATCTTCATTTCTTATTGTTTCGCGTATAAAACATTACATTACTGCTCTGATTTCCCATGCACACGATATTATAATAAAAAAAAAATAACCTTACGAATATAAACTAACAAAAAAAAATCATTATTATTCTTTTATTTTTACTTTGAGAATTTAAAACATTTTATTCGGCAAAATCGCCACACATTGCAACCACGATCCTTATTTCACACTTTTTTGACTACAGGGGTTACAATTACGGAAAGCTTTTTGCGTGGAGAGCATAAAAAATCTCTTAAATTCCGGGAACGGGTGGACTTTCAAAGTTTTAAAGTGGACTACGATTTATTCTATATTATTTTACATATCTGTGCTAAATTTCAGGCTGATAGGTCCATTTTTGTGGATTTGTATACTAATCAAATCCACGAACAGAATTTCATTTTTATTTATAAGATGAAATAAATAAATAAACTTTTAAATCTGGAAAAAGCTGTTAAGTATGACGTCAAAATGAAGTCATTGTCATTTGCAATAGCTAATTTTGTTACGCAAATGATTAACTTTTTTGACTTTTAATTAACTTTTTACGCAAATGATTAACTTTTTGAAGGCGTAGCCAAGGGGGGGGGTGTTAAGGGGGTCATAAACCCCCCCCCATGAGAAATTTTTTGCCATACAAAATGTATATTCTTCACTACATTATCACACACACGTATACATATATATGAGTTGTAGTAGTCGTAATTCCCCCCCCCTTGAAAAATTTCTGGCTATGCCCCTGACTCTCGGAAATGAAATGTTTTCGAAAATAGCGAAAAATCGCTTTAAAATGAAGGAACGGGTGGATTTTCTGATTTTTAAAGTGGCACATATTGTTTTCATATTTTCATACACAATTATGAAAATTTTCAAGCGGATCGTACAAACGGTGCAGAAATTATTAGGCTTTTTGTCCTTGACATTGCAATGTTTTGCAGTAATGGCGGAAAAAATTTTATCTTGAAGTCAGGGATCAGCGCAACTATATAGTAATTAAAATAATTATAGTAAAATTTCTTTTATTTAAAAAAGAAAAAGAACATCTTTTTAACATTGGCAATCGATTCGACTGTGAATACATTGAGCTGGCGTCACTATACCTCTTAAGACTACTAAAAGTCGAGCTTATTCTAGCATTGGTTCTTCCGTGTTATCAGAATTATCGTCTGCAGGAGGCCTTGAGTTTAGAATTAATAAGTGGCATTTTAGTCCGTTGCTTAGGTTTATGAATTTAATTACTTTAACTCACTCAGCTGAAAATGTTCTTCATTTTGAATGCTGCAAAATCACTTTTGAAACATGATGCATTAAAAATTTCCCATTTACTCATTTAATTTTGTATTTAACCATGCTACAACCGTAACATTACGTAACATATGCTTGCTGCAAAATAAAATTACTTTCCGATTGCATTTCGCTATTTTTGGTATATTTCTTTTTATTTATTATTTTTTTTTTAGATTTTAGGACAAAGTTTTACATACCTAATACGAATGTAGTAAAATCTAAATCATTACGGTAAAATCTTCTTCCAGACGCAATCATACCTTAGTTAAGCACTCCCAAGGGTAAAATAAATCATTTGAAATCTAAAATGTTTTTTTCTTTCTTAACGAAAACGCTGGAATGTTCTTTCAGTGGCAATCAAACCTAGTTCAATCATAGCACAAGGGATAAAAATGGCTGCTTTCACAAGGGTTGCCATATATTCACAGAACGTTGCCAAGGATATGACTATTTGAAAAAAAAAAAAAAAAAAGCGTCATCTTTAACATTGAACTCCTGGTATCCAAACGATCTTGCCATTTGAAAATAGTTAACTTTATTTTAACACACGTATTTATTTCTCTTAAATCTTAACTTGGCGTAATTCCAACTTCATGTTTTTTCAAATCCAACATACTTTTAAGAGCTTTCCTGCTTTGTTGCGAAAGCATAAATCGTTTTTTGCTGGAGCAAGGTCGCCAAATATGGTAAGCTAGATGCTCATTTCTTCTGTTTTTAATTAATATCTTCTAAATAATTCGAAATTCAAAATTTTTTTTTACGGCACTGCCTGTTTTTTACCTATTTAGCCTCTGTGCCAAATTTGACACGGATCCGACAAGTTCTCTGGCTACCTATAGCGAACACACACACATACATCTCATTAGCATACTACGCTATTATTAAAGAGGATGTGAAGCATCTCGTCAGCGAGATCCTTTTGTTGTTCCTCAGCTTGAAGTGGTGTGGCATGCCAACGCTGAATATTGGTAAAGAAACTTGTATAATGTCTTCCGCAGGATTCTGTACATTTTGGATAGCGAGATTCTAGATTCAGCTGTAAGTTTGCGGGCAGATTTATTTGGGCAACGCTCAGTAACAGTAGCAAGTGTCGCTCTTTATCAGGTGTCACAACGGAGTGGGTGGGACCCACATTTCCAACTAACATATCGGATATGTTGCATAATTGCTGAAATTTTTTAAATATTTCATGAATTGTTTTCCCATCCGAGACTTTTGAAACTTAAACTCGTGTTTGAAAACGTTTCATCGTTGGCAGTAGGGCTATGGTTAAATCGGCGGTGCTCCAACACAATTAACACACGCTCCTCCACAGTATTGCGTTCAGAAAAACCTATACAATGGGTATCTGCCTAGGGAAGTGCCTTGGGCACAAGTTTTTAAAGGGTCCTATCGCGTACTCACATTTCATTTGCAGAAAATCGCCCACAACTCCAGGCCGTTAGATTGACAGCTGCACTGTAGGCTAGAATCCTGGACCTTCACACTTCACCTATCTATCAAATTGAGTGTCTTATCCAGTCGGCCATAATAGGGCCACTCCTGCACGGAATATATCACTTCCGGGGTTTCCTTCACTTCACACAAACAGTAGTCTCGTTTCATTCAACGGTGAAATCGATGAAAGATTTCTACTCGGCGACTTAGTTGTCTTAGAAAATACAAGATCCGTATTTTCGCTTGCAGAGCCATCTATCGATAACTAAATTTAACTAAAATTTTTCGGCTTCTGTATAAAATTCTTATAGATTTTTAATAAATATACTACTGGTTTCAGGCTTTTATCAATCCCCGGAGTTATATGTTTTTACAGAGTTCTTCGTGAAACGCTTTATATTCATGCTCAAGTTATGAATATAAAGCGATGAGTAAAAATTATGCAAAGATTATTCAAAGCATTTATATATTCTAGTTAACATTAGCGCATTCACAATTGCATGATCGGCGTGGGATTTACATAGCAACTGATATGGTAAAAAAAAGACGCAGATTTTTTGTGATCCTGATTATGTAAACTGTTAAAATGTAGTGGATGCCGGGGATAACATCCAATCACTTTAATTATAGTGGATTGACCTATTTAAATCCTTTCGAAGTATTGTACAATTTAGGGGATCTTAAAAAATTACGGAAAGTTCTTATACTAGCAGAAAAGACAGTAATGGTACTTCATTGCAAAGAGGCTGCTGCGCATTTGCACTGAAGAAGGAAAATGAGAATCAATATTATTAATGCAATAACTACCAGTTTAGAACTCTTTAGAACTTTGAATGTTACACACATACACACACAAATACAAATATATGTATGTGCGTGTGCGTGTACGTACAAGGTTTGGGTATTCAATAAGTATATGTGATTTTAATATTTTTATTATTCAGTTAAAATAAGTTGTTAATATGTACAATTTGATGTGGCTTCTACATAGAAATTTTTATCACAAAAAGACTTTGCGTTTTCAAACTCCTGGCGTGTTAGTGACGCAACCTGCAAAATTCAATCGAGTATAGAGTGGAAATGTTAAATTAATAGCAAGGCATATTAAAAATCTGTATATAATTCAAATAAGAATATTTTCCCTTACCTTTGTTGGGTTGTCATTGGTCTTTTACAATGTTCTTCTTTGCCATTTTATACGGATGTCACGCTTGTCTTTTGTGTACTTTAAACATGGCAAAAGACTGAATTCAAGATGACTAAAATTAAATGCTGAATTTCTTGCATAGGCTGGTTATGTTCCATAAGTACTGTGTTACTATTTAAGTGAATGGTGTATTAAATAGGGATGGATTCGAGACGTGCGCGACGAGAATCGGGGCTGTCTCGCAGTGGTAAACCCATCTCGTCTCGCAGTGGTAAACCTCTGTCTCGTCTCGCGTCTCGTCTCGTCTCGCAAACACTGTGTCTCGTCTCGCGTCTCGCAAAGAAATTGCTGTCTCGTCTCGCGAGTCTCGCAAAATTAAGGACTGCGATTTCGTTACCATTTTATAATGACTTATTATTGGGATTTTATTGAAAATTAATTTTAATAATAACAATTACTTACATATAGCCACATTAGTAGATATATTAATAACTATATCAGCATATATCGGCATTTGAAGTAAAAGAAATTGAGATTTAATCATAGATAGATAAGTATATATAATATCACATCGAAAATATAGTATTTATTTTTATTTACTAGCTGCGTGCCCGTTCTTCGCACTGTAGTAAACGAAAATTTTCCTAACATGAGTAATTTCAATTAATTCCAGTAATGTGGAATCTAAAATAAAAGCAAATTTATTTGACTCTTGATGTAAAGTTTGCGTCATGAGTATTAACAAGGCATCAGTGCAATATAAGGACTCAAAAAACTGTCATGTCATTCGCGATCAGAAAAGTGAAAAGCTTAGCGGTTTGCAGAGAACTCCCGACTTTCAAAATGTGTTATTTCTACATCATACTGTTCAAGTTGTAGCATTAAATACCTCAGACACTACATGAAATGGACAACCGTTTGTTTTAAAATAGCTGCGCACCCGCTCTTCATACGAGAAGTTGCGAATATTTTACTAAAATCATATGTGCATGAGACAAAACAGATTTTTTTTTTTTTAAGTTCAAGTAATCTCCTCTGTTGAAATTACTGCGGGATATATTAACGCAAATTAGAATTACTTATCGTTCAGTTGGTTGTAAGATAACCCTTGAAAAATTATAAACAGAACACTTTTAGTCTTTATTAAATCTCTACTATTTACTTTAACGTCAATTTCAAGTCTCTAAAATATGTGTAATTTTTATATTAATGAAAACAAGATTATATTAACGATAATTATAATTATTTGCCTAACATTTCCAATAACATTACCGTGTGTGCATTTTTAGATTTCATTATAGTATCTCAGTTGGTTAATTAACGTCTTATTTTTTGTTTATATTTTAAATTACTGAACAGTTAATTTGTTGACGACTATCCGTTTGTACTTTTCCACAATAATTTTTAGCGATAGTACTACAGTAGTTATGGTCGCCCTGTTTACAGAAAAATTAAACCATAATCCCCCTAATGTATATCTAGTGTGGATTTTTTTAAAAAAATGAGAAGACATCTAACAGGCGAAGATAATTTTAGTATAGGAACCCAACTGCAAGATAAAATGATGGGGAGGAAAAAAATTTATAAAAGTTTTGCAAGCCGAAGGAAGGGAAAACATGATAATATAAACGAAAACAGAAATAGTTTTTAAAAAAATTGCTTGCATTTCTTTCCGTCCGATATTAATATATAGGAATAAAAAATGTCATTTTAATCTCTTTAAAATAGGCCAACAATAGGGATTTAACCGCCCCTAGAAAGTTGTTACCAGGGTGGGCGCCCCCCCCCTACGCACGCCGCAACCTGCGGGAAAGTTTGAGGATAATATCGGTACAAGGATATTTCAACCAAGGATATTCAACCATATTTCAACCTACTCAGACTAAGCATCAATGCGAATGCAAGTTGCTCTACTTCTAATCTCTCTCTGATATACCCGAAACCCGATTATCACAGGGGCAAGGGGGGGGGCGGTAGTCCGGTGCCCCTGAAGAAAAAGGGGGCCCATATGTATCCCGATTATCTAAATTATAAATTCATATGTACTGAAATAGTAATTGTGGGGAAAAAACTGAATTTCCTCTATAATATAGGTATTACCTAATTGTCTATCACTAGATCAAGTTAGAGATATTTTTTTGGGGTGATAAATACGATTTGATTAAAGTACAAAAACTACAGTTAACCGAAATGCAATTTTCGAGTACAACAGCGGTCAAAACTGGGTTAAAATGCTTAAAAAAGGGGGGCTCAGTAAAGGGGCTTAATGCGTAAAAAAGGGGATAGTAAGGGGGGGGCCCAAACTTAATTCCCCGGGCCCCGTCTAAAAGTAGTCAGATTTGAACATACCGTACCGCCTTTCCTATTTACTTATTATTTTTCGTTCAACTCTTCTCTGTTTTCTTTTTTTTTCCACCTCTCTCTTTATCCTCTCCTTTGTGTGTTTTGTATATCTCTCGTCTGTTCTAATTTTAAATGTTACGTGTTTGTGCGTATTGTAGAGTGCTGATAGTATACCAGGACCGAAAACAAAGGAGACGCAAGTTAAACGGTAGAGGCTTCAAGCAAATTGTCGCTTTTCAGATCGTATTTATGCGAGAATTCTCGCGAGAAATCTCGCACGAGACAAGACTCTGTCTCGTCTCGCGTCTCGTCCCGCAAAATATTTTCTTTCTCGTCTCGCAAAAAAATGCCTGTCACGTCTCGCGTCTCATCTCGCGAGACAATGCGAGAATTCTCGCGTCTCGCGTCCATCCCTAGTATTAAACATAATTAACAGATGCTCGAATTTTTTCTTCTTTTCTGTGGGGGAGGGGGGGTATGAGAAAAGAATTAGTTTTCCAGACTATCATTGGATATGATTGTTCACTTATTTTTTATACACAAAACAAAATTCATGGCATTTGATATTTTCACGATTTTTGTGATAGTTCCTTTTTATATATTTAGCATTCTGAATATTTTAAGCTTCATTTGAACTACACTGTAAAAACGAACTACTTAAAAATAAGCAAAATGTGCTCATTTCGGAGTACTTTACCATCTTGTAACAGTTCCAGGTACTTTACTCGTAAATTTAAGCAACGCAGGTACTTTTTTTTTGTTGAATTCATATCTAACCACATCATGTACTCGTTTATGACACAAATGTAATTACTTTGTGTCATAGTATACTCATTTTCAAGTAAGTTTTTTTATAAGAGTGTTTTATGTGGATGTTTTCTGTTATGACAATAATTTGGGTATATTATACTACTGTCTTGTGACGTTACTTTACTACTAAATTCGACCTTAATTAGCTTTTGCAAATTCAATTTACGGGTGAGTATTTTTTAAATGTATATTATTTTATTTTAAATGTAATAACTTGGAAAAATCAAAAGTAAGAAAAAAAAATTACAACTAATCACAATCCAGTAAATAAAGAGTTAAATTTTCTTGATTTAATACTCCACTAATATTTTAAATGATTACTTCAAGAGGTAATGTTCACAGAATAAAATAAAATAAAATAATGAATGCTGAGTTAATTTTTTATTTTGTTTTCAGGGAAGGTCACGTTAAAGAAATGATGTCGAAAGAATAATCAAGATGAGGACAACTTTTAAGAAGAAATTCCTGGTGGATGGGACCACAAAACTAGACAGGTAGGACGTTTTCTCCTTTTCTGGTTTGTCTTGTAAGTGTAACGTTTGTAGTTTTATTGTTTTACAAATTTTCACAGACACATGAATATGAGTTTGTGTGATTATGGCAATGCTACGCTAGGACAATCTGCCAAGGATAGGAGGTGCCTTGACAGGAAGACTTTATAAGAGGTTCTAACGCGTATTCACGTTACATCTGGAGAAAACCTACCAAAACCCCAGACCGTTAGATCGACAGGCGCAATGGGACCTGGACCAGGGACCTTCACACATTTGGCTATCTACTATTTTCAGTGACATAATCACTGTGTCAGGTGAGACTACAGGCACATGGAATTTTAAAGTACTCTAATATATAGTTACGCTCATCACTGACTCACTAATGCTGACATGCTCGAAAACCATTCACAATCCACCCCAATATTTTTCATCTCCTCCAATGTCCGATGGTTTAACAATAGTGAAAAAAGTGAGGTATCGTAAGTGACAGTTATGTCATGTTGATGTCATGTGTGGATTAATAAGTATGAGTAAGACATCATCTACGGCTAAAACTCTCAGTTTTGATCATACCAGAAACTTCATGCAAAGAAAATAAAATGGAAAATAGCATGTATCATGTATTAGATATTGAAATATTTGATTAGCATTTTCGACAAAGGGACATTTCAAAATTTAAGCTAATAAGCAGGTTGGTAACTTTTACGTTGCTATTATAACATTTTTGAATCGAATTGAAAACTACTGATACACATTTAAGTAAAGCGAATGCAGTTTCAAATTTTAATGCTCATTACTTATCAAAGCATTGCATTTTTTAAGAGATTTTCGATGTCTTCTGATTCTATTCAGCTGTTGGATTGTGCAGTATGTTAGTTGTTTGAAGTTCAATCATACGCACACAAAACAGCTTTCACCATTCTATTTTTCTTAAGAATGGAATTATAAGCCTACATTGTTTACACAGTTGGTAGAAGCTGTTTTTTTCCAATCCTTCAAGAACCAGCACAAGTTAGAAGTCCTTGAGTCCGTACACACTAGCAAAAGCAATCGGCAATAGTGGATGCAAGAACTGTAATGCACATTTCCAAATTGTAAGGCTTAAACAATCGAAGAAATGGTCAGGAACACACGGACTCATTTTGCATTTGTTGCAGTTTGAAAAGACCCTGCTGCCAAATTTAAAATCCATACTTTTAAATGACTGCTTATGAATCGAGGTGTGAGATATCTTGATTAGCTGGAAATTATGAGACTAATGTAGGGAGAAAAAACACATTAACTTAAAGCCTGTATTCGTGAAAAATAATAGCTAAATTAAAATTTGATTTATACTAAAATACCGATCTTTAAATGTCTAAAAAATAGCAAACATACCAGCAAGATTACTGTTATTTAACTTATTTATTTCAAAACAATGTATCATCATTAAAAATATGTGTACCTGACCGGTCAAATAAATGTCGAGTAAGAGCCAAGTACAAAGACAAGTGTCAATATCCAATCAACTCCAGTCTCGGCCATGTTCTGATTCTGTGTCATCTCTAGATACTATTAAGCTGTACAAGTCTACGTTTGTTACCAATTTTATAATCGTTAAAAGTCACTAGTTTGTTAATTATTTAAATTTTTAAATATATTTTCTGTATGTCTCTGATGGCCATCTTTTAGTGCCAGATCATACAGAAATTTCAGTTAAAGAATGTTTTAAAAAGTCCAAATTTAGTTATAACCTTATATTTTCGTAACAATTTCATGAAGTGATACAATCCAATTCATATTATTGTACGTCATATGATATATTATTCGGAGATGTAAAAGCAAGAATCTATTGTGTAATGTTGAGATGCAATGGAGATATTGTTATATAGACCGTCTAAAAGTTCATAATCCTCCTTCAAGTACATAAAGGTTTCTACATAAGGTTCCTACAGAAAAGTTTTAATTTTGACTATCAGAAACAAGAATTTAAAAATACGGCAAACTGGGCATCATGAAAAAAATGAAAAGCAAAATTATAACTTTTAAGTGGGTAATGTTTGAAGGAGGATTATGAGCGCTTAGACGGTCTATATACGAATTTCTTCATGAGATCTCTTTCTAAGTTACACACTACATATTTGCTTTTAAATCGCTGAATGAAATGTCGTATGATGTAGAATAATGCTAATTAGAAAAAAAAATAATGAATATGATGTCCCTTCAAGAGCAGAAAGTTACATTATTCTCCTCTCAAAAGTAATTCAAATTAATTTTTAATTGTATTAAGCTACAGCTCTAAACATGTTTTTAAAAATCTCTTCAATTTTGTAAAATGCATGAGTTTTTTCAGTCAGCTGTTATGTTTACAGCATTTTTTTCATGTTAATCTTCCAATATGCTTAATTAATTCCCTAGCGAGAATCAGAGCTTTCTCTTTTAGAAAATTGTAATATGTTTAATAAAATTAACGGATGAAAAATTAGCATATTAACTGTATCTTAGAAAATTTTAATTTAAAGAGATAGAATTTATTTAATATCATAGAAGAAAATATATATTATTCATTTTTGAAAGAATATATTTTATTAGGTTATTTGAGAATAAGATTATATCATTATTTAGTTTCTAACAGAATTTGGCTAAAAAAATTCATCATATTAATTATGTTTCTCAAAATACTATAGGCATTTTAAAAATTTATTGGAAATGCCGTGAAAAGCTCAACAGAAAAACAAATGCATTATAGTAATTAAATTTAATGATGTTCAATGAAGGACTATGCATTTTTAACAACTGTTGTGTTTCAACTGCTGGAGTACGTTAATGTTCAAAGTAAATTTAATATCGATAACAGAACAATTATACCTCTAAATATTTTCCATTCCGAAGTTTGGATTCTGAGGGTTCAGAGTTCACACCATTTAGAAAGAGATACCTCAGGTACTTTATCTTGCATTATACCTTGCTTTGCTTGTATTCATGTGGCCACGTGTCCAGCAGACATTTAAATTCGTTAATGATGAGTATCATTTATTTTATTTGGTGAGCTATAAATATTACGAAATACGTGACTTTTGTATTCACCTTAAGAAATATTTAAGCAATAGAGTAGCTATAGAAAATTCAATTTCATTAGCAACGGCCCCTTGGCTCAAAAATATTTTACGACTATATTTCTAAATAGCTAAAATAAACAGTCTAATACAACGATATTTCATAAATTTTGAAACATGACATGAAAACACTACGTTTAAAAATACCTAAAAGAATGTTGTTTAATTCCTTTTAAAATATTTGTTTCTAAAATCTCAAAATGTTTATTTCCAAGAGCAAAACAACAACAGATATTTGGTGTCAAATTCAGTTTCTTTTGATTTATTTTTTTCCCTAGAAAAAAGTGTGGAAAGAAACTATGCAGTGTAAAACCTGTAATCTGTTACTCCACATCTTTCAACAATGTTTAAGAAACCGTTTACCGGTGCATTTGTCTATCAATGCCGCGAAAAAACAATTTCAAACGATAAATAGCTTGAAACAGACAATAAAAAATTGGCAGGAAACAATATGTGCGGAAAAGAGCAAAAATTTCGTTCTGACTTTAATTAACTTCGATCTAATTAGTACTATCATTGAATGTTAGGAATTTTTTTTATCTAAATGTGTTTTGCATAGTACAGCTTTCTGATCTTTGCTGAATAGCATCATGTTATTCAGCAAAGGTTTAGGGGTTTTTATAAAGGTGTCTCTTACACCTTTATAAAAACCTCTTTTCCTTGTTGTTCATGTTGATTAATGAATTAAAGGCTTTATTTGTTTTTATCTTCTTAAATAGATTATACTATTCATTCAACGCTCTTTAATACTGATATATTTGCTACATGAAAACTCTATAAAACATTTCTTCAAATTCAAAAGTTTAAAAAAAATTGTGAAGAATCATATCTATTGACAAATTTTCATTGACAAGATTATGTTGTCTATTAAAATTTTCTTACATGAAGAAACATGAATGTTTCTTCATGTAAGAAACATGAAGAATGTCTTCATGTAAGAAACATGAAGAAACATGAACAGTTCAGTTCATGTTTAGTTTTATAAGTCATAATAAATTTTTATTGGAGTTTGGTCTATAAGATGCTTAAAAATGAAAGTTAATATAAAATTCAATTGGCACAGCTTTAATTGATTTGTTTTAATAATATGAATCAAAGAAAAGCTCTTGCACTGAACACTTTAGTGCTTTATACCATATAAAAAGATTTGATGTGTACAACACATGACTTCCGTGCACGTCTATTAAATCAAAAATATTTTCAGCGCACTTCATCTTAACTTATTTGGTTTGAAAGACATAAAATACTGTAGAGTGTTAGTGATTTCTAGCTAAATATTTCCAACACTGCCAAGCTGGGTTCTATTGGAAAATTTTGTTTGTCGCAGTTAATTTGGCGATATTTCGCCAAAAGCCGACGAGCTTGAGATAGTTTGCGAGATTTTGGTGATAACGAAAGTAGTCATTGACCACAGACATTCAATGAATTGAATGTTATCCATACATCTTAATGTTTTTAAAGTAATTTGGATGACATTGTAAATAAATTACTCAGTCAAATGCAATCAAAAAAACAGATGCAAAGTTAGATGTTATAACAGTTCTAAATAAAACATTTCAACATTCTACAGTTAAAGTTTTAGAGTTATGCGAAATACGAAACTATTTTCGAAGCCAAATTTTGCGATATTTCTGCAAAACTCGCCAAGATCGATGGCAAATGGCGAGATTTTGAGCAAGGACCAAACTATGACTGACTACAGACATATATTGAAGATGTCCACAGACATTAATATTGAATGTCTTTTGGGTGGTCCTATAAATAAACTCTCCAGTAAATTAGAACCAAAAATAGAGATGCACAACTAGATGTTACAACAATCTTATATATGAAATTTCAACATTCTACGACTAATAGTTTTTGAGATATGAGAGATAAATTCATAAACACGTACACCAAAAGTCGCCGAGCTTGGCGACTTTTGGCGTAGTTGTTGAGGGAGGCACGTGACCATGGACGGGCCATTACCTAACTTATTTGGTAGGACGGTACTGTGCTTGAAATGGATGAATGTCCCTAAAACTGCCAATTGACCGTATTGAGTTGGAAATCTTTTGAGTGCTCCTGTAGCAGAACTATGAATGATAAGCACACTTTTTTCGATGGAGAAATTCATTTTGTAATCCTTAACAACATATATCCCGTCTGAGTCGCTTGAAATAGCCTCATACCTCTAAAATGCGCTTTAATGAATTTCTGCCCATAGATCATAATGTATTTAAAATATTTCGGACGGCCCTGTAGATAAACTATCCAGTCAGTTGGGACCAAAAGGGGGGGGGGTGCACAATTAGATGTTACAACAATCCTAAATATTAAGTTTCAACACTCTACGACCAATAGTTTTTGAGATATGCGAGTTATATACGTACGTACAGACGTAAAGGAAAAACTGGTCAAAATAGGCTCGCGGTCGGTCAAAATGGGTTGTACATGCATTTGTATGAATGCGCATGCATGCCTACGATGAGATACATCGAAAAAATTCTTAAAAGTAAATTTAGAAGTAGACAAATTCGGCTTTTTCGTCGAAATTTGGCTCCCGAAATTTTTCGCGATCACATTACTTCCTTATACTCTGTACAAGGAAGTAAACATGAAGTAATTACCTTCTTAAGGTATCTTCAGTATTTTTTATTTGATAATTTTCTAAGTATCGAAGATTGTGCTGTGAGTTAGAAGTAAAAACAGAATAGAAATAGCTTTTGGTCTCTGATAAGCTGGCCAAGGTCGTCCTATTTTACATACCTTTAACCCCAGCGATTGCGCATGCGCCACGCTGGACCTAAAACAGAGCATTGAATGAGTCATTATGGGAAGGAACATCGGTCAGGAAAGTCTTCTTCGTTGGTGAGCGAATAGGTTAAACATGCATTCAAGATTTAAAAGGAACAAGAGGGAAAAAACAAAAAAAGGTGAGACCCATCTTTCAACCCTTTGACGAGCGGTCGTTGCGCCGTGGAACCATCTTATTTTAGCGATTTCCCTGCTAGTCGGGTCAAATGTTCCTAACGCTGAAAATTGCGGTCGTTTAAATCGATCCATCATGGCGATCGAACGACTCGCCCATCGTTTGCCACAGAGCTAAAGACGTTTCCTGACACAGCTGGCTGTGCGGCCGGGCAGGCAGCTGTGACAGGAAACGTCTTTAGCTCTGTGCCACCAGATTGGGTATTCGATCGACCGCTATATTGTTGGTAGTTAAATAGGTCGATGGCAACGGCTGCAGTTTTTCTGCATTTGCCACTTTATCCAGTGGGTCTTTTATACTGATGTCAAAATGTTTGCGCTTCAAAAGGTTAACCCTTTGAGGCGCAACCCTTTCCCAATGCTGAAAGAAGAGCAGCCGTTGCCATCGCTCGACTTAACTACCAGCAAGATGGCGGATGATCGAAACGTTCATCGCGTGCCACAGATCTAGAGACACTTTTTTGACGCAGCTGGCTGTGCGCGGCACAGCCAGCTGTCCTGGTAGTTAAGCTTGCTGGTAGTTAAGTCAAGCGATGGCAACGGCTGCCCTTTTCCAGCATTGGGCAATCTATCCAGCTGTTCTCGCATTCTTCTATTTTTCAGCAGATGCCAGTGCTGTTAAAAATAATCGTGACCATTTTTTGACTGGAAATGACGTGCTAAAAAGTAAAGGATTCTCGTGGAGCTATGTCACCCGCAACTATTTTTATAGAAATCAAATTTACTCTTCGTGACTGGCAACAGTCAAAACGTCAGAGTTTGGTGTTCCCAGAGCGGGAACAATGCGCGTTAAAGGGTTAAAATATATTGTGTCAGATCACCCCTCCTTTGAAACTTAACTTTTATGGATACTCCACTGCGTCCATCTCTAACACATATTCACTAAGCTATCATTAAACCTATCTATGTGAATTCCTCTAGCAATTAATGCTATACAGAATATAAAACACTTGTTTAACGATGTATGAATGGAAATAAATCTCATCTCATTCTGAATGCTGTTTCATCTTTTCTAATTGAGTTACCACTGAGCAAATTATCGCTACTCGGCAGTAATAAAAAAGTAAAATAACTCAATTTTTACTCTTTTTTCACTTCCAAAATAAGAAACTCATTTTATTGAAGTAGCAGAATGTTTTACAAGAAGAAATCAAACCACTGGGAAATGGGAGAAAAAAACAGACAATTAACCACAATGGCATAAGAATGATTCGTGACAAATGACAGAATTGGGGGGAAAAAGAATTTTATTTTGAAAACTGCTTCTGAATTACTTTTTAAGCTTAATAAACTTTGAAAGAGAAAAATTCTTGTAATGGAAAGAGGAATCAAAATTCTTCCTCCTAAATTTGAAATGAATAAAAAATTCCTTGCAATTAAGAATTAAAAAGATGTTTTAGCTAAATGTGGGTTTTTTTTGCGAGTTAAAAATAGCTTTAATCTCGATGATGTTTTTGTGATGATGCAATTATGGCAGGAGTTTTTTGGTGTTTTCTATCAATAAATGATCTTTAAAATGTTGATTGTAAGAACGTAATTAAATTCTCAAATGAATTTACTTATACTTTAGTTGAAACAGATTTAGGCATCGAATGAAAACTCCAAAGTGAAATCAGATGTTTACATCCTATCTCTAATTCCTTGATGTGTTATGCGTACATAATTCTTTAAAATTATTTTTAATAAAACCATGTCGGCTTTTGAGTTCTTTTACCAAAATTTTCAATAGAAGGAAAAACAACATAAAAAAGAATAAGTATTATTCATAATTATAGCTAAGACGATGATCCATTGTAAATGGCTCATTTTTTTCTTAAATATTCCTTTTCTTTCTGATTTTTTTCTTAATTTCATCTATAAAACCATTGATCAAAATCATAAATTTTCAATTTTTTGTTTTATTCCACATTACATATCTACTTGCTTTCTTACATGTAGAATGTAGTTGCTTAACTAAAGCATTCCAAGCGCAGTACTTCAAATAATTTAATAGTATTTTTTTTTAAATCTCCGATACTTTCATTTATTTTATTTTGAAGGGTAAAGAAAGTAGCAATGTTACATTCTGTATTTAAAAAATAGCCTTTATTGGAAGCCTGAACATAGATTTTTGTATATGTTCACATAAAACGATGTTCAAAATGTTCACCATGCATATCGAGGCATGCATGCGTGCCCTGTGTAATGGCTAATTAATCACGTTGCATCCTCCAAGTGTCCACAAAAATACATGCAGCATGAAGGAGAGGGAACGAAGTCATTTTTGTAGTAACTAAGTTTCGATAGAACTATTGGGTTGGCAACAAAGTAATTGCGTTTTTCCGTATGTCAATATTTCGCCTGTCCAAAACTACTGAAGTTAATTATGCGAAATTTGGCACGTACGTGAGTTCTTCAACATAGGTGCTAGATCAGAGAGCATTTTCCAAAATTCGTAATCTTAGGGGGGGTAAGGGGCCAAAAAGTTCTTTTCACATATCCCGCGTGATCTCAAATAAAAATAGAGATATCCGTGAAATTCTTTCTGTAAAATACAGCAGTCACGAATACCTAAAAATTAATTTCAGGACATTTTTAATATTGTCCTCTAAGGAGGATAGAAGCGAAAAAAGGGGGAGGGTGGCCATCTTTTATAGACGAAAAAAAATACTGCCAGTGAAATTCTTACTTTAAAATGTAACAAATATGAATCGTATGTTCAGGCACAGCTTACCTGTAATTAAAAACTTGTTGAAAACTTATTTGCTTGAATTTTATACAAGAAAACGCAAATACTTTGTTGCCAACCCAATATATCTTCAGAAGTCCTCACAGTAAGAAATCTAAAAATGTCAGATCTGGTGATCATGGAGGCTATAACCCTAGTAGCACAACTAGTTCAAAAAACGTTTAAATTACGTTGGAAACACGTTTTTTGACGTTAAAAAACGTGTTTCAAACGTTTTTTTGACTAATTGTGCTACTAGGGAAACCCACCCACCCCCTTTGAAAACGTCTAATCCAGCGACCAATGTTTACGTTCCCAACCGTTTTTACTTGCCTCGGATGTGATGTCATACTTTTCTTTGGCATTTTTCTCGAAAACTATGTGCCATACAGGTACAGTTCTTTGGACACTTTGTAGGTACCCCAAGCAAGGAACCTGATCGTGCAAAGTTTATCCATTTTTGGTGTGTTTTTTTTTTTGGGGGGGGGGACTCTGTATGTACGAACATGTACAGTCTGGGCTCTGTGACCACCGGTTAATGTCCAAAAAAATAAAATCACCAGCAACAATTCTCAGAAAAGTCTCGCGTGAAATTGAAAATGTTTATCTTTCTACCGTTGTGACGTCATAGAAATTACTACTAAGACATACAAAGTTGAATTGGCATACACAATGACTCCTTCTTTTACAAGAATTCTACATTCACCAAAGTGATCGATCTCTCCATTGACTGAAGAAATTTGGTACAATAATTCACAACGCATAGTACTATGAAAAGGGTGTCTGAAGTTGAGCCACAAAGTGGAAAAAAATCGAGCCATAAAATCAAACTCATTGAACAATACATTGGTAAAATATTGAACTTTTAAAGGGCAAATATATTAAAAATGGCAGTGCCTGTGGAAGCTACCTTCTAATAATAGCAATATGCTCTGATTACATTCTTAGCAAGCTGATATATATATAAGCAAAAATATGTGTCGACCGCGGATATAGAGCCCGTGGATTACTATGAAGTTAATAATCCGCACGTTAGACACTAGACCGAAGGGCTCTTGATCAGAAGCTCATGGAAATAGTTTTTTAGCTTTGTCACCGATATCATCGCTTGACGTTTTCTGATAGTTAGCTGTAAGATATTGCATAATGTTTTCAAAAATTTAAACCATGAAGGAAAATTCCCCATTTACAGTAGTTTTGAAAATCATATGTACCAGTTCTGGTGAACTTGTTTTTATTGCTCCATCAAATAGTTGAAAGTTGAATTTTTTTTTTAAGTATACGTTAGAAGAATGATAGCTGGTACTTATGCATTGAACCAGACCATTCATTGAAAGTCACACTATGTTCTGAATCTCGTTTTATGAGTGAAGAGACATGACCCGATTGTTCCTTGCTGTTACAAAGAATGTAGTTTTTGCCACCACAAAAGAAAATCGAGCCTTCTTCTGAAATCTTTTCAAGAAAATGAATTGCTTGGTCCCCGGCAGTAACACTTATCACGGACGTCCGCAAATTATTCGTCTAGAAATGTTTGTTCTATATGAAGCAATGATATACGAAAACAACTATCTTGCCATTATCCATCTATGACGTCACATATTCAATGTCAAGTATAGATACTGCAATGGTGTCGTAGTTTGTTGGAAGGTGAATGATATTCGTCATGGTGAAAACTTTAATTGAAACTGGTTGCATAACCTGGATAATACATATTTTGTCACTCCTAAACATCGAATGATATACGTTTGAGACTTGGAATACTCAAGCAGGCCATTGGTTCTTTACTTCAATAAAACACACAAACGATGCTCTGAACTTTTATTTTACGGGTTATTGATAATTTTCCTTATTTCCTCGAAGAAAAAAAAAACATTGGTTTATACAAAACATTCCTACATAAGAAAATCGGTCAGTTTTTTTCTTAAAAAAATAGTCACCTTTAAATTGTTTAATAGGCATCTCTTGCAACATAAGTGATGTGATATTTGCTATTCTCCACATGCTAATTTTTTTAAATATTATCGGTAAATATTCAGGATAATAGTTTTTAAAAGTTTTCTAATCTTTTCGGGCAGAAGAAATGAAATCTAAAAAAGATTAAATCAAACGTACAACCGCTTCAAGGAGAAGACGGGGGGAGGGCTATGTGGTTTATGGTTTATGACACCAGTTTAGGGAATCCTGATTACATAAGAGACTCGAAATATTTACGCAAGCTAATCACTGCATTATACCAAATATGGAACTGAATGCCAGTTAGTACTTCAAAAAATTTTGCTCTGCAATTGCTCATGTGAGTAACGCGAGCACCGTCTTGTCTTGGAGGTACACTCCATGGTTTCCCGCAGTTTGGTGGAAGCAAGTTTCAATTTATGCGTGTGGCAACCAGAAATTAAGAAAAAACACACAAGGTTGTTCTCGGGGATCAAAATGCAATAAAAGGTACCATGATAGTAAAAGAAAGATAGTTTTAAATATTCCGAAATCCGAGAATGTAAGACAGTTTTAATTGAGAATAGGATATAATGTTCGAGGAGCTTAAAATTTCAGACAATTGCAAACTTAGGGCTGACTCAACAAAATGAATGCAAAACTTAAACTTGCTTATGCTACAAATCAAAGCAAAACTGGGAGTGAAATGCGCACCAATACAGAAGCTAGAACTCCTACTTCAAAATTGTGGAAGCTCACAATGATTCTATAGAAACAACATCTCCAACTTTAAAAATACATCCTCATTATGGGAAGCTGCCGCGGACATTCTATTATGGGCAAGTGAGTAAATTGAATTTTACTGTAAATATGATAAACCAATTGAGGTTTGAGCGAAACACATAGTTCATAAATGTCGTAACTCGAACTTAGATGACCCTATTTTAAAGTTGATCTCACAATACATGAACTGGATACTGTATTGAGAGTTGTGGACCCAAAGAAATTCCCAAATGCTTTGACAAAGGCTGCTACTTTGGAGAGTCTGTCTCTGCATTTGCCTTTCAGTTTCAGTGAGGTTATCTCGGAACGCAGGAAATCACATAGGGGCTTTTGGTAGGTCCCAAATGTGTATTACTGGCACTCTAGAGTTCGCTCTTGTGGTGCTCATCTTTCTGAGCGTAATAAAGGCCAACAACTTGTATTTCACGTTTTACCAGAGGACACATGAAGTACCGCTCCTACGAACAAGGACGGAAGGATTTTAAGACATGCACCAAGTGCAAGACTGCCCAGATTTCGACTGCTCATATTTTGAACTGCGTTGATTTTACCTTATTCGACGTTCTTTCTCAAAACTTGTTCTCTTTTCATGTGAATATGCTTTCATTTTGCTTCCAGAGAAGGGGCAATTCAGAAAACTGATGATAACGAAATCGGGGGATACAGTTGTAGCAGCTGCATATGTATCATCTACATCCAAAATTGAATTACACCACTCGATGGTTAAAGGATTCGATAAATTCGTTTCGTTGAGTGAGGTCTGTGACGCATCGCTTGCAGCGGAGAGGGAAACAGTTGGAAAGGGCTTCTCAAGAGCAATTCACTGTTACCCGTAAAACACAATATGGCAGAGTTACGCAGTGCCGAGGACGTAAAAGAATGAATTCGTCCGAGCGGATAAAGGAACGACGGCGCAGCAGTTCATCTTCAGTAGGGGTGCCCAAGCCAATGCAAGTAGGTGATGTAATTGCTCCTATATCAACGCCAGACTTTATGGACTGATTATGATGAAAATTTGGGCAGCAGCTAGAGCACGTTTCGCTACTACGTTTGTCAACAATCCATTCGGACCTAAGCGTGATGTGTTACTTGATTTATTTCCTGAACCTGATGAAACTCAAAGAAGATATTACTCGTTATGTAGACATACTCTCGTAAAATACATGGTCGTGTCCACGACATGGCCGCACCCCCTTTTTTTTTAGTTTTCCTACAGGTCTATGCACTTGGTCTAAATTTATAAGACCATTTTGGAGATCAGAAATAACAGCAACAATAAGCTGTAGTCAAGAGCCGTTAAACAAATTTTTGTCCTAGAAACAACATCCATTAAAGTTTATAATAGAAACTTCCTTTTGTACTTACTTAAGCAAAGACAACATTTATTTCCACATTATACTAAACAAATTAAAAATCAAATTGACAATTTTCTCTTCGCATACCTATGTAATAAAATGTACTGCAACAAATTTCTCAGTTCATTTTAAAAATATATTTTATAAATAAACAATTGAAAATTTCAGAGATGATATATTAAAATATTTCCGCTTACGAAAAGCGTGTTAAATAACAAAAATTAAACTTGAAATGTTGCAAATTTTTAATATGCCTGCACGAAATTAAAAGTGACATTTATTAAAATGAAAAATATAAGCGCATTCGAAAATATTTATCTGATTAAAAAAAAAATGTTTGATTTTCAATTGAAACTATTTTTATTAAAATTGTTCGATCTTTATGAACTTGTGCTAGTTAAAATTAGCTTCGATTTTAATTAAAATACACATTTTTTTCTACTGTTTCTTTAAAAAATAGCAGGTATGTTTATGGTAGTATTAAATATTCTGCATTGCAGTGATTTAAAAAAAAAAGTCATCGAATTTAATTTTCGAAATAATTTTCGTTTTTCACTTCGAGTTTTCCCACGATTCTCTGTTAATATGTTTAGAATAAAACAAATATTCAGCTTTACTCTTTCTTTATATTTTAAATTATTCTAAGAAGAAATATTTTAATCTGTTTTCGAGGCAGATTCAATTAAGAATTTCGGAACATATTGCAATAACCCCCTTCCCTTTTTTCTTTATTCAACTTTGCGCTGTCTGAAAACGGATGATTAAAGTGTCTTACAAATAAACTTCAAATAAACTAATTAAAGTTCCAGCAGTTGCGGTTATACTTTATATAGATTCATACTATGATAGAAGTTTTCTGATTGATCAGTTTTCTATAATTTTGTTGTGTAAAAAGTAAAAATGGGGGTTTACCATTTTTTTTTTTTTTTACAATCAGAAATAAGCTGATAATCTTAAATTTTTAGGAAGTGTAAAATGTAGTCAGACCTTGCTATAAAGAGCTCGCTTGCTGCAAAGATAAGCTTAAAGCAAAATTAATACTTTTTGAAAGCTTATTATTTGGAAATTTAATTATCGTTTTTCGATAAGAATGCTGTCAATATTTCAAAGTCCACATAAATTAGTTGCGTAGAGCGACGTTACCTGGAGGCATTAAGCATAATTTGCCGAAAAAATGGTCCTCTGATGATCTAATACAGTAGCTTATTTTCACAAACACTAATTCATAACGTGAGAATGAATTTTAAAAACGTTAGTCTGCATATGTGTGCAATTCTTCAAACGCTGAGTCAGACGCAGTTATACCAAAAAAAAAAAAAAAAATCTGATGTGTACAACACATGACTTCCTTGCACGTCTATTAAATCAAAAATATTTTCGACGCACTTCCTCTAAACTTATTTGTTTGAAAGAGATAAAATATCAGTAATAGTAATATTTAGCGATTTCTAGCCAAATATTTCGATATCGCCAAGCTGAGTTCAGTTTGAAAGATTTCCTTCTGACACTTTATTTGGCGATATTTCACCAAAAGCCGACAAGCTTGAGATAGTTTGCGAGATTTTGGGGATAGCCAAAGTAGTCATTGACCACAGACTTTCAATGAATTGAATGCATCCATACACCTCAATGTGTTTAAAGTCATTTGGCTCACCCTGTAAATAAATTCCCAGTCGATTGCTGTCAAAAAATATACTGAAAACAGTTAGATAGTACAATAGTTCTAAATACGAAAGTTCAAAATTCTACGGGTTAAAGTTTTAGAGTTATACAAAATACGAAATAATTTTTGGCGCCAAATTTGGCGATATTTCGGCGAAACTCGTCAATGTCGACGACATATGGCGAGATATTAAGCATGGACCAAACAATGACAGATTATCGCCAAATTTGGCGATATTTCGCCAAAACTCGCCAAGAACGATGACAAATGGCAATACTTTGGGCATTGACCAAATGACTGATTATCGCCAAATTTGGCGATATTTCGGCAAAACTCGCCAAGGTCGACGACAGACGGCGAGATTTTGGGCATGGACCAAACAATGACTGTCTACAGTTGTATTATATTGAAGATGTCCATAGACATTAAAGTACTGAAATTCTTTTTGGTGGTCCTGTAAATAAACTCTCCAGTAGATTGGAACCAAAAATCGAGATGCACAACTAGATGTTACAACAATCTTATATATGAAATTTCATAATAGTTTTTGAGATTTGAGAGTTAAATACGCTCACGCGTACACCGAAAGTCGCCAAGCTTGGCGATTTTTGGCGTAGTTCTTGAGGGAGGCACGTGACCGTGGTCGGACCATTACCTAACTTATGTGGTATTGTGCTTGAAATGGATGAATGCCACTAAAATTGCCATTGACCGTAATGTATTGGAAATCTTTGGAGTGTTCCTGTAGCAGAACTATAAATGATAAAGACACTTTTTTTAATGGAGAAATTCATTTTGTAACTCTTAACAGCATATATCACATCTGAGTCGTTTGAAATAGCCCAATACCACTAAAATACGCTGTAATGAATTTCGGCATATAGAGCGTAACGTATTTCGAATCTTTTGGGCGGTCCTGTAGATAAACTATCCAGTCGAATGGAACCGAAAGGGGAGGTGCACAACTAGATGTTACAGCAATCCTAAATATAAAGTTTCAACATTCTACGACCAATAGTTTTTGAGATATGCGAGTTTAATGAATTTCGCTCCATAGAGCGTAATGTATTTCGAATATTTTGGGAGGTCCTGTAGTTAAACTACCCAGTCGAATGGAACCAAAGGGGAGGTGCACAACTAGATGCAAAATCCAAAATATGAAGTTTCGACATTCTACGCCTAATGAATATTTTGGGAGGTCCTGTAGTTAAACAAGTCGAATGGAACCAAAAGGGGAGGTGCACAACTAGATGCTACAAATATCCAAAATATGAAGTTTCGACATTCTACGCCTAATCGTTTTTGAGATATGCAAGTTTAATGAATTTCGGGCCATAGAGCGTAATGTATTTCGAATCTTTTGAGCGGTCCTGTACATAAACTATACGTTCGATTGCGACCAAAAGGGGAGGTGCACAACTAGATCATAGAACAATCCTAAGTATCAAATCTCAACATTCTACGACCAATAGTTTTTGAGATATGCGAGTTACATACATACGTACGTACGTACGTACAGACGGCATGGAAAAACTGGCCACAATAGACTCGCCGCTGGTCAAACTGAGTTGCAGACGCGTTTATATGATCGTGCATGCTAGCTTACGATGAGATGCATTGAAAAAATTCTTAAAATTAAATTTAGAGGTAGTCAAAATCGGTTTTTTCGTCGAAATTTGGCCCCCAAAATTTTTCGGGATCACATTACTTCCTTATACTACGTACAAGGAAGTAATAAATCTAATATATAAAATTCTCCTGTCACAGTCTTAGTCACCTAACTCCTCCGAAACCCCTCGACCAATTTTAATGAAATTTTCTATGTATATTCGTTAGGTCATAGAATAGGTTTTTAACTATGTCTCATACCCCTAAGTCATAAGGGCGGTCCACCCCAAAATGTTTAGCTCCCGAGTGCTATTAATTTCAATTTGGATTTCTGTGTAGACATTAGCGTGTCGAATCACTTTTCAAATGTGTTTGCCAGATAATGTGGAGAGGAGGGGGGGAGTTAATAAAATGTTGAAAGTCGCACAAGGTTTGCAATTTTTGATAATTGATCGCTAAATGGGGTGCCAAAACGCGACAATTTATTATAAATATATTTCGCGTATAGTTAGAAAACGCCTGGCGTATTTGTAGAGTTTTATTAGGCGATTTTAATATAGATTTCTATTCCGAAGAAGTGCTCTGTGGAACAAGAAAGGAAAACACGGTACACTCATGGATTATGATGTCCATTCCAAACAGTATTTAAAATGTCTTTGCGGTATAGTTGGAATATGCCTACAGGAAGAACATGCCTGGAGGAAATTCTAAACAGTTTCAGGTGGCGATTTGAGGATAGATTTCAATTCCAAAGATGCGTTTTATGGTACAAGAAAGAGTTGATACCTATTTTAGCGCCCCCACTCTCGCCAACCTAAAAAATTCCCGTACTTTGGCGAGCTTTGCAGTCATGGGTCTCTGGGAGTTTTGCACAAGTTTCAACGGTACATACGTATTTTCCAGGCGGTCCGCCAAGGCAAGCAATTTTTTCACCAAGATAAATGCCGGGCAAATGAAATTGTTGATGGTTCTGAATACGATTGGCAATGTATTTAAAATCTATGAAAAAGTAGTTTGGCGGAAGTGACCGCCGAGTTAATACGTAAGTACCGTTTCAACGCGCCCAAAAGAACTAGATGACAACTAAAGTAAACAAACTAGCGATAAACGCACCAGTTAAGGAAGTTGAAGACCCTTAATTATTAAAACTTAATTAATTGGCAATCCAAAATAAATAAAATTGTAACGGCATGCTGTACTTACATGTTGTTCCAAATCGCCATTTTAATTCTAAATTACGATTGCCACATAAAAGCAAAAAATCGTCAGGGTAACTGCATATGTTTAATGATAGCAAACCTTGGCGAGAGTCGAGGCGTTAAAGTGGGAATCAACCCAAGAAAGACAAACCGGTACACTCATGGATTATGATGCACATTTGAAACTATATATAAAACGATGAAGTATAGTTGTAATACTTGGCGTATATTGTAAAATAGTCTTAGTAGGCAATTTTAAGATAGATTTCGATTCCAAAGATGGGTTTTACGAAACAAGAAAGAAAAATACAGCACAGTCATGAATAACGATACACTTTTGCAACTTAATGGAATAAGTAAGAAAAATAGGGACGACGTATAAATTATGATACGATTTTAATATGTAGCACTATAGTGCGTATTTAAAACCTGAAAGTGTTTCAGATTTTCACCCTTTTTACTTTCCGAACATGTACCATGTAAGGAAAGTATTGTAATCATGAAAAAATTCAACTTCGAGATTTTGGTGTATTTACACGTTTTGAGGTCTTCTGAATTCATTTATGCTATTTGTACGAGATGTGTGTGTGTGTGTGTGTGTGTGTGAACACGATAGCTCCTAAACGGCGCTACCTCCGCAAGAGAGAGACTATGAAATTAAAGTGTAGCGGTTGCTGTCTCATAAAATATTATTTAATGTTAAAATAACTTTCAACTTGCGGTATTTTAAAAGTATTTATTTCCTTACTGAAGCAGATTAAACTTCCTAAACATTGTTGTTCTAAAAATCATATTATTATTTTATTCATCGTTGTTGCCACTCGCAATCTGCGTAAATTAGTTGCAACAAAGATTTTTTTTTTCTAGAGTCTACAAAAGTATACCAGGCGGATAGATGGCGCGCTCCGCGAATTGGTGGAGATTATCGGAGAATAAAAGGAAGAGAAAAATAGGGTTACTTCTTACAGTATTAGTTCTTCCTTCCTTATACTCTCTAGCTCCATGGTTACACGTATAAATTATTTTTATTATGCGTGTGTGCAAAATTTTGTAAGAATCATTTCAAAAGAAAAACATTGTAAAAGGTACGTAAAATAATAATAGAAAATACACAATATGTACACTTAATATAATATATACGTATAAATACAATCAAAAAATAAATATTAATACATTATTACTGTTTTTTATCATAAAATAATTCAATTTGTTCTATTTATGTGTGTTTTAAACCGTGAACAATGCCAAAAAGACGCAAAGAGGCTTCTTTGGGCAGGAAAACACGTAGACTTGCAGGCAAGCGAAATATAAGAGCCCAAAGGACAGAAGAACAGCAGCAGCAAGATAATACTAATGTGCGTGTGCGCATGGCTCAATTGCGTCAAGCAGAATCAGAAGATGCACGATCTGAACGAAATGAACAAAGAAGATTAGAACAAAGACAAGCACGCTATTTTATAGTTAGCAGATTCAGAGCAAATGAACAACACCACAAACAGGCACATCGATTATTTACATCTGCTTCATTCCTACGTCTAGCGTTCCAGTATGAACCCGATGTTCAATATTATGCTCATTCAAAAGTAGTAATTGGTGCTTTGGATAAGGAATGTTCGCATTGTAATGCTCTTAAATTTAAAAATGAGCCAGCCGGAATGTGTTGCGCGTCCGGAAAGGTGCAGCTGCCTATAATTCAAACACCACCTGAGCCATTGAACTGTTTACTTATCGGCACTGATCTAGGTTCCAACCTGTTCCTAAAGTCAATTCGAACATTCAATTCATGTTTCCAAATGACTTCGTTCGGAGCAACAGAAATAGTTAAAAATAGCGCTGTAAATGGTCAACAATTCAATTCAACATTTAAAATCAAAGGCCAAATTTATCACAAAGTGGGTTCATTGCTGCCAATGCCAAACGAACCACATAAATTTTTACAAATTTACTTTATGGGTGGTGATGATGCACGCGTGGATGCACGTTGCGGCTACAATAACCTTAATTCAGTTTTTGCAAGACGTATCGTCAGCGAGCTGGATGCTCTATTAAATGAACACAATGAATTGTTGAAATTATTCAAATCACACATGCACAAATTACAAAGTGATAATCATGCTATTGTCATCAATCATGATAAAACATCTGCTGGAGAGCATATTCGTAGATTTAACGCACCTATTGTTGACGACGTTGCTGGAATCATGGCTGGCGATTATACAGCTACACGAGAAATTGTGATTCGTAGAAGAAGTAATAATCTCCAGTTCATTGCTGATACACACCGTTCATATGACGCTCTCCAATATCCACTAATATTCTGGAAGGGACAAGACGGGTATTGCATAAATATTAAACAACGAGATCCCGGTTTATATAAATCAAACACCTTGGGACGAGTATTTGCAGTAAATCCAACGCAGACTGAGTGCTTTTATCTTCGACTGTTGTTGGTTAATGTTACCGGCCCATTGTCATTTCAAGATATACGTAAAGTGAATGGGCAACAATATCCAACGTATAAAGAAGCATGCCTTGCACTAGGCTTGCTGGAAGATGACAACCAGTGGGAATGTATGCTTGCTGAAGCAGAATTGAACTGTACGGCAAAACAAATTCGTCTACTGTTCGCTATAGTGTTGACTGCATGTTTCCCGGCCCGAGCAGAGACATTGTGGGATAGTCATAAAGATTCAATGAGTGATGATATTTTGCATGAACATCGTACACGGTTCAACGATATAACAATACCATTCAGCGACGCTATGTACAATGAAGCATTGATTGCTATTGAGGATCGGTGCATTATCATTGCCAACTTACCACTCAGTTATTTCGGCATGCGTTCGCCAAATCGTAGTGTATCTGATTTAATAAATAATGAAATGAATCGAGAACTACAATACAATACTGCAGAAATGGCAGCGATTGTTACTCGCAATATCCCACTAATGAATCAGGAACAAAGAAGCATTTATGATCGCATTATGCTCGCAGTTTCGGCAGGGCAAGGTGGATTCTTTTTTTTGGATGGACCAGGTGGAACTGGCAAAACATTCCTTATTTCGCTAATCCTAGCCGAAGTACGATCGAATAATGGCATCGCATTGGCCGTTGCATCGTCTGGTATTGCGGCAACTTTATTGGATGGAGGCAGAACAGCTCATTCAGTATTTAAGCTACCACTAAATATTCAAAATAACCCAGATGCAGTGTGCAACATAAAAAAACAATTGCCCATGGCCACAGTGCTGAAACAGTGTAAAATTATCATCTGGGATGAATGCACTATGGCACACAAACATTCGCTTGAGGTGTTGAACAGGACAATGAAAGATCTTAAAAACAAGGACAAACTATTTGGCGGCACTCTGGTACTCCTCTCAGGAGATTTTAGACAAACACTTCCCGTCATCCCACGTTCAACATATGCTGATGAAATCAACGCCTGCTTAAAATCATCGCCACTGTGGCGTAATGTTGAAAAATTACAACTGAAAGTAAATATGCGCGTTCAAATACTTCGAGATCTATCCGCTGAGGCATTCTCAAAACAGCTGTTAAATATCGGCGATGGAAAAGTTACTGTAGATGAAACTGGATGCATAAAATTACCGGCCGATTTCTGCACAATTACTGATTCGCAAGATGCTCTCATTGACCAGATATTTCCCGATGTACATACACAATATATTAATCATGAGTGGCTGGCAGAAAGAGCAATTTTAGCAGCAAAAAATGTAGACGTCAACGAACTGAATCTTAAAATACAACATTTATTGCCAGGGGAGTTAGTGTCATACAAATCTATTGATACAGTTTGCGATGCCACCGAAGGGGTAAATTATCCAGCAGAGTTTTTAAACTCATTAGATTTACCAGGCATGCCGCCGCATAACTTACAACTGAAGGTTGGATCTCCGGTTATTTTGCTTCGTAATTTGAACCCACCACGGCTGTGTAACGGCACGCGATTAGTTATTAAAAAACTAATGAAAAATGTTGTCGAAGCCGTCATTTTAAATGGCAAATTTCGTGGTGAAAATATATTACTACCACGGATCCCTATTATACCCACGGATGTGCCAATTCAATTTAAACGTCTTCAATTTCCAATAAGATTGGCATTTGCAATGACTATCAATAAGTCTCAAGGCCAAACTATGTCTGTTTGTGGCTTAGATTTGAGCACACCATGTTTTTCACACGGACAATTATACGTGGCATGCTCTCGAGTGATCAAACCATCCAGTTTGTTTGTGTTAGCTAAAGGTGGGGTAACAAAAAATATTGTACACTCTATTCCGTTAAGAGATTGATTTTATTTTTTTTTGTAAAATTATTGTAATTAGCGATATATATAAATTTAAAGAATACATTACAATGAATTAAAAATACAAATGTTTGGTATTGTGTTATTTTTATATTCCAGCATCGTTCACAGAGCTCCGTGCCTCTTCCACTCATATACCACATCCTCACAAACTTACAATAAGTTAGTCATTTCTTTCTACTAAAATAATCCTAGGAATAATTTATATGGCAAAACAACGTTTGCCGGGTCAGCTATAAATAAATAAAAATAGCGTTTAATTCACTAATCAAATAAATAAATCAATAAAATTTTTAACTAAAAAATAATTTTAAAAATATTCAAGTCCAGCTGTGCCAGATATAAAATAATAATAATAATAATAATAATAATAATAAAGCAGTTTCCACCCCACAAATTAAAAAGAAAATATCAGAAAACGGATATCCCATCGTTCCTGGTGAAATTGAATTATCCGGCATTACAACCTCGTTGTTAAATCTTTAGTAGGTGATACTGGAAATGAAAAATATAAGAGCATCCTCTTAGAAAGTTGGATTACGCCGTTGTTGTAAATAGATGGTGCAACACATCATTTGGTATTACTGCTGGTGCAGCCATCGAAGAGAAGACAATATTTAAAAAGTGTTTATTTACTATAATGACGATCAAACTCGAGCAAACAGTATTTGCATCTATTTGATGCAGTGATAAATTTTAATGAAGCTTTAAATTCCCGCTAAACTCATACTAAAATATTAAATTCGTGTTACATAAAAAAAGTAATGCACTCAGAGCCATTTTCTGCTGCAAATATATAATCGTAGCAGACGAAAAGTTCTTTTTCGTCAGCCACGATATACGTACTTGTTAACAAATATAAACTCAATATTTTAATCATCTCAAGATAAAACTTTTTTTTTCCTCTTTTTTTTCATTTGTTACAGAGGCAACCACGTTAGCAAAAATGAAAAAATAACTAAAATTTGGTGTTCGTGTTCCTAATTTTGTTTACATGCTAGGTTGGGAAATTAAAAACATGTAAAACTAGTTAGCAGTCAGCGCGGGAAATTTTTTATTTTTTTAACGCTAATATCGCTGCACGTAACTAGATTACCAATGTTTATATTACTGAAACTTTCGGTACCACAAATCCCAACAAGCAGCTATGGGGAGTATCCACCCCTATAGTATATCTCCGTGATTACAACAAATCGCGGTTCGTGAGGATAAGGGGAGGGGGAGGCTTTTCACCCGGTACAGCGTGTTTAGCAGTCGAGGTACCGCGTCATAGGAACTCTTTCACCTTCCACTTACGAAATAAATGGCTGAAGAAAATATGAATAAACTTTTTAAAAATTGTAAAAGAATGCTAAACATCATTAATGTTTATAAAAAAAACTGACTGCTGATTAAATGGCGGATAAAATAGCGGATACGTATAACTATATTTTTTTAAACAATCAGTTCATAAATAATTCATAATAAGACTTACGAATCGAAAAATCCCGCCAGATTCCTATTTTTTTTCTTTTTTAGACAATTTAAAATTTTGTTTAAAAAAATTAAGTACGATGCTGAAACAAAGTTCATTGGAAAAAGGACATTTTCCATTAGCTCCGTGATGATAAGATAGCATAGTTTTCGGACAAAAATTTAGCTCACGATAACATAAAATGCTCAGAAAATGGCTAAAATCTGTACCAAACATAAAATAATTAAAAAAATAAATGTAAATACACTCTATAACAAATAAATCGACGCACCAAGAAGGAGGTGTCCGATTGAGACGAAAATTGGTGGATAGGAAGACAATGTACAGAATAGTAAATGATTAAAATTTCAGAACAATTGAATAATTTATTTCAGAGTTACAGTAACAAGTTCAATAAGGTGTTGACCCGCCGCCAGCCTGGATACAAGCTGCCACACGGTATGGCATAGACCGATAAAGCTCCGGATGGTCTCCTGCGGTATTTCCTGCCAAATTCGCTCCAATTGTCGAACGAGGTCATCAACAGTCCGTGCCAGATGCAATCGCCTTCCCATCATATCCCAGACATGCTCTATGGGAGAGAGATCTGGCGATCTGGCAGGCCAAGGAAGAGTTTGACAAGCTTGCAGACAGTTTAGAGCAACACGAGCCGTATGTGGTCTGGCATTGTCCTGCTGAAAAACCAGCCCAGGGCTCTGCAAAAGGAACGGTAGCAATACGGGTCTTAGGATGTCGTCCACGTACCGCTGTGCAGTAAGTGTACCTCTAATGACGACCAAAGGGGTCCGGCTGTCAAAGGAAATGGCACCCCAGACCATAATGCCTTGTTGAGGGCCGGTGTGGCGTGCAATAGGGAAAGCAGGATCCCCTCTCTGCCCTGTGCGTCTCCAAACACGTCTTCGATGATCGTCAGGACACATTTGGAAGCGGGATTCGTCGCTAAAGACTATACGTCCCCAGTCGGCATCATTCCAACCTGATCGAGCCCTGCAACACTGTAATCTGGCTCGGCAGTGTGCAGGCGTGAGTGGCAGGTGGCGTAACGGTCGGCGCGAGCGTAGATTTCGCTATCTCAACCGTCTGTGAATGATCATGATGGACACTGGTGTATGGGTTGAACGTCTGATGGTTGATAGAGATGAAGAAGGCGCTGTGACAGT
The DNA here is from genome assembly GCA_038373885.1 of Cheiracanthium punctorium. Taxonomy (NCBI): domain Eukaryota; kingdom Metazoa; phylum Arthropoda; class Arachnida; order Araneae; family Cheiracanthiidae; genus Cheiracanthium; species Cheiracanthium punctorium. The sequence continues at coordinate 346,810 of JAWZYV010002198.1, forward strand.
TGATTGGACCATCACTCTGTCCTCACGATCTGTTGTAGCCCTAGGTCGACCGCTAACATCCTGACGCTGCACTCTGCCGCATTTTCCATCCATCCTTGCCAGCATCTTCGAATCGTCGCATCGCTTCGACTCAAATGACGACCGATTCTCCGATTAGTCCAACCGGCCTCTTTCAATCCAATGATACGACCTCTGTCAAACTCTGACAGTTGCTCGTAATGAGTACGAATCCTGCAGCGAGGCAATTTTTAAGTTGTTGAAAGGTCATCTGAATCGCAATCAAACCGAAAGTTTTAACAACCGTTGAAGAACTGCTCCTTATATACGTCTGCTGGATGCGCAGTTCCGATGCGCTAGAGATCAAACTATTCATTCATTGGACACCAAATTTGAATCATTTGCATATCTGTTCAAAACATTCAAGCATACGAAATTTCAAAACAATCGGATGATTGTTTCTTGGTGCGTCGATTTTTTTTGTTATAGAGTGTAAATGAAAGTCGGATTTATTTTTTCAGAAATAACGTCTCTTGCACTATTTAGTTAATGTTCAAATATTATCGAGACCTGGCGCCTATGACAAATAGACGGACAGACAGAGAATCAGACAAAAAAGTTATTTTATTTATTTAGATTTAAATTAGAGTAATATAATATTCGCGCGCGTGTGTGTGTTGTGGTGGAGTGAAACAGCAGTAAAATATAATTTTGAGACGGTTCCCATGGGAAGACCACACAAGTGGACCGTAAATTAGAAGAGGCGCCAGGGAATGGACAGTCTGGACACTATAGCACAATGAACTGTCAACGTTAAAATATTTATGGCCGAAAATGATATGCAAATTTGGCGGGGTATATTCCCCGATGACCCACCTACACGTCTGGGATTCGACGAGAGGATGCATTAATTCCCCGATACGAACAAATCAGAAACTCCAGCCAATGATGAAAGAGGGGGTAAGAAAAAAGGAAACAGCCCCGTGGGAGAAGAAAAAAGACGACAGAACGAGTGTGCTAGAGAGAAGAAGGAGAAGAGAGTGTTGGAGAAGGTGTGAACGGGCTTAAAAAAAATCAGTGTGTGTGCTTCGAATCAATATGATCAAGTTGTGTTAAAAAAAAAAAAAAAAAACATGGAATCGGTGGCTTGATGATGGCTTAAGAGAAAGAAAGCGGTTCCAATAGTGCACGCGTCGATCGTGTCCTGTGTAAAGATGGCTACCTCATCATAATGGTGAATATCCCAAATAATTTATTTATTATTGGTGTTTCAAACCTTTTGTGGATACCCCTTATCCTCCAAAACCACATCTCCCCCAGACATGTTTTGAGTTTAAAATTATGTCAATATCGTCTTTTAATTAATATTAGTGGAATGACTAAGAATAAATGGAATTTATTTGAAATTCATAGAGTCTTTAGTTTTTTGGTGTATGTCAATCATTTTTCATTTTTTCAGCGTAATCCTAGGAGTACTTGCCAGGCAGGTTATGCGCGGCATAATACCACTGTACGATCATCTTAGGCTTTAGTTTTCATCAAATTTTAACCATAACAAAATTAATCCACCACATGTGTACATATACCTATATCCGTTTCTATAAACAGAGAGTAAATCACTTTATTAAGACTGAATTTCCATAAAAGCTGAGAGTAAAGCATTTGTATCAATTAAATTTTTATTTATGCATTCATAAGCCTTTTATTAAGGTTGTAGGACATTCATGAAGTTCAAAACATTCATGGCATCACCCGAAAATTTTTAGCCCTTTGAGTAGTTGAGACATAAATCTCCTTTCAGTTTTTCTCAGTTGCATTTGCAATACAACAAAATCTTTTAACAGTTAAAAGATGTTTATCATAGATTATTTTTTATCTTTAAACCCTGAAATGAATATTTAAAGCTGGTATATTGATTAAATATAGTTACTTTTATTCAATTTATTATTTTTGAGTCCATTCTCAGCACCCAGAGGAAATATTTTTTAAACTTTCTTTCTAATTTTTTCGACAACAAAACGTTCATTCCAGTATTCATGAAAAATTCAGAAAAAAAATCAAAAGATAACAATAAAGTACAAAAAAAGCAAAATTAAGTATGCTCAAAGTATTTATCGCTGGCATCGTGACATACTTATATTCAAGTTAAAAAGTCTGGTTTTTAGAAGTTCTCAAAGGTCCTGTTAAATTAAACTGAATCTTGCTTGCATGAGGTGTATTTTTGTTCATGAATTTATTCACAAGTAATATGTGAAGCTTTTCAGCTAGTGATTTGGCTAGCAAACGATTTACATTTGAGAACGTTTATCAAAGTTATTTTTACAAGCAGTACTGAATCAAGACTGTTCCTTGTTACAAAAATTCAGATATAAGTTTGTTTGATTTTATACGAAGTTAAAATTTTTAACATAAGGCTTTTTAACTCACTTTCTCAGTAAAATCACTTAATAATTATTGGTGCTACATTTTGTGAAATGAGTTTAAAGGGTTTTGACAGCATTTATAAAATTTTATTTTAGTTTTCTAATAAATTTCTACGTCGATTTTTTAAAAGTGACCTATCTGTAATCAATTACTAGAATTGGTATGGATTTGTATTACGATTACTACTAATTTCTAAAAGCATTGTTTAGTGAATGTTATTTTAATTAGTCCTTTAGTAATCTTGATCTTAATATCTTGATCTAATAAATAATGAGAAAACTAAAAAATAATGCAATTTTGCAATAGCATTCCTATGAACTTTGTAAAATCTTATTTTAGTAAGCAATTACAGTTGATTGTAATCGACACGAAGTCTGGTAACCAGTACCTAAATAGGTAAATGCCAACCATTTTAAAAACAAAAGTACACGTAAAATTACAGTTTCTTAAATTAAAAGGACTTATTATTACAGTTTTAATAAATAAAAATTTTTAGTGTATTTTTATACAATGTATTTTAAATGGCGCTTTCCTATGTTAAAATGCCATAGGAAGTAGCTAAAAGCTTTCAAAAATGGTGATTTCAAAAATGACATTTTGTCATTTTATTATTAAAACTTTTATTTAGCTTTACTGCTCTGTCAGTTAGCGTTATTTTATTTAGTTTTCATTTTACATTTTTGTAGCCGTGGTATCAAATTTTTGTCCACTTTCAATTTCTACACCAGCTTTTAAATTTAGCACAAGACGGGTTGCTATGAAAAAATAGTAGTACAAACGTCAAAACAATAAAACTAAATAAAAATTTTATTTCCGTTCATAGTTTTGACGATCTCTTTACACTTTTTCACATATTGTGATGCAGTTATTATTCATTTCATTCGAGCTACAATTTGAAATTTAGTATAGTGGGGGATTTCAAATGATAATACAATATTATTAAAAAAAAGATTCTACAAACATTTAATTCCAACAAAATATTAAATGTTAGTCCAATGTAGTATGATATACAAGCAAGGGTCCATAAACTTTATCGTAAAACTATGTCACTATAACAGAGCGGTGTTTTAACATCTGGTTCTAGTAGATAGCATGGGTTTCATTTCTACTTCTGACTATGTCCCCGAGATCATTTATTTTTCAATTCAATTTTACAAATTTTGAATAAAATCGTTTACCGAAAAATTTTTTTAAGTGTAATTTGTTATCATTTAACCTCAGCTTGAACACGGATTAACTAATTAACCGTTGGTCTTTGGATTCAAAGTTCTTGAAAGAACAAATAACATACTTTATTTATTTGATTTAATTTCATATAGAGAAAAATCTGTTTAGAAAAGTATCACACTTTTCAAATAAGCATTAGAAAATAAATAAGTATTAGGCATTTTTTAAGTCACATTCTGACGTTAGAAATTTTTTTCCGAGGTTCATTCTAATTATTTGCACATTTATTATTAATGAAAAGATGTTACTTTGTATAAAATGAATAAAATAAATCAAATTTTTAAGGATGCCTTTAAATGCATCTGCAAATTATCCTTTTTAATTTCAAAAATCAAAGATTTTATTTAAAACTTTTAGCATTAAAGTTCAAGTAGGTGTATTTTTAATTGAATTTTTCTTTATTTTTAAAGTCCATCTATTTTATCAAATTACATGTATTTTGCTAACGTAACTGATTAATAAATTAGTTATCTCTTACTCAGTCTTTTTGATGTATCATGTACTTTTATCCAATGGAAAAAGAAATTCGTAGAAAAATGTAATTAATGCGATGCCTGAAAATGATATTTCTACGGGTAAAAAAAGCACTTAATTTCACACACGGCTCATCAATTACGACCTTAAAGCTGAATTTAAAGCCACATATAATGAAATACAGATGTTTAAAAATCATTATGATGATAAAAGGTTTTTGCTTAAAAAAGGTTTTAAGTTAAATTGCAATAAATTATGCAAAAATAAAGGACTCTGCATGGATCATATGATGAATAAATTATTTTTGAAACTTTTATAAAAAATCATTTTCTTTACTATTATATTATGCTGCAATATAAAATTCTATTTAAATGTGATAGTTATAAACAAAAAATCATACTATGGAGTACTGTGCACATTAGTCTGTTTCAGAGGGGCTAAAATCTAAATATTAATATCACTCTGTATGTAGGCCCATAATAGCTTAATTTACTCTAATGGATTAAAATTAAAACAATTAAACGCTGAAAATTATTTCAAATATTTTACCTACTATCTATATAAATAAAATTAGACTTTTGTCTGTACATTTCTTGGAATTCAAAAATTTTGCGAATTCTATCCGTTTCAAGCACCCGGGATTCCGATGCGACCCTCAAAAAAAAGTTTGTCTGTCTGTCATTCTGTCGTTCTGTCATTCTGTCCGTGACGCTTTTTTTGTTTAAGCATCACGTAAAAACGACTGAAGCGAATGATATGAAATTGGGTGTGATGATAGGTGGTCACTCAACTTAAAACATAGGCGTCGAATTTTTCAAAAATCTTGATTAGATTTTCCGATTTTGCGAAAATCGTTTCAAACTGCGTAAATTTGTGTTAAGCATCACGTAAAAACGACTAAAGCGAATGATATGAAATTGGGTGTCATGATAGGTGGTCACTCAACTTAAAACATAGGCGTCGAATTTTTAAAAAATCTTGATTGGATTTTCCGATTTTGCGAAAATCGTTTCAAACTGAGTAAATTTGTGCTCAAGCATCACGCAAAAACGACTGAAGCGAATGATATGAAATTGGGTGTCATGATAGGTGGTCACTCAACTTAAACTATAAGCATCTAATTAAAAAAAAATCGATCAGATTTCGAGATTTTGTGAAAATCGTTTAAAACTGAGTGAATCTTTGCACTCATCCCGCATTACGTAATAACGACTAAAGCGAATGATATGAAATTTGGTCACACGATAGATGGTTGCTCAACATAAACTATAGGAGTCCAATTTTTTAAACATTTTTATTAGATTTTGAGATTTTGTGAAAATTCTCTCAAAATGCGTTTGTATTTCTTCAAACATCACGTAATAACGACTAATACGAAATTTAGTGATATGATAGGTAGTTGCTAATCTTAATTTATAGGCGTTGAATTTTTAAAATATTTTGATTACATTTTGAGATTTTGCGAAAATCGTTTTAAAATGCTGAAAATTTGTTCCAGCATCACGAAATAAAGACTGCAGGGAATGAAACGAATTTGGGTGACAGGATAGGTTGTCAATCAACTTAAATTCTAGGCTTCCATTTTTTCAAAAATGTTGATTAAATTTTTAGATTTTGCGAAAATTATTTCAATATGCGTAAATATTCGTTCGCGCATCCCATAATTACGACTAATGCGAATGAAATGATATTACTTAGTTACTCTCTAACCTGTAATATTTTAACAATACATAAAAATTATAACTTCGCTTTCTTTACTTGGCAACATACTACATCCATTCTGTGTACTCATACAATGCTGACGAAAGATCTTGCTTTTTTGGAAATTTGCATTCACTAACCCGTCGAGGACGGGTAGCTAGTGAATACATAATAACTGTCATATATATGTATCCATTCTTTTTTTTAGCCTTAAAAATTATAAAATATAAGTAAATAACAAATAATTTTTCTTAAGTTGCTTTTTTTATTTCATTAATATAATGAATTTCGATATGTTTTACAGGAAAGCTTTCTAAAACATATTTCAATCACATGTCAAGGCGTCAAAAGCATGGCAGATATGGTTAAGATTTCAAATTGTGGATTTTTCTTAGTATCCTTTGAAAAAAAGTAATAGACATAATGTGCTGATTAAGAAAAATTCTGCAGCAGAAACATCAACAAATAACTCAAATTTCGAACAATGATGTGCATTTCCGAAAATTGGAGTACAGACAAAAATCCAGTATTTGAACCGACATGTTGAATGGCACTCAATTTTTGTTGAATTAAATAGTGTTGATGGATATATTAGAATTCAATTCGATTTAAAAATCTCAGTAATAGCAGGTAGCTCATGTTTTTACACCAATATTTTTTTAATGTTAATTCACAAGCATCGTACTTCAAGAGGGATGACTTTTCTACTACATATGTTTAACAGACAGATGGACAAGCTTTCTAAAATATATGATCAATAAGATAACAAAATAAGATAACGACACAAAAAATAACGTTACAAAATGCATAAATACTTGATTAAAAATAATAAATAACCCTGCAAATCTACATGCACAGTTAATTGACAACATAAGAGGTTGCTACATTATAGGGAAAGGGCTACAACCATAATGACAAAAAGTAATTTATTAACAAAACAATTACACACGGACAATTAACATTTATAAACACTTAAATAACTCTGGACTGAGCGACGGAGACGTCTTCTCTCTTCGGCTGGAGTTACGTCTCTCTCATTAGGTAGTGGGTACATGTTATACGTGTTATGCGACTGCTGCATCACGTGTGAAGGATATGAAGGCGAAACCCAGGCCGTAATGAAACAATAAGACTTTATAGTGGCAATCACATTTTATTTTAACATATCAATACAGACATCAAAATTACAAAGTCCTACGGTGGCTGAGCAGACCCCTGAAAAACGCAGGTTCACGTGACAACTGCTAAGGCGTGAATGATGATGAGAAACTCAAGCCAAAAGGTTAGTACAGAATCAAAACACTCCAAAGAGACACGCCAAACAAAGCGCGAAAGTAACGTGACGCCAGTAGGCGTTAAGAACATTTCTATATAATTATTTTTGAATCCCAGCCATGCCAACGGATAAAACAAACAATCTAGCAGCTAAATTGTAACCCAAAATGAAAGCCAATGTTATTTATAGGTTTGATACCATATATGGTCATAAACAAAACATGGGAACAGAAATGCTAGGCTTTACCAATGCAAAAGTGAAATAAAAAGGGAAAAAAATGAAAACGGAAGATTGCTTTTAAATACGGTAGGTGCAGAAATAAAAATTTTACAGGCGAAGGGAAGAGAAATCCAAATCGAAAGTGCAAAGAATAAATTTTGAACACAGATTAAATTAAAAATAATTAACAATTAAGTAATTGATAATTAAAAATAAGATATGTGATTATCTGCATCACAAAGGAGTTAGCATTAAACTTCCGATATAGTAACACTGATCCACGACTCACTGACTCACCGATTCATTGATTCTGTAATAATTCCGGTTAACTACTCCAAGATAAAAATTTTACCACTATTACTCCAAAAAGATTAATAAGCGAAACCCAAAAAGCGTCACCTACACCGTTTGTACCAATCAGTTGAAAATTTCCATATTTATGCATAAAAATAAAGAAGATAATCTGCGCTTCTTTAAAAATCTGAAAATGCACTCATTCCCTAATCTTCAAGCGATTTTTCGCTATTTTCAGTTCTATTTTATTTTCGAGATTGAAAAAAAATTAATCATTTGTTTGACGAAATTAGTGATAATTACGTCATACTGAAGTCACGGTTATCACCTTCGAAGGGAAAATTGCGATTCCAGTTCGTTTAAAATATGTTCCCAGCGAAACGAAATCTTTCGAATGTGAAAAGGTTTCGCGCGTTTTTAGAAGGAAATGCAATTCCGATTTCGGTATATAATAAAAATTGAATACGAAATTATTTATTTTAAGTGGACAAAGATTAACTAAATGCAGTTTAGACATATTTTCATCGAATGTTTTCTCTATCGCCCGTTGTAATTTCCTCCACAACGGGCTTTGACTTCTAGTATATAGAGATTAACCAAATAACGTTTAACAATCAAACATGTGTAAAACACGTGAATGCATCTCTTTTACATGTGTATGTAACACGCAAGACCATTCTTTCTCCCATTAATAATAGATATGTCACTTTAGAGCGCGCCAATCGAGCTCGCGTGAGACTTCCACTAAATTGAAACGAGTACTTTGTCACCCCCTCAAAAATGTTCATCAAATTATCTGAAACACGCACACTTCGCGTGATCCCAGAACTTCATAAAATTCGAAAAACTCCGCCCTCGTACCTCCTTTTTACAACATCCTCTATCTAAAATTTAGATAGATGGAGAAAACATGCGTATAAAACAAAATGATACAAAAAAAAAAACCTGCATTTTAGAATGTGAAAATTTAAAGTTTTAAGATAGGTAATACTTGTATGACTGTGGTTATTTTTAGCAAAGTTTAATAACAATAGACGCAGAATTTTTATATGGAGATAAGTTTTATCTGCATGATTTATTTGTTGAGATACGAAAAATTTTGTTTTATGGTTCTACTGAGGCCTATTTTCTTTGAACTCTTAGAAAGCATGCTGGTAATAAAATAGATTTTATGGGTTGAAATAAGTATAATAATATAACGCCCCCCACCATCAAAACATTTCTTTTGTAACTGGCTTTTATAGGAATATTTTAATTTTAAATGCGTCTGTGTTTTATACATTTTTCATGAGAAGAGATTTTTTGCGCTTTCTAATAAAGACATATTTTATAAAAATATGCTAAATTAAAGCAAAACAATAATTATGTGATGTTTTTATAGTTTATATTTAAATCATCTCCACCTAGCATATTTTCGCAATCTGTTCTTTCGTATATGTTCGAGGATTTCAAAAGTTAAACTATCAAAATAAAAATCCCCGACTTTCTTCAGTCTTTAAAGCTGAACTCATTGAAACAGAAAAGAAAAAAAGAAAAACAGCATTGAAACTTCATCAGTGAGTATTTGGAGATAGACAGATAGCCGCACTGCCATTCAGCACTCCAATAACTGATCTAGAATTGGAAACAAAACATCTATGCCGATACTTAATGACCGATAGGTACTATTATCATAGGTATATCATAGCAACACAGGAATTACTTTTAGTGGGTTCCCGCACTCATAGGTCTAGGTGGAAATGAAATCGTACGCATTCTGGTAATGTATGGCATCTCTAGTTTGACGAATCCCAGTCTTGGCTTGACCTTTTCCGAGCTATTCTGTAAAATTATTCCTGGTATTTTGTAAAACTTCCTGGCAATGCCCTCACTGTTACTTCGTGGCAGTGTCCGCACGGTTAAATGTACGGAGCAGTCTGGGACACCATAAGCAAACTTATGTCTGCACATATTGGGAGCTTTGCATACATCAAAGGACAGACCAGAATCTTTCCAAATTTGCACGAAACGTTATTCAGTAGCACGGTCCTCTCCTGTCCACATATTAACATACGTGGGGCTACTGCGTGTGGATTTACTTGCTACGCCTCTATTCGCTCATCGCTTTTTAATAATCTACGACCTCTTCGGCATGGTCTACCCTTCGACTGGACCTCGAGAAATAACCCGCAACAACAGCCTAATCTAAGACTAATTCGTCTAATTGTCATAATTGAACAAAATTTGGATTATGTGAATTAGAAAGCCCATCGACCCTTTTAGCAGTTGAGATGTAAATTTCAGTTCTCTCAACTTCAATGTTTACTGCAAAATGCCCTTATTTATGAAAAACTGAAATACGTGTTTAATAATAAATATTTTGAAATTTTAAGTTTTAAAATGGTACAGAGACCATTTTAGAAGTTATAAATAAAGTGACACTATTCCGGTTTGGTAAAAGCATTGAATGAAAGGTTTAAGCCGGCTGTAATACGAATTTCGAGAAGCACCAGATAAATTTTTCCAGCGATAACTGGTACAGAAATTAATAAACGGAAGATGAAAATAAATGTTGAAGTCAGTGGCGGCTTGTATGTAGGGACTGTGGAACTGTAGCATCCAAACTTTAACTATATATTACAACTTTTTTTTTTTTTTTTTTTTTTTTTTTTTTTTACTTTTGCCCTTATTAAGATTTACGCAAAAATAAAATTATCCTTTCTTTTGATGTTCATCCAAAATTTGGGTGCAACCAGATCAGCACAACCGCTTCAGTAATCAGGCCATGAGAAACAGAGATATTTCAAATTTTACCACGTTTAGTAATTAGTGCTAAAATTTAACTTGAAGCCTACATTTTATTTTGTGTTTGAAAAATTTCTATGCTATTTAAAGTATATGAGAAAAATTTGCAATTATATGGAATATTAGCTATAAGGGTTGTAAAATAATTAACAATTACTATGAGGGAGTTGTCGGAGGACGATTAAGAGAAACGTTCCCTCGGCCGCTCACATGACGTATAGTGTACAAAAGGTATTTGAGAAAAACTGACGGACAACTGGAATACACAAAAAAGCTGCACTTTATTGTAGGTATCTTCACAAAACAGTTATTAAAGAAACAAGTTCAATTACGCACCGTACATTGCTTCATAAAAATAACACCAGGAACATATCTAATTGTTCCGGCCACACGGCATGCCGGAGTTCCATAAAAAAAACGAACACAACCTCCTCTTACGGAGAGCAATCGAGAAGTCTTGTCAAATCTTCCTACAAAAACTGCCAGCTCTCTACAGGTTGGCGAGTAAAATATGAGCACTCATAAGTCACTGACCCACGTGACAACCACCGTCCGGTAGGCGTAAACAATATAAAAATTTGAAACAAACGGATTAAATGATTGATGCCAAGACAGAAGTGCCAGAATTTGGCGGATGCCAATACATAAGGCTACAACCCCGTGAGAAAACACCGACGGAAGACCGGGAGGCGCTAAGAACTAACACAGCATATGCTAAAGCGAAATTAATTTAGAAGGGAAACCCCGAAAAATCCCAGACATAGCGTCGCGCAAAAGGAAAGAATATTTTATCGAGCCGAAAAAACAAAGTGGAGAGAAATTAATACGGAATACGTAATTTTGATTTAGAAAGACGAAACATGGGAACATTATTTTAAGACGCGAAAAATATGTGAACTTCGTCACATATATCTCTCCACAGCCCAATAAAAAATTTTGACGACAAAAATTTTTTTAAACAAAGAACTTTAACCCTTGAATTAACAGAAAGCCTAACATGCAGCGCTTATGAGGGCTCATCATAAAAATACAATACCAAATAACATAACAAATTATAAAATTATACATCACAAAATACTATTTGCAAAAATATCAACATTATTCTCCTACAAATAAAACAATATAAAACGATTCAATTATCCATTACATATCAAAATTACACATGTGCAAAAACTAAAGAAAAATAACCTTGAATATTCAAAATAATATATGTACATATGACGTCATAAATGTGAGATCTCTTTATGCGAACAACTTTGCAGATAACTTTGCAGATAACATTGCGCGTGCAAAAAATTTACTTTCGAAGTCCTTTGCATTATCAACGTCCATGCAAAATAAGAAATGAAAGTTTCTCAATATTATTAACAAATCTCAAATATACTTAGTGCACTTAATCAGGTTTAAATTTTAAAATAAAGTTCAAAGATGAAGCTTCTAATTAAATGAATGTCAAAGAAGATTCTAATAAAAGTCATGACATAATTTAAATAAATCAAGTCAAAATGATTGCAATCAAATACCTGAAATGTGTCCAATGCAATTTAGTTGCAGTACAGGTATTGCTATCAACTTTCAAAACAAACTCTCTCTTTTTTCTTAAAGTTTGTTTATTTATTTATTAATATATTTTTTTAATATCAAACACAATTTACTTCGTGAAAAAAATAAAAACTTTCAATGAATAAAAATATCAAAACATATATAAATATATTTTTTTTTTTAAACATGAGCTTCAAAACAAATTAAGATTTTTGTGACCAAAAACAGGAAACTTTCAAACAGACGAAACATGAACATAAACAATATTTGCAAAAAAATGGTAAACACAAAAGAAAAATGTATGTTTGTGTGTGTAAAGAAGGTGCAGGTTAGAAAAACTCATTAAATTGTGTAGAAAAGAAAAAGAAAAGTCAATTGTGCTGACACAGCGACAAAAGACGGATGCATGACAAGGTTGGCAATGCATCAAAAGTTAATCTTGTTACCAAAAAAACGCGAGCGTAACAAGTATCCTATGGGGACACGGGCGAGGCATGCACAAGGCATTCAAGTTCCGACAGGGGGGAAAAAGAATGTCAAGTAGCACCTATATGTGTAGCAAAACATGGAGACCAAAGTGACAGTGTGAGAAAGTGTAAGTTAAAACTTACAAAAGTGCAAAAAGCACATGTGAACAGAAGCTAAATCTCTTCTCAACAACGGGGCGCATGGGACTTGTAAATTTGGAACGACTTACCAATGATTACCTTACTGAAGATTTGTGAATTAAAATTGCATGTTCGAAGTTGTGGCCATCAAGTAATAAAGAATTTACAGAGTATTTAATGGAAGTATTTATGCGTTCAGCAATCGAATTACATTGTGGATGACCAGCCGAAGAATGATTAATTTTTATACCAAGTTTGTCATGAAAATGATTATAAATTGAGGCAACAAACTGTGGCCCCAAATCTGACAAAATCACTGCAGGACGGCCAAAAGTTGTAAAATATTTAAAAAGAGCCTCGACTATTACATTAGCAGACGTAGAAGTAAGAGGCACAAGCTCCATATGGCGAGAGAAATGATCAATGATTGTTAGAACAGTACGACCATTACTGAAGGGACCAACAAGGTCAATAGCAATAGTATGTCCTGGATAAGTTGGTGTGTATGTTTGTTGTAAAGGAGCAGGTCGAGTAGGATGATGTTTCACCTGTAAACATACAGTACAAGAGGCAACAAAATTGACAGTATCAGTATAAATACCTTTCCAAAAATACTTTCTTGTTAGAAATTCGTTAAGTCTTTTTTAAACCATAATGTGACAGATGAGAAATTGTTAAAGATTTTGCTTTTAACGAATGTGGAACAACAATTACATGATGATAAGTTTGATTATGAACATTATACTTTTCACACATCAATAACATAGTTTCTGGATGAATAAAAAAGGCAGGATGAGTTGCAGAGGAACCCTTACTTAAAATTTCATTATAAATGACAGACAACTCAGGATCAGCATTTTGCTCTCTGAAAAAAGTTTCATTTGAAATTTCCAACAGTGGATCAGTACTATTTGAATTTTTTGTAACTAAAAAGTTCACATATTCATTATTTTTAGGAACATTATCAACAATTGGTATAACACCTTTATCATAAATTAACTGAGGATTACTGTCAAGAGTTTCAGTATTATTTTCAAAGTTGTCCCTAGATAAATAGTCAGCAAGTACATTCTTAGATCCAGCAATGTGCTGAAAACTAAATGAATATTCTGACAACTCAAGTAACCACCTTGTGATTATGTCAGCTGGGTTGGTAGTCTTTTTATATTTTTTCAAAGGAGCACTATCAGAAAGAATTATAAAATGTCTATTATACAAATAATATTTAAAGGCATTAACAGATTTATATATAGCCATTAGTTCCAACTTAAGAGCAGGATACTTTTGCTCAGCTTTATTTAACGATTTGGAAAAATAAGCAACTGGAAGTAGTTTATTACCATACATTTGTAAAAGACAAGCACTTATAGAAATGTTGGAAGCATCAGTATTTAAATAAAAAGTCTTATTCCAGTCAGGAAGTCTTACCATAGGTTCAGAGAAAAATATTTGTTGCATCTTTTGAAAATGTTGTTCATGTGTAGAAGTCCAAACAAATTTAGCTTTAGGAGTAGTTAATTGAATCAAAGGTTGAGATAACTCAGAAAATGCAGGAATTAAGTGTTTGTAAAAAGTTGCCAAACCAATAAAGCGTTTTAATTGTTTTTTTGTTGTATGAGTTGGAAAAGAAACAACTTTTGCAATGTTACATTGAATAGGCTTGATAAAATGATTTTCAATATGAAAACCCAAATAGTTTGTTGATGTTTTATGAAAAGAACATTTAGTAGGAGCAAGTGTCAAATTATATTTACATAAAACTTTTTCAAGTTTATGTACAGTGTCTTCAAAAGAATGTGATCCTATAATAAGATCATCCTGATATGCGAAAATTCCATCTGAGTTAACCTCGTCTAGTAAAAGATCCATAAGAGCCTGAAAAGTTGAGGCAGCGGATTTCAAACCGAAAACCATTCTTTTATATTTAAATGAGCCAAACTGAGAAGTGAAAGTTAATTTATCTTGTAAATCTTTTGGTAAATCTATTTGATGATAAGCCTGTTGTAAATCTAAACTGGTGAAAAATTTATATGTTGATAGATTAGCAATAATTGTCTGAATTTTAGGTAAAGGATATGATGAACCTTGTATGTCAGAATTTAACATACGCAAATCAAGGGCTAACCTATACTTCTGTTTGCCAGAAGAGTCAGGCTTTTTCTTTACTAAAATTACAGGACATGCCCATTCAGAACAGTTACGTTCAATTATACCTGCATTCAGTAATTGGTCTATTTGCTCTTTAGCTTCACTTTGAAGAGCCTGAGGAATTGGAAATGGTAATGTTTTTATTGGAAAATCATTAGTAAAGTTCAACACAGGAATGACTCTGTCAGTGTGTCCTAAAGTAGACATATCTTTTGAAAAAGCAGCAAAATTGCTTAGTAATAAACTACTTAATTCACTTTGTTCATTACATTCCAAATGTTCTAAGTCAAAATCAGATGAAGTTAATTGCTGTTTTCTTTTATTAAGCACTTCTGATGAAGGCTGTATTAAATTACACATTTGAAAATTCTCACAATCATCGGTTAGGTCTCTTTCTTTAACTTCATCAATATCATAAATATTACCAATCTTGGTATTCTTATTTAAATGAATTTTCTGTTCAGATACATTATGAATAAATATAGAAAATTTTTGAGAGCACTTGTTACCATTTTTGTTTTGATTAAAGTGTTCATTTAAATAACAAGCCTCATAAGAAATGTAATTTTCAGCATTATTTGGTGAAAAAAGAAAATATTCAGTGCTAGACTTATTATCACAACAAACCTGAGCATAAATATGCTCATCCGATTCTAAAATGACCTTTTGACATAAACAGAATTGTCATTTACTTTAATTGAATTAGGACCTTTTTCATTATTATCAGTTGCACACACATGCATATTGCTAGAGTCTTTATTATTTAGAAAATATACCTTTAAATCATTAACCATAAGACAAGAATTTTTCATATCAATTGAAATATTGTTTTCTCTTAAAAAAGGAAAACCCAAAATACCATCAAAATGTTCATTAACTGGAATGCCTACAATATAGAAGCAGTGGTGAAAAAACATTGATTTATTTTTAAAGGTTAATTTAATACAAGCAGAGAATTTTATTTTAGAATTAATTGTAGATATAGTGACTGAAGAAGCCAGGTGTTTGTAATTGATTTTAGATTTAATTTCATTAAAAACATCCCTTGTAAGCAAAGAAATAGAACTACCAGTATCAATCAAGAATTTAAGTTTTTGTTTATTCACCATCACTTCAATTATTGGTAATAAATTACAATCATTGTTCACATTTGCAATAAAATATTCATTTCGTTTTTCATTTTAAAAAAAATTATCAGTCTGTACATATTTAGATTCAGCAATGGTAACAGGTAAAATAGTCTGAGTCGAACAAGAACGAACTCTACGCTCATTAGACACTTTTGGTAAATTTTTAGACAAAATTGGGAAATTGTCTGGTGTATGTATGAAAGAACGAGATGTGTTCCCACCAGTCAAATCACACCTCGAAATTAGTTTAAATTACAGTCATTAGAAAAATTTCTTCCTGAATTTCGGAAGTTGGGTCGACGACCAAAATTATTATTTTGTGGAGTATTGTGCAAAACTTTAAATTTTCTACACTGGCGTGCAGAATGATGTCTGCCGGAGCACAATTGGCAGATAATACTACTTTGACCTCCATTTCTGTCATAATTTTGAAAAACTGTATTTCTGTTTTTAAACTGTGTATTATGAGGTCTACGTTGTCTGAAAAAATTCCGTTGCTCAGAAGCAGAAGCAGAAGCATTACGATTGGTGTCAGCAGAACCAGAAGTAGAATTTTTAAAAGTCAAATCATTAATTTTTGAAGCTAATTCTTCAATTTTTTCAGAAATAGCAAACACTGGGGCATTTTGTTGATTATCCAAAACAAGTGATTCAGATTGTGTAATATTTTGTAATTGCTGGGCACGCACAACAGCTTTAGAATAGTCAGCTATGTTATCCTCCAAAATTTTAACTCTAATGTTAGATGGCAAAGCCGACATCAATTTAACATATTTAATATCATCAAGAGCTTGAGAATCTTTAATTTTATATACCTTAGAAACCAAAACATTTAATCGATTAACAAAAGCAGTTACAGAGTTAAAATCTTCAAATTTCAAATTATTAAGCTCGGTTACTGGAGCTAGAATTTCATTATTACAAAAATATTTTTCAAATTCTAATTTAATTACATCAAAATCTCTCGCTTTATTTACAACCTCATTTTCAATAAAAAACTGTAATGCTGGACCAATTAGTTTAGTCTTGAAATACAAAATAGTTTTTTCTTCTGACCATTTGTTTAAAGATGCTAAGTCTTCCAATATACCAAAGAAATGTTTTAATTCTACGGCATTACCATCAAATGATGGAATATTAACAGAAAAATCAGAAATTTTAGACATTCTACAATAATAAAAATAAATGACTTACCTACAAAAATGACATAAAACACACAAAACGCAAAAATTATCCTCTTATGAATGAAAATCAAAATATTTATCCTTGTGACACACATAAAAGTTCCGAATCCATTATAAAAACACACATAATTCTGAACACCACACACGTCTTTCGGTTTCCGCTAGAGTTGACTCAGAGGTATCGGCGAAATACAGGAAACATAGGAACAACAAACCCTGGTAGCGGAAAAACACAGGGCGGCGAAACCAGAAGCGCGAGGCGAAACCAGAAGAGCATCGTAACACCGGAATGGTCACTACGGAAAATGTAGACACAGAGAACCATACAAGTCTATGACTTTCGATTTCGGGAGCGTCATGCACACCGCTGGCTAGAAGGCACAGATATCGGCAAATTCTTTTCGGTCGCACAACGCTGGGTAATCAAAAATCCTCTCATCCCTCTGAAAAATCCGAGAAAGTTCACAGCACAAGGAGCAGTTACTGAATCACCGCAGGGAGACATCAAAATTCCGATGACATGGAGACGGGAGAGTCCGCAGAAAATTTGTTTTGCTTAAGTAAGAACAGTTTATATATATATATATATATATATATATATTTAAACATTCTTACACTGGCAAAAGGAAACTCCGACAGCCGGTGATGTGCCGGGAACAATTACTCGTGAAAACGAGCTGGTCATGACGCACCAAGTTTATATGAGGGAGTTGTCGGAGGACGATTAAGAGAAACGTTCCCTCGGCCGCTCACATGACGTATAGTGTACAAAAGGTATTTGAGAAAAACTGACGGACAACTGGAATACACAAAAAAGCTGCACTTTATTGTAGGTATCTTCACAAAACAGTTATTAAAGAAACAAGTTCAATTACGCACCGTACATTGCTTCATAAAAATAACACCAGGAACATATCTAATTGTTCCGGCCACACGGCATGCCGGAGTTCCATAAAAAAAACGAACACAACCTCTTACGGAGAGCAATCGAGAAGTCTTGTCAAATCTTCCTACAAAAACTGCCAGCTCTCTACAGGTTGGCGAGTAAAATATGAGCACTCATAAGTCACTGCCCCACGTGACAACCACCGTCCGGTAGGCGTAAACAATATAAAAATTTGAAACAAACGGATTAAATGATTGATGCCAAGACAGAAGTGCCAGAATTTCGCGGATGCCAATACATAAGGCTACAACCTCGTGAGAAAACACCGACGGAAGACCGGGAGGCGCTAAGAACTAACACAGCATATGCTAAAGCGAAATTAATTTAGAAGGGAAACCCCGAAAAATCCCAGACATAGCGTCGCGCAAAAGGAAAGAATATTTTATCGAGCCGAAAAACAAAGTGGAGAGAAATTAATACGGAATACGTAATTTTGATTTAGAAAGACGAAACATAGGAACATTATTTTAAGACGCGAAAAATATGTGAACTTCGTCACAATTACCGTGACATTTCCGGTTTTAATTAGTAGTTATGTAATGTTATGCAACAAGTAACACAAGTTTTATCCACCTAGATCAATATTTTTTGGAGGTTATAATATTATTACTAAAGTTTAAAATTATGGTGGAACTTGGTCGAATGTGTCTGTCTGCTAAATATCTCAAAATAGCAGCTGTATTTAGGAGTTACATTTTCCCCAATACTCAGAACAATTTGTATCCGATTTATGATATTGACCCTCTGTTTATTTCTTTCGGATTGTGAGCGAACACTCACATGCCCCATGCAGCGTGCTGAGAAGGAGCAAAAAAATCATTTATGGTTTCAAAGAAGAGGGAGCCAAATTACGGTGTTCCCGGGTAATGGTATCTCTTGTTGCAGCACCGTTTGCCGTATGCAAATGGAAACATAAAAGTATTGCAATTAATATAAAAAAGCATCATTTATTTATTTTTTCTTTAGTACAGGACTTTTTCTTATATGTGCCTATTACTACTTTTCACGAAACATTAAAACAATGGGTTATTTCTCTTATTACGCAGTGCCCCCAATAACTAAAGCTACAAGCAGCCATTGGTTGTAGCATAACGTTCGGCCTCTCCTTGACAGTGCTCGACTGCACGTTGTTCATTTCGTGACGGTAAAGAAGTTTTACCTCATAAAGGTGCAGTCCTGCCATTTTACTAACCGTCCGGCACCAGACAACGACATCAGATTTTTGCTAACCTTCGTTACCCAAGCCATTCGGCAGATAAAGAAATGATGTATTAGATGAAATTTGAAAGCAATAAGTCGTTGATACTCTCATTGTGATGACGAGAACTATACCTTGAAGGATTTCTACCTTTTGAAACGCAGCCACTTCCCAGCGCCGAACAACTGCAGCCGGTTACCATGGCTCGATTTAACTACCAGCAACATGGAGGTCGATCGCACAGCCAGCTGTGTCAAAAATGTTCTTTAGCTCTCTGGCACGTGATGCGTGATTCGATCGACCGCCATGCTGCTGGTAATTAAAAACAGTCAAAATGTCTTAGTTTTGTGTCCTCACGGCGAGTACACCTCGCGTTAACCCTTTGTGGCGCGACCCTTTCCCAATGATGAAAAAAGTGCAGCCGTTATTATCGCTCGACTTAACTACCAGCAAGATGGCGGACGATCGAAACGTTCATCGCGTGCCACAGATTTAGAGACCCTTTTCTGACGACAGCTGGCTGTGCAGCACAGCAAGGGGTCAAAAAAGGGTCTCTAGGCACGCGATGAACGTTTTGATCGTCCGCCATCTTGCTGGTAGTCACATGCATGATCTTGCGTTTCTTAGGCTTTAGAGCGTGCTTTCACCGATTGCTCCTTCAATAAAGATGGATGGACAGCCCAATAGGGTTTATAATTATAATGCTTTCCTCTGGGAATGCAACGCTTAGCTCAACTAATAATAGTCTGACAGAAAAGAATTGTGAATAAAAAAAATGAGACTGCCCCACAAATCAGCCATGTGCTTTCAAGAAATGGATAGGGCACACAATTCAGGTATATTAAAAAGGAAAAACGTAATAACAAAAAATTTATTTGTTCATTTTTTTTTTTTTTTGTAAAAACTGAAGACTTTTGAGTGTTAACCCTTTGAGGCTGGCTGTGCGCGCGCACAGCCAGCCTCATTTTCTCGCATTCTTCCATTTTTCAGCAGATGTCAGTGCTGTTAAAAATAATTGTGACAATTTTTTACGTGACGTGCTAAAAAGTAAAGGATTCTCGTGGAGCTATGTCACCCGCAACCATTTTTATACAAATCAAATCTATTCTTCGCGACTGGCAACACTCAAAATGTCAGAGTTTTATGTCCTCACGGGTAGGACACCTCGCGTTAAAAGGTTAAAGAAATATTGCACGCTAACTCCCAAATAAACATGTAATAAAACAATTGTGCCAGTTATTTTCGAAATCCTCCTCGTACTTAAAACTGATTTATACTTTTTATAATGACAAAAATCACTTGAACGAATCAAGCAGTTTCCTTCAATGAAAGATTAACACTGCTCATAATGACACGTCCCATAAATTCTACTCATGCTTTAGGGAATAACTATGCATGGTCGTTGTCATATTCTGATTTAAACCTTATAGTGTATTCATTTTTAAAAAGGAATTAAGAATATTAGAAAAGATTATTAAAAGATAAATTCTTCTATTAATCAGGCACATAGAATGTATCAAAAAACATGAATGTATCCCCCTCCCCCCCCCCAGATTCTTACTAGATATTACATGAGAAGATTTCCTAATGTTTGCAAATAAATGATATCAGTTGTTAAGTAAACAGTTATTTCCCTTAACTCAGCGTTAAAACACATTTATTGAATATTTCATTCCTTTTTTACATCATTAAATGATATCCCTACAGAATCTTCAAAGTATTTTATCCCATATCATTGAAAACAAATTTTATTTTTCAATCGTATGAGAATTAACTTTGTAAGATGTTTTATTATAACAATGTTTGCTTATTCTATTTGTTAAATAAATGTTTATTCGTCATAAAATCTTCTTTTTAAGTTTATATACACAGTTATAAATTTTAAAAAAGAAAACATATAAGTGATATGAAACACAAAATAATTTAAATCTATTGAGATAAAACGAAATGATTAATTTTTATTTTGATACATCGATTTCATAAGCTGCTGTTTTCGTAATTAAGCGTATTCTTTAACATAACCTTTTTTAAAATATTTAATTACTATAATGTCATTTGCTTTTAAGACAATAAACATTTTATAACTATTGATGGTCTTATGTCATTCCATGGTATCATATTTTAATTAAAAGAATAAAGAATAATGTGTTTAGGAAGTTCAAAAACAAATTAAGTATATAACAAACTCAATTCTTAAGTATATAAACAGCTAGATTTTTTTCAGAATTAAGTCTAATTGCATGGGGAAATATACAAGATGTCCAGTGCTAACGGTGCCCACGGGCTATTTCCTAAACCGTTAGTCAGAGACACATAGTTCCTATTGCAAAAATACTTTAAATTGTATAATCTACTATGTCAGAATCAATCGAAGTCAATAAATCAATTCCTATAAAAATTACGAAATTTAAAATTCGGTCTCCCGGTTAGCAGTTATATTTAGAAAACTTTTCTTTCTATATTTTCATGAACAATACAAAAAGTTCGTCCTTCTACGCCCAAAATTCAAAGAGTTACAGCTGCTTAAAATTAGAGCACTTTTCGAGCAGCGAAATAGGGGTTGTATACAAAATGAATTTGAGAAAAATGAATGTACATGATTTTGAGCCTTGTAGTATTTATTAGCAATTTCATTAACTATTTTAGGAATATGAATTACAATAAAGAAGATTAATGTTTGAATATGTATATCCAATAAATTAACATAAAAATATAGATTATACTGAAAATAGAATTTTTTAGAGAGTTTTTTAAAAGAACTGGTGTCAAAAAACTTAAAATAAATACAAGGAAATAAAACATTCGTTAAACATTAAATTGGAAAATGAAACATTTTAAAATACAAATATATGCATTTTAGAAACCTAAAATTATATTAAAAATTGGGTCGGCGTAACATTTGCTGAAAAGTAGCTTTCTTCGGCTGCGATACCAATATGCATCCGTGTACTAAATTTTCTTTTAAATTCGACGTTATAGTTTAAGTAGAGTGATTAACTATCATGTCACTAAATTTCATATCGTTCGTCTTAGTCATGATTACGTCATGCAAGGACAAATATTTACGCATTTTGAAACAATTTAGCAAAATCTCAAAATCTGATCAAATTTTTTTAAAAATTCGAAGAATATAGTTAAAGTTGAGTGACCACTTATCATGTCACCAAATTTCATTTCATTTGCTTTAACCCTTTAACGCGCAGTGTTCCCGCTCTGGGATCACCAAACTCTGACGTTTTGACTGTTGCCAGTCACGAAGAATAGATTTGATTTCTATAAAAATAGTTGCGTGTGACATAGCTCCATGAGAATCCTTTACTTTTTAGCACGTCTTTTCCCGTAAAAAAACTGTCGCTATTTTTCTTAACAGCACTGGCATCTGCTGAAAAATGGAAGAATGCGAGAACAGCTGGATAGATTTTCCAATGCTGAAAAAAGGGCAGCCGTTGCCATCGCTCTACTTAACTACCAGCAAGATGGCGGCCATCTTGCTGGTAGTTAAGTCTCGTCGGTAGTTAAGTTATGGCAACGGCTGCCCTGGAAAAGGGTTGCGCCTCAAAGGGTTAAACTTCATTTTAGTATTTACCGCTTATTTCGGTCAGCGGTTTATCCGGTGAGCCGCTGAAAATCGGCATGAACAGAACGAAATAGCCAAATTGCGCAGGTTTTCCTCCAGTTACCTCGGTAGTAAGTGCCGCTTTATCCGGTCAAATAATCTTAGGAGATTATGAAAATTTCGACGTAATTAGCTTTTAGGGCGGAGTGAAAGCCAGTCAAAGATGACTCATATTTGTGTGGAGGTGTTACGGTAATTTTAATAAAAAAATAATGATCAATCCTACCCCCGTAACCAGTGAGACACCTGATGATGATGGCGTGCACCCGAACAGGTTACGTGTCACCAGAGTAGATTTGCTGATTGCTGTAGACTTTTTACGTCGAGCATTTGAGTTAGAACAGTGTAAATGATCAGATCACCTCTTTTCCACATTAAGTGAGATTCAATTTGCTATGCCCCTATAATAGCATTTAATTTCGAATGTTTCCTCCAAGAAGTAATTTTTTAAAAATAAATGTACGTATGTATTTTTTCACTTGTTCACTTCTTTAAAGAAATACGTGCATACGTTATAAACTATTGACTGATATATTTCATATTTGTGATGTAATTTATTCATATTTTTCCTTAAATTTTCTTACTTTTACTTTCGGTACCGTCGTTTATTTTGGATTTCGGTTATTCCGGTCAATTTCAATCCGTCCCGATGTAACCGGAATAAGCGGCAACTATTGTATTAAACTAGAAATCAGCATGTTTTTCTACTGACTTATTTATTAGCTGTCAATTGCTGGAGAAGGAAGAGTCAATCACTGGAGCCAAAATTTTGTTCTTGTTGTCAATTACTGGTGTCGTCAACATAACAACATATAAAATATAGAAAATATAGCAATTTCCAATATTCTGCCATAAATTGTACCCTGCGTGAATCTTCAAATTTCATTTAAATTTTGAAAGCAAAAGTTTTGTTTCTAGATAGTTTTAGAAATTATCAATTACTAGTTAATGCTCATTATTTGCTCTTAAAGTGTCAATTTCTGGTGCACTTACACTAGTTAGAATGATGAATCTTATCCACTCAAGCAATCAGCGACTTAGCCAATCGATCATGATGGGGCCCCTCATGGTCGATTGGATAAGCCACTGAACATGGAGTGGATAAGCCACTGAACATGATAGATTGCTGAACTGCGAATGATCCGCGTTCGGGCCCGACCACGCGTCTAACGTTCTAACGGTCTGGAGTTTTGGTCAATTTCCTCATATGTAACGTGAATAAGCGTTAGAGCCTCTTGGAAAGTCCTCCGACAAAGGCATCCCTCCATTCTAGGCAAATAGCCCATGCGTAGCTTTGCCATAACAACACAAATAAACAAACACTCATGGATTATGATACACCTTCCAAACATTATTTATAAAGGTAAAGTATAGTATGGAATATTCCTGACGAAGATTGGTAAACAGTTTTCTTAGGCGATTTTAATAAAGATTTCGAATCCAAAGTAGTGCTTTATGGAACACGAAAGAAGAATTCGGCAAACTCATGAATAATGATGCACTTTAAATAGAGAATATAAGAGAAAGAGAGAAAAATAGGGACGAATGCTTGGATAATATGATACGCTTTTAATATATATCCTTTAGTGGTTATTTAATATATGAAAGGGTTTCAGGGTTTTTTTTTTTTTTTTTTTTTTTTTAGATATCAATCTGAGGTTGAATAAACAGTCCTTGTATATGTACAAATAGGACAAAGAACTGAAATCTGTTCATAACGTATGCATATTAGTAACATATGTTTTCAGCATGATTTATCTTTTTTGTTATTTCTTTATGTTTTAAAACATTTTCATAGAGCAATAAAAAAAAAATTGGAGCAAAAACCCATTTTCCGCTTTTTCATATCACAAACGGTTTAAAATACCATTCTCGTGAAAAACTTATTCTGAAAAGACCACTTTCCCTATATTACACAGATTAACGCATAATGATTTCGTTAAATAGAAAAAAAAACGAAAAATAAATAAAATAGCGAGTGAAATAAAAGATTTGATAAAACTTTTCACCGTTTGCCGTAAAAACTAAATCACAGATATTTTTTAAACAAAATTACGTTTCAGTTAGCTTACTGAAAAAGCTTTCTGTAAGCAGCTCTTAAATTCGTCTTTTCAAATCAACTCTTGCTCAAATTTCCTTTCAACAATTTACTACAAACATTAAACTGCTTACGAAGGAAAATGCGAGCTATTTCATTTATAACAAATATTTGGAGATTTTTCTAAAACGCAAGGCTCATTTCGGAATTGCTTCTTCAGGGACTTGATAATTTAATTTTTTTCTTTTTCTGTGTAGAGTTTTCTTTTACATTTACTGCATTACTCGAAGTAAGTTGTTGAAAATCTGGTAATTGCATTTAGAAAACTTATTTTCGTCCCAGTGTAGAGATTTGTGCATTTTGTTTACAGCTAATATTATTTTCCATAAGAAAAACCTGCAATGTATAAAATCTACATTTTAGTTTTCGCAAGCAAGTTGTTACTTTTAGCCATCGTTATGTAAAACAAATAAGAGTAGAGTAACTAATATAACGGTAAAATTAAGAAATAGTTCATCACGTATCAAACCGTCTATTAATACCTTAATTTTATCTCCGAGTGTTTTGTAGTACACGTCAAAAATGTATGTTGACGTTCCAGAACGAGGAATAGGAAAATCTCATATCCCGTAACAACGCAAAATCTGTTAGCTCGTTTAGTCTCACAATTATCATTACCACTAATAAAAAATACTATTTTCTTGCCTTGCATAGCAACTGCAAATCTCTGCCTAATCTCGTCTCCCAATTATTTCCATGGACTAATGAAAAGCACACTTTTCTCGTCTCGCACAGCAACTGTAAACCTTTGCACAGTGTCATCTCACAATAATCATTAAGATCATTTCCATTCACACTATGTTAAGGTAGTCATAAACGTATGGACAAGGTCCTTGTGTGTTTAAACCTCTCTTTGTACCCAACTTTAACTTGTTTCCTCTCATAGTTTGGAAGAAGAAACTCTGAATATATCACCTCTGTCTTGCGTGGATCTTGTCTGATTGATATTGATGTCTGAGTGCTGTGCTAGGGCCCAAAGTTTTGCGCGCAACACTCCCAGTTCCAATCAACTGCGAAGATCCTACTAATTTGCAAATAGTATAAGGACGACGGTCTTACACATCCTTCAAAATCATGGCAAATGTCTAAAAAATAGGTGATTTTTTTATCCAAATACAGCAAAATTTGCAGTCAAAAATAATTTTCCAAAACTGAACCCATCTTGGTGGTATATATTTGGCCTGAAATGGCCAACCCCTAATGTTATGTAGTGGTAATTATAAATATTTATGACTGGTGCTCTAATTTACCGATTCACACGCAACGAAATACAAATTTTGTACAAATGTAGAGCATTAATTTTCACTTAATTAAATCTTAGACAACATATCCGCTCAAAAAATCTGAACTTTATATTCTTTTGATTTATCTTTAGATATATAGAATTCAGAACGCTATTTGTACTTATGCCCACAACCCACTGTATGAAATTCAGTAGCTGGATGAATGTAGGTGACAAGGCTGGAATATCCATTTTGATGATGAGCTTTTAGTGAATTCCTATGTGTATATTCAATGGATTCCCTCCCACGTCAGTGTTAATGGCAATGAGATTGCAGGTGCTTTGGCAAAGGCTGCTACTTTGGAGACTCTGTCACCGAATTTGGTTTCCACTTTCAATGAGGTTTTCCCGGAACGCAGGAAATCACCTAGGAACTTTTGGAAGCTCCTGTACGACTGGTACTCTTGATTTCGCTCTGGTGGTTCTCTCCTTTTTGGGGGTACTACAGATCAGAAAATTTTGCTTCACGTTTTGCCAGTGGACGCTTGAGGTCACTCTCCTACGTACAAGGACGGAAAACTTTCGAGACTTGCACACCTACACCAAGCTCAGGACTGCCCAGGCTTCGGCTGCTCATATTTTAAACTGCGGTGATTTTTCCTTGGACGAAGTTATATTTCAAAACCTCTTCACTTTTTAGATTTTCTGGAGAGCTGTGGACCCATGGACATGATCTTCATTTTTAATACCTGTTTGGGGATCAGAAACAACGACAGCAACACATCCCCACTCTTAAACAACCATTCTTCCATGCCTTTGTGTGGGATAGTGATTTTTCTTCTGTGGGAGTGGGTACTTTCAGCCACATGAAACTTACATATATTGCTTATTTCTATTTTGTTTGCGTATACATAAAAGTATTTATTTTTAGTTGGGATTAATGATTCTTCCTCAGAAATGAAATTATTAATATTTTTGTAGTAATACAAATTTGTACTAACACGAGACGTTATAAAGATGACAGTAAGATAATAAATTTATTTAGCTGATCTTATTTAATTTTCTTTGTGCTTATAAATTTCATTTTATGCTTTCAGCAATTTATTCTCTTTGAAATATTATCTTTTTTCTATCTACAAATAAGAGTGTTCAATCAAGTTGAAGAAGCCAATAAACAAAATTAGAGGCTTTAAACATTTTCTTTAATGTCATTCGATCTATCTCAACTATAGAAGTAAAATCACGGACATTTTTTAAAAGAAAATCACATTTCAGTTAGTTTTTTGGGAGCGCATTCAGTAAAACACCTCTTAAATTTCCACTTTTTAAGTCTATTCCTATTTATTGTATTTCCTTTCACCAATTTGAGGGCTTCTGAACAAAAAATACTTTAGCAATCATTCGACATATTTATTACATTTTAAAAAATGCAGCGCATGTTTCGGCATCGCTTTTCAGGGAATCTTCATGACTTTTTCAGTCTATAATGAACTTACTTCTACATCAACTATACTATGCAAAGTAACTTGTTGAAATTTTCATAATTTAATTTAGAAATCTAAAATTTTTTCCCAGAGCAGAAATTTTTCGTTCTTTAAAACCGAAAAGTATAAACTTTGCATTTTAGCTTTCACTGCAAATTTTTATTTCACTGCATTTAAAATTCTGGTTGCCTTTAACCCTTTAACGCGCGGTGTTCCCGCTCAGGGAACACCAAGCTCTTGTCGTTTTGACTGTTGCCAGTCACGAAGAATAGATTTGATTTCTATAAAAATAGTTGCGGGTGACAGAGCTCCACGAGAATCCTTTACTTTTTAGCACGTCATTTCCCGTAAAAAAATTGTCACGATTATTTTAAACAGCACTGACATCTGCTGAAAAATGGAAGAATGCGAGAACAGCTGGATAGATTGCCCAATGCTGAAAAAAAGGGCAGCCGTTGCCATCGCTCGACTTAACTACCAGCAAGATGGCGGACAATCGAAACGCTGGCTGTGCCCGGCACAGCCAGCTGTCGTCAAAAAAGGGTCTCTAGATCTGTGGCACGCGATGAACGTTTCGATTGTCCGCCATCTTGCTGGTAGTTAAGTCGAGCGATGGCAATGGCTGCCCTTTTCTTCAGCCTTGGGAAAGGGTTGCGCCTCAAAGGGTTAATAAAGACGAAAATGTAAAGCAATTGTACTGTAAATTAAAGCAATAAAAGGGCTTTTAAAAGGGAGAAAGGAGGTTGCTCGCAGTTTAACATCTATTGTATCCAGGTGTTTAGTTGATTTCCACCCTTGAAAAGTCACAACGGTGAAGATCTCCATCTGCACCCAGCGTTACTACTCCGGAAACTAATGGATCTTTGAATATTTCGCAATTACGATTACACGAAGGTGACATTGTAATAGTAGTGTGTGTTTTTTTTGGATAAATGTTGACTTTCAAAAGGTCCAGTATTTTGCCTAGACACATCCAATCAGGAATCTGGAACTAAGGAAAACTTAAAAGTTCTCTATAATCAGACGTATTTTCATGATAGATTGTTTGCACCGTGGCTGAAACAGCGGAACTTTCAGCGTTTTATATTCTGAGGACAATATAATGGCATTCGCTACTCAACTGCTGAGCTGTTAACTCTTTTCGAAGATTGTTTCTTTCTGAAAAAGTACGGCAGATTTAAAATGGAGGCTCAAACAGTTATAATCTCACTTAAAATATAAAATTGTATTGCGTATTTTTTTTTTAATTCTAAAATTCTCGAAGTACCTTTAATGATTGATTTACCTGTCATTAATATGAAAGCATTAAATGGCTATTCCCAGATAATCGAAATTAGAATTAGCGAAGTTATTTCGTCCACAGTTTAATTTTTAAGTGAAAGCGTGTTAATCTAATAGAGTTTCTAATGCATTTTTAAATTCGTGACATCAAAATGTCGTCAATCTCACTTGGAATATTAACTTTGAATCATTGAAGGCAAAGGGACAAAATAAATTTTACCTAAGTAATGGACTAAGTGGGTTTGTCTTATAAGGCGATGGCGATGATATATTAAACCTTTAAAAGCATGCCACCTTGAGTTGAGTAAAATATAATTTAAAAAATTAAAAATCATGGTGCATAATCAAATAAAATCAGGAAGTATATCTTTTCTAGTTTTTAAAAGAAACTAATTTATCGATATGAAAGGGTATAAATATTTTTCCGCTAACTCGAAAGGAATCTAATAAATAAAACAACCCATAAACGTCCTCCCTTAAAACAATTCTAACGCCAATTTCATTTCAGAAGTTTAGTGCAGCGTTAAATCACACATACCAAAGGGAATGTGAACTATTTCTTTTATAGAAAATATCTCGTCATCTTTTTTTTTTCCCCAGATTTCTCATATTCAGTAAAATTCATTTCCGGATGCTTTTTAAGTATTTCAGCAATTTCGTTAATAAATTTTTCTCTAAGATTTACTTTTCACATCTGCGGCATTATATT
The DNA here is from genome assembly GCA_038373885.1 of Cheiracanthium punctorium. NCBI lineage: Eukaryota > Metazoa > Arthropoda > Arachnida > Araneae > Cheiracanthiidae > Cheiracanthium > Cheiracanthium punctorium. The sequence goes on from JAWZYV010002198.1 coordinate 376,372, forward strand.
TAAAACTGTACGCAGCATTGTCAGAGGGTAGTGGGAAAAAAAAAAAAACATTTGAAAATAAATATTGCCCCGTTTACATATTTTTTTAATCCATACTTACGCTTATTCTCATATGTCCTTTGTAATGTAAATCAAAAGACTTAATTATAGATTTTACTTTAAACCAAAATATATTACCGAAATTAATAAATCATCTTTTACAAATTTTCATTTTTTAAAAGGTGCCTGTGAAAAACATCTAAAATAAGGATTCTTGGATAATACATCCACATTTGAAAAATTTGAAAAAAACATTACACTAATGTTTTTCAGTATTTAATTGGATATTTTTACCTATTATCTCCTTTTCTAGTATACACACGATTAGGAAATTAAATGTTAAATAAATTCATATAATTATTGCGAAAAATGTCCCCAGTTATAGGGTAAAATGCAGCACTAAGTAAGTAACACAAACATTGGAAAATAACCTAAAAATTACTAATGATTATAGAGGAAAAATCTCTATACGGAATTTTATTGTTACATAGTTAACTTGATAAAACTAATAAAGGCACGTGTTTTAATGTTAGCCGACACAATATTTCTCACAATGCAATATTCATGCAATCCTTTTATGCACTTCATACACTCAATAATTCAATCACTCTTCGAGCTCTTTTTAAAATAAAATTATCCCATAGACACACCACAAGAATCATCATCACTATTCTTATCATGGTTAACGGATCATGATATCCGGAGGAACTTCTTCACTTGAGGGAGGAAAACTTAAAAGTTTCTTTTCCTGAAGTTTTCATTTACCTTTTTCCGCAGTTTCTCTCTTTCTAACGCAGGTAAGGCCCCACCTGTTTGTTCCTTAGACCGAAGTAGTTTAGGTGTCATGATTCTAGATATAAAATCCTGTTTTCTGAGCTAGAAATGACAACAGATAATGACAGCTCACTACCAGTAGCTCTGCTGTTAGAAACAATGTGCATACTCACCTGATCTGTTCGTCAAAACAACTACAAGTGCAATCCTCATGATGTGTTGGAGGAAGTAACAAATGAAACCAACAGAGATAGCAAACGCATACTCTGGGATTGCTTTTGGGGTACAGCGTTAAATCCCAGGAGCGAAAAAACCAGAAGTGTCACTGTCCGCTGTGTCTTCCTTGCTCCAAGTTATATTCAAAGGAGTTCCAAACTTAGGACTTGATATTTTACGATGAAGCTTGTTGTGGATCCAGTCGCATCAGGAGTTGTTCGACTATGTTTTCGATGCCTTGTAAAATGAAAAATACGCAACAAAATATAAAATTCATCTTTTTACATGTTACGTATTTCCCAAATGTACGGGGTTCGAAAAAGGATAAACTATAAAAAGCTATAGTACACTTCTAAACAAACGAATTTCATCAAAAAATGCATGGTTGGAATTTGAACTCAAAAGCACCAGAACGCCCCAATGTACTCTCTGCGGATGAATGTACGGGTCTCCGAACTTTGCACCAATTCCAGATGAGCAGTCCCAGACCTGCATCTGTATTAACACCCCCAGAGGTATTGTTTCAGCAGAAGGGCATTTGAACCACGGCACATTTTACGTGCACCGTCTCTAACATACACGGTAACACAAACAGACCTAGTCGAAAGGCGTTGTCCAAAGTCGGCGCTTCTTCAAATTCGCTGCTGTTATGGAAGCCGAACTACAACCGACACATTACAACTTTTTCGAACATCTTAACAAGTTTAATGGTGCTCGAGTATAATAAAACCCATATGGTAACGTTCACATTCAGTGTTGAAAAGTTAACAACTTTTCTACTTGAAACTTTAAAAGTGTTAGTAGTTAGTAAGTCACTGTGAAAGCTGGGAAAAGGTTTATAGCCACTTGATATCGTGACACAAAAAGGAAGTTTATAAAGAATAATGAAATTATTCGAAAATTCCTAGTAGACTCTTTTAACTCTGTTAACTAAATGGACTGTATAAACATGCTCATTCTGCGTAGCAAAAAAAAAATCCTTCCTTAAGCCATATGGATAAAGTCGGAAAAAGTTTAATATTCGAAAGAAATTTGTTGCAAGATTTTCTCACTTTTCTTTCATAACATTTCAAATCCCATGATTGCAATTTACCATTCTATGTTTCAGAAACTGCTCCAATTTCCTCATATTTTTTATTCGTAAAATAAAAAAAGGAAAGTATGTATTTCAGACATGCGATATTTTTTATTGTTTTGCTGGAATTGGCGGTGTTAAAAGCTTGGACTGTTTACTGCTATCAAGATTATCTATGAGGCGTTAAGTAGCTGAACTTTAAAGTTTATTTTTCTTTTAAGTATATATTTTCAGAGAAAATATTTTTCTAGATACATTTTGCAGATTTTTTGAAGTAAAGCTTTATCAGAAGTGCTTCAAATGCCTCCAATTACATTGCTCAATAGCGATTTCGTTAGAAAATTTGATTACATTTTTATAGTGCTATTTTTCCGGGTAAATCTTGCTGAATAGAAAAAGAATGTGTTCATAGAAAGAAAAAACGATATAATTTGAGGATTTGAAAATTTTTAAAGGCATAGTAAAAATGAAAGAAAATCGCTTTTGCAAGGTTCTTTTTTTTCAGATTATTTTAGAGGTCTCAATCTATCAATCCAATTTGTTGAATGTACTGATATTTCATTGAATTTATATGATTTCCAAAATTGCTATTTTATGGGATTGTTTTTATATCATTTTAAATTATTTTTTTTATTCAATCGTTTCTGAAAATTCTTTTGGATAAATATATAATTACCATTAAATCAACATAAAAAAACAGTCAGTCGTAGGACTACACGTCAGAAGTGAAAACTTCTTGTCAAGCTTTCTAAAATTTATATTTTTGCAGTTAAACGGAATTTCACACATTATTGAATTTTTATTAATAAGCATTTTTGAACGTTTATTCACATTTTTATACATTTGAAATTCTTTGTAAAAAAAAAAAATAATAATAATAATAAATGTTTTTCAAGGCTGTAAGGGTATCGCACATTTATTTATGATAATCTCACAAATTCACATATATTTGTACGTTTGCACACATTTTTAAGCAATTTTCACGGGTTAGCATTGGACATTTTTTATTTTTTAAATTTATGTACATTTCAAATTTCGCGCTCGATTTGTGTGCACATTTAAAATTTCAAGAGAGGGAGTGCGCGCATGACACAACTGGTATTTGCACATGGTATACGATAGCGATACACATTTTTTCTCCGCGTAATTGATTTTGTTCGATTTAATTAGTAATTATGAGCATGGATTTATTAATTTTCAATAATTATGTACTTACGTTGTAATGAGCAGTAATCCTATTTCTTTGTAATGAATGATGGATTTATAATTCAGATTCAATTCATATTCCAGCTTTTCTTCTATAGTACACCCCCCTGTAATACGGGTTCAAATAAGACGGTTTCGTATAACACGGCCGGAAAATTGTGATATATTTCCCATGAAACGTTAAAAAAGACTTATACAACACGGTGAAAGAATGAGGCAAGTGTTTCTGTATTACCTGTCAACACTGCTAATAGTGATCATGTGTTCGTGACTCGTGCAGCACGGATTCATATAACGCGGAACGCATCTACCGTATTATAGAGGGGTCCACTGTAGTTGAACCTTTGCGAGGATAAAACTTTTGTCCTTTATGTGCTATTTTTGACACACAAAAAAATGAAAAAATCTCTTGCTACTGTTGAAGCAACTGAATTTTCTGAATTTGCATTAGCCATCAGAGCTGTGATTCTGGTACCCCTTCATTGGGTACAAGACAGTTTTTGTCTTTCATATAATATCGTGACTCTAGAGGTAATTTTGAATAGCAAACGCACTGATTCGCTAAGATCCTTTTATCCATCTTTATGAGTACAAAAACTTCGAAATCTGCAATGGTATTATTGCAGTTATCGTAAACTATTTTCACTAGATTGTGCGTTCTTCTTTAAGGCGTCTTCTCACTTTGAAAATTAAAAAAAAATCGAATTTTTTTTTTTAAATTTTAAAAGTACATATCATCAAAAATGTTATATCAAAATTTCATAAAGATCGGAGGAAATACCCAAAATAACAACGAGTGTTTCAACAGCTGTGTCAGGGCAATGGCACCGAAACACGTTTTTACGGGAAGAAAAACCGTGGAAATTGCTTGTCAAACAGCAGCATGCATTTATAACGAAGGGCTACAACCTGTTTTAAAAATTTTGGAGGTGATGGGTGTCAAACTTGGCCCTATCGCCGCTCAATACTCCGAGAAACGCGACAGTGATCGCGTACGGGTAGGGAACCGCCGCAGCTCTAACGCTTCAAAAGAGACTAGGTCGAGACGAAGGGAAGCTATTTCGGACGAGCACAACTTCTACGAAGAATCGGAAGGGCCATTGTATGGAGCAGGCATCGCTGATTAACCCGAGGTAAGGTTTTTTCATGATTTTTCTGCAACCAAAACTTTAAACGCGTTTATCTCAAAACAAGGTTTTTCAGTGCCTTGTTGATGAAATTTCGGAAACTATCCGGCCGATTGACATGAAATTTGAATGACATATGCTTCATAGTTATGGCTATAGCGCATATCATCAGATTTTTGAAATTTTGATTTGAAGTATTTTTTTTTTACAAAAAACTGCAAAAAAAACGCGTTTTTTTTTACTTTTTGAAAAACGTGCGCCATTTTGTTATTTTCGCGAATATCAAAAATCTGATGACATGCGCTATAGCCACTGACATACTGAATCTAAAACTGTTTTATTTTTTTGTTTCAGATGACCTGTCTCGGAGATACCATCAACAAGCCACGAACATTACATTTCTACACGGGTTTCGATGCTACTGTTTTATTATAATAATTGTTCAAAAAAATAAAAATAAAAATTTTTTCTTGTACTTGAAAGATGTGTTTATTATATAGGATCCATTTTATCCCATAATTGTTTGCAAAAATCCTCGAAAAAAAATCGCGAAAATAGACTATTTTCGAGGTGCCTAAAGTGAGAAGACGCCTTAATGAGCAGATGCTAATAATTGTATTTGGTTAGTGCATAATTATCAGGTGTTTCTTTGACGTGCTATAATTTAAAAAATATTTAGAATATTTTAATTAATTTCTTTTTAATTCACGTATATTCTCTTACGTAAATTCTCTAACGTGAATTATTCATTTAATTTAAATTATTTATTCAATTAAATTTACTTAAATTATTTATTTAATTAAATGACTAAATTACTTAATAAAATAAATAAAAATGTATTAACGCCTGATAATTATGCACCAACCTAATGATCGTTATTCGTCTAAACCATGAAATTTTTTTTTGTATGTGTGTGCAAAAACTAATCCCTTAATAGCATATTCATTTATCTTAAAACTGCCGTCTGGTGTCAAAAATATGACTTTTTTATTGTTGTTGTTAGTGTTCCGTTGATATCCATCTCACGTCACAATATGTAGGTTATATCACGTTCAAAATTTCACAAAAAGGTAAATACAACCTTACATGAGTTGAGACACGCTTTCCAAAATAATAAAACAAAAAAGACAAAAGTGTCGAAGCATAGATTATGATGCACTTTCCATCATAATGAAGCAGGAAAGACAAATAGTACGTATGCATAGATTATGATACACTTTCCAACATTATGAAGCAAACCCGAAAAGAAGAAAAAAAAATTACTGCCCAAGCGTCTATTATGATGAATTTTCCAGAATAATGAAAAAAAATTAAAATCACACAAGTGCGAAGTTAATCTGAACAAATTTCAGAGTTTTATTCGTATTTTTGTATCAGGAAGCTCTTGCACGTCGTTTGAATATCATATACCGCTCTAAAAAAAAAAAGCCTACTTGCTCTTTATTTAATATAACGTTTATTTTACGCAATTTTCAAAAAAATTAGCACTTAATAAATTTATGTATGGTCCCTTAACTCATGAAAATGACACATTTTATAATCGAATATAAATTAAACTACTGAACGTAAAATTTGAAATTTTGCACAGCCATGTAATATTACTTTCTGCATCTATTTCCAGCGAAATTTGGCTAGGTCGCTATTCCTATTTTTTTTAATATTAATATAATAATCCATATAATTCATATTAATATTTTATTAAAAATTATAATAATAGTAAATTACGTTTGGGTCGTTTAGTTCTAATAGTGCGAATACAAATCAGCTTCTTACTATCCATGTTATATGAGGTATGAATTAAAGTATGAAAAAATATTTTAAAATAGGAAGAGGGAGATACATTACTCATTCATTTTAGTTCAAATGTATTGAAAATTGGTATCCGAGGTTAAAATGAGCTAAATTTTTGAAATATGAAGTGAAATCTAAGGGTTGCTATTTGAAAAAAAAAAAAAGTTGGTGCGAATTTTAATATGGAGACGGGCCCTCATGCAATTTTTATGCATAAGCAAATTAAAGTATACGACAATCGTAAACGATTCGTATATGTAACTTTGCTGTACGACGAGCGACGGCCGAATAAAGTACAAGTGGGCGTTTTTTCCCCCGCAGCTGTACATTTACAAGGTGCTTCTCTTTAACCTCCCTTACACACATCATGCTTTATCTAATACTGTTGAACGGATTACATCCAACTTCGGCATGTGAATTAATTATACATGAGATGTATTCAAGAGAATTATTTTATCTAGTTCAAAAAAGCTCGCTATGTGTGACGCTTTACATAAGGATCTCCTGAGAATATAAAATTTTATAAGATAAATAACCCACTCGAAATGTATAAACAATTTCAACAGTTTTTTTATTACTTTTTTACTTGTTTGAATCGTTTCTTTAATACAATTTCACGTTTCTCCATGCAAAGCATTAAGTAGTGGACATTTTTAAATTGAAAATCTTTTATTTTTTTTACTTTTCGAAATTTGTGGAGCGCATATCTCGTATATGTTCCGAAAACGAAAATTGTTGATAATGCCTAGCCTGTTTCAGATACAGAACTCTATAGTAGATAATATATAAGAGAAGTTTAACTCTTTCTAAGACCGTGGGCAGTACACTAACAGCTGATTTCACCAATTTTTTAACTATCCATGGTAAAAATATTTGATCACTTTTTTTTTGTTATAAAGGAAAATAATAACCCTTAAGCCCATAATCAGGATTTAAAGCATATCAAAGAAGAATATGACATGAGTGAATTTCATTACGCATCTCGTTATATATTTCTCTTATTTTCTAAGATTTCCTTGAAAACAATATTGTAATTCCAGTTCATGTATGAATAATATACATCTTTTTAGGATTTTGTGGCATTTAAAGAATATATTTTGCAAATAAATACCATTTCAGTAAATACCATTCCATTGCGACGATGGTTAAGTGCTTACCACGTAAAAATAGTGTTTAAGTCAAATTAATTTTATTGAACTACGTTTCTTTTTTTTAATCAGTTTCAATATTAAATATATTTTAATGTACCTTACTAGAAATAAATAACCCGTGAAGTCTTAATTATAAGCCTAACAGCAGTATATGTATAATACATAATAAATATACAAGTATCATTTGCAGCTAATTATAATTGTAACCACATTGCCTTATTCTTCGTTGAGTTTCTTGCTTTGCAATGCAGTCTGCAAATCATTGCCGCGATTGCCTTGATGTGATTTAATCCTGTGGAGATGAAGTTTTTTATTATGACTGTTGTCGATTTTTAAGATGGTTTGGGCTGTGAGATGTTTTGTTTTGATATTGTGACGTGCATAGAAAGTTATTTAGCTCTGCAATAAATAAGCAGCAAAAAGTAATGTATAAGAAAGAGCACCAATACAAAAAATCAAGATAGCAGAGCGGTTACAACATCTCATACATTATTTATTACCTTCCTAATCAAGCAACGTTTTCTCACTTATTAGTTGATTTTGCCCCCTCCGATAAGTCTTCAGATGTATCAAATGTACTTTCCTCATTAATTTACTTATTTCTCTTGTTGTTTACATTGTTTGGAGTCCTTTTATTCAATCTTGGTTTTTTATTTCATTTTACATTGTTTTCATACTAATTTGTAAGTTAACGCTTTCTCTGTGTTGTTTTGAATAATTGTTTTCGCTCTGCCTGGATCGAAGAAATATTTTATAGAATATCTAATAATACTTTTCCAGTGGGTATTTCAATGAGTATGAGGTGAAGCTAGTTAGTATTGACAAACAAAATTAAGAGGTTGACCTAAAAAGCCAAAAACCAAAAAGATCGGCTGTCAACTTTTCTAAGCATTTTTAACTATTATATCTCAAAATATCAGTTTTGATTCACACTTCAAAAGCACAGTTTGCCTCATACATTTTAATTTTTGTCAACCCTATTTTTACAAGGATTTTTTTTTTCCTGTAAAAAAGTTTTGGTGCTATAAGTGGGATTTTAACTGAAGACATTTTAAATTTTAAATAAAAGTTTGCTTTCACTTTTATTTTTAACCTACACATACGGTGGCGAAATTTCTAAGCAAAGTAAGTGTGAAAGTCTTTTCAGTTTACATAAAATAATTGTATCTTCTCAAAATACCTTTGAGAAATAGCGTTTATCCTTTCCTATACTATTTCAGACTTTTTTTCCCCTAAAATAAATTATCTTGTTTCATATTTCGAAATTTAACATGTGCAGTGAAAAAATAAAACGATAGATTTTACATTAAATCAATGCTTCTCTGGCATTCAGGGAAAAAGAATTTCAGTCACGTATAAAATTTTAAAAATACAACATAGTTTTGCGTTAAGGCGCATTTTTTAAAAACAAACAGCCAAATCATTGTGATTATTTCAGCGCGGAAAAGGGCACATTTATTGCTGCCGAAATATATATTTGTTGCAAGATAAAATATGCTGAATAGATATGAAACGTTTTTTTTTTCTATTTGTTTATAAAATAAAGCAGACATTTAGGTCTTCGTCAAATGGGATTCGATTTCTTTGACAAATGTGCCTTTTCCAAACTTCGAAAATAAACAAATTATAAAGTTTCTATGCTCCAATTTTGTTAGTTTCGTTTATGTTTATGATCGCTATTAAAGTGTTCGTTCAGTTTGCAATCACTTTTGCAGATTTATTTTTTTACTTGGTTGGTTTTTTTTTTGTGTGTGTAAATACTTAAACATTTTTCACTAACATTTTTTACGTACCTGAACAAGAAATATAGTTACATAATTTTCATTAGAAATGAAACTGTTTTAATAACGAGAATTATTTTTTAAACTTTTTTTAAGATTATCGTTCTGACATGTATCATGAAATTATTAAAATATTATTATGAGCGAGATTTCTTCTTAAACCACTTCAAGGAACCACCAGACATTTTAAAAACTATTTGGGCATTATCAACAAAAGATAGGGCATTATCAAAAAGGTTCCGGCACAAAAAACAAAAGGTTTGGTTGATTAATCTACCATCTTTCACCCCATGCACACACAAAAAAAAATTCAAGTGTTTATTTTTGGTATTTAGATGTTATTGTTTTCTCCTCGGTACTCCAATCATTTTGTGTTTAATTTCATACCAGAAATTATCGGTTTTTAAATTTCATAGAGAGAAACAAACACTGTCGATGAATGGACTATGATGCACTTTCCATCAAAAAAAAAAAAAAAAGAAGAAGAAGAAGAAGAATGGAAAGCACACAAATGCTTAGTTAATCTGAAGAAATTTCAGATTATATTTCTTTTAGGGTAAGTAAAGTCAACATAATATTGCTGAGGATATTTCAGAGATAAATTTACGTTTTCCAAAAAGAATATATCCTTTAATACTTGTATTTATTGACTGTGTTCTGTCCGAAAGATACAAACATTATGTCCAAAGAATTACATAATGTTAAGCTGAAATTTCATTCAATCGACATTTTGGTTAAACTTTTCGAAATTGTATTTTTAAAAAATAACGTAGCTTACTTAGAGTAGTTTTGTATAAAAAGAGTAATTTTTGTACATAATAAAAAGTTTAGCTTGCTACTTTGAGGATATTTTAGCTTTAACTTATGTCACTTCCGTGACTTTTTGTACTATTAAAGATGGGACTGTCGGAAGTAAATCTTTGAAACTGTTATAACATTTTTCATCTACAAATGAAATTCCGAATTCACTTGTATTTTTCAATTAAACATGCGAAAATGAATTTCCTAAAACAATGGGTAAAATTATCTTCAGATCTGGCACAAGACAATTACATTCCTCAAAATGCATTTGGGAAATTGCGTTTATCTATTTTTATCTTTAAAAAAAAAGATGTACAATATGTAAACGCTTTTAAATATTTTTATTTAAATGAGTGTTATGTCTATTTAATTTAGTGAATTGATCAATAAGTACAGTTATAAAAATTGTGCTAATAAAAAATGAAAGTGAATGAAAATAAATATTTTTTCAAACACTGCATTCATAAGGGGGTAAAAACTGACCGAACATTTACAGAAGTACAGAAGTCTTTCTTTCATGATTATCAAATCATTCGCCAATCCTTACATTGGTAATGATGTTTGGATTACGTTTATGCCTGTTGTATACTGAACAAGAAGGTATTTATTTTGATTTGTCTATTAAACCAACGTATTTAAATGTTTTTACGAAATAAAAAAGTTTTGTCAAACGAGAAGACTCGCCTTTAAATTAAATAATAAAAATATTTTCAAATATTTCATGAGTATAAATTCTAAGAGGACTGATAGTTCCGCTTGGTCTCCATTTCCTATTCCTTGTAGGTTCAGGTTCACAAGGAACAAGTAGCCGACTCATTTGGGTTAAAAGCTTTACGAGGCCCGAACTTCTACTACAACCTGTGCACTTGACCATAACATAAAAATTAAAAATGTTCTTTACATTTCATGTACATTTTCTACATTTTATTACATTGAGAGCTCGGAAGACAGCACAGCCAATTTTTGGTCTTATATTTTTTCTATTTAATTTTGACGTAGAATACGTCTTTAGTTTTGCTTCCATAGTGGGAGTCAATTCAGAAAACTGATGAGAACAAAATCGGGGGATACAGTTTGATGCGTTGCAGCTACATATTTATCATCTGCATCCAAAATTTAATTGAACCACCACTCGATAGCTAAAAGACTAAAGAATTCGTTACGTTGAGTGAGGACGCATTCCTTGCGACGGAGGGGGGAGCACAACCATTTTGAGGTCGTTTCGCTGCGTCATATAATGTTCGTTTAGTATAAATTTTGACTCTAAGAAGCTAGAACTTTTTCTTTTGCTTTCAATCGTCAGCTCTCGTAGAAATCTATCAATTGCGTATATAAAACTTTAGTGTGAAATAGTTATAGCAAATTTATATAGTGTTAACGTAAAAAAAAAATTAAATAAATATTGTGATGTTGACCTATACTCGTCTAAAGGCAAAATAAAAATATAATGAACGTTTGCGTTTGGAAAGGGCTTCTCGAGCAATCCAATATGACAGAGTACGGAGAGATACACGGAAACCACCATATGACAGAGTGAAGCGATTTCGTGAACGTAAAATATTATTCGTTGAGTACACGTATTCACGTAAAACACACGACCATGTCCACGACACAGTCACACCCCAATTTTTCTTTTCCCTTGGTTAAATTTTAGGATTAACGATGATGATGATGATAATAATAATAATAATAATAATAAAACATTATCTCTATTTTAGAAAGATACTAAACGTTTTTTAGAGAGAACTAAGAAATGCACACGCACACATAGTTAAGCCAATTAATTTATCAAAGTTTCTTATTCAACAAAAGGTGTTAATATTGTAACATGGCACATCTATCTCACACTGGGATTTCCAAAAAAGTCATCAGCATTCTAAATGCATACTTTTCGGATGCAAGGAATTCTAAAATTTCTGAAGAACGTAAATATTTGCTTCTGTGCTTATTTATTGGGCTCACATATCGAAAATGAAATTTTGAAAGAAGGCAAACGCAAATGCTTTCGTTTTTGCATAAAATAATTGAGTTTCAAGAAGCTTGTCGGAAAATGGGTTTTTTTCTTACTGTGTGCTGCATCGTAAACTGATTTTTTTTTTCGTGGAAGTGAGGGTGTGTTGACATATTGGTATCGCATGTAGAATGAAAAAGGTGTTTTTGTTTTCTGTAAGAAATTGTGGATATAAAGCTTCTGTTTTCTTGATAACACCGATAATTTTATATTTACCATAACAGCGTCATAACATTTATCTTAGTAATATTGTTTTTTAAACTTTTCTGTTCAAAGTAGCGCAGAACAATAGCAATTTTTCTCATGCTTGTGTACGTTTTAGCATAGAATTTAACTATAAAAAGGTCAAGTAGTCTCTTCTGTTGAATCTACTGGGATTTATTGCGTAGGATTACTTACAGTTACTTACCTCTCACTTTTTTTTATATTACAGCAACATCTGCAATCTACCAACTTGAAATCGCTAAACTTGACAAACCAGCCCCTCTTTCTTTTTATAAAACGAAATTAATTTAAATCGTGATTAGGTACTTTTTGTAATAAATTCTTATTCTTTTACTTAAAGCGACCAATTCAATTTCTGTTTTTACATACAAACGACATTTTGATTTGAAATGAGAGTTCAAGATTATTCAATTATTTTTACGAATGGACTATCCATTACTTGCATTCAATAACATAAATCAGCATTGGACCGGGGTGGGGACTATTTTGCGGACCGGCGTCAGCCAAAATAATAAATGTCACATAAACACGCATTTTATTAATTGAATGAATTTTATTATTCAAAAAGATAGTTAGAATGACATTTGTTGCTGATTATTTCTTAATAACTTTGATATACGTGGACATTCAGTAAAGTCTCGAGAATCGGCATGGGTGCAGAGCAGTAGTTTCGAAATACTGATTCAAATCATTTTACGCGGCCGAAAATCACCAAGCTTGGCAACTATGATGTTTTTTTTTCAGTTAATTATTATCTTCTAAAAAAATCGAATTTCGAAATTTAATGAGCTGACAGACATTCCTGAATTTTTCATTATTTTTTATACTGATCACGTGTTTCATTTGGTCGGTTTCCTTATAAATTCCTCACTCCGCAACCGTAGACGGCACCGTTGATTTTTGTTTTCCTTCACATAGGACTATTATGGAGAAACGTAATTCTGCGTTAGAAAATATAATGAAAATACGCTCTGCGTAAATTTCACTATTCCAAATACTATGGTTGTGTGAAACAATTAAAAACTTCGTTAAATAACACGATAAAAGTAACTTATTCACAAAACGATTGCTTCAGGAGATACAAAAAATATTTATCCTTCTTCATCAGTTGTGAGAAAAGGAGTCCCGCAGTGGTCTGGGCGCTGAACTCCGTTCCCATAAGAACACAGCCAGAAGTGGAGCAGCATCCGGCTTGGCCACAGCTTGGAAGGGTCAACTCCCTCTCGGCTCGACTGCTGTGGGACCGTGCTCGCTAATGGGAGCTAGTGCACGTAAAATTCGCCATGGCTCCAATGTCCTCCAAGTTGTTAAACGATACCTCTGAGGGTGCCGATTTCAGGGGGTTCGTCCCTTCTCTTGAATTGGTTCGATATTATGGTACCACCGGGCTAAAATCGGACTTCCTCCCACTGGGGCCCAATAAAAATGGAAGGCGCTCCCCTCTGCCCTTCGCCTCCCTATCTGGGGCACCTGGCACCGTATGCGGTTGTCAGAGGGCATAAGAAACAACAACAACAACAGCCTTTTTGTGCCCCCCCCAAAGCGATCGTTTTTTTAACAAGTAACTTTGGTTGTCATTTACAAAGTTCCTAATTATTTTTGCTTTTAAACACCATTATTTTTGTTGGGTGTTTTTCTTATATGCATGTGTCCATATCTTGTGTTATCCATACAGAAAACTAATCCGTTGAATTGCTTTACCATCCGGGCATGGCTGGATGTGCCGGTGCCGCTCCATTGGAAAGCAAAATCCTTTAACAATGTTTTGTCTTTTATGGATGCTATATGCACTGTTTTTCGGAAATCAGTTGACAAAGTGGCGATGGTAACAACCGTTGCTACTGTCGCCACATTGCCAACTTAACTGACATTTTCAAGATTTTAATCCAATCGATTGATTCAGTATGCAAATGCGGAATACATTTCCGCACGACGTGTTTTGGAAGGCATTTATCCATTCCTCATCCTTTATGTTTGAGTTGTTTTCATCAAAGAGCGAACGAAAAGTATACTTTAGGGTTCAAAATCTAACAATATAAAGTAGAACAATTTATAATATATCGTTGAAACACTATAAACCTAAAAATTCGCGTAATATTATATTTAAAATTAGAAAAATTCAATGATTAAGCTGTTTGGCTTTAATCAAATTGGAAGTTTATCAGTTATTTTTATAAACTTCGCAATTCAAAAGAAACTTTAAAAAATATTTATACAAGATCTTAAGAAATTCTTCTCCAAAGTATTGTTTAAATTAATTGTAAGTGTTGATTCATTTCATTGTAAAGATATTAATTTCAATAGAGCAGTGTTTTAAATCTCTATAAGTTACACATATCTATTCCCAAAAATGTATTTCAAGAAACAAAGCAACAATTAAACCGCTGAACATGTTATGAACGACTTTGCCTTTCTAGTCACCGTTTCTTTTCAAAGAAAAATATTCGACTCAAATGTATTAAAGTATGTATTAGATAGTAAATCAATTTTTACTTGCATGAAATAAAAACTTATTGCAATTTTCTTTTTCGAGCTATTGAAAAAAGAAGACAGCGTTTTTCAAAAGATTTCTTGGTTTTTATTAACTGCTCCTGGCTTTTTTGCGTTAACTAATGACACTCATTATATTTTTTCTTGAATTTCTTTGAAAATATACGAAAAATATGACGGTGAAGTTGTCTCATTCAATTACTGTGCCCATTATATTAACCTGATACTTTAGTATTTTTGTTACAAATTAACTACAGTCTTATTTATTATTTTAATCGAGTGCTACCCGGTTAATTTATTACTTAATATTTTAAATAAAATTTTAACATTTTTCTTGAGACAATTCTAAATGTTACTATTTTATATTTTTTGTACACTAAAGAAGTCAAATTTGTGTTTATTTGCCAGGAGAGGACAGCTCACTTTCGGAAGGGCCTTTTAGTGCCACATGCGTACTTCCTGGAGTTTCCCGTCAAAATTTGGAACTTCATACTAAAATAGGAACTTTTGAATAGTGACACTTTGGGAAACTGCTTGTGATCGCCGAGGGGGCTTTCAAAACCAGGAATTCAACGCCTTTTGATTTAATTGTTTTATCGTCTAAAAATAAATCTTTTCACAGAACAAATAAATAAAACTGAGATATTGTGGAGAGCTTTTATGTTGTGTGCGAAAAAAAAAAAAAAAAAAAAAAAAAAAAAAAAAGCGATGTCTTGAATTCTCAAGGTAGAATTAAGGTATTCAGACATGTTTATGGTTTAAGTGCCGCAGTGGCCTTGTCGCTACAATCCGTTCCTATAAGAACACGGAAAGTGAAGCGGCACCGGCTTGGCCAGTGCTTCGGAGGGTGAACTCCTCTCTCTACTGGACTGCTGTGGGATCGTGGACGCTCATGGGAGCTGGTGCACATAAAATCTGTTCGGGGCTCCACCCTACTAGCAATTTTGCTCGGATTACCACCGGCCACGTAGCCAGCCGATGATGCCCCTAGCAAAATTGCTAGTGGGACAATGTTCTCCATGCTCAAACGATACCTCTGGTAGTGCCGATTTTAGGTGCTAGGTCTCTCATCTGGAATATGCTTAAAATCAGGAGACCACTGATAGGAGGCAACGTTGATTTTCCTAATAGGCGTCCCCATAATGAAATGACCGTAAAAAAAAAATCAAGCCTGCAGTACGCCCCTGACCCGTCTATGAAAAAGAAAAATATGTTTATGGTTTAATGGTTCTATTTTGCTTTCCGTATAAATATCAGCTCATTAAAGGGTTTTATTATATATTTTTTTACTTAGCTTCGAAATTTCGAATAGAAATAATTCTTTCTTTTCGTTCAATTCATTTTTCATCCGTTCTTTACCCCAAACACAGGATTTCGTTATTCTCTAACTAGAAGATAAAGCCCGTTGTGGAGATAATTACAGTGGGTGCTAGAAAAAACATATGACAAAAATATGTTTACACTTAATATATTTAGTCTTCTTTCACTTAAAATAAATAACTTCATATTCAATTTTTATTACATACCGAAATCGAATTTCATGCTCTTCTCGAAACGTGTAGAAACTTTTCATATTCAAATGATTTTGTGCGAACAGCCCTTCTTATATCAATGTTTCATGCATAGATAATCATTTTTATTTTTAAGAAATAATTAAACTGGGTAATTTCGAAAAAATCTTTTAAACGAATTGAAATCGCAATTTTCCCTTCAAAGGCTGATAACCCTGACTTCAGTATAACGTAATTGTCACTTGCGGCTCGTAATTTTGCCATACAAATAATTAACTTTTCTTACTCTCGAAAATTATATAAAGCTGAAAATAGTGAAGAATCGCTTAAAAATTAGGGAACGGGTGGATTTTCAAATTTTTAAAGTACCCCAGCTGTTTTCTATATTTTTATACATAGGTATGAAAATTTTCAAGAGTATCATACAAACGGTAGAGATTTTACTACGTTTTATGTGCTGAACTTTTTAATTTCTTTGAAGTGATGGTGGTAAAAGTTTTATGTTCGAGTGGTTAAACCGAAGAGACACGGATCAACGTAACTATATAGTGGGGTGAAAATTCAACTAGTTAGTGATCTTATTAGTAGATAAAGGTAATTGTGTGCGTGTGATATTTTGAAATGATGATTTATTATAAAACTTCATTCAGTCGAGCACTCTATCAATAATTTTATTTGAAAGACTCAAAGTAATAGAGCAAGAGCCCGCGGCCGCCAGACGTTCGTCATAGTATAAAAGCTCAAACTTTCTCTGCGCATATTCCCCAACAGAGGTAGGAACAATCGGAGACTATAAAGTTTGGATGATCGTGGCTTTGGCAGGTAACAGGTGGCAAAGGTGTACAAAATTGCAGAAAATTTTCGTCATTTCATAAAGCTTAATTTTTTTTATATGTTCTTCTTCGCAGTACTAGAAATCACTTTATCCCTTGCCAGACACTTTTCCATCATGGCAAACCCCCGCCAGACAACCTCAAAGTCATGGAAAACGCAATTCTATTACGAGCGCGCTGCAGCATCGTAAGAAAGTTCAGAAGTAGTGTATAAAATGTGCTTGGCACTTTGTGACAGCTTGACGTATTCGTCGCGGGAGTTTACGAACACAACAGTTTTCCATGACTTTGAGGTTGTCTGACGGGCGTTTGCCACGATGGAAAAGTCTGGCAAGGGAAAAAGTGACTTCTAGTACTACGAAGAAGAACATATAAAAAAATTAAGCTTTATGAAATGACGAAAATTTTCTGCAATTTTGTACACCTTTGCCACCTGTTACCTGCCAAAGCCACGATCATCCAAACTTTATAGTGGCCGATTGTTCCTACCTCTGTTGGGGAATATGCGCAGAGAAAGTTTCAGCTTTTATACTATGACGAAGGTCTGGCGGTCACTGGCTCTTGGACTATAACTGTGTCAAGAATAAAAGATATTAGCATATGCTGTCTTAAGGCTAAATTAACTGATATTTTGTAATCTGCTGGTCTGAATGAAACCAAAATTTATTTTCGCCGACTTTAAACGTTCCTAATTCTGTTAAAACTCTTATTTTCAGTTTGTGAAAATATGATTTAACAATTTATACTAATTGTTAAAAAATCTTAAAAGTGAAGGAATAATTTATTTGTTATATGCTTTTTTTTAAGAAGTAATAAAATACAAGTTTTATCAAGTTTTAAATTTATTTTTAATATTTAATGACTCTTTATAAGTATACATTACTTTACAAATTTAAAGCAAAATTTCAAACTACTGACATTATGGGGTTAATTTCTATGACTTTAAAGAGGTACGAAATGCTTGTACACTGTAAGAACATTCAGAAATGTTATATATTTATTGCAGAGAGTTATCTAAAAATATAGCGTTAACTACCGGTTCTCAGTTCGGAATATCGAATCCGGAAACAATACCCGCATTTCTAAGCAAAATGTTCATGTCTGGAAGAAAATCCTAGAGTTGGATTCTCCCTCGTTGCTAATTTTTCTCAGTCGTTAACTTTATCCCGCCTTGAGGTCACTTGAGGTGAGTTTTAAGGAGGAGCGTCAAAGAGTTCATGTGATTGGCTAAAAGACCTCCTGATGGCCTCCGGAATCGTTAGCGCAGTCGATAACCAAACAACTGGTTCTGCCCAGTCGACTGCTAACCACCGACGATTTCGGAAACCACCGGTCGAGAATTCCAACCCTAGTGCCGGAACTCTGCACACGCGCGTTTAATATTTTTTACGTTCTAGAAAGCGAGATTTTTTTGTTTTTCCACTCACAGAGGGCGCTACTAAACTTTAAATTTGAGGAGGGGGGAAATTGATTATCTTGTAAATTAATGGTTCATTATTCCATCCATAGAGAGAAATCTCTAAAGTTTCAGTGAGTTTTCGCGATCACTTTATCATTTGTCGTTGTAGTGATCATTTCCCCATTTCAATTAAGAGGCATTGCAGGCGCAAATCGGGTAGGGCGTTCCCATCACCATCTCAGAATTTCATGATTTTCTTTTATTGTGTTGCCTTACCCAAGGAAAGAACAAATCTGAAATATTTTTGATTTACCTCTTTCAGTTTTGGAGTTAGGGGGGTCAAAGTACCAAAGAGGAGCAACGTCGAATTAATTTAGGGCCATTTTTGCCACTATATTGTCTCGGCTGTGACTGGCTCAGAGGTGCTTCAGAGAATTTTTTTCATTTTATCCTATAATATATCTTGTATATTAACATCTCAAATTGAAAATTCATTCGAAAATTGTCAGAGCCCCAAATTAGGGCCCCCCAAAATACCCCCAATTTCATAAAAAATACAGTTTTAAAAATGCTTTAAATCTTGGCTCTGACGCGATACAGAAAAACTTTTTACACAGTGCAGTTATATATCTTCATATAAAGTAAATCCAATGTTAAAAATTTTTGAAGGCCCACAGGGCCCCCCCGGTACGGGGCCCCAAGCATGGTCCTTAGTGCTAATTTACGCAATTTCGAAGCATTGGTACAGCTTAGGGATGGACTGCGAGACAGAAATTTGCGAGACGAGACAGAGATTTGCAGTTATTGCAGGAGACAGATTTGCAGGAGACAGGCATATTTTACATTGTGATATAGGGATTTTTGCGAGACGAGACAAAGTTTTCAGCGATTTTGCGAGACGAGACAGCCGATTTTTTCATCTCGCGTCCATCCCTAGTACAGCTGAAGCCGACTTCTCACAGGAGAACTATTGACATGGATATGTAGTATCAACATAGTAGTTTGATATTATGAAAAAACATTTCTTGAAGGTACAACTGTTTCCAAGAAAAATCCCAAAAAGTACGTCCCTATTTGGGACATTCTACAGGCACGCATGGGGGCACTTCGGCGTTACTTTTAGAAGTTTAATCGACAGTGGCAATATTGAAAATTAACTTATTCTTCATATATCTCAAATATATCCTCCATATATCACAAATAGTTATTTTACAGGGGCACTCATAAGAATTACATTACGCTGTATGGGGGGGGGGGGATCTTTGTAACTACTGAACCGATCCGAAAAAATTTTTCACTGATGGAAAGCTACACTATTCCTGAGTAATATAGGCTACCTTTCAGCATGTAGCATAACTATTTCTTTTAGAGGGACACTCAAAAATTCTAGCACATGACGCTATATGGACATCTCTGAACCGAATCGAACTACTGAATCGATTCTAAAGATCTTTTCACTGAAAGCCAGAGTAACATAGGCTAAAATTCCTGCATCTAGCATAATTTCCAGGAACACTCAAAATAATTCGTAAACAATGTAGTAACTGTCTCCATTCGCCACACAAATTTATTCAAATTTTATTCAGATTTTATTAAACTCCATTCAAATTTTTGAACAGTGCAATTATATATCTTCATATAAAGTGAATCCAATGTTAAAAATTTTTTGAAAGGCCGCTGGGCCCCCCCGGTATATTTTTTTTGAAAATCATCTCCATTTTTCAAAAAAAATTTTAACACAGTAATAAAAAGAAATATATCTTTTTCATAATATGAAAACTACTGTGTTGAAAACTACAACTCCATGCCAATAGTTTCTCATGTGCGAAGTCAGAGCCAGCTGTACCTTTGCTTCGAAATTGCATAAATTAGCGCTAAGGACCATGTTTTGGGGCTCCATATCGAGGGGCCCGGGAATTTTTCTTTTTTTCTGTATCACGTCAGAGCCAAGATTTTAAAGCATTCTTTTAAAACTGTATTTTTGTATGAAAATTGGGGATATTGGGGGGGGGGGGCTTATTTTGGGGGCTCTGCCTATTTTTCAAATGAATTTTCAGTTTTACATGTTAATATTCAAGGTACATTATGAGATTTAAAAAAAAAAATTCTCTGAAGCATCTCAGAGCAAATCACAGTCGAGAGAGTAAAATGGCAAAAATGGCCCTAAATTCGTCACTCCTCTAGGGTACTTTGATCCCCCCCATAACTCCAAAACTAAAAGAGCTAAATCAAATATTTCAGGTGTGTTCTTTCCTTGGGTAAGGCAACACAAGAAAGAAAAAATTCATGAGATTCTGAGATGGGGATTGAAATTTTTTCTTTTTTTTTTAACCTGATTTGCTCTTGCGATGCCTCTTAAAATTACTAGAAGGAGGCCGCAAAGCTGTGAGCTTTCAAAAATATTTAATATTGGATTCACTTTATATGAAGATATATAATTGCACGGTTCAAAAATTTGAATAAATTTGATTGGCGAATGGAGACAGTTTACTGCAATGTTTACGAATTATTTTTGAGTGTTTCCTGTAAATTATGCTACATGCATAAATTTTTAGTCTATGTTACTCAGAAATAGTGTAGCTTTCAGTGAAAAGATCTTTAGAATCACTGTTCAAAAATTTGAATGGAGTTTAATAATAAAATTTGAATAAATTTGAGTGACGAATGTAGACAGTTACGGCAATATTTACGAATTATTTTGAGTGTTCCTGTATATTATCCTGCATGCATTAATTTTAGCCTATGTTATTCAGGAATAGTGTAGCTTTCAGTGAAAAGATCTTTAGAATCGATTCAGTAGTTAGAGGTGTCCATATAGCGTCATGTGCTAGAATTTTTGAGTATCCCTGTAAAAGAACTAGTTATGCTGCATGCTGAAAGGTAGCCTATATTACTCAGGAATAGTGTAGCTTTCCATCAGTGAAAAAAATTTTCGGATCGGTTCTGTAGTTACAGAGATCCCCATACAGCATAATGTAATTCTTATGAGTGCACCTGTAAAATAACTATTTGTGATATATGGAGGATATATTTGAGATATATGAAGAATAAGTTAATTTTCAATATTGCCACCGTCGATTAAACTTCTAAAAGTAACACCGAAGTTCCCTCATGCGTGCCAGTGGAATGTCCCAAATAGGAAGGTACTTTTTGGGGTTTTTCTTGGAAACAGTTGTACCTTCAAGAAATGTTTTTTCATAATATCAAACTACTATGTTGATACTACATATCCATGTCAATAGTTCTCCTGTGGGAAGTCGGCTTCAGCTGTAACAGTGCTTCGAAATTGCGTAAATTAGCGCTAAGGACCATGTTTGGGGCCCCGTACCGGGGGGCCCTGGGGGCCTTCAAAAATTTTTAACATTCGATTCACTTTATATGAAGATATATAACTGCAGTGTGCAAAAAGTTTTTCTGTATCGCGTCAGAGCCAAAATTTAAAGCATTCTTAAAACTGTATTTTTTATGAAATTGGTGGTATTTTGGGGTGCCCTAATTTGGGGTTCTAACAATTTTCGAATGAATTTTCAATTTGAGATGTTAATATAGAAGATATATTATAGGATAAACTGAAAAAATTCTCTGAAGCACCTCTGAGCCAGTCACAGTCGAGACAATAAAGCGGCAAAAATGGCCCTAAATTAATTCGACGTTTGCTCCCTCTGGGGTACTTTTGACCCCCCCATAACTCCAAAAACTAAAAGAGGTAAATCAAAAGTATTTCAGATTTGTTCTTTCCTTGGGTAAGGCAACACAATAAAAGAAAATCATGAAATTCTGAGATGGTGATGGGCGATTTGCTTTTGCAACGGCTCTTAAACGTGCGAAGTGTTGTTATGTAGAGTGGTTTAAGTATTCATTTCGCATCCAAGGGTTTCCCGTTCGAATCCAGCAAAAGTTACACGAGTTATCGATCGTGAGTGTTAAAATAACCAGTGATCTCCACTTAGTTGTCAAAAATATAGTTAATTTAAAAAGTGTCAGAAATAAAGCGAAGGATAAAACGAATTAGTTGTAATTTCTACGGTAGGTAATAATATTTTTTACAACGAAGGAAAGTTTCTAAATATCTTTCTTAAATGTATAGAAAAGTTTATGATTAATTTTCCGCCAGAAGCGAAAACATTCCTTCAATTCTACAATTGTTATACTAAATTTTATAGTAACGTTTCCGATTTATTTATTTATTTTAAGTGTAGGTATGTGCCGCCTCAAATAAAAACCGCTTCTTCTTTTAGTTTTTTTTTTCTATTCAAAGCGATTAAGTATTATCATATACATGTATAAACCAATATCCACTATTCATTCATATAAAGCTTCAATTAGAAAAACAGACTAGATGATTTAAGTACCCTAAATATCTTTAACTGTAATTCCTTAGAAGAATTTCTCTTTTCAGGCCAGTATGCAATCCGTATACTAGGCAGTTAAACTAAATAGTGTGACCTCAAAGAGAATATCAAAACGTTTTAGCTGTAGTTTGTCAATTTCATGGCTAAAAATCAAGAAATAAATATGCAATGTCTATATTTAACGCTTTTCTTTTCAGTTGTCGAGTAATTCATATAAATAGCAAAACAAAACCAATTTATTTAACCAATTTATCTAAATAATAAAACAAAAGCACCCACTTCTATTCACGAAAAAATATATCTATATCCTCTTCCATTCTTGAATCCAAATCATCAGTTCTCTGACTTTTTATGTACAGAAAGAAAAAAAAATGTTAAACCAAGTTCTATTTTTTAAACATTAAAATGCACTTTACTTCTTTAATTTTTTTCAAATGAAACATTCCTCAAAGAATAATTCTTCCGGGTCGACTTTTTTTTAGATTTGCGAGGTCGTTTATTTATAGAGCAGTTTACGGCAACTTTTCTGAACTCGCCTCCACTCAAATGTCAGACGTCCATTTAGCAACCACTTTGAAGCCTAACAGTGTCATTGGTTTAACAGTGGCCGTCGAAAGTCATCAATAAAGTAGTTTAACTTAGTACATTCTTCTCGGATGAATCGCTGCTTACAGATCGTCTTTGAGATCTTTAAGTGCTGATTTATTCGTTCACCGTTCAATTGATGATTTCTACTACAGGTAACATTACGTTAATGCTTCCAGTAAATCAAACGGAGAGACTTTCACTGGAAGTATTTGATTACACAAGAGGTTTATTGTCCCCTATCATACTTGAAACGGGAAAATATAAGACATCGAATTTTCTAATACCGTACATAAAAGAAGAAAATTGATATTTTATTAAAAAATAATTGATTTAACTCGAGTTCATTTAACCCTTTAACGCGCAGTGTTCCCGCTCTGGAAACACCAAACTCTGATGTTTTGACTGTTGCCAGTCACGAAGAATAGATTTGATTTCTATAAAAATAGTTGCGGGTGACATAGCTCCATGAGAATCCTTTACTTTTTCGCACGCCATTTCCCGTAAAAAAAAATTTCACGATTATTTTTAACCGTACTGAGATCTGCTGAAAAATGGAAGAATGCAAGAATAGAATACCCAATGCTGAAAAAAGGGCAGCCGTTGCCATCGCTCGACTTCACTACCAGCAAGATAGCGGACGATCGAAACGTTCATCGCGTGTGACATCTGGCCCGTGCACAGCTGGCTGTGCCGGGCACAGCCAGCTGTCGTCAAAAAAGAGGTCTCTAGATCTGTGGCACGCGATGAACGTTTCGATCGTCCGCTATCTTGCTGGTAGTTAAGTCGAGCGATGGCAACGGCTGCCCTTTTTTCAGAATTGGGAAAGGATTGCGCATCAAAGGGTTAAGTTAAAAAGTAACTGGATTTATTCAAACTACAAAAATAATGGAAACGATGGTGTAAAAAGATACTCGTGTTTTTGTTACTAGAAATTATGTCTACTATAGTGTATATATTTTCAAACGCTCTTAGAAACCAAGCAGTAAAAAGGAAAAAGAAATATGTTCAATGTTAAGTTAACATTTAAAGTAAATATATAAGTTCTAATTTGCTTTTCATTTTATCAGCTCTCAAATTTTCTTTGATCAAAGCATAAAACATCAAGTTTATGTTATTCTATAACCTCCTGAGACCGGAGCAAAATATTATTCTTACCTACAACTTATTTTGAATAAATGGGCATGAAGATTGGGTTTCTTAAAATATCAATAATTTTTTTCATCCATTAGAACGGATTTTAAGATCATAGGCACGATAGAATAATTTAAAATTTTCTAAAAGCATTTCAATGGAAACAATTAGAAATTATCAAAATAGCAAAAAAATTACATAAAATTATAACTTATTTAAATTTATTAAAAATTTCATTTTACATTTAGTTACTTTCAGTAAAGTAACGCAGCAGAGCGCCTAAGTCCAACTTGATTCACATATTTCGCTATTTTATCAACAAACTGATTGCCGTTCCCATATTTACAAAGATGAAAGTTGATTTCTGATTAATTTATTACAATATCAGTTCAGTTTTAGCTTGCGATTATCAAATTTTAAAAAAGAAGAAGAAGAAGAATTTTAGATCATGCCAAACGCATTGATTATAAAACACTTTCCAACAAAAAGATATTTTTGTGCCAAATTTGGCGATGTACTCTCCTTAAATCAGGATAAATTTTGTAGATAATATTTTTAAAATCTGTATATGACTATTAATATAACTTTGCGAGAAATTTAAAAGAGCTTTAAAATTTATTTCCATTCTGTAACTGAAGAGTAACTGTTAGAAACGTTTATATGCTTATTGTATTGTGGTTAATGTCTATAACAACTGCCGTAGACCGCAATGCATTGGAATTATTTTAAATGATCCTATAGAGAAGTATAAATGCTACAGACACTGTTTTCGAAGATCATTATTTTTTGTGATCATTATTATCATATATCAATTTTCGTTCGTTTGAAATGGCCGAATATATGCATAATATCCTTTAAAGAATGATTATCTACATACAATAATGTATTGAAATTCTTTCGGGTGCTCCTGTAAAAGAAACATAATTGCTACATGCACCCTTTTTGGTAGGATACATGATGTTGTACATTGGAATAATGTAAATAAATTTCGTTGTAATCGGTGTACACTTACGGAAGTTACAGCACGGACAGTGAGACAAACCGAAATCGTAATACTTTGCTGGAAATTGGAAAGTGTGTTAAAAATATAAATATTCCTCTTATAAAACGTAATTGTATCACACGGCAGGGAGAACGAGGAATCGGTTCTTTTAATGTATAACAGTCTAAAATTAATGTTTCATTAAATTAAAAATGAAAGATTGCAATTTTCTTGCATAAAAATTGGTTAATTAGAATCAGAGTTCTGCATTTTCAAAATTACCTTTGAAATCACAATACCTTAATGTTATCACGTTAGATATTTTTTTAATTTCCTACCAAATAATGAAAATATCGCCAAGCTAGGTTCATTTCTGGAAATATTTTTTCCGCTCCATATTTGGCCATTTATTTTACAAACTCGCTAAGCTTAGCGATTTTTGTTGCAACTTTTGAGGGAGGCACACGACCGCCGTCGAGCCACTAGCTAGTTAGGATGATACTGTGTTTAAAATAGCTGACTGTCTGTAAGCTGCCATTGACCGTAATGTATTTTAATTCGTTTGATTGACCCTGTATAAAAACTATAAATGATTCAGTCACTGTTTTCGATAGAGAGCTTTATCTTGTAGTCCTAACAACATACATCAATTTTGTTTCCTTTAAAATAGCCTAATGTCTGCCTAAAATACGTTTTAAAGAATGACTGCCTACGTATTGTACTGGAAATATTTTGGATAGTCCTATAGAAAAGCTATGCATGCTTCAGACATCCTTTTCAAAAGAGTACATGCTACAGTACATAAGAATAACATATATACATTTCGTAGTAATCGACGCATATTTACGACATGAGGAGGACGTATTATTGTATGTAGATAATCATTCTAGATAGACAAGCAGAAATGAAGCACTTTTCATCCTTGCTGGGAAATGCTAGAAAGGGAAACATCCATTTTAATGAACGTCAGTTCTGATAAGGGTAACGATTAAAATATGCTTTACTTACTTTATATGCATTGGTAGATCCAGAATAGAGGAGGGGGCATAGGGGCACAGGCCCCCCAGGCGAATTAAATTTACACTATAGAAGATTCGCTTGTTTTGTAAATTCTAGTGATTTTATAAGAAAATGCGACCAAAAAAATGTTTTGTGCCCCCATGCAGAATTTTTTTCTGGATCCGCTACTGTTTATATGTGTTAAAATGCAATATTCAATCGAACATATATTTTACCCGAGGACATTTAGTTAAAGACTTGACATTGTTTCAAAGAGATTGTTTCTTTTATATGGTTCACAGAAGCATTTGCTGAACTCCTTCAGCTGAAATTCTCTATTTAGAAGCCACTTTGCTATTTAACAATGTCATTGGTTCGACAGTGGCCATCGAAAGCCATCACACGAGTATTGTAACCCGGTACATTCTTTTTGGATGAATTGTTACTTACAAAACCTTTTCTCAAAATCATTCAAGTGCCTCCCTTTCCACATCAAATGCTGATTTATTCGTTTCCCATACAATTGGGGATTTTGAGTAGGTAACATTCATTGCGCTAATGCTTCGAGTAAATCAAACAGAGAATTTCTTTTTAAGTATTTTATTACGTGCTTTATGTGTTTAGTGTTCATTACCACATTGAATTGAAAGTTGAATCATTTGCAATTTGGTAATTTGCCTCAGGGCGTTTCATTACAAAAATATTCTCTTAAAATCAAATTTTGGATATACAGAACTACCCAATAAAGTGATTTAAGGTACATGACAGGTTTGTTTTAAATTTTAGAATGCAAACAAAACCAAATTATTCCTTCAGATTTATCTACGCACTTTTGTGGTCTCGATTTATTTTTCGTTATGTTGGAAAATGCATCGCAATCCATGTTTCGGCCCTATTTGTCTTTCTTGTTTCATGATGTTAAAAAGTGCCGCATAATCCATCCGTGAGACACGTTTGCTTTTCTTCTTTCATTATTTTGGAAAATGCGTCATAATCCCTCTATCGTCACTGTTTGACTTTCTTATTTTTTTATGCTAGAAAGAGAATTGCAATCCATGCTTCGACCATATTTCTCTCTCTGTGAGTTTTAAAAAGTGAACAAAGCACGCGCAAATAAGTTTAAAAAGTGATTCAACACAAAATCCGAGTGTGAAAAAAAATCACCTAAGTGCTGAAAACGGAACGCAAGCAGCAATTTTTGTTCCAGTTATGCTTTATGGTAAATAATCCTTGTAATTATGTACATAACATTTTATCTTAAAATCTCGTATTCATATTTTTATTTGCATATCAAGTACGAGTTAAATAAAGGAAAACACTGCCTACTGAAAAAACACTCAAAATACTGGTGTTAAACAATAAAGTAAATAAAAAACTTTGTAAAAAACACACATAAGATGTTATAGGTAAGTGGATACGCACGTTTCAACCAGGGGGGGTTAGGGGGGTCATAACCCCCCCCATGAGAAATTTTTGCCATACAAAATGTATATTCTTCACTACATTATCACACACACGTATACATATATATGAGTGTAGTAGTCGTAACCCCCGCCATGAAAAATTTCTGGCTACGCCCCTGCCTACACTGTTTCTGATACCCTTTTTCTGGGCTGAATACAATAGGAAAACAATAAGAGAATCTGTGTAGAAAGAATGTGTAGTCGGTCGACTCTCAGATGCATCAATGGAACGCCACGTCGAAATGCTCTGTTAATTAGTGAGTGGAATGGCCTTTGGCAGATGAGGAAGCGTGCTGTCGCCACAAAACATCTTCTGTTACAAAAAAAAGACCTTAAAATATTCCAGTATTAGTCATTTCATTGCCGCATTCGTCGCAGTTATTTTACAATAGTCTTCTGAAACTTCGAGAGAATTTAGAACTCTCTATATAATCAGTAAACGTTTATCAAGCCTGTAATTCTGAAATTCTTTTTCATACATATATATGCGCATTTATGTGTAAATAAAAGATGACAAAAGTACATTGTAAAATGTACAGTGCGTCTCCTTATTGTTACTGGTGAGAGGTAAAATCTATTTCTGATATTAAAGTAGGTAATTTTTAAATAATTTCTTAAGTTTCGTAACTTATGAAAATTATTAAAAAACAAGTATTAATTAAAACTTTTTTTCGTTTATTTAAAAGCCTTTTTGAAATGTGCAGTGTAAAGTTATGTAACGCTTTGAGAAACGAAATAGCTGTCCTAACATATTTGCTAAATTGCTTTCATGAAATATTCAGTAGATATTCTTTCCTAAAAATACTTGAGAAAAGGGATAAATATGATTTATCTTTCAATTCTACCACTCCTCCCCTTCTAGATCTCTTATATGTCATCTTTTGAAACAAGAGAAGATTTGGCATCCAAAATATATGCGAGATTTATTTCCTCGTAGACGTATATCTCAAGAAATTTAATGTGTGAGAGAAAGCTATCAGCAATGTTTCGCTATAAAAATTATATTTTGGTTTCAGTTGAGCTAAAATGCATGGTGCTGCAAAAGGAATATACAGTGCAGATTGAGACAGCTTTAATTCTGTTATTGAATGGGCTGGTAAAAAGACTTTTTTTTAATTCTGCATTGTTTTGAAATTATATAACTTGGTGCAAAATATTGTGATTCGCATTCTAAATGCGTCTCTGTATTATTTTTGTATTTCAGAGACTATTTAAATTCAATAGAGACATTTTACAGTTTCTTTGCACTTTATAAAATACATATACAGTATTCCAAACCAGAAAAGATTCTACAAGTCAGAATTCGAATTGAGAAAATTATTTAAAGCAGTACAGAGGCGATTTCTCGCTCATGCTTATAAATTATTATATAAAATTAACTAGCTGAAGTACCCGTATTTGATGAGTTAATATACAGGGTGTGCCACAATTCCCTCCTGTGTTTGGAAGGCATATAATTTTTATATAGTAGGGTAGGGCCCAGATGTGTGGAGTCAATATCTCTTCTGATATGCCACACAACCGAAACCCTACTATTTGGTTTGCTTTTAATTATAATCCACTGTTTGTGGCCCCTGAAGTTGGTGGCAGTGGTTATAATTTCCGTTCCATTCTATTTTCACAATAATTCTTGCACTTTATTTGGCTTAGCTTTTATGTTATTTTTATTTTTATTATTTTTTAATTTATTTATTATCTATTCAAAATATGGTTTCTAATTCTTGCTAATAGTTGTTATATTTTAATGCGAGGTATGTCTTATTTGTAGTAAGTTTTGTGTTTTACTTATTAGTTATATATATATATTACCAACACAGCAACAAAGTTGACTTTATTGGAGAAAGAAATGCTACAAGTTTTTTTTCACAAAAGTCCAATATGTGAACCTTTCGTGACAGCCACGGATTAATGCAATTTTGTCAGGAGTGGGGGTAGAGGGAGGGCAATTATTTTGTCGGTGGGGGAAATTAGTTAGAAGATTGAATATAGATCCATTTTATGGATGTAAAGTATTGTCTTTTACATTAATTTCTTTTTTCTCAATCGTGGCAGTAGTCTATAATCCGTCCATGTTTTGAGGTGCGGCAGATATCAAGTCTAAAGACAAATTCCTCCCACACTCACACACTCGTTTTAACCTGGTAACAAATGCAGTTGTGATCCTTTGGCGTAAATTTTGTCTTTGCCGCGAACGCACGATCTTTTACGTAACCTGGAATTAGGTCCAGAGAGCGAGGTGGCCACGGAAGAAGGCGATTGTCGTCGGCAGAACCTCATTCTATCAAACGACGAGGAAGCCCGTTATTTGTGGAACAAAACTCACAATGTTCCTTTTTTGGAGAAGACTTTACTGGAGAAAGAAACAATTTAAGTTTTGCCTTTCTTGGAGTACAAACAAACTGCCCCCCACACCCCAACCTCCGACAAAATTGCATTAATATACGTCGCTGTCACGAAAGGTTTACATGTTGGACTTTTATGAAACAAAACTGTTAATGTTTCTCTATCCAATAAAGTCATCTTTGTTTCTGTATTGGTAATATATATTTTTTAGAAGCCTTCCAAACCCGAGAGGGAATTGTGACACACCCTGTATTATGCATAGTTTCAAGAAGCGACACCTTTCGTTTGCATTGTACGAGTATAAAGAATGAAATTGGCATACAGGTTGAAGTGTAAAAAGCAAATAATGTCTATTGTTAAAAGAGTACAGGTTATTGAGAGTATCAAACTGATGAGTCAAATTTTCACTAGAGGAAACATTTTATTTTCAAAATTTACGTTTTCTTTTAGTGAAATGAATTTTTAACGTTAAGAGGTCATTTAAAGAAGCAGATGCCAGTCAGAACATTAAATTGATAAAAAAAAAATTAAAAAATACAGTGAATTCCGTTTTAACAAAGACCAAGGGATCAAAGAAATCCTTTTGTTCTAACGAAATTCCGCTGTCTAGATAATGTAGTGTGATTTGGGGGATTACCAAAGTCTTCGCTAGAGCGAGATTTTCACTGTAACGGACTTCACTAAAACGGTATCAAGATAGTTCCGTAAAAAATTATGAAAGTGGCTATTTTTATTATTTTTTATCCATTTTCTCACTAACGATAGAAATTCAAATTCTATTTCAAAAATCATCTTTTAACTATATCTGCTAATTTTTCCAATTCAACATTGATAAAATTTAATTTTACAATAAATTTTTAATTTGATGCTCTCAATTGCGAACATTGGCCTGTAAAAAGTTAAAAATGTGTTCTACTTAATAAATCTGTAGATTTA
The DNA here is from genome assembly GCA_038373885.1 of Cheiracanthium punctorium. Classification (NCBI taxonomy): domain Eukaryota; kingdom Metazoa; phylum Arthropoda; class Arachnida; order Araneae; family Cheiracanthiidae; genus Cheiracanthium; species Cheiracanthium punctorium. The sequence goes on from JAWZYV010002198.1 coordinate 407,596, forward strand.
GCTGAACGATTCAACATATTTGCTGTCTGTATTCGGGAGAGAGAAAAAAGAGGTTTTATAAAAATATTAAATAAAGAGTTAGGTGAAAATGAAAATGAAAATTTCATAAATTGTCATTTTTAATTTCAAGAAAGTCATTCTGGCGATTACAGAATATGATGAAAACTGCCACATAGAATGGTTAGGCACGATGATTAATGAACGAAAAGGTAGTGAAGAGAAAGAAATGGAATCGAGGAAATGTGAGTAGGTTTCACTATATTATTAAATAACTATTAACTATAACATTTTATAAAAATTGCATTAAAACAATGTCAAAAATATTTAATTAAAGTTAAGCAACTATTGGTCATCTCATGAAAACATATTGCAATATTAATGTCTTTTTTAATGTGTGTGTGTGAGTAAAATACGTATATTTTGAGAAGGGTAACTATATCTTTCATATTTTTATTTTCAAGCATACTACATTCAGATGAATAGAGAACTAAACTTGTTCTATTTTATCATTTGAATTGTCACGCGTGCCTCAAAACTCGAGTATTCAGAGGACACGAGCTTCAAATGAAATTCGTTGAAATGTGTATCGTTAAATATTTCCGAACCGAATGACATTTCTCTGATTATGGCGTGCTCCCATTTGACTGCAGTGATTTATGAAAATAACATTTCATCTCAGTTTCTGTACAGCTCAACTTAGTATTAAACATCATAGAACTACTTAAATTTCTGAAATGCGAATATCTAATACTGATTTTAACTTTCCATGCTTCAATTTCTGCTTAAATGAACATTTCCTCTTGTTTTCCTCTAAGATTTCACGGAAATGTTCTTTAGAATTTATTGTATATCAACGTTCAGTCAGTTCAACATATCATTATCTAAACAAATTGGAGCTTATTCTGCTGAAAATAAAATGTGGTATTCATTGTTTAAAACTAATGTAGAATAGAGCTTTGTGTTGAAAACTTAGGCCACTTTAAACAAATATTCTCAATTTACGAATAAGTAAAAAATACGTTCTGTTAATTTACTAGCTACTTTGCTTAAACATTTTACAATGTTTAATTAAATCAACAAAATACAATGACTCGATTTATTAAATAACGATTTATTTTTTAAATAACTCTAAGTAGGTAAAGAATATATTTACTTTACAAAGTTTTAATGCTTTTGTAATTTAAACGAATTTCTTTGAGGTCTTTTAATGTGAGAACAAACTATGAAAATTTAAAATTAAACCTAAAATAAAAATGCTAAACATCAGTATTTAAAACATGTTTGCGTTTTCGTTGGCGTAAAAATTTGATCTCAACCATCTTCCAAAAATTGGCTATATACTAACAAAATGTTAAAAAAGAAGCATTTTAGGGGGAAATTCTACTTGTTACCCTCCTTAATCTTGAAATTTTTATTTTAGCTACATATTTTATGAAGGTTTCTACTAAAATTTTCAAAGTAAAACTTCACGAAAAAATGGTATTTGCTCATTTTCAATTAATTGAGTGGTTTCAGTTTGCACTGCTTTCCAAGAGGGTTTTAAATAACGAAAATAACGATTACTGAAAAAGTTAGTTCTAGAAACTGATACTAGCGATTGAACTGTTCATAGAAACTGAGCCATAATGTGTAACAGATTGAAGTTATCATACAATATTAAAATAAAATAAAGAGAAATATGGTGTTTTAGAGAGTAGCACATATATAACGTTAACAAAGTAAGCGTTCCAGTCTGGTGTAGGAAAAGTTCCTTAATGCAGTATGATCACATCCTAGAAGCAATCCGGCATATGTAGCTTAGTGTGATACTGTCAGTTATGTGATGTAAGAGTTTTCTGGGAAGCCATTGCACTTGTAAAACATGGAAAGGGTCTAATCAAGAAGACTAAGAGCATAAGGAAGTCTTCCTTAAGATCCCTAACATGCTCGGTAAAATTTTAAGTTCGGTGATCGAACTAGACATTTCATGCACTGAAATTAATATTTTCTGTTCGGTTAAGTGTTTCTGTCCGGCAAGAGAAAATCATTACTTATTGCACTGGAATAAGTACACACATAAGCACCAAGAACGTCATGCTTATAGAGGTAAAAGTGGAGAATCAATCACGGTTTCAAGTGGTGAGATAGGAAGGTCTGTGCATCCGGATCACACAAACACAAACGAGGAATCCTCCACAGAAGCATAGAAGCCGTTGACACTAATTTTCCAGTGGCTCTAGGGGAGGTTCTAAGAGGGGATGAGGTTGCAGATCTATTCCTTCATGCACATAACCACAAATATCGGTCATTTGCACTTGACTTAGTCTTGGTCGACCCTGGCTGAACTTTCCAGATCCTGACTCAATGTTTTAAAAATCTCAGAAAAATTTATGCACAGAAGGACTCAAATTTACCCGTATGGCTACCTCTGTCTGACTTCGTATAGCCTCTAGTTTCCTAATGCCTCTAAATCGCAGTTCTGCTGACAAATGATGCCTCGAGATCATTGTACAGAATTAGCTATCTCAGTTTTTTACCTCACTCTGACCGAGATGTCTTAGTCTGTAACATCCATTTTTATGATCTTCACAGATAACGTCATCGAAATGCAGAGTTTCTAATTTGTACATTGCAGTGTTACTTATTATTCTTACATGCAAATTTCATACGAATTAGTTTTTTTTTCACGAATTAATGCTATTTTAGTGATTTTTCCATAGTTTTTAATCGGTGTGTGTCACTGTTAATTAAACATCTTTTGCGCTGTATAATTACTGTTACTTATTTACAGGTTGTATAGTGCACTGTATTTTTAACCTGTGGTTCACACGTTACCACGGACGACGCTTATACAAAAAACCTGTTATTGCAGTCCTTATGACGATTTTAATAGGGAACATATTAAAGTGCTTCTTAATTAAAAAAGTTTTTGAAGAATTTTAGATAAAGGAATAAATAAGTGTTGCATGATAGTTTTCTTTTTGTCATCAAGTTTCTTGCATTTTTCAATGGACCACATGGTATTCGAGCAGTCATATATCCTAAGGGATTCCATCACTTTAAAGGTGAAACACATTGACCAACTTCATGGGTGGAATTTCTGTTAGGCAAGCCTTCAAAAATTGGAAAAATTTATTATTCTTCAACACAGATTAGAGTAATTTTGTTGCCCCTATTCTTGACCGGTTATATTTGAATGTCACGTGAATTCAGTGTATCCACTGTAGAATCATCGTTTGCACAACTAACTAGTGTGTGTTTTATTTAAATAAATAATATAACTAGAATATTTTAAATGATATTGCATTGCACCTTTGAAGACCATAAGCCTAACAAATATCATCAAACTACATTAACCCTCTAATGTCCGAGGTGGCATATATTCTACCATCCTTTAAACGCTATTTTTTACGGAAAACGTTTCGAAATGTAATTTTGAAATCAATAAACCATTAATTGTATCTTTAATTAACGATAATAGTAGTTCGGGTCCGCAGGGGTCTGCATTAATGGATGAAAAATGTTTTAGAAGCAACATGGATGAAATCAACAAGGAAAACTTGTTTCTAAATGGTAAGTTTTTCCACTATTTTTATAATATTTAATATGAAGAAAAATTAATAATTGGCAGCTATATGTAAGAAAGTATTTGCTTTTTCACATATAAGTTTCACAAGTTTCAAGTATAATGTTTAGAAGAGTTTTAAAATCCTGGTAGCATACGCACTACCATTGAAAAAACATAAAATGTAACATTTTCCCCAATTTTGTATTATATTTACGTTATAAAAACACCATTTGAATGAATAAATATAGTTTTTAGTGAGCATTAGAGGGTTAAAACGTTTCGTCTAGAAAATGCTTTTTTCTCGTAGTTCATTCTGCTGTACACTAATTCCTAAAGTTTCATTAAATGGAATCTCTACTTTGGTGTTTGAAGCCTACACATCCTAACAATAACAATAGACCTAAACTGTGTTTCTCTAAGAATCTCTAAATAGAGAAATAATCTTTAGTTTCCTCTTTCCGAACACCTTTTATTACCTCCAAGCGATTCGGAATCCCTAACCTCAAACAAACTTTAATTTCATCCCCAACAAGTATCTAAATATATCCAATTTTCGAATTATTTGCAATTTGCGATCTCTAGCTCGGGTAATATGCAACTCAGTTTTCGCATGCTGATTTCTTTTCAGCGCATAATTGAGCGAAATCTGCTAATCTAAAATCCAATTTCCTATAACCGGGCTTCTCAGCTTTGATTTGTTTGGAAGACTGGTGGAACTTTCTAAGTACTGAAATTAGCTATCTGTCGTGGAAATATTTCTGTAAATCCTTTTCGGGGGAGAGAGCAGTGTCAATCAGACGGAAAATTCATTATAGGAGTTTCGACAGAAGTAACGCGCTAATTCTATTCGCTGGAAATTTCTGTTTATTCATAGTTTGGGAAGTTGTTAATTGTTTAACTGAGTTCTCCTTGCGATACATTATTGGAATAAGATGATTGTTCGGCGATGTTGCAGTGATGTTGGGTAATGGACATTTGTTGGAGGTATTGAAAAGAGGCTCCTAGAACAGTGCATCGACAGAATTAAGACACACGCTGCCCGATAAAGTGAATGCAGGGGAAAGGTTTTGATCGGTGTTGTGTAACATTTTTGAAATCTGCATAATTCGTGAAAAAATAGTACGCACAGCTTAAAACGCTTCTGACAAACCTTTATTTTAAGAGGGAAATATTGTTAAAGGTGTAAAATGATGCAGCTTTTTGTCGTTGTGGAACAAACATTTGCTATGCGCAAAAAAGTTTATTTATTATTACCAGTTTTTATTAGCAGTTATTATCTGATAACATTCCGGCTGGCTGATTCCCATGGCACATTTTTTGAACGATCACAGCTCACCGTATAATGCTTAGAGTCACAGAGAGGTCCTTTCATACGAAAATTTTGGTTTGTAAACTAGTCATGATCAGTGATGTAAAATACCCGGGTATTTATTTTCAAGGGTAAATACCCGGGTATATACCCAAAATGGGTATTTACCTGGGTATTTATTTTTGAATTAACACTATTGTTTAAAAAAAGCTTGTATTGGTGGGTAAGGATATTCTCTCTCCTCTCTCTCACACACACACACATATATAAAGTATAAAGTTAAAAAAAAAAAGAAAGAAAGAAAAAAGAAAAACGAGAAACTTAGGAACCCTTTACAACTTTTTAATTTCATAAAACTTCAAAAAATATAATTATGAAAAGAAGCTATATGATACATGTTGAATAAAATACTTGATTAAATATAGCCTATAAATATAACTGTTGGAATAAAATTCTAAATAGGAATAATAATAAGGAGCAGTGTATTTGACAATTTTAAAAAAAGGAGAGAAATTCAACTATACTAAATATATACAGACAGTAAAAATTACGAAATCTGAGAAAAGTGAATTACGAATCTGAATCTCCGGAGACCGAAAATCGAATTTGTAATTCTGAAAAATTCGTTCAACGGAAATTTTATTATAAAAAAAAATTGGTATTAATGATTATTTTTAATAGAAATATTTTGTTCATCCATCTGAAATATTCATAAAAGTTTAAATTTACCGTAAAAAATATGTTTTTAAAACTATTACTTATAACTACTAGTTTTGTAACTATTTGCATGTAATTTTTATTTTAGTGATCATTATAAATCAATCATAAGATACATATAATCCCCTCTCCCCTACAATAACAAACCATAATAAACTATCACAGTTTAAAAATTAATAAACATAAAATTAGCTCTGGGATATAATAGTAAACTTAAAATGGGCTATGAGGTATATTAATCAATGTAACGCATTAAAAATATTGCCAAAGCTGTCACTTGCACGAAACAATTTAAGGACTACCATAAAACATCCTTCATTATTAAAGTTAGTGAAAAAAATGCGGGATGACTGATAAAATAGTTTCTGCTTAATAATAATAATGATAATAAAACACTACAAAAATATTCATAATGAAGTCAAATTTAAAATTAAAAACTTTGTATTAAAAAAAGGAACAATAACAGAAATCTAATTGGTATTAATCATAAATGTTGTTAAGAACAGTTATTCCATTCTAAGTTGAAAATACCCAGTTTTTCGGTATTTACCCAGGCCTTGGGTAAATACCCAAAAAAAATTTACCTACCCAGTGGGTATTTACCCACCCCACATCACTGGTCATAATAGTGAAAATGTCAAAATCTCAAAAAAGAGTATATAGCAAATATTCATTTGACACAGCGATTTGTTAATTTCAGGCTACTACAAAGTGAGGCAAGAAAGAAATTTCGCATTATTTGGCACTATTTTTATTTTTTTCCTCAATTTTTCAGTACACTGTAACATTTAATCTTACTTAACAAAAAAGCAGCCTATTGAACCAGAGTGCAATGTTTGAAAATATTAATATTGTTTGTTAGTACAGAGTGTGTTTTTTCAATAAATGTAATTTTACAAGCATAAGATGGCCATTAAACGATTATTAAGAGAATTTGTGATATTTGGGCATAAAGCTTCAGCTGGTATTTTTAGTTTCGTGCTGTTAGCTTGTTCTTTAAAAAAATAACATTCCTAAAAAATTAACATTTTTATCTACATAAGGTTAATATTAATAAAAATCTGGTTTGTTTGTTTTTTTTAACTTTTACTAGAAATTTTTAAGATGCGCAAGCACAGCTAGCTGTGTCCGAAAGCTTCTTTAGATTTGTGGCACCAGATGGGCTGTTTGATTGACCGCCATGTTATTGTATTTAAATGGCTCGATGGCAACGGCTGCACTTTTTAGCGTTGGGACCATTTAATCATACTTTTGCGACTAGAAATGAAAGCTCAGAAATAAGGTAGTTTCGAGGCGCAACCACCGCGCGTCAATAGATTTAACGTTTAACTATTACCCGTATGATAATAATTAATTATCAAAATTAAAGAAACTTATATTAAGTTGGTTTTTTACGGTTGCAAATGTTCGATGTGAAACCCTTTTATTACTCGACAAACAAACGGACTTGATTACAGATTGATATTGCTCTAATCTGTAATCATGTTCGTTCCACGCATTTTGTAGTACCACACAGCTAACAGTGCCTGATACTGTGCAAATGCTAATTATGAATCAGCACCGATGCCGAAAACACTGCAAGAAATTAAGTAACGCATTTAAGCAGTATTAGAAACCGCGTACAGCGTGCTAAAAAAAAAAAGAAAACAAAAAAAAAAAAAAAAAAGTTGGTATATTTTCTTTAATTTCTTATTGTGTAACAGTTAAGTTTTTTTTTTTTTTTTCCAATGGCCGGCCGCTGCCTTAAAGGCTTTGTCCACAACAGGCGGGAGTTGTTGGCCACTTTATCATGGAGGCACATAGTAGGTGGACCAACGTCGCCCCCTACGAAGGAACTGACACAATGACAACCACGCCCAGTCGAGGATTGAACCCCGACGGCCAGGAGTTGAACCCGAAAACGTAGTACGGTGCTTTACCCAGCATACAATCCGGTCGGCTGTAACAGTTAAGTTAGTTATGTATTAATTTCCTGAAATAGTTTCGAAAATGTATACAGTTAAAATCCGGCCATTAACTTGTATGAATAATGTATAACCCTTAAACTGCATGGGAATAGCTGTGTGGATAAGATACTGAACATCGGAGGATGGCTTAAGAACGCAGGTCCAGGGTTCTGTTCTCTCGCACGGCTATCGATGTAAATGTCTAGAGTTTCGGTCGGTTTTTCTCCAGATATAACGTGAATACGTGTTAGATCTCCCCCCCCCCCAACCTACACAAATAGCCAAAACAGAGGGGAAAACAAACCCAACCTTTAAATATTAATCAACAAACAATTTCATTACAGCATGTACATTTCATATCTTTTGCAATCATTCCACCTCACAGATTACTGCATAATGCAACTGCAATTCGCAACACGACAAAACATGTCTCGATAAAAACAGTTATTGTTCTCTCTAATTCTAGAAATAACAATTATAACCAATAAAAATAATCCCCAGCTGTATTAGCTCCGAAGAGTGTTCCCCTTTCAATTCCTAAAGGCTTAATCCGATTCTCAATAAATGTCTACCTGTGCGTGTTTCGCAAGGCATTTATGCTCCGACAAACAACGCAGCGGAATTGAAACTGCTTCTCGAAAATTCCTAATCGTATCTAATTTCATGGTTACGTAAGATACGGATAAATTCCTACTTCCCACAAATGAACGGAAACGGGAAACTTTTGGAATTCTTTTTAAAATACGGATATTCTCAGATGAATGAAATGGTATTTTAATACTGAATGTCTGAAGGATTCAACCTTTCATTAACTTGTGGCTTAGATGCACAAAAATCCATCCAGAAAAGCGAGATTAGTTTTATATTGAATTTTGTCTCTTATTTTGGAGGAAAGTAGTACCTCCAGTAAAAATTATTTTATAATGTGCATATAAATATAAATACGTAAATAAAGACTATGTAGTTTCACCCAGAGCAGATACCCAGGCCTTCGAATATCTTCCTCCAGCACCCACAAGTCGAGAGAAAGAAGTTAAGTGACCTCTTTTGGTTTATTTTTTAGAATAGGCCCCCTATTAATGATGTACAACAATTAATATACTCAATAACAATTACTGACATGCATATAAATAGGGGCCTTGATACCGTACATTTAAATTTCTGTGGCCGTCAAACTCAAAGAGGTTATGCATAATAGTGCTATTGTTATTGCATGTGATTAACATTTCTGCAAACTTTTATTTTTTAAATTTGCAAATTAAATCGGTATACCGGGTGATTCAGAATAGATGTTGAAGCCATTATCTTTCGAACCGTAAGTGATCCAAACATACTTTCAATGAGAAAAGTTCGTCAAATAAAGAGCAACTTTCAGGTATGGCAATAAAGGCTGTATACATATTAAAATAAGAAATTTAATTTTTCTACGGTCCTTACTTTCGTATCACTTTATATTTGGGGAAATGCCGACCGAGTTGTATGGTGGATAAAGCACCGCACTCCGGTTTCGGGTTCAACTCCCGGCGGCCGAGGTTCGATCCCCGACTGGGCGTGGCTGTCATTGTGTCCGTCCCTTCATAGAGGGTCACGCTGGCTGCTCACTGGATGCCCCCATAATAAAATGGCCACACTTTCGGGCAGTTGTATGGGACAATGCCTAATCGGTAAGTTCCCGCCCGTAGAAAAAAAAAAAAAAAAGAATATTTAGGGAAATCTTGATCGGTATCTAAAAATATAAGTATACAAAATCCCATATCACTAAGTAAAATAGTAACTGAGATATTTAATTCTAAAATTGACGACTTACACCAACCACTTTACTTGCTGAGTTGGCATCCGTTTTCAGACGATAAAATCTTTAATTTTGGAGACAGCTGATAAAAGTTAAATGATGGTCCCTTTGTTGGAAAATGGGAATGAAATACATGCAAACGCATGAAATGAATATGTACAATTTTAACAGATCTGATAGGTACTGCATTATGAAGTTACCGATAATTTAGCCTTTTAGGGGGTCATCCACTAATTACTTCATGCTTCTAGGGAAGGAATTTCAAAGTGCAATTGAGAATGACAAAATAATGGTATGAGTTGACTTTCATTAGAAACTGCCAAACATGCATTGCATTATAGGAAAACTCTAGGTAAAATCGGATATCTAGGAGTCAAATATGAACGTAATTAGTGGATGACCCCCCCTAAAAGACTAAACTCTTGAGAACTTCATAATGCAGTACCTGTCAGTTCAGATAAAATTATACCTATTCATTTGACGCATTTCATTTCCATTTTTCAACAAAGGAATCGTCATTTAACTTTTATCAACTGGTTCTCCTAAAGATAGCCCTACAGGTCCACCGATCAACTAACTGCCCTCCCCCCCCCCCACTCCCGACAAAATTGCATTAATCCGACTCTGTTACGAAAGGTTCACATATTGGACTTTTGTGAAATAAAACTTGTAACATTTCTTTCTCCAACAAAGTTAACTTTGTTGCTGCATTGGTAATATACAATATAAGCCTTCCAAACTCGGTAGAGAATTGTGACACACTCTGTAAATATAAATAAAACGTAATATTGATGAAACTTCTCATTTAAAGCGCTGTGTGAAATGGAACACTATCTTGGGTTGTTTAAAAGATGTATTCTTTATAATTCAGGATATTCATTTATGATCATCGTGTATATTAAAGATGAAATTCTTGTGTTCTTAACTTTTATAAATCGGAAATAAATATGAAGACTAACTGCTTCTGAGAAATTCCAACACTGTACATTTTTTGACTGGAATATTACTTAAACACAGTATATTTGTATGCGAATCTGGAAACATGTTAAGAAAGGCAGGCTAAAGAGAATTTTATTTAAAAAAATAATTGAATTTCAGAACGTATCTAGGCAGGCATTATTTGCTATGTTTACTTTCACTTGTGCGGAAAATTCAAAACATTCTTGAGTTCAAATCAGCGTGAAATTGACGAAATTTATATGCGGTTGCGTCTTGCTTATCTGTCTGCTAAAAGAGAACAGAGAAATGTTAGGAATGACAAAGAAGCAATGCAGTTCTTGAAATTTGGGGTTTTAGAATTGAAATAAATTCTGCAATGGCTTAACAGTTAGCAATGTTTAAAATGCAGGAAACTTATTGGGGAACAATCATGCAACATGCTTAAGCTACTATTTCAGAGAATTGTGTAGGCTCGTATATAGGGCGAGTATAAAACAATGGGAAACTATTTTAAGAGGTTTACATTTCATTTTAAACATGATTTAAAATGGACATGGTTACTTTTTTCTATAGTTCTTAAGACTATAAAAATGGGGGAGGGGGGAATAGAACATTAACTCAAGGGCGCTTTCAAAATACTCGGAAATTTGTTCAGTGCTAGATATTTTTCATTTTATTTCTTTCGCATGTGTAGTGTCATATCCTCTTACTTGCTGCATATCAGATTATCGGAAATCGCACATGCACACTAGCGTATGTCCCAGCTCGGAGCAGTTCTATAGTGTCGGATTTTTTTAAACACCTTTTCTTTATTACTATTATGGCGATTCCCATCCTTGAGTTTTGATCCATGAGAACAATAATCGTCATTTTCCGTGTCGAAGATTCTCATACATCACGATTTCTGTCGATAGTACCAGATGTCGCTGCATCTATCTGATAAGAGGAAAATGCGTAAAATAAATAAAAACTTTGTGAAAAAAGCACACATAAAATGTTACTTATAAGAAGTTATGATCGTTTCGATCAAAAAATTCTCTCGGTCTTCGTCAGACAAGCCCTTCGACTCGTTGAGCAGAGGGAACTAATGCAACCCTTGTAGCACAACTAGCTCAAAAAACGTTTAAATTACGTTGGAAAGAAGTTTTTTGACGTTAAAAAAGTCTTTTAAACGTTATTTGGACTAATTGTACTACTAGGGAAGGAAACTGCGTTAGTTCGCATGTGCAGTTCTCGATAATTTTGAAGAATTGTTCCGCATACACAAAGGAATTAAATGATAAATGGATGCAATAGCCTTACCATGAGACTGTCTTAATGTTTCCGTATTTATCTATTCTTATTTTCGTAATCTTATGAACTTTAAAAATTACTTTCGTTTTTTCAACGACTTTGGTAGAAACAACGTATACTGTTGCTATAGTAACTAAATCTTAATGTTAAATTGGAAATGAAATTTAATTACTCTTTGATATCATTTTTACGTCCTGCGTTTGAAAGTGTAAATGCTAAATTTTGATGAAAACAATTATGCCACGATCAAGATAATGGATACAAATGCGAATATATAAAGTATTTAGGTGAAAAAAAAATTCTGATATATTTATTTATTATCCCCATACCGGTAGGAAGAACGGGTACATTAGATATATTTCAGAACCATAGTCTTAAAAAAAATTTAGCTGCCATATAAGGCACAAAGCTAATAAATTTTATTGCTTGTAAATCATACTTCGCTTCTAAAATATATGAAACAGAAAGCATCAATCCACTCAGTTTTAAATCTTCAAAATGAAAAGGCAAGGAAAAGAAGTCTGCAGAAAGTAAATCAAAACTTTGCCTTCCTGAAAAATTTTATACTTCAGAAATAAAAACGCCGACTCACTGCATCACAGCAACTGAAGTACAGTAGAACTGTTTATGAAAGTGAATATTCCTTAAAATAAATGGCATTTAACGTGAATCTAAAAGTATGTTGAAAAATAATATAGAGAGCTCTATTTTGGAAAATAATTGAATTTCATATTGTATATCCATGAACCAGGCAGGTAATATTCGCTATACTCGCTTTCTTTAAGAAAAAAAGAAACCTTTAAGAACAAATCAGAGTGACATAGACAAATGTTCGACCGAATTTAACTTCTTTTCCCGTGGAATGAGAACGAAGAATATACAATACAAAGGATCACCGCGATTCTCGAAATGTAATATTTTAGAATTTAAATGGATGCTGCGAAGACTAATATTCGACATTGCTTATGCTGCATGAAAGTTTTAAGGGGATTAAAGTATTTTTTGAACATTGCTCATAGAATATAATTATGAAAGTTACTTAGTTGGTCACTAAGAGCTAATCGTGCTACATACACTTTTTCGACACAGATCATTAATTTATAAGCTTCAGTAGCCTATATGAGATTTTTTATTTTTGAAATCTACGAATGTTCCTAAAATTTACTTGAACAATGGATGTCCATAGACCTTAATATATTACACTGGTGTGCAAAAATTGAGAGCAAAGTGGGAAAACTTGAACTGAACAATTAGCAGCCACATTGGACAGAAAGACCAGTCAGAAGATTGAAGAAATTCAAGAATGGTAGGACACGCAGTTATTTGCATCGTTGGTACGAGGAGAGTGTTCAAAACCCCCTGAAGTATGCTGGCGGTGTTCCTCAGCGTGTGAGTGAAAGGGTTTAATGGAGTTCATCAAAGTCGAGTCATTGTGATAAAGTCAACAGACAATCGTGTAGAGATCACATCTGGATTATTTTGCCCTAGGTATAAATCAATGGGAAGTTGGTGGAAATTCGAAGTGTTATGAGTGCGGCCTGGGAGTTTCGAATCGTTCACGGTATCACGTCTCGAGGAAGCATTTCAAAAGATGGGGACAGCTCTCCGACAGTTTAGTGGTGGGCGCCCACGCGCAATTACGGCGACAGATGATTGATACATTTTTGAATAGGCTAGAAATCGCAGAAGACAGACACCTGGAGAAATCGGAAGACGCATGCAACAGACTACTGGACGATCGATATCTCGTTTTACCGTTGCCAGGAGGCTGCACATAGGTGGCCTATCTGCATGACCTCGAGTACTGTATATGCCATTAACACCTGCTCACCGGAGACTGCGTTCTCTTTTGGGCCAGAAACTCAAAAATTGGACAGATCAGCAATGGGGTCGAATACTCTTTACGCATGATGCTTTATCCCAACTGGTTATTCTAGACGCTTATCTAGAGAGATCGAGAAACGTGTCACCATTCTTCTAACATCATCGGAAGGAACACATTTGGAAGTCGTGGAATTCTTGTTCAGGAAAGCATAATATTACACAGCTGTACTGACCTTCTATCTTCCAAGAAGATTCAGTCACTGGTACACGGTATCGCGCTCAGATTTTACTTCCTTACGTGCGTCTTTTCAGGGTGCTGATTCTTCAGTTCCTCTTCATGAACAACAACGTTACACCTCATCACCCACAGACGGTCACAAAGCTGTGAGGATCTACAACGCTTGGGTTAGCCCACAAGGTCCCCGTATCTACATCTAATCGAACACGCGTGGGAAAGTTTCAGGAGATGCTTGGAAGCTCGTCACCAGACTCCACGAATGATTCCGCAGTTACGATATATGTATACGTTACGAGAGGAATATAATACAATCCTTCAAGAACTTCTTCCCAATCTCTTATTCAACATGCGCATTTCCTGCATTGCTATCAGAAGGGATCATATCCCAAACAAAAAACTAAATTTTTCTTACCAGTCACTGCCCATGAGCATTTTTCTCGAAGAGCGTACTTTGAGAACAAGTACACTTTGAGAAGAGTGTACTTGTACTTTCTCGAAGAGTGTACTTTGCAATAAAGGTTTTTAAAAAATACTCTAAACTGACTTAGCAATAAAGTCTGAAAAAAAATTGAATTCCTTAAATTCATTTTTTCTTTAAGCATTTCTTCAGTCTCTCCATATTCTTACGTGCTCATGATGCTAAGATACAATTTAATCGATTGTTACATTACGCTTCACACACACAAAAAACACAGTAATTTTTACACACCAGTGAAGAATTATAATGAATTCAGAACTATTCACTCTATGTAAATTTACAACATTTATAAAAGATATACTATATAGTATAAATCAATTGCACAGATAAATACTGTATCAGTCGAGACATGGTGATATGAACGCGTTAAATAATAAACAAATCTTATATACATATCACTATCAATGAATGCAATTTCCAGTTCCGCTTTGTTAGCAACTTTCTTCAATCAGAACGACGTCGAAGAGAAATTCATTTAAACTTCTAAGCATTACAAATAAAGTGGCAATCATACAGTCGCTTTATATAGTATATTATTCGTGTGAACAAATATAATATTCACCATTAGTTAACGTTAGTCGAAAATCGTCATTAGTTAACATCATAAAATACATCTAGACTAACTTGTATATTAGTTTGTGCCAGAAGTTTTGAGTGGTTAAATGTTTCCATTTGTAAACAGGTCTCGGAAACACAAGCTGGAGAACATTATGAATATCAAATTATACTATGTTTTTTAAAGCGTTTGGCTAATCCAAGAAACAACACCTGCTTATTCTTATGACCAAAAGTTGTGAATAAAAGTAAATTCAAAATTCACTGGTATACTGAATGAGCACATGTATTATAGTACAGATAATGCTCAACTAAGTTGTATTCAAAAATGAGTTATTTCAAAGCATTATCTTGTTTCCAAATTACCACAGCCACTAAATTTGTGTACTTTTAAAATGCACAGAATATTACTATCCAAATTTATATTTTTAAAATGGGAGTACACTGTAAACTACATTGTTTCCTAAAGGTATGGCTGCACTTTCAAACATGAATTAAAAATTAAGAAATATTTTCACTTACGCTTTTCATGTTCTATATGGTAAATATCAAAGTATCTTTTCTTACTGCAAAACTATATGGATAAACTATATCCAACCCTTTGGCAACCCGTATTTCTCGACATACTGCTGAAGCAGGACACTCTTCACTTCTTACAGGACATTTCCTGACAGTCTGGTGCACGATTGGTCGGAGAGAACCGGCTTCTGGTGAAGGCACACCAATGTCACTTTTCTGATTCACCTCAAGAGGAATCAGTTTGAGCACTGGACGGAGAAATTCTCCACCTTTCATTCTGACTTTTACTAGTCGAATGTGACCATCTTTTGCAGGATACAGTTCTATCACTTTTGCCAAAGGCCACTCAAGTCGCTTGACATTCTCATTAGCGACTAGTACAATATCCCCAATTTCAAGAGGTTTCTGGTTTTTATAAGATTTTGAGTACTGACGTAAATGTCCCAAATATTCGGCACGAAACCTTTTTCTGAAATCCTCTTTGACTCTTTGTCTGTACGCATGTCTTTTATTCAGCGATGTTGCATCTAAATTATCAAGATCAGGAATTCCTGTTTCTCTAAGATCATGCAAGAACATAAAAGGAGTAAGTGGTGTTAAATCATTTACATCATTGGAAATATAAGTTAAAGGTCGTTGATTTATCACACTTTCTGTATCGCAAATAATAGTGTTCATCTCTTCCAAATTTAGTGAACTCCTTCCTAGGACTTTCCGTAGAACTCCTTTCACTATTCCTATCAAACTTTCCCACCACCCACCCCACCATGGGGCAGATGGGGGATTGAATTTCCAAACGATCTTTTGAGATCCATTGAATTGAGAAATGGTGTCCCAATCAATTTTCTTTAGTAAAGATTCAGCTCCTGAGAAATTAGTACCATTGTCACTGTATATTATTGCAGGTCGGCCCCGGCGGGCTATGAATCTTCTAAGAGTCTGCAAAAAATTGTCTGTCGATAAAGATGTAGCTAATTCTAAATGTACAGCTCGATAAACAGCGCACGTAAATATAACAATCCAAGCTTTTAGTCCATCTCTCAGAATTAATGGTCCTGCGTAATCTATCACGACGACTTCAAACACTGCGGCTTCCTTCACGCGGTCTTCGGGGAGAGGGGCCTCTATTATCGGTTTCGGCTGTAAATTAAATCTTCTACATCGCACACAATTTCTAATAACATTTCTTACTGTCTTCCGACATTTAAGAATCCAAAACTCCTCTCTCAAGTTGCTCATCAGGATCTGAACTCCTGCATGGCTTAATTTCAAGTGTCTAGTTCGAATAATCATTTCAACTACTGGATGACGTGAAGGCAATATTGCTGGATATCGAAAATCTTTGGTGTCATTTCTCATTAAAATCAGAGTCTTCACCTTCAAAATGCCTGATGAATCTATATAACACTGAAGTGATTTTAATTGTTTGTCTTCTGGTCCCGAAAATGCTTCCCTCTGTACGATTTTCAACAAGGAAGTTTCCGCTTTTTTTATTTCTTCTACTGTTAAAACTCCAGAAATTCGCTGACACTTTTCAACTTTGCAGTTGGTGATAAATCGATGAATCCAGGCTGTAACTCGAAGTAATTTATCGTAAGAAGAAAATCGGTTGTAATATTTCTCTCCTGGATTGTCCGTGTTAGCTGCGGCAATAACAGTCTTCCTTTTCTCAGAATTTATGATGTCGAAATCGGGAACTATATTAGATTGAGGCCATTTATCTGGTGGTCCATTTAACCATTCTGTACCTTCCCACCATCTTGATTTAGCCAAATTTTCTACACTGCAACCTCGTGAAGGTAGGTCAGATGCATTCAATGACCCTGGTACGTGGTGCCAGTCTTCAATATTGGACAAAGAGCGAATCTCTTGCACGCGGTTATAAACAAACGGAGTCCAGTTCTCACTTCTTTTTATCCAGTGCAAAGCATTTGAGGAGTCCGACCAAAAGAATCTTGGTATTTTTTCAATTCTTAGATCCTCACTCACACTTCGCGCCAATCGCGCTCCGATTGCACAGGCCATTAATTCAAGTCTTGGGATGGAAATAGTCTTCATTGGGGCAACTCGGCATCTTGCTTGAACTAGTTGACAGGTAGTTGAATTCTCAGTTTCACTTCTTAAAAACACACAACAAGCGTACGCTTTGACACTTGCATCGCAGAACACGTGCAAAGTTATACTTTTAGGTATTTCACCTTTAGGAGTAAGACAACGCGGAATTTCTATTTCCTTCAACATGGATATTTCTTTTTGCCACCGTTCGAATCTTTTAGCAATGGAAGGTGGAAGTTCCGCATCCCATGATACTTTCAACTGCCAACACTCTTGCAAGAGAATTTTTGGTCTCAACGTAACTGGGCAAGTAAAGCCGAGAGGATCAAAGATCTTATGGACAGCCGACAAAATTTTCCTTTTAGTTACTGGTGTATCATCTTCAACAATTTCTCGCAAATCAACAGTTAAAGAATCACTGTTTAATTTCCATTTTAGTCCCAGAACAGGAATGTTCTTTTCCTTCTCAAGCAAAAGGTCTTCAGAATATTGACTATTATAATTGTGCTCCCACCCTCGAAGTTCAAATTTAGCAGCGCTGAGAATTAATTTTGACTTTTCAATAAAATTCTCAAGCTCTTCTGGATCATTCACACTGGTAACACAATTATCCACGTAAAATGACTCTAACAACTTAGTTGCAGTTTTTGAAAAACTGGGAGGAACATTCTTCAGATGAAATCGAAGGGTTGCCCCCAAGAGATATGGAGAACAAGTCAGCCCGAAAACTACCCTTCGATGTTGGAAAACTCTAGGCTTGGCTGGATCTCCTTTCTCCCACCATAAAAATTTCAGATAGGGTCTATCCGATTCACTTATTCCAATCTGTAGAAAGGCTCTACGGATGTCTGCAATAACACCTATTTTCTGAAAACGAAATCTATTCATCAAGGCAGGAATGAGCTCGACGGTGTTAGGTCCTTTTTCTAAACAATCGTTGATCGAAGGTGAATTCTTCTCCCTGGCCGATCCATCAAAAACAGGTCGCACTCTTGTGGTGGAATTTTCTTTAACTACGGCTCTGTGAGGCAAGTAATGTTCACTCTCGTCAGAGGAATTCTTAGGAATTTCTTCTATGACTCCTTCTTGAATCCACTCTCTAAACATTTCTTCGTATGCCTCTAAATTTGCGCTCTTCTTCAATGAATCTATGCAACTTTTCAGCCTTCGTTCAGCAACATTTCTGCCACTGGGTAAAGGAGGATGGCCTTCTATCCACGGGAGGCTCACAACATATCTTCCATCACCATCAATTTTCACACTTTTATTAAAATGTTCTTCCGCTGCCTTCTTAAGTTCTTGTCGACTACCTTTCTCTCCTGGGTCTAAGATTCCTAGAGTATCAAGCCTCCATAAATCTGAAATTTTCGCATCATTAACGTGCAGCGACATAACACTTTTAGTGCTATCTGAAGACTCAAGTGCGTCTGTTTTCCCCATTAGGGTCCAACCAAGACGTGTTTCCATTAAAACCAATCCGCTTTTTAATTGTTCTATGTTTCCGGTATACAGTTTTCCAGCAATATCAGCTCCTACGAGCCCATGGATTTCGTCCGGAGAAAATTCATATAATAAATCTACTTCATCATTTAAATCCGAGAGAAAAATCTTGCGTTTCTTAATTTCCTGTAGAGATTCCCCTTTTGGTAGTTTTGCAATTTCAGAACAAATCTTTTCCTGGTTTAATACTTCAAATTTGCATCGATAATTATCAAAAAAGTCGCTTAGATAAACCCAATATTTTTTGTGTGTTTCCGTAGTCTCTATACCTCCAAATAAACTATGTGTCAAATTTTCCTCTGCAATGCATTCATATTCCATTGTCGCTATTGCGAAATTTGATAAATAAGACTTACTGCTACCTGAAGTTTCTACCCGCGTTTCAAATAGTTAGTCCTAGCCTTGCGGAAAGGTGGAAATGTCGCTTTCGCAACAACACCGCTGGATTTTTTCTTGTGAGGATATGTTTAACACATTGTTTATCAATCTAAAATTCGTGATATTGACGAATTGTAAAGTCGAATTACGACCACTCAGAGTTTTGACCCTGCAGAGCTTCATAGAACGTGGCTAGAAATCTTATATAGACTCGATGTGTTGCACACATCTAATGGTGCGCACATTGAAATCGTGCAAAGAAACTTTGCAAAAAGAAAAAAACTTTGATTCTATGGAACACGAGATATAGTTCACGATTATCGTTAATAGTTTCACGATTTTCCATAGTTCACGATTCTATGGAACACGAGAAACTGTACTGTAACATAACCATTAAACTGCACCTCCTGATTAAACACACCTCACCACTTAATAAACAAACTAGAATTTTGAAAAATCCTTCCCTCAAATAAACCTGAAATTCGAAAACGTGAAATTCAACGTTACCTTTTACAGGGCCATTTCCTTCTCCGTTACAGCGAAAATCTCAACATAGCGAAGATTTCTGTAATCCCACATCAAAATACAATATGGAAATACAATATCGGTATAACGAAATTTCGTTAGTGCGAAATGATTCCGGTGGTCCCTTGCACTTCATTAAAACGGCATTCGACTGTATTATGTTAAAGTATTTTTGAGATTAATGTTGACTCAAAAAAGAAATTCATTTAGATTAATATCAAAAATTATAATTACTATTTATTATAACTATTATGTAATATTTATTTTTTTTAATCTAAAATTTCTGGAATTATCAGCAGATGGCAGCACAAATCATAGGTGGGAAAATAGTTTCCCATCGATATTTAAAAATTAATGAAGTCGGTAGGAAGTATACTTATCACGGTCTTATAAAGGGTTTACTGTATTTTATCGCTGAGAAGAGAGCAGAGATTTTCGTTGTGTGGAAAAACCATGTGGATTCTCCAAACATCCGAACCCTTAGAATGCAAAATTTTTGACTACTGCATAGACCAATGGTTCACAACCTTTTTCTTTCCTGCAAACCCCTTCTAAAATTCCCCCCTTTTACTAAAGAGTAAGTACCCCTATAATCATTTTACGACTTGTCACCGTGTTAGAGAGGGGAGGGGCGCATTAACAGGATATGAAACTTCTTTTTCGCTTAACCCTTTAACGCACCGTGTTCCCGCTCTGGGTACACCAAACTCTGACGTTTTGACTGTTTCCAGTCACGAAGAATAGATTTGATTTCTATAAAAATAGTTGCGGGTGACGTAGCTCCTCGAGAATCCTTTACTTTTTAGTACGTCATTTCCCGTAAAAAAATTGTCACGGTTATTTTTAACAGCACTGACATCTGCTGAAAAATGGAAGAATGCGAGAACAGCTGGATAGATTGCACAATGCTGAAAAAGGGGCAGCCGTTGTCATAACTCGACTTAACTACCAGCAAGATGGTGGACGATCGAAACGTTCATCGCGTGCCACAGCCAGCTGCTTCAAAAAAGGGTCTCTAGATCTGTGGCACGCGATGAACGTTTCGATCGTCCACCATCTTGCTCGCACAGCCAGCTGCGTCAAAAAAGGGTCTCTAGATCTGTGGCACGCGATGAACGTTTCGATCGTCCACCATCTTGCTGGTAGTTAAGTCGAGTGATGGCAACGGCTGCCCTTTTTTCAGCATTGGGAAAGGGTTGCGCCTCAAAGTGTTAAATCCGGGTAGGCGCCCCCTTCGTTTTTTTTTTTTTTTTTTTTTACAACTTTCCGTCGAGTATGGAGGTGGCCCGCGAATTAATGGTATATTACCGTAATTGAATATCTTTGTTTATTTATAATTAATTTTTTAAAGTGTAGCCACGTTTTCCGGACACCCTATATATTATATTAAAGAAGCAGAAATGTTAGTATTTTAAAATATTATATTTAAAAAATAAATAAAAATTTATAACATTGTGATTTTTATCATAATAGCTATATTTTGGAAACTAGTAATAAGTTTTTAAAAATTTCAGATTTAATGCAAACTGAAAGCAAGTAGAAATAGAATATAAAGAGCTATATTTCGAAAATTGAATTTCACATCGCATCCAGGCAGGCATTATTCGCTGTGTTCGTTTTTCTTGCACAAATTTAAAATATCTTTAGGTTCAGGACAGCGTGAAATGGACACTTTTCACTACCC
The DNA here is from genome assembly GCA_038373885.1 of Cheiracanthium punctorium. NCBI lineage: Eukaryota > Metazoa > Arthropoda > Arachnida > Araneae > Cheiracanthiidae > Cheiracanthium > Cheiracanthium punctorium. The sequence goes on from JAWZYV010002198.1 coordinate 428,895, forward strand.
TGGTGCTCCTTTACTTATATCCCTATTGAAAGAGAACAGAGAAATTCCATGCATAATACTACAAAGGATCAGACCAATTCTGGGAATGCAGTATTTCTGACTTTACGGCAAAGGCTAAAATTCAGCAATGCTTATAATGTAGGGATGTTTTTCAATGGCATCGAAAATAAATAAGTTTGGTTATTATTTCTAAATATTATATACACGCATATTCGTTTGCTTTCTAGTCGTTTAAAGAAAACTTGTTCCTTATTGCATTCTCCCAAAAAATTATAATAATAAATTTTAAATGAAAACTTATAAAAATCAAAATTATTTTTCTTTTCTCTAACAGATTAATAAAAAAAAATCAGTATCTTTTCTAACTCTATGGGTAGAAAAGATTTTTAAAGTTCTGAGCATGAAAAGCGCCTGCTTTTCCGGTTTCACCCAATCGAACATCTCCGTTTTCACTCGTTCTTAACTATGCTGTGAAATCTAATTTAGTGAAGTTAAGCATGGTTCACTATGACATCATATGCATTCTTATAAAGCCATGTACAGACGCAGCTCCACAAACTCTTTTTGAGTATTCTGTCACAAATTTCGCACATCTTTCAACAGCCTCTGTTTCTACTGAGAATGTCTTAAACGTTATATCTCACACGCTTTAAGTCACTTTGGATTTGTGAACATAAATATTGAAATTCTTAGTTAGATGCATACATAATTAAAAATGGGACTAAAGGTTTTTGAATAGGCAAGCTTCTACTGATGAGAATATAACTCGGTATTGTTCACAGGAGAGATACGGCTTAATTCTCAAAGTTAACAATACAAGCATTAATTTTCACAAATTGCCAATATAGTATCTAGCAAAGTAATAAATATTCGTTTAATAAGAAATCTGACGAGTTTAACCAAAAGTGTTTGGGTAGCAGCTTGCAAATGCTTTATCGTATTTAACTGTATTTGTAACCAAACCCCTGATTTATGCAATTGGGGCATACATATCAGCTGTGATTGTGAGAAAAAATAATGCCTTCTTTTGAGCTAAGGTTTGTTTACTTCAATCAAAGGAACTTAATCAAAGGAACTTAATTATTTAGTAGAAGATGTTTAACTATGGATGATAAATCGAAATTTGATCTTTAACGCCCATGCTCACATTAAGATGTAATTTTCCCTCATTCTCTTTTCTGTGCATCCTACCCATCTTCTACTTTTCTTGTCTCTTTTCCTTGCTTTCCTCTTTATGTATTGTTTGGCGTTCTTACAGCTGATGAAGAATGGACATTTTGTTCAACCCGAAGTGTACGTCCTTCCTCTTTTCTGTATGTTTGTAACAAAGAATTTCAACTTTTATATTTACAAATCCAAAGTTACTCAAACTGTGTGGGGTGTAATATAAATGTTTGCGAAGCTGAGTCTAGAGATGGTTTTATTAGAATAACTATCCTGTCAACGTAAACCGAATTCACCCATAAATCAGATTTCAAGGTACTTTAACTAAAAACGAGTGAAGGCGGAAACATGATTATCTTGGATTTATGACTCTTCACACAAAATATTAGTTTTATCAATTAAAAGACAATATGCTTTTACAAATACCACTAATGGCCTCAAATAACAGTATTTAAAACATGTATTCAATAAATAAAACAACAAGAAAAAAGTGTAGATTAATATCTTTTACCTTAAACTGGAATCTACCATAGTATGCAAATTTTTATCAAAACCTCATTAATTTTGTAGGCAATATTCAACCAAAAGATATTGATGAATTCAAATAATGTTTAAGCATAATTTTTTGTAGTTCGAATGCATAAGAGTTTGAGCTACTACATTCAATACGAAGCAAATTTAAAATGTTTCAAAATTCCAGATAAACGTGAGTTTTCCATACTTCGGCAAACTTTAGCTCAGATGCGCGACCGGATGATATAAACCGATTTTATTTATTTTTGGCTATCTTTCTAGTCGTGAAATTCATAACTTGTTCACGGATTTACGACTTGAAAAAGAAATTGAATTTTTTTGGCCCACCCTACTGAATTGGCCCCCTTAACGAATTGCTCAATGAAATCCCACGAATTAAATTCACTAGAAGTATTTGCATATTTTGACAATATCGCATGCTTAAATGTGTCAATTCTGGTCTTAGTTTTTGATTTTGATACTTAATATTCAAAGATAATTCAATAAATGATAAAAGAATAGGATTAAGTCGTCAGTTTCAAACCAATACACATTCTCTCTGTTTCATATTTCACATATTCATTAAATTAAAGCCCGGTCATTGCACTACATAATCATTTCTATGCATTAAATGTGCATAATCAGCACTGATTTCGCGTAACAAATCTATATTCCTGTGCACCTAGCATCCAATAAACTATACAAGTGCATTAATAATTGAGGGTGATAGACTAAGCCTATAAACACACATTTACTGAAGCAGATTAAAATGGAATTTTAATTTCTATACAGACTAAGTTCATTGATTGTGATGCAAGCGCAGAAGTTTTGTGAAGTTCTGCTAATTCAAAGTGTTCCATGCTGAAAAGAATAAGTAATTCAATTGGTCAATGAAAGCGCATTGTATACTGGTGAATTGACTAGCATTTCGTTTGGAAATTCAGTGTGAAAACGATATTATCAATTCCTTTTACAATTCTAATGCGTTTAATCAAATACTTGTAACCGACAAAGATACGGTTTTACGTGTCCCTTTAATTGATTATATAAAATGAATATTAAATTGAGAAATTTTTGTGTATTCGCAGTAAACCCATAGCGACGTAAACATATTCAGAAGCAAACTTAATTTGAATAAAGCTAGAAATGTGTTTTGTAGAAAATAATGTATCTTTGACTGACTATACTAGAAATTCCATAAAGAAGTAGCCTAAGATTACTTGCATTTGTAAAAATGTTTGCCTGAACTTTTGTTTAATCCTGAAAACCATTAAAATAAATCTAATTATCGTTCATCTGCATGTCATCTCGTTTATATTTTGTTAGTTTCAGTAATCCCTACATAATCCTTTAACGTTGAATGGTTTCTGCGAGAAACCACCTTATTTTAGCATTTTCACTATTGATCGCAAAAATATGTAATCTTTAGTGAATAAATTTTCTGTTTCTGTTTTAAATGTAGTAAATTTTATTCCCACAAAAGTTTACAGAGGACAAAAGGAATTGTCAACCTTCACTTTTATAAACTTAGTTTTAATCGAAAAGTATCAATTATTTTCAAAGTAATGTCGGAATTTATTTAATTAGTACAAGCATCTGCAACAACTGGCGAATGTGACAAAAATGCTGTTACGTAAAAGGTTAGCTATTTGTATTTTATTACAAAGCAGTCTTAGATGATGTATTTTCGCAATAATTCAATGTTATTTCTATAATGAATAATAAATTCATAGTTGAAGCTTGAAGATATTTTAATTTCAGCAATTAGTAATACCAACGCTAGCGCACTGTTAACAACCAGTTGATATCACCTATTCTCCTGAGTAATTTATATATCTGGTGATGATGATGTCTTGTTTATACAGGATCCCAATCCTTAACAGTTCAGCAAAAATGGTAGAACAATCAAAAATATATTCCGCCATCAATTCTGTGTCAGGCCAGTTATTGCAGTTTCAGTAGGTTTTTCTGCCTTCTCAGTCAATTTCCAATTCTTTCTGATGGCCATTTCTAAGCCTGGCTAGTCGATCTCAGGTGAATTAAGATACTGGAGTGAAACTCATCATAGAACAAATGTGATTTTTTAAAAAAGAAAACAGACTTCAAATTACTTCATCATAACGAAAATTATTCCCTTTCGAAATTAGTATGGTTTGGCAAAATATCGCCAAATATAGAAGATATTACCGAGTTCAGTCACGGAGACTTGTTTTTTTTTAAGCCAAACTTGGCGATAAATCTCCAAAAGTGGCCAACTTTGTCGGTTTTTGACATATGCTAGTTCTAGCAAACCTTTCTCAGCTATACCATTATTATCATTGGAAATAGTAGGGATTGGCAAACTTTCGCCAAATATAGAAGATATTGCTCCTATATAGTTCCGTTTAGAGAAATTATTTTTGACACCAAAAGTGGTGAACCTTGTCAACTTTTATCGCCGTTTCTGGTAGCCCTTTAAGGAATGGTTTAAAAACACGATTTTTTTCCGATTTTTGTAATGATATCATCAGAACGTGGCCAAAATAATATGGGAGCACCCCTGAGCTGTCTCCTTTCTAATAAAAAAAGAATTTTTTAAATCGGTCCACGCTGTAAAAATTATCGCTGTACATACATAAATAAATAAATAAATATAAATATATATACGTATTGAACAGTACCTCCTCCTTTTGTGAAATCAGTAAAAAGAGTGTCATTATTTAAAGGGTTGAACTTCTGCTTTTGAAAGGTTTTCCCCCTGCTACCACGCAAAGGAAAACCAATGGAGACATTCCCCTATTCGCTACCTGGGTGCGCTCTCTCTCAGGAAAGGCTCCCTCGCCCTACTGGACTATCATTTCCAACGAATTTCCGCTGTCTATGTGCATAGCCATTTGCATAGTAATTATTATGATAAATCAGAAATATGTAAAGCAATTAGCGACAAACTACATAAAATTAACGATAACTTATAATAAGTATATAAAGTAATAAATATGGCGTAAAATAAATAAAATGTTTTTGTTTTAAAATTTAATGTTCTTAAATAAATAATTTAATTAAAATAATCTCTACTTATTATAAAAGAAGGTGTCTGTCTGTGTGTGTGTCTGTCGGCAGCGTTACGGACAAACGGCTACACCTAGAAACACCAAATTTGGTACTCGGGAAGATGTAAATATGTAGTTGTGCACCTCGAAGCGATTTTTTCAAAATTCGACCTATATTTTTTTTTATTTTATGTTTTATGCGATTTTTGGCATTTTTTCTCACCTAATTCGTAATAACGGCGGAAATTACGCTCGCAGCAAAACGGCATTTGTATCATCGGATAGAGGAAGAAATTTTCTTTTAAAAACAGTTTGTTCTGAATACGTAAAATGATTTACCGATTTTAAGGAATTTTTTTACTAAACATCTGCTTCGCGATTTTTTTTCGTAAAATAATTTTAAAACTGTCGCATCTTGAATTCTATCCGTCATAACTTTTAGATATTTTGACAAATCGTGAAACATTCTTTTCTCCCTCTTTTAAAATAAAAACGAAAAAATTATGTAAATTAGATGATTTTTTACGAATTTTAATGCAGCCTAATGTTTAGAATTTAATAGCATCAACGCGATCTTACGCCATTCATTACATTGCGATCACGGCACGAGAATTTATGTTCGGTTGTTGCCACAGAAAGGATTAAAAAAAAAGGGTTTTTTCAACCAATCGAGTTTTTAAATGGGATATCAGAATTTCAATTCGCAAGTGAGGATCTATGACGTCAAATGCTACGCCGACGTTACGCCATAATTTTAACTCATTTATTCCAGCTCTATTTTCAACACAGGGAGACGATATTTTGATTAAAATTTACTGTAGAAATAAACTAAGAAATTCACTATTATTATTAGAAGTGGTATTTTAATCCGGTGCTTATTTAAAAATTGAAATGTTTTCACGGCGCTGAAAATGTTCATTTTAAAAGTTACAAAGTTCGTTTCAAAGCGCGATATATTAAAATTTTTCTATTTACTATTTTTATTTTTGGCATTTAATTTAGCGCAGGCGTTGCCTAACATACGCATGCAGGTTGCGAGTATAGTTTTATTTTCACGTTGAATTACGTTCCTCCATAAAGGTCCAACGCAAAGTTTTAATGATACCGTTTGAAAACAATTATGCTAAATATCGAAATTAACTCCCTCAATCTACCGGGGTATCCTTTACGGCAGTCAAACAGTGACGTCATAAATTTAAAAAAATGCGTGAAATTTGTAAACTCTGCAACTCTAACGCCCTGTCACAATTAAAATGGGAATAAATAGCTCCTCGAGATTACACAGTTTGATGTTTATCAGGAGACAGGACTATGGAGGATATAAAAGATATCGCTATATTCATAAATTTAAAAAAATGCGTGAAATTTGTAAACTCTGCAACTCTAACGCCCTGTCACAATTAAAATGGGAATAAATAGCTCCTCGAGATTACACAGTTTGATGTTTTTCAGGAGACAGGACTATGGAGGATATAAAAGATATCGCTATATTAGATACATGGATATTTAAAATGGCACCCCTTGGATATTTTCTCCCCACAGTAAGATGAAATGGTTTGCGGCGCTAAATACGCCAATCTTATAAAACTATGTATAAATTAAATATATATGGAAAGTTTCTTTAATGGCAACCATTATGTGAAATGATTATTATTTATGCTAATGCGTAAATTGCAAAGAATCGCCACAGAATCACAAGATCCCATTGAGGCCAAATAATCTAAGCTGTTTCTTTTAAGGGAGCCTTGAAGAGGGAGAAGAGAGTATAGATAGTATTAATGTACGTAATAGGTAGTATTATTAGATTTGTAAAGATAAGTCAGCTAGTATCTAATAAATTTATAATTTTCCGGGTCCAAATTGTTCTTTCGATAAAAGTAAGTTTCTGTATCTGGCTGTGTGCGTCGGCATCTTTTATAAAAAGGGAAAAATTGCATGTGATTATATTGTGGTAGTAATTATAATTAGTGATAATCTTATAAATAAAAATGAAATTCTGTTTGTTTGTTTGTTTGTGGATTTGATTCGTATACAAATCCACAAAAATGGACTTATCGGCCTGAAATTTAGCACAGATATGTAAAATAATATAGAATAACTCATAGTCCACTTTAAAACTTTGAAAGTCCACCCGTTCCCGGAATTTAAGAGATTTTTTATGCTCTTCACGCAAAAATCTTTCCGTAATTGTAACCCCTGTAGTGAAGAAAGTGTGAAATAAGGATCGTGGTTGCCATGTGTGGCGATTTTGCCGAATAAAATGTCGTTCGTATACAAATCCACAAAAATGAACCTATCGGCCTGAAATTTAGCACAGATATGTAAAATAATATAGAATAAATCGTAGTCCACTTTAAAACTTTGAAAGTCCACCCGTTCCCTTAATTTAAGAGATTTTTTATGCTCTTCACGCAAAAAGCTTTCCGTAATTGTAACCCCTGTAGTGAGAAAAGTGTGTAATAAGGATCGTGGTTGCCATGTGTGGCGATTTTGCCGAATAAAATGTTTTAAATTCTCAAAGTAAAAATAAAAGAATAATAATGATTTTTTTTTGTTAGTTTATATTCGTAAGGTTATTTTTTTTAAATTATAATATCGTGTGCATGGGAAATCAGAGCAGGAATGTAATGCTTTACACGCAAAACAATAAGATTTGAAGATTTCCGAGGCTAATGTGTAAATTTTTTTAGTTTGGCGAAAAAATAAAATGGCTGAAATATGGATTTTGAGTAAGTGAGTTCTAGCGGTTTGCACAGTTTTCGGCTTGGCGCAATTTATTGAGAGCTTAAGGAAACAGATTTTTGAAAACAAGTGCAAAGATTTTATTAGAATACAGCGTTAAATTTTAATGATCCGTGAAGAAATAATGCAGTTATTAAGGGATTTCAAGCGATCTAACTTCAGAATTCTCGCCAATTGAGTACATTGATTTAAGTTGGGGGAATTCCGCCAAATTTCAGAAAATTGAAATCTTCTCATTTAGTACATCGGAGTAACGATGAATAAAACACATTATAGTTGATAATTTAAAAAAAAATCGGCTGTATTAAGGGATTCCAATTTTCAAATAAATGCGTGCTACTCTTTGGCGGTCGAACCATTTCCCATATTGATTGCTGCTAAGTCAATACTTCGAATGATTCCCTGAAAACACTCTTGCAAAATGGGGTATGTTGGCACTTTGGCGAGGCTTAGATTTGAAACTGGATTTTATTTGAGACTGGTATATATAATAACACTGGTTATAGATAAAAATGAATGTTGGTATGCGTTTATAAGGTTGAAAAACTCCAGCACCGTTGAGCACCGTTGCACGATGAAATTTGGTTCACCTAAGTCTTTTATGATGGAGAAGGTTTTTATGCTATCCGTTTTCCTTAACTTGCCACTTGGTGCCGCAGTTAAGCACCAAGTGGCAATTCCAACGTTGAATTCTATTCCGTTTAGCCGTTTGCTATGCGAATATCGTCCAACCGATTTCGATGAAATTTGGTACACGCGAATATTAGAACACGGAGAATATTTTTCAATATCCATTTTGCTGTAACTTGCCGCTAAATGGCACTGCAAAGCATCAACTTCTATACCGTTCGACCGATCGGCATAAAATTTTTTATACTTACACATTTGAGCACGAAGAATATATTCTAACTGCGTTCCTTTTGATGTTACTCACCACTAGATGACACTACAATGCATTATTATTTGAACTCGCCACTAGATGACGCTGCAGCAGGCCAAATTCTTGACCATTCAAACGGTCGCTATGAAAATCAGTATACATAGCTATTTGAACAATGAGAATATTTTGGCGTTATCCATTTTGCTATAACTCGCCACTTGACGGCGCTGTAGCAAATCATTACTTTAATTAACTACTAGATGGCCCTGCAGTGTATCACTTCTTGACTGTGCAAATGATCGTTATGAAAATTGGTATACATAGATAGTTGAACACGGTCGCTATGAAAATAAGTATACATAGCTATTTGAACAATGAGAATATTTTGGCGTTATCCATTTTGCTATAACTCGCCACTTGACGGCGCTGTAGCAAATCATTATTGAACCACTAGATGGCTCTGCAGTGTATCACTTCTTGACTGTGCAAATAATCGCTATGAAAATAGGTATACATAGATATTTGAACACGGGGAAGAGTTTGGCGCTATCCATTTTTCTATAACTTACCACTAGATGTCGCGTCAACACATGAACTTCAGGACTGTCCAGCCGATAGTCATGAAAATTCGTATACATCGATATCTGAATGCGAAAAATATTTTCGCCGTATCCGTTTTGCTAAAACTCGCCACTAGAGTGCGCTACGCCGCATGGCCTTCTTCATCGTACAAACGATTGCCTTGCAATTCGGTATGCATGATTATTGGACACAATATAACGCGATATCCACTTTGCTATATCTGTTTATTACAATGAATAGTAATCACCACAAATCGTAATATCAAAAAGTCCATTCATTCCCGTGCGAAGAACGGGTACTTCAGCTAGTAATAAAATAAATTTAAATATACGGAAATATTAAAGCGGAATAAAAATATAAATAATATAAATAAATGATTGTATTTAATAAATTAAACCAATGTGTTTAATTATGTCTAACGTGTGTTATCATTTTCATTGAACTCGCCAATAAAGAGGGCGTCACCATCCAGAGGATGATTCGTAAATAAGAAAAAAAGGGAAGCAATCAAAGGGGGAGAATAAGGGGCACATGAACTATTGACTGTTCGTCGGGAAAAAGCGAAAAACAATGTAGCTACTGCGTAGTTATGTAGGATGTAGTTGTGGTATGATGTTGCAATGTTTAATAAATGTCGTGCTGTTAAATAATGTTTCTTTATTAAGTATTATTAATCTTTGTAAGTTTTTTTTTTTAATTTAAAGTACTACTAAGAAAGTAAAGCGAAAAAGCTAACAAATCAGAAGTGCGATATGCCTTATTTTACGCGCCCAAGATGTTTAGTTCTCAGGTATGAATATTATATTGAAATATGCTGATGCATAGCTGGAAATTTTAATTTTGAAGTATATTAAAATATACGAAAGTATTATATTGCGGTATTGCTTTCAAGTATGATGTATTAATTTTGAATATATTGAATCATTATAATAAAGTAGTGTTTTGACGTATAAATTTGGAAGTATTTTGAAGCACAGAAGTATTAGAGTGAAGTATTATTTTGAAGTATTATTTTTTTGATTTTGAAGTATATTGCAGTGAAGTATTATTTCTAATTTTGAAATATTAATTTTGAAGTATATTGAAGTATTATTCTGATTGATTTTGAAGTAAATTGAGATATTATTTTGATTTTGAAATATTCATTTTAAAGTATATTCAAACATAATTTTGATTTTGGAGTTATCCATTTTGAAGTATATCGAATTATTATTTTGATTTTGAAGTAAATTTAAGAATTATTTTTAATTTTGAAGAATTAATTTTGATGTATATTGAAGTGAAATATTATTTCCATTCTGAAGTATTCATTTTAAAGTATATTGAAACATTATTTTGATTTTGAAGTATTCTCTTGATTTTGAAGTATAGTGAAGTATTATATTGAAGTATAGTGAAGTACTATATTGAATTATATAGAAGTATTATTTAAAATATATTGCATTATTCTTTAGAATACATTAAAGTATTATTTAAAGCAAGATTCTATAAGTATGCTGTATGAGTAATACGGTATTTTTGCATAAGTTCGAAATAAGTAAGACAAGATTAAACTCATTAGGAAATCAAATCAGGTATGGCATTTTTAGCCCGAGGGAGGAAGTGTGACTTAGAAGAATTGGCCTCAGAGCTTGGTTTAGAGGTAAAAGCAGAACATCGAATAATTGATTTAAAAGACTTAATAACTAAAAGTAAGGGTTACGATGAAGAATTTGTAAAGGGGATGTTAGAAAGAATTATCGCTGAAAGAACTGAAACGGAGAAAAGGGCTGAAGAAGCTAAGGAGAGAGCTGGGGCTGACGCAGCTGAGCGCGAGGAACGCGATAAAGTACGAAAGCATGAATTGGAACTGGAAAAATTGAGAATACAAAGTGGTCGTCCTGTTGGGCTAGTAACCAGTACGACTTCGACAGATTCAGTTAAGACTAACGAATTTTCCCGTATTATGCAGAAGTATAGAATCGAAGATGGGGATATTTCATCATATCTGGTATTATTCGAACGCCAAGCAAAACGAATGGGTATCAAAGAAGAGGACTATGTTACATATTTAGTGGGACTTTTACCATACGAAATAATGCAAATAATTACACGAGAGTCTGAACAGGACGCGAGCAATTATTCCCACGTTAAGGCGTTATTATTAAAGCGATTTAAGTTAAGTCCTGAAAGGTTTAGACAAAAATTCTTGAATCACACTAAAGAATCCAAGATAACGTGGAAAGATTTTGCGTTTGATTTGAGGAATTATTTCGATGAATGGGTTACAGGTTTGAATATCAACGATTTCGATTCCTTGAAAGAACTCATAGTAACGGATCAGTTGAAAAGAAAGGTTCCATTTACAATTAGAGAACATTTTGTTGATGTTTGGCCAAAATTTGTAAACTCGGATGAGTTGGCTAACAAACTAGACGACTACGAGAGTGTTCGAGTTACTGACAAAACAGCACAAAATAGGAATATTAAGTATGAAGTGCATCCAAAACTAAATTCCCATCGTAGTGAAACAAAGAGTAATCAGGGGTAGGACAGTATAAATTACGGAAGAAATAGTGTACTTCCTCATCATAAATTTCCAGAGCGGCAGAATTTTTCAACGTCCAGAATACGCAATGAAAAAGGGGAATTCAAATGTTTCTCTTGCAACAATTACGGTCATATAAGTAGGAATTGCACACGAAACAAAAATTTAACTAACAAAGACGAAATCAGCAGCACTCAATCAAAGAAAGAGGAAGTTAGTAGTTTAAGATTTCGGATACGTATTCCACTTCTTTCGATAACTATTTGAAACCTGTTATCATAAAAAATGAGATTGTCAGCGGATTAATAGATACTGGAAGTTCGAGTTGCCTGTTAAAGCAATCAGTTGCGGACAAACTAAACGTATATATAGTTCCTTGTGAAAAAGACTTGTTTGGATTTGGGAATCAAAAGTCTCCTGTCACAAAACATAGCGGACGTACTGACGATGATGTGTATGCCAGAGTTCATTTGATTGTCAACGATGACGCACAACCAGTAGATTTAATTATAGGAAGAACACTTCTCGAATTACCTTACGTATTTTACTGGAAGGAAAAGCAGAATTTCAATATAGGTTACTCAAAAGAATGTAAACCTACAGGTGTAGAGAATGACACTAAAACATCCGAAATACATTTCAAAACCATTTGTAAAGAAGAAATCAAGAGCAATTCTATAAATCTAGTAAGGGCCCAAACGGAAGAAATAAAAAACGGCTTGGTTTTGGTTAAAAGTGAAGACATGCAACTTGGCTCATTACTAAAGGTTGCTGAGGGAAAAACAACAATACCGATTATGAATGTTGGGAATGAAGATATAATGTTTCGACAAAACCAGAACATTTGTAAGGTGGAGAAGGTAAATGATGAGGACACCGAACAAATAAATCCGGATAATTTGATCGACGCTGCGAAGAGTTCTGGTTGCAAAATTTTAATGGTAGGAAAGAATGAACATAAAAGTCTAATTACATTAGATCAAATAAATTTTGATGAATCATTGTCGAAAGATCAACGTTCAGACATAGCCACACTGTTAAATGAGTTCAGAGATTGCTTTCTATTTCAGTTAAGTGAATTAGGGTGTATTGATGTGACGCAGATGGAAATTAAAGAAGTAGAAGGCAGTAAGCCAGTATGCACTCGTCCATACAAGACGAATGCTGCAGAACGTGAAATTATAAAGAGTATTGTTAAGGAATGGAAGGATCATGGTATAGCGAGTGAAACACGCTCTCCTTATGCGAGTCCCGTACTCCTAGTCAAGAAAAAAACTGGAGATTATCGCTTAGTTGTAGATTATCGTCGTCTAAATGATCAAACTATTAAGGATAAGTACCCACTTCCAAAAATAGATAACTTACTGGAGTGTCTAAGTGGTGTGCAGATATTTTCAACATTGGATTTGGCACATGGTTTTTTACAAATTCCACTTTCTGAAGATTCCAAATTAAAAACTGCGTTTATAACCCCTGACGAAACTGGACAATTTAACCGTATGATATTTGGACTAGCCAATGCACCAGCTGAATTCCAGCGGCTGATGAATCAAGTTTTAGGGCCCTTATTCCTAACAAAAGCCCTATGCTACATGGACGATATAATGATTCCAGCGGTATCTTGGGAAGACATGATGGACAGATTGCGGAGAAGTTTGAAGCGGATTGCAAGTTTTGAAATGCTTAAGAACGGCGAAATTGACGTTAAAGTTATCAAAATGCGAGTTTGGAAGAAAAGAAGTAAATTTTTTAGGATTTGTAATAAATTCGCAAGGACTAAAACCAGGACCAAGAAAGATTCGGGCGATTGAAGAGTTTCCCGAACCTCTGAACGTTCACGATGTGAGAAGATATTTGGGATTAACTGGATTTTTTAGACGATTCATTCGCAAGTATGCTCAAAAGGCTGATCCGCTCAGTCGTCTAACGCGCAAGAACCAAGAATTTGTCTGGGGTTATGACCAAAAGAAAGCTTATCAAACGTTAAAAGAAGAATTGCTGAGTGTACCAGTTTTAGCGCATTATAACCCAGATGCGAAGACAGAAGTCCATATTGATGCAAGTTCTAATGGTTTAAGTGGAATGATTATCCAGCAGGAGGGAAAACAATGGCACTTGGTTTATTGTGTTAGCAAAAAGACAACTGATGCCGAGAGAAAGTATCATTCTAGCAAGTTGGAACTAATGGCGATCGTTTGGACATTAGATAGATTAAGGCAGTTCCTACTCGGAATTAAATTTACTATTGTTACTGATTGTCAGGCCTTGGTATATATGAACGCTAAAAAGACAACCAATTCTCAGATCGCCAGATGGTATGACCTGATTCAAGAGTTTGACTTTGCAGTGCAACACCGACCTGGAGACAAAATGAGTCATGTCGATGCTCTTAGTAGAGCACCAGTATTAGAAGCAGAAGATACCTTGACGAACTACGTAGAACGGAACATAGAAGTTTGTTTGACACTCACAGAAGATGAGCAAGTACTAGTGTTTCAGAATTCTGACTCAGAGTTGAAAGAACTAATAACCATTTTGCAAAAGCCGAAGTGCGAACGTACGAAAGAAGAAAAGACAAAGGTAAATAACTATGTCCTCAAGAGAAATAGACTATTTGGAGTACTGAGTGAGAATGGTAAAGAAAAACTTCTTTATGTTGTCCCCAAGGCAATGAGAAAAAGCATTGTCGTGAAGTTTCATGATCTTATGGGCCATTTTTCGGTTCATAGAACCGTAAACAAGATTAAAGAGAGATACTGGTTTCCTTTGATGAAGAGATATGTCAAGAAACACATATCTATGTGTTTCGAATGTTTAGTAAATAAAAGTCCTGCGGGAAAGCAACAGGGTCTATTGCATCCGATAAAACCTGGTAAAAGACCCTTTTCGATCATTCACATTGACCATCTGGGACCGTTTGTGAAGAGCACCAAAGGCAACACGGAACTACTTGTCATCATAGATAATTTCACAAGATTTGTCAAACTTGTACCTGTAAGAAATACATCGATCAAACATGTTTTGAAAATGTTAGAAGAATTCGTGAACAGTTATGGGTTACCAGACAGAATTATCAGTGACCGAGGTTCATGCTTCACTTCACACCAGTTTGAAGATTTTTGCAAGAAAAATGGCATCGCCCATACACTGAATTCCACTAAACATGCACAAGGAAATGGAATGGTAGAACGTGTGAATAAAACTATCTTGTCTACTGTGTCGACGTGTATGACAGATGATCGTCATGGGATACCAGTTTAAAAGAGACAGAAAGAAATCTAAATAATATGGTGAATAAAACTACGAACAAAACGCCCTTTGAGATGCTACATGGCTACCTTCCTCGATTCAACGACGGAATACTTAGAATACTAACTGATGAAGAAACCGAAAATGACGAAGAGACTGTTGATCTGGAGAGCGCATGTGAAAAACCAAGAAGAAGTCCACGTTTTAAAAACGTAGAAGTCAAAACCAATTGAGGACAATTGGGCAGTCAGGATGCCCGAATGTTATCATTTTCATTGAACTCGCCAATAAAGAGGGCGTCACCATGCAGAGGATGATTCGTAAATAAGAAAAAAAGGGAAGCAATCAAAGGGGGAGAATAAGGGGCACATGAACTATTGACTGTTCGTCGGGAAAAAGCGAAAACAATGTAGCTACTGCGTAGTTATGTAGGATGTAGTTGTGGTATGATGTTGCAATGTTTAATAAATGTCGTGCTGTTAAATAATGTTTCTTTGTTTTATTAATCTTTGTAAGTTTTTTTTTAATTTAAAGTACTACTAAGAAAGTAAAGCGAAAAAGCTAACACGTGTAATGGTGTACAGTGTGAGGCTCTTTGTCATGAAAATAAGGGCTCAATAAATATAAAATGAGCAAAAGAGATGTAATATGTGTTTTAATGTTCATAGTGTTTTTAATGTTTTTAATAGTTTAATGTATTGTGTTTTTTGACTTTAAAATGAGCAAAAATAAGGGTGATGTAACATTTTTGTGTTTTGATGTTCATGGTGTTTTTAATGTTTTTAATGCTTTTTTAATGTGCTTTTATGTTTTTTGACTTTCTGATTTTGGTATTTTTAAAGCCTGCCTGTGAGCAACTTGGACTAATGAAATCTCATTTATGGGATTTAGTATAATTTCTTTTTCTTTTTTCTTTTTCTTTTTTCTTTTTCTTTTGAGAGAGCAAAATTAATTTCCCAGCGAAGGAGTTAGTAAACCGCTTTGCTGCGCCGCCTTCGGCCTGGGTGTATCTCTCCCCACCCACCAGAAGAAATTTATTTATGTGAGTTCATAAATTACCTGGTAAATATTTTTTCACAAAAATCATAATAAATTTAAAAATATATTTTTAAATTATTTAACCGCTATTTATGGATAAAAAGGAAGCTTCCAAATAAAACACCTAATTTCTACTTCAGGTATTACTAAAACTTTCTAAAGCTCAAAAATTGAGAATAAATGAAAGTAAATTTCCAGTACTTAAAATAAAGGCAGTCCATAGTTAAATGCAAAATTTTCTATTCTGTCTTTACACTTTCGTTTTCATCTTAAAGCGTCCAATAAATGTAAGCGTGAAGCATTCCATAGGGGGGAAACATCGCTTAAATGCATTTCCGTTTCTACAATTGCTCTGCCATCAAAGTTTTAGAGAAGACTGTGAAATCTGTTTTGAGAGAATTTTAGCAAACAAAGTATTGACTATCTCCTCTCAAGATGCAGTTTCATACTGAGCATTTCTGAGCTGTTTGAAACTGAAATTTACTTTCTTCAATTTCCAGACTACAATTTGGGGAGAATTTTCAGCATCCAATTCAGTGCTCTGCGAAGCAACAACTGTACTATTTTCTTTGGATTTCGTGCTTAAAACTTTGTTACGAATGACATTTAAAAATATCATAAAAAATTAATACATGATTAAATCTTTTTATTGGAATATTGGAATATCACATGCACATATTAGTTCTATATCATGAGTGGTATTACAGTACAAGGAAAATAATCTATATAAATAAAGCAATGTGTAAACTGTCCGTTTGTCTGTCTGTCTGTCTGTCTGTGTCTCGCGTAGCTCCGAAACGGGTGATCGTAGAACTACCAAATTTTGTACGGAAATTCTCCAAGACGGGTCTCGACACACCTCGGAGCGATTTTTTCGAAATTCGAATTAGCAAATGTTTTATTTTATGTTTTGTCCGATTTTTAGCGATTTTTCTTGCGTAATACATAATAACGCCGGTAATTGCACTCGCAAGAAAACGATATTTACATCATCGTATAGAGTAGAAAATTTTCTTTTAAAAACTGTTTGTTAGGACTGTGTAACATAATTTGCAGATTTTTGGGAATTTTTCAAATAAAATTGAATTTGACGCTGACTTTCGTAAAATATTTTTTAAACTGCTGCATCTTGAGTTCTATCAGTCATAACTTTTTTATATTTCGGCAAAAGATGGAGCACACGATTCGCACACTTTTAAAAGAAGAACGCGGGGGAAATATAAATTAGGAGAATTTTTACGAATTTTTAAGTAAAGGAGGAGTTTCATTTCAGTAGCAGCTGCTCACAAATTTCGGTTTGATATCTTGCGGTTTGGTTGTCCTGGATACAGTAACAATAATTAAAATTGCCAGCTGAAAAAAATAAATAAAATTACTTTAAAATAAGTGGGTTTTTGCATGTGAAAAGTGCGTCATTTTGGTGTCACGAGTTTAAAACCCCTTTCGAAACTCAATCAGAAAACGGATTCACAAGCAAAACATACGCAACTCATGAAATAATTCCATATTTTATTTTACGTTGCCAGAAAAAGAATTGAATGCTGTTTTTTCACCAGTGAATTATCCAGCATTATTTTCAATTGAGATTTTAAACGGGACACGTTTTCGAATCGCAAGAAATATTTTGCGGTGCTAAACAGGGCCTGATTATGACAAATAGGGAAACCGGGCATTGAAGAATCTGGGGGCCTCCATCTATGAAATTTGTTTTATTTTTCATAAAATTTTGTTATAAAAAAGAATATTTTAGATTAACATTTCAAATCGGCAGGGGTCAGAGCCACTCGTTGCCTCAAAAAAAGTTGATTTAGTGACTATTTTTGCAAAAAAAGTGACCATTTTTATGAAAAAAAGTGACTATACATGAAATTTTATTAAGTATATGTTATATGTGAAAAAAGAATGAATATGTGAAGCTTGCTTTATTAGAAGTATATTTTACAAACAATACTAACAATAAAATGATAAAAAAAGTCAGGCTATATAGCTGTTTCGATCAAAAAAATTTTGAGCTTCTTCTCTGTAGATATATTTTCATTCACTGTCTAGGAGAGACTGGACTGTGAAGGACTACTATTTCTACTGAAGATTGAAATTTTTTCGATTGAAACAGCAATATGGCCCTACAAATAACTTTTAAGGTGGTATTTTTTTTTTTTTTTTTTGTGTGTGTGTGTGTGCAAAGTTTTTAATGTTTTAAATAACAGTTATTTTGAGTGCTTTTGTTAATCAATACAATTTTTTTAGACATTAAAATAAAAAAATTAGTTTAATTTCTCATTTTGCAATTAAAAAAATACTACATAGATGAAAGGCTTTGGTGGTAAAGTTGAAATTAAAAGAAATAAAAAAATTTAGTTTGAACTAAAAATGCTTAGTATTTTATTTAGTCTATTATTTTGCATTCAAAATAATAATAAAAATACAACGTTGAATATAATTTTACTCTTTGCATTATTCTCTACTAGAATTTCATTTTTCCTTTACAAATTTTGAAATTAGGCTGGATCTCTTCTTCTCGATACTCTTTTCAAGGTTTAAAACTTCTTTATCAAGTTATATTTCTTCGCACTTTAGGTTCTCAACACCTTCCATCATTCCTTGAGCCAAATGAATTTACTGAGTGTTACCTTTAGAGGTTGCTGGTTTTAGCCTCTTACTGGCTTCCTCAAATAATTTTTCTCTGACTTCTTTTTTTTCCTCGGTATTTTTTTCGAGCTTCTTTTAAATCATCTAAATCAGCTTTTATCCTTTTTGCTTTAATTTTATTTTCTGCTTCTTCTGCATCTCTCTTCTTTTTCTCTACTACTTTTTTGCTTTCACTTTTTCTTTTCTGCTCTTCATAGTACAATGTATAGTTGTGATGAGCATTTTGGGCTGAATTCAGCAGCTCTTTTGTAATTGGTACATTAGAAGGGTTGTTATCAAACAATTTTAAACCATCTATAACATTTAATCTTGCATTTAAAGTTCGTTCATTCATCGCAGCTCTCTCCCCTGTTAGGATTTTTGATGAAAGAAAAAATCTTCTCTCAACATCTGCACTACCATGATATATAGTTAAACACATTTTCACAAACTTTTCAATAGTGGGATACTTTGAGTTACCAGAGTGGTTTTTAATTTTGGAGTGGTTTTCATTATATTCGATGTTTGATCTATGAAATGAAGTAGTTCGAAGAAAGAGGTGGGGAAGTGAGAAAATTCTAAAGCCATTAAGCATTTTTGTTTTAATTTTACTGTGATAACTTGTGCATCTTTTTTTTTTCGGGGGGGGGGGGGGGCACAGATTTGGGCGCAGAATTTTATGAAAAGTATGCTTTTTGCATCAATATGTATCAAGGCATTTCATTTGCCGCGGTTGTTGCGCCACTGCTATTATTTTAACACATTGAAAAATAATGCCTTTCTAATGAATCTCAGAACTTTAATTTTAACCTTAGCATTAATTAGATACAATATTTAACCAGGGATGAGAAAGCACAAGATGAAAAAGGAGTACAAGTGCGTGAGCTCAAATTTAGCCATCAAAAGATTTCTGCGTGTGCAGGGGTCGATTAAGGAATTTTTTTCAGGGTCCCATTTTTGAGAATTTCAATGCTCAATTTTATGAAGTACAACACTTATTTTCGTAAATTTTCCTGCCAATTTATAATAAAAGTCACTTTTTTGTTAAAATAATTGATAAAAAATTAAAATATAGGGTAAAATACGAATGAAGGGCCGTTTTAATCGAATATATTTTTGTGAAGGGGCCATTTTAATCAATTGTAATTTTGTGAAGGGTCGCAAAACGGAAGCAATTTTCGTTCTGCGGCGATCCTTGTTGTACCAGATAGTTTTTACAATTAAATTTTACCCACAAAACAAATTATTTCATTTATAAGTAAATATTTAGTAATTAACTTTAGATAGAGAAAATTCAGTAAGGAAAAATAGGCTATCACTATTCAAAAAGAGCATTTTAAGCAATTTCATAAAATCAAAGGCAGACTTAATGTAAAACTTAGACTGCGTCCCTGGGCGCAGCACACAAGGAGTGCCAAATTGCTTTTAAAACTTTTCCCAGTTGTATTTCGGTAAGTAGGAGGGGGCGCAAAATTTTTAGTTGTCCCCGGGCACTGAAAAACCTATCGACGCCTTTGCAAGTAATTGCATAATAATGATAAAATTCCAATCAATGGTTAGCTTATATAATGAAATGCTGTTAAATACATTGTTGTGCTATTATGCAAACGTGAAAGCCAAATTACTTTGGAAAAGACGTTATCCGATCTTCCTTCTTGACCCACTCGCAAGTCAACAAATGCCCCCGGAACACAAAGGCACCTCAACATCAATTAAATGTTATTTAGGGAGAGCACACATGCCATTGCTCATTCAAAGGTGAAAGGTGCGGTCACCCTTTTCAGAGTACACTTAAATCTAAAAGTCTGCGAATTGTCAAGGAAGTTTAGCACACTGCTTAACCAGTTCGCTTGATGTTGTTGTGGGATTAATGCCAATTATCTGCACAAGGGATCTAGGCCTACGGATGGGGTGCCCTCCGTGGGGGTCTTTTAAAGGGGTCTAACCCGTACTTATACTAAGATTCGGAGGAAACCACGGAAAACTCCGAATGGTTAGGTGGGCAGACGCGACCTGGTTTTGAACCAGGCACCTTCCGTCTCCCAGTTCAAAGTGCTATGCCACTGGTCGGGCCCTGTTCGCTTGAAAAGATGCAACAAAGAAGACTACTCCTGTGATCAGTGGTGTTTCCCTGGCAAGTATTCGAATGCTCTGCTGGGAACTAGCTTTGTGCAATCATTGGATACCGGAGGATTCATCACTGAAAAGAAGCAACGAAAAAAAAACTCCTGTTCTATGAACAGTATTGCTTCCAAGAACGGGTCTTTAAGTGCATTTGCCCTTAAAATTATTTTTATGGGGGACCCATATTAGATTGTGAAACATTTTTAATGCTAAAATAAAACAAAAAATCTCATTATTGCAAATGCTAAGGCAGGGAAAGAGCCTTCAAAAATATCTTTAACACTGTGCTTTTTTTTTACGAACTGAAATTGGCAGCTGCAATTACGAGAGTCCACATCGCATATTATTCTTAAATAAATAAAATGTGAGAAAATAACTAAAACATGCAATTACGCGAAAGATTCTCATCCCTGTTCAATATTTTTAAAATAGTACATATAAAATGTTGGGGGAAAAAAAAAGTAAACTTAGGTCTTTCTTCCACGTGCATTCCAGGAGAGGATAGACTTCCTTGAATGTAAAATTTGTCATAGTGTTTCATTCACGATTGACCACAGCACAACCAATGAAATAGGGCAACTTGCTTAGACGCCAACCGTTTCCAGCTCTTTGTTTCGTTTCAAGCATACTTTACAGTTCCTTTTTCCTAAACGTTTTCCACATCGCCAAAAATGCGCGTCAGAATAATACGCGACTATCGAACTTTTTTCTTGAAAAAGTGACTTTTTACTCAAAATAGTGACAAATTAGTGACTTTTTCATAAAAATATGGACCTTAGTGACTTTGCTGAAAAAAAGTTACTTTTAGTGACTTTTAGTGACCGGCTCCTACCCCTGCAAATCGGGGGCCATTTCGAGCAAAGTCGCGATTTGCCCGTGAGCCCTGGTGATAAATACGCCAATCTGACAAGAATTATGCATACAAATGTATGGAGAGATTTTTAGAGCCAACCATAAAGTGAAATGATTATCGTTTATACTAATGCGTAAATTATAAAAGTCACCAAAGAATAAAAGACTACATTCGTGGCAAATATCTAAGCCGTTTCTTTAAATTAAACATTAACGATTGAAAAACGAAAATATGTTGTATTGGTATCAGTAAAAGATAGTATAATTAATAGTTAGTATATATGATAGGGCAATATTGATCAAAGCGCAATATACCGCATTAATAAATATTTCGTGAAACTAAGTGTTCTATTCCTTTTTCAACAACCATCTTACATCACAGCTAACTAAACATTAAGTAATTCTACGTCGCGTTAGTTTCAACAGAAAAGACTGTAACTTTTCTTTTCTTGGAGATTCTGTTTTGTCACAAGTAGTTATGATCACATTTTAGGAAAATGTTCTCTTCTCCCCTTGCGAAGAGCGGGTACACAACTATTTAACTATAAAATAAAACGGTTCTCCACATCATGTAGTATCTAAGTTGGTATAACTTAAATCTAAAAAAGAGTATGATGTAGAAATGAGATATTTTGAAAGTTAGGAATTTTCGCTGCAAACCGTCACGCTTTTCTTTTTCTGATCGCGAATGACACCGACATAGTTTTTGTGTCATAATATTAACAATGGTCTCAGGTCAGTACTTATACTAACTTTACGAATAACTAATGAGTAACTTTACGCCAAGAGTCAAATCATTTTGCTTATTTTTAGATTCCAAATCACTGGAATCAATTCGAATTATAGATGTAAGAAAAAGTTTCGTTCCCAACCGTGTGGAGAACGGGTAAGCAGCTAGTCTTAAATAAAAGGGATTTGGGTTTTGTTTGGCGTACAGCTAAAAAAATTTATCTTTTTAGTATGATAAATACTTTACATAATTGTAAATAGTAATTTTTGTCGTAGAAGTCATCTGCATACTAAAGCAGGATCACACGATTTTCAGTTTTCAAATATTAATCTTTTTTTTCTCGAGAATTTAAATCAGCATGTGAAATAAATTATAAATGTTCAGTAATTTTTAAAACTTGATAGACCAGAAGTTGCAAATCATAGAAAATTGGCTTTTCTAATGTTTAAGGCAAATTTTAAATTTTAAGACATATGTTCTAAGTAGTGAATGAATTTCGTTGTACTTTATTTAAAAATATATTTTATGAAAGACCAAAGATAACGATCATTTCATGGATTATTAAGTTTTTTCAAAATCATGATGAATTACTAAATATTTTTTTCAAGCATATATTCAAATAAATACTTAAAAATTATCCATTTTTAAAACATGCATTTAACTGCCATGAACATCTGTTTATTTATTTTATTTTTTTTTATTTACTAGCTGCGTGCCCGTTCTTCGCAAGGTAGGAAACGAATATTTCTGCGTATTCCATTTTAGAGATCTCTGTTGTACGCAACAACAATGTCAATTCATTAATTTATATAGTCATCAATAGCCATATCAGGTATGTTAAGTGACTAACAAAAAGTCCGTTGTGGTCCAATCATAGAAGGTGCGCCCGAAAAGTTCGGTGAATGGTCCCATCTCCTAAAAACCGTACGTGGTTAAAATGTTGCGCTCACAGATTGAAAGACATCAGATTTAATGTTTCCATCTTCCAAATCAAGACAATTGAGCGGAACGACCAATTTAACGCAATTGGTGGGAAAAGACAGGTCATAGAGAAGTGGAATAAAGCTTAAACATCAAGTTTTACTTCGAATTAGGCGAAACTGCGATAGAGACACATGAAATGTTAATAAAAGTGTACGGTGTGGAATCAGTAAATAAAATGTGTGTTTTAGTGATTTTAACGCTTAAGAGCAGTGTTTCTCAACCTATGTCCCGCGAGAGATTGTCTTATGTACCTAAAGGGTTTTTGAAGAATTATTAAAATTGCGTCGTGTCGTATCAGCAATGCGACATTTTCTCTTTTATCATACGCTGTCCTGTTCACTGGCACTAAGCTATACTTATTATGAGCGCAGAATTTGTGTTTCATAGCATGGAAAACAGGTCTGCCGATTTCTGAAAGAGCTGTTTTCAGCAAGACGCATGGATAAGGCATGGGATAGTGAATATTACATGCGTATGCGTCTTACCATATTTGCTCAGGAGAGAAAAAAGAAAAGCACCTCACTGAAACCGATTTTTCTTTCTATCTAGTCTAGTATTAATGCTCGGTTTACAAGGGGAAACGATGTATCGTTGGTTGAAGGAGGGTACAGGCAAAATAAAGTAATCTCTGAAAGGGAGGTGAAAAACCCGTTGACGCGTACGTGCACTTTGTACCAGGGATTTGCTGGAATAAAAAAATGAATTATCCCATTTGTGCGTCAAGAAAATTCTAATATTATACGCGTCCACTGCATGATTCACAGAGAATCTCTAGTTCCAAAATCTTTAACACCAGATATATTGATCGATATGAACCAAGTCATCCAAGTGGTCAATTTCATCAAGCGTCGATCTAAATCCCCAATTTTTTTTCAATTATGCGCCGCAATGTATTCCGATTGCAAAACACTTTTATATCATACTGAAGTGCGTTGGCTTTCAAAAAATCATCTGTTGAATGTTTTTTTTTTTCTCTTGACGAGATTTGGTGGTAAAAAGTTCAATTTCTCTAGGATTTGTTTGAAAAACTGAACTCTGAATGAAAGCGTTCAAGGTCCATCCGAGAATATCGTCCCATCAGCATCAAAACTGAAGGCATTTAAAGAAAAATTAACACCGTGGCAATCTGAAATATCTAAAGGAAATTTTGGCTGCTTTCTCGGAGTCGGGGCGGGGGAGGGCGGGGAATGCCGACGAAATTATAAGCACCATTGACGAACTTCAAAACTCAGCTACTTTCCTACGCTTTCAGTTGACGAGTATGAATATCTTTTTCTAATTTGCAAGACACAAAATTTGATAATAACAGAAAATGAACAGCTGATGGATTTAAGGAACGGTATATTTTACCGTTCTATATTCTTAAGAGAAAAATTTGGATAAGTTTTGGCTTTTTGTCGAAAATATGTACCCTGCAATCCGCTTGAAAGCTATTAAAATTCTCTTGCCTGGTTCTGTGAATATGGATTTTCAGCACTGACAGAAATCAAGTCCAAAAACCGAGAAAAACTTCTAACAGCTTATGATGAAATATAATCTTGTCTCTCAGCTTTGAAACCACGTATAGATTTAATTTGTTCCAAAAGAAAACCCAGTATCAGCCCTCTTAGTTTTTTTTTTTTTTTTTTTTTTTTTTTTTTGTAAATAAATTATCTTTTTACAGTTATTTAAATTTATATATATTTTGTATCATACAATTTTTATATTTTTTATATTCAGGTGTGCCGCAAATAATTCCAGATATTTTGAGTATGCCATCAACCAAAAAAGGTTGAGAAACATTGCCTTAGAAACAACAAAGAAGCTGTCAAGAACGAGATTCATGAGCCTGATCTTGAATACCCTTCACATTATGTAGATCTGGTATCTGAATACTTCTTGTTCCTTGGCACAAAGAACAATAAGTCTTAAAGTCTATGAAGTCTTGAGAGGCTTAAACTTTCCCGACAGACCATGGCAACAATGACAGATTCAATGTGACAACGGTTCTTCCAACAATTCCAAAAGAAACATTTCTAACAGTTTCAGCAACTTTGTAGCCAATGTCAGAAGTGTGTAGTAGCTAATGATGATTACTTTGAAGGCCAATAAAGTTTGAATCTTTTGTATGTTTGAATCTTTTTTTAAAGTAAATTTACAGAAACATTATACGAACAGAGTGCTTGGAAAATATCTCTAAACATTGAAAAGTGAAAACCCCCGATAAATTCAAACTACAAAAAGTAAAAGTTTTTAGCAGAATACTTTCATCATAGTACTCCATCCTTTCTTCTCAAGTTACTCTTCTAAAAACAGCCTTATTAAACCAGAGAAATCTTGAAATGTTTATGTTGAGAAAGAGATAGCTTCAGTATACACTTGGTGTCTTTGTTATGGAATTAAAGCACTTTGTAAATTGATAGAAACCAGTCTTACAACCTTTCAAAAAACAGAAAAAACCACGCTAGGATTGTATAAATGAAGCAATCTTTTCCAAGTATTATATGTACAACTGTCTAGACATTAGAGCGAAATAAAAGACCGTTTCAGAACTTCGTGAAGTAGAACTGGGCAGACTATTTTTCTATATTTGCAGTTGTGAAGTGGATACAGATTAAAAATAAGAAACTCAATAATTTTTTCATTTTATAGTGTAATATTGCGATATCACAGTAGGTTTCCGGCATTTCGCAAACACAAGCCACTATCAAATTCCGATGTATAGGATCTATACACGTAAAAAAGATTTTTTGAGTGCTTCGTAACACTATTCGCAAATATTTTCTTTCTTTATTAATCTTCAAATTTTGATTATATTCATACAGCAAACTCACCATCCAGCCAAAAAGTTCATGCCTTAGAAAATGCGATTTAACTTCTTTCTTTGACCTTGCCTCCAATCGTTATATGGGACTGGCATTCCTAATCCATAATGATTCTAAAAAAAAAAAAACTAAGAGTCTTTTCTCTATCACTTTATTGCACATATGGGCAACTTCCGGCCGAGGGATCGGGTGTGGCCCGCCTTGGCTTATGACTGGTCTACAGAACATATCAAAACCCCACATAAACCATTCAATATCCCACACAAATCCCGATTATGCAGCCCGCGACTTCGCTAAGATTCTAAAGTTTCAACTTCTCAAAGGTTGCCCACGCCTGCTTTATTACAAAGACGCAGGGACCAGAATTCATTCCCTGCCTTAGTTGTTTCCCCGGGGAATTTTGAATGCCCCGCTTTAATCCAGTGTTTCTGCTCAAGTACAGTCGCGCTAGAGCAATCTAAGCCTATTCAGGAAGCAACAACCGACAGGTTAATTAATCGCTAAGCAGTAGGGATGGACGCGAGGCAAAAATACTTGTCCCACAGAACAACTGATAAGCTTGTCTAGCAAAATCCTTATGTACACTAAAAAGCACACACACAAAAAATAGTACACCTGTCTTATTTCGTGCAGGACCCTGCGAGCACTTATAAAAATGCCACAAAATGACGTGGCATGGGCACTGATTAATGTCTGAAAGTACGCTGAAGGTAATTCCCACCATGAATCCTCCCAGGGGAGTCCGCAAATCCATAGGAATGAGAAGTGGTGAAGATGTCTTCTGAGCAGCGCATTGCAATGCATATCAGATATATACAACAATGTTCATGTCTGGGGATTTAGGTGGCCAGTGAAAGTATTTTAAATGAGAAGTGTGTTTCTGGAGCCTCTTGGTAGCAACTCTCGACATGCGTGGTGTCGCTTAATCCTGCTTGAGTTGTCCAAGTCTTTCGGAATGCACAATGAACATGAATGGGTACACATGATTGGTCAGGATGCTTACGTATCTGTCACATGATAGAATCGTACCAGACATATCATATTGCGTGATGCAATCGTATCCCGTATCACGCCATCTGCATACGCCCTATACCATGACAGAGCCTCCACCAGATTGAACAGTCCCCTGTTGACACGTACAGTTAATGGATTTATGAGGTTGTCTCCGTACCTATTCACGTCTATCCTCTCGACCAATCGAAAAGGCTACTCGTCAGACCAGACAGCATGTTTCGCGTCATCAGCAATCCAATGGGGATGTTGACAGGCCCAGGCGAGGCGTAGAACTTTGTGTCGCCAATGATAAACTGTACACGAGTAGGCCTTCGGTTCTGAAGTCCATATCAATGATGGTCTATTGAACAGCTTGCACGTTTGTCACGTTTTAATGATTCTCGTTAGCCGTCGTTGGTCCCATTTGTTTACGGTCTTTTCCAGCTTCAACGATGTTGGAGATATGATGTTTTACCGTATTCACAATATTCATAATCTACTCATCAAGTGGTCGTAAATGAAAATAAATCCAAATTTCATCGTTATTTGAGATACTACGTCTCATCCTTCGTGGGCGGCCTATTACGTCTCATTCAAGCTCAATTAAATCTCGATAACTTGATATTGTAGCAGCAGGAAATTATCTAACAACAACCTTGCGAAACACTAGCATAGGCCATAATGTTGTCTTATACAGGGTGTCCCAAAAAGGTGGTAACATGCTTTAATTCTCTAATATAAATGCTCAAAATAAGATACGAAAAAAGACTACGTTACTACGTTAAGAAAACTTTCCTCCCATAAATCAATTTTAAAAATTTATTTTTTTTTAAATTTTATACGACAAAAAGTTCCCTAGTATAGTAAAATGAGCCCATTTCAGTAATGAGGTGGTTTACAAATTTTCAACCTTTCATCATAAAAAGGCTCAGAGATATTTTATAGGAAAGATGGTAAAGGGCTATACATGAATTTGAATAAAAACTCTTATTGCCAGAGAGTAAAAAAATATTTCCTTTCTTAATTTCTGTACGACACCTGAAACGCGATCATCCGATGTATTTTTTTTTTTCCTTTCGAGAGTCACTGAAAAGAGGTTTAAGTCAGCAGATGCATATCTCTGAAACATTTTAGGATATCTTTTCAAATTTAGTACATCACTTCATAGGTACATGGGACACATTTTACTAATCGGGATTTTTTTTTTTGTACGGGGTTCGTATACAAATGTAAAAAGTGTAACTTTTTGGAAATTAACGAGAACCATATTTTCTTAACATAATTTCCTTTCCGACCTTATTTAGAACTTTTTTTTTAAATTTACATTTCCCACTCAATAGATAAAGAATTAAACCGTGTTACCACCATCTGGGAACACCCTGTATAGTCTTATTAAGCTCTACCGACCTTATTGCGATACTTTCATTGGTTGCACACCTCTGTGATTTGCATACGCATTTTTATATCATTTTTTTTTTCAGTTTAGTAATGAGAAACAAGCTGCGTCGTCTTGTAGTCATTCCTGTTAAACAGAGCATACGCTGAAAATATTCTGATAAAAAGTGTTTAGTAACCATATCTTTTGCCAAGATTTATCTTTCTTCTTTTCAGTTAAAATCGTTTCAGTTACTTTAACCTTCTGAGGCGCGGTTTTAGAGCCGAGGAAAAAACCACCTTATTTCAGCGCTTTCAATAATAGTCCCTAAAAAGTATGGTTAAATGGTCCCAACGCTGAAAAACTGCAGCCCACGCAGCCAGCTGTGTCAGAATACTTCTTTAGCTCTGTTGCGTCAGATGGGCGATTCAATCGACGGTCATATTGTTGGTAGTTGAATGAATCGATAGCAACTGCTGCATTTTTTCAGTGTTGGGCAGTCTATCCAGTTAGTCTTTTATACTGATGTGAAAATTCTTACGATTCAAAGGGTAAGTACATCACATTTAAATTTGCGCCAGAATCTTCAAATATTAAAAGAGGAAATTAATTCAACATATAACCTGTTTAATACTTCAATGTACGTATAATGGAAATTGCGGGGGTCATTTCTTCTGTAATTACTCGAAACAAAACAAACAAGAAAAAAAAGAATTTTGAACTAGGAAATACAAATATCTCCCCAAAATTCGCAGTTTAAATAACATCAAACACTTTTTCACTTTTGAAGCACATTCCTTTAAAAACGTTGCCTTGGAAAAATGATAAATGGTCTCTAGCAACACTCCTTAATCTTAAGAAAATATTCAAAGTGTTCCAAGAACGGAAACTGCTAATTTCTTGATTTTTCTGAGAGCTTTAAGCACTGGAATGTCGCCCTGGACAAGCAAAGATTCTGAAGCTGCAGAGACGAAAGAAGAAAAAAAAAAAAGATTTTTAAAGTAGCTGAGAGCCTGAGAAGTATTTAACAGCTTAAGAATTTTTTCGGCGAGAAAAATATGACATTTAGAAGTAATAAATTCTGGCGCTAGCTGCAGCGATTTGAATTTTTTTTCTTTTTTCGTGCTAAAAAATGGTTCAAGATGAAGTTTCTAACTCGTAATGACGCAATGCTCGAATTCTGATGGTTACAGATGCAGTTTTAGTTAGCCTATTAATACTACAAAGAAAGAAAAACAAATTTAGGAAGACATGTTTATGTGTATATGTTAAAAGTGATAGAAACTAAACAAGTTTGTTTTGCAGAAGGCATTAGTAGGTTACTATGCAGGGTGTTCCAAAATCATTTTCCATTTTTTTAGCCCCTTTTCACTCCAAGTTAGTTAAACCTGACTTTTCAAAATCTGTGTGTATTTTGTTACTTAGCCTACACGAGGGGTATCTGCCATGGGGGGGTGCTTTGGATGGAGGACTTTTTTACCGGTGTTGTTCGAAAAAACCATGTGATTTTGGTACATAAGTACGAATAAACTAATTATGCCAGTCACTTCAAATTTTTGAAACTGTCTCTTTATAAGCTGTAGTACATTCTGAAATAAACGATAAATCTGTATCGGTTTCAAAACTTTTAGGAAAAGTTCTTAAAAATCGGAAATTTTCGAAAAGCGTGTCTCTCTTCGAAAAATCTTGCAGCTCAGATCCATGTTTAAGAATTTTTTCTGAAAATACCACAAAAGCCACAGCTTTTTCGATTATTGCAGTGTGTAAAGCAGCTTATGAAGAACCATCTGCAATTTTTTGGAGAACATGGTGATATTAGTTTATTTCAATTTGTGTACCAAGACTAAAAACAGAGTTTTTTTCTTCGACATACATCCTTAAGGGTTCTAATACATCTTTTCAAAGTCTGACTGCTAATAAAAATAAATAAAAGTAAGCCTTTTTTGAGGGGACACGTGATTTACAATCACTCCATCTATTCAAGTGAAGCCATTCAATTAGCTTCATCACAGGGCACTATTATTTTTTTTAATCTTTCATACAATGGCACTTTTTCAACAAGACCCTATATGCAGGAAATGATACAAAAAAAAAGAAACGGCACGCCATATCATTTATAAGTGTGATGCCTTTGCCCTCACTAATTTTACTACTTTAGGAATATCATCAGTACTAAAGAGTTCCACCTTAGTTATATAATGGTCTTATTAGAATAAACTAAGTGGTTTACCTAGTTAAATGGAACTAGGAAGCATTGGATTTGAGGCTTTGGCACAAATTGTTAATCTAAGCAGAGGTGGTACATTGCATGCGCATGTACAGTAAGTACATGAAATTTTGCTTTTTTAAATAATAATAACAGATTTTGTGAGACTTATTGTAATGTTTTTACTGTAGAGAACAATACACAGAGTCATTTTTGAGTTCAGAGATTGTTCATTTTACTTAAATCCGTATTTTTCCGAATCTGAATCTTTTCTATATTTTCTAATACGATCTTTTTTGCCTCCCGAACATACCTCTAGCCCCAAAGGTGACAGATTAGAGGGGTACTACTGTATATTTAAAAAATGAGATGAAGTTTCCCTGATGATTCTTATGGAAAACCAATCTTTCACTTTATTTCTATTTTCACTCTATTCCAATCATTTTCTTTCTTACGGAAAACCAATTACCGCATTGTACTTTAAACGGTCTTGTGTTTACTTGTTATAAAACTTTTAAATTTTTTTTTTCATTCTGTAAGTTTAATATATTTTATGCCATATCTGAAATAGCTCTCTGTTAAGGTTATCTATATAAATAAAATTAGACTTTTGTCTGTACATTTCTTGGAATTCAAAAATTTTGCGATTTCTATCCGTTTCAAGCACCCGGGAATCCGATGCGACCCTCAAAAAAAGGTTTGTCTGTCTGTCATTCTGTCATTCTGTCATTCTGTCCTTCTGTCATTCTGTCCGTGACGCTTTTTTTGTTTAAGCATCACGTAAAAACGACTGAAGCGAATGATATGAAATTGGGTGTCATGATAGGTGGTCACTCAACTTAAAACATAGGCGTCGAATTTTTAAAAAATCTTGATTAGATTTTCAGATTTTGCGAAAATTGTTTCAAACTGCGTAAATTTGTGTTCAAGCATCACGTAAAAACGACTGAAGCGAATGATATGAAATTGGGTGTCATGATAGGCAGTCACTCAACTTAAAACATAGGCGTCGAATTTTTTAAAAATCTTGATTAGATTTTCAGATTTTGCGAAAATCGTTTCAAACTGCGTAAATTTGTGTTCAAGCATCACGTAAAAACGACTGAAGCGAATGATATGAAATTGGTCGTCATGATAGGTAGTTACTCAACTTAAAACATAGGCGTCGAATTTTTAAAAAATCTTGATTAGATTTTCAGATTTTGCGAAAATCGTTTCAAACTGCGTAAATTTGTATTCAAGCATCACGTAAAAACGACTTAAGCGAATGATATGAAATTGGGTGCCATGATAGGTGGTCACTCAACTTAAAACATAGGCGTCGAATTTTTTAAAAATCTTGATTGGATTTTGAGATTTTGCGAAAATCCTTTCAAACTGCGTAAATTTGTGTTCAAGCATCACGTAAAAACGACTGAAGCGAATGATATGAAATTAGGTGTCATGATAGGTGGTCACTCAACTTAAAACATAGGCGTCGAATTTTAAAAAAATCTTGATAAGATTTTGAGATTTTGCGAAAATTGTTTCAAACTACGTATTGTGTTCGCACATCACGTAATAACTGCAAAGGTGAAAAAATGGTATTTGGTGAAATGATAGGTGGTCACCTTAAACTATAAGCATCTATAAACTATAAACTATAAAAAAAAAACGATTAGATTTTGGGATTTTGCGAAAATCGTTTCAAACTGAGTGAATTTTTGTTCACGCATTACGTAATAACGACTAAAGCGAATGATATGAAATTTGGTCACATGATAGGTTGTTGCTCAACATAAAGTATAGGTGTCCAGTTTTTTAAACATTTTTATTAGATTTTGAGATTTTGTGAAAATTCTCCCAAAATGCGGTTATATTTTTTCAAGCATCGCGTAATAACGACTAATACGAAATTTGGTGATATGATAGGTAGTTGCTAATCTTAATTTATAGGTGTTGAATTATAAAAATATTTTGATTACATTTTGAGATTTTGTAAAAATCGTTTAAAAATGCTAAAATGTTTGTTCCAGCATCACGAAATAAAGACAGCAGGGAATTAAACGAAATTGGGTGACATGATAGGTTGTCACTCAACTTAAATTCTAGGCTTCCAATTTTTCAAAAATGTTGATTAGATTTTGAGATTTTGCGAAAATTATTTGAATATGTGTAAATATTCGTTCGCGCATCCCATAATTACGACTGAAGCGAATGAAATGATATTACTTAGTTACTCTCTAACCTGTAATATTTTAACAATACATGAAAATTATAATTGCGCTTTCTTTGGCAACATACTACATCCATTTTTTGTACTCCTACAATGCTGACGAAAGTTCATGCTTTTAGAAATTTGCATTCAGTACTAACCCGTCAACGACGGGTACTTCAGCTAGTTTGGAAATAAAATATTACTTGAAATGTCTGCATCAAAGAGACTATTCTTAACTCTCCCATCACTATTAAATGCTGTTTCGGTTTTATGAATCCTTGTTAATATTTATGCCATCGTTACCAGAACGCGAATTTCATTGCAGTAATCTGTTTTGGGGGTAAAGGGTGCATTTTCATCATTTTCTTAAAAAAAAATACCTTTTACTGGAAAAATTTTTATTGTTATGAGTATGATTTCAAGGACACTTGCCTTGTAGTCAACAATCAAAAACTATATTATGATAAGTATGATATTTTTTAAAAAGGAAACCAACTTCAAATTCTTCACCATAAGAAAAAAATATTCCCATTCTAAATTAGTAGAGTTTGGCAAATTCTTTTTTTTTAATACTGCTAAATGTTGTTTTTTAATCCTTTCATGAGCGGTGGCTACGCTATGAAACCAATTTATTTCAGCGCTTTCCCTGCTGGTCGCAGAAAAAAAAGTTAAATGGTCCCAATGCTAAAAAAGTGCAGCCGTTGTCATCCATTCATTTAACTACCAACAAAATGGCGGTCGGTCGATTAGTCCATTTGGCGCCATAGAGCTAAAGAAGTTTTCTGACACAGCTGGCTAAGCAGACGCACACTGTTGGCCAGACTGTCCAGTTGGTACTCTGTACTGATGTAAATATTCTTGCGCTTCAAAGGGTTAAGTGCACTGCATGTCTTGTTTTCTTACTTTTTAGGGCATTAATAAAAGCATTCTGTCAGTTTTTTTGTAATATTTCTTTGCAGTCTATATTTCCGTATGTATGCACACATACTATTTACTTCAGTCATTGTCAGGGAACCATCGTATGCAGAGGTTTCAATCTTCTTAGTGGCAGGTAGAATTAAATAGATTTTAGAAAGTGAAACATTGATCGAAGCTGATTTTCTAGCATGACTAAATCATCTCCCATGGATTCTAAATTTATCCGAATCAATTGAGTATCAATGTTATTTTTTTTTTCATACATCAATATTTCGCATCTCTTGTTTTCTTACTTTTTAGGGCATTAATAAAAGCATTCTGTCAGTTTTTTGTAATATTTTTTTGCAGTGTATATTTCCGCATGTATGCACACATAGTATTTACTTCAGTCATTGTCAGGGAACCATCGTATGCAGAGGTTTCAATCTTCTTAGTGGCAGATAAAATTAAATGGATTTTAGAAAGTGAAACATTGATCGAGGCTGATTTTCTTATATGACTAAATCATCTCCCATGGATTCTAAATTTATCCGAATCAATTGAATATCAATGTTTTTTTTTTTATGCATCGATATTTCGCTTAGCGAAAACTAGTGAAGCTAACAATACTAATACTTTTGCATGTATGTGTTTTTTTATTATAGGTGCTAGATTGGACTGCATTTTCTAAAATTTGTAACCTATGGTGAGTAGGGGAGAAAATAATCTTTTCCCAGTTCAACACTCTCAAATATCTTAAAATTAATTTTAGGACATTTTGGCATTTGTCCTCTTCGGAGAGCAGACGGCCACTCACCCACTTTTTTCAACTTCCTTGAAAGCAAGAAAAAAAAAAAGCAACTATAAAATTCTTCCTTTAAAATATAACAAATGTGATTCCTGTTCTTAGGCTTAGCTTGCTTGAAACTAAAAACGTGTTCAAAATTTATCTGTGTAAATTTAATCTAAAAAAAACATTACTTTCCAGTACACCTATTATCCTTACTTAAAATTTTAAATTTTTGTTATCTGTATAAATTTCCAACTATGCATCGAGTACAATCAATACTTTAAACGAATAAACTACTTAGAAAGGAAACCTTTAAATTACGTGTATCCCATCACAGAAAACACCGAATTAGTTATTGTCATACAGTTAATTAAACATGCAACGAGAATAAATATTTAACTTTCACACAAATTTCCTCACTTTGTTTAAAAATCACAGAATAAGTAATTAGTATCATACCCGCGAGGATTGTTATTACTTAATAGCTAAACGATAAAAATGGAATCGGTTAATTACATGATAAAAATCTGCAAACTTTCGAATAAAATGATATTGCCATTTTATTCCTCGATCACGCTGCTCTTTTGGCCGTCTTCATTCAGTTTCTCGGTTCTTTATTACTGTCTTCATTTTGCCTTCGGGTAATGTAAAGAAAATCCTTATAGGTGATCCGATGCTCTTAATGTTCTTATCTGCCTATTGTTTCTGCCTTTATAATTAGGCTTAGCTTTCATTTTTACAGCTTGATATATTGAGTAAAAAGATAAAAGAAGAAATTACACTGGAAAAGTTTTAAAACAAAATTTTTAAAAATATATCTACGAATTAAAAACTAATTTAGCTTAGTCATTGTTATTATTTTTATTTATTTATTATCTTTTTAATGTCCTGGAAATTCATTCCGCTATTAAAAATTCGTATTTCATTCTTTTAGATATATATTTTTTTTAGATATGTAAATCGTTTAATGACAGTGTGAAATTAGTAATTAACTAACATTGCATTTTAGCAGGGTAAAATTAGGTAAAATCAGTGAGTATTTCCTTCTGACCTAAAATGTAAATTATTGTTTTAAATTTTATCTCTTTTATAGCCTACATTTTCAGACATTAACTGGCAATATTTATACTCGTTAAACATTTATTAATTGCATTTGGAGGCATAATAATAGTTTTTATTTTATTATTGAATCTATGTTCCTTTTTGGTATCTGCAATAAACTTTTAACAAACTTATACAAACCCGAAAGTTTGAGAAGTTCTGTTATTATTTTCAATTTGGATAAGGTGAAAACAGATTATTATCAGAAAAAAGTAAGGATTTTTTAAAATATTTTTCTTTCTATTTATGTTTGAATGTGGTGTGGTAAAAATGGGTACATTACAGTTCGGCTTAATTAATTTATTATTCCAAACGTTTCTTATAAACTTTTTAATTAGTATGAATGTTGCTTAGTAATGCCTGAAAATATGGGCTAAAAACGTCATTTGAAAACAAACTATATATTTTTTCAATCAAAAAGAAATGCCTAGCCATTTTATGAATTATATACATATATTATATAGAAATAACTCCTCATTTCTTGCAGATTGCCCTGCAACAACAGGTATCGGAATAAATTGTTTATCTAGAGCCTATATAACAGCCCTGGGCATAATATTTTTAAATTTAAGTAATTTGTAAGTCAAGTTAGGAATTTGATAAAGTGTTTTGACTTTTTTGGATTTGTTTTTACTCAACTAAGCATTTTAACCACCTTTATGGAAAAAAACAGCTCTTTATAAATTACAATATTTTTTAATTTAAAACTAATACAGTTATATAAAATCTTTTTATGTATAAAAAGAAAGGATGCATTGCATAAAGTCTAAAAAAGTTGCATATTTAGCATTATTAATTATAGAAAATAACAAATTAATTTAAAAAAAGCCGATTTCAAACCATTTTGCCCCACCTTACCCTACTGAATTTAATTGATAGTCGTTTTTAAAATTGAAAGTAAAATTCCTTACTTTCAGCTTTGTTTACAGCATTTTCCAAAAGTATCTATGTTTTTGTAAATAGTTGTTTGTCTAACATGTATAAAAAATTGTTTGAAAACTGTTAATTTTGAAATGGCATGAAAATTCATGGTATGACATGTGTAAATACAAATTTCAAATTTTAGACCCAAGCTTAGCTGCAGTTAAAAAAAAAGAGAATATATAGATAAGACCCTATTGTAAACTATTTATCACTTATTTTTTAGCAATACTTCTCTTTTGTGTCTCTACTTTAATTAAAACCGAAAAATAATACTTCGTTCACTTTTTTTTTTTTTGACATACTATACAAAACATGAAATTGTAGTAAGCGAGAAACTTTCACGTACACTTAATCATTATCGGGTAAATTACAAACCATTCTTTAAAAGCCACAGAATGATTAATATTTTTATGCGTTCCTACTGAAAATATTTGATCTTTTATAAAGACAAAGGGCTTACATAAGAGTTAACGTGTCAATTTGATGTAAGGTTACACCTTAAAAAATTAAAGATCTTATTTCACTCTTCTCACTGGATACTTAATATGTGTGTTTTAGTATATGTCACCATCTTAAAAACGTGCTGACAGATGATAATCTGTTCTTACCCGTTTTCAACTTAAGTGCTTGTGCTTCTCAAATGACCTTTAAGTTTAAATCCTGTTTTTCACCAGCATGCTTAAAATATAATCTAACTGAGGGCATTATTTTAATCCGATACATTTTAGTCATGGAATAAAGAATGTCGTTTGGGCATATAAGTTTATCGTTAAGAAACTTGAGATTAATGGACGCAATGCAAGCTAAAGGATAAACATAAGAGAGTTAAGTCGTTTTAGTAAGATTGAGTAAGTGCACGCCAACGGAATCCTAAACAGCCATTCTTTTAGTATTTAAAAGTACAGCAATTTTTTACATACTATTCAATTACAAGGCGTACATTTTGTTTATTTCTTCACGCTGTTCTCATTGTGTGTGTGTGTGTACTTTGTAAAGCAAGCCTATACGAGGGTATCTGCCCAGGGAGAGTGCCTTCGGTGGGAGATTTTTAAAGCTTCTAATTCGTAATCACGTTAGATCTGGAGAAAACCACCCCAAACTCCAGAATGTTAGATCGATAGCCACGCGATAAGCCAGAACTCTGGACCTTCACACTTCTGTCATCTATGATGTTCACTTCTTACTCGACTATGGTAGGACGGACGCCGTTCTCAAATATGGAATATTTAAATGTATCAAAGAACACTCTAATGAAACTGGTGTTTAAAAGATCAAAAATTAAAATATTAAGGGTTATTTTACAAAGTGTTAGTTATTTTATATCTAAATGTATGCAAGTCAAAATGTTAAGCATCTAGATGTAAAAAACTGTTTTTGTATAGTTTGTCATTACGCAAAAACGACCACAGATATTCACAGATGAAGGACTTTTGGAATGCAGTAATTTCGTTTTTTTCTTCGCTGGCTTGATGCTAGCAGCATGAAATAAAGAGTATTGCCGTAACAAGGTGCTTAAAAAACAGGTGGAAAACTTACACACATGCATGCATACTAGGGTGGATCGAATTTTTTTTTTCGAAATCTTTCGAATCTCCTGAGGTCTCAAAAGTTGTAAATTGATATAAATAAGACGTGTAAAATTTGAATGTTCTACTACAACGTCTTGGGTTTGCGCATCGAGCTTGAAGTCTAGAAATTTTTGAAAAATATGACTTCTTTAAAAAATCGACCAAAAAAATACTTCTCCGAATTATTAAGTTCCTGAGGTTTTAGAAGTTGTAAATTGTTATGAATAAGACGTATGTAAAAGCTGGAGGGGCTGTGACAACTTCTAGGAGTTGCACATCGATCTTGAAATCTATAAATATCTGCTTTTTTTTAAAAAACATATGTAGAAAGCAAAAATTATATATTTTAATAAATTAGTCCCGTTTAAAAATAGTCAGTAAAGTTTTCAGCTCTTTTCTAGTACAACCACAATCGTAACTTCATTACCCAGGACCCACCTCGTTGATTTGCCTACTATCCGAGTCCTGTCCGTGCCAGCCCAAGCACCAATTATTGGAGCATCCGTTTTAATGAGTAATGTAAAGCCCGACTTCAAATTAAACCGTGGAATTTTATGTCAAGTGTAATAATTTAAATCGTATGAAACCATCATCTGATAGATGGATAGACAAATTTCGGAGTGGCTGTTTGCTGGTGTGAAGTTGGCAAATGCAATCTTGAAGAGATTTTGTTAGATTAGAGAACTGCGTTTATAGATTTCGGATGACGCTTTTGTTCTTTCCAGAATTCGATGATTCGCCAACACCGCCAATGCATGTGAGGGCCCCAAGATCAATGAATTTCGTGTCAAACTCTCCCAAATTTCCAGTGAAATTTTTAAAATAAGATGGTGACACATGGCCAAAGTATGCTGAACCAGATTAGATTATTAGAGAGATATGTTTTTTGTGGCAAACACTTGGGTGTAATTTCCCGTCATTAAATTTTTCTATGTGTGTGGTTCTCTTCTTCCTCCTATCAAAACATAATCCAAAGAAATTTTTAAAGTGTTTTTTTCCTTTTCTTTCTATAATTCAAAGCGAGTCATCCGAGCCTTCCTCTATTATATTGGTCGAGAATCCGTTGAGAAGGTTTCTCTCCATCTGCATTACTCTTGCTTTCTAGGTTGTGAAATAAAGTTGATATCAAAGTTGCTGCTTCCCAGACCGTAATAACTTTGTGCGAAAAATACCACTCACTTTTAAATGCTTCTGACCGATGAAGTCCATGTATATACATAATGACTGTACTCTTGTTATCTTTTAAGAATGTTAAAAATATCAACGATTATTCAAAGCTAGGTTTTCAAAAACTAAAAAAAAACAAAAAAACTGACAATTGATTACGCTAAACCTAACATAATGAAGATCTCAAACCTTAACTCAAAAAATTACAAGTAATTTTTTTTTTCTTTTAGTTTCATTTTCTAGTGCAACTCACTTCTGTAATACATTCACGTACCGAACGTTTTTTATCGATAAAATACTTTTAACCGCAAACCTAGTACGTACGTTACATAAACGAAACATTAAGAGTTAAGCGATTCAGCTTCTGAATTACCCTCTTCTTTGAAAAAATAATTAAATGTAATCAATATATTTCGGTAAAAAAAAAAAAAAGCTTTTCCATGCAACCTCTAAATTTTCCCTCGTGAATCTATACACGCAGACGACTTTCGGAAAATAAAAACCTGGAATTGGATTCGCGTTCTGGGAAATGCCCTTAAATGAGTAGAACAGAAAACCAATATTTTTTATGTGGATCGTCTCTGAAATCACATTAATGAAACTTTACTGAGTAAGAAATTATATAGTTCTTCTATTACTTCAAACTTGAAAAATTTGCATTTTTAAAGTTATTCTGTGGGTGCCTTTTTAAATTTAGGTGTATTTTATTAAATATTTATTTTGCAAAATATTTCGGGGGCAAAAACTTCAAGAAAAGTTACAGAGTTTATGCAAAAAATATATTACTATGATAAAAATTACGAATGATGGCATAACGTCTTATAACATGTTTTGTGCTTAAGCCCCTATAAGAATTACGAAGTGATTTTCAAATTTCATCTCCAAAAAACTTTGAGTTCACATAGTGTTATATGAAGTTGGTAAATAATTAAATTTTTCTCGCATATAAATATAGCCCGGTCAAATTAGGCCAAAAAATAGGAGTGAAGTTACAAAAAATCACACCCAGCTGAAAGTTGGTAGGATTGATCATAACACCATTATAAATGAAATCTAAAAAGTTCTCATCGATCCGATACCTGGAAAAAATCTACTCGGGGTCAAAGGCCACAAAAACGGGTTTTTTGAGATTTTCAGTAAAACGGTAAGTTTTATCATAAAATTAGTTCAGACAATAATTGTAGATCAGATAATTATCTATAAAAAATCTGGAGTGACTCCACTCGACTTTCCGAACACTTACGATTAAGATCATTACCAAGCATTTAAATAAATTTTAATCGAAGAATAATTCAAACATATATACCAAATTGAAGCTCAATCGAAAGCGCCGTTTAAACGCTAGCGCACTTTCAAGAATTCCCCCCTCCGCGCATAGGCCATAATGTAAAAGAAATCTTTGTCGTAGCCCTGTAGAAAAACTATAAGTCCTATTCACACCAAACTCAACACCGGTCTTGCGACGGTGGTTTGTAAGATATATGCCCAATTGGAGCTCAATCGCATGTACCGTTTAAACGCTAGCGCACATTCAAAAATTTCCTCCCATAGGCCATAATGTAAAAGCAATCTTATACACAACTCTCATACATGGTTTGTAACATATATACCCAATTTGAGCTCAATTGAATGCCCCGTTTAGGAGCTATCTTGTTCACACACACACACACACATACATCTCGTAAAAATAGCATAAATTTATTCAGAAGACCTCAAACCGTGTCAATACACCAAAATCTCGAAGTCGAATTTTTTCAAGATTACAATACTTTCCTTACATGGTACGTGTTCGGGAAGTAATAATGTCTAAATACTTTTTTTCCTAAGAGCCGCCGTTTCTGAGATATAAAGATTCAAAAAGAGTTGTAATCGTCGTATTATGAACCACCGTTTCTGAGATATAACGATTCAAAAAGAGTTGTAATCGTCGTATTATGCACACGTTTCCACGCCACCTTTGAGGTAGTGTACTTAGCGCGTTTTGTTTAACATGGTTTCCCCGGTAGGCCTATTGCACGGATCTGTTGTGGTTCTGTTTAAATTGAAACTATTGAATAATAAAAGATATTGACAAGGGTTGAAAATGATAAAAGCGGTGTGAATTTAAAAAAAAAATAGGGAAATTTATTCGCCTGATTCATAATTCTCAAATACTTATGCTTCCTCTTTTTCTTGTTCTTCTTATCCTTGTTCTTCTTCATCCTGGTTGCAAGTAAAAGCCTCAATAGTGATACATCGCAGGTCTCCTCGTTGGTATCAAATGAATCCTCAACTGTTCATGATTCAATATTGGAGCACGACCGGCCTTGACAATTTGTACATGCTACAGAACAAAACAGTCCCTACACAAAACAGGCACTACATCCCTTTTTACAGTTGCAAAACATTGTGTTTAGCATTGTGTTGCAAGTGGGAGTAAAGTCTGAACAGGTTCTAATGTATTGTCGACCAACTTCCATTCTTTTGGGTCTAACTGATAACCAAGCCACACTTGAACTTGGTAATATAGCCGTAAAAGATGGGTATGAGCAGCTGCTGAGGTTGGAGGAAGAGAAGCAAATTGCACTTGTTTTTTAGGAGTTCCATACATAGAGAGAAGAAACCGAATTCTGTTGGTGATAACTTCTTGTGGAATTGAATTACTCTTTTTAAAAACTTCAACACATTGAACTAAATCTTGTTTTTCAAACATTTTAAAAACTGCTGTTTTACCCCTCCTGAAAAATGCAGATATCGTATCACAGCCAGTTATTGCGTGTAAAAAAAAGTACATGATTTTGACACTTTGCAAAAGCAGATAAACTTTTCGATGACTATATTTCCGATTGATGTTGAGATTTATAGGTTTAAAAAAAATAATTTTTTCGATTGGAGTTCGAGCAGTGAGTAATACGAGTAAGTCTACATCTTCACCTACAACAATAGTTGTATTTTTTTTAATTGAATTTATCTATTGCTGTTTCAATTATCATTACATCAGCATCATTATTAGCTTGTTTTACCAAAATATTTTCAACAGAAAACTTTTCTTTCAACATTGAAATGAACCGAGATTTGTTGTGAGTATTTGCAAGAAATTTCTGTTGACTGGTGGTATTTTCATAGATTGATCAAATAAAATATCAAAAGATGAAAATGTTGCTGAAGTTCTACGACGTTGTTCTGCGGCTTTAATATTTCTCGTAAAATCATTATGGCCATCAAATACGACAGTAACTCTGGGGCCAAAATGTCGTCGTACATACTGAACATATTTATCTAAGATAACGTTGAATTTTTCTTCGCTATCCCACACAACGCGGTGTAATACATATCTTCCACCAATGATGTATGTCGCATTTATGTTGTTAATATCAATATTTACCTTTTGAAAACAATCGTAAATGACAGACTTTTGAGTTTTACGCATTCCAATGTCATCAAACAATGATAAAGGGTAGGGAGCCAGTTCATATTCAAAACCTGCGCCGGAAAAACTGCTAAAGACAATTTTTTTGCAACTGTAAAAAGGGATGTAGTGTTAAAAGTTGGACTGTTTTGTTCTCTAGCATGTACAAATTGCCAAGGCCGGTCGTGCTCCAATGTTGAATCACCAACAGTTGAGGATTTGTTTGATACCAATGAGGAGACATGCGATGTCTCACTATTGAGGCAATTTACTTGCACCCAGGATGAAGAAGAAGAAGAACAAGAAGACTAGGAAGCAGAAGTATTACAGAATTATGAACACGACGAATAAATTTCCCTTTTTTTTTTACACCGCTTTTATCATTTTCAACCCTTGCCAATATCTTTTATTATTGAATAATTTCAAATTAAACAGAATCACAACAGATCCGGTGAATTGTCCTACCGGGGAAACTACGTTAAACAAAGCGCGCTAAGTACACTACCTCAAAGGTGGCGTGGAAACGTGTGCATATTATGACGATTACAACTCTTTCAACTTTTTGAATCGTTATATCTCAGAAACGATGGCTCTTAGGAAAAAAAAGTATTTAGACGTTATTTATAGATAATTATCTGATCTACAATTTTTGTCAGAACTAATTTTATGATAAAACTTACCGTTTTGCTGAAAATCGCGAAAAACCCGTTTTTGTGACCTTTGACCCCGAGTAATTTTTTTTCCAGGTATCGGATCGACGAGGACTTTTTAGATTTCATTTATGATGATGTTATGAACAATCCTACCAATTCGCGTTCCTTCTTTTTTTTAACCAAACACTTCTAATTGACGACGTACTACCTACATTTTTTTTTTAAATTTACATTTCCCATTTTGTTAGGTCATCTTGTTCATAAATAAAAATATATCAGTTATCACTCATTACTATGAACGTGTGTAGCACTTTTATGTGAAATATTCAAATTATGAAAATTTTCTGAATTCTTAGTTTTTCAAAAGTTTATGCTCTGATATTCATCCTTAGAGCTTTTTCGAATTCAAGTTTTAGTTCATAGAACGAATTGGGTGGATCTAAAGTGTTCTCACAAGATATTTATTTGTCTTTGATGATATATTATCCCTAATAATTACAACATAAAAAAGTTACGTACTACGTCAGTTACATGCATTTTCCTGTACACTCTGTATACTCCTTTAAATATATTTTCAATATTAAGAAACTATACAACTAACTAAAAGAAAAAAGTCTGATGTGGACACTACATGTACGTCTATTAAATCATAAATACTTTCAGTGTACTTCATCTAAATCTATTGTTTGAAAGAGATCAAATACTGCAAAATACTAACTAAGGTTTAGCGTTTTCTAGACAAATATTTGAGATATCGCCAAGCTGGAGTCAGTTTCAAAGATTTGTTTTCGGTCAAAGATTTGTTTTGTCTAAAGCCGACAAGCTTGAGATAGTTAGCGAGATTTTGGTTATAGCCGAAATAGGGATTCATCAAAGACTTATAATGAATTGAAGGTATCCATAGACCTTAATGTATTTAAAGTTTTTTGGAGACACTGTAAATTCTTAGCTTTCACTGTAAATTCTTAGCATCAACTGTAAATAAATTACTCAGTCGATTGCAATCAGAAAA
Organism: Cheiracanthium punctorium; assembly: GCA_038373885.1. NCBI lineage: Eukaryota > Metazoa > Arthropoda > Arachnida > Araneae > Cheiracanthiidae > Cheiracanthium > Cheiracanthium punctorium. Next base: position 473,012 of record JAWZYV010002198.1, read on the forward strand.
GAGATGCACAGTTATATGCTACAACAGATCAAAATACAAATTTTCAACATTCTGCGTTTAAAAGTTTTAGAGTTATGAGAAATACTTAATTATTTTTGGCATTAAATTTGGCGATATTTTGGTAAAACTCAAAAAGGTCGATGACAAATGGCGAGATTTTAGGGATGTATCAAACAATGACTGACTACAGACAAAATACATTGAAGATGTCCTTAGACAAATTAATGAATTGAAATTCTTTTGGGTGACCCTGTAAATAAACTCTCCAGAAGATTAGAACCAAAAATCGAGGTGCGCAACTAGATGTTACAACAATCTTACACATAAAATTTCACAAATCTGCGCCGAATAGTTTTTGAGATATGCGAGTTACATACATGCATAAGTTCACCAAAAGTCACCAAGTTCGGCAACTTGTGACGCAATTCATAAGGGAGGCACATAACCGTCATCGGACCATTATCTAACTGTACGGAACAGACGTATGTATGTACAGACGTCAGGGAAACACTGGTCAAAATAGGCTACACATGCATTTATATTTGCATACATACATGCATGAAATAATATCATCAAGGTTGCAGGAAGGTATTGTCGTGGACCGTACTGGTTGGCCCGTGTAGAACAAGACTTCATGGACCGTTTTTCTTTGCGCTGGGCAGGATCAGCAGCGCAACTCGGTCGCGGCGTGGCTCGGTCTAAATCAGGCCGTGAAGCCTGATTTAGAGGCCTCCCGGCCGCCCGCTGCTGGAACTCATAGTCGTGATGCGGCAGATATCTAGTCTCAAGTCAAATTCTTCCTACACTCACACACTTGTTTTAACATGGTAACAAATGCAGTTGTGATCATTTGGCGTAAATTTTCTTTTTGGCACGAACACACATACATAATGTGTAACTCCAAAGAAAAAATCGCCAGGAATTAGGTCCGGAGAGCAAGATGGCCACGGAAGAAGACGACTGTAGTCAGCAGAACCTCGTCCAATCTAACGACGGGGAAGCCCGCTATTTGTGAAACAAAACTTGAAATGTTTCTTTCTTGGAGAAGACTTTACTGGAGAAAGAAATATTGCAAGTTTTGTCTTTCTTGGAGAACAAACTAACTGCCCTCCCCCCCCTCCCCAGCCTCGACATAATTGCATTAATCCCTCGCTGTCACGAAAAATTTATATATTGGACTTTTGTGAAATAAAACTTGTAACATTTCTTTCTCCAATAAAGTCGGCTTTGTTGCTGTATTGGTAATATATTTTTTTATTCGCCTTCCAAACACGGGAGGGAATTGTGACACACCCAATATATGTAGAGGACTTCAGCTTCATTACTTGTGTAATATGTCTATACATACTATGCGGGTATCGTTTTTTCAGTTTCTAAATGCGAAAACTCGTTTTTTAAAATACATTCGCGTGAAAATAAGTAGTAATTTTTAATCCTATTCTGCGCAAATCCTTTGAGTAAATCATCTACTTTAAATAAGTAAAAACTTTGTGAAAAAACACACATAAAATGTTACTTATAACACGTTACGATCGTTTCGACCAAAAAATTCTTTAGGTCTTCATCAAGCAAAGTCCATCGTCTCACTAAACAGAGGGAACTGTGTTCCCTCTTTTTGGGTTCCCTTCTTGAGTTCCCTCTGTTTAATGAGAAGAAGCGCTTTGTCTGATGAAGGTCGAAACGATCGTAACGTGTTATAAGTAATATTTTATGTGTGTTTTTCACAAAGTTTTTATTTATTTTATCGTTTAACACCTGTAATTTGAGTGTTTTTTACGAATTCATCTACTTCTTTCAACGTTTCTATAACTCCCTAAGATTTCTTCTTGTGGGCTTATTTCAAAAATAGAATTTTCCATAAAAGTTCTGCAAATACCGATGAATTAAAACAAATCATAACTGAAGGAATCTCCCTAACAAAACCAAGAGTGTTGCGAAGTGTGTCAAAAAACTTAGTTCGACGTCAGGGAGCATCAGAAACAACAACATCAACAACAACAATAATGACAGCTAACTCAACAGCAACTCTCTTTATATAATGGATGGAGCACGCGCAATGTGAGAAGGAAATGATATTTCCCATTTAACCCTTTGATGCGCAACCCTTTCCCAATGCTGAAAAAATTGCAGCCGTTGCCACCGCTCGACTTAACTACCAGCAAGATGGCGGACGATCGAAACGTTCATCGCGTGCCACAGATCTAGAGACCCTTTTTTGACGACAGCTGGCTGTGTCGGGCACAGCCAGCTACGTGAAAAAAGGGTCTCTAGATCTGTGGCACGCGATGAACGTTTCGATCGTCCACCATCTTGCTGGTAGTTAAGTCGAGCGATGGCAACGGCTGCCTTTTTTTCAGCATTGGGCAATCTATTCAGCTGTTCTCGCATTCTTGCATTTTTCAGCAGATATCAGTGCTACTAAAAATAATCGTGACCATTTTTTTACGGGAAATGACGTGCTTTGTAAAGGATTCTCGTGGAGCTATGTCACCCGCAACTATTTTTATAGAAATCAAATCTATTCTTCGTCACTGGCAACAGTCAAAACGTCAGAGTTTGGTGGCCCCAGAGCGGGAACACTGCGCGTTAAAGGGTTAAAACTTTCACTATAAAAATCCATGCTTCAAAAGAGTAAGTTTTAATCGAACTGTGAATTAAAAAAATCAAACTTCGACAAGAATTTTTTTTAAAAAGTTCTCAAATATATTGAATTGTATGTTGGAACATTATCCGGAAAGAAGTTTTTAAAATCTGTTTTCATTCTGAATTTAACATGTAAATGAAAAACTCAGACATTGCAAGTGCTTCCTTGGAAAATGCTTGAAATTTAATATGCAAATGTTGTTTGACAACTCAGACGCAACGAAGAAAAAACATCCAAAGAGAAGGGGAAAAAAAAACTTTTTAGACAATTTTAAGATATTACTCAAGAGTACTTTCTGAAAAACTCGCCAAGAATTCGGAAGTAGAAACATCTGAAAGCATTAATTATGAATCTCTGATCTGAAATGCAGCGGTTTTCACAAAGACCGAAGTGCTAAGAGAACTTGCATGAAATTAGAGGGTAGTTCTTTGAATCGAATCCATTTTTCAAATTGTAATTTTCGTCGGCACATGCATAATTTTCCGGGAAATGGTATCAACTTTTCGAATAAAGAGATAAATGTGTGTGTTACATAAACAGGCACTTGCAAAAATGATACTTTTTGAAAGTAACTAGTTTTATATAATACACATAGGTTTGTTAATCCTCATTTTTAACACTTTCCAACAAGGTTGAAAAGTGTTTATGATTTCGGTTTGTCTGTCTGTCCGTCTGTTCGTCCGTCCATCCTTGCTCCCGTAAATATGCATCGATTTCGACGAAATTTACATATGTTATTCTTATCTACTGTACCATGTACCCTATTGAAAATGGTCTATGTAGCATTTATAGTTTTTCTACGGGAGCACTCAAAATATTCCCAATACATTGCGCTCCATGGAAAGTTATTCTTTAAAGCGTATCATCCTTACTATACAGCTGCGCTGTGATCCCTGACTTTAAGATAAAACATTTTCCGCCATTACTGCAAAAACATTACAAAGTTAACACAAAAAGCCTAATAACATCTACACCGTTTGTACGATCCGCTTGAAATTTTTCATAATTATGTACAAAAATATAGAAAACAATCTGCGCTACTTTAAAAATCTGAAAATCCACTCGTTCCCTCATTTTTAAGCAATTTTTCACTCTTTTCGACGCCATTTCATTTACGAGAGTCAATAAAGTTAATCATTTGCGTGACAAAATTAGCTGTTTCAAATGAGAATGACTACATACTGACGTCTCACTTAACAAGCTCCTTCCAGATTTATAGGTTTATTTATTTATTTTTTTTAATACAATAATTTCCTCGCTGATGTTCACAGTGAAATGAAATCATTTGAATTGGAAAAGATTCCGCACATCCACAGAAGAGCATGAAATTCGATTTGAGTGTATATAATAAAAATTGAATATGAAGTTAATTATTTCAGGTGGAAAGCGTAGACACTCTTTCGTAAAACGTTTTTTTTTTTTTTCTAGAGCCCGTTTCAATTGCCTTCACAGCGGGCTTTGACTGCTAGATTTAGAGATATTCCTCTATTTGAAATGAAACAAAATTGATATATGTTGTTAAGGATTACAAGATGGAACTTTCCATCGAAAATAGTGCCTGTATAGTTAAACAGTTCTTCTACAAGAGCACTCAAAATATTTTCAATACAATACGGTGAATGGCAGTATAAAGACAGGCATCTGTTTAAAACATATAATACTATAACCTACAATACAATTAGCTAATAATCCGACGACGATCTAGTGGGTTCCCCAAATTGCGCTAAAAGTCACCAATGTTTACGACTTTTGCGATAAATTGCCAAATATGGTATGAAAAAAAGTTTTTAAAAATGAACCGAGGTTGGCGATATTTTCATTATTTGGCGCTAAATCGAAAAATATCTAATGTGATAATATTAAGCTATGACTATTTCATTGGGAATTTTGAAAATGCGTTACTGGCGCTGTAATCAAACGATTTAGTGTATTGTGTTTTGTTGAGGAATGGCTAAGGGCTGTCTGCGTTGGAGTGAGAGCGGGGGGGACGCATTGCGAACTTTGATTTTTAAGCTCTTGGAAAATGAAGGTTCTCCGTGTTCATCCGATACCGTTATGTTATATAAATGAATATTTATATTTTTAACTTACCAACGAGTTTGATTTCAGTTTGTTTGTCCGCTCTGTTCTTCACACGTCCAGTGTTCTAACTGTCATAAATATGCACCGATATGAACGAATTTTTTTTCTATGTACAGTACCATGTATCCTATTGAAAATAGTGTAAGTAGCTTTTAAGGTTCTTTTACAGGAGAAAAGAAATCAAATACATCGCACTGTATGGGCAGTCATTCTTGTAAACGTATTTTAGAGATTCGGTTTTTTAAAAGAAAACAATTGGCATAGATAATATTAAGGCTCTCAAAGTCATGCTCTCCGTTGAAAATAGTGTCTGTATTATTAATAGTTCTTCTATAGGAACACTGAAAAGAATTCCAATACATTACAATCTGTGGCATTTGAGAGACACTAATACATTTCTAGCACGAGACAATGAGTATAAATTTTTTAAATTTTTCAGTTAAACGATGGATTCTTTTTTTAATCTCTTTTACAAGGTCTCATAAAATTGCATATATATATATAGTGATAATACAACATTATTTTATCTCCGAAATCTCGCCAGATTTAAGGAAAATATACATTGCCAATTTGGTGCAAAAATATTGGAAATTGTTTTATAATCAATGCGTTTGGCATGATTTATCTTTCTTGTTATTTAATTCTTCCTGTTTTCGTAGAGATTATTCAGGTAAAAGCTGACTGAAAGTTTTCAGATATAGAGTTCAAATTCTCTCTACTCAACTAAATAAGAAATAAAAAAATTATTGTATAATTCCAAAATATTTCATTGCATTCTGCAATTATTGCAGAGGGTAATTCATACCACAGTAGCACCACCCTAGAATAAGAACGATACCAGTCACGCGAGATTAGGCCACCGTGTATTTCCCATCAACTACATTAGACCCCTGACACCTCTTATCCCTTTGAAGCGCAACCATTTCCCAATGCTGAAAAAAGCACAGCCAGATTTGTCAAAAATAGTCTCTAGATCTGTGGCATGCGATGAACGATTCGGTCGACCGCCATGTTGCTGGTAGTTAAATCGAGCAATGACAACGTCTGACAATTTTTTCAGCAGTGGGCAGTCTATCCAGTTGTTCTTTTATATTAATGTATATCCATCGTATTCTCCAGTAGATGACAGCGCTCTATTTAAAATAATCCTGGCAGTTTTACAAATAATCGACAATTTTTAAGGGGAAATGATGTGCTAAAAAGTAAAGAGAATTCTCATGTAACTATGTCACCGTGAAGTATTTTTATAGAAATCAAATTTATTATTCGTGACTGACAATAGTCAAAACGTCAGAGCTTTGCGTCCTCACCGCGCGCTAAAGGGCTATAGCACAAACAAATTATTCTTGTAAAATGGCGAATTTTAAATCAGCCTATAAAAACAAAAAATAATAGGTAGCCGTAAGCGATTGCTTTAAAGTCCACTGATTCTCAATGTCATCTTATGGACGACGATTTATTTCCCGTCGTCGCATTGCATGTCACTTTTCTAGATCAGTCAGGCCAACACCTCCTAGATATACAATTCCTGAGAATAGAAACTGTTACGTCATCACTAGGTCCACTAAAATGACGTCATCACAATTTATTTTCACAAAGTAAAACTATTCAAAGTTTGTAGGGAATTTACTCCCGCATAAAACTCTTAAATGATTTAAGATAGAAAATTTAATTTTACGACTAATAGGAAATTTAAACTACCACAAATTTTATAATATGATATAGAAATAGATCATAACAAATTATTTTTTATCAGAAAGGCATTTTAATTTTTATCTTCAACTTAAGACATTTTCTAAAATTTGTATCATTCACCAGAAATTTTAAATAGCTTTGTGAAACTAAAACTTAGACGCCATCTTAGAAGACCTAGCGATGACGTAAAAGCTTCTGTTCTCAGGCCTTCTATATCTAGGAGGTGTTGGTCAGGCTGAATGCTGGGTATAAGATTCGCTTCAAAACGGAAAGCTAGAAGAGCACATTTAATCATCAAAGTATTGTAAAAATGAGAATCTATTTACCACCGCAACAACAATTCTGAAAACTTAAAGTACATAGAAAAAGTGCGACATGCCGATTCTTGAAATTGTAAATCCGGTAATTTAACATTTTTAAAAAAGTGCCTCTACAAATCATGATGTCGGAAAGTATCCATTAGAACCTACTCACACAAACAAACTATAGCTTGGCTTGATAAGACCCACATCTAGATAACCCATGGCTTCCGGCCATCAATATCACCAAGTATGAACTCCTTGTGTGACGCTTAAGAACAAATTAGTTGCGTTTGAACCCAAGTAATTCAATAGCTCAAAGATTTTCCTACCAACGCTAATTCAAAACCATTTCAATAACCAGCCCTCTTCCTACCTTCGCTGGTGTATCTAACTTAGCAATTTGAATAGGATGTTACCCCGGAAGGTGAGCCTGCATAATTCACAGACCAAAATACTAAATAGTAATCTGAGTGTTCAAAATGCAGCCCTCATCCGACTATTAGCTTGCAGCAGAACGAAAGACTATAGGTCGTGCTACCACAACACAAATATGGAAAATGCATAATTTGGAGTCCATATCCGAGATTTATTCTATATTTAATATTTTATTATTTTGCTTTCTGTGCAGTTAGGCCTACATTTTTCCGGAAAGATCTTGGGAAAATTTGTCAGCCGACCTTCTGGTTTTCGGCTTTTTACGTCAACATCCTAATTTAGTTTGTCACTAAAGAGAATAAATTTCCTAATTTAGTTTGTCACTTGAGAAGTTACTAGTTAGAACTAACTAGTAACTTCTCAAATTCGGTGGCTCTAGAAACTCGCTGCAAAAGCTTTATTACAGATTCAACAAGACTTTTGTTCGATTCAGACAGAGCAAAAACACGCACAGTTACATGGTTTTAACCTGGTGGTAAAGGAGGTTATAAAGTTCTGCTAAATACAAGAAACAATATATTTTAAATGAATGACAATTAAATCGGTGAGTGCAGAAACCACCTCAGTCACAAAAAGGAATTTTTTTCAGGAGAGAGAAAAAACTTCATAAAACTTCATAAATTAGGTAATATTTGCATGACAGAAACATAAATGCATGTTATGACAGGGTGAAAAAATAAATTTAAATATTTGAAAATTTGGAGGAGTTATGAAGTTTTTTCTCTCTCCTGAAAATAATTTCCTTTTTGTGACTGAGGTGGTTTCTGCACTCACCGATTCAATTAAGTTAGTTATGATTATGTATCAAAAAATGCACGTATACATTTTATATTAACTGTAAAAAAGGTATTCTGTAAATGAATGGGAAAGAGGACATACAGTGTAGAAATATAATCGTCATTTAATCAAAATGAGCTTTGAAACACAAATAAAATACAAATTAACGAAATCAAATATTTTTCAAATTTCGTATGTAAGTGTGATAAATAAAAATGTTCTTTGTGTGAAGAAAAAAAAATATATTTTGAAACTAAACTCTCAACTTTGAAAAATACCGTGGATTATTAAACGTTTCTGATGGGAAGTCAATTTGTACCAGGTCATGATTTTTTATAAAAGCATTAAAAGTTTCCGCTGTTATTGAGAAGGCTAGTTTTTAAAAAACTGAAAAGATACACATATTGATTAAACTAATCCTAAAATCTTTACTCAAAAGTTAAAAATATTTTACTTCATTTTTATTTCTCGTTGGATCTTGTTTCTAGATTGAAATAATAATTTTTATGAATAAAATACCATTAACATCTGTAGAATACGTTTAGCTTTGTAAAAAGCAACAATAGCATTGAACACGATAGAAAATTTCGGTTAGTAAGATTATGAATAGGTTGTTTAAAAGTAGAGAAATGTATTTTATTGACAGGGGAAAAACACCCTAAAGTCACAAAACCTTTTAAAATTTTTAAAAGGTTTGACTTCAGCCTTTTGCTAGTTTCCCCATGTTTTCCCCTCATGGTTTATTCCATTTATTTTCCGAAAATCACTTCAATTTTTATCATTTAATTTTTTTGTATTATTACTGTTGGCGTACCTCGAATCATTTATTAGTGCATCTAATAAACTAGTGAGGCTATGCATAAAATTTCGAATTGAATACGTTAAGAAATTTCATTTTAAAAATCAAATAAATGAATTTTTAGCTTTTTTTTAAAAAAAAAACCTATTAAAATGTTTAAATGATCCATGAAAATAGCGTTGAAAGTAAAACGAACTTGCATTAAAGAAGAAATAATAAAACCTTTGTATTGTTAACTTTCAGATATTTTTTTTTCTATTTGAGATATTTTTTACCCCTTTATGTTTGAAGTTGAAAACTATACCTACCTCCTGCAGAAAAAATATCTTTTTGAAGTGTTTTAATTAGAAAGGAACCGCAAGTTTTGATTGCAACTTTATTGAGCGTAACTTAGAAAAAAATGATAGAAGGATAAACAATATAAGATACTGAACCCATAATTATTACATTCAGTATAAAACAATCAAAAACATGACTTTCAAAAAAATGTTCATAAAGTCTAACCAATTACGAATTATTATAACGTCTTAAATTCTGAACACAGAACAGTGAAAATAGCGAAAATTAAAGTTAAAATAATCAAGCTGTTAAGGTAGAGGAGTAAAAGAACATTAAATGGTCTAGTTTCTAAGCGATAGTTCACGAGTTGCATAAAGGAAGTTCTCAGAACCTACTCTTGACTTTTGACCGCCCATGTGCAAATTAAAATTGTCCGCCCTTTTTTACAAATCTTAATGCTTAAAATTTTTCTTTTTCGCCTCCCACGTCCTATGTACCATGTTGACCCCATAATTTGGCCTTCATCGCCCTATTTCTCGATCTGGAATATACTTCGCCCCGATGAATCTAGTTCATCCAACATCAAACTAAAAGCAGAACAAATCTAATTATAGCAAAAGAAATACATGTCAAAAGTTCAGGTTTGCCAAATTGGTAATAGTAAAAGTTTAACAATGGGTTGTTCAACCCTGACAGTCGCGGCACGTAACTTTACTATACATGAATGGCAGCATGACTAGAAAATACTATGATGCAACCTTTTGTCCACTTTAAATAAGGTAGATTATTTTTTATTAATATCAAGATCATTTAGCTAAAAATTTCGTTTAACTTTAAGCATTTTTTTCCTTCCTGCAATTGTATTAAATAACCTTTAGACCAACACTTCCAGAAAGACTGGAAAGTACTTTGGGTTACTTTCCAACTTTCGTTTCCTGTGATTTTTTCGGTCATTAGGTGATAGTCAGGCAAAGCATTTAACATCTTTAGACCCGACAAAAATCTCATATGCCAAATTAAAGAGCAATCTCATAATTATTTTGAAAAAAACCTATTACATTTAAAAATGACGAGTGGAGAGCGCATTTTCCAATAAAAGCTTCATTTCCAATCACAGCTTCAGTTGTAAAAAGTTGTTATCACCCATAAAAGATTGACAAGACACTTTCAAAGGTAAATTATGTCCTACAAGTTCTTTCCAGCTATTTAAATTTCGCAAATAAGCAAAAAATACTAATAAATTCGACTTCGAAATTTCACTAACATTCAAATATTATTTTGTGTAACGGCGAACAAAAATAAAATGTGTGCGTTATTATGTAGGACTTGCACATTCACATGCGTTAACATCATTTATTCAAAATTAAAGCATAGGCGCATATATGTCCATTCGAAATTACAAAAAAATGTTAAAGAATAGTTTTAAGAATAGATAGAAAAACGTCCAAATATGTGTACCTCGGGACCGAAGAGGTTAATAGCGATCTAACTATAAAATGTCTACGATTAAGAACTTCAAAGTCATTGGGATCATTATAAATGGGCACGGGAGGTCTAGAACTGAGACAGGCCTCGAATTGTGCAAGTATTGTAATAAATTGTTTTACTATTTGAGCTCCTGTTACTCGTTTTTAGTCATTTTGATGTGTTTCACGTTAGATTTCCAAAGTCCTCCAAAATGACTTGCAAAAGGGTGTGTTAAAATTACGATGCATACATTCATTATCTGGAGGATATCTTTTATGTATAGTAGCAAGAGCAGAACTTTTTAAATTACTCGGAGTAGAAATGTTATTGGCATTCCTAGCAAGATCCAGGAGTCTCTCCAACATGGTTTGACTCGAAACAGGGTTCCACTCCTGTGGGGAAACCTGGCGATCGGCTATAGGTGCAGGAATATCATATGTATCACAGAGTTCGTGGGCAAACGAAAGGGAGGATGTTTAACTTTTCATCAGGTTTATAATATATTTCAATTACCTTTTCTTCCTTTTCAACATGGTTAATTGCACTCTTTTGGCACCTTTCACTTAAAGGCCCCTATCAATTTTGTTCGCTCGCGACAACAGGAGTCGATTTAGAACCACCAGTGATCAATCGCAACATGTTGGTTTGAAAGTATCGAGTTTGTTTCTAACAGAATCTAAGGCAGTTATAAAAACCTCGTTTCCATATTCAACAACAGGACGAAAAGAACTTTTATAGGCTGTTGCAAAAAAACAATCAAATAAAATGTATAACAAAAACGAAGAAATTGACATCAATACATCTATGAACTCGGGGGCGTTCCTAGCTACCTAGTAGCACTCCCAAATGAAAACACGGGGAGAAGGACAAGTCCATAAAGAGAGTCTGAAACGACATCATGCGATGGAGGTGCCCACTAAAGCAGCCGAAGCGAGGTACAATGGAACATTGCAACACATTTTTTTCTAGGCTATTCGAGTACTATGAGAGTCTGTCTAAACCATGGTTGAATTCTATTCCTTTGTGCAAACACTTGAAACAAGGAGTTCCTAAGAGCTTTTTTAACAATTATCTTCAGCAAGGGTCTATTGAAGTTTAACCGCTTCGTCGTTCTTCAGAGCCAGTTTAAGAAGATGAAGGCGTAAATAATAACAATTAAAGGCCCTGCGTTTCAGATTGGATATCAGACTTTTACAACACGTTTACTGCCACATTAGAGTACAAGCCAAATTTCTTATGTCAGTTTCACATATTAAAATACAGTTTTTAATAATAAATTATTTATGTCGTGAATAATAAAAATTTCGCATATATCTTTCAAGCTGCGTGTTTTTCGAAAAATTAATTAGTTATTCACAAAACTGATATATCAAATGGAGTTACATTATTGCGGGATCGGCAACGAACGTGCTTAAAATTAGGCTTTTGAGGGGTTAAACCTCTTCAATACTTTATAACCCAACTGTATAACATAATTGGGTTACACCTATTACAATTACTATAGTAATTACTATAAAAATAAAAACATAATTTTTCAGTTTTCATTATTTTTTTTAAAAAGAAGATAAATATTTAACGACTGTAAACATTAAGTCATATTACTTAAAAAATTCCAGATTAACTCATTCAGCTTACTTATATTATATGAATATTTAAAGGTAAGTCGCAAACACGGGATTACTTAAGTGCATAGAATAATTTTTGGTTAAAATAATGCTACCTAAAGATACGTATCGCGTTTTCTTTAGGGAAAGATGCTTTTTAATTTTCTTGTTTTACTTTCCTAGTTTTGTTCTGCATTTTACTTCCGAGGGCTCTAAAGTAAACTTGGAACGCTTGTCTCCAGCTCTTAAAAGTCCTTTTCGGAGATAGAGTTTCTCCCCTGACAATTAGTTTTAACGGGCCCTTTTACTGGGATTTCAAAGTTAGGTGAGACATGCATTAATGCGTAGTCTTGTTAAAAGAAGTGTAGAAGCAGTGAAAGAGGAAAAACATTCTGGGGTAACTAGTGAGGCATTAATCGATATATGTAAATATACTAAACGATTTTTGGAAATATGCTTTACATGTATTGCCTTGGGTCTCTTATTTTAAATATATGAAGCAGGACAAAATACTAAAATTTTGAATAAAATTTGATGACGTTATAGTTCTGAAGATTGTATTTGATAACTTCTTTATCAAGTACAATATTCAGCATAACATTATTAATAAAATTTTAAAAAGCCGGATTTTAAGACAAGTAAATTTTGAAAAAATTTTTAAAACATACACAGCAACGAAAGAATAGTGTGCGTATGATTCAAACAGTGAAAAATGCAATATTTTATCCGCAGCAATGTCTGTGTCAATGCACACATATTTAGAAACGTAAAAAAAAAACAGTTTGGGCTCTCCTTCGTACTCTATATAAAAAACGCAGAACAGTAAAAAAAGATTCACGTAGCATGTTTAATCTTCGAGAACATTCTTTAAAATTCAGTCCGACGTAGTGAATTTTCACTCTTTTTCGGATTTCAAAGTGATCATTTTCTTTATGAGTATTTTTTAATCTTTCCAATTCCAAGAAATGAAATATTCAAAGTTAATTCGCTTTTTTTTCATTGATTTTTAATGTTGATAGACGTCTTTTAAATTGAACGATCTTTTTAGGGATAATTTAAACAATAAATTAGTTCTTTATTTTTATTAGTTTATACCTCAAAAGGTATTCTTGAAAAAGAAACGATCTTTTTAAAAAATATTTTAATGGGTTATTTTGCTTATTTTAATCTTTTTAACGCATTAAGCATTGTACTTACCACTCAAATCTCCCTGGGTGAACCTTTTGGGTGTCTGTGTGTTTCAACAATTTTTATGCATTTGCTTTCGTTTTTTTGGCATTCGTTGTAATACCATGTAAGATTAAATATATGTATCCCACATACTGCATCTTGTATCCTAATTGAAAATGGTGCATATAGCATTTATTTTTTTATGAGAACACACAAAAGAATTACGATACATTATGCAGAAAGAGTAGTCGCGGTTTAAGCTTTTTCTAGAGACATTCATTATTTCAAACAAAACAAATTTATATGTATTGTTGGGGATTACAAAGTACAGCCCCCCATTGAAAATAGTGAATATCACATGTACAGCTTTTTTGCAGGATCGCTCAAAAGAATTCGAATGTATTCCAGTCTACGGTAGTCTAAAGACATTAATGGATTTCAATCTCGGTACAAAACAACTTATGAAGGTTTATAGCAGCTTTTTCTTCATTTAAAGAATGGAAATACGTTCAAAGTTCTTTTGCAGGGTCTAACAAAATTATACTAATAGTGAAAATAGGTCTTTTTCAATCTCTGCCCGAAATCTTCCCAAGTTTGGCGATGGTACATCGGCACCACTGTTCCCTACGTATCGATACATTGTCAAATTTGGTGGGGTGAAATAATGTGAATGAAGGGGTTCAATTTTTGTGCGGACAGTATTTTTCACATCACAGTCTCTTAAAACGTTTCAAAACTTTATTTTGTTTCAAAATATAATCATAATCATAAATATTATTTCTCAAAGGTGTTCTTTTTTTTCTGGCGCGGCTAGATCTCATTAAATACTTGACTAAAAAATATAAAAAAATACCCAGTTAAAGCTTATAATTTCTACTTTTGACGAAAAATATGCAAAAATTCGGGAAAAAAAATTTTTGTTAATAAAAAAAAAATTAAATATATATATATATATATACTGGCTGACCCGTGCGAAAATTTCTCACAATATCGTATTTAATACTACAATTGTAAATATTATAGTGTGAAAATGAATAAATGTGTCTATAAGTACATAATATTCTGTTAAATATTAGTCAGTTAGATGTCTAGCCGCGCCAGAAAAAAACATCTTTGAGAAATAATATATATTATATATGATTTGTTTTTTATTTTTTTTATTAATAAAACGATTTTTCCGGAATTTTTGCATGCTTTTCGTCAAAAGTAGAACTTATAAGCTTTAACTGGGTATTTTTTTTTAAATTTTTTAATAAAAGATTTTTCCCGAATTTTTGCATATTTTTCGTCAAAAGTAGAAATTATAAGCTTTAACTGGGTATTTTTTATATTTTTTTTGGTCAAGTATTTAATGAGATCTAGCCGCGCCAGTAAAAAACACCTTTGAGAAATAATATATATAATATATGATTATTTCTCAAAGGTGTTTTTTTCTGGCGCGGCTAGATCTCATTAAATACGTGACCAAAAAAAAATGTAACAAACTCCATGGTTCCAGATTGCCATGGAGTCAGATGAATTGAATATACTTTCTTTAAAAATGAGTGGCAACGACAGATAAAAAATGTAAGAAAAATAGAACAGCTCTGAGTTTTTATTATGTTTTTTGTATAGATTGGATGGATGATTGAAGGTAACTAGAAATAACAGCGCCTTCTGTTGGTGACACATGTATTTTTTGTCTTTGAAATGCAAAAATTTACAGAAGATGGCGTTTGAATAGCCCTAATACTACCGATATATTCAACTTTGAATGTAAGAGGTGCCATCTTCGATATAGAGATCAGTGGTGCAAACTGTAAATATATATACCAATATGTATATTTATATATTGATATACAATTAAGATTAAGTAGATTTTCTGTATGCTTATAATTATTAACTTCTAATATTGTTATTAAAGAGGTTTTATAAAATGAAACAGTTAAAATAAATTTATTTCTGTTAAAATAAATGTCTACTTTTTGAATGATTTCCAATCAAACATCTAACTGACCCGAGAAAATATTTAACAGAATATTATGTACTTATAGACACATTTATTCATTTTCACAGTATAATATTTACAGTTGTGGTATTAAATACGATAGTGTGCGAAATTTTTGCACTGGTCAGCTAGTCGTAACCTATTTGTTCTTGTTGTTGTTGTAATCAATCCCCATAAACCTAAAAATACCTAAAAAGTCTGAAAACTATAGAGGACCATGAAGGACCTCGCAAGCTAAAATATGTGGCTGGTTGACCATGACAGCCTTACTACCAATGCCACTCTGGTAAGATCTTCTGTCCCTGCTAAAACATGAGTGCTGAGGACGCTTGATACTTTCTAGGCGAAAGCTGAAAAGACCCGCCTGGGCTTCTATCGAAGTACCACAAGTGATTGGGAGGAATCTTTCAGTTTGTTTGAATCCATCTTCCCAAGGGAGGAGATCTCGCTATATGTGAGAGCAACGATCACTAACCAATTCCGCCGCAGTGTAGGACGATTCCGCCGAAAATTTTCCGTCTCATTTCCCCCCATAGGACAATTCCGCCGATTCTTTTTCGGGTGTTTTTTTTTCGAGAGGGCAATTCCGCCGAAGGGGGTTACGGACAGTGTTTCTTTTGGCGACGAGGAGTTGGCGATATTTATTTGCTCTTTGACTACACATAGGATATTTTGAAAGCTATGAGGAAAAGGATCTAGGTCTGACCAGTAAAATTTGCATCCTTGAACATTAGCATTGGGCCTCATGTAGCACAAAGATATCCATTTGTTATCTATAAGAAATCAGAATTGGATAATGGGGATATCTATTAGAAATCCAAGATCCTCCAGATAACATAAAATGGACCTCTATAAGAGATTTGGGGTGTGATCTCTTTAAGGACTAGACAACATCTATAATAGCCAGGATGTCTGAGAGATCTATATCCAAGTAGCATAGATATTAATTGGAGGTCTAAAATATGCAAGATTTCTCGGGAGGAAAAGTGAAGTCATAACTACGGCTTTTTTTACCCACTGAGTATTCTTCCTCCATTCTGTGAATTTTGGTGCTGCCTTCTATTGTCTATTATCATGCATAAGAACTTCAAGTTACTTTTAAACTGAGACGTGTTTTCTTCGGCTGGGATCGAACCAGGCATCCAAGGCGAGCATTCTAATCACTAGACAGATTCGACTCGGGGTGAGAAGACTTAGTTTTGAAGTAATTGTTGCTTCAATTTCGGAATGAAAACACTTTTATGCATCTAAATAAATAAAATTAGAATTTGCCGTACACTTCTTGGTATCACAAAATTTTGCGATTTCTATCGATTTTAAGCATTTGGGACCCTTACAACCGTTAAAAAAATCTGTCTGCACATCACAAAAATTATCGATGTCGGAACAGCATCGGGAACTAATCTCAGCAGGCAGAGAAAATTATCAATAGGTTCACTAATTTATAGCGCATGCACCCGTGGGCATTTTGGCTTTCTGTCTTCGCCAAGCACGTGCTGGATGCATTGCGAAATATCGCAACACAGACAAAAACTATCGATGTCGGAACAACATCGGAAATTAATCTCTGAAGGCAGAGAAAATTCTGAGTCGAGAAAATTATCAATAGGTTCACTAATTTATAACATATGCACCCGTGGGCATATTGATATTCTGTCGTCGCCAACAAGTGATAGATGAATCGCCAAATATAAACGTGCTATTCAAACTCCATTTCTTGTCTCAAGAAAATGGCGAGGCGGAATTGTCCTGTAAGGGTCAGTTCATGACAAAATGGCGCGGCGGAATTGTTCTACGGGTGGAATCACGGGGGGAAATTCTCGGGGGAATTGACCTGTTCCCAAAGCAACGCAAGGGCTCACCCCTTCCTCAGCAGCAGTCCTGGCCAGGTAGTCGGCCCGTTCATTTCCGTCGATCCCAACATAAGATGGAATCCACTGAAAATCGATAGTGTCCAGAACAAAGACGGACAAAAAGATCTAAGATCCCTTGGCTTGTTTTCTCCTATCGCAGTCCAGTTATGTAGGTGTTGAATTCAGGCACGACTTTCAGTTAAAATCCAGGGATCATGTAATTGTTTCCCAATTTGATACGCGTATTGCTATCGTAGCAATCAGCTCTGATCTAAAATCCGAACAAAAGTCGGAATTTCTTATCTTAAATTCCACAGAACCAGTATGAATTTAATATGAACAACCTATTTGTAGACGTCATTTAGCAGATATTCTACATATTTGCTAATTTTGTATATTAGATGATTCTCTTAAATTAAAAGATAAGTTAATTTTTTTAATAATCTTGCAGCACTTGACTTAACTAGCACTTAAGTAGAGCTGATTAATTTATGTTAATGATGACCTCAAAATTTTCATTCAAGAAAATAGGAATGTAATTTATTTCTTTTCTTACTTTAGTGTCATAAGCAACTAGCATTTAAAAACAAGTACATTGCTTCTATTCATCGATAAAACATTTCAACCGTAATTTTTTAGAAAGAAGGTTACATTAATTTAACATCAACAACGTTCAGATTTCTAAATAACTTCTTTTCTTTAGAAGATTAATTAAATACAGCAATCAATAAGTCTGATAAAACTTTTTCACACACAGTTGCTCTAAAATTTTCCTTTTCATTCAATGCACGCAGATAAGCAATTTTTTTACAAAACAAAAGAAGCTAATCGGATTTACGTTTTGGGAAATGTTTCTAAGCACATAGGAGTGAACGCCAATATTTTTGTCGCTTTTCGTTTCTGTTATAACAAAAACGTGTAAAAATGTTGAATTCACAATTTTTATTTTACCGTATTCAGACTCGAGATAAATTTCACATCTCAAATTAAAGAAAAATTTCACCTATTCTCAGAATTAAAGAAATGTGTGTTTAATAAATATTCCATGCTAATATTGAAATGCATATTTAGTGTATTTAACCATTTATACCCTAGAGTCCTATTTATAGAACACGTATATCTAAGTTGCTGCAATCCCCTGAGTGGCTGAGATATAAATTTCCGCTGAAGGACTTCTGGTTCTGACTGTTTTTCACCTTTAATTTCGGGCAACTAAAATAAAAGTTTTATCTCTCTAATGTCGGGTCAACTGACCTTGTTCTCTACGACACTAGGAAGGACTGTAGATGTTGGTTCTTCGTAGGTCATGTTATTAAGAGGGGTTGGTCATTTCATTAAAGGCATGCCTAATAAGCAAATCAACATTGCCGCCCATGAGTGGTTTCCTAGTTTTGAACCAATTCCACTTGAGAGCCCTAGCGTCTGGACTGGCACCTCCAGAGGTATGCCCTGATTACCGAAGAGGCCCATAAGGCTCGGGCCAATGTTTAAAAAAAAGTCAAAGGGCCTCATTACTGCAATATTTGTTATTAAAATTATGTATATATATATATATATATATATATATATATATATATATATGGGATTGGAAGTGGCAACACCAAAGAGAAGAAGAGGTTCCAACCAAGTATGACATCACTAGATGCTGGCCTTCAAAAGCTGCTCTACTGCAGGAGATCGGGAGAGGACTCGCGCTCGGGGTTGATCGGACGAGGAACGACAGCAGCGAATTCAGGAGCAATCAAACGAAGACGAAGTTACCCGAGGACGAGGGTACACAGACCTGCTGCTGCTACGCAATATTATTCCCCGCCGAATTACCAATTTGTCTTCTTTAATTATAATTCACGTTTTAGTTTTGTACTTTTCTTTACCTTTATTAAACGTTTTTGAGCTTTACAAGTGTTTTTTATTGTGTTCGAGAAGATCATGGATGCTCGGCGATCTCACAAGTGGTGTCAGAAGTGGTGCACTCAAAATGTTTAGTGCTCAGCCCTCAACGGATCCCCCCGGAGGAAACTTTGATTTGATGTTCAATTCACTGGACAAGTCAACTTTATAAATTTAAAAGGTGAGTGAAGCTATCTCTTTCAATCAAAATGAAGTTAAGTGATTTTAAAGAATTGAAATCTTCTCTGAGAACTGTGAAAGCAGCGAAAATAAAATGCTTGCATAAACTGCTGTTTGACAGTGACGGGGATAGACAAAATAGAAAACGAATTCGTGAGTTTTCAGGATTTCCATTTCCGATTAAGAGTTCGGAGTTTAAAAATAAAGTTCTTAAAACTTAGAGTGAATTTTCGGTAAATGAATTGATTAGTATTTGTGATGTTCTGTGCCTTGAAAGTGAAGGCTCTTTAAAAGAACTAGCCATTAGAATAAATTCGTGCTTGTGTGACTTGTCAGTCCTCGAGAAAAGTATTGTTCAGGATGAAATTGAAAGCGATCTTGAGGAACCGCAGTTTTGTACCTTACCCGAAAACCCTCCTAATGTCGAAATTAAAAGCACAGCAGATAATGTTTCAAAATGTAACTCCAATCGCCCTCCCTTGCAAAGTCTGAATACAAACCACGAAATAGGGTGTAAACCTATCGTAAGTTTTCTGATATTGAAAGCATTCTTGCTCCATTTGAGGGTAATTCTTTTGAAAATGTTGAAGTGTGGCTAACAAATTTTGAAGATGTCGCTAACATGTTTAACTTGACCGATTTGCATAAATTAATTTTTGCCCGAAGGTGCATGACTGGTAAAGCTAAATTATTAATTCAAAGCGAAACAAGTGAATTCCTGGGATAAATTTAAACAGCTGTTACTTTCCGAATTTGGAGCATGTTTCAATTCCGCCGACTTGCATGAAATGCTGCAGAAGCGAAAAATGAGGAAA
Source organism: Cheiracanthium punctorium (assembly GCA_038373885.1). Taxonomy (NCBI): domain Eukaryota; kingdom Metazoa; phylum Arthropoda; class Arachnida; order Araneae; family Cheiracanthiidae; genus Cheiracanthium; species Cheiracanthium punctorium. The sequence continues at coordinate 492,991 of JAWZYV010002198.1, forward strand.
AGTGAATCACTTGAGGAGTACTTCTTAATCATTAAGCAATTATGCTCGAGGGGTCATGTAGAGGATTCGGAATTAATACAGTATGTTGTAGATGGAATTAATGACCCTATTTCAATAAAATCATTTCTATATGGCTGTGGGGATATTCAGGAGTTTAAACAAAAATTAAAGATTTATGAGAAGTTACGTTTGGCTCACGAAAAATCGAAACCCCCTCCCCCGAGAGCCGACATTGGAAGAAACGTTGACTCGTCTAAATCCGAACTCCGTTGCTTTAATTGTAGATTTAAAAATCATAAAAGTTTACATTGTCCTAACAGAGATCAGGGTCCTCGTTGTTTTCGCTGCTCGACATTCGGTCATAAGTCATTTGAATGTCCGAGGGTTGAAGAAGCAAATCCTAATAAAGAGCGTTTCCACGTGATCGACAGTCCTTCCCAAAACTTCATTGTTAAAGATGTAAAACTTTATTCCATTAACTTAAATTCGTTGATTGATACTGGAAGTCCGAGAACACTTTCGAGAAAACTAATTTATGATAGAATAAAAAGAAATATAAAATTAGAATCAACAAATATGACCCTAACTGGTGTGGGAAAGTCATTAGTTAAACCGATTGGATATTTTAAAACTTCAGTTGAAATAGATGATGATACATTTAATACAGATGTTTTTGTGATTACTGATGATTCAATTTCTTTCGATTTAATTATTGGCACTGATGTAATAAACCAAGGTACACTTACAGTTTCTCCTAATGAAATATCTCTAATTAAAAGCAAAGAAGCAAGTATATAGTCAATGTAATTGATACTCTAGAAATAGATTCGCAGTCTAACAAACATGGATACATGAATCCCGAAACACGCTCTTTAATTGAAAATTATCTGCCCGGAACACCAAAAACAGTGGATTCCAAGATGAAAATTAACTTAACTGATGATGAAGATAAAAATAGTTTGGATATAATACACGTAAATTCTTTAAGCAGAAATTCAGTTTATTTAATAACCACAGATGATATAACACTTAAAATAATTAAAGCTCGGAACACTGCCGAATGTATAAAAATAAAGCGGTTAAATACATAAATGCACTTTGAATCTGTTAACAAACGAAACAAGTTGAGAAAGAGAGCAAAACAAAAAATCGTAAAAGTCAAAGATGAAAATCGTGACACTTCTTCTAAATTAAGACTAAGGAAAGCTGACAAACTTGAGGTCAATAACATTGTCACTATAAAACGTACTCAACAAAATCCCGGCTTGAATGTGAAGCAGAAATTCCTAGATTCATGTTTAGCAGCAAAAGTAAAATCGAACGATATCTATGTGGTGCAGAAAATTGATTCATTGTGTAAGAGAGAGTGCTTCCGCTGAAAACAAGAAAATGTGGCCCGATCAAACTTAAGGGGGAAAAAAAAAGGAAGAAATATACCCCCGACTAGACATTCCTGACTTCGACATCTACTTTCCCGAATGTGACTTTTCTACCCTGTGGCGGATGTCAGTCCGTACAGTTTATGTTAAATTGGCGGTTAAGTGTATAAATTCTATTTTTCAATAATAATCCAAATCAGGTCTAATATAATTATGTACAATTTATTTACAAAATTACTATGTATAGTTTACACGTTCAAAAATACAGATTCAATCTGATGCCCTTTTTGGGCCCCCAAGCAGAAATCAGTCTGCTCCTCTACGAATCTGTTCCAAGTGTGTGTAGCTTTTTCACGGTCACCCAGGGGGGAAAGAACCGCGTGACGTCATAGCGCAAGTGGTGCTATATGGGAAGCAAATTGCGTCACACTCCCCACCTGAACTCCTTCAGGAATTCACATCAATTACACAAATTATCAAAACTAATTCTAAAATTATATCAAAATCTACAAAATTTTCAAATTACAATCACAAATAATCTCAACACAATACAAGATACAAATTAAGCTTAAGAATGCACAAGAATAATACAACTAAAATTTAAGAAAAAGTAAATATAAATGGCAAGAAAATATGAGATTTTAGAGTTCTAGGTTATCAATTTTGCAAAATTTAGCTTTCAGAGTTCAAAAGGATACAAATGCTGTACAGTCCGTTTCATTAGTCCACTGCTAGTTTTCAGTTCATAGCAGCGAATTTTGTTGTCGCGTCCAGGTAGGGCCTTTTCTATCCTGCCAAGCTTCCACAGAAGCTTGTTTTTGGAATCGCCTTCGATCGGTACTACATCACCTACTTTGAATTCAGAGTGTAATCTTGGATTCTTCACAGAATGTGCTGTTCTGAGGTCTAACAGATATTGTCGTTTCCATCGCTGCCACAGTTGCTTCAAAAGCAACATCTGATATTTTCTCCTCTTCAGGAGAGAAGACTTATCGGCTCCACTTTCGATGATCTGGGCAAATGTAACTGGATAGGTCGGTTGGTTTTGACCGAAATTCAAAAAGTGCATGGGCGTGAGAGGGCCTGGCTCATGATTCTCAACATACACATAACTCAATGGACGAAGATTGAGCACCGCTTCAACCTCAGCAAGCACAGTCGACATTTCCTCAAAGTTCAGGAGTGCTTTCCCGAGAACCTTGCGTAGACACTCTTTGACGGATTTAACTAAACGCTCATAAAATCCTTCCCACCATGGGGATCTTTCTACTATATTCTTCCATAAAATTCTTTCCTTAGCGACATAGTCTTGAACTGAGCTGTTGGATAAGATAGTCGTCAAAGTTTCAATTTCCTTTTTCCCCTTTTTTGAATGTCTTGGCATTGTCGCTATATATTATTCTAGTTTCCTCTTCTTGCTAGGAATCTCCGAAAGGCAAGCAGGAAGGAATCGGTTGTAATATCAGAAACTAATTCTAAGTGCAGCGCTCTCGAGACAGCGCATGTAAACAAAACTATGTACGATTTTTTTCAATTCTGCAGAATGTTTCGCATAAAGGGGACCCGCGAAGTCAAGACCACAAACAGAGAATACAGGAGTCTGGTGGATTCGATCACCTGGTAATGGAGCTGTAAGTTGATCACCAGGTTTGGAAAGATATTTTTGACAGACAATGCAACTCTTGATAATCTTTTTGATAAACTGTCGTCCTTTGGGTATCCAGTAATTTGATCGAACTTTTGTTAGAGTACTGGCTACTCCTCCATGCATGACTTTATCGTGTTCTTGGCGCACTAGCAAAGTTGTCAACCAAGAATTTCGGGGCAAAATAATTGGATGTTTTTCATTAATGGACAAATCACAAAATTCAAGCCTGCCTCCTAATCGAAGCAGTTCGTTTTCGTCTAGATAAGGCATGTAATTAAATATAGAGGAACTTCTTTTTATGGAATTTTTGCTCTTAAGTGTTTCATACTCTTCTTTGAAAAAGTGTCTCTGTTCATTTTGGATCCAAAATTTTTTCGCATCAATAATTTCCTCAGCAGCTAAAGGATAACGATTTTTCACAGGACATTTAAGGTTCATAACGAATCTTCTCACCCACGCTGTAATCCTTATTACTTTCATAAGACTGCTATATTTGGAAATATCGAATAATTCGTCATTTTCTTTTACGACACATTCATATTGTTGAAAATGAGCAAATTTCTTTTCCTACTCCAAATTTTCTTCTTTTATAACATCGACTTTGCCAGAGGGCCAAAATTCAGAAGACTGCAAAAGCCAAGGTGGTCCGTGCCACCAAAGTTGGCAATTCCTCAAATTACTAACTGTAGTTCCTCGTGATATAAGGTCAGCGGGGTTATCTTTCCCAGGGCAATAACGCCAGTTGCTGCAGTTAGTTTCTGTACTTTTTCAACTCTATTTTTGACAAAAGGCTTGAATCTTTCGGAATTTCCACTAACCCAAAAATAGGTTATTTGTGAATCCGTCCAATAAAAGGACGTTACTTTATATTTCAAACATTTTACGATCTTGATACTCAATCTAGCGGCCAAGAGTGCTCCTAAAAGCTCCAATCTTGGAAGAGTAAGAGATTTTAGAGGGGTAACTCTACTCTTGGAGGCAACAAATACTGTTTGGAAAGTGTCATTCTTCAAAATAATTCTCAAATATACTACACAACCGTAAGCTTTTAAGCTAGAATCTGAAAAGCTATGAAGCTCTATTTCTTTTACATAAGCTTCTGTGATTCCTCCTAAATAATAACGCGGGATTCTGAGAGGATTCAGTTCATCAATTTCTTCATACCAAGCTTTCCATTTAACACTCGGATCGGACGGTAGCTCATCATCCCAGTTGATTTTAGACCAAATCTCTTGCATTATGCATTTTGCTCTCAAAATGAAAGGTCCCAAGAAAACCACGGGATTGAAAATTCTGCCAATAACTTGTAGAAGAAAATGTTTGGTGTTTTTCCTTTTAGACAGAAATGTCACCAAGTTGTCAATGTCGAAGTACAAAACGTCTTCTGCACTATCCCAAGCGATTCCTAATACCTTGAAGGGAGGCTTCACTTCCTCAAAATCCTTCGGAGTTTCATTCGTAGTGATACCTTCCTTAACCCACAAATTTCCAAGTGCTTTCGAATTTGTTTGCCATTCATGCAAAGTCATTCCCGCGTCTTTGAAAATGCTAATGAAATCAAGTGATGTTTTGAACGCGCGTTCTACGTCCGGTTGACCACTAATGACGTCGTCTACATAAACACTGTTGCTCAGGATTTCGAATGTTTCTGGATGGGTTTCTGTGTACCTCTTGAGGTGGTGTTTAATAGTAGCGGCGAGTAAAAATGGACTTGATTTTACCCCAAATAAAACTCTTGTGAATCGGAACATTTTTAAATTTTCATCATCATCAAAGGGATTATCTTTCCAATGGAATCGTGTAACGTGCCTGTCTTCTTCATTTAGTTTGATCTGTAAAAATGCTTGCTTAATGTCAGTCGTAAAGGCTGTTAAATTTTGCCTAAATTTTATCAGTAATTCAAATATATCTGGATATAAGTTTGGACCTGTGTACAAGCAATCGTTAAGAGAAAGCGTATTTCGTTTATGAGCCGAAGCATCACAAACTATTCTCAATTTGCGAGTTGTTCTGTCGCTTCTAATTATGGCCGTGTGAGGCAAATAAAATGTGGTGTTATTATTTTGTTCATTTTCTGGAACAGGCTCTATAATATTCTTCAGCTCATAGTCTTTTAAAACGTCTTTATACTGAACAAATAAAGTGTTATCAATCTTAAATGTGTTGTTTAATTTCTGAAATCTTTTTAGAGCAACATCTTTGTTACTTTCTAAAAGATGCTTTGTGTTTGGTTTCCAGGTTAATTTAACCTTATATCGAGAATTTTCATATTTAATTTCCGATTCAAATTTGTGTAAAACATTATCGTCCGAAGAATCAACGATTTCGTTTTCTGGATGGATCCCCAACCCTTCAAGAGTCCAAAATTTTTGTATCTGGTCCGAAATAAATTTTTCTTCAACCATTACGTTTAACGCAACCGTAGATCCTGGAGTGTTATCAGTTTTTCCCTGTATACACCAGCCAAACATTGTTTTTGTCGCTAGGAGATTTTCGTTTATTCTTTTCAAATTTCCACTAAATATGTTGTAATAATAATCACACCCAATCAAGAGGTCAATACCCCCTTCAGCTTCAAAGGAATCGGCCAGTCTTAGGTTTTTTAATTTCGAGAGTATAATTTCCGATTTCAAGTCAGCGGGTGGAATTTCCGTACCCGTTACACGGTCTGTTACGAGGGCTTCAATTTCGATATTAGATTCATTATCTCGCCTATTTTCTAATTTTATCTTTACAACATCAAACATGTTTTGAATGGGCTGTTCATTGCCGAAACTGTAGACTGATAAAGTCTCTTTTCTAATTACTGGAAGATTTAATTTGTGCGAAATTTCTTTGTTTACAAAGGATCTCATTGAGCCGCAATCGAGTAAAATTCTTCCCCGCATTGAACGACGTTTTCCCTTAATTACAACACTGCACATCTGAAGCAAAATAGATGCCGAACTAGTGTGTGAAACACCCGTAAAGATTTGCGTATTTTCATTCCCGCTTGAACTCTCAGCAACTGCATTCCCCTTACTCGCTTCTTCGCACGAGCTTGCATTATTATTTTTCTCTCTGCCTTTTTTCTCTTAAGTCAAAGCAGATCTCTAAATTATGTCTTTTTTTTGCAACGAGGACAGGATTGTTGTTTTGATCTGCAGTCATATTTATGTTTTCGCTTTAAGCAGAACATACATCTACCTTCTCGAAATATAATATTTCGTTTTTCCTGAACCGAGAGAGATTCGCAAATTCCAGTATGTTTTGATTTTTTACAGAACACGCAGAGATTATCGTCAGCGGTTTGCGAATTGTATCCACTTGAAGGTGTCAAAAGCTGCACCGCGGAACTTAAATTACGACTTTGTTTAGACGCCAGTCGCCCGTGATTTTCTCTTTGGACTGAAGAGGGGGGGGACAAGTAAGGCGTTCATTTCTCTAGATAAAACTTTAGTATGAAGAAACTTTAACAGTGCTTCCACACTATACATCGTAGAAAAGTTAGGTTTTTGTCTGTTAAATTCAAGCGTTAAATCTGATGGGAGTATTTTAAATAGAACTGGGACAAACATATTACTGTATGATTCTGGTTTAACATTTAAAGGATTTAAGCTGCGTACATGTGTTTCGATGGCATCGTACAGTTTTCTAAGTTTCGATACATCACTCGATTTATAAACTGGACTCAAATTCAATAATTTATTCATATGCGTGTTGATGATTATTTCTCGCTTACCAAATCTGTTTTCTAACAATTTAATCACTTCATCATAATTGTTGTCTGAAATATCGAAACATTCAATTGCGTTTACAGCCGCTCCTCCAAGGAACGAACGCAAATATTGAAATTTTTCCGTTTCACTTAAAGAGTCATTGTCATCAATTAATACTTTAAATGAATTATAAAATACATTCCATTTTAAGTAATCGCCATAAAATTTTGGAATGGTTAATTCTGGCAGACGAACTCGTTTCTGTTCAGGTTTTATTTCAGAATCGTCATTTTTAGTTACGTTAACCTCAACCTTTTTGGTTTTGTTCAACTTTCTATTTAATTTAATTTTCCATAATAAAACCTTTTCATTGTATTCTTCACTAGCTGTAATTTCAGCTTCAAAATCTTTTGATTCTAAAAGCGGTTCGATTGCCGCGTCAATAACTTTTAACTCATCCGATTTACTAGTTAATAGTTCTAAATATTCTTCAAGAAGTGAAGAATCGGCAGCCTCTTTTTCAAATTCAGTTTCAATGTTCTTAAGATGTTTCGAAACTGCCGTTCTTAATACTTTTCGTTTCGCTTTTAGTTTCAATAGTTCTTCAGCCATTTTTCATAAAAATAAAGGAAAAATCCTACCTTGAGCACTCTTCGCACACTGGATTGTGCTAATTCCAAAATATTAAGTATTTCAATATTCACCTTATCCATTCAAAGCCCGTTGCACACTTTCCGTGCCGTTTGCACCATTGTGGCGGATGTCAGTCCGTACAGTTTATGTTAACGTGGCGGTTCAGTGTATAAATTCTATTTTTCAATAATAATCCAAATCAGGTCTAATATAATTATGTACAATTTATTTACAAAATTACTATGTATAGTTTACACGTGCAAAAATACAGATTCAATCTGATGCCCTTTTTGGGCCCCCAAGCAGAAATCAGTCTGCTCCTCTACGAATCTGTTCCCCAGTGTGTGTAGCTTTTTCACGGTCACCCAGGGGGGAAAGAACCACGTGACGTCATAGCGCAAGTGGTGCTATATGGGAAACAAATTGCGTCAACCCGAATTGTGTCATTTTAAAATCTATTCTGAAAGCTGCAGTTTATTGAAAAGAAGGATGTCTAATCTAATGCCGATTTTGCTAAGACTGGTTTCTCAATCGCTGTTTTCCACTGGAGACAAGCGAACTTAAATGTTCAAAGTGGAACTGAGGTTCGCTGAGATGTGAGAACCTTTCATGAACATGTTACTGCTCCTCTTATTTTCTTTTAGACTTGCCCTTCAACGACGCCGACCACAGTGAAAATCCGACGTTTAGGTTCGAATTCCACCACGATTAGCTTGGGACGGACGAGTACAGATTCCACCTTCGTGGCGATGAGGACACCGCCGTCTAGGATGACCGAGTGTGTGGGATTGGAAGTGGCAACACCAAAGAGAAGAGGTTCCAACCAAGTATTACGTCCCTAGATGCTGGCCTTCAAAAGCTGCTCTACTGTAGGAGATCGGGAGAGGACTCGCGCTCAGGGTTGATCGGACGAGGAACGACAGCAGCGAATTCGCGAGCAATCAAACGAAGACGAAGTTACCCGAGGACGAGGGTACACAGACCTGCTGCTAGTACGCAATATTATTCCCCCCCCCCCCGAATTACCAATTTGTCTTCGTTAATTTTAATTCACGTTTTAGTTTTGTATTTTCTTTACCTTTATTAAACGTTTTTGAGCTTTACAAGTGTTTTTTATCGTGTTCGAGAAGATCATGGATGCTCGGCGATCCCACATATATGCTATTTTAATGTAAAAATTAGTGCTTGGAAAAAAAACTTCAGCTGCCTTTTATAGATATTGTATCTTCTATTACACAAAAGCATGCCTACAAATTACAAATACAGTGCTTTTTCAATGAAAAATGACTTTGGAAATATGTCAGAAATTTAGATTTGAGAATAGCCTTAAGTAAAATGTACAATTCAGTTTCTGGTTTTCCCCGCTTAATGACATGTGTTGGAACCATCCATAATTATTTAAGAGCAGCCAACTGTATTTTTTAAAACTAGTCTTGTGGAATGAAATAGAGGAATGGGGGCGGGGACTACACTATCACAGAGTGTTAATCGGGCCCTGGCAGAGGAATAAATATGGAGGACATTGGAGCCACGACAGATTTTATGCGCAACAGCACTCTTTATAGACTCAGTCGAAAGAGGAATTCACCCTTCCAAGTACTGGCCAAGCCAGTGCTACTTCACTTTCGGAATTCTGGCGAGAGCCGAGTTTAACCGACTGCATTACTTCTGAGCACTAAAATAAAATTATTTAATAAATTACTTTCCAACTTAAAAATTCAAACGTAGCATTTAGAGCTGGTGTTGTTTTTACCAGACCGATTTTAATGAAATTTTATAGGTACATACATTGATACAATACAAAACAAATAACCATTCAATAATTGTAATACACACTCATGATCGTGCGTAACACACATTGGAGTCGGAAGGAATGAAACGGCGGTTGCAGAATAAACAAAAAAAATTGGGTTAATAGGGGGTATGGTTCCCTCTTACAAATATATAGGTCTCACAGCCCGATTTCATACTTGAAATGAGACAGTTTGTCATTTCCTGAGGCAGTTGGTCTAACTCGTTCAGCAACGCTGTTTTCATTCCCTGGATGATTCTCGGAGGGGGTTGCGAGCTGCAATTGCCCGCTCCAGAGCGTCCCAGACATGCTCTATGGGGTTAAAGTCTGGAGATCTGGCTGGCCAATACATCCGGCAAATATCCTCACTCTCTAGAAATTCATCGACCAGAAGAGCTCTATGTGAACTCGCATTATCGTCCATTAAGATGAACTCGGCGCCAACTGCACCGCTGAAAAGGCGAACATAGGACACCAAGACCTCATCCCTATACCTCACACCAGTCACAGTGCCTCTTTCAAAGACATGGAGAGGTGCGCGGCCATCCAACATGACGCCTGCCCAGATCATTAAACCTCATCTGCCATAATGGTCGATTTCGCGGACGTTGGAGAGTAGGTAGTAGGTCCCTGGTTTGCCCCATATGAACGTACGGCGAGAATCGGTCTTTAGGCGTAACCGGGACTCATCAGTGAAGAGAACGGTCGCCCATTGATCCATACTCCAATCTTTATGCTCTCTGCACCGTGCTAAACGGATTCTCCTGTTCGTAGAAGTGAGCGGGACGCAAACAGCAGGTCTTTTGGCAAACAACCTTTTCTCATGAAGTCTTTTGGAAACTGTCACACTTGATACATGGGCTCCAGTGGCTGAATGCAACTCACGAGAGAGCTGAGAAGCTGTAGCACTCCTGTTACGCCTCGCTATAATGGACAAATGGCGATCTTCTCTGACCGTCGTGGCTCTTGGACGACCTTGTCAAGGCTTCTCTCGATGGATCCGGTATCCTGGAACTGTTTCCGTAAGTTACACACGACGCTGGTCGTTAAATTCAACTCTCTATAAATCTGGACTCGAGATTTGTAGCTTGGACTTGCTTCTAGCCTCCCCACGATTTGCCATCATCTTAACGTTGGTAGTTACTTATTTTTACTATTACAATTGGAAATTAACCGATTGCAGCAAAATAACACCAAGAAATTCGCCGAGGTGTGCTAGCGAACGAAATGCGTCTTAACTTACGCACGCTTATAAGGCCTGTTTCTCTATTGGCTTCGCCTACACACACTTGTACGCTTATGTATTTGACGTATAAGATTTGCATTTTTGTCCAGAAGCAGTGGTTCATTCAGTTCAGTTCTTTTCACGAAATTCGACAAAATATGCAAATTCTCTTAATTTATTTCATCAGTATATTTGATTACGTTTATTCCGCCTTTAATACAGTAATTTGAAAAAAAATTGTTTTGATTTTTGATCAAAACTTTTAAAATAAATTATGCCGTTGACTTGAAAATTTTTATAGAATATCTCTTTAGAAGCTGTACTGTATACAGCAACAAGCAATCGATAAATTTAGCCAGTTGTGAGATATTTTCTAGAAAAAAAATATGTATAATGGAATTATTCGTAAATGGGCTACGCTTCTGAAAATTTTGGATTGTCATTTCCTCTTCTGGATTTTTTTTTCCTAATTGTGTAATACAATATAATAAAATATCTTATCGAAGAGATAATCTATTTTTTTTAATCTGTGACGTAATTAGTTTATTTTAAGTTATGTCCACCAGGACTATGAAACAAATTTTGCGTCAGCAATCAAAACAACCTTAATATAATAGTAACACTCAATAAAAAACTTGGTTGAAAAGTAAAAATAATTTAAAACTTTGTAAAATAGCATCAAAAACAGGGCCTTATCCACAAAACTATCGTTTCGAGTGGTACAGAAAAGGTTCATTCTTCGTCAGTTGCAAAAATGTTCAACCATCCACACGAGTAGAAAATTTCCAACTGAAAATATTTAGAATAAGAAGTTTTAGTTCTGTTAAATTGTAGTAATATAAAGATAAAACACAGTAACACAAGGCAAAAACCCACAAAGAACGATTAAATTACCATTGCAAGTTTAATGACGCATGAGTGGCGCTTTTCTCTCAAAGGTTAGGTTCAAGTTGGTGGTCGCCGATTATCCCTAACATTTTGCTAAAACGCCTTGACAGGAAAAATACTTCACGTTCCTACAACAGCTGCTGACAGTGTCAGATAGGTTTAAGAGACGTTCCCCTACACTTCCATCCGACAGTGTGGTTTCAGCTTGATGGAGCACTAACCTGTTATGTAGGTGAGGTGCGAAACTATCTGGGCATAGCCTTTCCGAATGCATGGACTGGGTAGGTTGTCCTGCATCTTGGCCAATGCTCTAGCCAAACCTTTCTTGTCTTATTTTCTTTTTGTGAGGATAGGTGAGCAAGGAAAGTACATGATATGTCTGTCGTGTTTCAGAATGTTAGCAAATCCTTTCTTCGCCGTTGTAACGCGTGCATAACCGCTTCCAGTTACAGTTATGACCTTTAACCACATGACATTAAACTTATTTTCATAACTTAATCATTCTTCCAGTGTTTTTGGCTTGTATAAGAGCATCCCTTTGGTGCCTTCTTGTGCCTTTGCATTTGAATTTCTATCGTGTATTCTCTGATGAACGTTCTTTGTTTGGATGTATACTATCACCACTTAAATTTTTGCCCGTCTTTTATAAAACTCCTTGTATACCACAAAGCATTACTGAAATCTAACGCCAACTGAAGAAATTAAACAAAAAAATTTAGTGTAAAAAATTAAAGATATCATGAAAGATTAGCAAAACAAATGCAGGAGGAAGGTGAAATTTCTATAACAATGTTCAATTTAAAATGCATAAGCAGTGAATTTAGAAACAAAACTATGAATAGAAACTGTGAAACTATGGAAACTATTAAATTTGGATTCTTCTAACTTCTTATGCAACCCTTTTAACTGCTTTGCAAACAACTATAACATTCTTCTATGTTTATAAAACACTAGCAATGTAAAAGAATAAAAAAAATTCTCCTCTCAAAACAGCTTTTGCTCTGAGATTTGCAGCATTTTCTTTTCAATAAGAAAGTCCATTTCGCATGTATGTATATCCATACCATTCACCGTCAATTCCAATTGTCTCAATTTCTCTCGGATTTCAAGACAAAGGAAATTTATTAAGTCCCTACGAGTAATAGCTGATTTTGTTTCTACTAGGAATACTTCCTTTTCTATGAAACGAAACGTTGGAATATAAAAGCAAAGTGCCCGGATCCTTTGGGAAATTTCCAGCAAGAGCTCGTACTAAACTGTTTCTCCCGCTTTGAATAAGGGAAAAATGTATTGCAGGATTGGCGAATGTAACCTAGTAGTTTAGAAATGCTAAGATAACGTGAAAATACGGCCTGCCTGAGCATTTCTTAGCAGAGCAGTGGCGCACACAAGGGGGGGGGGGGGTCCAGGGTGTCCGGACCCCCCCCCATCGGCTTTGAAATTTGTTTTTGATTGATTATTATCTTATATCTATAGTAAATAAAATAATTCCAAGAAAAGTTAGCAATAGTTTCAGTTCTAATAAATAAAAAAGAAATTTTTTTCTCGTTTTCCTCGACTTTCAAAAACGAACTGAAAGCGAATATAAAACACCATCTTGCTCTCAAAACTGAACAACTATTACTTTCCTTCCTATTGTACTGTGCAGTATATTCTTAGGGAACTGGGTGGGACGAGTTTTGATGAATTCCATCTAATGAAAACGAGCTCTTTCATCACTGATTCTTGACAATCTGGAACATCCCTAAAAGTTGGACCCCCCCCCCCCAGCCAAAAATCCTGTATGCGCGCCTGTAGCAGAGCTTTGAGCGAATTCGTACAATGTTAGTGAGAGGCGTATCCAGAAAAGCTCCATCGGATGGGCGATAAGTGTGACAAATCATATCGTCAGAGATGGATCACTCTATGTTTTTTAATTTGTTCATTTTTTATCTTGAACACAAGTTTAATTTGTTTACTCAAATCGTTTAACCCTTTAGCGTGCATATAGAAGATCGACAAAGATCTATATAGAAGAACAACTTTGTATAGTGCCCAAAGCCGAAAAAGTACACCAGTTGCCATCTCTCGAATTAACTACCAGACACATGGCGGTTTGATCGAATCGCCCATCTCTTCCTTTTTGACGCAGCTGGCTGTGTCAGAAAAGGACTTTAGCTCTACATCAGAAGAAGGGCGATTCGATCAACCGCCATGTTGCTGATAGTTAACTCGAAAAATAGAAAAGGGGGTACTTATTCGGCTTTGGGACCATTTAACCATATTTCTGCGACTAGCAGTTAAAAGTGTTGTAAAGACGTGGTTTCATGGCACGACCACCGCGCGTTAAAGGGTTAAAAGAAGAAACGGGAAGACTCATTTTCTTTTTACCGATGTTGCTTCATAGAATGGTTTTTTGACAGTTCTGCTAGGGCCCGTTCTGGAAAGCAACATCGATAAAAGAAGGTGAGTCTTCTCCGTTGTCTCTTTTTAAATGATGAGAGAGAACAAGTTAAATTATCTAAGTTTAAATTATCTAATCGAGAAATGTAGGCCAGGGATGGGATTGCCCTCCGTGAAGGACTTTCTTAGGGGTCCTAGCCGTATTTACGCAAAGTTTCGGAGAAAACCACGGAAAACTCTGAACGGCTATGTTGACAGACGCGACCTGGGTTTGAACCAGTGCTCGCAGCTTCCGTCTCTCACTTCAGATCGCAACTGCGCTCGACCTGAAAGAACAAGTTAAACACAGATTGAATTGTGCGTTTAAGTGCGCTTCAGATCCGCCATTGCATGTTAACCAGTGACGGCTCGTGACTTTTGGGAGCAAAGCCTAATTCGCAGATAGAGTATTTCGCACACATAAACACCAATATATATATCTATATATATATATCTATATATATATCTATATATATATATATATATATATATCTATATATATATATATATCTATATATATATATATATATATATCTATATCTATATATATATATATATCTATATCTATATCTATATATATATCTATATATATATATATATATCTATATATATATATATCTATATATATATATATATATATATATATATACACTGCTGGCCACCCAAATTGCAACACCAAGAAAAACAAGAGATATCACAACAAAATTTATTGTGTAGATAACATGTTGACCAAGTAACAAATGATTAAATTTACAGCATTCTATGAAGCGTGGTTCCTGCCAAAATCAGTACCCAGAGTAGCCGCCGTTGTTGGAGATCACAGCTGCCACACGCCTCCGCATTGATTCAAAGAGACTTTGAATGTGTTCTTGGGGTACAGCAGACCAAGCAGCTTCCACACGTTGCCAAAGTTGATCTGGTGTGACAGCTGGGGATGAACTCTGGGTCAGTCGTTGAGCAACCATGGACCACATGTTTTCTATCGGCGAAAGATCCGGAGAGCGCGCCGGCCAGGGAAGCAATTCAATCTGGTGATTGACGAAGAACCCTTGGACAATGCGTGCCACGTGTGGCCGTGCATTATCCTGCTGAAATATGGCTGTTGGCAAGCCCTGAAGGTAAGAAAGGACAACTGGCTCCAACACCTCGGAGATGTAGCGCTGGCTGGTTAAAGTACCGGCAATGCGTACTAGAGGAGTGCGAGAGAGATATCCGATACCGCCCCATACCATAATACCCGGTGCAGGACCAGTGTGACGGTGCATAATGCAGCTGTTCAGCATCCTCTCTCCACGGTGTCTCCAGACTCGAATCCGACCGTCGTGGTGTTGCATACAGAAGCGTGACTCGTCAGTAAAGAGAATTTCATTCCATTCTGTCGTCCACATCCTTCTTTCATCGCACCATTGGCGGCGGAGACGTCTGTGGTTCCGCGTCAGAGGTAGACAAAGCAACGGACGTCTTGCGGACAGACCATTCTGCTGTAAACGACGTCGAATGGTACGCGCAGACACTGGATGATGCGTTACAGACTGAATCTGCTGTGATATGGTTCGTGATGTGACTGAGCGGTCCGTCACTGCCATGCGTACAATCTGCCTGTCATCACGTGACGTGGTGCACTGAGGTCGATGCGGTCGATCACGTCTGTCCGTCGTACCCTCCTGCACCCAACGATCACATATCCGCATCACAGTTGTTTGGTTTCGTCCAATACGACGACCGATTTCCCTGAAAGATAACCCACAATCTCGGTATGCCACTATCCTTCCTCTGTCAAACTCGGATACTTGATCAAAAGATGATCGTTGTTTCCTACGAGGCATAATTTATCGTTTTTTTTGAAAAAAAAGCAAGAAAAACACAATTGCTGTACTTGAAACCGTCGAAATCTCCAAGCCTTAAATAGCGCTTTGAGGTGGCGCCACAGGCGCGCTTGATGTGCGTCTGCGCTGAAATTCTAATCATTTGCATATCTCACCTCAGCTAATGCATGTTGTAAATTTCATATTATTTGCATGCTTCCTTCAGGGTGTTGCATTTACGATGGCCAGCAGTGTATATATATATCTATATATATATCTATCTATATCTCTCTCTCTCTCTCTCTCTATATATATATATATATATATATATATATATATATATAATCACATCTAGGTGTGATGTATCCACATATATCATTACACATTCGGGCTACAGGAAGGTGTCGTTGGCCAGGGTGGAAATTGTGGTATCCGTGGCGACGCTGGATCGGAGCGGGCGAGGCAGCTGCGTCAGAACACGGGAAGATTCCCGTCACACGGAAAGAAGTTTCGCGTTGGCCGTCTTTGACATGACCGGCCGATGACATCGGAAGTCGTGCGGGGAGCAGAGAGTACAGCCCCGGTATCCTTGGACATTTTACAGCTGTCGGCACAAATTTATCCACACTACTGATTGAAGACATCTTTTTTATTAAATGCTTAATACAGATTTTTACATAGCAACAGAGGCCAAGCAAAAGAAACCTCTCCAGGCCGTGCTAGCCTTTTTTTTTTACTTTTAAGGTCGTGTCACATGACCCGTGCACATTGTAATAATTGGTTAATCCCAAATCTGGGCCCCGGCTAAGCTTTTCTTGGTTTTCTCCGACACTCCCGTTTTCTCTCTTGCAGATAATTGGCCTTAATCCCACAACACGAACGTTTCATGTTGTACAAAGGGTTCAATTTTATCCAGCTGCAGAAAGTTCCTATTTCCACACAAGCAAGAAAGTGAGAGAATTTTACTGCCTGGTTTCGATTGGCCAGGTGTAGAAGTAGGAACTTTTTACATCCGAAGAAGGTTAGACCCTTTGTATCATTTGAAACTTTCACGCTTCACTATTTTTTCATATGTGCGTTATTTTCAGAGTTCTTTATTTATTTTAACTTTTAAAAACAAAATTCCGACAGTGTTCTTACCCACACTGCAATCATGTTGGAAACTACATTGTAGTGTCTGTTCACTCACAACGGTTAGGTCGACAGACGCGCGATAGGACCCGAACCCGGGATCTTCACACTTCGCCCGTCTACCATTTCCAGTGACATAACCACTGTGCCATGGTGAGGCCCCGTTAAACGCTCGTATTGTACTATTTTTGTATATGTGTAATGCACCAAATTCCGTATTAATTTTATTGCAGCTATAAATCCAGCAGTAAAACATGAAAGATCTGTTGTATTTTCCATTAATTTTAGACTATAAAAATGTACAGTGTTTCCAAGTGTCTCGGATTTTAAGGCACAGTATCTTATTTTATTATTTTTGTCCCGCATTCCTTGGAAGTTCTATACGGAACGGCAAAAGTCCCATATTTTGTTCAAGTACCTTGCAGTTTTCGACGCGTCGTCTGTCTGCCTGGGCCGACAATTAACTCTTCATTTTTGAGCTGCAATGGATTTTTCGACAGTCAAAAGAAGAAAAATCATAACGTGAAGCGATATTGTTGTGAAATCAATTATCAAGTACAACTTTTTGTAGAAATAAACTGTTAAACTATGAAACGTAATTCATTATTTTTATACTTCTTTTAGTAGAACAAATTATATGGCATGAATTCTAAAATAATTGTTATTTATTTTTCATTTTCTTACCATTTCTAGGCAATTATAAAAGCCCATCACTTATTATTTACCAAAACCCTTCAACCTCTCCCTTATTTTTAACGTTTTTTATTCGCATTCCTAAAAATGTTCGTTGACCAAAACAAAATTAATCCGGAAATTCAAAAGAAGGAAAACTTATTGGAGCAAGCCTCTTAGTTCTATTGAATGCACGTCAAAATATTATCTGTAAAAGCCTTTTTTAAAGTCATCTGGATGTATTTTAGTTCTGTTAAATGGAGCATGCAAATGGAAAACCAGAGTTGTTGCAAGTACTTCGTTCGAAAAGAGTGGAAACTGCAATTGAAATGCTTTTTGACATTTCAGACGAGACATGGGAGGGGGGGGAGGGAGAAAAAAAGAAATGATCTTCAACTAAGCAGCTTTTTCTTCTAAAACATTTCAAAAAACAACTCAAGAATAATTTCTGAATCTACAAAAAACTGCAAGAATATCTGAGAGTACTAATTATGAGTCTCTGATTTGAAGTGATCCCACAAAGGCGGAAAGTGCTCATAGTAATTGCATGGCATTTTGAGATCAGTTTTTGAATCAAAACCATGTTTGGTTACAGTAATTTTCAAGGGGGAACTGAAGTGTCAATTTTTCGAAAGTCATTGGTAAAACTTTTTGTAATTTGTGTTCAGGTAATATTGCGTAAAGAAGCAATTTATTAATTATAAAGGACCTGATTTTCTTATGAAAACTGTAACAACTAAAATGAGTTAAAATTTTCCAGAATTTCAAATCACAATTCATCCTTATAGGGTAAATTCTAAATAAAGGGTATTTTCGGGGGCAGGGGGGGGGGAAGAGTAACAGTCGTTTTATAGTTTTAATATATGATATACTTTTGACTCACATGAAATAGACAAGCACATAAATTATTTTTATATCTTTTTAGTTTGCATTAACAAATTGAGACAGTTACTGTTAACTCATTATAGTTACCACCAAATATGAAATGATTCCTTTATACATTCAAGTATCCATATTACTACCTTTACCTCGATACTAAATTTGAAATGAAAAAAAAAAAAAAGATTTAGTTTAGTATTTTAAAAATTCAGAAAAATCTAGTAATGTAGTGGATTGCATTTCTATTATCACTCTCAGAAAGTATTTGGAATCGTAATGGCTTTCTAATAAATGACAGTTTAAATATAAATCATAGGATTACGAAACTTTATTTACAAGTGGT
Organism: Cheiracanthium punctorium; assembly: GCA_038373885.1. NCBI lineage: Eukaryota > Metazoa > Arthropoda > Arachnida > Araneae > Cheiracanthiidae > Cheiracanthium > Cheiracanthium punctorium. Next base: position 511,505 of record JAWZYV010002198.1, read on the forward strand.
AGAGTCCATTAAACAGAGTGCTATTCGATATATTTGATCAGGACTTTTATAAAACTGAACTACACTGCACCCTCAGTAATTCGAACTACTTGCTCCAAGGACGTGTACGAATGATGTCGTGATCAAAAGGGAATTGTACTGAACCCTAATAGCAATTAAAGGTCATAGCTTACAAAACGGAAAGTCAAAAATTATTATTATAATCCACAGAAATAGGCGAAACTACAACTTGCCCTTATTTTTAAGTTAAGAGAACTCTGCATGCCCCGGTGTTCATTTTGACTCGAAAGAAGCCTCTGCAAAAAATTTAGTCAGGATTACTAATAGTAAAGTGAGCTGAGGTGCAAAGCAAAAGGAAGATAACTGCTGAGTTACTTCTTGTATGGTTTAGAAAATGTCTGGCGTTTTCCAAGGCACCAAAGTAGCTGGCCAGTCAACACATACCAAGAACCTTGAACTTATAGACTATGTGAAGTGGCGTTTCGTTGCTATTTCTACCACAACATTGCTGGGACAGATTTCAACCACTTGATGCTTCGTTTATGAAGTCTTTAATTCTTCACTAGAGCGATGAGCTTCAAAAATTCCCTCAAAGCAACCCAAGAAAATCGTAACTATCTTTCAAATTTTAACTGTTTTTGGACCTTTTATTTAAAGCACAACAATGAAAGTTACCAATAATAGATTCTAATCTACATGACTGTGGACAATTAGCCTTCCATATTCACCGAAACCGATTTTCTCCTATCAGACAAATTTGCTTCAGTAGGCTTTCAAGTGAATAGGTGATCATGTCTCCAGCTGAAAAATTGGAATTGCCTTCGCCTAACACGCCGCAGTTAAAAAATACATGCCCATAAGCTGCTGAAGCAGAATTAAAAATTCGACATTCAATATAAACTTCCTCATTATAAATTAAACTACCGTTCAACCTAAAGTCATTAAGCAGCTAATTTCGTTTTTGATCAGATATGCTTAGGTATATTTGATGTTTTATTTTTAAAAAGTTGATTGGATCAAGTTGATGTTAAAAGCATTCACTTCAAATAAGGTTATACCATCAAAAATTAAAGATCATATTTCCTCTCTCTTGATTCTCAGTATTATCTCCAATAAAACTTAATGCTCGGTAAAAAAGTGTTGAAGGGAAGATTTTTAACATCAATCTTTTTTCATATAAATTGTTTCTCGGGTGACATCTCATCTTAAATTCTCGTTTATTGGCAAGTGCAATGCGATTAGAAACACTATTAAAGCTTTCTCCTGATATTATAAAGAAAATTGTTTTACTAGATAAGAGCAAATTATTGAAGCTAGGGAATGAAATTATCTTGTATAATAGATAATTTTAGTTCTTAATATTTCACGCAAAGGCTTTTACACCTTTTCTTAAAATCTCATTATTTGTGCTCGGATGACTTTAGAACTAGTTATTGCTCATTGTTACATAAATACCTTCTTTTTTAACAGATTTTTCATGATTATTATTATTATTGTTACTTTCACCCGCGTATGCATGCATTGTATAGGAATTTTGTAATTCAAATTTCACCCACTTCCAGACATCTAGTTAACCTAAAATTTTAAAGGCACATAAAAAATTAATGACTAATATTTAAGAAATTTCTGCAGAACTAATTGAAGTGCTAGCGCAAAAAGAAGGTTAGTTCCAACTATTTGGGTTCTCAGCTCATTGCAATCTGGTAAGATTCCTCAAATCCAGAAAGGGTGAAAATTCCTTTCCCTCTTTCACATTTTATATTCCGCGCTTTGTAAACGCGTTTAATCTTCTTGAAAGGTCTAATCGCAATACAGACAAAATAGTGTATTGCACCCAGATCCAATTGGTGAGAATACCCCCCTTTAATGAGCTTGGAGAGCAGTTCGTGATATTTCAGCCAAGTTTAGTTTTTATTTTCAGTATCAGTTATATTTTGGGGTTCCTTGACCGACGACCTGATTTTACTGAATAGCTAATGCAAGATGAGTATTTCGTTCTTGAATTTTATTGAAAAAGAATATGAATCGTGTGTTTCTCGATTTTTTATGTATATGCTGTGCAATACAATATGTTTGATTTTAGTACCCGAAAAGTTTGCTATACTCAGAAATCTCCTCGCGTTGCGGATCTTACAGGTTTTGTGTAATAAAATATGTTTGGATTTGCTATTCAACAAATTTAGTTTACCAGGAAAACTATGTTAAGAAGATAGTTAATTCTGAAAAAAAGTCCACTACTCCTGGGAATAATTAAAAAACGATACAACGTATAACAAAAAAAATTGGCCGAAAAAGTCCAAAAATTTAAAATTAATTTATAATTTTAGAAAAATTACCTTTTCAGACCAGGTGTCCACAATTGAGGACCAAAATTTGAATGCACGTGAAATATTACTAAGTAAATAATAATAATTTTAAATTGAAAAAAGTTTTGTATATTTTTCAGGACTTTAGTAATCGAGATATTATACTTTCTTTTTATTTTACTAGAAGTTTAAACTCTATTATTATAAAAATCTTCACATATATCTATTGGGGAGAACTTGTTTTATCAGGTCTGAAAGGGTTTTAAAAAAACTATAATTTTGTGGAATATATAAATTAAGCCTACAATAAGACAAAGTTTATATTGAACAAAGATCTCTTACAACACAATGTCGCCTAATTATTAAAGTAAGCTTTTAATAAGAATTTTTAAAATTAGGTATAAATGTAACATACTTTAATAGAAAAATATGATTTTTTCCGTATCCATGGAATTGGATCACTTCGCCAAAATCATGAGTGCAAAAGTACATCACCGATTTCACTTTTTTATTATACAAAATCTAATAATTTCTCCAAAACTATGTTTGTTTATATTATTCGGGATTTTTTTTTTTTTTTGTCTTTTATATTTATCATTCCTTGTCTATCTGTGTGAATGTATTTTATATACAATTTGTCAATAAACTGCAAAACATGTCAAATTAGAAACTTTGTAAAATAGCACACATAAGAGATACTGATCAGCATATCGAAATATATATATATATATATAATGCTCTATTGCAATACAAAACCCCACATTTGTACGTCCGAAATTAACTATGATCCAATATCGGGTAGTTTTGCTAACCGTCGTTTTCTTTTCTTTTTTTTTTTTGTAAAAATTTGAAAGTTTTGTTAACCGGATTTTTTTATTAATATGTTGCGAATAACAATTAAATTCACCTCATTAATTTTTAGCCCGGTAAAATATTTAGCAGGAACAATATTTTTTAGAACTCCTCTTCCTTCGAAACATTTCAATACTTCGTTATAAAAATTTTATCTACTTGTTTATTTATTTATTTTTCGTGTCCATGGTCGAAACAGGACTTAATAAAATACATTTTCGTGTTATCAGAAATTAGCAATAGCTAATTTCCTTTCGAACTCCAAAATCCTAAAACAAATCTAATTCGAAAAATCATCATCAATATCTACATCTTTATGTTCATCCACTCCATGTCCATCCATGTTTTTTTGTTCGAGAATCGTATACACATTTAAAAAGATTCACTTTGAAAAGTAACAAGAGAAATTTTTTCTTAAGGTAGTTTTTTTTATACCTTTGTCTGAACACTTTTTCCGAATCATTCACATCACCCTCTTATCTCGAATGTATAAAGAATTAAAACGTGCTACCATATTCACGGTAAACCCTGTATATATTTACTAAGGCATTAAACTGAGACGCCTTTAATTATTCCGATGTTGTCGTACCTAAATTTTCCGAGCAATTGGCAAACGCAACCCCTTATAATTTAAAGAGTTCCAGTCTGAGTTAAAAGTAAAATTCGCTTGATTTTATTTATTTCTAATTTGCACTCAGATCCTACCCGGAAGCATTTAATGGAAAGTTACATATGGATGTTCGCGGAACTGCAAAGTTTGTGTTCCTGAGAGATGGACTTTAGAAACAGTGATCACTTTAAACTGTATCACTCCAGTATTTCAATTAAAATATTTGCAGAGTAAATGCCTGTTCGGTTATATTTCAAGCAGAAAGCATGCGTTTGAGGCTTTTTCGTACTTCAGACACTTGGTGCTTATTTATTGCTTAGTCATCGTGATACATAAACCGAAAATGTTTGTCTTTATATCATAAATATGTGATTCCCTGCAGCGATTTTTATTTCTTTCACTATCCGCTTTACTATATTATGTCAAATATATTCCTTTCATGTAGTCATATAGCAATTTCATGCTTTATTGTTATGCAAATTACATGTTATGTTGTTGTTTCTTTGTTTTAGATAGCAATTTGTAAAACTTTTAATGTTATATAACTCCTTATCAGACGTCAAAATGGCACCAAAACTGGACTTTTCTTTTTGATACACGGTAATTTGGAAAAATACGACATTTTACAATGTTAATTAATGAAGATTTATGAGTCAGTGAAACGCTATCTAATAAATAGAGCTGCAAGAGACAAATATAAAGTTTTTAAGAAAGTATTTTACAGCTGATGAGTTTGACATTATCTCTCTTATTTTAAATTAAAGGATTACCTAAGCGTGTTACGTATCCCATGTAGATACTTTTACATGCATTTTTCCTTAGTCAGTAATTACCAATAGCTAGTATTCTTTCGTACTCCAATTATTTAAATATTTGTGATTTATAGTGTTTTGCTTTCTTTATTGAAATCTGAAAACTTTGACTTTAATAACTCATTTTACAGTTTTAATTGCTTTTATGTGATATTTGGTAAAATTAAGCATAAAAAAATTTCTAAAATTGGTCTCGATCATGTGCATTTAGAAAGAAAGAGCAATTTCCTAGATTAGATCAATAAAAATTAAATATCTAGTAAATTAAAAATGTAATCAAAAAACTCATTCACATGCAACAAAACTGCAATTTTCTTTTACAATTTCAAGTATTAACTTTAATCCAAATAAAGGATTATAGAAGAAAATCATTCCGCAAATCCGTAATAAGTACAATTGTTTTATGACATAGACTAAACAATTCATTATAAAGTACTTTAATTCATCTCTTTTTTAACTATAGCAAATATTAAAAAATCTATGCAAAATGGAGCTCATTCTTCAGATCGTTTACATTACTGAAGAAAAAAATGAAATAAACAAATTTATTATACCAATTCACACTTCTTAACGCATTTCGTTTCCCATGAAATTTTAAAAATGCTCCAAGCAGAAACATTAACGTGTATTTTCCCTCATTCAGTAATTAACAATGGCTAATTTCCTTCCGTACTCCTAGAACCTCAAAGAAATCCAATTACATCTTCAAAGACCATCAGCAGTATCTTCTTAATCCAACAGCTTGATGTTTTTCACCTTTTTTTCCCCCCCTTCCCTTCTGCATCATGTATTTTTCTTGTTTACATGTAATCCGATTTCGTCGAATTATCTGCCTTCGTTAATTTCCAATGCTGCAGCGCCCGCTGTGCTCTCACCAGCGCAGTAGAGGGAAACACTTTTAATTGCTCCCGATGTTGTTCTGTCTGGACTTTTCGGGTGCAATTGACAAATGCAACCCTTTTAATTTTAAAGAGTTTCAGCTGGAATTTTAAGTAGAATTCACTTGATTTCATCAAGTGAATTCTAAAGTGTGTAATCTAAAGTAAATCTAAAAAGATTCTTCAAGTGTGCTCTAATTTACAGTTAGAACTATTTTGCTCTAACCCAGCCTACAAGACTTTTTTTAATGAATCGTAAATTTAAGTTTCAACTCTTTACTTCAAGGTATGTGTGTTTAGTGTATAGTATACTACTTGGTATACTTACTTGGTAATATTCTTATCTTGTGTGTAAAAAAATTATATTCCATGCTTATAGACCAACTGATGTTTTGTAGTCATTTTCTATTCATTGTTGACATATTTATTGCAATTAATTTGCATAGATAATTCTTTCAGCGTTTATACAACACGTTATATAGAGTGAAAAATGTAGCAGCCATTTGAAGCTGTAATTTTATTTCATCGCAAAGACGTTTTATTACCGGAGTTTAAAGAATGAGAAAATAAATAAATATATAAATAAATTGACTTATTTTAGACAACAATGTATGACACGGCTTCAAAGATTCTGTGATATTTTTCCTTAATTTGATTATTTTTTAAACTGCTCAAGAGCGATGCAAGATACTTTTTTTAATTAAGTTGACGTTCTATTTAATGCATATACACCTCCGTGTTTAAGAATCTGTGAGAATACTTCTTGGGGAAAAAATCTGTAATGTTTTTGTAGAGAATCTGTAGTACAACTCTTTTTAAAAAATCAATTTTTCTTTAAATATCAGTTGATTCAAATGAATATAATGATTAAAAATATCTATAACTATTTAATTAAAAGTATCGATGAGAATTAGAGCGTAGTAGGAAGTTGAAAATTGCGTTCAAAAGTACGCATCCCATTGGGGTATAAAGTATGGCATATTTTTAAAAACTAGCACCTTCCAATGCGCTGACTCGGTTGAACTGGAGCTGCCGACAATGTGTTCAGGTTTTGGTCACCTGTATCTCCTATATATCTTAAGCCTTCTTTTTTGGAGTGCAAAGACAAAAAACAGTCGTAAATGACATAAAATATAAAATGATTATAAAACTCATAAATATTGATTTATTAAAAAAGAGTTTAAAAAATAAGCCCAAAGTGCACATATTTCGGCCCGCTGAGAAAATTTCGTGCGATTCGAAAGGATAGTTAGTCCTCTACGCGAACGACAGACGCACACGCAAACTCTTTTTTAATATGTATAGAAGATAGATAGATGTTGCAGATAATGTGATTCTCTCTCTTCAATTGCAGCGGCAATTTCTTCTTGTATGAGGAGAGGTACTGGTTTCCAAGCCTTCCTCCCACAACTTAAATTCATGTAAAGCTACTGAGAGGTTTGAGCTATCAAACGTAGAGTAGTTTTGAAATCAAAGCTCGGTCTGGGAAGCTACACAGACATCTCGTACTACGTTACTGGCAGAAATGATTGCTTCTTGATCTGTTTGATGATTACAACGGCGTTTGATCCGAAGAGCCATCTCTCGGCGATTGATGCAACTATTTTTTTATTATTCCATTCTTCTTCCCCCTTCTAGATTAGTAAGTGTGCCGATTTTGGTTTCATTTGGACTATTCCATCAAGCTACAGGCAGCTCCAAATAGAGATACTTATTTTGCAATCAGCCGTTATAAATACAAAATATATCAGGTTGTAACGAAAGTTTTCCGCCATATCTGCCTGAAAAACTAACTTCTTAGATAACTGTATTTGAACTTTCGGTACCAAACCTGCACAGTGTCACATTATACAACAATAGTACTTAAAGCTGTACTCATAATTTGTTGATATTCTAGAGCTGACTTTTTGCAACACAACTGGAAGTTAATGATGGTTCTAATCCTCTAGAGCTATAGTTCCATTTGGAGACACCTTGTACTTAATGATAATTATATTTTCAGAGATTTCACAACACAGTGTTATAAAGTAAGCCTCTTTCTTTCAAATGTCAAAAATAGTTCGACAAAATATGAGCAAATACGCCAATGCGAACTGTGTTCTGACGATGTTTGCGGTGGTGGGAAACTTTCGTTACAACCTAATACATTTCTGAATATTCATCCACACTTAAAGATGAACGGGGCATGCTATTTTGAATACATTTCTCCACAAAACTCTTGTTTCAGTAAATGAATTTGAAAATTTGTATTCAGCTTACTTCCATTGAAATCTTCCATCCAGAATATTTAGTTCTGTCTATTCTTAGACGAAAAGAGATAACCGATGAAGATGCTTTTTATTAAAAACGCTTTGTATTTATTTAAAGTTCTACGTTTCCATCGTGTGTTCTAGCTTTAATACGATAACTCAAGAGAAAATGCATTCCCTTCAAATGCTTATTCTTTCAACAGAAATACCTAATAGATTGATGCTAGTATTGAAGGAGCAATCTGTTATAACATCATTGTTAGGTATATCGAACTAGAAATTAAATACAATTGTTTTTAACAAAAATTTACACGAACAGAAAAATGCATATATACTCTTCAATATTACACAACCAAGTATAAACATAAAAGACGTTTATGAATATTTATCTTATTAAAGGCATACTATTTTGCATACAATATTTCGTTTTCATAAGCTGTTTGCCTTTTCGAATATTTACTTATTTATTTTATATTAAAAACGGGTTTGCACAACTACTTCAAAAAATTTTCAAAAGTCGTCTTTTGAACTAGTTGTGCTTTCAGAGTTCAAGCGGATGCAAATTATCAGGTTGTAACGAAAGTTTTCCGCCATATCTGCCTGAAAAACTAACTTCTTAGATAACTGATTTTGAACTTTCGGTACCAAACCTGCTCAGTGTCACATGATGCAACAATAGTACTTAAAGCTGTACTCATAATTTGTTGATATTATGTAGCTGACTTTTTGCAACACAAATGGAAGTAAATGATGGTTCTAATCCTCTAGAGTGACGGTTCCATTTGGGTCATCTTATACTTAATGATAACTATATTTTTTAGATTTCACAACACAGTGTTATAAAGTAAGCCTCTTTCTTTCAAATGAAAAAATCGTTTGACAAAATATGAGCAAATACGCCAACGCGAACTGTGTGCTGACGATGTTTGCGGTGGCGGGAAACTTTCGTCACAACCTAATATTTACAAAACGCTTTGTATTAAAAGTTTTATGTTTGTATCATCTGTACTGTGCATTTTCATTTAATATGATTCCTCGGAAGCAGATTCATTTGTTTTAAACACTTATTTCTTTCAGTGAAAATAATAAAGGAATATATGTTCACAATTAAGAGCTCTCAAAATAATTTCATTCATCGTATTTATTGAAGATAATTAATTTAATCTTTCATCTAACGAATGGTAAGCAAAATCTCTTGAATGGAACTGACAAATGACCTTAGAGCAAGCATATAGTGGATTTGTTAGGTTATATGAGAAATCACTTCAATTTTTGGAAAAAATTTACCAGCTAAGGGATTTGTCAGAGCAAGTTCTTTTTCTTTGTCATAATTGTAACTGCGAGAGTTGATCATTCTTACAATGACCGTTTTCTTTTGAGCTTGCAAATTTCCAGATATAGCCAGGCTTCATCAAAGATCACGTGGTTTGAGAAGGTTGAATTGGGAAGATTCGGTAATGGGATTCTTAAAATTAGAGGAGAAAAACTAAATTATGTTTCACACAATTGGCACTTCAGCATGCATACGAGGCGATCAGATATCCTAAAGATTAGGAATTTATTTATTCAGACTCAGGTTGATTCCTAATGACCACAGAATTCTACTCACGTCAGTCGCCATGAATTCAGAGCCGGACAATACTACTCTGACTCCTTAACCAACACTCATTATTATCATTTAGAGATTTTTTTCACTTTGACTGTAAATTAAGTACAGTAGTACCCTGAACTTACGTTATAGGGGGTGCCGAGCGACACCCCTGTCGAATTCTCGTAAATCGGGATATAATTTCTGCTATAAATATGCACATACAAATATCATTTATAATTGGGACAGGAGACAAAGGTAAACAATAATTTAGAAAAAAATGCTTGATAAAATCTTAACTAATACATATATGTACGACAAATTATATCATCAAAATCATAAATCGAAGTTATTTTGGAGGTAAACAAAAGACAAATCAACGAAATTTGAAAATCGCGTAAGTTAGGGTAACGTAAGTCCAAGTATTACTCCATATAGTTAAGCGATTCTATTTCCCATGCATCGCCATATATGTTTCACTCCATTCATCTGTTCATCGGCGGAGAGCAACTTACAATTAGTTCTTCATCATTTTAAGTCCATGAAAAATTTATGTTTGTGCTTATATGTGTGAAAATAAAGAAAAAATCTTGCATTCAAATGTAGTCGAGTAGCTGAATTTATCTTCTAAGCCATGCGCCACGCATAAGCGTAAAGTTTTCAAAATTATTGGGGGGGCCGGGCCCCACAACCACATATATTCACGTCAGTGGCGTATATACATATATGCGAGTTGCAAAAGTCGTAACACCCCCCCCTCCCCCATGAAAAATATCTGGCTAGGCCACTGATTCACGTACATATAACTTAGTTGCCAGCTACTACGGAATATAATTAACCACTTTTTCTACATGATTTTTTGGCTTAAAATATAGCAAAATTTTTGTGCTGCGCCCCCGAGGTGGTTGCTATTTTGAAAAAAGTAATTAAAAAATATACTGTTTACAAAAAGTGGTTAGTTATATTCCGTAGTAGTTGGCAGCTATCACTTACTATATATAAGTGTAAATTATTAGAGGGACTCGAACTCTATGGGTCCATAGAATTCTACACCAATGTAAGGTAAGCATCCATGTTAGTATCTTCCTACCATGTTATAAGTTAAAAATGGAAGCAAAGTAAAAAATCCAAAGGAGGTAAAAAAAAAAAAAAAAACATTTTCGATGAGATAGTGCATTTTAGACACATCTGAACTTTTCTTCATTTCATACTTTACATTGCATAATCTGATTTTAATTAACCAGAGCCTGGCGAGGGCATCTTCTATTCTAGTAGCATTGTGTGTTCCGTGGCGTCACAATGAATACTAAATCATGATTGAAATCAAAAGAAGAAAAATTTTAAAAGTACAAGTTAAGTTTTTTTTTAAACGTTTATAAATGGCATGTATGTATCTTTTTTTTTTGGTTAGTATAAATTAGTTTTCTGTATTTAGTGATAAATTATTGGGTGGGCTCAGCCCCTATTCACAATTTATTGGGGGGGCTCGAGCCCCACGGGCCCATATAACTCTACGCCTATGGCGCCACGGCATTCCCTATTTATTTGTGTAGGAAATTTTATTATTTGTATGGTATAAACAGCATTTCTTTTAAGATAAATATTAAGGGATTTGCGAGATTTTGCAATGGAAATAACAAATATGATGTTTGGAAGAAAGGAAATACTTATGGCATCTAAATAAAAACTGGAAGAATGTTGTCTTAGTTTTCTTCTAGAAATCTTAATGTATCTGTTCAAGTTTGTATTGCATTCTTCTCTGAGCTTCGTGGACGTAGATATGTCGATCTTAAAAGCTTTATTTAAATATGTACTTTATTTAAATATGAATATTTTCCAATTTTTGGGCTTAAAACATTTGTTTACATACTCTGGATACACAATTTTATGTAGAGAGATATAGCACTGCCATAGGCGTAAAGTTATATGGGCCCGTGGGGCTCGAGCCCCCTCAATAAATTGTGAATAGGGGCTGAGCCCACCCAATAATTTATCACTAAATACAGAAAACTAATTTATACTAACCAAAAAAAAAAGATACATACATGCCATTTATAAACGTTTAAAAAAAAACTTAACTTGTACTTTTAAAATTTTTCTTCTTTTGATTTCAATCATGATTTAGTATTCATTGTGACGCCACGGAACACACAATGCTACTAGAATAGAAGATGCCCTCGCCAGGCTCTGGTTAATTAAAATCAGATTATGCAATGTAAAGTATGAAATGAAGAAAAGTTCAGATGTGTCTAAAATGCACTACCTCACCGAAAATGTTTTTTTTCCCCCTCTCCTTTGGATTTTTTACTTTGCTTCTATTTTTAACTTATAACATTGGTAGGAAGATACTAGCATGGATACTTACCTTACATAGGTGTAGAATTCTGGACCCATAAAGCTCGAGCGCATTAAGACTCCTATATACCTGTATTATAGGGGTTCTAGTCCATATGCATGTCTATAAGACGTCATATGGGCGTCCTATTTTGTTATATATATTGACGTAAAATGGACGAGAATTGGACGAATCCTGGATGTTTAATGGACATGTCAGCTTGTCTATATGACGTCTTCTAGGGGTGTTCTGGACAAGTTTGTGCTATCTGGGTAGAGAGCATGAAGGTCTGTTTACAAGCACATGCATTTTGCATGTCTCTGGAACGAATAAAGATCTATATTCATCAAAAGTGTCAGCGCTTTGGTAAAGATTGAGACTGAATCTTTTAAGGTATAAAAGTTTGTTTCACTTTCTTTTAAAGTCTCAATTTACTTTTTTTATTTTTAAATGCTTTTGGTGTTCAGTTATTCATTGAAAAGGTTGGAACAAACTGTGGTCCACACTAACATTTCGAGATGGCTTCCGTTTTATTTTCAGCAAATATTTTGTTAAATTTTTGTTCAGTTTATAGTACTATTTGTTTTGATGTAGCCGAATGCTATTTCTAAAATTATACTGAAATCATGGGCTCATGAACACGCATGACTGAAATGTATGTCGCTCGTAATTTTGAAAATTTGACCACTTAAGGGTAGAGGGTAAAATATCTCTTTTTCAGGACGTTCAAAATTACGCTCTGAGGTTATTATCACTAACATAAAATATGATTAATAACTAAGGTGACCAGATTTTTGTAGTCAGAATCGGGGACATATCCCCGATTCTAACAACAAAACTGGGGACATTTACAATTAATGCAATAATTAACAGTAATTAATTCAAAAACAATGCAATAATTAAAAATTGTTCCCAGTTCCATTTTTATATTCTGGGGACAATTTGAAGTCCTGACAATGGGGACTGTCCCCGGAAAACGGGGACGTTTGGTCACCTTATTAAAGCTCAAATTTACCGACAGTCCTTCGGCAGCTGACGATTTTGCCCACAAGTACTTTTTCATAAAGTTGGGGGAGTGTGAGTAACACCCCCCTATGGAACCGGACCTGACTACCATGGTACCCATAGAATTAAAACGGAAATAGTGTAAGTGCGAGCTGACTATACAATATTTTTTTTCTTATTCCTGGAAATAAGTTACGACCTACAAAAAAATAATCTCATTTGAGTTCCGGAACGCAGTTTCGCAAAAAAGTTTCGGAATGTCGTCCTGGAGCGTTCCGGCCTCACTACAACCCTGGTAATTATTTGTTTACTTGATTTCTTTCCCGAATCCGATGAAACTCAAAGAAAGTATGCGCGTTACTTACACTGATTCACATAAAACACTAAACACACGACCATGTCCATGACACAGCCAGATCCCAGTTTTTAGGTTTTCAGGAGGGCGCCACATACCCTAATTTATGGTCGCCCCTAATACCAAAGAAATGTTTTATGGAACAAGAAAGACAAATGCGATATACTTATGGATTATGATACACTTTCCAGCATAATGGAACAAGGAAGGCAACATAATCCCAGACCATAATCCATTTTCAACATAATCCCAGACAGCACATAAGCTTAAATCAAGCTTGAGATTTGGCTTGGCAATGCAAGGTTGACTTAAGCTGGATTTTCACTTGCAAAGTGCGGTGATGGCGCCATCTGTGAAAGAGAATGGACATTAATTGTCTAGCGTCCTCAAATTTGTTGAAAGATCGTAAAAGATGTGTTTTAACGGGGATGGGTTTTTTTATTACCAGTGCCATATTACCGGCAGGGCAAACGGGGCAACTGCCCAGGGCCTACATATTTTAGGGCCCAAAAATCTTACATCTTACACTTTTGTAATTTTAAAATAAAATTACAAAGGATAAAAAAAATTCAGAAGTTAAATAATTTTTTTAATTATAAAGTATAAACAATGAAAATAATTCAAATTTACATTTGTATAAATTAATTTAAACTTATTTTTAATTCTTCGAAATGCTCTATATCGATATAGCATACCAATATATGTAGGAAAATAACTAACCACATTTGTAAAGAGAATTTTTAGCGTTAAAAAATAGCAAAATTTTTCAATTATTTGTTATTATAAGAAATATTTACAAAAATGACTAAAGTGTTTGTATTCCATACATGTTATGTTAGCAACTGTGATATAGCATTTCGAAGTAACGTTTAACTATCAGTTCAGAGGGGGAAAATGAGCTGAAAAATAAAGTATGTGTGGCGCGGGCGCCCCGTGTATTTAGAAAAATTTTTAAGCTTGAAATGTCAAGTTTGATTCAAGCTTGAAATGTCAAGCTTACCCTAGTAGCAATGACTGCTTGTTTTCTGCTCGGTCGTTCATCGACTCATCGTTAACTCATCGACTCGTCGAATTCAGTCATCGGCAAGTGCACTTTTGTTTATCTGCAATAGATGAATTTTTATTCATGGATAGAAGTGATCTAGACGAGCAGTTTCGCCGATGGGAAACCGAAAAACAATATCTTATCCGAAACTGCAGCTCTATAGTCAACGGGCCTTGCAGGTGTCCCCAGTGGTTTACACTTTACCCAAATTCCTATAAATATTTGCGTAATTTAGATGTGCCTTTGCATAATCTAAGGGAAATTTTGAACAATTCTTGAATTAATCGCATAATTTACTTCAAATTTCTTGTATTGGGGTTGGGAGGGGGCAGGGGGGTGGTATCCCCCTTGCCCCCTCCCACAAAATTTAAATTTGAAAAGAAATATTTACAAAAAAATGTAATAGTAATGTAAATGTAAATGTAAAGTATTTATTATATAAAAATCGTTTGTAATATTTAAATAATTATAAAAAAAAAATGTGTTTAAAAAACAGCAAAGAAAATCTATTTGAGCGTCAGCTGCATTATAAGAAAAACGGAAACTTCATTACAATGAGCAACTCAGTGGCGGCTTTTCAGGTGAAGTAGGTGAAGTGCCTCTTCACCAAGTATTGTAAGTAACAAAAATTTGTGTAACGTAAGCAAGCCATAATTCTTTTTTAAATTTTGTCTGTAAGAATACACTGTGCTAAATCATGCTCTTACTATCAGTGAGGCCAAACACTCTTCCCTCCCCTCCCCTCCCCTCCCTTGCCGCGCGGCCAAAGAAAGTTTCAAAGACTTGTGTCACGATTGGTCCATTGTTAGAGTCACGTGGTACGCGGGTTCTGACGGGGTGAGTTGTGAAGTGCTAATGAAAAATTATCTCTTCTACTGCACTTATCGGTGGGGTTGCCATGGTAACCTCAGACGCTCCATTCAGTTTTACAGCTTTACTTTCTATCAGGTGAAGAGATCCCTCAGAAAACGGTCTGTCTCTTCAAGTGAGAGAAAACCCAGCGTAGTGCGCATAGGCGTAGAGTTATATGGACCCGTGGGGCTCGAGCCCCTCCCGATAAATTGTGAATAGGGGCTGAGCCCACCCAATAATTTACCACTAAATACAGAAAACTAAATTATACTAACATAAAAAAAAGTATTTCACGACATTTACAAACGTTTAAAAAAAAACTTTACTTGGACTTTTAAAAATTTTCTTATTTTAAATTTCATTCATGATTTAGTATTCATTGTGACGCCACGTAACACACAATGTTACTATAAGCTGCCCTCGCCAGGCTCTGGTTAATTAAAATCAGATTATGCAATGTAAAATATGAAATGAAGAAAAGTTCAGATGTGTCTAAAATGCACTATCTCATCGAAAATGTTTTTTTTTCCTCCTTTAGATTTTTTACTTTGCTTCTATTTTTAACGTATAACATGGTAGGAAGATACTAACATGGATACTTACCTTACATAGGTGTAGAAGTCTATAGACCCATAGAGCTTGAGCGCCTCCAATAATTTACACTTATATATAGTATATAGTAAGTCATAGCTGCCAGCTACTACGGAATATAATTAACCATTTTTTGTAAACAGTATATTTTTTAATTATTTTTTCAAAATAGCCACCAGCTCGCGCGCGCACACAAAAATTTTGCTATATTTTAAGCCGAAAAATCATGTAGAAAAAAAAGGTTAATTATATTTCGTAGTAGTTGGCAGCTATGACCAGAGGCGCAGAGAGCCAAGTCGGGGCCCCGGGGATAAAATCTTTGGAGTCCCTTTGCTATCCAGAAATCCTTTTGATGTCCTATTAGTTCAATCATTTATACCTTATTAAAATGATTAATCATTTAAAGAAACTTTAAATGAATAGTAATTGGAAAATAATTAATAGAATTAAAAGTATTAATTTAAAAGAGTATTATACTTTAATAAACATCCGTGCTCTAAAAAATACCAACATTTTGTTTGGAAGGTTTCGTCACCTCCATAGAGAAACTGTATTTGAAACATTAACATTTTTGCATGGCATGTTTCCACTGTATTGAAAAAATTAATATTTTTATTCATACATCCATGCAAGCAGGAAGCCAAAATAATTTCAGAAGGCCAAAAAAGTGGAAATTTCAAAATTTCTCATTGAAAGTCTTTAACATTTTGGGAAGGAAAATTCAAAATTTTAGAGGTTGGGTGAGCCCATAGTATCTCCTCTGGCTATATCCTTTCTTCCACTATTTAACAATGTGTCTCGGGAAAAAAAATGATTTCTTGTTAAATAAATTTTTTCTACTTTTAGTCATGGCAAACCGTTGACTAACACCGTCCATGTCTACTTTTCTTACAAAAGAAGACTCAATCACTAACATTCCTCGTTTTTGTCAAGCTGGTGGTTTATGCTCTAGCTGGCTTTTTGTAATTTCATTCAAAAATTAATTTGAAACATCCGGGAACATAATCTGAATTCGGACTTTTTTTTTTACAAAATTGGCAACACACAATTAAGTATCCTATAAACAGCAAAAGCGGGGGGCCCTTCATAAGCTGAGGCCCTGGGGATTTTCCACTGCTCCCCCTCCCTCTCTGCGCCACTGGCTATGACTAAGTTATATGTACGTGAATTAGTGGCGTAGCCAGAAATTTTTCATGGGGGGGGGGTTATGACTTCTGAAACTCACATACATATGTATAGGGGTGTATGATAAGGGAGTGAAGAATATACATTTTGTATGGAAAAAAATTGCTCATGGGCGGTTATGACCCCGCCCCTTGGCTACGCCACTGACGTGAATATACGTGGTTGTGGGCCCCAGCCCCCCCAATCTTTTTGAAAACTTTACGCTTATGAGCACTGCATAAGAATTTCCCTACAGTGGTATTAATGCATTACTATTTCGTAAACTGCTGTGTGTAATGCACTAAATGAAGAGTGTAGATGAAAAACTCATATTTTACGTTTTTCAAGTTCTTAGAAAAATGCGAAAAACAGATTATTAACAAACATGATATATTGACACATTTTGTATTTGTGTGTGATATATTTATTGCCATAACAAATATTTGCACGTAGTCCTAAACCTGCAATAATTTTGTTAAATCTAGAATTTAAATTTAACTGCGGAAAATGTAAGTTCGGCATCAAACTTTTCTGGGTAATGTTAGCTATGAATCGAAATAGTTATGAATTTAATACATAAATAACACAAAAGATAAATAAATAAATATCTGAATATTAATTTATTATGTTATTTTGCGGGGTAATAAACAGCAAAGATTAACCCACAAAAACATTTATTGAAAATGTTTCTTGGTTATTCTTTAAAAATCGGCAGATGCAAAGAAAACAAACACATGTTTCTTTGTAAGCCTCCCTGATTGGTTGAATTTAGAGAGTGTTAATTTTGCTGAAAAATGCTCCCCTCGCTAAATCATGGGAGGTTAGGCATTTGTCACTGCAATGGCTCGAAGGTACTGACATTTCTTGGGGGCACCCAGTTGTATAATGTGAGTTATACATCAAAACGAGATTTTCAGCTGTTTTCTTTCTTTTTCTTTGTTTGTTTTTCAACCATAATATGCTCATTATGATCCAGATTACAGTGCGACACGTCTTAAAAAGACGAACTCGGTTATATGAATAACTCAGTAACCTGAAATGAGGATAATATGACTTTCGTATCTACTAGTCTACACCCTTCAAATAAATACGGTATTCGTGACAGCTGTAGCAGAATAGACCAATCGACTGTGTTCAGATTCATAATATCGAAAGTAGTACTATTTGCTGAACAATTTTCAGTCTAAAAATGGTTAAATAAATATAAGTAAAAAAATTAATCAATATTTATCCGAAGATAGACTAAAAGTAATAAAAATTTCTAAGAGAGGTTTCAAGCTTAAACACTCATTGGATCATGCAAATTCATTCTGAGTCAACAATCAGCTGGAGAAGTACTTAGAAAATGTATTAAATATCACTTTTTATAATTAGTAATTTAAAATCTTTACAACATTTTCACATTTCCTTTTCTAAAACAAAAACTAAATTATAATAGTAATAACAAAATAGCAAAAAGCGATTTTTTAAAACTCTAATCCATCAAATATCTTTGTTAGGCACAAACTTCTTCATTAATACCAGCATGGGAAATCTTAAATTTATATTACACAAAGATAATTTTCAAATGAAAATGTTTTGACCAAAAAATATTTTGCAAAATGAAATTTACTTGCTCAAATAAAATGAAAATACCGATGCATTTTTTAAAAGAAATCTGTTTTTTAAATTTCCTTTCTTATTACTAAAAATCTTTATTTTTCTCAGACAAAAACTTCAGTTATTTTCATAAATGTGTAGCTCAATGTTTTTTAACGCAAACTGTATTTCAAAAACCTTTCCGATTCAAAGAATTCTTTCGAACTTTTGATCTATTTCTTTGAGCACACTTCCGTTGTTAAAAAGCATGCCGCATTTCATATCAGTTATTTCACAATTAATGCTCTCAGGTATTTTCCCTTTGAATTCTTCCCTAGTGTTTAAAAAACATTTCTTGGCTAATTTTTTTCCAGATAAAAAGCTTTTTGAATAGTTGTTTTTTTCCTTTTTGGTCTGAGATGTCAAACATCATTTGCATTTTAAATTTCAAGTCTTTTCTTAGGAAGTACTTGCAATGTCTGGATTTTTCATTTGCATGCTAAATTCGCAAAAATCTAGGATAAACCAAGAATATTTTTAAAATTCTTTTTCCAGGTAGCAATATTTTGACTTATGATTTAACAGAATTGAAAGGCTTTTTATCAAAGTAGAGAGTGATATACAAGTTTTCCTTTTCTAAGTTCATGAAAAGATTCTTTCGGATCATTTCTTTTCCCTCTACGTACTCAGTAACGTTTAAGAATAGTAATTATTAAAAACAAGACTAGAAGATAAAGCCTATTGTGGGGGCAAAAACAACGGGCGCTAGAAAAAACGTTTGGAAAAATATTCCTACTCTCAATATACTTAATCTTTGTCCACTTAAAATAAATAACTTCGTATTCAATTATTATTAATAAACCGAAATCAAATTTCATGCTCTTCAGGAAACGCGCGGAAACTTTTCGCATTCGAACGATTTACGATTTCATTTTGTGGGAACAGCCCATCTTATATCAATCCTTCATGCAGAGAAAATCATTTTTATTTGTGAAAAAATTAAACTATGTAATCTGGAAAACCAGTTTTAAACGAATTGGAATTGCAAATTTCCCTTCAAAGCAAATGACCGGGACTTCAATGTGACGTGAATGTCAATTGTGGCAGCTAATTTTGTCACGCAAATGATTAACTATTTTTACTCTCGGAAATAAAATGGAGCTGAAAATAGCGAAAAATTAGAGAACAGATGGATCTTCGAGTTTTTAAAGTAGAGTAGATTTTTTTTCTATATTTTCATAAATAATTATGAAAACTTTCAAGCGGATCGTACAAACAGTGTAGATTTTATTACGTTTATAGACAATCACTTTCTAAACTGTTTGCATTAATGACGATAACAGTTTTATCTTCAAATGGTTCAACCGGAATCGTTACAGAGTCGTAAATCAGGGATCGGTGTAACTATATAGTAGGATATATGACTTCTCACGCTGTACGCGTCTCTGAGGTGGTTACGGTGCGATCGAACCCCCCCCTTCCCCTCCCCCTTTGAGCTTACTTAAATCCACCCTTAAATTCCCCCCTATTCTCTCCTTCAAAAGACGCAACGAAGGAGTTTATCCTCCTTTGACCGATGTTACTTTTTGAACGAATGGTTTTTTGAACGCTCTGCTGGGCCTAGCGTAGCTTTTGAATAATCGTTCGATTTTGGTGGAGCATTCAAAGAACCATTCTGGTAAAAAACAACGGTCAAAGGGGAATCTTCTCAGTTGTGTCTTTTTAAACGATGAACGAAAAGATTTAGCATCAAACATTCAAGATTAAGTATGAACAGGTTTTTTTTTTTTAAAGGGGGGCGCATCTCTCGTAATACGTTTCGTCCTATTTATCACCCCTTCCTTGAAACTTTTTATTTGAGAAAATAAAAATTAATATATAAATACAGAGAATTCTATTTCAAATTTAGTTATCTCACTGGACAGCAGAATATAAAACTCAGTTTAATAAAATCGTGTTTTCACAACTATCAACATCTAATAATTGAAATTCCTTTATTATAAAGTATTTTTCAACTTACTTCAAGTAATATTTAGAACTAATTTCCTCCAAAATATAGTTGTTGTTATCTAAATTCATTAGTTGTATAACATTGCATCCGGGACTTTTTGTGTGTGTGTGTGTGTGTGAGAGAGAGAAAGAGAGAGGGACGGGTAGGGGGGGGGTAATTAAAATTCGAGGTTTATCTGTAAAAACTGGTTAATACATTTATGATTCAAAGTTAAAATTGCTTTTTGAGTCGCTTTCAATCACCGTGTCAATTCTTCATGACATGAGTCTCCATTAAGTAATTCTACATCTTCGAAAATCTTCTCTCTTCCACTGTCACTCTCCCTTTCTTTGACGAGGAAATCACCGTTCTTGAAGAATTAAAACCATTCACGACACGTTTTTTCACTAATATGGAGACGATAAGTACCTGAGAGCATTCGATGAGCGTCAGCAGCAGATTTTTTGCACACTGAAGCAAAAAATT
The DNA here is from genome assembly GCA_038373885.1 of Cheiracanthium punctorium. Taxonomy (NCBI): domain Eukaryota; kingdom Metazoa; phylum Arthropoda; class Arachnida; order Araneae; family Cheiracanthiidae; genus Cheiracanthium; species Cheiracanthium punctorium. Next base: position 532,201 of record JAWZYV010002198.1, read on the forward strand.
AAAACAAATGGCCATAATTTGTTTCGAAAGATGACACTTTTAACCCTTTAACGCGCAGTGTTCCCGCTCTTGGAATACCAAACTCTGACGTTTCGAATGTTGCCAGTCACGAAGAATAGATTTGATTTCTATAAAAATAGTTGCGGGTGACATAGTTCCACGAGAATCCTTTACTTTTTAGCACGTCACTTCCCGTAAAAAAAATTGTCACGATTATTTTTAACAGCACTGACATCTGCTGAAAAATGAAAGAATGCGAGAACAGCTGGATAGATTGCCCAATGCTGAAAAAAGGGTTAATCAAGAAAAATCATGATACAGACAGATATCGACGAATGTTCCAATGGAGTTATGTAGGCTGGTATCCAAGTTTATTGCACACGTCTATGATATATTTATTTCGACCTCTACTTACAGTTACAGCTATGAATAGAAAAACGGTGGAAGCAAAGCTACAAACTTAATATTTTTTTTTTTTTTTATTTCCCAAATGCAGAATTTTTCCAAGATCATGGATGATTTTTTTTTTCATTTTTAGAATGCTTTCTACTATAATGTTTTTTATTTAAATCATATTCTCTGCCATCAGTTCGTTTAGTTGCGCCTAAAACGACGACTAATCTCCTCCAGTAATTGCTAAGTTTGACAAAAACTTACCAAAATTTGGAGCAAAAATGTGTTTTCAAAAAGGATCCCAGCAAAGGCGGATTAAAGGGGGGGGCGATCGCCCCCCCCCCCGAGAAAAAAGAAATTAATGTAAAAAATCCTATTTTACTTGCATAAAATGAATGTATATGTCAATCTTCTAACTAACCGCCCCCACCGACAAGCTAACTGCCTCCCCCAACAAACTTGCATTAATCCACCACTGGATCCCAGTTTGACAATAACTCTTATATGTGTGGTGGGATTTCACCAAATCGTTTAGATTAGATTGTAATTTTTTGCTATAAACTAAATTCAACTCATTGGCGCAACAGCCCATTTGAGGCCAAGGCCTGCACTATCCATTCACGCTTTCCCGACCACGGGCTTATAGGGTGCGAAAGTATTGGCTCTGTCAGATGGTCAGCCTGACATGGGGCCCCCAATGTTTAGTTGCTAAGCAAGCTTGGTTCTCATTTTATAGTCAAAATCAAGGGATGAAATTCTTTGTCAACCTTACCCAGCCCGGTAATCGAACCCCGGGACTAATGACACGGCGGCACAAAGGGCTAATTATCACACCACTGGGCTTCAATTTTTTACTTTATTAACCATTATAAAAGTAATGTAAGTTGAAAAGCTGATCTCATGTGAAGTGCTTTTGTGCTGAAAATTCGTACAAAATTTTAAATAATAAATATTTGAAGCTGAACTTCCAATAACCACATCATTATCCACTTAATCCTGCTTCAGATCCTGCTCTTACATTTGCTGCGGCTGTCTGCCTACATATAGGCTAAGATTACAATTTGGTACCACCTCTTGCTATGGGTATGGCTGGAGAGATAAGATGGACATTCTGCCTTTAAAAATAGCATATAATGCATCTGTATTTTTTAGTCATTAATAAAAATGTGAATTTAGAAAAGTGTGTTTTCAAGTGATTGAAAGCTTTTATTGATAGTCTAGGTGATAGTTTTATCACCTAAGTTTACAAATATTTTTAAGCAGTCGAAGCTCCTTGATTAACATCTTTAGAACAATATTAAATAATTTTAATTAAACAGTCTCTAATTTTTATTATCTTATTTGAAACTGAATACGGCAGTGTTTTAGTGTAACTTTTTCAAATGAATTTTAGTTACTTTCTGTAAGCCAGAACATTATCTGAAATCCTACTAGATACGCTGATCCCTGACTGACTGGCTCTCTAACAATTCGAGTTCAACCACTCCAAGATAAAGCTTTTACCATCATTACTCCAAAAAGATTAAAAGTTAAGCCCAAAAAACGTAATAAAATTCATACACCTTTTGTAAGTCTCGCTTGAAATTTTTATTATGTATAAAAATAAAGAAAATAATTTGCGTTACTTTAAAAATCTGAAAATCCACCTGATCCCTTATTTTCAAGCGATTTTTCGTAATTTTTAGCTCTATTTTATTTCCGAGAGTAAAAAAATAATAATAATAATAATAATAATCATTTGCGCAACGAACTTAGTTGTCGCAGGTGATAATGACGTCACACTAAAATCACGGTTATCAAACTTTAAAGGAAAAATTGTGATTCCAATTCGTTTAAAATAGTTTATTTTTAGACTTTAGACTTGATATCTGCCATATCATGTAAGGTTCACATATTGATCATTTATGAAACAAATCTTGTATGATTTCTTTATCCAATAAAGTCAACTTTGCTTCTGTTTTGGTATTATTTATTTTTTTATGAGCCTTCCAAACCCGGGATGGAATTTTGACCCACCCGCTATTAAATTGGAAAGTACTTGATAATCTGTGTTCGACGTGATTTATTTTTCTTGTTTATAACCCACTTTTAAAATAATAAATCTCAAGGCAGCGCACGCATATTGTATAGTGTACCCAAAACTCGCTCAGCATATTCTCATACATCAATTAAAAGTCTCACTAGTTACCGCATGGTGTTTCCCTTCTTAACCGAGACTCGGCATTAATGCCTATTTCACCTAACTTACCTAACTGAAATCAAACTAAAAAAGCCCATTAAAACTAATTGTCGAGGGAGAAATTCTATCCCCTGAAAGAACTTTTAAGAACAAGAGATCCTCGTTTCTAGGTTTACTTTAGTCCCCCCTTCTCGGAAGTAAAATGTTGAACGAATCGCAAAATAATTCAAGAAAATTAAAGAGCGCATTTCGCAAAGAAAACACGATACCTAACTTTCAGCAGCATTATTTTAAGCAGAGTTTATTCTTGGCGTTTGAGTAACTCTGATTTCGCGAATTGTCTTTAAATATTCATATGAATAATGGAAGGAAACTAAATTAGTTAATCCGGAATTTTAAGCGAGATAAGTTCATGCATATGGTCATATGGTATTAAATATTAATGTTGCTTATAAATAAAAAGCAATTTTGGCTTTTATTTTTTAATTGGTTTACGATTTTCATGTAAAAAATTTAAAAGGCATAAAATTTAAGATTCAATTTTAAAATATGCCATTGCTAATAAAATTATATTGTTGTTTATACAGCTTTTTTAAGAATTCCCTTAATACACTGAAAAATGTAAATTTCACTTCACTTGTCTGTTGGATTTCTATCACTACGGAGTCAAAAGATTTCTACCTTTCCCTGTCTGGCAGTGTAATAAAATCCCCGTCCTCCCCTTAATTAAATAGACTGAATTTTTTCACTCTCTGTTGTTACTGATTCAGAAATTCCAGTGTTTATTACAAGCAAGTATGTAACGACACAGCGAAAGGATACACCGAGAAAGGTCAACAGTCACCCGTTGTCTGGGACGTCTCACTGAGATTTTTAGTTTCAAATAATTTGCACCCCCAGTATGAGATTGCACAAAAATTTCTCTTCCCAACATTACAAATTTGCAACGTGAAAGTAAATACGTGTTGATCATTTCACTCAATGGCTCGCACACTAAGAAAAATGCTTTTGAGCCTTGGAGAATAAATGATCAGAAAGTGAGGAGAAAACATGCAATCTTCAAGTTAAACTTTGTAAATGTATGATTTGGTTTGTGATGGAGATCACATATCTAATTTAATAATCATTTACTTTGTCTTCCTTTAAATTTAATCGATTCAAAATCAAGATTTCTAAATCTTTTCTGTTCTTTTTTTTTCTGCCATTTCGGCTTTTAAATCTGTATATTCGCTTTTCCCGTATGCATTATTCTTAATTGTTTATTTCTCTAAATCAGACCTGGTGGCGTCGTTCTGAGCTAAAAATAGATTACATTACGTATGTTTGCAATCGCAACGAACTTTTTGATTCCCCTCTTGGCATCCTGCTGGCGTAAGTTATATTTTTGTTGTCCTGTCTCATCTTTAAAATTATTTGCTCGCGATTGCGTCATTTTAATTTTATTGGATTAAGTTTTAGGGTCGCTCTGGAATTGGCGTTATTTATCTCAGCCAAGTTGTTGTTCTCACCAATGTGTAATTCTCTGCTGTCGTAATTTTCAATTCATTCCATCTTAATTTCACTGTCTTATATAGGACGTATTTTTAATTCGCTGAGCCACCACCACCACCATCCGCTGTAATGAGTTTATGTTTCAATAGTGTCTTTTAAATAAAAATAGTTTAAGTATTCAATGTCTTTTTCTTATCTGCAACTAAGTGAATCGAACCTGCATTATCATACAACGCCTTTTAATCTTAAATTTAACTCTGCTCTCAATCTCTTCACCATATAGTTTGAAAATATAACTTACGCCAGCAGGATGCCAAGAGGAGAATCAAAAAGCTCGCTGCGATTGCAAACGGACGCAATATAATCTATTTTTAGCTCAGAACGACGCCACCAGGTCTGATTTAGAGAAATAAACATTTAAGAATAATGCATACGGGAAAAGCGAATATACAGTTTAAAAGCCGAAATGGCAGAAAAAATGAGAACAGAAAAGATTTAGAATTCTTGATTTTGGATAGATTAAATTTAAGACAAAGTAAATGATTATTAAATTAGATATGTGATCTCCATCACATGGTTTATGTTAGAAAACAAAGATTCAGTCTTTGTTTTCTAACGGTCTAACTCTTGTCTTTCTCTTAGATTCTGTCTCATAGCGTGATTTGTTATAGTGAGCCTGGATGCAATAAAGGCGCTTGTCGTCAAGGCTGGCTCTTTTGAATAGTAAAGGTGGCCTACCATGATGGCCTACCATGTGCAGTTTTCTCGATCAAATTGCTGTCACTGCTGTGTTAATTTTCAAAACTATACGATGCCATTAACGTGAAATCTGAATAAATGAAAGGAAATCATGGAAATCTCAATGATTAGCATTGTTCTGACTTGCCCGAGAACTTCAGATTGCGCGAAAACCACAAAAACAAGGCGTTTCGAATAGCACTAAAAAACACTCAGCACCAAATCCTCTACTAAAACACCAACTAAGCGAGATCACCCGGTCAAAAAATGGCAGAAATAGCTCTGACGGATTAAGATAAGAACTTTTGATCCATTCTTTTAGAAGTAAGGCCCCACCAAAAACTCCAGTGCATGCATTGTTTAAAGAAACAGACGTGAATTTGAAGTGTTCCAATATAACGACAAGCCATTTTGTTTTCCGGAACAAAATGGGGGGAAATTTAGACGAGACTAGATTGTTAACTAAGTTACTGCTAGGTAGGGCTCATCTCTCGTAGCTCCACGCTCCTCCGTTCACGGACCTAAGCATCAACAATGGCGTTGAAACCTACTCTCTCCTCCAAAATTAGAAGTTAAATCTCACACCTTAGACCGCATCCAGATATGCGTTTAGCGCTAAAACAAATGAATCTATCGTGCATGTATATAGTGTCTTCAAAAGAATGTCCTAGTTTCAATGGCATATTATGACAGTTTATTTTAAACTATTTACACCAAATCATACATCAAATTGAAGGTAAACTGACATAAACCAGCGTTTTCAATTCGTGCACCCTTAGTTATACGGCACATATCCATCCTTGGGTTAACCAAAGTGTGGACAGAATAGGAGAAGTCCACAGTAATGGAAGCAACAGCCTCTTCAGCTCTGCATCTCAACTCTGGAGCATAGGGAGGAAGATACGAACTTTTGTAACACTTTTATTCCACATGGAGGGATCCCAATTAAACTTTAAACGAAACGCACATCAACCTAAATTACAGATGTACTCTTAGAAACTTGCAGAATATAAAACGCGTTACTCTCGGGGGTCGCCATTTTGCTTGAGTGGCGCTGCAAGCGATAAAACAGAGAAACAGTAACGCACGCGCATCATTTACCTAAAACTGAGTTACTCTTTAATCGTGACGCTGAACCAACACTCTACAACAGAGGTGGCCACATCATGGTGCATGCGCCAAGCTTGGCGCATTGCAAACTCTTGCCTTCTTATTGTTTTGAGACAAATTGAAGACTTTTAATAAACTCAAGCATGGAGATATTTAACTTCTTATACCATTTAGGATGTTAATCGAAAAGGAAGCATTTGTACACTCCAAACTACATTGTCATCAAAAATTGAACCATCTTTGATGCCTTATCTGAAAAATTAATTCTAGCTCCCTCTTCTTCAGAACAACATATTCAGTCTCATGTGTGTGTGTGTGTGTGTGTGCTCACATTTAAATACTTTTCCTCTCCTAAAGTCTGCCAGCATTTATATTTTCCAAATCTACCCGCGAACGTAAGGAAGTAAAAAAAGTGCTCGAGTTTTATGGCGCATCTAAACTCGTCTGTATGCAAAAACTCGCCGCATGATCAGCAAAAGGTTGGCTACTCCTGCTCTACAACGCTTACGGTTTATGCTTTTAAAATTTATAAATGGCACATTCTTTTATGGACATACTGTATTATGTGTTATATATGTAAAGCTAAATTTTTAATATTTCATTCGGTTTAATATAGGTATACAGAAAAAATTACATTATGTTTGACCTTGCATTGTGCTGTAGTTACTTGTAACTACAGTAAAAAGTGCTTCTTTTTATTTCACTTTATCTTTAGTTACAAGTAGATACAACACCTTGTTAGGGTAAAAGTAGCACAATTCGTTTTAATATATAGAATTTTGCAAATATTGTACTGCTGTAGGAAATTCACTACTATGTAAAATTCCGAAACTCGATAGGAAGAAGTTAAAAAATCAATCGCAAGGTTTGAAAACTTCATATGTAGACCTTTATACTGTGAAGCGGAATAAAAACAATTTTTAAATGTTTCAAAAGGTAAGATAATACAAGTAAATTGACTAAAACACTCAGAAGAAACTGGTGTTTAAAATATGAAATAATTAAAACTTTGTAAAATAGCACACATAAAAGTTACTTAGCAAGCTTTACACGTGTTTCGATTGAAAAAAGTTTGATCTTCTTCAGTAGTAGTCAAGTCTATGGGCAGACTGGGACGGGGATGTTTGTTTTACTAAGTTTTAATTATTTTGCAAGTACTATATTGGTGTTGTATCACACCCAACCTTTTCATGAACTAAATTCTAAAGGATGGTTTTTTTTTTTTTTTTTTTTTTTTTTTTTGGCCAAGAAAACAATTAACAAAATCATCCGGCAATTGGATTGGCAGTCGTTACTTTGGAGAAATGAAGCAATATTCTGGACTAAACCCTTGAGCTTTTAATAAATCTATAGCAAATCGTATGTGGCATTTTATTACGTAAATTTGTGAAGTGACATTTTAGTAAATTGCTAAACCATTCTTTTCCACATAATATCTTATAATTTTATAAACGATATTTATTCCACTTTTGTTTTGTTGTTGTAATAAGTAAGTGTTGTCCATAAGTAAGTGAAAACTAGATGGAGATTAAAGCGTTGAAAAAGAGGGCCGCGAGGTCTGGAGCTCGGGGCCTATAGAGGATGTCTAGTGGTGGCTCGCCAACTGAAAAAGAGAGACAGTAATGGCTTGGCAGTCAAAAGTATGGTCTGGTGTTAATTGAGTATCTGGGCAATTTCTGCAGAAGGCGTAGTATCTTCATTTGTCATCTGGATATATTTTCATACTTCTGAAATGTCCCGTACGGAGTTTTTCTATCATAGATGACAGGTTTCTACAGCAGTTAAGATCTGAGTTAGAAGATTTTTTCACTTTTTTGTTACATTGCTGTTATAGTTCTGAAAATGAATTTACAAATAAACTGCTAAATTTTATTTAAAGTTTCATGTACTAATATAAAATAATTTTTGTTTCGGTTAAAATATTTTATCTGCCGTCTAAGCAGAAAAACGTCTGGAGGTCTCACAACTAAGTAACATATTGCATTGTTAGTGCCTGCCATTTTATAAACAATATATGCAGGGTTCAAAATTTAAAGCAATCGGATACAAAACATTTTGTGTATTAATTAGTTTTTTATGTATTAAGTATTATGTTTGTTTGTGTTAATAGTAATATCATGTAGTAATAATAATTTTATGTTTGTTTATGCAAATCTGCTTACTGCATGCCTGTCAAAAATAAGTGCTCATCAACAAGTAAAGACAACATAAAGCTGTCAGTCCTTATTTGAAAATGTTTATAACAATTTAATTTTACTAAACACTCCTTTGTTTCGATAAAAAATAAATAAACAGAAAAATAAACTCTCTTGCTTAAAATATTTATTCATGATTGTGCTATCTCTGATACTTTATAAGTACTGTTCACAAAAAAAAGTGAAAAGAATTGTGGGATGAGTGTTTTGCATTTGACATATCCTGAAAGAGATAAACTGCCCGAAGATCCGAAGCACAATGAAAATCTCTTTGCTGAGCACGAGGGTGTCATCAAAACGCATATCTGCTTTTGAATTAGACGAATCTAGTGCCAAGACATGGCGGAGCATCGTTTATAAATTCCGTTCTTCTTTCAAAAAGATTTTTTTTTTTTCATGAATGCATTTACGTAAATAACGGCGAGCTTATGCATATATCAATTCACTCTACAGATAGATGCACTTTTGTTTTCATTCGAAATGGGAAAAAGAGAACAGACAAATTGAGATTTGTTTGCTAAGATAAGCCGTTTGTTTTGTCAAAATAATACTGTTGTTTGAGTTAAAACAGTGTGTTTATTTGTATACTGAGCAATATAAATGAAAATAGCAGCTTTTAGATGCAATGTCTCTGCAACCGACTTCATGAACAACGTTAGTTAACCCTTTAACGCACAGTGTTCCCGCTCTGGGAACACCAAATTCTGACGTTTTGACTGTTGCCAGTCACGAAGAATAGATTTGATTCCTATAAAAATAGTTGGTGACATAGCTCCACGAAAGTTCTTCACTTTTTTAGCACGTCATTTCCCGTAAAAAAAAATGGTCACGATTATTTTTAATAGCACTGACATCTGATGAAAAATGGAAGAATGCGAGAACAGCTGGATAAATTGCCCTTTTTTCAGCATTGGAAAAGGGTTGCGCCTCAAAGGATTAAATGACTGAGAAATAATGCAGCAGACCGGTTTCATAAAGTATGATTTATCATCATCAGTAGCTTAACCCCTTACGTCCTGATATTAGAACACATCTTTGAATTACTCTATATTCTTCATTTTCAAGAATTTTAACACCGAAACCTAGTGTAATACTAATAGTACATGCAAGAATAGCAGAACGTTATTATTTTTGCTCTATGGATGGCAGAGAATCTCCAGCAGAGACGATAATGGACGTGCTAAGCCATTTTAAACCAAAAGTTAGGTGCACTTTTATGAATGCATACATGAATGCATGCATGCATTCAAGATGCATGAGAAGTGTAACTATTTTCATGTTTTCACTCACATTGTTTCAAAACGTTTCCTACAAAATAACTCTAAAAAATTTTTCTCGTTCTGCTGAATTATAGCCTCGTGTCCTATTATTAGAACATTTTTAATTAGTTTGGTAATTGGATGAATGTTATAATATTTCATATTTAAGGTACTTACATACTGGGTGCGAAGTGAACATTTTCTCCAGGGGGGGGGGGGGACATTTGAAAGAAAACATTCTCCAGGGAAAGATACTTGAAAAGAAAGAAGAGAAAAAGCAGGGAAGATGTAAATGCTTCACTCACATGATATTGCATAACAAGTGCAGTCGCCGACACATCTGGGAACTGACTTATATCCAAACAAAAGTCATAGATTATTTGTTTCATGGAATCAATCACAGATACACAAGCTACATACAATGTACCTGCATTGGAAGCCTCCCCTGAGGGTTTTGAACTTAGAAATGAGACGAAATTTTAAGGTAGTCGCCTTAGAGTATAGTTACAAACGATAACATTGATTTTGACATCTTGACTTCTCAATCCCAAATCTTCAATCACCCGTTTAACATTTCTTCAGCAGGGGATAAATAGTATCCCTGTCAGCGATCCATTCATATTTCTCTAGCCAGGGATATTACATTCTTCAGCAAGAGATGATCCCCGGCATCCCCTCCGTCAATTCGCACCCTGCTTACATATAGTACAGAACATTAGACACTCATTGATTTTTTATCTGCTCAATTCAAAATTCAGGGCCGAAGGCGTTAACCGGATAGTCGGGGGTAGTCTTGCAAGGTGTCTTATAGCCATCATGACTTACGAGTGGAGCCTGTGAGGGTTAGTCTCTTGTGATAGAAGAGGACAGGTTGTTACTGTTCGGGCTTTTTCCCCGTTTTCTGGCCTCCTGGTATGAGGGCTAGCACATCATGGCCATTTTGAAATTTTCCTTCATTCCTTCGTTGTTTAGGTCTCCAAGTCAACCTCTCATCCAGGATTCCTGTCGTGGCGGCAAGGAACCAGGAGCTCTATTCTCCCCCGGGTATTGGGAAATAATGGGTGGTTATTAATCGACTCCCTGTTGTTGTTTAAAGCAGTCGATAACTAAGCAACTGGGTCTGTTCACTTGGCCGCTAATCACCGACTATTTCTCAATAATCGGGGGAAAATAGAGCTCCTGGGTGAGAAACCACCACCTGTGATGTCCTTTCTTGGGTCGAAACAGAATAGGGTAATAGATCCATGACCATCATTGCGAAAAGGTGCTGGTGGAATGGTATGCTTACCGAAAGTGGTCTGCTACATAAAATTTATCATCAGTATTAGTTAACGTTGTTTTTTCTGCGTTAATTATTTTGCACCAGGCTACAAATTTTATGAACCATTTTAGCTGTTTAAGGCTCTTCTCCTAGGGAAATATCACCGCAATTCTTCTGAGAAAACTGCCTTCACAAATTCAAGGTTTTAGAACAAACTAATAAATAAATGTCAACCATTCTGTTGCCCTTTATTCTAATAACACTTATCTATTAATTTTACGATTTTCTCTAATGCAATCAGAAGTACAGTAATATCATTACGATACAAAGTTTCTCTAATGGAGTTAGAACAATTATTTCATTATAATTAATGTTCTTCTAATTGCATTATAGAAATTTTAAATGCAAAATTATTAATTTAATGTTATCAGAATAAGGGGGAAAAGAATGGTTGAAAATTTTTCAATGGTTCGTTCGAGAACGTTGAATTTATAAGGCCAGTTTCCATAGAAAAGCATTCCTGTGATCATTGCCCTAGAGAGACTAGAGCCTTTGATGTTTTACGATTGTGATCACTATGGTGTGGTCTTCATACTTTCAAAGCCAAAATTAAATAAATATTAGGAATTAATATAAATTTATTTAGTTTGTAGCCTCAATTTGGGGTACAATGGAACACTTGTAGATGGGGTACAATGAAACGTGTTGTATTATATCCCATTACTCCCGCTTGAACACAATCACTTAAAATAAATATGCTACTAATAAATATTTAGATAGACAGCTCATAAATTCAACAAAAAGTTGTTTTTAAACCGTACTCCATCTTTTCCAGACTCTGACAATCCAGATTGCCTTTCAGCTAACAATTCAAAGAGTACAAATCATGAGCTGTCCTGACATAACATGCATGACACAAGCAGTATCGCTCTCTAAATTATTATGTTTTACAAGGGAGGTGAGTTTAAACTGTAAAAAATTGCACTCGGTTGTTGAAATAATGAACTTAAATCAAATGGAATGCGAAGTTCTGTACGTCAAACGACTGTATCAAGGCTTCAAATTTGTGCGCTCTTCGGAAACGTACATTTTTTTTTGGGGGGGGGGGGAAATCATTGTGTCAAAACTATCCCCTCCTGTTCCTTCAGGTAGTACAGTAAGAAGATCAGAAATGCTAATTTTGAATTCGATTTGAGTAAATTTAAAATAAAATGAAAAACTATAGGCTAACCTCTAATAAAAGTATCATATTTTCATCTTAAGCCATAACATATTAATTAAATTTGTTTTTTCAATTTAAATTTCATATTTATGTCTCACTAATGTTTATTATAATTATACAAAAAGTTTATGCTGAATATGAATTTACGAACTCAAAATTCATTTAGATGGGGAAAACAGTAGGTTAAAAGTATGTAGTAATTTAATTTTTGTCCGTGCAAATTTGTGAACAAGAAATAAAAATAGTAAATTTTGTTTCATTGTATCCCAACTTCCCCTACATGTAGTCCTTCACATCTCCATTTCATCCGTTGATTCAAATTTCATTGGAATTTCAGAAAATTAAAATATTACTTTTACGAAACTAATACGATATTCCTACGCAATATGCTGTTTTCTGTTATCTGAAAAAATCTCTATTCAAGCAAAAAATACCTACAAGATCTATAATCATTTATTCTCACAAAAAATTAATTTAAACTAAAAAATGCAAAAACATGAATACTGTCCCTAACAGCTATAAAATAGACTGTAATTATACCAGTGTGATTTACACGCGAGCTTAGTCGCCAAATTCTCGAAAATACGCTGTTTTGACAGTTCCTATTAAAGGATTCACTTGTAGCACCGTTTTTACAATAACCTTAACCAGAAATTATATTTTTTTACTTCCTTGCACGAAGTAAAAGGAAGTAATGTGATAGCCAAATAATTTTGGTATTTCATTGGAATTTTGGTATCCAGATTTTGACGAAAAAAATCTTTTTTGACTACCTCTAAGTTTACTTTTAAGGGGTTACTTTTGGTTTACTAAGTTTACTTTTGGGAGACATCTCATCGTATGCATGTATGTATGTATGGTCATATAAATGCATGTACTATCAATTTTGACCGACCTCAAGTCCATTTTGACCAGTGTTTCCCTGACGTCTATACGTACGTATGTATGTAACTTGCGTATCTCAAAAACTATTAGTCGTATAATGTTGAAATTTTATATTTAGGAATGTTTTAACATCTAATTGTACAGCTCCCTTTTTAGTTCCAATCGACTGGATAGTTTATTTACCGGGCCACCCAAATGATTTTCCATACATTTACGATCTATGGGCAGAAATTCATTAAAGCTTATTCATTAAAGCTTTAGAGACATTAAATTATTTCAAACGAATCAAAAGTCATATGTTTTGTTGGGGATTACAAAATAAATCCCCATTGAAAATAGTGTCTTTATCATTTATAGTTCTTCCACAGGAACATTCAAAAAAATTCCAACACATTACGGTCAATGGCAGTTTAAGAGATATTCATCCATTTCAAGCACAATACCATATTATCGTGTAGTTAGATAATGGTCTGACGACAGTCATGTGCCTCCCTCAAAAAGTCGCCAAGCTTGGCGACTTTTGATGTACGTATGTATGTATGTAGCTCGCATACCTCAAAAACTATTAATGGTAAATTGTTGAAATTTTATGTATAAGATTTTTGTAGCATCTAGTTCTGCATCTCGATCTTTGGTTCCAATCTACTGGTGAGTTTATATACAGGACCTCCCAAAGGAATTTCAATTCATTAATGTCAATGGACATCTTCTATATATTATGTCTGTAGTCAGTCATTGTTTGATGCATGCCCAAAATCTAGCCATTCGTCGTCGACTTTTGCTGATCGCCAAATATCGCTTAATGTAATGTCAAAAATAAGTAAGTATTTAGCATAATTAAAACTTTTAACCGTAGAATGTTGAAATTTTTTAGAACTATTGTAACATCCAACTGTGCATCTCTTTTTTGATTGCAATCCACCGAATAATATATTTGCGGGTCGCCCATAAAACCTTAAATACATTATGGTCTATGGATACCTTCAATTCATTTAAAGTCTGTAATGAATCATTATTTTAGCTATGACCAAAATCTCGCTAACCATCTCTAGCTTGTCGGATTTTGACAAAATATCGCCCAATTAAGTGTCAAAAACAAATCTTTCAAATTGAACTCAGCTTGGCGGCATCTTAAATATTTGGCTAGAAATCGCTAAACCTTAGTATTATTGCAGTATTTGATCTCTTTCAAACGAAATAAGTTTAGATGAAATGTACCGAAAATATCTTTGCAGTACTATTTGATCTCTTTCAAATTAGATAAGTTTAGATGAAATGCACCGAAAATATTTATGATTTAATAGACGTACATGGAAATCATGTGGTGTCCACATCAAACGTTTTATGTAATATATTTAAAGTTTTTTAACTTTTCGTGCTGTTTATACAAATGCACTTATCACTTAATAAAACTTTCTGTGTTAGAATTAAACCACTCTCTAGGACTTCGAACTTATTCCAGAAAATGCTTCAGATCAATCTGTATAAATCTCTAAGGAATTCTACAACCCTAATAGAATAGAGAAGTGGTAATAAAACTCTGGTAATAAAAGTATTCTTCTTTTTTCCTCTCGACGAAGACAAAAGTAATAGAAAAAAGAGAAAAATTTATGGGAGTATAGATTACCTATTGTTTTGCTCTAATCAAACTCAAAATTTGTAGAAATTGTTGTGAACTCTGAGGCAGCATTTAAGTTAACTTGCCGGAGTACCCGTTCTTCTTACGAGAGAAGAACACATTTTTCTAGCACACATAATTGAAGTTAATCTCATCGAAGCATAATTTTCACAGTTACAAAATTGTTTTATTCATAACATAGCAAATGCATCATAATAGCTAATCTAAATTAAAAAAGAATAACTGCACTTGTAAAACTCTGTTGTTGGAGTTTGGTCTGAACTGTTTAAAGCCATACGTAGTGTCGATATAATTATCTTTTTAATTTACGTATTAGCCCAGCAACCATTTTAATTATTACTTTTTTCCTCCAAACTGTGCGATTTAGTGGCAAAAACGGAAAAAATCTTTCAGTAATTTCTGGATTTTAGCTTTAGCTAAACAACCAAAATATCCTGATATCAGGTAACAAAACTTTATAAAGTGTTCCCGCTAAAGTCCGTTGTCGACCCAATAATTTCTAAACAGTAAGAACTATAATCATAAAAGTAGGGCCTCGATATCTTAAAGTTGTCATGCGCTACTCATGAAAACTACTTACAGCGGTACCTGTTGACTAAATTTTGAGTTAACGTTCTTATCTCAAAAAAAGTACGAGATAAGGGAAAAAAGTCAATTACAAAGATGCTCCGCATCATCGATTTAGTAAAAAAGATACCTTGCGCACATAATGTCACCACAATTGCACCTGTTGTTGCATTTGTAGTGTTACAATAATGGGCATAATAATGCTACAAATGGAACTTCAGAAAATTGCTCCAAAAGGTAAAAGAATTCATTTGAAAAACCGTTTGAAAAGAATCTCGAAATTTACTAGGTTTTGCATTACATGAAGCCTTTAATTTAGAATTAATTTAACAAAGTTGTCATTGTTTACATAACGTGCTTTTTACAGTTATCAGAAAATTAAAAAATATATTTGCATTTCAATACTAATTTCTTGTAAAATTACAAAACGTCTTATATATAAAAAAAAAAAAAAAAATCTGATGTGGATAATGCATGACTTCCTTGCCCGTCTATTAAATCAAAAATATTTCCGGCGCACTTCGTCTAAACATATTTTGTTTGAAAAAGATACAATACTACAATATTACTAAGGTTTAGCAATTTCTAGCCAAATATTTGAGATATAGCTAAGCTGGGTTCAATTTGAAAGATTTGTTTCTGGTATTTAATTGGGGCATATTTTGCCAAAAGCCGCCATGGTTGGGATAGTTTGCATGATTTTAGTCATAGCTCAAATAGTCATGACCACAGCCTTTTAATGAATTGAAAGTATCCATACACCTTAATACATTTAAAGTCTTTGGTTGACCCTGTAAATAAATTACCAAGTTGATTGTATCAAAAAAGAATTGTACAATTGTATGCTACAATGCAATCTAAAATAAGTCTCAACATTCTACGGTAAACGGTTTTAGAGTTATACGAAATACTTAATTATTTTTGTGCCAAATTTGGCAATATTTTGGAAAAACTCGTGAAGGTCGATGACAGCGAGATTTTGGACATGGACCAAGACTGACTACAGACTTAATATATTGAAGATGTCCGTAGATATTAATGTATTGATACTATTTTGGGTGGTCCTGTAAATAAACTCTCCAGTAGATTGAAACCAAAAAATCTGATGTGTCCAACACATGACTTCCTTGCACGTCCATTAGATCAAAAATATTTTCGACGCACTTCCTCTCAACTTATTTGTTTGAAAGAGATAAAATATCAATAATAGTAAGGTTTAGCGATTTCTAGACAAATATTTCGATATCGCCAAGCTGAGTTCAATTTGAAATATTTCCTTCTGACACTTTATTTGGCGATATTTCACCAAAAGCCGACAAACTTGAGATAGTCTGCGAAATTTTGGGGATAGCCAAAGTAGTCATTGACCACAGACTTTCAATGAATTGAATGCATCCATACACCTCAATGTATTTATTTACAGGGTGAGCCAAATGACTTTATAAATTCTCAGTCGATTGCTCTCAAAAAAGATATGGAAAACAGTTAGATATTACAATAGTTCTAAATACAAAAGTTCAAAAATCTACGGGTTAAAGTTTTAGTGTTATACAAAATACGAAATAATTTTTGGCGCCAAATTTGGCGATATTTCGGCGAAACTTGTCAATGTCGACGAAATTTGGCGAGATTTTAAGCATGAACCAAACAATGACAGATTATCGCCAAATTTGGCGATATTTCGCCAAAACTCGCCAAGAACGATGACAAATGGCGATACTTTGGGCATGGACAAAATGACTGACTATCGCCAAATTTGGCGATATTTCGCCAAAACTCGCCAAGGTCGAGGACAGGCGGCGAGTTTTTGGGCATGTACCAAACAATGACTGTCTACAGTTGTATTATATTGAAGATATCCATAGACATTAAAGTACTAAAATTCTTTTCGGTGGTCCTTTAAATAAACTCTCCAGTAGATTGGAACCAAAAATCGAGATACACAACTAGATGTTACAACATTCTTATATATGAAATTTCATAATAGTTTTTGAGATTTGAGAGTTAAATATGCACACACGTACACCAAAAGTCGCCAAGCTTGGCGACTTTTGGCATAGTTCTTGAGGGAGGCACGTGACCGTGGTCGGACCATTACCTAACTTATGTGGTAGGACGGTATTGTGCTTGAAATGGATGAATGCCCCTAAAATTGCCATTGACCGTAATGTATTGGAAATCTTTTGAGTGTTCCTGTAGCAGAACTACAAATGATAAAGACACTTTTTTTAATGGAGACATTCATTTTCTAACTCTTTACAGCATACATCACTTCTGAGTCGTTTGAAATAGCCCAATACCTCTAAAAAACGCTTTGATGAATTTCGGCCCATAGAGCGTAATGTATTTCGAATCTTTTGGGCGGTTCTGTAGATAAACTATCCAGTCGAATGGAATCGGAAGGGGAGGTGCACAACTAGATGTTACAGCAATCCTAAATATAAAGTTTCAACATTCTACGCCTAATAGTTTTTGAGATATGCGAGTTTAATGAGTTTCGGCCCATTGAGCGTAATGTATTTCGAATGTTTTGGGCAGTCCTGTAGATAAACTATCCAGTCGAATGGAACCAAAAGGAGAGGTGCACAACTAGATGTTACAACTATCCAAAATATGAAGTTTCGACATTCTACGCCTAATAGCTTTTGAGTTAGGCGAGTTTAATGAATTTCGGCCCATAGAGCGTAATGTATTTCGAATCTTTTGGGCGGTCCTGTACATAAACTATCCATTCGATTGCCACCAAAAGGGGAGGTGCACAACTAGATCATAGAACAATCCTAAATATCTAATCTCAACATTCTACGACCAATAGTTTTTGAGATATGCGAGTTACATACATACGTACGTACGTACGTACGTACAGACGGCATGGAAAAACTGGCCACAGCAGACTCGCCGCTGGTCAAAATGAGTTGCAGACATGTTAATATGATCGTGCATGCTAGCCTACGATAGGATGCATCGAAAAAAATTTTTTAATTAAATTTAGAGGTAGTCAAAATCTGTTTTTTTGTCGAAATTTGGCCCCCAAAATTTTTCGGGATCACATTACTTCCTTATACTACGTACAAGGAAGTAAAAATGGAGATGCACAACTAGATGTTATAACAATCTTATGTATGAAATTTCAACTTTCTAAGACTAATAGTTTTTGAGATATTGTAGTTAAATACATACACACGTGCACCAAAAGTTGCCAACTTGGCGACTTTTGGCATAACTTTTGAGCGAGGCACGTGACCGTGGTCGGACCATTACCTAACTACATGGTGGGACGGTATTGTGCTAGAAATGGAATAATATCCCCAAAAACTGACATAGACCGTATTGTGTTGGAAATCTTTTGTGTGTTCCTGTAGCAGAACCAGTGGCGCACACAAGGGAGGGGTCTAGGGGTCCGGACCCCTCCCAAAAGAGTTGTCAATTTTCCTTCGTTAAATTGGCATGAAATTTTTTACTTTTAAATATGTTAGAAGAAATCAAATTCTTATTTTCAGCAGTTAATATAGATAATTAAAAACTCAGTAAAAGGGGGTTAAGATAAAAAATTTTAAAAGATCCGCATTTTTCAGGTGGTTGGTGTCACAGCTTTATGGGTTGGACCCCCTCCAAGAGAAAATCCTGCGTGCGCCACTAAGCAGAACTATAAATGATAAAGATACTATTTTCGATGGAGAAATTCATTTTGTAACCCTTAATAACACATATTAATTCTGAGACGTTTGAAATAGCCTAATCTACTTATATAATACGCTAACGTATGCGGTACCAAAATCGACGATATTTCTATGCTGGGAACGGTCACAACTAGACGTAACCATTAGCGTAATAGCAATAACACAAGCGCAAAAATCCAATTTAACAGTTCAGTGACGTCAAGTAAAGCAAGCATATTCGTTATTGGTTACGTATGTCACGCTGTACCTAGATTACAAAATAATACATATGCGAAAAAGCAAAATCTTTCGGATCTTTTCACAGTGCGTTTATCGCACATGAAAAACAAATCGCCTTGCATTGGGCTGAACTATATTTTAGCCATTTCTTGTTTCTTTTATATTTTTGTAAACAAGGATACCTATTAAATAACGTAACCGTTCTATGAAATACCAGGTTGCTAACTTTAGCACATTAACCCAGCAGCGACTGCAATTAAGAAGTACTTCTGTGGGAATTTGTACAACACGTTATCACACAATGCAGTATTTTTATAATAATTTTATGAATGGAAACATCACCAACTATGTCTTTTCATACATCTTGCAATGTTTGCTCTTGGCTTTGCCCCCATGGCCACTATCAGCTTTTATCATGACACCCAAAATTTGTAGCAACTCTAACCTAAATAAATTTAATGGCATATACTGTTAAAACAAAGAAACAGCAGTTAGTACCTCTAAAATATGCTTAAAATAAAATAGCCTGCCCTTAGACCGTAATGTATTTAAAATCTTTTGGTCGGCCCTGTAGATAAACTATCCAGTTAATTCAAATCAAATTGGGAGGTGCACAACTAGATGTTACAACAATCCTAAATATAAAGTTTCAACATTCTACGACCAATAATTTTTGGGAAATGCGAGTTTAATTAATTTCTACCGATAGAGCGTAATGTATTTAGAATCTTTTAAGGGAGCTTGTAGATAAACTATCCAATCGATTGGAACCAAAGGGGGGGGGGGGTGCACAACTAGATGTTACAACAATACGTACATACGCTCGTATATACGTACATACGTACGTACATACGCTCGTACGTACGCACGTACAGACGGCATGGAAAAACTGGTCAAAATAGACTCGCGGTAGGTCAAAACGGGTAGTACATGCATTTATATGAACGTGCATGCTAGTGTAGGATGAGATGCATTGCAAAAATTCTTAAAAGTAAATTTAGGGCAGTCAAAATCGGTTTTTCGATCGAAATCTGGCTCCCGAAATTTTTGCGCGATCACATTACTTCCTTATACTCCGAAAAAGTAAGTAAAAATTAAACGAACAGATTAAAAAATTGATTTAGTCCAAGAAAAACTTTTCCATAAAGTGACATATTATTTTTTACACTTTGCAAAATAAAAGCAAAAAAATTCAACTGTCTGTGTCTGGGGCGTAGCCAGGGGGGGGGGGATATCGGGATATATCCCCCCCCCCGAAATTTTTGGATTAGTGATGAAATTCTGTCTATTTATACACATATAAGTTCATATCCCCCCCCCGAAAATTTTTCCAGGCGCATATCCCCCCCCCCCGAAAATTTTTCCTGGTTACGCGCCTGGTCTGTGTATAAAATTTTAATGTTTTTAATAGTTATGAGTTTATGAACAAGAATTTATGCCAGTTTAAAAAGGAACAGTCACGTTTTATTGCATCCTCTTAAAAAAAATTCTGATTTATTTTATGGCTTTAAGTTTTGTTGGGATGGGATATTCTCAGTTTGCTTCTCATCCATAATATTCCTTTTTGTGTTGCTTTAATATTTGAAAGCGCCAGACCATTGTTAAATCGACCGTAGACCTCATTAACTATAGCTTCAATTTTGAGATTTTAAATTACATTTTTATCTCGTAGTTGTTGTTCGTTGCATGTTATTTTCAGAATTGAAGGAAAAGGTTGCTAAACAGTTGAATAAAGAATTTTAAGTAAAAAAAACTTTTTAATCAAGTTTCTTTTTATGTGGGACTAAGAGACATAAAATAACTTTTGAGAGAATTTTCAAGCTCAAACTTTTACTGCAACATACAAATCCATTCTTTTCAGTATGGAAGTGTTTAGCAAATAATGTTGCTTTAAATGTTGTTAATCTGAACACAGTCGATTGTGCCATAGTATACTTAGTGCTAAGTTATCATTAAAAATGGGAACATCATAACTAGTGCGCTTACTAGAGATGAGACGGGCTCAGCCCGAGCCCGAAAGCCCGAGCATTCACGATTGCGTTAAGGCTCGGGCTCGTGAAAAATGTCTCCTTTATTGAGCATACTCCTTGAAACGGATTTTAAAAAGCGATTCATCGGAAAAATAAACGTACTGATGTGATGCTAGGACTTGCAACAAAATAATTTGTGGGTAAAAAGCTAGCTTTTTCACATAATTTACCAAATGGTGTGTTGTGCTATTTCATTTGAGTATGTGTGTTAAAATGCTGTTAATTCAAAATTTTGGCCTCATTATTGACTGGTCTATCTTAGTTAAATGTGTATATTCACATCGTATCATAAAATATTTTTTAAAGTAATTTTGTTCCTATCAACTAAATTCTTATGCAATAATATATTCTTATGCAATTCTAAGCAAATATGCAAATTTCTTAAATTTATTATGCAAAATCTCTTTTCTGGACGTGTTTTAATGTTTCTATAACATTTTTTTAATGTCACTATACGAGATTTATAACTTGTATTTTTCTGTATCTAATATATCTAAGTACATACGAATGCTTAACACTGATGTGAGTACTCAACGGAATTTTTAATAAAAATTGAAGCATTATTGTTATTATTTGATAAACATGGATATAAAGAATTAGAAAGTGCATTAAGAGTTTGCAACTATATTTGTCTTTAATTTGCACAAACGGCAAAATTTATCGTTTTGTATCAATGAAGTAACTGAATTTTATTTATCTTCAGCTGAAATTTCAGGCTCGGGCGGGCTCGGACTTCAAAAAATGAGCCCGAACTCATCTCTAGCGCTTACCGCTCCGATCCCACGTAACTGGAATCGGGACATGAGAAAAAAATCTGATAACTGTTTATACAGTTTAGTAATTATTTGTTGTTATTTAATCACTCGTTAAGGTAAACGTTAGATTTCCACATCACTAAAAAAGTTGAGTGAAATTTTAATTATTAAAAAAAACAGTTTTCCATGCCGAATGTTAACGATTTGCATAAAATAAATATGCATTCATTCTTCTTGTAGTCGGACGAATAACGTGGGTAATATAAAACAGATATCTCAACTTAAAGCTCTACTCCATGACGTAAAATGATACACATAAAAAAGATAATTATCAGTTTTATCGTTTTTGGATGGTACAAAAGGTCCACAATTCTTCAGTTGCAGAAAAGTTCCACCATCCACACATGCGGAAAGATTAGAAATTTAACAATAAAATTTTAATGATTATTTAAAGCCGACTCTAATAAGTTTTTTTATAATTTTGAAAACATCATATTGCTTGACAACTTGTAGATTTACAAAATACATATTTTGTACAGTCGGAGCAGATGTATAACTACAGGTTCCAAATTGGAAGTACCCTAGTACTACACTTTTTCATTTGCACTTCATTAACATGCCAACAAGCATCCTTCTACGAGAGGTAAGAATATACTTAATCATTTTGGGTGAATAAAGCGACTCCTGTTAAACAAATTATTTTCAAATAAATCAATATTTACTTTATCTAGCTCTACATTTCCAACTTACTCAACAAAAAGAGTGAATATTTACTCATTTGAAGGCTGGATGCCTCGACTGGCATTTCACTCCTTAGGAATAATTATTTGCTCTTTGTGAAACCAAGTTATCTTGCCAGTGCGAACCAGAATCAATTAAAATAAACTTTATACGTTACGAATAATTCTTCAGAACCATTCATGATTTGAACCGTACTAAGCAATGTGTGATATTAGAAGTAAATAGGATACTAAAACACTTAATTCTTCTAAAATAATAAAAATAAACATAAAACGGGATTATGAATTTAAAATAATATTTTGTTATAGTTAAAAAGGAAATGTTCGTAGTCGGTCAATCACAGTACAGTGGTTATACAGTAACTTTTCAATAGTCACTTAATGACCAGTGGCAAACATACTTTTCATAAATAACTCTCAATTCCAGAAATATTTTAATATACCATAATCAGAAAAATGTCGTCTTTTAAAAGATTGAATTATTATTTCATCATCTATTACCTCATAAATAAAAACCTAGGTGTAACAATTTCGGATTATACCACTTCAAAACAAAACTTTTGCCGCCATCACTCTAAATAGATTAGAAAGTTATGCCCAAGAAATGTAATAAGATCCACACCGTTGGTGCCGATCGTCTCGCAAATTTACACAAACACGTTAAAAAATATAGAAAGGAAAATGGACTACTTTAACAATCTGAAATTCCACCCATTGACGTGCCGCATGCACTACCAAGTGAGAGTTCGTTTTTTGATTTTAAGAATTCAAGTTACATATAGTAAATGCTGTTTATATCAATTAAATATCACAAGTTTAAAAATGCATTAGAAACCCATTAGGTTGAATTGACCTACAAATTCACGGTCAAAGTAATTCCACGAATTCTCAGACTACGATAAGCTGAAAATAGTCCCCTATTCTATGCGAATCATAGATATAAAAATTGATAGATGTAAATTGAGCGTTTTAATTTTTTTCATAAGCCATGATTCACCTTTAAAAAATGTAATTTTGGCGAAACATGGTACATAGATTTCAAATCGTATAATGTAGCATCTGTCTATCCTTCTAAATAAAAACGAAAATCTGTGTGTTTGTTTATTTGGGTGAATCGTACACAAATCCACACCGTTTGACTAATTGGCTTGAAATTTTGCACTGGTACTTAAAAAAGTGCAGGGCAAATTGTGGTCTACTTTAAAAATCTGAAAATATAGCTTTTCTTCCATTTTTAGAGCCTTTTCGCTATTTTCAACTCTTTGAATATGGAGGGTAAAAAATATAAATCATTTGAGGGCCACAAACTTTTATATCGTAATTGATATGACGTCATTTTGATGTCACCGTAGGCTTTGAACGGAAAATTGTGATTCCAGATCGTTGAAAATATATTCTCAAGATTAACCAGTATAACTTTTTTTTTTCACAAATAAAATAATTTCCTCGGCATAGAGCACTAAGCCTTGTGCCTCATATATTCAAGCATACATAAAAAATATTATAATGTAAAATATATCTAGCGCCTGTTATAATTGCCTCCACAACAGGTTTTAACTACTAGTACTAGTAGGTAAAGCTCATTGTCGTCAGTGAAACTTTTTAATTAAAGCAAACTACTTTGGGATACACGATACGGTTCCCAACTCATTACTTTTGAACTCTTTTAAGAAAGACATATCGTCATCTCGCATAATCTCTAGAAAAGTGTACAGAAATCACCTTCTTTCACTTCTAACAAATTAAAGAAAAAAAACAGTACATTGTTCTCGACAAATTATTTCAGACAGAAAAACTACCTAGGATCGACTAAAATATCCTGCAAACATTTTTACTAAGTTAAATTACTATTGATCTTTAAGAATGTCCAGTTATCTGTGAGACAAGAGATCTTGGCATGCGAACATTTTACTTTACATACATGGCTGCAGTAATTAGTGTCTGAAACAAAGCAAAATAAAGCGCGAACAAAGCTAAATTAAAACCTCCAATTCACTAATTAACCTGTAACGTGGCAAAGTAAATAAAAGTTAAGGCTCGGACAAAACGCTGATAAGACGAGTCACAAATTACGGATAACATTCTTGAAACGGGAATTAAGTTTTCATCCAGTAATGTGAGAAAGATGAACTATATGTTATTTAACTTCCCTATATGAAAAGTTCTTCCAGACCTATAATTAGAAATCACTTTTTTCTTAAATGAACTGCTCTGCTTGTTCCTAATTATATCAAGTTAAAGTTACAAGGAAAACATATTTTTGTAAAATCATACACTTGTCAGTCGGAAAACAAAGTTAATTAACCCTCTAATGCCCATGATAGCATATGCTACAACCTTTAAATGCTACTTTTTTACGGAAAAAGTTTCTGCATGTAATTTTGAAGTCATAAAACTATTAACTGCACTAATTAATGATAGTAACAGTTTGGGCCCACAGATGCCAGCATTAATGGATAAAAAAAATATTTTAGAAGCAACATGGATGAAGTCAACAAAGGAAACATGTGTTTTCAATGATAAGTTTTTCCTCTATTTTAATAATATTTATTCTGAAGAAAAATTAATTATTGCCATTTATATGTAAGTCAATAAATGCTTTTTCACAAGATGCAAATATTTTTTAATTTATAATGTTTAGAAGAGTTTTAAAAACATGGTAGTATATATGATAACCTTTGAAAAAACATATTAAAAAAACATTTTTCACTCTTTTTTAATATGTTTACTAAACTTTTAACCTTCAACATATTGAGAATTCATATGCAAAACGCCTCTGATCCCAGACGAAGAATTTGGCCAGTTTTTACTGTATAAAGATTTATTTGTAAACATACAAAAATACAAACTTCAAATTACTAAGTAAGTTTACATTAAAATTTTAAATTCAATTGTGTTTCTAAAAGCTTTAACATTATATGCAATTTGGCAATATACATTTTGGTGCCCGTCCCGAGGTATATCCCGCGGTAGTTTCAACAGGAAAAATTTTGAGATCCCCCAGGATTCCGTTTTGTTTAATCTGGTGTTATGATCATATTTTATTAAAATAGTCGCTTCTTCCCGTACGTAGTACGGGTATGTAGTTTGTTCAAAATAAATAAATAATAATAAACATACAAAACGCACAATAATTTTTATGTGACATTCAAACGAAAAAAAAAAAAAGTTATTGAATTCAATACTAAACGCCAAAAATATAAAGTGCTAGCTGAATCCCTTCTTCGTACGGAAGGAAGCAGACAATTTTTTAACGCACTAATTGAAGTTTATTTAATCAGAACAAGACAGCCAAATCGTTTCCCTCGTAATAAGTTTTTTTGAGCCCGAAACCAGCCAATATTTGGAATGTACCAGAATTAGTTTCAATCATGAAGGATAGGCATCATATACGAAGCTACAGCACAGCTCTCAAAACAGTTTCGATTTTTAAGAGAGTAGGCGTTGCTGCACCTTCAAGGGGTTAAATGTATTTATATGTTAAATGCATATGCCACTCAAAGATTTACCAGTGTTAATCTAATGAGTTTAGTAGAAGTGTAGCCACATATGCGAAAGAAATAAAATGCGAAATAGCAATAAAAATCAGAGTATTTTTAAAGCGCCACTAAGCTAATGTAATATTTGCTTAACATTTGTGTATTTTTATTTTCTGAGTCTATGAACTCTAGGAGGGGGTATTCCCAGCAAATCGGAATCGAGAATACAACGACATTTCTCAAACGCCATAACAACAGGAATTCTTTAGGAGAGAGCTTGTTTTTGATTTAGCAGACAAAACGAAAAATTAAGAAAATCTGAAACACTTTCAGATTTTACATACGCACTAAAGTGTAAAAGAGCATCATAATTCATGCACCGTCCCTATTTTTCTTCCCTTATTCCATTAAGTCGAAAAGTGTATCATTATTCATGAGTGTGCCGTATTTTTCTTCCTTGTTCCATAAAACCCATCTTTGGAATCGAAATCTATCTTAAAATCACCTACTAAAACTATTTTACAATCAAAACTATTTACCAAGTATATTCCAACTATACTTCACCGTTTTAAATATTGTTTCGAATGTGCATCATAATCCATGAGTGTGTGGTGTTTGTCTTTCTTGGATTTATTCCTACTTTATCGCCCCGACTCTCACAAAGACGGCGATAGTTAAACATGTGAAGTTACCATGAAGATTTTTTGTATAAATATCGTTATATTCTCGATTCCGATTTGCTGGGAATACCCCCTCCTAGAGTTCCTAGACTCAGAAAATAAAAATACATAAATGTAAAGTAAATATTACATTAGCTTGGCGAAGATTGTAAAATATTAGGTTGTAACGAAAGTTTCCCGCAGCCGCAAACATCGTCAGCACGCAGTTCGCGTTGGCGTATATACTCATATTTTGTCAAACGATTTTTGAAATTTGAAAGAAAGAGACTTACTTTATAACACTTCGTTGTGAAATCTGTAGAAAAATATAGTTATCATCAAGTACAAGGTATCTCAAATAGAACTATCACTCTAGAGGATTAGAACCATCATTTACTTCCAGTTCTCTTGCAAAAAGTCAGCTACAGAATATCAACGAATTATGTATACAGCTTTAAGTATTGCTATTGTTGTATCATGTGACACTGTGCAGGTTTGGTACCGAAAGTTCATTAAGAAGCAGAGAGCTCTGGCTGGTCTATTGATGTTGATGAGGCCAGCCTGCGAGAACTTGCGAAAGATCAGTAATTAACCACTCGACAGTTATCTAAGGAGTTATAGAAGTTAGTTTTTCAAGCAGATTTGGCGGAAAACTTTCGTTACAGCCTGATAGTTTTAGAGGGCGATTTTAAGATAGATTTCGATTCCAAAGATGGGTTTTATGGAACAAGGAAGAAAAATACGCCACACTCATGAATAATGATAGACTTTCCAACTTAATGGAATAAGAAAAAAAAATAGGGACGGCGCATAAATTATGATACCCATTTAATATGGCACTTTAGTGCGTACTTAATCTAAAAGTGTTTCAGGCTTTCTTCCTTTTTCTTACAGCATAATTTTTGGAATACAATTGGTAAAATGCATTAGTGTTATCTCTACCTATAAAAAAAGATGTCTGTCTGTGGTTGTGGGTGTCTATCTGTCTGGGGCGTTACGGACAAACAGCTACACCTAGATACACCAAATTTGGTACTAGAGAAGTTCTAAACATGAAGTTGCGTACCTCAAGGCGGTTTTTTTCAAAATTCGACCGAGAATTTTTTTTATTTTATGTTTTATGCGATTTTTCGCATTTTTCTCGCATAATTCGTAATAGCGGCGGTAATTACTCTCGCAACAAAACGGCATTTACATCGTCGGATAGAGGAGAAAATTTACTTATAAAACAGATTTTTCTGAATATGTAACATAATTTACGGATTTTTAGGAATTTTTTATTTAAAGATGGCATTTGAAACGAATTTTCGTAAAATAATTTTAAAACTGTCGCATCTTGAATTCTACCCATCATAACTTTTTGATATTTTGACAAATGATAAAACATTCATATCGCCCTCTTTTAAAATAAAAACGAAAAAATTATATAAATTGGGTGATTTTTCACGAATTTCAATCTAACATAATGTTTAAAATTTAATAGAATCAATGTGGAGAATTTACGCCATTACATTAATAAATCATGGCACGAGAATTTATCTTGGGTTGCCACAAAAATTAAAATTAGAAAAAAAGTTTTTCAACCTATGCATAGAAATTTTTAATGGGGCACCGAATTTTGAATTCGCAAGTGAGGATCTATGACGTCAGTTGCTTTAAGCGGAGCCATCGCTAAGCAACGGGCCTGCTTATGAGTTGCCATCGCTAAAAATGAGTTTATCATTGAGGCCTGTTTTCCCCAGTCACAGTATTCTGTTTTATTATTCTAAGTATTATAAATGTTATATTATTTTATTATTTTAAAACAATATTTTATACTTTTGTCGTACTAAAGAACTTTAGATGTCAGTGGCGGCCCGTGGTCAAAACTGTTAGTGCAGGCGGAAGCATATGAGCCCCCCCCCCCCTTTCCACCGGACAGGATTGGAAAATCATTGTTACTGAATTCGAAAGCTGGCGGATTAAGCCCTCACCGAGGGAAAAAAAAAAGAAATTACATAAAAAATGTACGAGATCCTATTTTACTTCCATAAAATGGACATAAATTTCAACCAGCCGCTCTTATCCTCAAAATTGCATTAATCCGTGTCTGATTCGAAGTTTCCTTAGAATTTTCTTTTGTAACGATAACTTGAGAAGAAAAGAAAAGAAAACTTACTTATTTTTTATAAGTCAAATCAATCCTCCTTCCTTTTAAACTTGCGAATCGGTCAGTGATGCTCCCATAAAAAGGCGTTGTTTTAATTCAGATATCCATAATTTTAAAAGCTCTTTAAAATTTCCCATGTTTAAAGAATTTTCTCGCTCGCCATGTCCTCTAAATGCCAGTTCTTGCTTACTTAAAAACAATACTGCTTTGATGGGTAATTTTCCATTCATAAGCGTCTATTCAGGCTTACCTTCTTGATAAATTCAGCAATATAAAGTCGAGAGTTTTCCAAACATATATTCTCCTTACCCCCTCCCTCACTTCTCGTCTGAGCCAATGAGTTAGTCGAGTTCTCAAGTTCAGCCGCCGTTAAAAAATCTTCCATCGGCTGTATCAGCTGCATACTCCCGATGCCGGAGAGGCTGCTTACGTAGCCATTGTCATGGCAACGGTGTTGCCAATTTTCTTTTCAGCGCTCTGGGCTGAACCAAAGATTTTCCCAATTGAATTGCGGGAAGATTAAAGTGCTTTTTTTCTGAATGAGCGATTCGGCCACAATACGGTTTTTTTTTTTTTTTTTGAGATTTTTTTAATTTACCGTAGGAATTCCACAATTCTAATCTGAATTTAGGAAAATTAGTAGAATAAATTATTTTAAAGTATGTGCTGATACTTTCAAGTGCAGCCCGGCTGTACTTGCTGTATCCCACGAGCCACCACTGTTAGATGTAGGTAATCGTTTTGTGAATCTTGCGCCATTTTCTTTCATGAAAATGTATCCTAAAATTCGAACATTTTGTTCTGAATGTAAAGGTAAGTGAACGCTTATAATGTATTTAGAAATTCTAAAAATATGTATGTAAATCATGTTTAGTGAATAATTACTCATGTGTTATTTATAAATAAATTATTTTAATCAGAAATCGTATTACTTGAGTAGTTTTTATTCTTGTAAATAAGCATGACGTTGTGATACTATTTAGACAATTTAATTTTGCCAGTTGAAAATGTTATTTATCAGTTATATATGCCTTGATTATGTGATTAAGACTTACATCTGGTACAGTGCAGAAATACAGTAAATTATAAATTATTGATTTTTGCCCGTTTATACAGAAACTTGAAATGTAGTTAATATTTTGTACAAGCGTTCATTATGCTTGCTCAATTCCTAAGTTCGATTGAGTAAGCGACAAAAGAATAATATATACTACATGAAATGTCTTTATTAAAGAATAATTAATTCAGGGATCGCGCTATAGAGCGTATTTTATCAATTTTCTCCAATATACAGGATATCCCGAAAACACTGAAATGCGCTTTAATACATCATTTGTTAAAAATTAATCTTGAATTGTTTAAAATAACGTAGGAAATACGACTACGTTCATGAAATATTCATTATAAAAATGTCTTTCTCATTTGTGTATTTAGTTATTTTAAAGTATATTAAATATCCACTTGTGAAACTAAAATAAGCAATCGTGAATCATGAGAGTAAGCGCTACTTTGTTTTTCCTTCAAATTATATGCATCTATTTTCTTTATGTAAATATGTATCATAGCAAACAAATTAATCATGAGTTCGTACTTGAATTAGTAACACAATTACTACTTAAAACTAGATTAAATAACGTTCGAAAGCACTGGGAAGCTTAAGAAATGCCTGATGTATACGTGAAGACTCAAGCATCCGTAGGCCTCTTTGGATGGCTCATCAAAATACACGCGCAGGCCCGTTACTAATTGCGAAGGCCCCGCTTTAAGACTAAATTAAAACATAGTGCAGTAATGCTGCAGCTTTCAGAATAAGTTTCTTAATTTTGTTGGCATGTTTAAGTTTAGTTCTATCAATTCCACATTTATTAAGTTATTCTAATAAGTAAAATTTTAAGAGTTCTGAATAAATTTACTGTATAAGACTGACTTGTTATATAAAAAATATTGCAGTTTTTAGAATACCCAGCAAACACTCACAGGTTCTCTGAACGTCTATTAATGTTCAGAAGACGTTTTCTGAACGTTAATAGACGTTCAGAGAACCTGTGTGTGTTTTCTGGGTACATTTTTCCAATCTAGTTTTTGTTTTAATCGCAATGATCAGATTTTGAATTTAATTTTACAAGGAATAATGAGTTCCTTAAAATCGTAAACTTTTCACATAAAATGTTTTTGAAAAATGATGCGCATAATTTTATTCTAGGTTTTAAGACTGGTTGTCAGTTAGTGTAGATTCTATTTCATTTTAATTTTGTGTAAAAAAAAATGTACAATACTTACACAGAAAACAGAATTTTTGACAAACAGCACGTGAATATGAGTTTATGTACAAGAAAAAACACAATTATCATACAGCAAAAAATGTAATTATAATAAAACTTCAATTTAAGCATTGGAAAAATTGCAAACAAAGTTTATGTTGTGAGCTTTAAAAAAACTTGGATTCTTTAATCCCAGGGCAGCACATTTCTGTTTCTTTCACTCCTAACCTAAAGTGCAACCGGGAGCATAACATAGAGGTCAGCTCAAATACAAAAATGAATTAAATCACCGAATAAAAAATAAAAATGCTACTTCTGTCATAGCAATACTATGCTTAATCAGAGAATAAACATGTAACAGTGCCATCTGTTGACCGAATCGGTATTAGGTCCGTTTTCGCAGAAGGAATTCCATTGCTGATACAAGTCCTTCTCAATCTAAGTCCATGGCTGTGATTTATATTTCCGGGTGAGGACGACATATTGAATTTTTATAATTTTTTACACATTTTGTTATTTTTACCTTTAAATATTGCCCAGATTACACTTATTTTTATTTGAATTGATCGCTCTAAATGGCATCGACAAACAGATGAAAAAATTAACATGCTATCAGGTCTGAGTCGTGAGTTACACTGAATAGAAAGATCGAAAGCGCCGGCTCAGTCATTTGGTGCAATACTAACTGGATTTATCTAGGGCAGAAAGCATTACAATAACACCATGGTAGGGTCGCAGGAGCCAGATGGCACATGCTGGATGCGAAAGGACCTTCTTTCGCCAGCTTATCAGCTTGTTCATTGGGTTCAATGCATGTCTAGGGGTACAAACGAAGACCACTTTGCTAGTTACACGACCTGCTTGCTGCTGGGTGTTGAACAGCACATAGATGACAGAGGTGGACCGCCTCATGCAATCATCAAGAGCGGTGAGGACTGAAAGACTGCCAGTAAAAATTACATATTCTTTTTCTTCCACAACATTATTTTTCAAAAGCTAATTTTAATGCAAGTGCTTCTGACATAAATATTGAGATCACCTGAGAGCAGAACACCAACTTTGCCATCTTGACTTGTTTCCTCATGTGAGGGGGGATAGTTTTGGAGATCTTTGGCTTTCTGCTTTTTATCTCACTTGCTTCTATTAACACGATCTGTGACACATAAAATTTGACAAAGACATGAAACAAAATAGCATGAAGTAAGGGCACAGGAGGAAAAAAAAACAATAAGGATGAGATGAAAATTAAGAAATAAACAACAGAAAGAAAACAGTAGAAAACTAAAAGAAAAAAGAGGGGAAGGAGAAGATGGGGTGTCACGTGTAAAGTGCAACATCCCATTGCCATGCTGTTTGTAATATCTGCTGCCACAATAGTTGGTGTATTTGGAATATTTATCTTTTTGGACTTCTTTGCTTGGAGAGCCGGTGGCTTAGAGGTTAAGGGCTTGTCCTGCTCTACCCTAATAGTGTATTTTCACACAATGTCACTGAAATTTTTTTAGGACAACTCTTATATTTAGAGGTACGAAGTCACATGGCCTTGATCGTCCTTAAATGAACGTGTCACCAAAAAAAAGTTGGTTTCTACGGTGTGACATAATGTTAATGACGTAGGTGAAAAAGTTCTATCGCTAAAGCGTATGGTTGCAGGTTCAATTCTCACTCATCTACTGGTTGTTTAACTTTCTTAAAAAGAGAAAAAAAAAAAAATGTAATTCACAGGACAAACACAAACCACGGAATGAGTGGGAATCAAACCCACGACCATACCCTTAAGGGTCTTTTATCGTCTCTAATTGCTTAACTTCTCAAACACTGGCCCCCACAATGGTTCTCGTATTCTCATCTTTGGAAGCAACTGTTGCAGGATCTCAAAATCAGAAAAAATCATCAACCATACTTTATTGGAAAAGGCATTGCATTGTTTCAGAGGCCAGTGTTTTGTCTTGAGAAAGCCTATTTTTTCATGAGATTTGTATGTTCATGGATAGATTGATCTTTCTGTCCAAGGTTTTCTTAGAATTTGATCAGTCAGATTGCTAGTTGTGAAAGGAGGTCACCCAAGTTACTAGCCAAACCCCATTCACCACTGAGCTAGAGCAGGGCTGTTCCACAGGCATGGATAACAATATCTAATTGCATTTCACGCCCAAGCACCGAGGTGGCAAACGCCATATACACAGCTGAGATAATGGAACTAGCACAGTCATACGCCTGAGGGCACCAATGGCAAAACGAAAGCCAACATTAAGAATCACTTCTAACATACCAACAAGTAGCGGTTGGTCATATCTCAATGCTAAATGATGGACACGACTTATTGAAATTAAGTGCAAGCCCAGCTGAAGGCTCAAAGCGGTGTCCTGATCGGACATCCCTTTCCATACATACATCAAGCAGCAGTTTCAACAAAAGAGACTACCTGAACATTTCTTGCCCCAAAGGTGGGCACTTACTGGCCAGAAGTGTTGGGCTCTTTATCATGAGGGCACCTCTTTATTAAGATGGACCATCATCACCCTTTACTGGATCTCCTAAATTTTAAACCAATTCCTGGTGAAGGACTTGGACCTGGATTGGTAAATCCAAAAGTGGACCTTCAACATAGAAGGCAATAGTGGCATGGCAGATTAAAAAGAGAAATGGATAAGTAAATTAATATGAAATCATGTTTCTGACAGGGAACTTGAAGTTAAATGAATATTTTTAAGACAACAAAGCATGTGCTGTCTAAAAGCTGCTATTTATATTCATGCATATTTTATATAAAATTACATCCTATCTTCATCTTATTTATCACCTTTTTCTGAGGGAGGTACCTTAAGCGATAAGCAAGAAAAATGATAAAAGAAAAGATAAATGTTTTTCTTTTATCATTTTAAATCAACCTAAAGTAGGGGGGGGGAATAATGGTGCATAATGCACATTACCACATATAAATTGGAAGCCAAAGACAATTTTTTGAAATGAATATACAGAAAATTTTTAAGACACCCCCATCCTCACTTTTGTGTGTGTGTCTGAGCATACATATGTGTATTTATAAAAATTCTTTTTTGTAGTTAATATTTTATATTTTTTTTTTTGTATGCCATATTTAATTGTTAAAAATAAATAAAAGCAGGGGGTAGTAGCTTCTTTTGTATAAAAACAATTTTTATAAAAGTTGAATTAATTAATTCTTAAAATAAATAGATAAATACAAGATGAAACAAAGGCAAGGAAAATAAAATACATGTTTTATTTAATACTGCAAACACAAACATAAGTTATGGAAATGTTTATCTTATGTACAAATATGTTTACAACACAAGCACATGCCACACTACAAATTAATCTAGTATATAAAAAAATACTTTAAAAATATATGTATGGGTCCAGCCCAGAGAAAGAAGAAAAACTAACAAAAACTCAATAAAAATTAACAGCTGATACTTACTTTATGACACAATAAAAATAAGACATATTCCATAAAAATAAAAATCTTACACACCATTTTAAATACAAACTTAAGTCGAGCAACATATTTGCCTAACAAGTTTCTTAGCTAAAATAATAACACTTCATTTTAAGAAATTGAAAATAAATACTTAAAATACACAGAACCATTAAACATTTCAAAACAGCAAAATTACAAAAGTTTTTAAAATACAAGGAAGATGTGACAGACATTAATACATTATACAGGAAAGTTTTCGGTCTGTTTACTATTGTAAAATGGTATAACATAATTTTGGATACTAGAGCAATTAGTTATAATTTAATTAATAACAATAATCACAGACTCATGCAACAAAAATATGTTCATATAGCTAAGAAAAATATTTTTAGGTTATGGCAAAACTATTTTTAAATATTTTTTGAACAGAAGATGAAAGCAAATTCCAACTGAAATATTTATTCTCTATACAGCCATAATTTTTGCAAATAAAAGAAGAAGAAATAAAATAAATAAATAAATAAACAGAAAAAATAATTTAAAATTATATATAAAGAACGTAAAGGAAAATCAGCAACAGAAAAAAATATCAAAGTAAAAATACTTTTAAAATTGACAGAATGAAGAGTACTTATTTTACATTACATTTTATACAGTTTATTCATGAAATTCATGTATCAAAATCAGGGGTGTAGCCAGGGGGGTGTAGGGGGGTCATAACCCCGCCCCCCCCATGAGGAATTTTTTTCCATACAAAATGTATATTCTTCACTAAATTATCACACACACGTATATATATATATGAGTTGTAGTGGTCGTAACCCCCCCCCCCCAATGCAAAATTTCTGGCTACGCCCCTGATCAAAATTGTAAATTTCTTCTTGTTATGTGGGAAAATTATGTTTTCATGTAGCTATATCTGCTTTTACAATATATAATTTAAAAGTAAATAACACACACTACGCTACTAAACAAAGTTAATATAGCTTGCAAAAGATTACTTTAAACTGTACAGAAGAATAAGGTTCCAGCAAAACCATCATTCATTAATGCACTACAATTTACATTGTACACTTATTAAATGGCAGAACCGCTTTCAAATCTTCATTTTTATATTTCTTATTTTTATTATAATTTTCTTTGGGGTAATTTAACTGTAATGCATAAATAAACTATAGCATTAAATGAGACTGGGAGTTACAGCTTTTACAGAATTCAGGTAAAAGTAAATATATATATGATATAAATAAATTTATAAACATATTTTAAACAATTCAGTATTTATAAAAATGTAGTAGCTGTTTCTTTATCTAGAAATGTCATAACTACAGTCTGCTTAAGTCTCAATACTGAATGGTAAATTAATGACAAACTACAAAACCACCGGGTTCTATTCACAATCTATAATGAAAATCACAAGAAAGACATTTGTGTACAATTTTATAACACCACCTGGAAAGCTATTATATTTTAATTTTCACCATACATACACATATCATTAAAAAATACAAATTATACACAAAATATATTTGTGCAATTAAGAAAAATTAAGTACATTATTAGCATAAAATTGTGACTTCAAAAACTTGTTAGTGTAAATAACACTAGTTCATGCAAACTGACAGTAAAGTGATTGTCATGGATACATTTTTAAAAACTTACAAAAATATTTTACAGAGTGCAAAGGCATTTAAAGACAAGATTATGCATAGAATCTAAGTAACTTTTACAATTAAAATTGTACCTTTTTATGACAGATTATCAAGGAATATCACAAAAATACTACAAGTATTTTATGAAAAAGAAAATCATCACAGAGTTATTTGAAAGATATTTAGTAAGATCACAAGAATATCATGAAGAGTTGGATATGTAGACATATGTAGTTATATTAAGACAGGCAACAAAATATACTTCTCCTTCCTCCTTGAAGTCAAATGCCAGGATTCATGATTTAGACTATCTGGAACTTTACCAGAGTTGAAGGGAGAATAAATAACACGAAAATGGTTAAAACTGCAATACTTAAATCTCAAGAAAATGTTTTAAAGGCACATTCAGCACAAATTTGGAAAAGAAAGTCATAAGTTTTGAAAATAAGTTATTACTTAAAGTAGATCATTCTTCCTGCCTAATTAGAAAATCAGAAGAAATAGGATTGATAGTTAAAAGTTCTTTAAAAATATTATTTTTTAAAAAAAAGCATGTTCTGTACAGTTTGTTATAACTTCAAAATAAAATAAATAACAAAAATCAATTACTATTATTACGTATGTGCAAGAGAAAATCAGAAAAAAATGAAAATCTTAAGTTCTTTTAATGTAATAATACAGGGATACAATTCTCTCCTGAATTTGGAAGGCTTATAAAAAAATGTATATATATTACCAATACAGCAACAAAGTTAACTTTATTGGATAAAGAAAGGCTACAAGTTTTGTTTCATAAATGTTCAATATGTGAACCTTTTGTGTTGCAGCAGATATCAAGTCTTAAGTCAAATTCTTCCCTCCCTACACTCGCTTTAACATGTCGCGATCAATGGTAGTGAAACTTTGGCATAAATCTTTTAAATCATGAGTCATAGGGAGCATGAACATGTGATCTTTTATGTAACCCCATAAAAAAATCGCATGGAGTTATGTCCGAAGAGCAAGGTGGCCACAGAAGGTGATTGTCATCATCAGAACTTCGACCAATCCAAAGACGAGGAAGCTCATTATCTGTGAGACAAAACTTGTAATGCTTCTTTCTTCAGTAAAGTTAACTTTGATGTTTTATTCATAATATCAGAGACGTAGCCAGAGGGTGGCTGATGGAACTGCAGCCACCCCCGAAATAAGTACACATATAAGAATAATATAGTGAAAAGTTAGTATTTCAGAATAATTTTAATGTACAGAAAAATATTTCTTTTTTACTTGATCTTTTAAGATGAAATCTTAGTTACAAAGTCCTCTCCCCAAGGCAAATAGCCCTCATGTAACTTTGCAATAACACAGTGCGCACACACAAAATCCTACTTATGCAGCCACTCTAATACAAATATCAGCCCATCAACAATTGTTTTCTCCACCCCAAGACCGTATTATACATAAAACAAGACTTTTTATCAGGCTTTCAAGGGAGAAGAATATATAGTTTACGGTCCTTCTCGCAGTTTTGATTACATGACATTTTAAAAAAGAACAGGAAGGAATAATTTTGGAAATTTTTCAGGGGAAAGAGGACACATTGTTTATTTGAATGGTCAATGCTCATAGGTGACTGAAAGTTTTATTTATTTTTATTTTTTTTATGCGTCTTAACCAAACTTAAAATTTAAAAAAAAATTCACTTTACAGTAAAACTTCTATGAGTGACCACCTCCTCTAATGACCAATTTTTTAAGACACTGATTTTTACCCTACCTACTTAATGTTAAGAGATCCTCTATCCTCTATAAGAGACAGCAAAACCCTCTATCAGCGACTGGTCCTGGTTCCCTATTTGAAAATTTTCTTGTGTGTTTTTGGAAGTAAAGTTAATGAACATCACACTTCAAACCATTCACTCCATTGTAAATCAAAAGCAGATGAGAGTACACATTAACATCAAGTGCAAATCTTGTAAATTAGAGATGAGACGAGTCTAAGAAATGACTGATTTTACAGTTGGAGTTGATATCACTGGAGTTGTTTCACAGAATCACACAAAAAGGAAATTCGTAGAAAGTTGGCGATTACTTTTGGTCACGTTAAAACCCAAAAAGCAAACAGATTTTAATACGACAAATTTAGAATGCATGAAGAACATCAGAATAAGCACTCTTTTGTCAAATGTAAAAAATAAAGTAGAGAGAAGTACTCTTGGAGAGAGAAAAAAATGCAACAATCTGAAATTTCTAAATATTTTTAAATTTTAAAAATATGTATCATTATTTAAATATTAAAATGTGATTTCTAGTACTTAAATAATAGACAAGACTAACAATTGTTTAGGATTTTTCTCCTTGGCTACAAAATGCTTATACTTCTTTGAGCGACCACCTCTCAACTGATTTTTTGCGGAACTGTGGGTGGTCGCTCCCGGGAAGTTTCATTGTATATACCTATATATATTTCCAACTTCAAATATTTAAAACTTGATTTTTGAGTTCCTTTTTTACTTCATTCTCTTTTAATTCCCTTTTATAAGTGGACATTTTTATCAAAATAACAATGGTATAATAGTAAATCCCCCCGCCCCCCAAAAAAATGTTATGTAGATCTTTATAAATTACATTGCATTCCAGTTTTCAAGCTCTCGGCCAACCCCCACCCCCGGAAAAAATTCTGCCTATGCTACTGGACATTATATTTTTTTATAAGCTTTCCAAAGGGGAATTGTGATACACCCTGTATATTATTCAGACTTTAGAATATGTGTCTAAACAATCACGACACAAAAACTTCAATTGGATATGCTTGAGTAATATTTAGCATGTAACTTATAAAGTGTTATACCTCACAAGTCATTTAGCCAAATATAATACAACCCAAGTGGGACTTTCATTCTCGAAAATACCTCATTCAAAACTTTTTCAATGAATGAAAAATTAAAAAAAAAAATTTAATGAATATATACATATTAAAAAATAGCTCTGTTGCCTTCCACACATAAAATTGAGCAACCAACATTTGACTTTTTGTTTTTGGCTGTTATTATTATTCATGTCAGTAATATTCAATAATATTATACAATTAAACAAAAAAGTGTTCACATTTAATGCTGTGACTTGAAATATTACAACAAATTAAAAGGAATATCAACATTCTATTATTTTTCATTGATTACTTTACTAAAAAAAAAAAAAAATAACTGACATTGTCGAAAGCTACATATATAATATGTGCTTGAAAAATTAATGCAATTAAATTAATTAATTTAATAGCATTAATTTAGAAAAAGAATAATTAAATTATTCATTATTCAATTAAAAAAACATACAAAATAAAATAAATAAACCAATCATAAGGCCTTATCTATGACCACTATAAAATTTCTTGATTAACTATATTAAAATAATAAAAACTTAAATAAATTAAATTGTCTGCTTTATATAAAAATGATTAAAAAGTAAACAATGTACTGTCCTTGTCCACTTGATGCACACTCATAAAATTTAGAAATTAGCCAAGAAATTCACATAGCAACGAGCAGTGTCTTTAGCAAAATGACCCAAGAACAGTAAAGCAAAGTACAGATCCTAATGGTGCTACTCATTTTGGTGTTTTGATAGCATAACTTTGGAGTAACAAGAATCCATGGCAAAAAAGAGAAAGTAGAAACCATTTACTTAAAAGAGGGACTTTTAGAGAGCTCTAACTATAAAAAGAGACTTTTAGAGAAAAAAGACTATTTGCGAGCGCCATAATTGAACACAACTAAATGTTCAATTAAAGCAGTTTTTAGTTGAAGGTCCAACTAACTCTGCTCAACAAATTGGTTTTAGTTTACTGTTCAACTAAAACTAATTTAGTTGAGCAGAGTTAGTTGACTGTATAACTAAAACTAATAGTTGTAGTTTTAAAGTAACAACTAATAACTAATGTAGGCAGGAAATGAATGTTTATTCACTATTTGATTTTGAGGCCACTGATGATTTTGAAGCCTACAGCTTGATGTAATCTACAAGCTGAAGGAAGACTGGATCCATAAACGTGCGAACTCTAGTCATTGAGGTCAGTAATTTTGGACATTCAAACTGCAGGGTTCCTTGTTTTCTTCTATTTTTAGGTTCATAATTACAAAAATTTTTGTGGAGGCACTCGCAGATAACCCGCACCTCGGATCATCTAGTTGCGGACAATTGGGGGCTTTAACTGAATTGAATGTCCTGTCATCTGCAGGGATGTTAATTCTGCGCCGATTGCGCCGAGACACAAATTCTTGCGCCGAACTGCGCTTTTAGCCGATTTTTGCGCCGGTCTGTGCCGAATACGTCATTTTGACTCTTTCAGGGTGCGCCGAAACACAAATATTGCGCCGAACTGCGCTTTTAGCCGATTTTTGCGCCGGTCTGCGCCGTATACGTCATTTTGACTCTGTTAAATTTTTGCCACGCTCATTTATCTTTTAAAGCGTGTATGGAAAGCTAGTTAGCAGTAAAGCAAGATTCAAACTGCGTACGAAAGCTGCATTCCGAAGCCATTCTACCCGCCCCGGATCGGACCAGTCGGGCTTTGTTAGTCACCTCAATCAGGGCCGGCCAGATAGGCAAACAAGTAATCATCGCAACGGGCACCGTTTTTTGTTTATGAAGGGGCACGATTTCCAACTTAAAATCATAAAAGCAATTTTGAAAAAAGTAAAAGGGACGTCTTTTTCTACGTTTGCAGGGTGGAGTGGGTGTCATGTACGCAGGGCCGCCCCTGATCTAAACCAGACCGGTCCGTAAAGAAACAGTATATTCGGTGACGTCCCAGCCCCTAAAAAATCACGGTTTATGACCCGGCCCGTAGCAAGAATGAAAATTGGAAGCATGACCGGTTTAGAAATCAGAATCTAGGCTGTCTGAATTAATAGAATATTTCATTTCAAAATAATCCGGAAATCCGCTGCCAGTGGTGTAGTCGCGGGGGGTAGAGATCTGTGCGGGCCCAGGCTTTTGCAGCACGATTCATTCAAGGCACGGGCTGACCTCAGCATTTTCTAGAATGGACCGGAACAAGCGTATACTCTTAAAGACGGTCCTCTGCGCTTGCAAAATCGAGCCTTTCCGGAAATTTTTGCTCTCCTAAAATTTGGACAAGACCAAACGATTGGCTTGTGATTCCCCCCCCCTTCCTTAAATCATGATTAATATACGAGCTGGACCGGGTCTGAATTTTTTATTTTGATTAAATGCCGGGCCGGGCTAGACATTTTCGGCCCGTGAAGATCATGAGCGGGGAGATGCCGTCTCACTACTTTTTCATTCGAGCTTATGTCAGCAAAAGTAAGCGTTCTTCACTTTTCATCATGGACGCATGATTTTTGAGTCTTCAGTTGCGAGTGTTCCTAAACCTTTTTTCTTAAAACTACACCACTGTTTTTCTTTTTGTGTGTGTGCAGGCTCTACGAGAGGGGGCAGACGGGGGTGGGCGGGCAGACGGGGCGACGCCCCTGGGCCCGTGTTCAGCCAAAGTGCGTCCGCAAATTTTTCAGAATGTGTTACGAATTTCATTTATAGATCCGTAATTAAAATCTTTATTTTAAAATAGACTAAATTTTGAATACATAATTCTAGAATGATATAAACGGCAGAAATGTTAATTCTATCATTTAAATATTAGTATTTTTACAACCTTCGAACATGCATTAAAAGTACCATTGCATATAAGAAATACTTCCCTCCCACTCTCTTTCCATTTAGCATTTATATGAAAACCATTAAAAAGAGCAGTTTCACACACACACAAAAAAAAATTCCTTCCGTCCATGTAAATCCATGTATTGTGTTTACCAAGTTGCTGATAGCATAGCCTGTATACACCCTTTTTTTTCCAGAGCTTTCCTAAAGTGCTTTCAAATAGTGTTTTGCTTTTAGCAAATGGTGTTTGCTCGCAAACTTTGCTTTTCTTGT
The DNA here is from genome assembly GCA_038373885.1 of Cheiracanthium punctorium. Lineage (NCBI taxonomy): Eukaryota > Metazoa > Arthropoda > Arachnida > Araneae > Cheiracanthiidae > Cheiracanthium > Cheiracanthium punctorium. The sequence goes on from JAWZYV010002198.1 coordinate 574,139, forward strand.
ATGCATTTATTGTGTTCCTAAATCTTCAATTTTATGCTCCAAAATCATGTTAATTCTGATCTCGAATCTTAGTTTTCCTCTCGGAAACTATTTTTTTGTGCTCCCGAGGTGCTCCCAAATGGAATTTTTCTGCTCCCAAATAGAATTTTTCTGCTCCCAAATGGAATTTTTCTGCTCCCGAGGTGCTCCCAAATGAAATTTTTTCTGCTCCCGGGGTGCTCCCAAATCGAGTGCTGGAGTTAACATCCCTGCATCTGGCACAAATTGCCAATGCATCCTTTTTGCTTAATATTTTTCCAGTAGCAGAATTCATCTGTTACGTTAATTTTGATAGTATTACATTTTATAACAAGCTGAAATCTTGCACTTAAAAATCAGTCAGGTGCTGTACTGTAATACTGTAAATTTCAAAAGTACTGCCAAAATTTTTTTCTAACTTGTGTTTGTTGTAAATAAAAAATGATATTACTCAAAAGATTATCATTTGTCTTCTTTTATCTACTGCATTAAACTTTGCAAATAGCTGTAAGTAGGCTATCACTTAAACTATCCCATGTTTTCTCAATGAATATTTTATGTAAGTTTATAAAAGATGGTTAATTGCAAGATTAATAAGCTGCTAAATATTTTTTTAACTTTAGATACTAAGAATATAACACAGTAAATCTGGATGCTTACAGAGTTCATGACAAACTTATAGAATAGCCAATGCATCATAATGATTCAAATGATTAGAAAACATGAAGTGGTTTGACGCAAACTATTACTAGGGCATAATAAATCATTTGTGAGGTTACAGCTCAAAAAGATTCAGTCAAATGAACAAAATTTAAACACTGCTGCAATCCAGCTTATAGTAACAATCTAAGTTTTCAGCAAACATCCAGAACAGAATGAGTTTAGTGTATTGATCCCAAAATAGGTAATGCCATCTAGTTTGGCTACAATAAATATTTATACATCTTTAGTAAAAGTCCATATACAATAAATTCCATACTGACTCATTCTAATATATTTAACAATGCTTCAATAAAAATATATACATAAAATAAACATGTTAAAATAATTTCACACAAATAAGCCAAAGCTTATTTAGAACATTAATGTATGGGGTGTATATGAAAGGGTATAAATGAAGTCTGGGACAATAAAAAATAATAACATTCAAGTACAGATTTTTATTAATACTGAATCTAAAAAATGTTATTCAATATTTGATGTAATCTACAAGCATTTTTTTAAATCAATAATGTCTTTGAACAAAGGAAAATCTTATTAATTTGCTTCTAAGTAAAGTAATTTACCACTTTAAGGAAAGACAGTTGAAAAAATAATATTTAAATTGCTGCATCTGTAAATATATCAAGACAGCTTTAAACTATGCAAATTGCAAAATAGTCATTTAACAATCATTTTTTAAAAGTCAATAAGAAGATACCAATTGGGTAATTTTTAAGCTAAAAGTACTTTTTACAGTGTAAGCAAAATAACACACACTCCTCGACAACTGCCAAAATAACTGTCCACATGCATTACAACCAACACATCACTTTTAGCATTAGCTAAATATTTTCTTTAATTTCTTGTTTTGAAATTTCGTAATTTTTTTTTTTTTTTTTTTTTTTTTTGGTACTCACATATATTAGCATGTTTGTGCAAGAATGGGGTACACAGCTAAATATCAGTATTTTAAGAAGCAAATAAAAGCTTTTGCCATACTATTTAACAAATTTTTTAAAAAATGCAATAAAACATGATAGATTTTGAGTATAAAAGTAATAATCATTTTTGTCCATAACATTGCAGTGTACTACTATGGAATAAAAAGGTGATTTTTCATTTTTCAGATAGCATATAAGTGTAGCTTATTTGTGTGAAATAACAGTAATATGTTAATCCAAATCTTTTAAGTTTTAATATACCTATATTTTAATTTACATATATTATCAAAGATATCACATGAAAAACTAATTGCATTGCTTAGGGAATGTGCTACTTCCTGTAGGGGGGGGGGGGAATAATAACCTTGATAAATAAGACAAAACTGAACAAGTTACAAAATAAATACATCATATTTTACATACAAATAAATACCAAAGTTTTAGCAGTTTCCATATAATACATTTAAAAATTTTACAGGGATACCATCTATTGATCCTTTAAAACCTGATTTATTTTTTTAAGTCATACTTCATATTACCTACAATTAGTTCAAAGGGTTAACAAAATATATACAAAATAATCTGTATTTGTACAACACCTCAAAACAATAAATGATTAACAGAATAGTACAGCTGTAAGTAAAGTATTCAAGAATTTAGGTAAAATGATTACATTCTGAAATTTAAAATTTTCCAGCTTTTATAAGTATGAGAAAATATTCTTCACACACGCATTATCTAACTAACAACAGTTTAATTTTATTATCTTCAAGTAACATACAAATTTGTTACATGAAGCAATTTTGTCAAAAGCACTATTCACATGTTAGAATTTATAACATTTTCATGTATGTCTTGTGGTACATTTTAGTATAGATGTTACACATATTTAAAAAAAAAAAAAAATCATAATAAAATGTTACATCAGAAGTCACTAACAATAAGTAAGCATGGGAAATGTATTTCACTTAAGTCAGCTCATAGAAATTTGTAGACTGTGAATTGAATTTATTCAGTGACTAAATTATATAACTAGAAAAGACATTTGAAAATAAACACTCAAAAAAACTGGTGTAATAAGATAAAATAAATAAAAACTTTGTGAAAAAAACACACATAAAGGTTACTTCAACACCTTGAAGTAACCTTTTATGTGTGTGTTTTTTCACAAAGTTTTTATTTATTTTAGAAAAGACATTGATTGATGCACTAATTTCATTTCAATCACACAAGTTTAGTAGAACATTAATTTAAATTGATATACTAAACATTTATTTCATATATAAAATTTCCACCAACACTTTAGTGGGAGTACAAGGTTTTCTAAACTAAGACTTTTCGGCTGCAATGTTTAGATTCAATGATGTATAGCTAATTTCTCAGTTGAAATAAAATCCCTAAAAATAGTGTTCATTTTCCATTATTTTTCAATCCATTGTTTCAATTGCATTTTCCTATACATACCAAATACTTTTTTAAAGTTTCAGACATGTTTCATGTCAATTACTATCTCTGGTCACACTAAAGGTCTAAACTTTATTTTACATTCTTTTAAATAAATAGAACTTATCAAAATTTTAAATAAACTCCAATCAAACATAAAAATGACCAAAGTAAAACAATTTTAATAGTAAAATGTTCATACGTAAGACAGACAAAAAAAAAAAAAAAAAAAAAAAAACCTTGGAGTAAGTTTATACTGAAAAGGAATAGAGGGAGAAGACAATACTAAAATGCCTAGCATAATGAAGATATGAAGATGGGATTTGTGAAAACATCACAACATAATTTTTGCAATACTTTCATTGGCTTTTATTTAAAATTTATTTGAATCCCAAAAGGCACAAAAGGTCCCCTCCTCCTCCCTAATATTTACAGCAATTAATTATGCATGTTTACATAGCACAAAATCAAAATCATCCTACATGCATACTCAATTTTTTAATGTATTTAGAGATGCCCAGCATTTAATAGGCATAAAAAAAAATACCCAAATGCAGTTACAGGGTGCAGTTTTAAAATAACTAAACAAGCCATTATTAAAAAAGAATGGAAAGATGCTTTTGATTATTTATTCTAAAATATAAAAAATTGCTCAGAAAGTATCATTTTTTTGTAAAAAAAAAAGTATAATATATCCTGTAACTATTTTGCATGCATTTTTTTAATGTAACAAGTTTGCTTTGAAGCTAAACTGATACCCTAAAATATCCCCTTTTCTTAAATGATTTTAAAGAATATTTTTTTAAGATCAATATAATAAATACAAAGCTGAAACAGAAACAATCTGTAAACTCAAGTACTAAAAATTTATTTGCACGCAAGTTTCAGAAAGCTGTTTATGAATAAGTGTAAAAAAAAAAACAGATAAAATAATGTCATTATGTAATTTTATATGTATTCAGCTTCAACTTAAGTAATAACCTTCTTGCTCCTTAGATATTGCCTAATACAAATCATTTTCTTTCTTTCTTTTTTCTCTGCCATGTATGTTATATCATACATTAAGAAAATTCCTCAACAATTCAGACATTACATCAGAAATTTGAAATACCAGCAAAGAAATTCCCACAAACAGCAGATATTCAAAATATCTTAAAATACTGTAATTTGACTACAGAAAGACTGGAGAAATAACTAGTTAGCATTCCAAAACCTTAAATGTTCAAAAATAACTTACAAAAATAAACAAAATAAATGTTTTCAAAATTTATTAGTATAGTGACCAAAGCTTATAAAGTGAGAGATTTTGAGCAAAACACCTTAAAGCAAACATTTGTATTGATGAGAAAGCTTTTCTTATATGAAAATTATTCCTAGTCATAAAGTTTCAAAAGCATTATAATTTATTTATTTGTAATAAATGAAAGCTATTTGACAAGGAAACATAAGGAGAAAGTTTAAAAGTAAGGAGATAATTTCTACTTATGCAGAACACACAGTCTGGAAACATTATAATCAAAGCTTAGTGCTTCTTTCCCCTTTAATTTTTAATAATGATTTTTTTCCCTTTATTTTAAGAATATGAAACAAAAAAACAGCGAAAAGAAAAAACATATGCATTAGAACTTCATTTATTTAAAAAATGAAAAGTTTGATACCAAACAAAAACGTCTATTATTCAGCTATACCTGATCATCACAGCACTGGCAGTTGTAAGAGTCATCTCTTAATTTTCATAATAATAATAAAAAAAAATGCTTTACTAGATTACAATCTCAAGCAATAAGAACAGGTTTACCTGCTACCAACATATTTTTGTTAGTTTCTATACAAGTACATAATTTTATTTTTCATCACAACATGCACTTGTTTAATTATATTATAGATAAACAAATAACTACATGATAATAGATTACTATTCAATCCATCAGAGTATTGTCAGAACAAACTCCCCCCCCCCCCATTTCCTCCCTCAATTATCATTGCTGAACAAAGACCTTCCTTTAGCAAGCAAAATATTTTGGTCTCTTGATTCAATTTATTTTTCATTAGATAGGTTTCATTGCACTCTCTTCATATTCTAATTATAAAAATCCAGCTATGACTAAAATATGCATACAGTCTTGATGAAATTTTAGTTCCTGGCTAGATTCAATTAATGTTTTAATCATCGAAAGAGCAGCTAAAAGTCATTTACAGTTTTTACGCACAAACTGAGAATTTTCAAGCCAGATTAGTAAATTATAAAAGTTAATGATGAAGACAGCATTTTAAACATAAAATTAAAAGGGAGCTATGAAAAGTGATCAAAATTAATGGAATGTGAAACATGGTTCATTTTAAAGTTTTCTATAAAATTATTTTGACAATGTTCTGATAAAACTTCCACCTTGCCTAAGACAGACAAAAAAGCTCAGCCTTTCTTAACTGAAGTTACAAAAACAGAAATGCCTAAGATGATGCACAAAATGTAAATAAGAACTATTTTATAAACCTATCAATTGCATTCCCCTGGGCATGCACAAATAAATATAATTATCTGAAATACTATATTAGCCCGAATATAATGCAACACCAAAATTTTTCATATAAGATATTTTGAAAATCCAATAATTAGATCTTGAACTTAGCGGAGTCAGGTTTTTAATGGAAAATGATCAGTCAAAAATATTGCGTTATATTTGGCTAATACTGAATGTTAAAGCTGCAAAATCTTTTACCATGCAAAAATTTTTTATTTTTCAGCAAAATAAAAATGCATTATCAGAAACATATTAAAAAGTTATTTCATAAGCATCTATCTCAAGTGGAGTTAATTTGTAATGCTTAAAAACTAAATTTTTTACACACATTGTTTCAAAATAAAAATAGTTTCTTGTATCAAATCAAACAATGCCATTAATCATTATAAATCATATAAAAATTGGATAGTAAAATTATACAAACATAGATTCAAGAAAAATTAATCACAGGAACAACTGCAGTTCATTTAAGGAACTCTGCTGCAGTAAAACATGCAGGGAAAAAAATATTATGAAAATAACTTTATATAAGAAGTATCTTAAAAAAAATTCACAAATAGCATATATTCTTATAGCAAAATAATTACTAGTCTGAACTTTTGAAAAATTTATCACAAAACATATATGTGGAATGCTTTGATCACATTATAGCTAAATCTAGATATGACTATTAACTGCCACATTATATCAAAACTGTATATTAAGTATTTATATATTTATATGCGCAAAATTTATTTACATAGTGCAAACATGAGAAAAAATAAAACCTAGTAAAAATAGTTATTTTTTTCCAGATTTCTTTCTCCATAGCTTTTCTTTAGCTTTTTGTTCTTTTTCAAGGCTTTTTTGTAGTTTTTCAAGTTGCAGTCGCATTTCCTTGACTTTCTTTTTAATGGTACTTCTTTCAGCACTACTTAAAACACCAAGGACCTAATCATATATACATAGAAAATGTTTAGTTAAAATGAAGAGATAATAGCAAAATTCATCAAAAGAAAAAGGGGGGGGGGGGAGAGAAAATCATGCACAGGTAAAATTTGGGATACAACAGAAAATATTGTGCTAAGTGAAATTTGTCGCAAGAGAAAACGATGCAAAGCAATAGTTAAAATGAATAAAAATTAAAATCACAATTACTATAAAATTACACTTATATCTCCCCCGTAAAAAAAGTTTAATTTTGTAAGTTTATTTTTTTAAAAACATCCATACTAAATACATCATTTATATAAATATAAATAAAGAGGAGAGTATTATGGAATAGTTGGTAAATATGGAATACTGAGTTTGTGACTCTGTTAGGTGCTGTTGTCTTGTAAGAACATCATGACCTACAAGATTACACCTCACAGTAATAAAATACACATTACTGGACTATTTCATATTAATTTTCATTTGCAACTTTTCTTTTTAATAATTTTTTCCATGATAACAAAATAAAAAGTGTTTTTCTTTACACAATCAGTTATAGTATATACTCATGATGATTTTGGGGGTTTTATTCAAGAACACCTCTTATATTTAAGTTATATTTAAAAATGTATATTATATTCCATAATACCGTCCTCTCCTCTACACTAGGGGAGAAAAATAAAGTAGGTCTGTAACACAGAGTATTGTTTGTGGCATAACATTTGAGCAGCAATTAAAGGAAACAAAGTATGAATGTGCTTTTTTATAATTTTATACCTTGTTTCCTTTCATATTTTTTTCTGCATGCCGGAAATTCATAAATCTTAAATTAAACAAAGCCACTGAATTCGGCAGATCCACATTAAACTCTTATGTTTGAACATAGTATCCAATATTACTTAAAAAAACAAACAAACTAGTATTTAAAAGTTAAAGTGATTTGTAAACAGATACAAATAAATCTTTAAAAAACAGCGCCCACACAGACAAGAGGTTAGAACTCTTGTACTCCTTCCCTTCTAACATTCCTGCCTGAGTGGCTGATAGAGCTTTTTGCATCTGAGAAAGGGTGAATTTTTTACTACTGGGAACGATTATTCAGTGGCATATTTTAAAATCTTCATTTATGTGTATTATTTTACAGAGTTTTTGATTAATTTAAGAATATCCATTATATTAACAAAACTTGCAATATGAAGCATAAGTAGCAGAATGCAGTTACTGAATCTCACTATACAATGTTCTAACAGTCCAACAATTAGGTTGTTGTAAATATTCGAATTGTGTCAAATGCCATTGTTTGGCAAATTTTTGCAAAATATTGCCAAGTTTGACCCCAAAAAAAAAAAAAAAAAATTAGTATGAAAATAAATCCACTTCAATTGGAAAAAGTAGATATCATAATCTACATCAAACAATAAATAATGAATAATATTGCTTACTTTTAATCGAGAACTATCAATTTGAAGCAATATTTGTCCAGTTATATCAGATTCAAGAAACTGTGGAACATGGTGGTCAAAACCAAGAGTCTGTAACCATAAGGCAACTTGTTCAGAAGTCCACTCATGTACAGGACTGGATAAAACTTCATTAGGAGGTTTTTCATCCTAAAAATGAAAATACATTGGCATCAAATACAATTTTAAAAGTTGAACACACAGACAACAATATTGTTATATTGAAAGATATTTTATCAATTTACACTTTCATTTTCAAATTAAAATGTTCCACAGGCCTATTCTTCAAAACTAAAAAAAATTCTTTCGACACACTACATAAACAACCAAAAATCCATTTACGGTGGAAACATTCTGTCTGATTTGCTTTTCCTTTTGGTGCACATGCTTTCATCTATTTCAGAATTAAAATTGTATCCTCAATTTTTTTTGTCTATGCAGCTTTGTAGGCAAGTTTTGTAGACAAGAACTGTCACAGTGAAGATCTTTCCTAATGTGTTTGCCAGATAACCTGGAGGGGGGGGGTGGGGGGGGGGACGAATTAAAATCATGAAAATTGCACAAGGTTTGCCAATTTTGCTGCCAAAAAATAACTTCAAAACTGAACCAAGATTGGCGATATCTTCCGAATTTGGACAGAAACTAGAAAAGTATCGTTAGAATCATGGATACCGGCAGCATAGGTCAAGGGGGGGCAATGTCCCCCCCTCCTCCGGATTTTTGAATGCAGTGTTTTTCCTTGCTTTTTTGCTCTTTCCAATATGGTAACCATACATTGAAGTAGTCTTTGCCCCCCCCCTTGGTAAATATTCTGCCGGCGCCCATGGTTAGAATATGCCTGACAAAGATTGCAAAATAGTGTTAATGGGCACTTTAATATAGATTTCAATTCCATATATATGTTTTATGAAACAAGAAAGACAAACATGGCACATGATGCCCATTCCAAACAGTATTTAAAATGGTGAAGTATAGCTGGAATATGCTTGGTGAAGATTGTAAAACAGTTTCAGTAGGAGATTTTAAGATAGATTTCAATTCCAAACATTTATCCTATGGAACAAGAAAGGGTTGATTCCTATTTTAACCTATAAGATTAGGGATTAAATAAAAAATGAAGTTCTGTAATTTATGCTATAAACATTTAAATATTAAAAATATCTTCATTTACATTTTGTATTTTAAAAAATAAAATTACTTTTACATATATCGGAAACCTCATTAAGATATACTTTTGATTGATAAAAAAAGCATGCATGTTGCTGAAAAAAACACTTACAGGAGAAGGCAGTTTAGTGTCTGGATTATTCATCTGCACTGCAGCTTCAGATGATCCACTTTCATTTGATAGAAGAGATGCCAAGCTGTCTGTAATTTTAAAAATGTTAAGTTAGTGTAACTATAAAAAATAAACAAATTAATTGCTTAAATCAGTATTATTAACAACTAAACACACAAAATTGCACAGTTTATATTGTAACAAAGAAAGTTTCTCTCAGTTTCATGTTAAACATTTTTCACTGCATTCCAATATAGTGTGTTTTTTAATTTAAGAAAAAGAAATGAATGCCAGAACTAATATAAATAAATTCATAAAACGTTTATGTTAGTGCACCAGTCTTAAAATTTTGTAATGTTCTTCTTTTTTTTTTTGGGGGGGGGGGGGGGTTACAGCTTGAATATTTGTTACCACAACAAGATTAAATATTTCTGGGTGAATATACCATTCTTCTGAGGATTATGCACAAGAATATAGAGAGAACTGATTAATGGTTACTTTAATGAGAAATGGTTATTGATTATGCATATGTATTAATTTTCAAATAGTTAAAAGTTGCTATTGGTTACAGATATTGAAATTGTTCTTTTTTTTTTTTTTTTTTTTTTTTTTTTTTTCTTGTTAACAGAATTTTGCTTTTAAAAAACATTAAAACATTTTTCTTAATGACAATTTTTACATGTTTTGTTTATAGTACATTAACTTTAGTTGATATTAAGCATTTAAGTTACTTTATAACAAAAAATTTTTACAAATTAAACTCTCAACTGAAGTTAAGTGAAATTAACAACAAAATCAAAAATTTTACTTGCTAATTTTTTTAAAAGGTGTTAGAATTCATTTTTCTTTGGTCATTTTTCGGCATTCTTCTGTTTGGTTTAATTTTAGAAAATGAGAGGAAGAGAAAAGAAAAAAAAAAAAAACAATTACATGATCCATTTTAACTCTGATAAAAACTTCAAACCTGCAATAATGCAAACATTGCTAGAATAAACATGCCTTCCCATCAGTTGCCCTAGTGACTTTTGTTTGGATAAAGATCCTTACCAAGAAAAGCAAAGTATGCTCAAACATCATAGACGTGAAATCACTCCAGATAAAATACCAGTTTGCATGAAACATATGCTTGGTTCTGTACCCCCCACTGCCCCCAAGCTGATTTCATGCAAAGCACTTCAGATACTCTAAAAGGTACTGGAGAACCAGAAATATTCATTGTTATCCTGGAACTCTTTAAAATACTTAGCATTTAATTGCTCCATTCAAACACTGCAACTCTGATTTTTTTTTTTTTTTTTTTTTTTTTTGAAGTAAAACTTCTTTAGTCGCGACTAGGGGGTAACTCATTTTTTTTCTGACGGAAGTAACGCTCAGCAAAGGAAGTGACGTATATGTCATATACTCCAAAGCAAGCGCGCCTGAAAAAGAACCACGGAAAATCCTACATTTTCGACTGCTCGCTCCTTTCGCTGACTTCATTGTTGAAAATGCATTATCATTATTATGTTTTTCTTGAGATGGCAATGTTATCCACAAAATATGTATTTAAATATCTCGTTTTGCCGATGGCAACTAGTTATAAAATTCTATACTCTCTGAGGAGTTTGTGAAGATTTCTGTGGGGAGATAACTTTTGAATTAAATTGTTTTTAAGAGATCTAACGTTTATTTTCTTGATTGTGTATTGTTAGATTGTGGCTAGTACTTATTTTCAGACATAGAATTATTACTGCCGTGGTGGTATTTGATGAACATACAAATGCCAAACGCGTTTTAAAATAAATGACTTGGTGCTGTGATTAATATTTGGCGTCCGCTTAGAAAGCTGGGTTAGTATTTTGATTAACATACAAATGCCAAACGCGTTTTAAAATAAATGACTTGGTGCTGTGATTAATATTTGGCGTCCGCTTAGAAAGCTGGGTTAGTATTTTGATTAACTCTTGATACGACATTCATCGTGTAAAAGTACGGGGAACCTGTTAGGGAAAGAAATGGCAATTTCTCGCCGTTTCTTTGAGACATCAATCTTTATTCATATATCAATAAGCGTTTTGACGGTACATCCAACATAATATTTTACATGTAATCCCAACCTCACAGGAGGTTGTCGATAATCCTTATTTTTAGATGAATAATATACAAGGTTTTGGAAAAGCACAAAGAAATGGAACCTGTCTGCAATCGAACCGGAAAAGTTGTTGGAAACGTCAGTTTAAGAACACTTTTCCTGGATTCTAACCCAACTTCAAGACAGAACAACGGTTTAAGAACAAGGAGATGGAACACCACAATTAAAGGGACAGTGGCTGCAAATGTACCTAAACAGCAGAGAGAAATTTTCGTTTAAGAACACTGTTGGAGAATCATACTTCGATCCCACGAAGGTAAATTTATAGGAGGGGACATTTCGCTTAGAAAGTTGGATAAGTCCACTGTTGCAAACAGATGGCGCTACGCACACTGGGTAACTGTGCATCTCAGGTTGTTTATATTTCCATCGAGGCGAAGTAAATGGAGATCCTTGAATTATCAAAACTTCAAAAAATTAAATACATAGACTTATGAGCGTGATATATAGTAATTACTGGTTTCAGATGTGTTTTAATTACATAATTGTCTTATAATACTATTTCGTAGTGAATATAGGCAATAGTTTCGAAGTGAAGTGATTATTATTTCTCAAATGCCAGTTGCATTGGCCGTTAGGCCATTAAACTCCTAAATATTATGTATGTCGTGTCTGTTATTATTTTGCCCAAAAGATGTATTTTAAGAAATGTTAGTACGTAAGAAACGGACCCTAGCTGCAATCAATCCCAAACAATGGACAGAACCTGCAGTTTAAAAACATGGATACAGAATAATAATTGGAAACCTACTAGCAGACGAAATCAACGCTTAAGAACACTGTGATATAAAAACACAACAAAAATTACACTACCTGCATTCGAACCCCCACAAACAGAGGAAAACATCAATTAAAGAACACAGTTAAAGTATAATACTAGACTACGGACATCCCCCCCCCCCATTCATACCCAACCTCCAGACGGAACAATGGTATACGAAAACAGTTAAAGAATAATACTACAACATGGACACTTCCTGGATTCTAAGTAATTATCATGAATGACCGATGATTCTTCCTGGAGATTTTAATGTTAATTTTCGCTCTCAAGAATCTCAGTTGTTAGTTGATTTTTAAAAGAAAATTTTGATCTATCTATGAATACTTCTCGACTTCAATCAACAACGCGTTTCGGTACAACGATAGATGCTGTATTTTCAAGAAAATTAGCAAATTTAGAGAGTTAAATTTTTACTCTCTAAAATTTCACATTATAATTACCACAAACCTATAATCTCACACATAAAAAATTATGATGACATCCAAGTACCTATTCCCAATGAATAATATGAATATAACATTTATATAATCTTTGTAAAGTACATGAATAATAAATATAATTAAATTATAATATGATATTTATTTTAAGTTTAATCATTTCAGTGATATGTGTCGTAAACGTCAAAGAAGTTTTACTTCAATTGCGCGTAAAGATTACACGCATACACTTTTTTTTCAGAAAGCCAATGTGTATGTAAGTAAATGTAAAAATAATATGCAAGTTAATTTTACGTGTAGTATACATTTATAAGTTTACATTATTAATCTATAAATATGTACTACGGATAAAATTAATTTACTTACACCAGTGGTGCTACAGTGGTTTACACCTTTAGTATCACTTTTTGTATCAGATAAAAACCTAATTTTGTATCAATTTTGTATCACAAAAAAAACTACTTTTGTATCAGTTTTGCAGACTTTTGTATAAAAATATGTGTTTTTGCATCAGATTTGCAAATTTTTATGTTTAAATAGAGAAAGAAAATTTTATCAATTTTGCAGACTTTTGTGTCACTTATATACTATGTAATCCCCCCCCCCTCTCCCGCAAAAAAAAAGGTAAAAAGAAAAACACTGTTATTAGTAAAACTGATTTTTTTCTTTTAAATGGGCAATTTCAATTTGTTTGATTAATGGGCTGTATTTTAAAGTATTGACATTAGTATTATACTACAAATTACAGAAAGTTCTCTAATAAAATGTAGTTATTTTTCATATTATATACTGTACTTATCCGTAATACACAACTATTTTCCTCAAATTATGTACTTACAGTTACAACAATTACCTTTTTACTAAATTACACTTAAATATTCCATTAGTAAAATACATGAAATTTTAAAGATATATTTCTAATACTAAAGTTTATTTTAGTTATTTGTATTGAGAAAACAAATATCTAAATACTAAACGGATAATATAAGTAATTGTATCAGTTAATAATAAATTAAAAACTTCTAAATACAAAAGGTCAGGAAAAAATAAATTTGTAACACAGAAGAGTATAATATTTAAAAACTATTAGGGAAAAAAACTTTTAGACATGTTTAGCTTATTTCTTGTTTGCTTTCTCAAACATTTTTAGACTAGCCGGGATATTCTTTATTTTAAGATTTATTTTAATTCTTTTTCTTCTTCAATCATATCTGAGTCTGCTCTTTTTATTGAAGTTTTTTTTTTTTTTAAAGGTTAAAATACGGTTAAAAAACTCATTTACATTTAAAATAGAGGTCCGTTTTTACTGTCATGGCAATGAAAGCATTAGTGAAAAATGCTAAAGAAAAAATATTTATTCTCAAGAAGAATGGAAAAATATTGAAATTTAGATGCTAAAGCATAATACACTCATCGTAGTTTTTAAGTAGTAAAGTACGATAGTAGTTTTTAGTCAGTAAACTAAAGGCGGAATTCACTAATATGAAGTAGGAAAAAAAATGGAGAAATCCACTGATCTGTAAAATAAACGAAACCTTAGATAGCCTATTGTTTGCACTGCTCCTAAAGAAAAACACAGAAGCTGGGCTATGCAGGAAATACATATTTCAGGACTGTGCAATGTGGGCAGTAATTTATATTTTAGATTGTTAGATTTTTGCTTCACAAAAAATCCATACGATTTCCTTAATCATTAGTACAATCCTACAAGTTGGGAATTATGTATAAGTAATTTAGCATATAAACTTAATAATATTATATTTTAAGAAACTCTATTCAGGCTACAACTTTTCAAAAAGGTTTTTTTTTTCTTTTTGTTAAGACTGCAACTTTAAAGGAAAGTAAAATATTTGTCCATAATATGAAAAACTTGTTGCCCAGAATATTGCTGCACCCAGGAGGAGGGGGGAGGGGAGATCCCCAAAATCTGACACTCGGGAGCCTTTAGTTTATAAGCATTATTTTCATAACTAAAAATTGTAATTAAAAGAATGATTATATCATAAGTATAATCTAATTAGAATTAATAAACATTTTATTTAATTTATCTACTTATTATGGTGATGATAACGGAACCCCATACCCCCGGGGTGGGGGGGGGGAGGAGAAAGAAACTTTTGCTTGTGCCACTGTCCCGGAAGTCTGAATGATTCCCCCTCCCTTGTCATGTGATACGTCGCATACTCTGGTAATACATGGTTGCATAAGCCAGACAATCCATTGGTCCATATGCTCCAAAGCGCTTTCAAATATATAAAACTAGTTGAAGGCACCGCTCTTTGCACGGGAATGAATTGATTTTTTTTATATTACGGTTTGTTCTAATGACTATTTATCATAATAAATAGATATATCAAAATGGATATTGCATAAATATATCTGTGTTTAATAACCAAGCATACAGAATTTCATGGTGACCGTTTGAAAGGTGAAGATGATTCGGTGAACCGCAATCTGCTGTCAAAGTTACTGCAAAATGGATAGCATCAAAATATTCTCATGTTCAAATATCTATGTGTCCCAATTTTCATAGCAAACAGTTTAACGGTCAAGATATGCTGCAGCGCCATCTAGTGGCAAGTTATAGCAAAATGAATAATGCGAAAATATTCTCTGTGTTCAAATATGTATACCAGACTGTGCAATTACATGATCATCAGTAATCAATTACAAGAAATTATATGGATAACGATTACTGACAATTTTCAAAAAGATTATGACTCGTGAGTGTTAATTTAGTCAAATAACAGTAATCTTGATGTTAAAGAAATCAAATATCAAAAGAATTTGATAATAATGCAGTTTTATCATAGCATTTTTGTAAAATTTGTAAAATATTACTTAAGTCATCGATTACAGTTGATTGTAATAGGCACAAAGTCTGATGTATACCAATTTTCAGAGCGGTCAGTTGAACGATCAAGAAGTTGATTGTTGCAATACTATCAGCCGTATCTAGTGGCGAGCTAAAATAATAATGTGCTGCAGTGCCATCTAATGGTGAGCTACAGCCAAATGAATACTAAAAAAACATTCTCTCTTCTCAAATGTGAAAGTACACCAATTCTTAAAGTCAATCGGTTGAACAGTTTTGAAGCTGGAGCGCTGCATCGACATCTAGCAGCAAGTCATAGCAAAATGGATAGTGTAAAAGTATTTTCCGTGCTCACATATCTATGTGTACCAATTTTCATCAATCAGTTGAACGATATTTTCATAGCAAGCAGTTGAATGGTACAGAAGATGAGTTATAGCAAAACATATGCAGCAAAAATATACTTCGTGTTCAAATATCTATGTATGCGAATTTCCATGGCAATCAGTTGAACGGTCCTGAAGTTATTTGCTTGAAGTGACATCTAGTGGCCAGTTATAGCAAAATAGACAACGCCAAAATATCCTTATGTTCAAATATCTATCTATACCAGTTTTCATAGCGATCAGTTGAACAGCCTTTATATGCTGCAGCGCCATCTAGCGGCGTGTTAAAGAAAGAAGTTGATATGTTGCAGCGTCATCTAGTGATGAGTTAAAGTAATGATGTGCTACAGCACAATGAAGTGCCGAGTTATAGCAAAATGGATAACACGAAAATATTCTCCCTGTTCAAGAATCTATGTATATATGAATTTTCATAGAGATCAACTGCCTGGTCAAGAATTTGGTGTGCTGCATTGCCTCTAATGGCTAGTTAAAGTAATAATGAGCTGCAGTACCATCTAGTAGTGAGTAACAGCTAAATGGATAGTTAGAATATATTGTCCATGCTCAAATGTGTAAGTATAAAATTTTTGTGGCGATTGGTCGAATGATGCAGAACTTGATGCGCTGCAGTGCCATCTTGTGGCAAATTATAGCAAAATGGATAGTGTAAAAATATTCTCCGTGTTCAAATATCCGCAAACCAATTTTCATCAGAATCGGTTGAACAGTATTTTCTTAGCAAGTGGTCGGATGGAATAGTATTCAATGTTCTGCAGTGCCATCTAGCGGCAAGTTATAACAAAATAGATAGTGTGAAAATATTCTCCGTGATCAAATATCCATACATAGCAATTTTCGTCAAAACAGGTTAAATGGTATTTCCATAGCAAGTGGTTGAATAGAATTCAACATTCTCCAGAGCCACCTAGTGGATTCTGATATTTTAATTGTTATTCTGCTATTTGGGGTGAAGACAAATCCAACAGATCAGAGATCATTAAAATCGGTTCAGCCGTTTTTAAGTTATAAATGGTGACTAACCCAACTTTGTGTTATTTATATAGATTAAATGAGTTTTTTAACACATGGAAAGAAAATGAGTATTTTCTACAAACTCTACATCCAAAATTAGCCAAAAGTCCTTAAAAAAACAAAATTCTATTCAAGCACATTTTAAATTGTGTAGTAGCATAGCATGTGAATGTCATGTTGGACTATTAAATATCATAATCTAGTCTACCAGTTAGTATTAGAATCATTTTAATTTACTAAATGTTAATACTGCATTTTAATGTTAACCTTATAAAATAAGTTTTAAGACTAGGTTTTTCAATACAATGGTTAAATATGGTTTAAAATGCCATGTGTCCAAAATCTGCCAATGCCTCTAACTAGCATAACACTGAAACCGTATCAAGAATTTTAAATTTTGAAAAGGAAAAATATTTTTTAATTATGCAATATTTTGTATGCCATAACGAACACGGTGATGGCGAATGCACATCATAGGTTCGGTATTACTAGGTTAATTTAAGTTAATGGAAATAGCCGATTTTTGAGTAGTTGAAATCTTTTCTACTTAGTGGCATAAGTGAAGGAAACAAACCAACTTTCACGGAGTTCTTTAAGACTTTCTGTATATTAATATGTCAAACTTTAAAAAAAGAACATTCACATAAGTTTGCACGTTTTGTTCATAGTTAAGATCATTTTTTTTTTTTTTTCAGTTGATTGTAAATAGTCTTTTTACAATAGCAACTTTGTTTTTCGGTACCATATTAAAGTAGT
This sequence comes from Cheiracanthium punctorium, assembly GCA_038373885.1. Classification (NCBI taxonomy): domain Eukaryota; kingdom Metazoa; phylum Arthropoda; class Arachnida; order Araneae; family Cheiracanthiidae; genus Cheiracanthium; species Cheiracanthium punctorium. The sequence goes on from JAWZYV010002198.1 coordinate 591,757, forward strand.
CGTGGCAGTTTTTGTTTTGAACTCTCCAGAATTCAAAACAAAAACTGCAAATTCATAACTTTAAATAGTTTGTAATAGTTCATATAATTAATTTTTTTTCTTATTAGAGCATTAATTTAGTTTCCATTTTGCGAACAGTGGACAGTTTTTTCGGGGGTATTTAAAATACAAGAGAGAAAAAAGTTACTTCTTTCTTGGTTTCAAGGAGGAGGAATTTGTTTTGAAAGCCATTCATTTAAAATTTTCTTTCAAATCTTGAAAAAAATTTGCTAATTTAACTCTAAATATATTATGTCATACGCACCCTTTTTTTTGTGGGGCTATGCTTATTGTCTGCTCAAAAAATGCTTAATAATATCATATGCTTTATAAGGAAAAAAATCTTATGTTTTTAAAACAACATAAAGCGTTTAGAGCTACTCAGAAATATCGGAGGAGTGTTTAGGTATATTACAGATTTTATTTTATTATACTTGTTTCATTTATATTAGCTCTAAACTATGTTTACTTTAACATATACGATAAAGTTTTCTCTGCTTATTCTTTTGATGGAATATCTGCCTCATTCTAAATGCATCCAGACATTGGCAGAATGTTTTGACCATGCTGTTGACAGCCTTTGGTACCTTATTTACACGAATCTATTAAGAGCACTTTAATCTATTAAGCTTGGAAGAGGAAGAAAATCCTAAAACCATCAAGTCTTTTTTTGTTAATTGTTTTTATTTTACTATTATTAACTCTTACAACGCTTGCTTTTAAAGCAATGAAGTATGTTGCTCTGATTTGTTGACTTTGGGGAAGTTCAGTTTCGGATTGCACATGCTTCCTGAAATGAAAAACAGAACAGTTTTCTGATGAAAACGGGAAGGGGGTATTTTAGTATGTAATTTATGGTTTTATTAATTTTCTAGTATCCTGGGGCAGCACTGATTTGGCACAGAATTTGTTTAAAATTATACTTTTTGTATCAGGAAATACCAAGAGATTCTTTCAGCGCAGAGACCTGCAAAAATATGCTTTTTGTATCAGGATGTATCAAGAGATTCCATTTGAGCAGTTTGGCACGGCCGCAGCATTCCTGACTTACAACTAATCAAAAATCATTTCTGAAAAACTAATCAAAAGTGCATTGTTTGAATGCAGCAATTGAATGTTCTGAATTTATAAGAGTTCTGAGTTATCACAATGAACATTTCATTGTTCTCCAGTGCTCTTCTGAATACATAAAGAGCGTAGTGATTATTTTTACTGTTTACCTTTGTAATGAGCTGCCCATCAACTTATGACCGAAAGTAACAACAAAATTTGGTGTTAGAATATAAAATTAATAAAAACCAATTAAATGTACTTAGGCTTTCTGCTCTTGTGGATTCTTGAACTTCTTTACAACTGAAACCAGACCTTTTGTAATGGCCAAAATGATCATTTTGTTGACAAGTACATTGACAAGTATGTGTGCTATTAAACATTTTATCAGTCATATGATCAAAAGGTCAGAGACAGACATATGTAAAATATATACATAATGCATACCCTCCAACATTGGCCTTCACCTCATCAGTAGCACTTAAGCGATATTGCCAGGGGGGGGGGGGTTAGGGGAGTCATAACCCCCCCATGAGGAATTTTTTGCCACACAAAATGTATATTCATCACTCCCTTATCACAAACACTTATACATATATATGAGTTGAAGTAGTCGTAACCTCCCGCTTTTTAGAGATTTTCGCAACACAGGGTGTCTACCAAATTTCTGAAAGTCAATTTCCAGACTTTTGGGAGGTCCCGGGAAAAAAATTCCTGACCAATGCATTTTACTTAGGGAAATTGCACAATGCTTGTCTTTATATTTGCATATTTTGTACCACTTCTTTAAATCCTTTTTGACTAAAGTATAGAGGATTAAGCTTTCATCAATTGAGAAACAGAAGTAGTTGCACTTTCTGATAGAATTAACTAACTGTTCTTGGAAACACAGTCCTAAGATATAAGTTACCAAGTAAGCTAATTTGTCTTTTACCCTCACGTCACGATTGATGAGTCCCCCATTTTCCCCTCCTTATACAAACACATCGCTTGATGCTTTCGCGGTCCGAAAAATGCGTCGCAGCTGCTTTCGGTTTCCAGTCTGACAATTAGAGATAAAGTGTAGAAAAAACAAAGACACAGAAAAAAAAAAATTGATTCTTTTGGTGAATTTTCCGGACCCATTATCCAATTTCCCGGTTTTTTCCAGACTTTCCAGACACATTTTCCAATTCCCCGGCTTTTACCAGACTTTCAAGAGTGGTAGACACCCTGCACCTGCAACATCATTATTAGAGGGTTTTTTTAATATCAGTAGTACTATCGCGTTTTAAAAAACGATCCATGTGAACAAAGAAAACAACGTGCGCTGCACTTTCCTTCCACAAAAGAGCTAAGCTTACATCCTAACACAGGATGGAGCAAGATAGGGTGGCGGGAAATGCGAGAGGACACGTGACGTAACAAGAGAAGGAGCAGCTAACGGCATCCCCCCCCCCTCCCACGCACACCACACTTTCGCCGACACAAGTTCGCTCACGGCTGCCGGCGCCGAGGGAGAATGTTGAATTCCCTTCTTTCACGATCGGCGCCGACACACAGGAGTGTTGACTCACAACAAAGCAGCTAGGGTTGCAAACCGCACCTCCGTGCAGGCATAATGCCCTAAAAAAAGTAAACATTTGCTCAATTCCGTAGTTTTTTCGTACCATCCGTAGTTCCGTAGTTCATGCTACTTACCGTATAAACTACGGATAATCCGTAGCAGTTGGAGGGTATGTACATATTAAAATGCACAATCAACTAACTGTCAATAAGAAATTAAATAATCTTTAGTAAGTCCATTAATTGTCTTATTTTATAATTTATGTTTGAAAAATTTAGAGTGTAGCAAGAGATGGCATGCCTTTCTTTTGGTTCAAGGAATGTTTGCTGTTTACAAATGTAGCAGTACTGCTGCTCAAGCAAATATTATTTCATTAAGCAGCGGATACTATATAAGTATAATTTTAAACAGAAAAAAAATCTGATACCATTTGTATTGGCAGACAGGGACTGATCTGAAATAATAGAATGATCCGAAATTGAAGGTTCTGAACACAGCATTGGAGAATTGGAAGTTGCATTCATTTGACTAGAAGTTGAATGCAGAGAGGATCGAGAGTGAGAAATTTCACGGTTGAAACTTTCAACAGATGACTGGGATATGGTTTCACATGACTGCTTAACAGTTACACTAGAACTAAAAAATGCTTTTTCTTCATACTCAAAATGCTCTTCTGATGATGAACTTTGATTAACTGAAACAATAAGAAGTAATTTTCAATAATATTCTTAAAATAATTGCTGATTAATTCCTATAAATTCATTATTAGATTGGTTTCAACAAAAGTATACATTAACACATTTTAATTCCAACTCTAATATGCTACACATTACTGCTAAAATATAGCTATTTTAATAATTTTAAATTAAAATTTTCATTTTCATGTCAAGTGAAGCTGTCATTATATAATACAGAGAAAAATTACGCGTTTGATCCAAAAAGAAACACACTGAAAGCTGCTGAAAGTTATCCAGATATAATAGTGTAAAATTTCTCATATATAAATCAATTCGTTAAATAAAATCACTTTATAAAGCATGGGCATACTAGCCAACTTTTGAAATTCCCAAGGTGTAAAATAACGCGCAAACAAAATTTTTGGTGATTTTTGCAAAAAAGTATGCAAACGACATTTTAAATAATTTTCATTGAAAAGAACAAGAACAGCATTTTCAATGCTTTTCATACACTCATGAAACACTTTTAAAGATTTACCAGTTTATACATTTTAAATAGGATAAAATATTTAAAATGTATTTATATAAAACCCCTGGAGGAAAAAATCAATTAAAATTTAGTTATTTTCATTATTGAAAAATAAAAAAAACATTCATGCAAGACACAAAAATTATATAATTTAAAACATTCAAGAAACAAACTATTCTGAAAATTGAAAATGTAGAAACCTGTGGCTGCAGCATTGCTCTCACATGCTCTTTTCTGCCAAGCCAGTTCGCATCTTCCGATTTTTGCCAAATGGCTAAAGGCTTGAGCTTGGAAAAACATAGCTGTGTATGTTAAGTGAAATGTCATTCGTATGTGTAAAGATAGGCTGTATTCTAGTTAACCATTGGTCAGCTAAAGTACAAACATGTCCATACAGTATCAAAAAGCATTTAAAAGAATCTGCTTGTATCTACATGTGTGTTTTAAGATGAAGATTATTGGGGGGGGGGGACAATTTTATACATTTGTAATACATAAGAAAATACTGTAAAATTACACCTAAAAAGAAATTTAAAAAAAAAAAAAAATAAATCTCCCATGAAGTTAAATGCCTAATGAGGAAAGCAAATATGAATTTTAGAAAATGGGTTACAAATGACAGCAGTTTCTTAGAAAATTGAGAAGAAGAAAACTTCCAAAATCAATCTCTTGTGTTTTGAGGAACCCAGTGATAGAATTCTCAGCATGGTAGGCATTCCATGGAACTTTGAAGAAGGTTATAGACTAATGGTTTAATTGAATTCTTAAAGAATAAGAAATATACAAAGAGGTTCATCCGAAAAACAGCTGAAGAAATTTATGATCCCACTGAATTGATTAGTCTGTTTAGTGTCAGATTAAAGTTCATATTCCAACAACACGCATACACACACACGCACGCACGCGCGCACGCACACAAAAAAAAAAGACTTAAAACTTATTAACCCATTGTTATGCGTAGTGGATTCATGAATGCAACAGCATGTGTAAGAAAAGAATTCACAAACATTTGCAAAATATGAACTCACAATTTCAACAAATAACATTTAGTTACAAAATATATCTTTAGTTTTCTCATAGCAAAGTTATCAAGGCTATATAAAATTCTTACTTCGAGCTTGTCTTGCAGCAACAGCAGCCTTCATTTCTTCTAACAATGTAAGGGGTGGTGAAGATACCAGCTCATCCTCCATCCCATACATTTCAAAACTGTTAAAAGCACCTTTCAAAGAGCCTGCATTTTCAGTTGGCCTAGTATTGAAAATAAAATTCAGTTCTCAACTAAATTACATTATCCTAAACTATTTTAAACTAGCAGAAATTTAAAAACATGTATTTTTATATCCTCTTCCATTTAATGTATATATTTTGCAGTGTCCTTAATCAGCAAAAATAAATTAAAAGATTCTGGAATGCACCTTTACATTTAAAATATACTCATTTAAACAATTTTTGACAATACAAAATTAAAAAGATTTGAAATTGACTTGTATCGCCATTTTAAATGTACCATCAGTAAATAAAATTACATTTTATGTTTTAGTATTGAGGCTGTTTTTATAAAATTAAAGTATTGCTATGCAATGAAAATTGATGTGCCTGGCTGACTAAACTAAACCAAACAGTTAACTAATAAAGCAACTGAATGTTTTAACATATTCATTTTTAAGTAGTATTTATTTTCAATTTCTTATAAAAACACATTTTTAGAACACTATAAATACACATTTATTAATCAGTATAAGTAAAATAAGACTTTTGTGTGTACATTTCTTGGAATTCAAAAATTGAATGATTTCTATCCCTTTCAAGTATCTGAGAACGCAGTATGACCATCGAAAAAAAGTCTGTCTGTCATTGCCACTCAATCATTCTGTCCATGATGCTTTTTTTGTTGTTGTTGTTGTTCACGCATCATGTTAAAATGACTGAAGTGAAATAAATGAAAATTTCACGACATAATAGGTTGTCACTGAACTTCAAACCATAGGTGTCGAATGTTTTAAAAATACTGATTAGATTTTGAGATTTTGGAAAAATTGTTCCAAACTGCATGAATTTTTGCTGATGATGCACCACTTAATAACAACTAACGCGAACGAAATGAAATTTGGCGACATAACTTGACATTGACTCAACTTGAACTACAGGTGTCAAATTTTTTCAAAATCTGGATTAGATTTTGAGATATGGCAAAAATTCATTCAGAATTTGTAAACATTTGGTTGTTTGCCACATATAAACCACTGAAGTGAATGAAATAAAATTTAGTTTCATCATAGGTGATCACATAAATTTTAGGTGTCAAAGTACTTCCAACATTTTTTTAGATTTTGAAATTTTAGGTGGCAAGATTATTTAAACTAAAAATACCAAAATTGTTTTAAATATCATAGATTTTGATATTTTGTGAAAATCGTGTAAATGTTTGTTCTCACATCCCACAAAAATGCCTTAAGAGAACAGAATGAAATTTAGTAACATGGTCAGCAAGGAAGCAAGGACTAAAACAATAAATGTCAGATTTTTTTTTTTTTTTTAAATAAATTTGAAAAAAAAAAAAGCCTTTTCCCTTTTTTAAGGGGGGGGGATTATTTTAAGGCATCCTGGAGGTGACATATTAGTTGGCTATTCAACTAAAACAAATTTTGTTGATTTTTTATAATGTTTATTTGCTTTTTTAGATTTTGTGGAAATTTTTCTGGAGGTATAATATTAAAATATCTACAGTGACTCTAACAAAATTTAGTTAAACGTGATGAATGACCTCAACTTTAAAAGCTCAATCCACTATAATAAAACCTTAATTTTGAAAATAAAATGTTTTCTCTATTATACTTCAATTCTTTGTACCGAATACAATGCTGACTAAAATTCAAGATTTTTGAAAATGCATTACACACTAATCTCTCAATAAAGGGTACAAATCTTAAATATTGATAAGGGGGCTAAAGGGGGCTAATCCTTAAATAAAACCAAAAAATGTACTAAATTATTTTAATGTAGATTGGATACTTTATTTTTCAAACTGTGGATAATTTTTAATCAATAATATAAGAATATTTTTAATGAGTTTGACATCTGGATAAAATTAGTAACAAAGAACACTAGTTTACTGCTGTAAACAATTGTAGCCAAGTAATGGAAGTCTAAGAATCTTGCTGATGAAAAGTTTGTTCCAATTCTGATCTTTAGCAGAATCTTTGAGTTATTCATTTAATTTCAAGTAAGTTTTCTTACACATATGAAAAGTACTGCAAAAAAGGGCATTAAATTAAACTTTATAATTAAGTGAATTATGTAGAAGCTGAACATTCAGCTTCTGAAGGTTAAATGTTAAGGGTCTGATGAAAGGCCAAAACTTAAAGCATACCTGCCAACATCTAGTGAAGAAAATCCAGTAGATTTATGTGGTATCTAATTCAAAGTCATAATTACTTATCTAAGTCACAAAGCACTCTTCGAAATTTTTTCACACCTTAAATTTTGCCATCTATTCTATGTATAATTTTTTAAAAATATAATTTGACATGACACGACACAACATGGTTGTTTTATTGTTGGTTATGGTTTTGGTTATGGTTTTTAAAATGAAAACTTAGCTTTTTATGACAATTTATGTTTGAAATTTCAATCACACATAAGGTTGTGATATTAAAAATAGAATTTGTAAAAGAGCTCAGAAATAGAATTCTTGTAACATAAGAGGAATAAAACTTCAATGTTTCTTTACGTTCACAAGTTTTTTCTTAAATGTTCGAAATTTTACAAAATATCTGCTTTTTAGACTAAAAAAAAGTAGTAAAAATTTATGGGACTTTGAACTCTCTTTCATAAAATGTTACAATTAAACGATTTTTGCCATCTAATTCTGAAAATTTCAAGAATCCTTCACAAATGAGTAATCAACATAAGCACAAATCTTTATTATTGGACCAAAATACCATGGTATATTGATCCATATTAAATGAATAGACCCTAAGAGCAGTAATGTTCCAGAACTGGTGGGGGAAAAAATGCATGAATTATTAAAACTTTAAAATGTTAGAAAACCAGTAGATTTTAATGTAAAATCAGGAGACCAGGAGAAACCATCAAAATCCAGTAGTCTCCTGAAAAATCCAGTAGAGTTGGCAGGTATGTTAAAGGCTTGATGAAAGGCCGAAATGGAATCATACTTCGAACTTCTACCAAAACACTTTGGTAAAAGATAGGATTTACCAGACTTCAGGCTTTTACATTAAAAGAAGTGCAATGCATATGTTACTGTATGTGTGTTCCATACAAAGTTAGTTATTTTTAATTTGATATTAACACCAGATATTCTGAATGTTTTTATTGTTTTCTTGAATAGTTTTTAAAAATACTGAAGTAGCACTTTTGGAAGGGAAATTTTTCTGAACCCGCCGCCTTTATTTTTACAGGTTTAGGTTTTTATGCACTTTCATTAAAAAAACTAATTTTTATTTTGCCATTTAGTTTTCTCTAAAAAAATTCTGGTTTAAAACATGCACTTGTGCTGTAAAAAAAATGGCCAACACAGGTTTACAGTGGAATTGTTTTCCTATTCTTTAAACTGGGGGTGTGTCCCGCAGCTGCCTGGTCATTTCTATGAGTGACCCTTCTCTTATAAAATTTGAACACCCCTATTTTAGTAGGTAAATAATTTTCAATATGATGAAAAGCAAAATGTATATGCTTTAGTACTAACATTTATTTTAGTATTAACATTTATATAGATTTATTTAAGCATTTTGGTAACCAAATGAGTAAGTTGGCCAAAGCTTTTTGTATTGTATAATCATTTGACTGAATTTACTTTTATTTCTCAATTTTAATTTCACTCAGTATGTTATTAGTGGTAAAAAGAAGCATTTATTATTATCTGTATTTATTTATTTATTTTTAAATAACATTTTTTTTTGTATTTCATTGGCTAAGAAATAAGAATTATAATTTTCAGCCCACACAATTGTATGAGCTTGGTTATAAAGGGTAGAAATTTTTTGAAAATGTGGATGTTTAATTGAAACAAAAAATAAAGCTATACTACATAATTTAAGATTTTTTGTGTGTTTTCATTAAAATAACAGGTCTTTGTGAATCATTTTTATCACGCTTCAGTGCTATCCTTGCCGATGCATTTTTGTTGTAGGCAATTAAAATGCTTCATCCCTATAGTTTAACAATCATTTTTAACACTAATTTCTGATTGGTTTAGATAATTGCCACTTCTTACCAACAGATGGCGTTTTTCTTTTTGTTCAATCATAGATGAAAGAACAGATTGTCTTAGAAATTGTTAGTGAATAAACATTGCAATTGATTATCCTAGTAAGTGTATGAAATATAGTTCATAATATATTTTTTAATTATTCTTTTGTTCTGGAATTGAAAAAGAGATTTCATATTTAGTTTGCATTTAGTGTTCTAAATGTATGAGTTTGCAGTCAATATTTGTTGTTCTCAAATCGCTTAAGTAGTCATAATAATAGATAAGGACAATAATCGCAAAAATTGGTAATTGCAGTAAATTTGAGAAAAACTATAAATTTAAAAACATTATATTAAACAAAAACTACATATTTACATTAGATTTTTATTTAAGAACATTAAACACTAATTATTAATGAAGCTTCGCTTAGAATTATCAGCATCAATTATTCTTCAGTTGTCATTCTAGTTTAATATATTTTACTTGCTTAGAAATACTCCATTACTTATAGAAAAAAGCAAGTGTGTTTAATAGAGTGGATAAAATATAGGAAATGGCACCTAAGACAGCAAAAGAGAAAATGAGACAATATCGTGAACGGATGACAGAAAAGCAGAGGAAAGCTGCATTGGAAAGAGACAGATTAAGAAAAAGAGAGTCAAGAGCTAAAAGATCATTGGAACAGATAAAAATTGACAGCACTAAGTCTTATGAAAGGGTTAAGAAATCACGTGCTGCAAAGAATGTTGTACAGCCATCAACTAGCTGTTCTTCAAAGCATAGTCCACAAGTGATTGGAAAAGCAGTGAAGAAAATTCTTCCATCTTTACCAAATAGCCCTACCAAGAGAGTAAATGTGATTGAAAAATTAGCCCACATGACGGGATTAAAAATTGAAACAAATAATAAGCTTTCGCAGACACCAAAACCTAATGCTATATCACCAGAAACCATAGCTTTGGTAAATACTTTTTATGAAAGTGTTGATATTTCACAGGAAGCTCCTGGAAGAAAGGATTACATAATAATCAGAAAGGATGGACAGAAACACAAGATTCAAAAGAAATACATGTATATGTCAATCTCTGAAGCACATGCACTATTTAAAGATAGCAATCCATCTGCGAAAATAGGATTATCAAAATTCTCGAACCTAAGACCAGCGCACATACTACCATCTTCACAAACACCTGTTAATGTTTGTGTATGTCAGATACATGCAAATGTAGATCTTGTTCTAAAAGGTTTGAAATCTGCTAAGATAGCATTTCCTGAGAAAGCACGAGACATTGTACAGCGGTTATTGTGCGATACTCGAAGTGAAGAATGCATGACTAATAATTGTCCCATTTGTGCGGATTTACAGATTTTGATTGTGAATTTTTTGAATCTGTTGCAAATGAAGAGACTGGTATCACAGAAATAATTCTGCATGAAGATAATGTTTGTGAACAAATGAAGTGGTATCAATGGGAGAAAACTGGAGAGAACAATCGTGTTAGTAAAGTGATGTATGAAGGTACAGTAAATGATGGCATTGATGTCTTAAAGAAGTTACTGCCTAAGTTTATATTTCACTGTTATATAAAAGATAAACAAGCTGAATATTATGCAAAGTTAAAAGATGACATTAAAGAAGATCCCAGAAGAGCTTTGGTTCAAACAGACTTTGCAGAGAACTATACAATAGCATACCAAGATGAGGTGCAAAGTGCTCATTGGACGAATGACCAGGTTGCGATTTTTACAGTTGTTATCTGGCATCAAGATATAATGAAGTCATATGCTGTATGTTCAGACTACATGCAGCATGATAAATATGCAGTACACATTTTTCTTCAGAAGGTTATTGAGAATTTTGTGTTGTTGTACCCTACTATTTGTGAGATTGACATTTTTTCAGATGGAGCTGGGCAACACTTCAAACAAAAATTTAATTTATGCAATGTCAGCTTTATGGAAGAAGATATGGGAGTAAGAGCTTCATGGCATTTCTTTGCTACTTCTCATGGCAAAGGACCGGTGGATGGTATTGGTGGTCAACTAAAGCATCATGTTTGGGTGGAGACCAAAGCTCGTAGATATATTGTAAATGACATTGAAAGTTTTGTTAAATGTGCAGAAGCTGTATGCAAGAAGACAGTAGTCATTTTCATTCCAAAACATGAAGTTCTTTCAATAGTTAATAAACTTGAAGAAAGGTGGGCAGGTTTTAAAACAATACCATCAACCCATACAGTACATTGCATAAAGGCTGAACAGAAATACTGCATTAAGTACAGTAGAAGACCCAAAATCCGCCGATCCAAAATCCGCACTGTCTGTTCAATGTAAACAATGAAATCTGCCCAGCCAGCTGGATGTTCAGAAAACTACAGTATAACCACAAAGTAAAACTAAATAAGCTATTCCCACTTGAAAAAAAAAAAAATTTTAGGAGTCTGCGAGCTCTCATCTTAACATTGATAACTTTCAAATGACTGACAGTGACATAATTGACACTGAATTATGATCACATGATGCAGACTCTGACACAGTAACAAGTGAGGATGATCAAAAAGTTGATAAATTAGCGTTTAATGAAGGTTAGGCTATGAGAAAGAAACATCTCATATTCGTAGAGCAACAAAGCTGTGTTACAAACAGGAAATAATGGAAAAAACAAAACAAAACTATAATTAGAACATCCCAAAGTCCTAAACTGTTGAATATACATATTTAAATAAGTTGTACTATAATCTCATAATTTTGTATATTGCATTAATCCTCTGTATTTTTATATCATTATTCTAATTATAAGTAACATGATTTGTTTCCCTTGATCTCTATTGTATATTTTTTCTATTATTTTCTGAGGGGGTGAAAATAGAATAAATTTCCTATTATGACCCAAAATCCGCAAAATTCTAAAATCTGCACAAGGTCTGGAACCAAGCTGTGCGGATTTTGGGTCTTCTACTGTACTCTGTTACATCAAGTAGTCATCCAATGACTAAATTTAACTTTCTAACTGGAAAATCTGAATTAGAAACTACACAGAACCTTCTGCATTTGGATTGCAATCCAGAGCCTGGGAAATGGGTATTGGTTAAATTAAAATCAGAAAAGAAAATATTCCATCACTTCATTGGGCAAATCACTGATATTTTTCATTATCCAAGTACCAGCATAACAGTGAAATTTCTTAAGAAGGTTGGAGAAAAGTTTGTGTGGTCTGCAGATGATCTTTCTGTAATCAAAGCGAAAGAAATAATAACCTTACTTCCAGAACCTTCATTTGATAGCAGGGGAAGACTTTCTTTTGAGCATAACTTCGTTAGTTATAATTTGAAATGAGCAGCAATTATGTAATGTTAATAAAAATATTTATGTAATTTGAACTGTTTCTGTTTATTTGAAATGAGCTGTGATTATTATCTAAATGTTTTAAAACAGAAAAAACTTATAAAAAGTATAATATATTCAGAGTTGATACGTCTGTTACTTTTCATGATACGTCTGTTACAATAGGTATAACTATAAATGGACAATTTACCCCAATTTTTTTTTTATTCATAAAAATTCTGTTAAGTCATATATAATTATCATGCTTTTGATGTTTGAAATAAATTACAGTTAATATGTATTGCATGCATAGTTTCAGAACAAATGTAGCTTTTCTAAAGATATAAAAATAAGTTTCATTTCTGAGATACGTCCGTTACCAATAAAAAAAAAATTAAATTAAATATTATTTCTGGCAATCTTAAAAATTTAATTGTATTAAATAGAAGTAGAGTATGTTCTTTAAAAAATATATACAACGAAATGTGGATCTAACACATTTGGAGTCCTTAAAGGGGCATTTTAAGCACCATTTGATACGTCTGTTACCGTGGAATTGCCCTTTGGTAAAAGATAGGATTTACCAGACTTCAGGCTTTTACATTAAAAGAAGTGCAATGCATATGTTACTGTATATGTGTTCCATACAAAGTTAGTTATTTTTAATTTGATATTAACACCAGATATTCTGAATGTTTTTATTGTTTTCTTGAATAGTTTTTAAAAATACTGAAGTAGCACTTTTGGAAGGGAAATTTTTCTGAACCCGCCGCCTTTATTTTTACAGGTTTAGGTTTTTATGCACTTTCATTAAAAAAACTAATTTTTATTTTGCCATTTAGTTTTCTCTAAAAAAATTCTGGTTTAAAACATGCACTTGTGCTGTAAAAAAAATGGCCAACACAGGTTTACAGTGGAATTGTTTTCCTATTCTTTAAACTGGGGGTGTGTCCCGCAGCTGCCTGGTCATTTCTATGAGTGACCCTTCTCTTATAAAATTTGAACACCCCTATTTTAGTAGGTAAATAATTTTCAATATGATGAAAAGCAAAATGTATATGCTTTAGTACTAACATTTATTTTAGTATTAACATTTATATAGATTTATTTAAGCATTTTGGTAACCAAATGAGTAAGTTGGCCAAAGCTTTTTGTATTGTATAATCATTTGACTGAATTTACTTTTATTTCTCAATTTTAATTTCACTCAGTATGTTATTAGTGGTAAAAAGAAGCATTTATTATTATCTGTATTTATTTATTTATTTTTAAATAACATTTTTTTTTGTATTTCATTGGCTAAGAAATAAGAATTATAATTTTCAGCCCACACAATTGTATGAGCTTGGTTATAAAGGGTAGAAATTTTTTGAAAATGTGGATGTTTAATTGAAACAAAAAATAAAGCTATACTACATAATTTAAGATACAACGTAAATAATAATTTTTAAAAAGTCTAAAGCATACTTTTTAAATTTGCTTTTACAAACTGTATGCAACATAGTAATTGTACAAAATAGATTTTGATTCTATTAACTAAATTTTAAATTTATATGACTACTGTTTCAAAATTTAACTTTTATAAGCTTTAGGTAATTCATTTTTTTAAACAGGACAATATTCAAATCCGAGTTCAATTTTGGGAGAAAAAAATCTTATAAATACATTTTTTTTTTAATAATACTTATCAGCATCACTATTAGACTCAGACAGAATTATAAAACTAGTCAATACTTTCATACTTAATAAATAAGTGCTGAAAGTATCACAGTCTATAATTTATTTTTAGCAATTAAATTTACAAGTTTTAGTTTAAAAACTAATGCTAGTAATTAAAAATGAAGTTTTATGGAGTTACTCAAAGAAAAATAGAATAATTAAAAAAGAACACTTACAGTGCAGTTTCTGAATTGATAAATATGTCATACACTGGGGTTTTATCTGGTGACTAAAATGGAATAACACAAAAGTATTTAAGTAAACATAAAAAAAATTTCAACTCAAAATAAAAAAATACTATAAAATAAATTAAAAGCATACTGAATCTATTGAAGATTGTTTCTTTATTGAGGGGGGTTGTCGATTTGCTAAACTGCCTTTATTGGCAAGTTCAGCTTTTGCTTTGGCAGCACTTGTGTCAAGTAATTCAGTATGAGGGACGGCAGTATCAAATAGCTTTTCCCTGTTTGTTTTTCGCTCCATAGTACCCTTCTTATCACAATATTCATCTTCTGGACTAAAAGGTGATTGTAATTCACTATCTGACATGTCACTGTCAGAAACATCATGGCACTGAACTTCTAAAAAAGAAAAATATTGAAACTAAAAATGAAGCATGTTCAATACTTTTATTTGAATAAAAAAAAAGAAAAGAAGGGGAGGGGGGGGGGGAATTATCATAACTAAAAATATCATTTATTAAATTGATGTTTCAGCAAAACTCACCAAGGTCAATGACACTTGGCGTGATTTTTGGTAAGGCCCAAACTATGACCGACTACAGACATAATATATTGAAGATGTCCACAGATATTAATGTATTGAAATTCTTTTGGACATCCCTGTAAATAAACTATCCAGTCAATTGGAACCAAAAAGGGAAATGTACAACTAGATGTTACATCAATACTAAATATGAAGTTTCAACATTTGATGAGTAGCAGTTTTTGAGATATGCGACTTAGATATCTACTTATAGATACTAGGAAAAAACTAGAGAAAAGGGACTTGCGGCTGGTCAAAATTTACTGCACATGTATGGATACGAACATACATATATATATGAGTAAAATATCTCTCAAAAACTTTTCAAAGTAAATTTAGAGATGGTCAAAATCGATTTTTTTCATCAAAATATGCAAAGCGAAATATTTTGGCATCCCTATACATCCTTTTACTTCGTACAAGGAAGTAAAAACAGACAACAGTGTTTGTTGACATACTGATTTTTGTTTAGTTCATTTACATCATAAACAATTTTTTAATAATTTGTCTTGTAGATATTCTTTTAGTATATAATGCCAATGAGTTTCATCTCAGACTCTCTATATGAACATAAAAATTTACTTTGCTGTAACATTTCTGTGATTCAAAGCTCTAGAAATTTTGATGATACAAAGACTATTATCATTGTATTATTGTATGGAAATCTAATCAGATAAAAGCAAATTGAAAATTAACCCGGAGGTATGTCAACTACAATTTTTTCTATTTAACCCTTTGCGTCACAAGCATTTTTATGATATTTTCTTGTTTTTGCAGATGCCTGGAGTAATAGTTAAATTTAAAGGGTTAACTGCAAATCTCTTACTGACTCTGCCTAGAAACAATTAATTCACCCCACACACAAACCCATAGGCAAGCATGTCACTTGTCACTGAGTGATTGAGAAAGTCGTCTTTCAAAACATCACTTCGTGTTTCCCAGTGTTCCCCAATGGTATTCCTGTTTCTCGCACCTGTTAAAATACCTTCCATCCCAGTTTTTCACTCATTTGCCTGAATCCAAATCAGCTTAGTCCTTAGCTGGGTCCATACAGAAAGGGTTAATGGCAACTGCTTCTCTCTACAAAAATATTTTGGAAATGGGCAAATAATCTAAAGTTGTTTTCACAGTAAAATTTTCCTGTTAAATTACAATAAATAAATAAAATTTTTAATAGGAAGATTTACAATTATTAAAAAAAGGCTCCTAAATTACATACAAGCTTTAATATCAAAACATATTTTACGATATCTCAGTGTTATAAATGATTAAATATTATAGATGGATTGAAGTGAAAACTGCAATGAAGTGGATGGGATTTGACATCACAGCCGCTTAGATTTGGTTTGGTTTGTGGGATTACGGCCGATTAGCTGTGCGTGGGCTCTAGGACGATGGGCGAGGTGCCGTCCATGGGGGTCTTTCTAAGGGGTCCTAACCCGTATTTACGCTAAGTTTCGGAGAAAACCACGGAAAACTCCGAACGGTTAGGTCGACGGGCGCGACATGGGACCCGAACCCGGGACCTTCACACTTCGCCCGTCTACCATTTCCAGTGACATAACCACTGTGCCATGGTGAGGTCCACAGCCGCTTAGAGGGTTAAATCTAAGTTTTATGTGATGTGTGGCTCATGAAGGCAGGAAGTTTTTTTATGAAACGAGACCAACATTATGTATCTAGACTAAATTTTATTCATTTTATGATGGAAAAACTGCTTTTTTGCAAAAACCACGGTTTTTCTAAACTTTAACCTCAATGGGTTCATATTATGCAAATGAGCAGAAACTTTACCAATCTCATTTTGTAGCCTATTGGTAACTTTTTGAGGGGTGCCCACCAAAAAATTCGAAAATTGATTTCTTGTGACCAACCTAGTGTACATGCATGCATAAATATACATTGTGCTGCAAAAAGATTTTTCTATTTCTGCAGCTTGTAGCAGAAAGCACACAAAATTCTGCCACTGGGTTCCATGCAACATCTTACTTAATACATGCAATATTACCAAATTTGGATCAACATTTTAAGGACTTAATATGAAACTGTCATTTGAAAGTCATGTGACTGTTCACTATATCATAAATCAAAGTTGATAAAAAGATGGATTTATTAACAAAAGAAAAAAAAATAAAAGAAATCTTACTGATAAATTTAGGTGGACTAATTAGACTTCTGCACTGAGGTGTAAACTGCTTCAAAGGAGTGTTATACGGAAGACCAATAGGAAGACCAGACTGCTTTTGTGTTTCAAGTAAAGTTTGCTCCAATAAAATTACCTATTCAGAACAAAAACATTTGAATAAAAGAAATTCATATAAAACTCATTTTTTCATTTTATTTTGTGTTTCAAACAAAACATACACACATTTATGCTGCTGATTTAAAAGAAAAAAGCTACAATGTAATCGATTAATGTATATTTTTAAAATTGAACATTAATCAAAAAAAAAAAAAAATTCAACTTGTGTAATGCATTATAAAAAGAGATTGGAAAGAAAAGAAAGATGCAGTTTAAAATAAGATTCAGAATGATCTTGAAATCTCGTTTCCAAAATTTCATTTCATTAAAATTTTTTATAAAATTATTAGCTGGAAAGAAACAGAACAGCTGTAATTTTTTGCAAAACACAACTACTAAAAAGCAAAGTTAGAATGTATTCAAAAAATGATTTTGCTGAGCACTATAACAAGTTTCTTGAACTTTTATCCTGGTGGAGCATTTTGAGGGTCTATGAATTTTTGCATGGAGCACCTTGTAAAATCAAGAGTGAAGAGTCAAAGGCAACAAGATTGCTTTTCGTGAAGAGTTAGCTATCTCTGTGCAAGGAGAGTAAAGTTTGAGAAACCCCGCACTATAGAGCACAAATCAATAAATCAGGCAACCACTTTAACCTTTTCGCGCCGACTGTCACGTATACGTGCCAGTAAGAAACGCACTCTCCCGACCGACACGCTGCCGTGCCAGAGCGTTTCCTCGTTCACCCCCGGCTGTCACACAGTTGTGCCAGTGTCCTGGAACGTTTTAAAAACTATAACTTTTGGCACAAGATGGCAGTGTATGTCCATGCGGTTACAGATACATGTAGATTTGACTTTCTACTCAGAATGGGAGTAGCATGACTCACATACACGTGGTTTTTGATAGTATAAATGTAAGTTGAAAGGAATGTTTCTGAATGGTATACTTTATGACGGCTCTATAAATTCGTACGTGGTATTTCTTTATAGTAAGCAGGGAGTTTTATTTTCACTACAGCGTTGGGTATTTCGGTTTGCAGTCCAGTTTTTAGTGGATAATTAGATCTAGTAGACGTGGATTTTTTCTCATTTTACAGTTAGAATGTCGAAGCTTCGAAAGTGTTAGAGCTTGAAATAGCAGAAATGGAGCAAATTATTTGAAATTATGAGATATTGATTCTGAAGCAGATTCGGATAGTAGTGATAGTGACACTATTATATATTCTGATTGTTCTGTTCATGGATTTAGGCTTAATAGCGAAAAACTCTCCGGCCCTGGACAGACACTTGCGAAAGAGACTACTGGCTCAGCGATAAGCGAGTGTTTGCGCTTCCCGTCGCGAAAGGGTTAACAATGGGTACTGAAAGGTTCTACTACCTTTCTGTAACATCATCTATTTCTATAGGAGAAATGTAATTTTATAGATGAAGATAAATTCCATATTATTAGTATTCTTTATACAAATATTAAGCATTTTAAAATTTGCATTTAGTGTGTACTTTTATGTATAGTAAAAATATAGTTTTGCAAAACTTATAAATCCAAATTCTCAGTATTAGAATTCTTCGACCACAAGAAAATTATCATTTACATTACATTAACCAATAAACATGTTTAATTGGACCTTCATTTAATATATTTATAATGCATAAATTCACAAGATAAGAGTTTCTGTAGTTTTCTAAAAAACAACTTATAAACAATTTATATGGTGCTTCTTTTAAAAATAAGCTCCAAATTCTGAAAATTTACAATGAAAATGAATCTATAAAATTAAATGCAAAAGTTTTCGACAGGCAACAAAAAATTATACGAGGGTGAACAATATTATCTAAACATCACTGAAAATAGAAATTATTTTTTACTCAAAATTAATAAGCAAAAGTCAAGTTTTATTATTTCCTAATTCAAATAAATAAAACATTACATACCCTATCTTTGAGAACCTTTACCAAAGCATTATACTCTTGATCTTTTTCTTGCAACTGCTGGACATGAAACTCTTGCCACTGTATTAATTCTTTTTCTCTAAATACAACACAAATTTTAAATCACAAAATATAATTTGAAAATAGGAACATAATTTTTTTTAAAAAAGATAATGGCAACATTGAAAAAAAAAACTGATATTTTAGTTTCAATCTTCATTGGCTATTTCCTGTTTTTAAGCGGAACAGAAATTAAATCATTGGAATGTAAAGAAATAAAAGTGGGTTACAACTCATAAATTATGCATTCATCAATTCTGCTTACATTAGTGTAGGGTAGACGGACCAGTAAGTGAGCAAATATAGTAAATATTTATTTTGCATATTTTTTTTTAAATAAGTTTTGAAGAGTTCTTCAGAGAATAAACTAACAGTAAATTCTTTTAATGCAATAGGAAATTATTTCATTTGTCTCATCACATAACCTTCTTTTGAAAAATAACCATTTGTTGTTGATGTGTATTGTACAACATTCCTTTAATGGGGATATTATGTAATTGCATTAAATGAACAATACGGCAAAAATATGTGGTAATTTACTGAACTATGTTACCACTTTTATGCTACCACCCCTCCACTAAAAAAAATAATGTTTTTTTAAAAAAAATCTAACAAATTATAAGCTCTTAATTTTTTTTTTTAACATGAATTACATATAACAAAAAATGTGCTCACACAGATAAATAGAAAAACCTACAGTAACAAGATATACAGTAGACACCTGTTTTAACGTACTCTCACGGAACCTAAAAAAGTAGCACGTTGTAGCCGAAGTACGTAATAAGCAGTACCGCCAGTAAGATTCAATATTACACGAAAAAAGAAAGTTAGCTCATAATTTCATTGTAATAGGTGTTTTAAACAGGCCTAATTTTTAAAATTTAAATTAAACAGAGAAAATTCTTTATACTTATAATTTTTATTGAGATAAATAATCAATAATTTTCTTTTGTTTTAAATGGGCAGATGCTACTTTAAAAATACCATTTTGTAAATCCATAATAGACTTTTGTAGAGTCTCTGCATCATCACTGCGGCATTGAAAAAATTGTGATGTTTTTGTAGTATTTAATGTATCGGGTATGCTTGGTATAGGATTCTCTGTTTCTTCTTCACTATCATCAGAATCATTATAGATAGGGCTTTTCAGGAGGCATTTACATTGATGAATGACAAATAAAAAACATGGTCTCTTATGGCATTGGACATTGATGAATGACAAATAAAAAACATGGTCTTGTTATTAGCCCTACCTAGCAGGCGAAAAAGATAAAAGATCGCTCCCTTCATTCATACACAATTCATCTCACTAGAGAATCTAAAAACTGACAACGAGTGTTTTTGAAGGTACTGAAATTTCTGAGAACAAGAAAATAAAATTCTTAAGAAAAGCAAAATTTTATTTTTGGCTTCGGTATAAAAAGTACGTTATAGCCAAAGTACATACTTTTCTTAAGTACGTTTTAACCGATGTTAAATAACATTATATATATAGGACTTTATTCGGGACCTAGCTTCTAGGTGCGTTATAACCAATAGTACGTTATATCCCAGGTCCGTTATAAATAGTGCGCACTGTATTATGATTTTTCTTTTTAAACAAAATGTGCTTAAGTGTTTATTTACTGATCAGTTTACTTTACACTTCTTTTTATTTTTATTTATTTTCTCAATTATAAACATGCAGGGACTGGTGTGTTCAACTCTTAACATGTCCAGCATCGGATTTTACAAGCAGCTGTCTTGGTATGGAATACCTGCCAACCAGGGAAAATTAAGATCAATAAAATTATATGCCCATTCAGTAAATTTCCACCTGACATCAGTACAATTAAGTTTATTTTTTGTTACTTATAACTTGTGCTCTTGTTGCTACTTATTAAACTAAGTTTACTTCGTGTCAAAATGCTTTTTAATTTTTTATATCATTTTCATTCACGGCTAAACCTGCTCTACTTTGTGAAGTTTTTTGTTCTTTCCTGGTTTCCTGGGAGGAGGAGGAGAAAAAAAATTTAATTTAAAATTGGAATCAGTTTTTATTCTTACAGCAATGGAGCTTTAACCCTCTGGCAGTCAAAGGCTGGCCAAACGGCTTGCATTCAAACAGCCAGCCTGAAGAAAGTAAAACTTCTTTCCCCTGCCTTGCAGCAGGTAGAACATTTTACGATTGCTGGACAATAGCCGATACGGGTGGCCCGAATACCTCCCATCCCAGACAGCACATAAGCTTAAATCAAGCTTGAGATTTGGCTTGGCAATGCAAGGTTGGCTTAAGCTGGATTTTCACTTGCAAAGTGCGGTGATGACGCCATCTGTGAAAGAGAATGGACATTAATTGTCTACCGTCCTCAAATTTGTTAAAAGTTCATAAAAGATGTGTTTTAACGGGAATGGGTTTTTTATTACCAGTGCCATATTACCGGCAGGGCAAACGGGGCAACTGCCGGAGCCTACAGATTTTAGGGCCCAAAAATCTTACATCTTACACTTTTATAATTTTAAAATAAAATTACAAAGGATTAAAAAAAATTCAGAAGTTAAATAATTTTTTTAATTATAAAGTATGAACAATGAAAATAATTCAAATTTACATTTGTATAAATTAATTTAAACTTATTTTTAATTCTTAGAAATGCTCTATATCAATATAGCATACCAATATGTAGGAAAATAACCACATTTGTAAAGATAATTTTTAGCGTTAAAAAATAGCAAAATTTTTCAATTATTTGTTATTTTAAGAAATATATACAAAAATGACTAAAGTGTTTGTATTCCATACATGTTAGCAACTGTGATATAGCATTTCGAAGTAACGTTTAACTATCTGTTTCTTTCATTTCAGATTACTTAACACAAAATTTGTGTTAAGTAAGTAAACCCCTTCTATTTTTTCAAATATGGAAATTCTTCAAAATAAAATACAATTATACTACGAAATTAATTTCAAAATCCCACATAACATTATTTTAATTTTGATACATCCCATGGAAAAATAAAAGAAACAAATAACACATCGCCCACTTATAATCTGGCGAGAAAACAGCGTGGTAAGTCACTTCAAACTTTAGTAAGCGCTGCACAAGGCGCCGGTGGCGAAATGGATAACGTGCTCTACTGCGAAGCCAAAGGGCCTGGGTTCTATTCTAGCCACGAACACTCGATGGACTTAAATTAAATTGAAATTTCAGCGTGGAGGGGGGGAAATGCGCGGAAAAATAAATTATGTGGGGCGTGTTAACCAGCGGGCGCCCCGTGTTTTTAGAAAAACTTTTTTTTGGGAAAATTTTTTAAGCTTGAAATTAAGCTTGAAATGTCAAGCTTAATGCAAGCTGGGCAAGTGTAAACTAGAACAATTGATTCAAGCTTGCATCAAGCTTACACGATTGGAATTTTCAAGCTTAATTCAAGCTTATTGACTTGATAAATCAAGCTTGCTGCGAGTTTGCTGTGCTGTCTGGGAAGACCCTTAAATGATTTTTCTCTCTTTTTTCGTCACACGGAAATTTACCCAGTCATTCTTCAGCGCAGTCATCATAAACACCAGCTCTCAAGGAATGTGGATTTTCATCACCATATGCCGTGAAATCCCATCAGATAATTTCTGAAAAGGGGAAGGCAACGTTCTTCGAATTTCGGCTGGGTCTGAACTTCTGGAGGCTCTAATGGAAACCTCGCCCAAACATCAGAGGGTTAAATGAAAAGAGTACTAAAGGAAAACTATTTACTATCAAGAGGGATAGAAAATCTGAACCAGCCCTATTAGAGTTTTTTTTTTTTTTAATTGGTTTCAATTAAAAGGGGGAAGTAAAAAAAAATTTAAATTAAAAATAGGAATCAATTTTTACTCTTATGGCATTGGACATATAAATAAATGATTGTTGAAGGGAAAATAGGTATTCTCTAGACCAGGGATGGCGAACCTTTAAGGATCAATGTGCCATTTTTTCTAAAGAAATGTTTAATGAAACCATAGATGTGCCGTCAAATAGTTTTTACTAAGTGACTGTTCGATCGTGATCTTTCATAGTGAACTTTTATTTTTAATTGAAATGCGACCTGTTTTGATTTGTGGCATGCCCAAAATATTGTGTCGCCTGTCATCAATGGCACACGTGCCATTTGTTCGCCACCCCTGCTCTAGACGAATAGAAAAAGATTAAATTTTTAAAAATTGAGATAGAAACTCTCCAAACAATCCAAAAAATTGCTCGCCATATCGATACATCAGTAAATTAACACCAAAATCTATATATTTTACGGATAAACCATAAAAGTTGGCAGGTATGGCATGGGATTCCTCATATTTCAATAGTCACCGCTTTCCCTACAGCAGTAGAGCAACTTTGAGATTTGTACATCTATAACCCACAACTCTCTATAATTAGAAATAACTTTTAGATGTAAACGCTGGAATTTATGGCAACTAGTTAATTACACTGTAAAATTAAAGCTATGTTATGTTGTGGAATTCAAGATGCCAGTAAGAGAAATCCTATCTCTTTTATATAGTTTTCATATTTTTTGCATATTTGTAATTAAAATTATTCTTTTATCCCTTCTGAACATTAAAAAATGAAAAGCACGAGTAATAGTTCTAGAGCTATGCTAGTTAAGTACATACATATTTAGTACAAATATTAGGAAAGAACTAGTGAAAATGGACTAATGGTTAGTCAAATTTTTCTCTACATACAAACATGCATAAGTTGAGACGTCTCATAAAAATTCTTCAAAGCATATTCAGAGAGAGTCAAAAACATTTTTTTCATCAAAATCTGTATACTGAAATTTTTTGTGATCACTTAATTTCCTTTTACTTAATACAAAGAAGTAACAAGAAAAAAAAAATTCAGATACAAAGTTTTTCAACAAAGGAGGCAGGAGAGAGAAGGAATTTCTTTATGCTAAATATTTTGTTATTATTAAAAGAATTGGGAATGAAAATTGCTTATATTTTTTTAAATACATTCACTTGCAAAAGTTAAGCATGGAGAGGAAAATGCTAATTTCCGGAAGCCAAACAGAATTGAAGAGGATGCAATTCGCTGCAGAGGTAGATGGAAGTATGCAAATATGTTAGGTAACAGCCAATCGCACTTTCATGTCAAGAAATATGCAAAAAGGGCAGTCTTATAAGATGCCAGCTTTATAGAGGGTTACAGAAGTTGATTATAAGTGCTGATAGAAGGTGTTTAAAACTTTCTTACAATTTATTTTCAAGACATACGTGTTTCTATGACTTCCAGAAGACGAATGGAAGATTCTGAGCGCTGGCGTGCTGTGGGGCGCATTGAGGCAGGTGTAAGATTCCCAGATCCTCACAAAAGGACAGACTTGGTGTCGCCTTTCCAGACAGTTTGTTTCAAAGCAACCGCACCTTCAAAGAGCGCCGAAATTGATCGCGTCTACGTGAGCTGGACCTGAAGGTGCCTTCTAGAGGAGATGGACAGGCGCCATGTACGGACCAATTGGGAATCCTTGAATCCACCCCCGTCTGTAGAGATATCCAATAAGGAATCGATGAAAAGATGAGGGTGAGAAGAGAACCGAGATAGTTGGGTCGGAGCGAGAGAGCTGGAGAGGAGGTCGAGAGAAGGCCTCCGGGGACATTTTTTGAAGTCCGATCGAAGGACTGTAGGGCGCTGCCCTGTGAACTGTTTTTTGTAAGTCCGGTTGTGGACAGAAGGGCTCTGCCCGTGTGAAAGGACTGGTCTTCTATTGAAAGCCCTTTTGGGACTCTGATTTACTTGTATATAACATCCTATTTAATCAAGATTCTTTTAAAATTGTAAATAAATAAATTAATTTCCTGTAAATGGAACTTAGCTGTAATTCTCAACGCTACCATTCCACACCCAAGACGTTACAGCTATGAAAATGGTGGCAGAACGGTGTGGATTATAGGACAAGAATAGAAGTCTGCAATCTGATATAAAGAAGGACGCCCATTCCTGAAGGAGATAGACATCCAGTCTGAGAGAAAGAAGGACGCCCGTTCCTGAAAGAGATATACATCCAGTCTGAGAGAAAGAAGGACGCCCGTTCCTGAAAGAGATAGACATCCAGTCTGAGAGAAAGAAGGACGCCCGTTCCTGAAAGAGATAGATAGACAGTCTGAGAGAAAGAGGACGCCGTTCCTGAAGAGAGATAGACAGTCTGAGGACAGGCGCCCGTTCCGAAAGAGATAGACAGTTGAGAGACAGAAGGACGCCCGTTCCTGAAAGAGATAGACAGCAGTCTGAGAGAGAGAAGGACGCTGTTCCTGATAGAGAGCGCCAGTCTGAGAGAGAAGGACGCCCGTTCCTGAAAGAGATAGACAGCCAGCCTGAGAGAAGGACGCCCGTTCCAGTGACTAAGTGTTCCAGTCGTGATCCAGAAGCAAGCTCGAATACCATTTCGAGGAAGCAGACGTCGTCCAGAAAGGTAGGCAGTTTGCATTATATTATTACTCTACTGTACAAACCGGCAGGATCAATTGGGTTGAAAAATACTAAAAATTTCAATATTTTATGTTAAGAATTTCATAATATAAGGTTGAGACAAAATTTGAATTCATATAAAAAAAATTGCAAGTGTAATAATTAAATGGAATTTAAAAGGATATAGCTCTCAAAAGGTTGTAATCTTAGAAAGAAATTTTTTAATATAAATTGAAAGATTCAGAAAAGAACAGTTATTTTTTCCGCAGAGTGAATAGTATAATATGTGAAAGTTACTGTTTATTATATGTGATAAGTGTATTTAATGCATGATTAAGGAGTATTGTATGGTAAAAGTGAGAATTTATGTACCTTGTAGTAAGTAGTACGGGGAGTATTGTAAATTCTTGATTGTTCGTGAGTTCCTAGAAATTTGGGAAGCGTGTAGAGACCTACAGTTATATTAGTTTCTAACGTAAAATTTTGGGGAAGGGAAAAATGTCTGAATTAGCTTAATATAGAAAGGCCGATCTGATAACTTTGGCGGGAGAATTTGGAGTAGAGGTCGCTTCAAGTGACACGGTCATTAAAATCATTAAAAAAATTGAGGAAAGTGAGGATTTTAATAAAGAGATAGCTATAAGACAGATTAAAGTGATTCAGGAAGAACGTTTAGAAAAAATAGAGGAAGAAAAATTGGAAAAAGAAAGGCAACTGAAAGAGAGGCAAATGGAAAGAGATTTTGAAATTGAAAAACTGAAAATCGCGCAGACGAGCGAGACCCTCAGTTTAAATTCTACTACTGGAGAGAGAACTCCTAAAGTTTCCTTGAAAAATTTAATGCCCTGTTTTGACCCCTTAACTTCTGACAAGTCACTTTTTCTGACACTGTTTCAGAGACATGCTAAAAAAGCAAATATTGAGGAAAGTGAATGGGTTACGCAATTGTTATCCCTTCTACCTATGCAAATAGCAGAAATGATAATTTGGGAACCGGAATCTAAGTTAGAGGATTTCCAATATGTGAGAAACATGCTACTGAATAGGTTTAAATTAAGTCCCGAGGCTTTCTGAACTAAGTTTATTTCGCATGCGAAACAAAGAGAGGGATTGTGGAAAGATTTAGTATTCGAACTCAGAAATTATTTAGAGGGATGGCTTTCAGGTTTGGAGATTAAAACATTCGAAGCTCTTCAAAATTTAATGATCACTGATCAGATAAAAAGAAGCGCGACTCCAGAGATGAGAGAGCACATGTTGGACTCATGGAGCAAATTCACAGATCCGAATGAATTGGCTACTAAACTGGATGAATATGAAATGGCAAGGAGATCCAATAAAAAGCCATGGGTAAAAGGAAATGAGGAACACAAGGTGGAGAAATTTAGACAGCCAGAAAAATTTCGCCCCGATAAGAAACCGATAGTAATTAAAGTACCAAACGGGAGAGATAAAAATAGCGATGGGAAGCAAGGGGAGAGGG
Source organism: Cheiracanthium punctorium (assembly GCA_038373885.1). NCBI lineage: Eukaryota > Metazoa > Arthropoda > Arachnida > Araneae > Cheiracanthiidae > Cheiracanthium > Cheiracanthium punctorium. The sequence continues at coordinate 618,756 of JAWZYV010002198.1, forward strand.
AGAAAATCTTTGAAAAAAGAAAACCTCCCGCTTGTTTTTTCTGTGGGAGTTTAGAGCATTTGCACCCAAATTGTCCGAAATTCAAACAATATCAAGCGGAAAGAGTGAATAATCTGGGTAGTGCAGAAGGATTTAGCCCATCATTTTCTCCCTATCTTAGCACGGCTAGGATCAATGAAGTAGAACGGTTAGTTCTCAGAGACTCAGGGGTCCAGAGTAGACTTAGCCCCCAGGGAATTTGTACGTCCTGAACAGTTTACGGGAGAGGTTATTTGGCTCAAACAGCCCCTAGAAAATGAATTTAGATGTTTACCCATTGCGAAGGTAGAATTGGAAATTGAGGAGATCGGATTAGTGACGACCAAAGCAGCAGTCGTGGGCCCAGATATTGAAATGCAACATTATATCCTAGGAAATCAAACCCAGGAACTAATCGAGGCGAAACGGAACAAACCGTAATTAATTAACGCTGTAGTGACGCGCAGTCAGACGAAGCTAGTGGGTAAAGAAAATTCCCTTACGGAAGAAAGAAATGCAGAATTCGAAGAAACCCATAGCGCACAATCGGAAACGCAGGAAGAGAAAGGGGAGGAAGAACCAGACCTCGAATTACCACCAGTGGAACCCGACGGGGTGCTGGGATTAGCGAAAGTTAGCCCGGCGCAGCTCATAGAACATCAGAAATTAGATGACACTTTGAAAGGCATACGGGAGAAAGCGGGAAAGGAGAACTCAAGAGTTTTTCTTAGAGAATGAATGCTATTTTCGTAGGGTGACTGATCACCATGGGAATTCGAGAAAGCAGATTGTCATACCGAAACTGTATCGAGAGGAATTATTAAAGCTGTGTCATCACGGAGTAGGGGCGCATTTAGGCACTACTAAAACAAAAGGGAAATTGTTACTGTATTTCTTTTGGCCAAATATTATAAAGGACACAGAAGAATTTGTAAGGACGTGTGAGCCGTGCCAAATAGTTGGCAAGGCGGGTGATCAAAAGCACGCTCCTCTTCAACTAGTGCCCATAATTACAGAAGTTTTTTCCCGATTAAACATAGATTTAGTAGGACCACTACTTGCATCGGAGACGGGAAAAAAATATTTTTTATCAGTTTTATGTGTAGCAACAAAATTTCCAGATTGCGTTCCCCTTGAAAATATTAAATCAGAATCGGTCATCGATGCTCTGTTGGTTATTTTCAGTCGTACTGGTTTTCCGAAAGAAATACAGTGTGATTGGGGCACGAGTTTTGTTAGCGTACTCACCTCCACTTTCTTTGAGAGATTCGGAATTAAGGTGATTCATAGCTCTGTGCACCATCCACAGACGAACGCAATTGAACGCTGGCACAGATCGGTGAAGAGGTTATTAAGGGTTTTGTGCTTAGAAAGTGGAAAGGACTGGGAGAGGAATTTGTAGGGATTAATTATTATGAAACTGAAATTAATTTATTTTAACTTAAATTACTTAATTCTTATCTTCAATAGCATAAGTAAAACGTAACCAAAACTTAAATAAAAACCTTTCCCAGTTTCAAAACAACAATCCGTTTTCCCGTCGTCGCAAAAAGATTTAATAGCTGTTCGAATTGGAGCAGCAGCATCATTTGTAAACGGACACATGAGCTCCGGTTTAAAATCAAAACAAGTTTCATCGGCGAAGTTGAGCAGCGTTTGTGCTGCTGGCCGTAATCTCTTTTCTGCAATATTCTTTTCTGTGCTGATTTAGCTCGCGAGTCATTCTTTCGCCACGTGCGAATCATATGCAAATGTTTCAAGTTTTCGCCATATGCTAATATCCTCGCTCCCGTGTGCGGCGGTCTCTGATTGGACGCCACGTCAGCTAGCGGCATTCTAGTGTTGTATAAGAACTCTCAATCTTAGTTGGTTGCAGGGCAGCAGAGAGGGAGCCGGGTGCGTAGGACGCAGTTCAGCCAGCGGCTGTAAGCCGTGTTTAAAGTAACGTAACGTAACTTAATTTATACTGCGATTTGCAGATATCTTTAAATTAAATGGAACTTTAAGTTAAATCCTTTTTGCCGTAGTATCGGCCTGTTACGCTAGTTGCGTGAGCCTTGCAGAAATGTAAACGTTAGTTCTGAATTTAGCTAAATATCCTTTAAAATTCTTTGAAATTGTTTCTTGCTCATGTGACCGTAGAAATTTTTTGCATCCTGTGTCCCGTAAAATGTCATAATTGTTGTATGACTTGTAAATAGAACTTGTTACTTAATAAAAATATTTTAGCCTACTTATGGCTTTGTTTTTTTTATTTAACTTTGGTAAGCAGAAGTAGGACCTCACAATGTTTTGTTCCTTGGAACAACAGAATTTGCCTTTTGCGCTACTAGCATTGAGAACCGCACAGCACGACTCGACGGGTTTTTCTCCGAGCGAGCTAGTATTTGGTAAAAATCTGCGCACCCCTGAGACCTTATTGTATGAAAAGTGGAGCACGGAAGAAGAAGAACCGAGTTTAGTCACTGAATATGTGTTTGACTTAATATATCGGTTAAAAAGGTGCCAGGAGTTAGCCGCCGAGCGAATGGAAGAAACCAGAGAGAAACGTAAATATTGGCACGATAAGAGTAGTGTAAAAAGGGAATTTAAAATAGGAGAACAAGTCTTAGTTTTGGCTACTTCAAAACCAAACAAAATGACCGCTAATTGGGTAGGCCCAGGGACGATCGAAAGTAAAATTTCGGAGACGAATTACATTGTAAGATTACCCGGGAAGAAAGAAAGATCGCAAATATATCACGTTAATCTCTTAAAACCATACCACCAAAGGGTGGAGATGATCAATGTTTTGGTTGAAGATAAGGTAAATAGAACAATAGAGGAGACAGACTTAGAGATACCGTACCCGAACACGAACCCAGAAGTATACAATTTTGAGGAGATAGTGAGGGAAGATAACTTGGATAAGCAGTGTACTGAGGAGCAGATTTGTCAGTTAAAACAACTGTTAGACAAGCACCGGAAATTGTTCTCTAATGATCCGGGTAGAACAGATTTAATTGAGCACGATATCGAGTTGATTAGTGATCAGCCTGTCCGATCAAAACCGTATAGAACATCGCCGAGGCAAACAGAGATTCTGAAAAGAGAAATAAAGAGGATGCTAGAGCTAAACTATCGAAATTGGCGAGAGTGAATACACTTCGCCAATGTTGTTCATAGAGACACCGGGGCGTGACCCGCGGCCGTGTATAGATTACCGGAAATTAAACTCGATAACGAAGGCAGAGTACTTTCCCTTGCCAAATATAGAGGAGAGAGTGGAGTTAGTCGCCGCAGCTAAGTTCATTACCATTCTAGATCTGACTAAAGGATACTGGCAAATACCGCTAACCACCAGAGCTCAAAAATTAGCCGCGTTCGTAACAACCTTCGGGTCGTATTTACCGGTAACTATGCCCTTTGGGTTAGTCTCTGCACCTTACCGTTTCTCTAAATTTATGGATATGTTATTACGAGGAATGGAGGAGTTTTGTGTCCCATATCTAGACGATATCGCCATCTTTTCGGCACATTGGGAGGATCACCTCAAACACGTAGACTGCGTTTTAAAGAAATTGAAGGAATCGAAATTAACGATAAAACCTTCGAAATGCAAATTCGCTCAAGACGAAGTAAAGTACTTAGGGCACGTAGTAGGAAACGGTCGTCGAACACCTTCACAAGCGAAAATTCAAGCGGTGCTAGATTTCCCATCTCCCACTAATAAAACTCAAATTAGGAAAATTTTAGGTATGGCTCAGTTTTATCAAAAATATATAGAGCATTATGCCACGTTAGTGGAGCCTTTAACGAGGGCACTAAAGGGAAAAAATAAAAAAGAAAGCATAGAATGGACTCCCGAAATGGAAAAGTCCCTTTCCGAGTTAAAACAGAGGCTGACGGAAAATCCGGTGTTGTACGCTCCAGATTTTAAAAAAGAGTTTATCATTCAGACAGATGCTTCTAATGTAGGGATTGGGATAGTCATGGCCCAGAGAACCGGGAAAGACGAGCATCCTGTTCTCTATCTAAGTAGGAAATTTAGTGAGGCTGAGAAGAAATTTTGCACGACCGAGAAAGAATGCGCGGCGATAATATTCGCCATAAAAAAGTTAAGACATTACTTAGACGGTCAGAAATTTACTATAGAAACTGACCATAACCCTTTAGTATGGCTCAAAAGCAACGCGGGGACTATTGATGTGGTCACTGATCACTGAGGTGGTCAATCCGAGACTATTGAGGTGGTCACTGGCATTGCAGCCTTTCGATTTCACAGTAGTTCACTGCGCTGGAAAAAATAACTGCCATGCAGACTGTCTAAGTCGTATCTAAAGATGAAAGCATAAAATGTAAATATTTTCATTGTGTAAAAATTTAAAGTTGAGATTATATGTGTTTTGTATTAGGAAAATATAATCAGGTAATATGTATGTATTTTCTAACTTAATATTCTAAGTATATTCTAAAATTTAATTTTGAAAAGGAAAGAAACCGTTAGATATATTCTGGATATATTTTTTTTCCTTTTTTTTTTTTTTTGGTTCCTTGCCTATTGTATAGTAGAGTGTAATTGATCAACTGCCTGAACCAAAGGATTAACTTTTCCTTCGAAAAGTTCACCGGAGAAGGGGGAGAGTTGTAAGATTCCCAGATCCTCACAAAAGGACAGACTTGGTGTCGCCTTTCCAGACAGTTTGTTTCAAAGCAACCGCACCTTCAAAGAGCGCCGAAATTGATCGCGTCTACGTGAGCTGGACCTGAAGGTGCCTTCTAGAGGAGATGGACAGGCACCATGTACGGACCAATTGGGAATCCTTGAATCCACCCCCGTCTGTAGAGATATCCAATAAGGAATCGATGAAAAGATGAGGGTGAGAAGAAAACCGAGATAGTTGGGTCGGAGCGAGAGAGCTGGAGAGGAGGTCAAGAGAAGGCCTCTGGGGACATTTTTTGAAGTCCGATCGAAGGACTGTAGGGCGCTGCCCTGTGAACTGTTTTTTGTAAGTCCGGTTGTGGACAGAAGGGCTCTGCCCGTGTGAAAGGACTGGTCTTCTATTGAAAGCCCTTTTGGGACTCTGATTTACTTGTATATAACATCCTATTTAATCAAGATTCATTTAAAATTGTAAATAAATAAATTAATTTCCTGTAAACGGAACTTAGCTGTAATTCTCAATGCTACCATTCCACACCCAAGACGTTACACAGGACAGTCGATCACAGATGTTGCTCTTTTTTTCGGCATTCATCATTCTGTAATTTCACATTTATGGAAACAATTCCAAACCACACAGACAGTTGTCCGAAGGCCTGTATCCGGTCGTCCAAGGGTTACAACCCCCGCGGAAGATCGATATATTCCTATTTTAGCCAGACGGAATAGTAGAGCGACCTCCACACGTGTGACATCTATGGTTACAGCGTCCATTGGTAAGGCAATATCTGCAGCTACTGTACGCCGAAGATTACATATGACTAGACTGTATGCCCGGGTACCTCGAGATTGTGTTTTTCTATCTGTCCAATCAAGAGGGGCATTATTAAAGTGGTGCCGGGAACATGTCAATTGGACTGTGTCTGACTGGCACAATGTCATGTTTACTGATGAGTCAAGATTTGCTCTGGAGCCAGATGACAAGCGTATAACGATATGGCATAACAAGGAGCATGCAATCAGCCCCAAAACATCACCGAACATCACACATTCCGAGGCGGAAGCATTATGGTGTGGGTTGGGATTTCATTAGGATACCGCACCGACCTACACATCTTTAAACGGGGTTCTGTGATGGCTGTCCGGTATCGAGATGAAGTCCTAGAACCCATTGTGAGATTGTACGCTGCAGCAGTTGGCCCTATTTTTTTTTTAATGGATGATAACGCACGTCCCCATAAAGCTGACATCGTCGATGACTACTTGGTGAAGGGATTACACGTATGGCCTGGCCAGCATATTCACCAGACCTTAATCCCATTGAAAATCTTTGGGATGCTGTGGACCGTGCTGTATCTTCACGTTTCCCACCTCCAGCCACCCACTTGAGCTGGAAACTGCTCTACAAGAAGAATGGCAATTGCTTAATTCTGCAGTGGTTGACCACTGAATTGAGAGAATGGTCACAAGGTGTAAGCTTTGTATACAGATGAGGGGGGGGGGGTCACATACCCTATTAATGTCCTTTTTTTTTTTTTTTTTTTTTTTTTTTTTTTTTTCCCTTCATTTTATGCTGTTTATTTTCACTTTATACATAATTCTATCTAAGTCGCCAGTATGTCATTATCTGATAACTTACAAAATTTTAATACTGTTTTCATTTCTGTATATAATTATTCATTTTGTTTTATGCATAAATATATATGCTACTTTCCTGCTGAATTTTGTGTCAACCAAAGCAGTATTTGTTGATTTTTTTTGCATTTTACATCTTCATGCTTAACTTTTGGAAGTGAGTGTATATATACACAAAACCTCTAGAATTTTTGGATACTGGATAGTTTTAAATTTCAGATATTTGGATTTGAGACTACTACAACAGAGAGCAAATAGTAACTTTGTTAATATTTTTAATATAATGGCATCAGAGCAATAAATTACAAAAATGTTTCACACATCATTAAAGTATTTTTTAATAATTGACTTATAATTTATAAAAACTAAATATGTTTACACATATGTGCATAAAAAATGTAAAAAGTTAAAATATTCTTTTTATGTGTGCCCTATTGGCAGAAGTGAATAAATTTTAACCATGGCACATCTATTATTGTATCTATAATTGCAGGTTATTTTCACAAAGAAATTAATACCTTTTTTTATTTATTTAAGAATAAGATATCTATTTTTTTAAGATACCTATGAACATGAGTTAATTTTTCCAAATATAGGTTTAATGCCTTTTTCTGTTTTAATAATTTAATATTACTTCACATTAAGTCATTTTTAGTTTTATTTAAGTTAAATTACTTTTAGAGTTTGATAAATAAAAAGTGAATCTCTTTTAAATATTTATAATGAAATTATGCTTTCTTTTGTAGTTTTATATAGGTATGAAACAGAATTTTTCAGGTTATGCATTAAATGTTTTTAATCAAAAATAATATTTTTTTTTAACCAGCAAGTTAAAAAATAAAAATAGATCTGCTTAATTGTTTATCTTCTAAAATATACGAGCATTCTTTCACAGTACAAAAATTTATATGGCACCATAAGGGGAAAAAATGGGGGTGGGTGCGTGGCAAATTCATAAAAAAATCATTTCAAACATTAGTTTCTAAATTTAGGAAAATTTCACTTATTTACTCTTAATTTTGGCATTCCGACACACACACACACAAAAAAAAAAAAAAAAAGGATTAAAAAAAAAGATTAGTCAAAGTACTTTAAGTATGGAGTGATAATCATACTACTGTGTGTTTTAGTTACTACTGTAGTAGTAACTAAAACAACTATTTTAAACCAGTAAAATATCATGTTACAACATGGCTGTCTGCACAAGTAGCCATGCTATGATTTTCATTAATAAATATTTCACAAACACATTTTAAATGTACATATTTTAAGTAGACTTAACTTTAAAAATCAGCTGAAACTTGCAGAAAATCATAAATGAATTTAAATAACTAAATTCAATTAAAAAATAATGTGTAAAATAAAGGTTAATTTTTAATCATTGGGTATTGGAGACTTCAGTAAAGGAATGCTCAGTAAAATATTGTCATTTAGAAAAAGGATGAAGATTGAAATTTTCTACCTGGCTCTGTAAATAAAAGACAGAAAAATCAGAGTTTTTTGTTAGTTATCGGATCTCTGGAGCAAATTAAAAATGTGAGAAACTCCGTCATGAGAGAGTGCAAAATTGCATTATTTCGGGGATTACCATGAGAGAAATTGAATATACTGAATGCACATATTTTTTAAATGATAATCTGTCTGCACAGTGCTAATAATTAAACTTCCCCTATACACAACAGCCTACAGCTGAAAAGAATGAGAAGATCGCCTTCAAATTTGCACATGGACACTACATGAGTTATGCTTAAGTTGTTGTTTTTTGTTGTGCTGTTGTTTTTGTTAAGTTCAGAAAATGTCTGCTAAGCGGCACTTTGCAGCATGAAATCAACTCTAAATATTAGCCTAACCAGCTATAAGCGTGCTCAAAAACTACTGAACAAATGTTGAAATTGTGTTTATTTTGAATGATCTATTTCCAGTGTTAAATTTGCTGTTTTTTCAGTTAAAAAATACATCCCCCTGTTTTATGTATCATTTTATCACAAACACAAGAATGTTCAAATATAATTTTATATCCTGTCTCATGTATATTGCAGATAGAACTTTAGTAGTATATAGGCGGATATCCAGTAGTTATGATTCGGATATCCGACAGTATTTCGGATACTGAAAAATCAGCCGGATACCCATTACATCCCTAATTGTAACAGTCTAAGAATAAACTAAATATAAAAATAAAAATGTGCAGCAAAAAGCACAGGTGTAGTAGCATTTATCAAATCAAATTGTTATTTAAATAAAATATAATGAAAGTTTATATTATGCACATTATTTAAAATCTTACACGGATTTTTATATTAAACTAGCTCTCTGTTCTCCGCATGGTGGGAAACGAATATTTTCCTTACACATATAATTTGAATTAAACCCAGTAATGCGAAATCTCAAAACGTTAACAAATATTTGAATCGTGACTAAAAGTTGATGTCATGAGTGCAAATTTTAGATGATTGCAACATGACACAAAAACAACGTCAATATGACTGCCGATCAAAAAAGAAAGAACTTTACGGTATGCAGACAAAACTTTTCTCTTTTGAAAAATGCCTGATTTCTGCATCATATAATTCTCTTTGTGAGGTTTAATTTATAGCATTAATATATAGTATATACCACATAAATAACATTACATGATGTTGACAACAATTTTATCTTGCATTTTTCAAAGCGTGGACAATGCATTAGCGCAGTTATGTTACACACGACTTTATTAAATTTTACCTAAATAAAAAAACCTACATGAAACAATGGATGCATCACTTACTTTAAAAGCCAAAATTGTACCCTGCTCCGATGAAAATCATGTCGCTTTTGTAAATGAAAACGTTCGTGATGTAACTTCTGAGAAAAAGCTTATTGCCCTTATTGAACTCTTAATGCAGTATCACACTTGTTACATAAAACTGACGTTTATCTCACAGTCAATTCGCACTAAATAAATAACTAATTTCATTTTTCATTTTTTACAGATTACAGTTGACCCCTTTATAACATCGGTCTATAACACGAATTCTTAGAACACGATGAAACCCTTACGATCGTTTTTACGATCGATACCGCATAGTCCGCACTCCAGGTGAAGTATAGCGCAGGAGTCGTACAACACCGTTTCCTATAACACGGAACGTATCTACCGTGTTATAGGGAATCTACTGTAGTTGCATAGTGTCAAATTCAATAATTAAGAAAATTCTGGGTTGCCGTATTTAGTAATATTTCATCTCACCTTGGTGGCCGAAATGTATATAAAACCAAATATCCAGGCATGAAAGTGCAAGCTGATCAAAAAAGCTGAACTCTACCCGAATACAAAATTTAATGTGAAAAAAAAAATTATATATATATATATATATATATATATATATATATATATATATACGTATGTGTATATATAATACATATGTATGTATATATTTAAGCACATGTGATTGCTTATGGCATGTTTTTCCCAATTTTTGGCTTTGATGGCCCTGTTTCAAATTTATTTATAGCCTCTGGATTTCATTTTTATTTTCATGATTATGTATTATATCTGTTATAATGTGCTTTCAATTAATATTTCACTTGGGAATCCATTTTACGTAAGTTAAGCTATTTTATATTATATATATATATATATATATGCATGTATACATTTTCTCAGCAGCCAGTACACTATATTCTTATAAGAAGGGTCAATTTATGGTGGAAAAAAAGGTAAGCAAATTTTTACAGATTGAAAAACAACTGTTTTTGTACAGTAATTTCTTCCAGTAATATATCACTCCATTCTTAAAAAACGATAGTACAAAATTTTCCCCCCATTTTCTATACATGATAAAAATACATTAAAAAGTGTTGAAATCAAAATGTTTTCAAAAACTTTCTTTTTTTTTTTTTCACTATTGCAGTTTTGATTTTCTTCATTTATTTATTATTATTAAAGTGACCATTTTTTCTGAACCTAAAATCAGGACATTCCTAAACCAGTGTCGAGAGGGATAAAAATCAATCCCGACCACCCCCCCCCAATAATAATTATGTAATCAAAGATTATATTCTTGCTAAACTCCAAGCACACTTTAATTACCTAATACAGTAGGGGACCCGAAATCCGGAACTTTTTTTTTCTGCATTTTTCCCCCCCTTCGCGTTTTTTTTTCCCCCTCCCTATAAGCATATAAAAACGGATATTATTTTCCTTTTTATTCCTCATTTTCTTCTTTGAAAGACCGTTTTCAATTGAATATACGTAAAAATAAGGAAACCTGTTAAATTGGAAAGAATTTCGTTGATCGCGGCAAAGCGCAGGGAAAGGAGGGCGCGGGCGTGTACCAGGAGAATGATCGATCCTGTCTACTCGCGCCTTTCTTCGCTTTGCAATCGGCGAGTTGCTGTTAGATCTTGTGCGGTAATTTTCGATTTCTCGTAATGTAAATAGATTCTATGCTATTATAGAATGACTTTCTTTAATGGGGAGAAAAATATGTGTCCTTTACGCACGCACACACACACACAGGTGCGCAGCTGCAAGTGTTGATGATTCATCTAGTCTGTTAAATGTAAACAAAGATGAACGGGATTTGGTCTGCTTAATGACTGTTTCCCTCCCCCCCTTCTCAAAGAACTGCAGATGTGTGAAGAAATGTTGGGTTGCGGGTTGCGTAATAAATTGCTAGGCAAATCAACGGGCCGAGGAAAGGCGGCAGTTGATCCGAAAATTGCGCAACTGCTCTATCCGTCCTTCCGTAGCCCGCTGAATTGCGGTGTAGGATGAGTTATTTCAATCGGAAACTATGTATGAAAAAACGTTAAGTAAAATTTTAAGATTATATAAGTTGCATATTTTCAGCCAATTTAGTTGCAGCAATCGTCATCCGTCTGAAATAATCGTTGCTCGGCTCGATAACATAGCTTTCGAATTTTTTAATGGATTACTTCATCTTTAACATACTGTATTACTCATTCATTCTTTTTTTTTTAATCAGAGATATATAATTGTGTGCATATTTTTAAAGTTTTTATTTAATAGAGTTTCAGTTAATATTAATTAACGTCATAATAGACGCTAAAACGCAGAAGGGCCTATGCTACAGCTTACCTCGGAAGACTTCCGGAAATCTGTAAAGTTCGCAGCCGGTATCCCAAAATCCGGAATGGGTCCGGTCCCGAGCATTCCGGATTTCGGGTTCCCTACTGTACTAATTATACTTAAATTTTGATGCAAAATAATAAACTAAACGCAGCTTGCTCTTGGCTTGTAATTTAAGGTCAGAACACACGTTACTAATTTAATACATCTACGAAGCATTAACTGCTACACTTTTACGTTGAGTCGTAAAACGTAATGTCATTAAATTCTCATAAAATAACCTCTAATTATTACTAAATCTATCTCGCATATATATATATATCCCCTACTTTTATTTCTATTTCTTCTTCATGATCCATAACTTTTGCCGGTAGTTTGACTTTAATAGATTTATTCAACCACTCGAATTTAAATTTATTTTTTTTCGCTCGCATCTACTGAGCAAGCTTTATGCTCATTGTTTAAATTAATATCCATATTTATAATGTTATCTTGGTTAACTAACAAAAGATCATCTTCACAAACTGATGACGCAATTTCCCACATGCGTTTCAGAGCGTATGCGGTACAATTCCAAACACACGACAAATAAAAGTAGCAGGAGAAGTTGATCACATCAGGGACGTAGCCAGGGGGGGGATATCGGGATATATTCCCCCCCCCCCCGAAATGTTTGGATTAGTGATGAAATTCCATCTATTTATACACATATAAGTTCATATCCCCCCCCCCCCGAAAAATTTTCCTGGCTACGCGCCTGGTTCACATAACAGCCATTATCAGTCATCCCGTAATTCAACTTCGGCAATTTCCCCGGTGCGATTTCAACAGTAAGGCATGACCTACAGGGTGGCTACAGAAATTGAGAAAAAAAGTTCCCTGATTTTTCCCTGATTTCCCTGACTATCTTTATCAAATTTCCAGAACTAATTATATACATAACATACCTTAATCTTTCATGTAAATCATCATTGTGTATCATGCACGAACAGGTGAATGCTTCATATACGGAAATAAATAATAGAAAACCACTAAAAAGCTTAATATTAATAAAATTGTAGCTCAGTTTCATAAATCCAAACATAAAATTTAGTTGAACACTAAAAGACAATATGTAGCAGAAATTTTCCTCGTTTTATAAAGATAGTGTTCAATTTTAAGCGTAAGGATGACTGATCAAAATAAACTGGCCACCTAGTCAACTTATTTTATTTCAATCAATGTATCGTTTGAAATTTTAAAAAAATATGTAAAAAGTCTTAAAAATGAGCACTATCTATAAAAAAAAAATCGTCTTGCGGGGGAGCTTAGCAGGCATCACTCAAATGTCCCATCACTAAAAAACACAACGGTGCAGTAGAAGACTAAATCATCTTTAACCATTCATTTTACCCATGACTTTATTCAGGAAGCAATTCACATGCGAAATTGATTCACATGCCGATATGATTCGCATATCCGGTTTCTTGTATGATCCGCATCTTAGAACGAGTCCAAATACATGCGCTTTTTCGGATTCGTATAGTGATAGTGCCTACATCACTTGAGTCTCGGATTCCTATTTCTATGTTCTCGTATGATCTGTATTCTGGTTTCGAATTCGTAAAATATCTGTATCTGTGCATCAGTTGAGTATCTTGTGATCCAGAATGGAGCCGCGCATCAGATTGACAATTAAAAATGATCTAGTACACGAGGCAAAAACTTAAGTTCCCTGATTTTTAAATATTCTTGCAAAATTCCCTGATATTTCCATGATTTTTTCAGATCAATAAAGTACCCTGATTTTTCCATGATTTCCCTGATCTGTCGACACCCTGACCTACTTTCAACCTGCACGATCGTCATTCGGCCGATTGGCACAAGTTATGCCTTTCTCCATTCCGCTGCACCAATAATTTAGGGTGATAGATACGATGTGTAGGCTTAGGAACGCATCTCTGTTTACAGCATGGTTTACTGTGAAGGAGAAAAAATGGCGTTCGTTCGCTCCGCCCCCCCCCCCCCCCAGACACACACACACATTTTTCGGTCGCGATTTCTCGACGGTTTTGCATCGATCTCAGAAACAGCCTCAAAGACATTGAAAAAAGCGGATTTCCGCTTAAAAGCGGAACTCTTTCATGCCTGAAATATCCGAACTGTATCAAAAGTAAAATTTACTAAAAGTAAAATTTTTAATTTTGTATAACCCTCAGGACAACTTCGGATTTTGCCATCTACAGCAGTTTTTCATGACGTGACAACTGATGCTTGCATATAGTGGCGTAGCCAAGAAGGGGATAGGGGGTCACAGCCCCCCATGCTGAGTTTTTTACCATACAAAATGTATATTCTTCACTCCCGTAACATTCCCATGAAAAATTTTTGCCTACAAATGCTTGCATATAATTGATCTTTTTTTTTTTTTTTTTTTTTTTTTTCATGTATCAGTGATCAATATACTTCAGGATCGGAATCCCCGCAGTAAAAAAATGGTCTAAAAAATCTGACACCAGAAAATTCTGATTAACACAGTGGGGTTACACAAATACGCGCCGTTCTTACGCTCTTGCTTATGTCCGGAGGAGCAAATACATTAGAGGTTATGTGCTGCTCCGGCTAATCTGCCAGCAAAACAGCAAAAATGACGTAAAAAATGACATCCACACGCGAAGGAAATAAAATTAAAGATATGTAGAATTGCATGAAAACTTCGATTATTTTTAAAGTGCAAGTCTGTTACAGTTAGTTCTATTTGTTTCACGTTTGATGCGTTTTCACTTTTTCGAGTCTTAAAAGCTGTAGAAATGAGTGGTTTCACTTAATTGTTAAATTTAACTGCTTAAGTGGCAACAATGGATTCCTTTGCTATGGAAATTATAGCAATGTTAAAAATAGAACATGAAATGAGTTATTCATGTTAACTTTGCTAGAACTGCCATACTGGCGAAATTAACGCCGCCAGTCGATGGCAAATAGCTCAAACCACAAATTAAACTTGACACTAAAGGCAATACGCAATATTCTGTTTGGCGGAATTAAAAAAAAAATATCTATGCATACGCTAGTGACATCGGCTCATCTCAATTGTGGAATGGAATTAATAATATGTACAGAGTTGCACTACATTTGAATTTTTTTCGCCAACTTTGCTAAGAAATGTACTCAAGTAGGAATCAACATACATTTCAATTCGTAAAACAGAAAATATATTAGACAGTATTAATTACGCCTTTCTAACAGCTTCTAATAAAAGAAACTTCCGTAGCGCTGCTTTAACAAATAAGAATCAATTATTTAATGCACAGTACTTCGATCGCCAAAATGCCAACATACACCATTTTGCGAGACTTTTTTGTTTTCAGGGAATCATTCGAAGCATTGATTTAACAGCAATCAAAATGGGAAATAGTTATGTATCATTTATATGGTTCGATCGGCAAAATTTAATGCAGGCATATTATTGATAAGTAGCAGCTATTTAAATTATTAACTATAACAGGTTTTAATCACCGTTAACTACCATGTACAAAATGTGAGAATTTCAATTTTCTAAAATTTGGCAGAATTCCTCTAACTTAAATCAGTTTACTTAATTTGGTGAAAATTCTATAGATCGTTTAAAATCGCCTTAATAACTGCATTATTTCTGTATGAAAAATCGAAGTATATCGCCGTAAATCTTGTACTTATTATTAAAAATACTATTTCGTTACGCTCTTAGTAATTTGCACCAAGCCCAAAACTGTGCAAATCGGTAGAACCTACTACTTTCTCAAAATCGCCAACTGAGCCATTTTTTTTGCCAAACTAAAAAATATACATATTAGTCTCGGAAATCTCTCTATCCCTTATTCTTTTACACATAAAAAACATTGAATTCCTGCTCTGATTTCACATGAACGCAATATTTTAATTAAAAAATAACTTTGTAAATAATCTAAACAGAAAAAAATCATTATTCTTTTATTTTTACTGCAGGAGTCTTAAATAATTTAATAAAATAGCCAAACATGGCAACCTCGATGCCTATTTCTCACTTTTTTGACTACAGGGGTTACAATTGCGGAATTGCGAAGAGCAAAAATTAGCAATTTTGACGGGTTTTTTATCAATATCTTCTAAAATAATTCGAATTTCGAAATTTAAATTAGCGGAGGTTCTTTCTCGAAATTTTCCGAATTCGTGGATACCTCGTTCGAAACTCAACTCCCAGCCATTTAGGAGGAGATGAAGTTACACACAGACAGACACGCACAGATTTTAATAGTATAGATAATTTTTAAAAAATACAGATGATTTATCCATAGTTAAAGAAATTAGGAATACCTATTATATAAACTGGCATAACATTTGAATAAGCTAAAATTAAAGTTTGCTACATCGAAGTAACCAAGTGAAAAATAAACTAATGTAAAAAAAAAAAAAAAAAAAAAAAAAAAACATATTAATGATATTACATTTAATAAACAGAGCACAGCTTTATCCCGTTTAGCATTAAATAACCCCATTACAATAGACTTTGAAGGAATAACTAAAATTGCCAATTTCAATAATTAATTCTATGCATAGCTTCGAGAATAATTAGAAATTTCTTCAGCAGAGGGCAGCATCAATGATATGATGCAAGCAGGAATAAGCGAAATTTGGGA
The DNA here is from genome assembly GCA_038373885.1 of Cheiracanthium punctorium. Classification (NCBI taxonomy): domain Eukaryota; kingdom Metazoa; phylum Arthropoda; class Arachnida; order Araneae; family Cheiracanthiidae; genus Cheiracanthium; species Cheiracanthium punctorium. The sequence goes on from JAWZYV010002198.1 coordinate 634,759, forward strand.
TGATGCAACCATTTGGCAGATTCAATGTAGAAGAGGAGAGATCCAGATCAACGCCATTCAAGAGCAACTGATGATGGCCGCAGAATGCGACTGAAACATATTTCATCAGAGGAAATAGGTATTACTCATTTCATTTACTAAGAATTTTCATAGTTTCAAGCCAATTACAATGGTTTCTAAAAACTAAGTGAAAATCATAAAAGCAGCAATAACTCACTCAAAAATAAGCCAATCAATATAAAAATTTGTGTTTTAACAGAATGGAAAAAACTTCAAAAACACAAATTAGTGGCACTGCAATATGATTCTATCATATGTGAGGATCACAAAAATGCATGCCAAAGAGTGCAAGACTGCAGCTAGCACTGGTAGTGATCTGAGGCAGCCAATTCAGTGGATTAAGGAACATATTATCAAATATTAAATATCTGTGAAAGATTCATTTGAAGACAGCAGTCCCTGTGCTAAGAGTAGTAGTACATCTGATTGGATGAACAGAATCATGTGCAGTTATGAATGATTACACCTGCGGAGATGAAATTGTTGATGCTTGAGTCATGCAATAAGTAATAATTTCCTGTCACAGGTTGACAACACTATATTGAGTGGAGTTTGCATTGTGCAAGATTATTTCCAGCATCAAACAATTCAGCACATAGAAAGACCAGCTTGTTCACTAGACTTGAATCCCATATGCAAAAGCATGTTTCATATGATTTAGGAAGGCATGCTGCTGTTCTCATAGCCCTCAAATTCATCCCTTGTCTTCAGAACCTGACACACTGTTACTTCTGCGAAATATATATATAGCATTGACTTGCACTTACTACAAAACTCATTTAATTAACAGAATTGTACACTGCTGCATATACTGTGTTGCTTATAGAAGTGATTGTATTGATTATTAAAAAGGTACTTCTACTAAACTAAATTTTTTTAATTTCTACAGAGATCATACTGGCTTCTTAAATTTGTGGGTCCCAAAGTCCCATTCCGAATTTTCTGGGTCCTTTTTATTAATAACATTGCGAAAACATTTATAAATTTAACATGGTGTCATAAGGTAAGTTCTCAAGGAGAAGACTAAGGTCTGATTGGTACCTTAGTGTTCACAGAGTAAAATATGTACTGCAGTATGATTTTGGTTCCTAATAAAATCAAGAGTGAGCCTTTCCATTAAACATGCATATAAAACACTGTAAATTACCTTTTCTGAAATTCTTTTATGTATTTCTTGGCTTTACTGTATTTTTTCTCCAAAATTGTATGATTTGTTCTCAAAGTCTCAAGCTCATTTTTATTTTGAAGCAATTCCTGTTCAGTTGTTTGCAAGCTCAAAGTAAGCTCCTCAAGTTGACAATTGGCAACATCAAGCCATTTTATATAGTCACATTCCATATTTTCCATAGCTCGTAACTGAAAAAAAACACAAATTATCTTATAAAACAAACAATACTAAAAATGCAATTGTTTAAAAACAAAGCTTATGACATGTTTATTTTTTTTTACACTAATCATTAGCAAATGAATACATTAAAAATTTAAACTTCAATTGCTTTATTATTATCAACAGCAAGTGTGTTAATTAATGGTCTAACGTAGATTATTACTCATAGTATAATTCATTCGATCCCTCGTTTCATACTTGATCAATTTAAATTTAACCTACTGTAATCAACAGCAACAGCTGGCATGCTAGAAAAAATCGAGGAACATCAGTATGCTGGGAAAAAACATATTTACCAGCATGCCGGAATATACGAGGAGTTGTTATTGCAAACATGACAGCAAGTATTTTTTCCCCTCCACATTTTCGATAATACTTCCAGTCGGGACATTCTAAAGAAACTGGTATGGGTACCAAAACCTGTTAAAATGGATTTGTGCAAAGAATAACAGTCTTTCAAAATTTATCCCCTCACCCAGATAACTTCTTTTTGTACATACTAGGGAAAGGATTGCAGCTGTAAGAGGAAAACTTTTCGATTTCCACCTGGCACAGAATCACATTCTGATTGGACAGTTAGTTCAAAGGTCAACATTATCTTTTCACTTACTCAGAGGGAGGAAAGCAGATCACTCTTCCCTCACTGCATTTACAAAAAAAATGTCACACTAGTAGTTTCATGTAGTTCTTAATAATGCTTCTAATTTTGGAAATGGAGGGAAATAAACATGTGTGCTCACAAAGCTATACAATCATTTTTAAATTAGAAGCTTTAGCAAAGCTAGATGAGCTAAATGAAAATATCTCTGCAACTGCTAAATATTTCAGCACTAGCTGAAGTAAAGAAAGCGAAGTTATAATTTTTATGTATTGTTAAAATATTACAGGTTAGAGAGTAACTAAGTAATATCATTTCATTCGCTTTAGTCGTAATTATGTGATGGGCGAACAAATATTTACGCATATTGAAATAATTTTCACAAAATCTCAAAATCTAATCAATATTTTTGAAAAATTGGAAGCCTAGAATTTGAGTTGAGTGACGACCTATCATGTCACCCAAATTCGTTTCATTCCCTGCAGTCTTTATTTCGTGATGCTGGAACAAATTTTCAGCATTTTAAAACGATTTTCGAAAAATCTCAAAATGTAAGCAAAATATTTTTAAAATTCAATGCGTATAAATTAAGATTAGCAACTACCTAGCATATCACTAAATTTCATATCATTTGTATTAGTGGTTATTACGTGATGTTGGAAGAAATATAAACGTATTTTGAGAGAATTTTCGCAAAATCTCAAAATCTAATAAAAATGTTTAAAAAATTGGACACCTATAGTTTATGTTGAGCAACCATCTATCATGTGACCAAGTTTCATATCATTCGCATTAATTGTTATTACGTAATGCGTGAACAAAGATTCACTCAGTTTTAAACGATTTTTGCAAAATCTCAAAATCTGATTGATTTCTTTTTTAATTAGATGCTTATAGTTTAAGGTGAGAGGCCACCTATCATTTCACTAAATATCATTTTTTCATCTTTGCAGTTATTACGTGATGTGCGAACACAAATTTATGCAGTTTGAAAAGATTTTCGCAAAGAATTTCGCAAGATTTTTTAGAAATTTGACACCTATGTTTTAAGTTGAGTGACGACCTATCATGAAACCCAATTTCATATCATTTGCTTCAGTCGTTTTTACGTGATGCTTGAACACAAATTTATGCAGTTTGAAAGGATTTTCTCAAAATCTAATCAAGATTTTTTTTAATTCAACGTCTATCAGGGATGTGATTGGCCAAGAAAAAAATTAGCTGAAATTTTTTTGGTCTCGGGGGGGGGGGGGGGGGGACACACAAAAACTTTGAAAATTTTAAAAGGTATAATGTACAGGGATGTGCCAGCTGAAATTAAATTCTGGAGCAATTTGTGGAGCAAGAAAAAAGACATTTTTGGAGCAATTTGGAACAAGAAAAACAGATTAGTGGAGCAATTTGAAGTAAGAAAAAGTCACTTTTGGAGCATAATTTTATTTTTGGAGGGAAAGAGAAAAGTCATAAAAGAATGCCAATCAAAAAAATGAAAATTAAAGAGGTTCTTAAAAACTCATAACTTATAACAGAAACCATTTTTTTTTTTTTTTTTTTGGGGGGGGGGGTGTCCCGAAGCTTATGAAATAAATAAAAAATTCAGTTATTTTATACATTGCTACACAAAATATCTATTTTAAATCAAAAATACAATATTTACTAAACTATATTAACTACCATCAGCAGCTAATAAAAAATTTGGTAACAAAAAATTACAAATTTATATAAAATTAAATTTAAAACAGAGGTCAATTTTTACTCTTAAGGCATTGGAGGTTTTAAACAAACGGATGCCAAAGAAAAAATATTCACTTTTAAGATTAATAGAGAAAGGTTGAAATTAGAATGCTTAGAACGTGTGATGACTTTTGTAAAAATTTGGGAGATTTACAAACGTTTAAACATACATGGAAAAATTAAAAGTGTTGCAGTTTTGCTGAATTTGAAGCAAAAATGTCCAAAAGCAATCTTTTTTGTAGCAGATTGGCACATCAGGATTGATTTGGCACAATTTGGAGCAATTGGAGCAGCTGGCACATCCCTGAATGTATGTTAGCACAGTGATATCAAATAATCATGTTTTCATATTAATGAAGTCAGGGGTCTCCCAATATGGAATTAATGATAAAAATTACATATTAGGTACGTAAGTACAGCATAGGCCCGATTATCCGGAATTCCGAAATCCGGAACTACCCAAAAGCCGAAATGGCCGCCAGTCTCTTTTTTTTTTCCCCCGATCATCATAATGAAATAGGACAAAAAAAAAAGGTCTTAAAAATTTAAAGAAATCCGAGGTTGACCGGCAAAACGGAGGGGGGGGTACGCACGTACATACAGATCTCTTTTTATTTAGGTATTTTTTAAACAAAGTTTTTAATTTATGTGTTTGAATCTGTTGGAAGAATAATAAAAATAAAAAATAATACAAGAGAATGATTAAAAAAAAATCTGATGTGTCCAACACATGACTTCCTTGCACGTCCATTAGATGAAAAATATTTTCGATGCACTTCCTCTAAATTTATTTTTTTGAAAGAGATAAAATATCAATAATAGTAAGGTTTAGCGATTTCCAGCCAAATAGTTCGATATCGCCAAGATGAGTTCAATTTGAAAGATTTCCTTCTGACACTTTATTTGGCGATATTTCACCAAAAGCCGACAAACTTGAGATAGTCTGCGAGATTTTGGGGATAGCCAAAGTAGTCATTGACCACAGACTTTCAATGAATTGAATGCATCCATACACCTCAATGTATTCAAAGTCATTTGGCTCACCCTGTAAATAAATTCTCAGTCGATTGCTGTCAAAAAAGATATTGAAAACAGTTAGATATTACAATAGTTCTAAATACAAAAGTTAAAAAATCTACGGGTTAGTTTTAGAGTTATACAAAAATACGAAAGAATTTTTAGCGCCAAATTTGGCGATATTTCAGCAAAACTCGTCACTATCGACGACATTTGGCGAGATTTTAAGCATGAACTAAACAATGACAGATTATCGCCAAATTTGGCGATATTTCGCCAAAACTCGCCAAGAACGATGACAAATGGCGATACTTTGGGCATGGACCAAATGACAATCGCCAAATTTGGCGATATTTTGCCAAAACTCGCCAAGGTCAGGGACAGACGGCGAGATTTTCGGCATGTACCAAACAATGACTATCTACAGTAGTATTATATTGAAGATGCCCATAGACATTAAAGTACTGAAATTCTTTCCGGCGGTCCTGTAAATTGAGTAGATTGGAACCAAAAATCGAGATGCACAACTAGATGTTACAACATTCTTATATATGAAATTTCATAATAGTTTTTGAGATTTGAGAGTTAAATATGCACACACGTACACCAAAAGTCGCCAAGCTTGGCGACTTTTGGCATAGTTCTTGAGGAAGGCACGTGACCGTGGTCGGACCATTACCTAACTTATGTGGTAGGACGGTATTGTGCTTGAAATGGATGAATGCCCCTAAAATTGCCATTGACCGTAATGTATTGGAAATCTTTTGAGTGTTCCTGTAGCAGAACTATAAATGATAAAGACACTTTTTTTAATGGAGAAATTCATTTTCTAACTCTTTACAGCATATATCACTTCTGAGTCGTTTGAAATAGCCCAATACCTCTAAAAAACACTTTGATGAATTTCGGCCCTTAGAGCGTAATGTATTTCGAATCTTTTGGGCGGTCCTGTAGATAAACTATTCAGTCGAATGGAACCGAAAGGGGAGGTGCACAATTAGATGTTACAACAATCCTAAATATAAAGTTTCAACATTGTACGCCTAACAGTTTTTGAGATATGCGAGTTTAATGAATTTCGGCCCATTGAGCGTAATGTATTTCGAATGTTTTGGGCAGTCCTGTAGATAAACTATCCAGTCAAATGGAACCAAAAGGGGAGGTGCACTACTAGATGTTACAACTATCCAAAATATGAAGTTTCGACATTTTACGCCTAATAGATTTTGAGTTAAGCGATTTTAATGAATTTCGGCCCATAGAGCGTTATGTATTTCGAATCTTTTGGGCGGTCCTGTACATAAACTATCCATTCGATTGCCACCAAAAGGGGAGGTGCACAACTAGATCATAGAACAATCCTAAATATCAAATCTCAACATTTTACGACCAATAGTTTTTGAGATATGCGAGTTACATACATACGTACGTACGTACAGACGGCATGGAAAAACTGGCCACAGTAGACTCGCCGCTGGTCAAAATGAGTTGCAGACGCGTTAATATGATCGTGCATGATAGCCTACAATGAGATGCATCGAAAAAAAAATTTTTAATTAAATTTAGAGGTAGTCAAAATCGGTTTTTTGTCGAAATTTGGCCCCCAAAATTTTTCGGGATCACATTACTTCCTTATACTACGTACAAGGAAGTAAAAAGAAAATCGAGTGTAGTTCTGTGCTTCCTACCTCTTGCGTTTCTGCTTATGCGATAACATAGTTGAATCATTGGAATGTCGAGCCGGAAAGTAGATCATGACTCACTAGAGTTAAATAATCCGTTATCAGCCTTTCTGCTCTTATTTGGGCTTTTTTTTTCTTTTTTTTCGTGCAGCCGCTTTGGAATCTTTTAAGATTTAAATAAACAGAGCCAGCTGACAAGGATTTTTTTTTTTTTCCCTCCCCATCCTCTCTTATATACTAGCTCCGCAGCTGTAAAATATTTGTGTTTTTGTTATGTATCTGTGGTAATTTGAGAGCATATGCAGCTTTTTTTCTTTCTTTTTTTTTTCCTCCACCGTAGGAGTTGATCCTTTTATAATGAGCTTTTACATATAAAATCAGTGAAAGTGAGGTACGTGGTGAAAAAATTCGGATTGATAGACTGATTAGTCCATTGAACGATGTCAGCAGCAGGGTTTTGCTACGGCGCAAGAAATAATGACAATAACTTTAATTAAAGAAAAGGCGTTAAAAGAAAAAGCTAAGTCATACGGCAAACAAAAATTACTGAGATATTTTGTAAAAAATAATGTTGCAAAATAAATATTGTGCGATTTATGAGATTGTTTGTTTCTTGGGTAAAAGGAGATCGTAAAAAAGCTTTAAAGTGGGCGCAGAGGGTGAAAAGTCTGGTTTCCTCACTGAAAATCGGAAAAAAATCCCCGGAATGTCCGGAATCACCGCGGTCCCGATGATTCCAGATTTGAGACTTTGTACTGTATTTTGTAAATCGGAAAAATTAAAAGGAAAAAGGACCCAAAATCCCGAAAACCTTTGGTCCTGACAATTCCGGAAAATCGGTCCTATACTGTATTATAAGTCTGTTATTAACAAATGCACAATACCAAAAGAATCTGGTGCTTTAATATCACTAATTAACGATACAATATGTGGTGTTTTAAAAAGTGACGAGCTCGGCAGCCAATCGGATTAATCCCATTGATGTTTCTAGTTGCGTGTTTTCCATTGGCTTACTTACTAACTTCAGTTTGGTGAGCCAACCGGTTTCCATTTATTTATAAACAGAGTGCAGAATGACCAAGAATGACACTGTTTTTATCATACGAAAGTACTTTAATTAAAACCAGATTGAAGAAAATCTGATTGAAATTCGCTGAAGATCTGAAAAGATTAAAAATCACGGAAGTTTTGAAAATGTTAAATTTTGCAGAAGTCCGCTAATCAGCTATTTAAAATTAGCGGATTTCCGCTAATTCGCGGAAAAATCACATGCCTGGTCTATGTTTTAAGTTGAGTGACCACCTATCATGACACCCAACTTCATATCATTTGCTTCAGTCATTTTTAGGTGATGCTTGAACACAAATTTACGCAGTTTGAAAGGATTTTCGCAAAATCTCAAAATCCAATCAAGATTTTTTAAAAATTCGACGCCTACCGTAAAACGGGATGAATCAGAACAGCGGGGTGAACCGGAACGAAACTTCCCGGTTATACAAAGAAATTCCCCATAAATATACGTTAGGGATTTTTTAGTTACCAATTTTTTTTTTAGGAAGGTAATATCCTGAAGAATTTAGAAATTAAGTTTTGTCATGTTGGCAACGCTGCTGGCTTAGGAACAAGACTGCAAGTCAAAACCCAAACATTTTCTCGTTTTCCTCGTCTGCAAAGCTTTGCATGTAAGTACAAACCTTTTAGAATTCTAAAAGAAGTATTGGTGTTTTTTGATTAGGCATATATCTATACATTTATATGTCATATTAGAATTTTCGTACTTCTGAAATTGCATAGTAGAAGACGAAGAATTTCTTGTGATTTCATAGGTTTAAGATTTACGAGGTGTATCAGAACACATCTTTTGTTGTTGTTCCGATTCACCCCGCAAATTACTGCCATGGTTTATTCGTCTATACAGTAATATTTTCATGTCATACCTGAAAAAATATGTATAAATAAGTATTTTAACAATATTTCATTTGTTTCAGGTTCTGTACAAAGTTAAGATGCCAAGAAATTACACAAGTAAAAAAAAAACAGCCAAGCCCCAATCCAAGTGCAATGGAAAAGGCTTTAGAAGAAGTGAAACAAGGTAAATCCCTGAGAAAATGTGCAGAAAAATTCTCAGGAAACGGAGGAGGAGGCGGTGTTCCTTCTGGAAGATGTGATAAAAAAACTACAGCCAAATAAGAGCATCCAAACATCTGCTCGTTTCAAGGACATGATAACTTTTGTGAACGACATGAGTCAATTGAATGTGTATTGAATGTGTTAAATCTATCTTTCTCAATTTAAATGCATTTTCTTACAATAAAATTTAATCTTTATCGAGTTCAAAATTGTTATCGAATTTTTAAAAAGTTACACATTTACTTTTATAGAAGATAAAGGATTTATTTGATAGTAACTGCGTATTCCTATTCACCCCTCATCATTATTCCTTGTTTTTATTAAGCCTATTAAGCACTGTCGAAACAAATACAAATTTCAAAATGTGTTTCAATTCACACCTTTCTGCGGGGTGAATCGGAACACCACTAAAAAAAAAAATAAATAAATAAAAAAAAAATAATATAAAATAGTTTAAAATGTTTAGCTTTCCCTCTCAAATAGAACAACAAAACAAGACCGAAGTTTCTAATCAAACAGTCAAATTTTAAAAAAATTGTTAGTTACTTCTTTTTACGTTTAAAGTTGAAAACTGTTTCGATTCACCCCGCTTTACGGTATGTTTTAAGTTGAGTGACCACCTATCATGACACCCAATTTCATATCATTCGCTTCAGTCATTTTTACATGATGCTTCAACAAAAAAAGCGTCACAGATAGAATGACAGAATGACAGAGACAAACTTTTTTTGGGGGGTCGCACTGGATTCCCAGGTGCTTGAAACGGATAGAAATCGCAAAATTTTTTAATTCCAAGAAATGTACAGACAAAAGTCTAATTTTATTTATCTAGATTCCTCATTGTGTTCAAGATTGGAATAAACAAAGGGAAAAAATGGCAAATGTAACAGGACGAGATGAGGAAATACGCAAGAGGCATAACATTCCGTCGGACAACAAACAATGGGAAAAACTAGCAAAGTTTCCAGAAATGAAAAATATTTTAGGTAACTGGATCCAAAAAGGAAGAAAATCAGGTTGAGCAGTTACTATGTTTCAAATTAAGTTACAAACTGAACAAATTTTGAGTACAGAAAATGAAAATGGAGGGTTTGTAGCCACTGATTTCAAAGCTTCTAACAGCTGGCTTGAGAGGTTCCTACACAGAAATAACATTGTTAGCAAATCAGAGACAAGCATCGGTCAAAAGGTTCCAGATAATGCAAATGGGCTGTGTGAAAAATTTTATAAATCTTTCGATTGTATGTCTAAAGATATAAATACAAGCTGCATGAGCAATATGGACGAGACACTGCTGTGGTTTGATCTCCCTCAACAAATGAATTATTATTGTAAAGGTGTGAAATCCGTTCTTTACAAAACTACTGGAAAAGAAAAGCTTTGATACACAGTTGTACTCAGTGTGATATCTGATGAAACAAAATTGAAACCGATGATAATTTTTAAAGGTTTAAAAAATGCTCCAAAGGATGTTGTTATCACTGTATAGATGAAAGGATCAATAAATAGCAACTAATAAACACTTATAAACAGAAAGTTTGGGGTATTTGTCCAAATTCCTTTTTTAAGCCTAAATCTATTATGATCATAGATAATCCACAAAGCCCCATTTAAGAACAACTGTCAAATCTAGTTTCAAAAAGCATTGTAAAACTGAACTTATCATAATTCCCGGAGGTTTGACACCCTTTTTACAGCCACCGAATGTTCACTGGAATAAGACTTTTAAAAGCGAAATGGGGAGCTTATGAAGCAAATGGCTAAAAAAAAAAAAGGAGAACAGGAATTCTCAAAGTCTGGCAATCTGCTTCTTACCCAATGATTGCCCAGTGGGTAAATATTCCATAGGAAAAAGATTAAGTGAATTTAATCAAACAATCTTTTGCAGAATGCGGTTTACATATAGAAAGAAGCATAGAGTGTGCACAGTCACCTTCAAGAAGTAATTCAAAAAATTCCGATAACTAGTTTCGATGCTATTGAGGAGAAATCTGGATTAACCAATCAAGAGAATGATGAATCTTCTAGTGATGATGACACATAAATAGCCCTTTCTATAATCCTGTTCTTTCTTATTAAATAAAGTTATAGATTTACATTTCTTTCCTCTTTTTTTTTTTTTTCCCTTAAATGCCACATTAAGTTAAATTCTCAGTAAAAGTAAGCACGTACTTATATATTACTCAAATAATTATTGCAATTTATATTATTATTTAAAAAATACTTTTGTTTATAATATTATTCTCTTTGATAATATCTTCAGCAGTGATATTCTGTGTTAAAATTCAGTGGTGTAAAAAAGTTTATGTGAAGTAGTATGAAACATAATTTTTTCCTTAATTCAAGTATAACTCAGAAAATAATAAAGAAATGATGTTAAAAATTGAATACAAAAAGCTGTCGTGTACTGTCCACTCACTATCATTCCTTGATTATTCTTTAATTCCTTCTCTTTTCAATGATTCTTGGCTTTTTCAGTACGGTGGGATAGACCAGAGAGTGATAATCAAAATCCAGGTCTTCCACATATTTTCTGGCATGCTGCCAAGTGCGGGGGGAATACAATACTTTTTTAAATAATTTTTCACCAATTTTGAAACTAAATACACAGAATCCTTTACCAAGTAATAGTGATATTTTAAAATAATTTTATCATACAGTGCATTTTACACAGAATAGAAAAAGGATAACGACATTCGATATAACGATATATATTAACGATATTCGATACAACGATAAAATTTTGTGGTCTCGCAGAGTTTCCATACAATGTAATCTCTTTTAGAGATAACGATACATCCATGAAGAACAATAATTTTATTTGGTGCCTTGAGTATCACTGTATCGAGGTTTTACTGTATATCCCAATACCCTATTTTGCCTAAGTATCATTCATGTACTCATAATTGTAAGTAAAATAAATAAATAAATATTCAAATGAGCTGATAATCTTATTTTTAAAATCCATTAATTCAAAGGGGGGGGGGAACTTTTTTTTTTTTTTTATTGTTTAAAAATTATTTTTAGAGTTATTTGAAAAACTGAAAGAAATGGTAAACATAATAAACATGGGTATATTCTGTGTAATTATATTTCTAACATTTGGCTTTGCAAGAAGAATCTCTACATCGGAACAACAAATTTTATACTACCTTATCATTAGCTTTTTTTAATTCATCTTCAGGTAAACCAGAACAATGTGCCTACATATAAAAAAGAAAGAAAAAGAAAACCATTAATGAAAGAACAGAGTTTTTGCAATTCAATAAGTAACTTAAGCAAAGTACACTTCACTGAAAATAAAGGAAAAACTAATTGTCAGACAATAGCACATGTGTTTAAGAAATAAGATGTATGTAATATTAATAAAACAGTATCTAACCAGCTATTTTAGCTGGTCTTATGTACAATGGAGAATGAAGTACAATTTAAAACGAAAGCAAGAACTTAATTTAACTAGCACATCAATAAAGAGCATGAACAAAATACTAGTCATAATTCTGCCCCATAACTGATGAAAAACATCCCATACTAGTTTTAGATTAACCCATTTTAGATTATAGCTCATTCATTAACCTAACAAATCAAATCAGATTATTCATATAAGAAAATATATTTCAAAAAGGATAATGTTCTACAGCAGTTCCTTAAACAATGCTGTTTGATATTGGCCGCTTTAGCCCATCTTTGCGAGCGCTTGGCTCGGAACTGGCAAAACCGGGCAACCCTTCGCTCGTACTCCCTGCTCATTTTGCAGCACAGTTCAGTTGCGAGTTTTTATCTCAGTGTGATTCTTGCACAAATATTGAAAGTTTCAAAGTTTATTAAGCATTGTGCATTTTTAGTGTAAAAAGATTCGCTTAATGCAGTGTTCAAGTTTTATTCTAGTTGAAAATTTCTAATTGTTTTAAATTGTTTTACAGTCCATTGTTTTTAAATAAAGAAAGAAAAAACACCTCCAGCTTGGTGTCTTTGTAAAATCCAGCGCACAACAAATGCTATATCAGTAAAACCTCTGACAGAAGTATTTTCTCACTAAGAAGAAAACTAACGGGATGAATGACTACTGTTATAAACTGAAATATGCCAATGCTACATGGTGGGGACAAACATTGTACTTTGAAAATATAAGCATAAAAGTGGTATGTGTCGTATGGACAAGGATAAAATGCATAAATTAAAAAGTAATATTACCAGTCTGTATCCATGAAAAATAATGATATATTTGATCAAGTAAAATATTATTTATTTATTTTTCAGCAGTTCATATGCTCTTACAAGGCAATTCAGGAAGCAAACCAGTTTAAAATAGGCAAATTTACCTTATTATCATATGAAAAGTCAACTTCTCGTTCATTTTCTCGTTCTTTATCTGCTATTAAAGACTGAGAAATAAGTTGTGCTATTTCACTGTTAGTGCCATCCTTCTCACGGCCAATGATAAACCTAAAGGCAAGTTTAAAATCAACAATTACATTCAAAGTTTATATTAATAATATTTTGTAAATTTATGTCTTATTAGGGTTTCAACAGATATACAAGTTTCAATTTCCGTATTTCCCCCAAGTTTCTCCAGTTTCTATTTTTTGACTTCCATACTACTTGTCCCTCACTTTTTAATAGGCTTTTTGTCAACTTTTTGTTTAGATGAGTTACCTCATTTTCTTTAAGCTTTTATAATTCACAATTTTCATTTATGAAAACCTTTCTTAAAGCTACCTTTAAAAACTACTGTATAAACATAAATAATATAACATTTGAATAATAGATATTAAATGAATTATCTGATTAAAAAAAAAAGATGTGGAGTCTTATTTTTGGGTTATTTACTTAGGAAGATACAAGTACTTCTTCCAACACTTAAATCTAGTTTAAATATAAAATAATATAAATAATAATAGTAAGAGGGTGTGGTTTTGTTCATAGAGGCAGCTTTGAAAAACCTAGTTATGGAATTACTATTACTAGATAATTTAGGTACTAATGAAGAGAGAATATTAATAGAATGTGCAATACGAACAATTTTAGTAGAGAAGAGGGGGGAGGGGAATGTTATTTGGATGTTTGAGTTATATTCATATAATATAATAAGTGTTTGTTATTTTATATTACTGTTTTTGTTTTTCTATGTTAGCCTACATGTTTTCTCTTTTTTCTTTGCAATTACATTGACTTTCCTGCATCAAAATTGTATTTGAATATTTCAACCTTTTTATAAGGATGAAGAATTTGGAGTACATAATTAAATATATTTTATAATAACTAGCAGCTTAGCCCAGCGTTGCCCGTGCAATGGAAGAGAAATGCCCATTGACTTTTGATTATAGATTGTAAAGAGAAGGAATGTGAATCCTCCCTCTGCAATGATAAAAAAAGGACATGGGACTTCCTGCAGCAATGGAAAAAAAAATAAAAAATGAACACAGCACTTGATAGCGTACAGAGGTTACCGGGAATTGGACGTGGCTAAGCTTCTTCCCTTCTACCTGTCTGTGTTCTAATAGTCATTTATCGCTAATACCTACACAACTACTAAAACAAATAGAGTTCAGTATATAGAACAAAAAATAGAGTCATCGGTATAATAACCAATCTTATTGGCATGCCGCGAACACAAAAGGAAGGAGCCTTCCCATCTCTCTCTCGCTCTCTCATTCATTCATTCATTCATTTCACCCTGCCTGACGTCAGTTTTTTTATAATACTTCAGCACACACTGTAGAAATTTATTTCTATACATGGTGCAACGCGCTTTAAAAGAAGAAAAAAGATACACTTCAACTACACTCCCATGATGCCTTTTTGAAATGTTGTTTTGGTTCGATTTTGCACCTGAGAGCATGTTTAGAATGTAGATTTGAAGTGACGCTGTCGTAATTCAAATTAATTATGTAAAATGAAAGGTTTTTATGTAGAAATATGTAAATAGTGAATTGTCAATATATATATATATATATATGTTTCTGTTTAACAATGAGTTTTTTATTGTGTCTTGTGTGTTTTTACTTTCAGAGCCAAGCCATTCGAATTTCGACTGTTCTTGATTTGGAAATAAATATGTCGACTCGGCAAACCCCAGCTTCATTTTCTTTCTTTTAATTGGTGCAATACAGCAGGGAATATTGAAATGTGATTATTTGTTATTTTGAAAGCTGCTAGTTAGGAAGAAAATGATTTATTGAATATAAAAACATTGGTCTGACGTGACGATTTACTTTTGTTTCTATTATTTATCTGTTTGGTGACCCCCTTCCTCCCTCTCTCGTATAACACTTTGGATTACATTTTTTTTTTTCTTTTTTTAAGGTGAAGATGACCAAGGTAAGCTCTGTTTCGATTTATGCATATCTTAAGTTTATGTTCTGAAAATTGATTGGAGGATTCTTAGTTTATTTGTAAATATTAGAAATGAGTGATATTGAAAAATTAAAGAAAGCTAGAACAATTTTATGTTCTAGTATTACGAAATTGACAAATGACATCGATTCTATTTTAACTAAAGATTCTGTGGAATTTGATTCATTAGAAGAATATTTACATCAGTTAAATCTAAAATCAAACAAAATAAAAAATATTGATGAAAGATCCACCGTTATTGACTGTGGTAGAGTTCGACTCTGAAATAATGAAAACATTCAAATATTCTGACAATGTGTCACTTACCATTTTTCGAGCTAAAAAGAAGTTAAAAGAAAATAAAAACATTAACACTGTAAACAATGTTAGTGATAACTCAGAAAGTTCGGGGCCCTTCCCACCAATACAAATATGATAGTGAAATTACCTAAATTACATATACAAAAATTTTACAGAGATTACAAGCAATTTACTAACATTTGGAATACTTTTAAAGTGTCTGTAAATGACAATATTTTATTATCAAAAGTTGAAAAATTTAACTGGGTGGCTCAACTCTGAACTGTATAGAAGGTTTGGAAATTTCAGAGTCAAACTATGATGTTGCATTGAAGATTCTCGAGAGCCGCTATGGAAATCGTGATGTTATAATAAACTTTCACATGAATAAGCTACTGAATTTAAATCCTGTTTACAAATCTACTGATATATCGAAATACAAAAGATTACATGACAATATTGAAATTAATGTCCGATCATTGACAACATTGTCACTGTGTATAAACCTGCTATAATAGCGAAAAAATTGCAAATTCATCATAACATGAGTTCGACATAACAGCTTTGCTGATTCTTCCCTATCTCGCTGTCACAAGCTGCCACATTTGGATAACCTTCTAACCTCCCCTTTGAGCATTACATAATTTATGAAAGCATTCTATAAGAGATCTAAAAAAATTCTTCTGGTACAGACTGAAATTAACTAAGCTGAGCTGAAAATAAAACATACCTGACAGGACCAGAGGTATTCCGTAACACTGTTGCAGCATATGCTTGTGTGACACCAACAAGAGACTTCCCATCCACTTCAATAATCTGATCATTTACATGGATTCTGAAAAAGAGCAAAATCAATCAAAAACATATCATTATCAATGTTACTTTTTTCAATTCAAATTCTGGGTGTTTCAGATTGAAATGAAAAATCAAACTGAAGATGTAAACTTATAAAAGCTAACCAAAAAACAAGAGATTTTTCAGCTTATTGCTTGATGGGCAATACACTCAAAAATACTGAAAAAAAGTTATACAATGGTATCAAGGTTCCCAGTTATTTTTCAAAATTGAATTCAATGATTTTTCAATTAATGAAAATTTTCAAGGACTTACTTTCAGGGATGCTACAGCCAAAACCTCAGTTTGTCTCAGCATCGTCTCAGTCAAAATCTCTTTTTGTCTCAGTTTGTCTCAATCAAAATCCCTTTTTGTCTCAGTTTGTCACAATCAAAATTCCTTTTTTTCTCGGTATGTCTCAACTAAAATTCGTTTTTTCAAGTTTGTCTCTCAACCAATTTTATTTATTTTATCTCAGTTTTTCTCTAAAATATTTTTTTTTCCCATCAATTTGATAATTAAAAGAAAGTTCAAGAAAAAAGAACCAAACAGTACGACGATTCTTAGGCTTAAACCAGGGATTAGAATGCCAGAAGATTTGAAATGCAATAAAAATAAATTAGGGGACTCGGGGGGATTTTTAAATAACATAAACCATGCTTGCCAGCACATCATGATTAAATTTGGTACATCTGGTACCTAAAAAATATAAGTATACATAAGAACTCCATGAAATCATAATTTTGAGCAACCTACTTATATCAGAGATGCCACTAATAAAATAGCAAAAAAGAGGAAATTGTGCATGAATAAACAAAAATAGTGGAAAAAGAAGAAATCCTATGCAAATAAAACAAATAAGTGGAGCTTATTTTAGAAAAATGTAATGTATGGAGAAAAAGGAAAAAAAAAACATTTAGTTCATCTTTTGTTTGCTTTCATAAATATTTTATTTTTCATTGACAAAATATTTTTTGTTTCAACTATTTCACATCATTTTAATTTACGTCTGAACCTGCTCTATTTAGCAAAGTTTTTCCTTTACTGGTTTCTTTGAAATCAGTAATTTAAATTTGAAATAGGAGTTCATTTTTATTCTTACAGCATAGGAGATTTAAATTAAGGAATGCTAAAGGAAAAATACTAATTTTCAAGACAGATGGAAAAAGATTGAAATTGAGAGATGCTGGAAATAAATATTTAATTACTGCTGGAAAAAAAAAAACACCATGAAATTTTTAGAAAAATTCTTAAACAATAGAAAGCTACAAGGGATAATATTCATTCTGACGATGGATGAAGAAAGATTGAAACAAAAGAGCATAAAAAGAGATTTCTGCCAATTTATAATATAAAGAAAGCCAAGGCTTTATGCGGATCTCCAGAAAAGTAAACATGCATTTTTACTCTCATGGCACAAGAGGTTTAAACAATGGAAGGCTACATTAAAAATAGTCATTCTCAAGATGGATGGAAAAAGATTGAAATTTGACAAGAACTGAGAATCTGCAATTTTCGCCACGTGCGCGATTTTTTTTTTTTAACAGCAAATAAGGAGAAATGTACATGCCTGTAACCAGTCTATAGGGGGGAAAATAATAACAACCAAATAAGTATAAAATAAGTGTCAATTTTTGCTATTTATGGCACTATAGGTTTTTAAAAAATATGCTCAAGTTAAACTATTAATGATCAAATATGGATGGAAAAAGATTTAAATTCACATGTCGTATTAGCTATCGTAATAAATTTTATATAAGGGATATTTTGTATTCTTAATAACAAATTAAAAATAAATAAATAAACGTAAAATAGGGGTCATTTTTTAATTTTATGGCACTGGAGGCTTAAGCAATGGAAGGCTACCAGAGAAATATTGATTCTGAATATGGATGAAAAAAGATTGAAACGGACAGGGGAGCAAAAGAGATTTTTAGCGATTTATAATATAAACAAAACCGCGGCTTTATACGGATCTCCAGAAAAGTAATGAGCAATTTGTATTCTCATTGCACCAGAAGTTTAAACAATGGAAGGCTGTAGAAAAAATATTCATTCTCAAGATGGATGGAGAAAGATTGAAACTGACTGGAGGAACATAAAACCTGTGATTTTCACAATTAATAATAATTAAAAAAATCTCAAGTAGGCAGAAAACTCACATGCCATAAGCAGTCCATAGAAAAAAAGAATAAGAAAAAAGGAATTAAATTAAAAATAAAGGTCAATTTTTACTCTTATGAAGTAGAGATTAAAAAATTAAGGATTAATACGGATGGGAAAAAAACAATTGTATTAGCTATTGTAATAAATTTTATATAAGTGTTAATAATTTGTATTCTTAAAGGCACCCAGTTTTAAACAAAGAAATATCAAGAGAAAAATATTCAATTTCAAGAGGAGTGTTTCAATTCAGTAGCATAATGCTTTCAAAAGTAGCAAAATTTGCAAAAATTCTCAAGATTTGGCAACACTGAATCCATCACGTGCAGTTAATCCATTCTGACAAAGAAATAATGCGTTCAGAGGTAGATAATTCGCCTAATTTCGTATGACGTATTTGGATGGATATCGGCTAGTTGGGGGGGGGGGTGGTAAGAGGCAGTAAGGGGAAAAGAATTTCTTTCCTCCCCACGTGGTAGATACGAAATGAGCGTGGTTGCTGCAGTAGGTGTAACGTAGACCGGAAACTCAACTGTGAACCCACCCACCCCCCTTTACACCGGGAGCTTTTCTTTCTCCAATACAGGACGGAGGTTTATTTTGAGGACCGGAATGTTCGGCACAACTCTCAACACGTGGTCGTGCGGTGCGCGCTCCCGTGAGTCAGATTTAAAATTACTCATGTTCGCTGTTTTGGTGCAGAATTGCGCAGATACAGCCGAAATCGTACCGAATGTCGCAAAATGGCGCAGGCCGGCAGTTTTGTCTCAGTTCGTCGCAAATGTCGCAGGTGTAGCATCCCTGTACTTTGGTATACATTTAAACATAAAATTTTTGAACTTTTTTTTCTTCCAGTTCAAGCAATCACAAATCTAGTTTTGTGTTGCAAATATAGCTATTTTTTAATTCATTAAGTCTCATACTTTAATTGATTTCATAAATGAATGAGAATTGTGTTATATATTTTTAACACAGAGAAATTTTTAAAAATTCATATTACTTTCTGGTATCAAAAATAATAAAACAAACTGACAGTTTTTCAGTGATGGATTTTTTTTAAGTATAGGATAGCACTGTGATTTAAAAAAAATAATAATAAGGCTCAACAGAACTTTATCTAGTTTTCAATGAGCCAAGATGAGAGAAAAAATTTAATTGTACAACAACATCTTATAACAACAGGGTATCCACCAATGTCAGGAGGCAAAAATAGTATCATTACTAGCCTCACTGACTCGAAAAAGTTGGGCAGTTTAGTAGCTATTTTTTAAATTTTAGTTGCCAAAATAATAGTATTTTAGCATGATTTTGTAGTTAAGAAAAAAAAAAAAAAATACATACGTCATTCAGCTTCATTTAAGTAGGAATAAATAAAATGATAAGTTAACAACTTCATGCATTATATAACAGAGCACATGGTACATTTCTTGTCACAGTACGATTAAAAAAAGGATTAGAATGTTTGGCAAACGACCAATCACAGCATTGAAAAAAAAAAAGGTTGTTGAGAAAAACGAAATCTGATTTTCAAATTAGTCGTCTGGGGTAAAATACAAGTAGCCAAAAACTTGAAAATAGTATGAAAATGATGTTTCTTGTTCAAAAAAAGTCTAACAAGTTGCCTTATCTTTATATTAGTAACAAAAGTCGTTTTTTAGTCGCCGGGGGACACCTTGTAACAAGCATCAGTTGAGAAAAAATTATGGTAAATTTTGAAAGTGAACCCATAATGTAGAATTTTGTAATTCATTTCTTGATTTTTCACCCTTTTTCTCATGGCTGAGAGTATTTTCTTTGTGTTAACTGCCACTTGGCATTAAATAAATGTGATCGTTTACAGACAAGTGTTACCACAAATCCGTAATGAAACTCTGTATAAAAAAATTAAATAACTAATAATTTAATTAAAAATATAAAATACTAATTTTGAGGAATTTGTGTTTTCTTGAGCTGACAAAAATGATTTGCAGAGTTTCAGAAAATAGCATGTTTCACACAATTTTTTTAGGACTGACAATAGTTTTTGGTAAAATGAGTAATTGGTAATTTTGAAATTTTTAATGTGAGATATAATTGTCACATTTTAATAAATTTTATTCCCTTTCTTTAACTGCTTTTTACTTTACTTTCATATTTTAACTTTTCACCTTTTTTTTAACTTCAATTCACTAAATATTGATATTGATGATGAAGAAGTGTCGTTATTGCACAGGGTTACATTACAATGTATTTTATACACCAAGCAGGCTTTATAACTACAATAAATAAAGTTTTCAAAACAATAATATTTCCAAAGATCTTCCAATAACACAAGGCTATTCATCAAAATTTAAAATGAATTGTTTGTCTCACATAAGAAGCCAATCTTTCAAAACGGAATTACTTATTGAGTAGATGAACATGTACTGTGTGATGGCATATAAATACTACAACAATGATTCACTGAAGAGATTCTTCTGGTTGACTAAGGTGTACGATCACACTGTTGTTTTGGGCACTAACAAGAATGAAAATGACACAGAAGACTGCTTTGGCAAAGACTGGGTGAAGTGTGTTTCTTTTATTAAACCCCCACTCTCGTAATGTTCAACAAGTCGGTTAGAATTTTTCTTTTTTTTTTTTTCGTCTATCTCTTACTTTCCTTCCTATAAATGATTCCATTAAATAAATAGATAGATTATGGTTAACTTCAAGAAAATTTTAAATAATGTGTGCTCTAACTTAAGTATTTACTAAAATTTATTACCGTCCATTTTGTTGTATTATGTTCTAAATTGGTTATTAAGGAATAACATGCTCAACTAGATGTTATTATACAAATTTCAGTTTGTAACCAGCATTATCTGTAATTTAAAAATAAATGTGTTTGGTGGCAGAAAATGGCTTTCATTAATGACCGCACATCCACACTTTCTTTCCAGCACATAAGACCAACTAAACTCTGGTTTGAACAAAACACTTTACAATATATTTTTTTTCTTTTTAAATCTATAGAATCATTTACCTCAGCCAACAAAAATTTTAATTTGAGATATTCCTATTTAAATATTAGTTTTAATAAGTTTTTTTTTTTATGTATCACTTTTATAGTAAATTAGGATATATTAAAGATGCAGTAATTAAACATTCTCTGATCACATAGGTTTTTCAGTAAGATTTGTTTCCACCCCAGGCTTAGTAAATTTTCAATTATAGGAAATCATAATGGAAAATTTACTTTGTAGTTACAGTGGAACCTCAATCTATCGTTCCCACATTCATCGTTTTCCCATATTGATCGTTTTATTTCTATGGTCCCTGCGCGATTTGTAATCAAATAAGGTTGACGAAACCCGCATGTATCGTCTGTCAAAAAATCGTTTTCCCTTGTTCATTGTTGTAAAATGTTTCTTCTGACCGAAATGAAATTGAAGGCCAAGTGGATCAATATGGCATACAAATTTAATTACTTCCTGGGATGATATCTTGGGTTGATGATGAGTTCTTGCATCTAGCAGGTAATGTGTATGGTGTGAAATTAATGTTTTTGCTTCAATTGATTTAGAAGAAGCAACATGCAGTATCCTAAGAATGGAAGAAATGTGGGGTGATGAAAAAATGAAAATAATGGTGAAGAAGCTGAGAATAATATTCATGCCAATGAGACTGAGCCAACACTAGTGCCAAGTTTATCCAATGCAATATAAATTGCATGAACTTTTATATACAAACATGAAAATACATAAAAAGACAAAAAAATACTGTTAATCTTGGGAAATTTTCATTTAATTAAAAAATGAAAAAGCCAGTGTAAAAGCTAAATTTTAAAAAATAAGTATTACTTAATTTTCTACACACAACTTCAATTTGTTTCTTGTGTCATTTTAATATTTTGTAACAAATTTACTATTTTTGGTATACTGTATACATTGTGTGCATTCATAAATATTATTTTCTTTGTATTTTGACTTTAACCCACATGCATCATTTTTTACTATGCACCTCTTGAAAAACGATAGATCGAGGTTCTACTGTATTTGCAAACAGGTCCTTTTTAGAACCTTGTAGATATTTTCAAGGAACTTTTACATGCCTGACTTTTTAAAAGTTATTTAAATTGCATTTGTCTCTTAAAATGAACCACACAGGATGTCCCAAAAACACTGACCTAGGATTTTATTCCTTCCAATATTGATCAAAAATATACAATAGCTTACAAAGTTACTTTTAAAAAGGTATAAAATTCTATAGTATCAATTAAAATGTTCAGGTGATTAAATCTAAATACAAAATTTTAATTTTTATACAGCCTTCATACCAAATTAGTAAATTGTGTCCCACACATCAATCAGGTGATGTACAAAATTTTAGCTTTTAAACATAAAATGCCTCAACAATATCTTTAAATAAAGTTGGTCGGGGACAGTGCAAATAATTGCTTTTTGTAATTTCTGTACAACCCCGAAAATGCAATCATCTGATTAAGTCAGCATATATTTATACTTATATCTCTGACACTTTTTAGGATAAAATGCTATAAATTTTGTCCATTATCTAATTAATGTATGGGGCACATTTAATAAACTTTTTTTTTTTTTTAAACAGAGGACATATAAAAATTTAAATTTTGTATTTCTTTAGTTTTAATCTTTTGAAAATTTTAATCAATACCAAAAAATTTATCACTTTTACTAACATCGCAATTTATTGTACATGTTTAGGATCAACATTTAAGGAACAGAAGCCTAGGTCAGTGTTTTTGGGACACCCTGTATATACAGATATTCAGGTGTAGAAAGCAGTCACAGATTGCAGCGATAAAACTTGATGAACTATTTGAAAAACAAATGAATGTTTCCAAAAAGGAGGGAGAAACATCAATTTTTAATAATTCTAAATCTTCTCACTATACAATAGTTTAAAATCAGTCATAATTAGCAGTTGGTAATTATAACATTTTAAAAATCAAATGACATTTATCATACCATACAGTAATTGTAGTGTGCTAGAAAGAAAATGTAATAAAAATTATATTACTTTTAATTTAGGTCAAAACTTGACACTCAGACATTTTCAAATAAGTATATTGTTTTCCTTTAATTTTTCTATACTATGTCATGTTTACAGAAGCATCTTACTTCCAGGTAATTTTTTATAGCATTTAAAGTAATACACTGAAGGTTATTTATACCTTCCATCCTTGTCAGCTGCACCATTTGCTGTAACAGTCTTCACAAATATACCAAGTTTTTCAACACCAGCATCAGCACCTACACCCATACCAATAATGCTTAACCCTAATCCTTCAGGACCTGAAAAATTAAATTTATAAATTAGTAAAGAAACACAAAACAGTGAAAAAAAAAAACTTACAAAAAAAGCATATAGGATGTATAAATTTTTGAGTTTATGCCACTGCAGGAAAAACATTTCATGCTCATCAAATAAAAATAAAATCAGATTTATAAATTTATTTCAATACTTTTCTGTTTAGAAATATAGTTAAATGCAAATATATAAATCAAGTACCAAGGTGAAACACTGTAACACTGCATAAATGTTTATCATTTTTTCTAAGCACTCACATGTTGCATTATACAGAGTGTCGCTGTACAACTTCAAAAATTCGTTTTAAAAAATTTGATGATCTATGAAAATGAAATTTGTTATAAATGCTCAGTTATTATTGTAGTTGTCATTGTTTGCCATTGATTTTTTTTTTTTTAATGTGTGTGTGTGTGCGCATTTTGAAGAACTAGAGGTCCAAGATATCAAAATGGCTATACATCAAGGAAAAGTTCAATGTGTTTTTTGATTTATAGAAACAAAATCAGATACTCAAATTACATAATTTAATTTCCTTGATGAAGAATTTGCAGGTTGGTGGATTGGAGGACATGGCCCAATTCCCTGGCCATTTGCTCATCTGATTTACACCCCTGGATTTCTTTCAGTGAGGTTATGCTTAAAGAAGATCTATATCAAACAGGCAGGATATCACTTATCCAAAGCAAAAGATGGTTTGAAATCAAGTATCGCCTTGATATGCTTTGTGCAACTAATGGTGTGCACACAGAGGTTTATTAATTGCTGAAAAAAAAACTAACATTTATATCTTAAAATAAAATAAGTTTCAAGTTTGCATCTGTTCAATATTTTACCCCATGCATAAATACTTAACAAGTTAAAAATTTGTGACGCAGCATTAAACTTTATAGCTATATGAATTTTAAATATGGGTCTTAAAAATAATGATATCAAATTTTGAGTGACGCCCTGCTGGGATTTTTAAAGATTTGTTTTACTTTCATTTTATTTTCTAAAGAAGACTTGCGCATTTAAGCAATGCTTTTAATTATGAAATACACTGTCATATATATCACACTTTCACAGAATCTATAAAATGTATTCAAATGAATTTATTTCAATAATTTAATTTATCTTTTGCATCACGCTATCCAAAAGGGCAAGTAAAATTTACGTAAATATTTATTTAGTGTCATAGTAACCAAACTAAGTTAAATGTGTATGTCTACAATCTACAAATGTTTTAATATGTTTAGATAAGTGTATTGTGGTTTTATTTTGTTCCTTATGTACCTACGTATGTTTATGTTTTGTTTAGCGGGGGAAAAAAGTCGCCAATGTTAGACGTTGGCGGCAATAAAAAAGTCACCAACGGCACGTGCTTACGGTATTATTCTCAGACTTTTTATTAGACACTCGATAAGTGCGCAAAGTGTTGTAAATTTCATGTTTTAAAGCTGTGGAAAAACTAACCGAAAAGGGCAAGTTGCAATCAAAGAGACGCTTGACAGAAATACAAAAATTCGACAGTTTTTTCATAATAAATCTACTGCCACCCAGTATGCTAAAGCATATTTAATACAAAAATATTATTGAAGAAATACCTCAGTAATTAATAGGAAATGAAAATAATATTATTGATGAAGTGTATGGAAATATACCCCACTGAGATTCATTCAGTTTTAATATCTCCAAAACTCAAAATTTACACTACTAAAAACAGAATAAAATCAAAACTCACTACAAACAACTCAAAATTCCTGACATATTTATTCATATTAAACCTAATAATTGTACAGAAATTATGTAAATCGGGAGCAAACCCATATAACTATTAAAATTAGCCATCCTTCCTAAAACTTGGGATGAAAAAATTTTTATTTTTTCATCCTAATTCACAAAAAATAACACAACATACTAAAAACCTACATAATTATGAAAATACAGACCATAAATATTCTCAACTATACACCGGTGTACCGTAAAGCAAGGAATAAACATTTAAATAAATAAAAGCACCACATACCTCAAATTTTATTCATTAACAATGTGCGTTTATCAGAAAATAAATCCATCACAAGCATTCAAATAAGCACAATAACTGTAGCTCAATACACGCTCGATACATATTCTTCACAACTCGCAACAAACATTTTCAAATTTTTGCCGAAATTCACTTGATAAAGAAACAGCTCATCATAAAATGGAGCGATTTCATTACAGCTCTGCACAAATTATCTACATTTAATATAAAACAACCAGAAATTTCACTTCTCAAAAATAACCAATATAAAAATAAAACTTCGGCCACCGTAAATACAAGAAAAATAAACACACACAAGCAAATGTCATGACTGCGATTCGTGGCGAATTCAAGTTCCGTAAGTTTGGCAGTTAAATTCCTTAAAATTCATTCAACCAATCACATAATTCCTTCAAACAACATAATTTTTCGTGACATCATAAAACAACACAACTCTGCAGAAGGATTGCAAATAGCTAATCTCGATTGGTAACACTGCCATGCCTGTTTAATACATATGGTAAGCTTTGGCGACGTATCTCCTTGGCTATCAGCACCCGCTTACGGTATTATTCCCAAAAGTCACCAACCACATGGTTGAAGCACATCTTAGTCATTGGCTTTTCACCAAACTGGAGAATAATTTCTCTTTTTGAAAATTTTGTTGCAATACTATAACCCTATAGTACTGCTTACTGAACTTAGTGCTTTTAGTGCAAAATTGACACAACAATGAAGCCATTGCCCGACTTGGCGTGAAATACTGTGTGCCAAATTACCTAATTTTTTAGGTGCATTAGTATATTACACAAAAATTTAAACATTCGCAAAACCACCTCCATACGAACTTTAACTGTGCCGAATTTCGCGATCATCCATTCGCGCAATGTGCTGCAAAAGGGACACATAGGTTTTCCCTAACGTACTTATATATACATAGATGTTACTGTGAAAGATCGAAATTGGAGAATGTCAGCTTTCACCCATGAATGTCAACACACAATTACGTCGTTGAAAGACTGATTATTTGCTTATATTCTAGTACATTCCTTCGGACTACCACCGGTGTATGTTGACAAACACAGCTATGCTATGGCAGATGTCGAAAAGAGAAGCCGAGGTCAACAGAAAAGCAGAGCCTGATTATGACCAACTGGGGCCCCGGGCATTGATGAATTTGGGGGCCCCCATCTATGAAATTTGTTTAACTTTTCATAAAACTTTTATTAAAAAAAGAATATTTCAGAACAGCATTTGATATTGGGGGCCCTTTCGAATCGGGGGCCCTGGGCAAAGTCCCGATTTGCCCATGCGATAATAAGGCTCTGCAGAAAAGCTAAAACATAGAAAGAATAGTCTAGGTAGAGAGAGCTTATTTCTCCATGAATTCATATAAGAAATTGTTATATAAGAAAAGTTGTTATATACATTGTTATATAAGAAAAGTCCACTATAGTATAAATATCAAGTTCTTTATTGACTAAACGTAAAACTAAAATCTTAATGCTTAACAT
This sequence comes from Cheiracanthium punctorium, assembly GCA_038373885.1. Classification (NCBI taxonomy): domain Eukaryota; kingdom Metazoa; phylum Arthropoda; class Arachnida; order Araneae; family Cheiracanthiidae; genus Cheiracanthium; species Cheiracanthium punctorium. The sequence continues at coordinate 661,823 of JAWZYV010002198.1, forward strand.
TTTTCTAAGTACATTTTCTATTGTTAGTAAGAAGGCAAGTAATATCGATCATCCTTTCTTCTTCTCATGCTAGAATCTAAAGCTACATGTCTTAAAAAAAAAAAAAAAAAAAAAAAATCCCTGGCTGTTCTTTAATTCTACCCCGCCATTTAACTTCTCCATGGTTAGTCCTGCAATTGAAAATTCCTCTACAAAGTGTCTACCCCTGTCCTCACCGTGATTGGTCTCAGCAAGAGAAGCGAAAACATTACGTCATCCTTGGGATGTTTTCTCATGCCTGAAATAGAGAATGAAATACAAATCTTCTACACAGTCAACATTCACCATTAGTGCATGGTGAATGATGACATTTGCCAGCGTAAGTGAGAAATAAGGATATTTAGCTAATATTTCGGACATACACCAAGTGACTATGTGAATGTTGACATTTACCAATGTTAGTTGACATTTTCCAGATTTTGAAGTTTCACGGTAGCATATATATTTGTACAGAGACATTGTGGACACTTTGTATAGAAAAATGTATTCAATGTTTCCAAAATGGTGGTTTCAAAAAACTGGCTTATAAGGAAATGTTTTCTCGGCCTCCTGAAAAATTTTTAAACATGGGTTGAGTGTTGAGCCACTTTTGTAACTGCACGTCCAAATAAAATTATTAAAGAATTAGAATGATTTTAATTTTATTACCTCCATAAATTGTAATGAAACTGATTTGAAATTTTACTATCTCCATATTGAAGAATTAATTAAATTATTAAACTAATCCAACAAACAAATTAGAAGTCATTGACTGAAATTGAATAGTTACTTGATTTTATCTGTAAAATAAATTTTGTAGATTTTTAGGCAGAGTTGAAACTCATTTAATTTGAGTTGCACAGTAGAAGTCTTTGGTTTGAATATGTGTTTAGACAAGAAAGACAAAGGAGGTACCTTTTCTGTAGTTTATTGAAACAAGATGACTATGGTAGACTTACACAGTGCACATGATAAAGACACAACACAATAAACAGCATTCACTTAGTAGAACAAAAAACAAGCTTTCTAGAAGACAAGTCGCCAGCGGCGATCTATTCAAAAAACACATCACACTGTACCATTTGGATACATCAGCACGGATCCCAGATCCGGTTCTAGTTGAATCACATCTGTTGAACCATACGGTTCATGGCTCAATCTCTTATTACACACATCACAGTAGTAGTAGCTTTCGGAGAGACAGACCGAGAACTGAAATGTAACTTTGTGATGCCTTTTTATGCCTGCCAGTTAGTGCGAGACTACGATAGATATTTGCGTAGGAAAAAAAAAGAGTTCTTATTTTATGCAAATTAGAAACAGCGCCATCTATCGGCGAGAAATGTAAACTTTTTATTACAGCGTTAAAGATATGACTATGTTTACACCGCCATTTTCAAATGCTAACGAACTTACGTTTTCACTTAGTAAACTTTTAAAGGAGTGTACAAAAGTTTATACTTCACTTTAGCAAATTTAGGGATAAAATGTCATGGAAATAAAAGGTAAGTAAGAAATAGCGTTTTTTTCCTAACACATATAAACTGAAATAAAACTGAATTGAAATGTTATTATCTCCATGAACAAAAATTTGCCATCTGTATCAATCAAGCATGGCTCAGAAATATTAAAAACTTATGGTTACAAAAAATGATTGATTTTAAATTGGGCACGATACAAAATAAATAAAACACTCTTTTTCTTCTCTAGAAAAATATATTTTACATAAAAACAAATCAATAACTACACAAGCACATAATCATAAAAAAAAATCAAAACCTTTGACAAGATCAACAGGAAAAACATCCATTTTTTCAATTCTTTTTTCTAATTCATACTCAGCAGATGCAGAAATTGGATCAACATCTTCATTCCTTCTATCATAGTCTTCAGTTGAATGAGTACTATAAACCTATTAAAAAAAGGTGTTTCATTTTAAAAGTAATTATACTAAACATTAAAATTTTCACAAGCAATTAGCTCCTAAATTTAGGATGAACTACATGCAAACATTTAAGTTTATATACCCCATGTCCCGGTGTTATAACACGCACCAGTAAATTTAACATATGTCTTACGATAATAACTATCTTTTAAAATGTACTGCATACTTGTAATGTTCACTGATAATTCTTTTATATTAACTACTTTTTATACGGTACATAACATACACACGAAAAAATGAAGTAATTTTTTTAAGTTGAAAGTGAATGTTATACGCAAAGATACACGGTAATTTACAAGGATGTAACTTTAGTCTAAGCTAACATTCCTTCTTTTTCATAAAAAAAGTCCAGTCCATGTGAAAAGCCCAATTTTTATATCAATAAACCTGTGAAAATGTGAATTTTAAATATAATTTCAAAATTTAGAGAAAATCTGACAAAGACAGATTCATTTGACTCAGAAATTCAGCCTAATTTGAGCATATTTGTTTAAAAATTTAAAGTTTATTTCAAATTTAGAGCCTGAGAACTCTAGCATTTAGACAAATAATTACAACAGTAATAGATATTACTTCATTGCAAAAGCACTGATACTTAAGTATTTGAACTATAAAATTTAGCATATTTAATCTAGAAAAAAATATACTGCATTCTACAAACATAAATAAATTGAGAAACAACAATTACCCTTATAGGATCAGTACTAAACTGAATTTTAGACTTCTTTTTGGGAGGTGTGCGACTGCTGAATGAAATTTCTTTGTTAGAACATGTCTCATTGTTTTCTTCTGATTCAGCAGGTGATAAACCAGGATACTCAAAAAAATAATGACCATCTTTTAAAAAATGGTACTCTGTGCCATCATGAACTACTGTAGTATCGAAAACATCATGAGTAACAGTTGTATTTAGTACATCAATATTATCATTTAAAATATCTTCACAGTTGTTGTGTTTTTCATCTGTTTGTGACAACAGTAAGACAACTTCTCTTGCTTCTTCATCACTTAATAACACAGGCCGTTCACTGATAAAAAAAAAAAAAGTACCAGGTATATCAATTTACTTCAATAAAAAAATAATAATAAAATATTAAATTCATTTTAGCAAATAAAAGAATGACACTTTATTTTATTACTATACACAAAAGTAGTCTTCTCATAAATGGAAATAAAATTATCTCAGAATAAGCCACCATGTAAAAAAATGCATTACAATGATGACTGGCAAAATAAATAAATATGAACCTGGGTGCTTCCTAAAAAAATTAATATACAAATATTATTATTATTATTATAGTTAGCCATACTATTTTGAAAACAAGAGTATGAAAATGCAAGATTACCTGTGACTCAGAAGTTTTTCTGCCTCATCTGCAGTCATAAACTCAACGTATCCATAAGTACTATCTGATACAGTTGTGTTTAATGGCTTGAAAAGAAAAAATAAAATAAAATAAAACATTGATAATATTGGCTGAAAAATTGTAAGCAAAAAGTAATATTTGTTACAAATACCAAATTCAAATTTTTTTATTCTTACAAGAACTAATAATCAATGCAATTTTGAAAAAGGTATACTACTACTACCATAGTTCTTAAAGCAGTGCGTATTTTGATTCTGTATAGTTACAGGGTGTCTATAAATTTCTAAAAGTCAATTTCCTGACTTTTCCAGATTTTTGGGTGCTTACAGAATAAATTTCTTGATCATAGATGCAAGTTACACTGGGAAATCCCTCAACAGTATAACCCCTTTTTCTATTGTAATATTTTTCTACAACTTACTTGAAATAAATTTTCAACTGTAATACAATTATTGATGTACTTAAGTTATACAGAAAAAAAATTACTAGAGATTTCAAGTTAAGAAGAGTAAGAACTAATAACCAGTAAGATTAGTTACTTGTTATTAGTTCACATTTCACTAATAGTGACCAATACTAAACTTGTGTTACAGGTGCTACTTATATGATATATCTAAATGACAACATTAAATGAAGATGCCGAATTTCAAATATAAAGTTTTGTCTTTTAGACTACTGCACTTTAAATCTGCAAGAATAAAAAGAAGTGTCCATGGAAATTTCTATATTTTGCCACTAGTCGTAGATGGATAGCTTTTTGACCCTTCTGTCACAAGAAACACCTCACCACAGAATGTGAAACAGGTGTGAGCATCACATACCCCACAAACATTCTGACTCATTCATTCTATTTAAACATAAATCATATCAGCATTTTCCCCTCTCTGGACTCTGAAGGGATTTGAAAAACTGAAAAAACTGACAAGAAATTTTTAGACGAAGGAAAATTTATAATTTCAAAGAATTTTCCAGGCTCGTTTTGCATTTTCCAGGCCTATTTCCCATTTTCCTGGCATTTTCCGGACTTTCCTGATTGTAGACACCCTGACTTATCAAAACAGGAATGCTTTATCGAAATGTAAAAGTTAGTTGTTCTTTTTTTTTAAAAACAAAAATTTGTATTTATGCTGCAATTTTAAACAAAATCAAAAAGAAGTAAACTTGTCTCCGAAGGGAATCATAACCAAATACTGACAGAAGACTAATTAGTTAAATTATCAGAGATAAGTAACCTACAGGTGGTTCAACCAAAAAGTGCAAAAAGCCTTTGATGCCAGCTTAGTTAAACTTTATCATCAACAAGACTGAATTACCTGACAGAACTCAATCCAAAAAAAAAGTTGCAATTCACATAAAAAACGAATATTCTTACTCCAGAATATCCTAAATTTGTGGAATTGGCTTTTCCAAGATTAACCAATTTTTAAAAAATCTGTATCTCAGTTATAAAACACAATCAGACGGCAATGTAAATGCACAACTTAGGCCCGTGGGCCATAACTGGACTATGATAGCTGTTCTTTGGCCCGCTAATCCAGTTGTACAATGAAAATTACATATTGGCATTTGCCAATTCAATTTTAAAGGAAAGAAAACAATGAAAATTAAATTCTCTCCAATTCATTTTCTACTGAAATTAACATAACATCAGAAAATGTTCAGTGACAATTTATAATTATTGGCTTGTGGCTGCATGTGCTACCATATTTGCGAGTAATTTTATTTTCAAAAAAACTATTAATATATATTATAACTATTAATATAAAACTACATATTTGGAACCATGTCATAGCATCTATCAACTAGTCTTTAATGTATAACTAATTGATACAATAAGACAATGTAACTTGAAAAAATATCTGCTTTTCATGACAGTACTATTAGATTGGCCATGGTACGATATCTTTAAATTTTAACTTAAAAAGGTTGTGCACTCATGCAATAATAATATTAAAGGAAATTTTGCTTTACAAAACACAATACTTTTTACATTAAATATACCTTTAAGTCATCAAGTTCTGTGTTAATAAAAGCCAAATCTTGTTCTTGACATTCAGCCAAAGATTCACCAGCAGAATCATGCACACCAGTATCAGTAGGGCCATTTACAGTAACAGTCTGAAAAAAGAATATCTATTAAAAACAGGGTTTTAAAAAACTCTGGCTTTTTAAGAAAACCCAACCCAGGTGGGTTTTATTAGGTATTTTTGGGTTTTTTAAGATTAGTATAACACTTTTTGGATTTAAATTTTATAGTTTTATTTCAAAGGAGAACAATTTCAGTTGAAAAGAAAACTTTCGTAACAAAATAATAATTAAAATAAAATAACTTTCACTTTAAGGAAGTACCATTTATTCCTGCTGGCATTCATAAAAGGCTCCTAATTTGTTTTATGACCATAGATAAAAGTATATTATTGTACACTTAGAAAAAACTAACCTAAAATTGAACTCTTATACACAGGGTGTCCAGTGCTAACGCTGTCCAATGGCTATTTCCTAAACCATTTTATTAGGTATTTTTGGGTTTTTTAAGATTAGTATAACACTTTTTGGATTTAAATTTTATAGTTTTATTTCAAAGGAGAACAATTTTAGTTGAAAAGAAAACTTTCGTAACAAAATAATAATTAAAATAAAATAACTTCCACTTTAAGGAAGTACCATTTATTCCTGCTGGCATTCATAAAAGGCTCCTAATTTGTTTTATGACCATAGATAAAAGTATATTATTGTACACTTAGAAAAAACTAACCTAAAATTGAACTCTTATATACAGGGTGTCCAGTGCTAACGCTGTCCAATGGCTATTTCCTAAACCATTAGTCCGAGACGCATAGTTCCAATCGCAAAAATGCTTTAAATTGTATAATCTATTATATCAGAAACAATTGAAGTCAATAAATAAATTCCTATAGAATTTATGAAATCTAAATTTTTATACAGTCCCCCAGTCCTATCAGTTATATTTAGAAAAATTTCTTTATTTCATGCACAATTAAAATTTAAAAAAAAAAAATCATCCTTATATGACCAAAATTCACCCAGTTATGAAGCAACAAACATTTAATCATCACTTACGTCACTTTTCCACGTTCAAACATGTCCCATTACGGTGACCCGTTAGGGGACTGTATAAATATTGAAATTTTAAATTATAGGTTTTAATTTAATTTTCTGGCATAATGCGGAGAAAAAAAGAAAAAATTTTAGAATACTAATCTATAAGCAAAAGGTTATAGAGAGGCTCTAGAAAAATTTATCCGGTGTCTTTCAAAAATATTCTCTCTAAATGAAGTAACAGAATTTTAACAAGTTGTATAAATTTTAAAAAATGTTTTGTCGAAACAATGAGAAATTTATTAAAAAGATAGAACATCTAAACATTTAACAAATTTTTGAGTGTATTTGAATAAATTTAAATGAAATACCAATACGGGTAAAATGGTTGGCAGACAATTGCTTGAGATTCAGTTTTCCAGCTGATATGGAAACAGACAATAAACATTAAATTTTAATATTTTACTGGTTTGCTGTTTAAGTTACTTTGTTAGTGTTTGTCTAAAGTTCATGATATTTGAATTCGTAGCTTATTGAGTATAAAAAATGAAAGATGATGTTTAATACTAATGAATACACTAAAATGGTGTTACTTTACGTAGAATTTCATCGGAATAAGCGAGAGGCTGCGAAGCAGTATGCTATAAAATTTCTGAATGACAATCACCCATCTGCTAGTACAATATCAAACGTAGTGACGCGTTTAAGAGAAACCGGAAGCGTTCTAAATCGTAAAAGATCTAGAAGCATCATGGATTTAACAAAGCATGCTCTCACTCATCCACAGTCTTAGTGTAAGAAGCATTAGCGAAGTATGTGGTTATTCTAAACTGCAAGTATGGAATATTTTAAGTACATATAGTGCATATCCATATCGCCCTATTTTGGTACAAGATTTATCGCCTGGAGACAAAGAACGTAGATTTGATTTCTGCAATTTCATTTTGAATAAGCAAAATGATAATATGTCGTTCGTTAGTGTTTTCGTTAGTGTCGTTCGTTATGTTTACCGATGAGTGTCACTTTCGCAAGACAGTGTGTTATAAATACACAAAATTGTCACTATTGGTCTCTGCAAAACCCGCATAAAATTCACCTGAACAGACATCAAGTGCGTTAGATTGATAAATGTTTGGTGCGGCATATGAAAAGAGACCTTAATTTCTTTTTCTAAAGTGTTTCCACAGTTCCTGGGCGCAAGCACCCTCTACTGCTCTCATAAAAGTTGTATTCACTTACGGGAATATGATTAAATAACACTTTGTTCCCAGTTACATTAAAAATGGGGAGAGACCTTAATTGGGCCATTTTTTTTCAATGGCCATTTAACATTCGAAAGATATGCACAGATTTTAGAGGGTTCAGTGACTGACTTCTTAGACAAGTGTGTTCCACTACGAGATCTGTCACAAATGTGGTTTCATCATGATGATGCTCCAGCATATAAATTACTACAGACTCATACTGTTCTGACAGAAACATTTGGAAATAATATAATTGGGTACGGCAGTCCTGTTGAGTGGCCTCCAAGATCATCAGACTTGAATCCCTTAGATTACTTTCTCTGGGGTTTCTTGAAAAATAAAGTATATGAAAAAGAATCAACAAGTCCATCAGACTTACTAAATCGTATATGTGTAGCCTGCAGATGTGTAACACCGAGTATTCTATGCAAAGTATAGAAAGAGATTTTGGCATGGGTGCATGTTTGCATTGCAGCCGAAGGAAGCTACTTTGAGCAAATGTTATGCTAACAGAATTTGTAATATTATTTTAAGTTTCTAAAATTGTATATATTCGTATTTTAAAATGTTTGATATTCTGATTTAATGTTTATTGAAAAGTCTAATGCCCTTGCTTTTTTATTTTATGTTATTTAACACAAGTTCATTTTTAAAAAAACTCTTTAAAAAGTTCTATGTTCAGTAGAGGCTATATTTTTATGTTAATTTATTGGATACACATAGTTAAACGTTAATCTCCTTTATTGCAATCTACAATCATAAAATAGTTAATGAAATTTCTAATCAATATTACAAGGCTTAAAACCATGTACATTAATTTTTATGAAATTCATTTTGTTTACAACCCCTATTTTGCAGCTCAAAAAAGTGCTCTAACTTTAGGCAGCTGTAACTCGGCAAATTTTGGTCGTAGATGGACGAATTTTTACTTTCCAAACATGTACCATGTAAGGAAAGTATTGTAATCATGAAAAAATTCAACTTCGAGATTTTAGTGTATTTACACATTTCGAGGTCTTCTGAATTCATTTATGCTATTTTTACGAGATGTATGTATGTATGTATGTGTGTGTGAGTGAACACGATAGCTCCTACACGGGCCATTTGATTGAGCTCATATTGGGTATATATGTTATAAACCCCCGTCGCAAGACCGATATCGATTTTGGTGTGTATAGGACTTATAGTTTTCCTACAGGTCTACGACAAAGATTTCTTTTACATTATGGCCTATGGGGGGAAATTCTTGAAAGTGCGCTAGGGTTCAAACAGTACATTCGATTGAGCTCAAATTGGGTATCTATGTTATAAACCACCATTATAAGACCTGTATTGATTTTGATGTATATAGGACTTATAGATTTTCTACAGGGCTACAACAAAGATTTCTTTTACATTATGGCCTATAGGGGGGAATTCTTGAAAGTGTGCTAGCGTTTAAACGATACATTCGATTGAGCTTAAATTGGGTAGATATGTTACAAAGCACCATCTTAAGACCAGTATTGATTTTGGTGTGTATAGTACTTATAGTTTTTCTACAGGAATACGACAAAGATTGCTTTTACATTATGGCATATAGGGAGAAATTCTTGAAAGTACGCAAGCGTTTAAATGGTGCATTCGATTGAGCTTGAATTTGGCATATATGTTTGAATTATTCATTGATTAAATTTTATTTAAGTGCTTGGTAATGATCTTAATCATAAGTTTTCGGAAAGTCGAGTGGAGTCACTCCAGATTTTTTTTTTAATTTTGAATAAAATTGGATAAAGAAAATTTTTCTAAATATAACATAGGACAGGGGACCGTATAAAATTTTTTTATCGAATTTGATTTATCGACTTTGATTGTTTCCCATATAATAGATTACACAATTTAAAGTATTTTTGCAATTGGAACTATGTGTCTCTGTCTAACGGTTTAGGAAATAGCCATTGGACGACTTTAGCACTGGACACCCTGTGTATATATATATATTATAATGCACTATAAATTATGTAGGTAATATTATATATATTTAATGTCAAATAACAAATAATTTAAATGAAAAAAAGGAAAAATTTTGATAATATTTAATAAACCCAAAAAAACTTATTTCCGTGTGGGTTTTTTGGGCGGATCCGAAAAACTGATTAAAAACAAAAAATATATAACTAACTGAATTATATTATTTTTTAAGACAAAAAAAGTCCAAGGTTAATGCATTAAATGTAAACAATTTGATTGCAGAATAATGTTTCTAAGAAACTGAAAATGATAATGGCGAAAATAGCTTCGAACTTTTATTCTAGGTTCCATTTAAAAATCATCAGTCATTCCAAAGTTCTCTGCTATTCCTTAAAATTCCTTCATATTCTAGTAAAAATTAAAGAATTTTATTTTTAAAAGCAGTGGCCAAATTTGGTCCCTGAACTTATATATTGTGGTGGGCAAAACTGCACATCTGTTTGCACTGGAGTAACATTTTTATCTATTAGAAAACACAGTTACATGAATCACTATAATTAGGTCTGTAACAAATATATACAGCAGGGTTTTAACTGAGCTCAAAAATTCTTATCAGAAAAGCTAAAATAAGAAAAAAAGTTTAAGCAAAATGCTAAAAGGATAATTCAATTTTTCTCTCCAGGAGAAATTGTGATTCTATACAGGAATCCCTATAATTAGGTCTGTAACAAATATATACAGCAGGGTTTGAACTGAGCTCAAAAATTCTTATCAAAAAAGCTAAAATAAGAAGAAAAGCTTAAGCAAAATGCTAAAAGGATAATTCAATTTTTCTCTCCAGGAGATAGTGTTGATCTCCTTTTCCTCTATTGTTTTTGAGGTGGTCTTGAAAATTATAGATATGCAGGCTATATATTCAAATTCAATGTTAAAAATCAAATATTATCCCCACAACCCTTCTATAACCATTCCACCACAGGAAGCTTTTATTTTTATACCTAATTCTCTTCTATACTTCAGTTCCAAATTTTCTCTGAATGCTTTTGCAAAAAACCATTAATGACATTTCAGCATTTTGACAAAAAATGCATCTTTTTGCATTATGCAAAAAATGTGACGGTATCTTAAACCTTGATATACAGTCACACCTGTTTAACTCAAACATTCTGAAATTCCTTACATTTGAAATCTAAATTCAATGTATTTTTATGTTTGTCTCAAAACATTTTCCTTCAAAACCTCCGAATCTTGAATTTTTATAGTGTAAACCACAAATATTGCATGACCACATTTTTTCAACAATAGAAGATATATGCAAGACACCTAAAGCAACAACAAAAGAAGCAGAGAAAGTCATAGAACACTTAAAAACTTTCCTTAAATCTCAGGAAAATGTTGGTCATAAGGCATACACAGCACCTCTTAACCTTAGAAAGCTAACAAAAAAAGTCAGACTCGAAAGTCATTGAAAAACTATTTTTATTGTTACAGGGATGAGATTGGCAAAAGAGCAAAAAAGCTGAAATCATACGAGAGCAAAAATTTGTACATGTGATATTTATATCAAATTAATGTAAAAGAAGTTTTAAGAGAAGAAAGATATTTTAACATGCTAGAAGATAAAAATATCACACAGTTAACTAATAACTACAATCAGGAATTTACAGAAAAAACAGAATTTTCAGAGAAAAAAGACAAAAAAGTGATTTACTCTTTATTCACAAAAAGCTGAAGAATCTCATCCCTGATTAAAGGTACAAATGTATATTCTTTTTAAATGTTGAATATGTGTATCTGCAATGTTATATCAAATTTGCTACCATACCAATGTACTTTTCTAAAACAAAAGTACTTAAAATGTTTAACTGAGAACATTTATAACTCAGAAGCTCTTTGTCTCAAATTTTTCTTCTTTCCAATGTAATTCAAAATAGACAGGTTCAATTGCACTATAAATTTTAAGAAAAGTATAAATGTTTTTCTTTTTTGGTAAATTATTGGGTTTTTTTTTTCTTTTTCTAGAAATATTCCCAAAAAAGAATTAATGTAAATACAGTCAAACCTCCATATGTGGAATAGAAAATTGCCTCCCCCCCCCCTCCAAAAAAAAAAAATGATATGCAGAAATTTTGAGTTAGAAGCAATTTTGTTTTATCATAATTACTCCTAAGAAGATAAAATTAAAGCAATTTTTGGATATGAAACTCAGATACACTTTCTCTGGAAATAACCTTTTCTTTGATGGCATGCTTTTCTTAAATTTGTCCAGCCACACAGAGCTTGCTTGAAATTGATTATTTACAAAATGTATAGCATATTCTAATGTCTTCTCTTTAGTGAGAGGACTAGAGATTGTCAAGTTTTGGTCTCATATGTTCTTTATCCAGTTTAAAACAGCCTCATTCACTGCATTATATCTGCATGTTTTTGGATGTTTTCTGTTAGGTTCAGTACTTTTATGGGATTTCATTATAGCATTTCAATTTTTTATTATAATTTTAGCAGAAATGCCATTCTACTATCTACATCGCTAACTCGACACTATTCACAACACTAATGGATTTCCTTTAGGCCATTATAATTGAGAGAAAAGTAAAAGTTCAAAACAGATTTATAAAACACTACTAATTTAAATTTGAGCATCATTCACAAAGTAGATTTAGGAATAATCCAAGAAACATTGGACAAAAAAGATAGCTAGAAACTGGTTTTACTGCAGGACAGGCTGCAACTGAATTTTGCCAGAATGGAACAATCTGTTTGTCCTCTTTCAACCCCAGCTGACGTGTGGTCCATAATGATCTTGACCTTCAACGAACTTCTTTTCCCCTCGATCTTTATTTCTTGTGAGTCATAAAAAAAATAGCTATCGCTCACTGTGATAGGCTGAGTTTTCATTACAAGGAAAAAATGGGTGAGAATTTCTCACCCTTTCTGCAGAACTGAGTGAGATTTTCAAAAAAGTGAGAGAGAATTTCTCACTCTAGATTTGGGTTGGGCAAATACTTAGTGGGTGAGGTAGTAAAACCTTGCTATAACAATAAAATTTTGCAGTCCCATGGAATTTCCGTACACTATAATCTCTTCTCGATATAATGATGCATCCCTCTAGAACTAAAATTTCATTTAGTCCCTTAAATATCATTGTATGAAGTTTTTACTGTATTTATAAAAAATGGGTATTTAACCCTGCCTCGGGTAAACTCCGAATTTTGAGCAAATAACCCATTTACAAAAATGGAAGCATACACAACTTTTTAAAAACTGGCCGAATTTTTCGAAATTCACGAATTTTGAGCAGAATGAAACTGATTCGTAGGGTGAGCAAATTTCTTGCGTAATAATTTTTTAATGTGAGAAAAGGGGAGAAAATGCAAGATTCTCACATTTTCGTGCTCAAGTGAAAACACTGATAGGTTTCATAATCCTCTGAAATCTTGCCTACGTTCTAAAACTTGGTAACTGTAATCTCTGTTCAGATAAGTTCTTAAACTCAGCAACTATTGTCACTGTTTGTAAGCTCAACTTGCATTGCATCATCCATATATTTTCATTAACTTGTATTTCCGCATATGCGAATTTCCTTCCTCTACGTCAAAAATGTGTTCACATGTACAAAGAAACTGCAAGCCTGCAGTAGATCTGAAGATGAAAAGCAGTGCAGAAGCAGCCTGCACAACCGGCCAGGTGCCGAATTGTATTTTTTTTTCAAATAGGACATATGTACGTTCTTATGTACTTTAATTTAAACTTATAGTTTTGTATGAATCCAGCGCACATAAACTGTTTTTAAGTTATTTTCTGGTCATGATTTTTAATCATTGACACATCTACTGCCAAACATTGTAAACCTGCTAAATGTCAAATACTGTCAGTGATGCAAACAGTCATAAGTAAAACAAAATCATTCAACATGCCTTGAAAAAAATATTTTAATATAGAGATTTTTTTGACATATAGAAACTTGTGATTTACCAAGTAGCATTTTGGCTATACTCAACCGAGTGCAAAGTAGTTGTAGAAAAAGGATCACTGATTTGCGAATGATGAAGTTTTATTTTGAAATGAAAACATGCAATATATAATTGTCTTAAGTTAATATAAATTCAACAAAACCATAACACTTAAATAATATGTTAAATTTGTGCATTCATAAGATATAATAGTGCTATTTTAAGTTTTAGCCTAATAATATGAGTTCAGATTAAGACATTGTTTATAAACTTGATCACTAAAACTTCTTATTTTAAAATATAGTTAGATGACAGATTGCATCAGTATATTCTTTCCTGTGAAGTATATCAAAACTTTTATAATAACACTAGCTGAAGTACCCGTTCTTCGCACGGGAATGAATGGACTTTTCGATATTACGATTTGTTGTGATTACTATTTATTGTAATAAAGAGATATATCAAAATGGATATCGCGTTATATTGTATTCATTAATCATCAATACCGAATTTCAAGGCAATGGTTTGTACGGTGCAGAAGGCGATGCGGAGTAGCGCAATCTAGTGGCGAGTTTTAGTAAAACGGATACGGCGGAAATATTCTTCGCATTCAGATATCAATGTATACGAATTTTCATGATGATCGGCTGGACGGTCCTGAAGTTCATGTGTGGACGCAACATCGAGTGGCAAGTTATAGGAAAATGGATAGCGCCAAACTCTTCTCCGTGTTCAAATATCTATGTATACCTATTTTCATAGCGATCAGTTACCATCTAGTGGTCAGTTAACCATCTAGTGATTAATTAAAGTAATGATTTGCTACAGCGCCATCAAGTGGCGAGTTGTAGCAAAATGGATAACGCCAAAATATTCTCATTGTTCAAATAGCTATCTATGTATACTGATTTTCATAGTGACCATTTGAATGGTCAAGAATTTGGCCTGCTGCAGGGTCATCTAGTGGCAAGTTAAAACAATAATGCATTGCAGTGCCATCTAATGGTGAGTAACATCAAAAGGAACACAGTTAGAATATATTCTTCGTGCTCAAATGTGTAAGTATAAAAAATTTTATGCCGATCGGTCGAACGGTATAGAGGTTGATGCGTTGCAGTGCCATTTAGCGGCAAGTTACAGCAAAATGGATAGTGAAAAATATTCCCCGTTTTCTAATATCTGCGTGTACCAAATTTCATCGAAATCAGTTGGATGATATTCGCATAGCAAACGGCTAAACGGAATAGAATTCGACGTTCTGCTGCGCCATCTAGTGGCAAGTTAGAGGAAAACAGATAGCATAAAAACCTTCTCCATGATAAAAGACTTAGGTCAACCAAATTTCATGGTGATCAGTCAAACAGTGCTGGAGTTTTTCAACCTCATACACACATACCAACATTCATTTTTATCTATAACCAGTGTTTATTATATATATACGAGTCTCAAATAAAATCCAGTTTCAAATCTAAGTATCGCCAAAGGGCCAACATACGCCATTTTGCAAATTTTTTTCAGGGAATCATTCGAAGCATTGACTTAGCAGCAATCAAAATGGGAAATGGTTTGACCGCCAATAAGTAAAGCAGGCATTTATTTCAAAAGTGGAATTCCTTAATAGCGGCATTTTTTAAATTATCAACGTATAACGTGTTTTATTCATCGTTACTCCGATGTACAAAATGCGAAGATTTCAATTTTCTGAAATTTGGCAGAATTCCCCTAACTTAAATCAATATACTCAATTGGCGAGAATTCTGAAGATAGATTGCTCGAAATCCCTTAATAACTGCATTATTTCTGCACGGATTATCAGAATTTAACGCTGTATTCTAATAAAATCTATGCACTTGTTTTCAAAAATCTATTTCCTTAAGCTCTCAGTAAATTGCGCCAAGCCGAAAACTGTGCAAACCGCTAGAACTCACTTTCTCAAAATCGGCACATTAGCCATTTTATTTTTCGCCAAACTAAAAAATTTTACATATTAGTCTCGGAAGTTTTAAAGTGGACTATAATTTATTCTATATTATTTTACATATCTGTGCAAAATTTCAGGCTGACAGGTCCATTTTTGTGGATTTGTATACTAATCAAATCCACAAACAGAATTTCATTTTTATTTATAGGATGTATTTAGACTGTCAATAGCTGAGAGTTAGTTTCAGATAACTGCAAGATCAGACTCGCTGCTATACCTATGCTAGATCAAACTTAGCCTTTTCTATAGTACAAAATTACCAACACCAACTAATTTTCAGAATAAATAATAAAATTTTGTTATGACAAACTTCATTTTTATAAATATTGTAGATTAACAAAATAAAAAATTTGTATTCAAAGAAAATGTAGTACGAATTTAGTCACAATACAATTTCACTTTAACAAAGTATTCAGATATATTATTCAATTATTAAAAAGTAAAGTTGTACGACTGTTCAATGTAGCTGATAATGAGATGGATGTCCTCTTTAACCCACCTAAAAAATATTAAAAAGTGGAACGAAGTCAACATTAATGATCCTCAAACGGCAGAAAAAAAAATTCATTTCGAAAATGTTTCGATAAAGTAGTAAATGCACAAGACATTTTCAGCTTCATCAAGAAACAAAGCATCACTTTAATACTAGAAGAAAAATAATTAGTCTTCCTTGCAAAAATAATGATTAAAAAACTGACAGTTCATTTGTTTTGTAGAAATCCCGAAATGTAATAAAATCTTTCCAATTTTGTCCAAAATGCTAAAAAATTCTTATGTGCACTGAGTAGCTCTACTTACAGTGGGCATGCTTTCTCTGAAGCAAGCTAGGTTTAAATAATGAAAGAAATCGCATGTCATTTCGATATGTAGAACAACTGATATTTTTATATCATAATTTGTAATCCATTTATTTTTATTTTCTTTCAATGGCATCTTAGTGCACTCTTTTTTTTCCCCCCCCAACTATTTATTTGTCAATGATCAATCTTTTCCTACAGCCTTAAAAGTGACTTACTTTTTTTTTTTTTTAATGTATCATTATATATTCCCATTTTTATGAATTATCATATGCATTATTTATATCTGCATAATTTTTTACAAATGTTCTCATGTTTGACAAAATTATTTTAATAAGGTCTGTAAATATTGAAATTCTAACATTACTTGGTATTAGCCAAGTACTCGGTCAAAATTTGGCTCAATGCCAAATACTGAATACAGGGACTGTATCGAAACAGCTTTTCTGTATAATGAACATGCAGATTTGATAAGAGTTAAAGGCATAGAAAATGGGGAAGTTTAAAAGATGGAGATTTGACTGTATACTCTAAAGCAATTGCTTATGCTTTAGAATAAGTCTAAAAGGTACTTTACATATTTTCTATATATTTCCAGATAAATCTATATGTATAAATCAGATTAAGCATGAAATAAAGTATTGGTAAGTGAAATAAGTTAAACAGTTACCTGAAAGTGAAAACCACAAAACTTATTAATTCATTTTAATCTTTTAATACCACAAAACTCTTTTCTACATTTTAAATTAAAGAATTTTTGTCTAAAATGGTGTTTTTACCTAGATTTGTAATTAATTCATTTAACTGTTAAGAAAAAGGGAAGTTAGAGCTCCAAAAATAATGCACTTAAAATACTTACTTGATAATTTTCTTTATAACTGGAAACACCAAAACTATTTATCCTGGACCATTCAGAAGTAGGAACAAAAGGAAAGTGTTCATTCATGATGTAATTATCATTATTAACTGCCGGTAATGTTTCTGATACAGAATAACTATCTTGAGTACTAGATTCATCAGAATACTGACAATCAGATGATGTATCATCAACAAATGTTTCTTTCAAGCCTTCTTTAAGGTGTTCATCGTAAGGACGATTATCTTCTATAATTTCGGGTAGGTGATGTAGGTCAGAAAATTTGTCAGAAAAAGCATGTACATCTTTCTCTGATAGCTCATACTCGTACTTTTGTACTAAATCATTATGCAGATCCTTAAATATGGTATCATTATACGATTTAACAGAAACGTCATGCCTGATATTAATAAATAAAGGATCTTTCAAAGGAGCTTCTGGCACTGGTAAATCCTGCACTTGATTTGCATCTGAAAAGAAAATAAGCAGTGTAGACTAATGTAAAGTGAAAACACAAGTAAACATTTATAATTAGAAATAACAGAGATGCTGTTGGTATTACTAGCATTTTAAATAAGAGTTCATGCCATCTTTCCCCCCCCCCCCCCATATGCAGAGTGCAGAGTGGTGTAATTTAAACTATGCTGGTTATTACAGAAGAAACACTCAAAATACTGATGTTTCATTAAATAAATAAAAAGTTTGTGAAGAAACACTCATAAAATGATACTTATAACAAGATATGATCATCTCGATCGAAAACTTGCTCAGTCTTAATTTTCAGTCGAAACAATCGTATCTTGTAATAAGTATTCTTTTATGTGCGTTTTTTCACAAAGTTTTTATTTATTTTATGCTGGTTAGCCGGTGGGTGTTAGGGACATTTCTGAGCGGTTATTTAAAAATAAAATAAAGGTAAGTGGTCTGTTTTTAACGAATTTTTGCAATGTTTAAAGTTTTTAATGTGAATTTTAAATTGATATTTCATGTGTTTATGTTTTCGTAAGTGCTATTTACATGCTATTCTAATCATACTGACTTTATATGAGGTGTACAACTAGGTTGTTTAATCCACCGATGTTTGTTTTTTTTTAGTTGAAAACGGGCCAGTGTTTGCCCAGTTTACATTAGCTGTATAACTAGGTTGCTTAATCCACTGTTGTTTATTTAGTTAAAAACGGTCCACTGGTTGTCTAGTTTACATAACTGTACAACTAGGTTTGCTTAATCCACTGAAGTTTTTTAGTTAGAAACGGTCCACTGGTTGCCTAGTTTACATAGCTGTACAACTAGGTTGCTTAATCCACTAGTTTTTTTAGTTAAAAACGGTCCACTGTTTGCTCATTTTAAATTGCCTGTTACTGAATTTGCAGACATTGTTTTGGTTAAATATGGACATTGTATTTTGTTTTAATGTTTTTGTTAGTGGTATATGTGTACAATTTTAATGTATTAAAATACTTTGCTGATTGTGCAAAATGGTTGGCAAAAGTCGCTGGAGCTTGGCGGTTGCCAAGCTCCAGCGACAGTCGCCGTGTTTACATGGGGTGTGCACCGGCTTGTATGATTTTACCAAATAAAATTTACAGTTCCAAAATATGACTTGACTAACAACTGCTAATTTTGAACCCTATTTACAGTCAACAGAATGTAATTGTTAGTATTACATTCTGTTCACTGGAGTTCCTTTAAATTGTTAGTAACATTTGCTGGTCTGTCTATCCCAGCAACTGTCGCTATGTTTACATGGGGCTCGTATGGGCTCACTGGAAATTACCAATCAAAGTTTGAATAAGCTTCAGTAAACGATTAAATGGTACTTATGTATTATCCTGGCAGTCATTCCTGCCAAACTATTTTTTCGGCAAATGTGCTAATGTTCCTTTTAAAAACCTGACGCGCTAAATTTGAGATCTAAATGGAGGATTTTTCTAATTATCTTGATGAAAAATTTTAGGGTCACATCATATTTGGGCTAATCAGAGGTTATTCCACGAACTTTTTATAGGGTCCCATTTTTGTGAAAACTGCTTATTTTTGTGAATTTTCATTCCAATTTTTAATTAATGTCATTTTTTTGTTAAAATAACTGATAAAACAGATTTAAAAGTAGTGTAAAATGTCAATGCAGGGCCGTTTCAATGATTGTATTTTTATACAGGGTTCATTCGATTATATTTTTATGAAGGGGCGATTTAATTGATTGTATTTTTGTGAAGAGGCGTCAAAATGAGCCCAATATTGTTTGCATTGATGCCTGCTAATGCAGTAAATTGAGTAATAAAAAATAACATGCACAGTAAAAGTTATTGAACTAATACCTTCAACAAAATCCTGAAGATTTGAATCTGCATCATTTTCTAATCCATCAGGCATAACTTCTTTAGTTGGGGATTCAATATCAAAAGTTTTATTTGCATACTTATCAAGTTGAATTTTAAAAGGAGAAGAATTTACACACTGCTTTGAATTGTCTAGGGCACTTCGAAAATTGTCATAAGCTAAATCACTGTCCGTGGACAAACAAGGAGATGCCTTCTGATGAAAAGGAAAATTGCTGCTCTGGATTTCTTTTTTCTCACAGGCTGCATCAGAATCCGAAGATGAATGCTTGTTATTAACACCATCTAAAGATGCACTGTTTAAAGTTGATGTCTTGGTTGAAGAAGAAATTCCAGATGTGTTATTCTTAAGGTTGTCCTCTTTGACTGCCTCCTCCGATATATTTACAGAACTTTGTAATGAACTACATTCAGATTTAGCTTCAGAAGCAGGATCTTTAAGAGGGGAAACATCATGATTTAAAACATTAGAGGCACTTTTACCTGGTTCTTCATTCAATGATTCATCTCTCTTAACACATGATTTATCACTGAGAGACGGCACACCTAAAATATTTTCACTCTGTGAAATAACTTTATCATATAATTTATCTTCTTTGACAGAAGTATTCTTATTTTCTGAAGAAATGAGAACATTTTCATGTTTTTTAGAGTGATTTGCCCAAATTGGTTTCAATGTTTCTGCAGTAACTTTGCTAAAACTATCATTATTTAATGTCTTTTTAAAAGCCTTATCATTGCATGATTCAGATTTCTTAGTATTATTGATTTCTTGAATTTTTTTCTTAGATGTATCTAAATTTCCTTTACTGCAATCTGAATTAGAAATAGTGCTTGCACGAGGCTTGATATCATTAGAATTCTTGGATTCGGAAGATTTACTTTTCTCTAGCTTTTCAAACATTGCTTTAGCATTATTGAATCTTGCCAGGTGACTTCCTCGTCTAGAGAGTGAACAGTTTGAGTGGGGGAATGCTGGCAATGATGATGACCTTTCAGTTTTGTAGCCGTCGGGTGACTGCACTCTTTCGATATTTGGAGCATCTTTACTAACTGGAGATCTCAATGGGTTGTTATCAGATTTTTGCTGAGATAAGCTCTGAAACATGTGCGCAATGGTGCTGACTTTCGTGCCCATAGGTCGCGAATTTTCATGTTTAACTTTACCTGATGAAACATCATATTTTTCTTTGTCTTCAAAATTAGATTTCATGGTTTTTAAAAATTGGTGTTCTATTCTTTGTTGTTTTCCATCAAACCAACTGTGGCGAGATCTAGCATCAGTTTCTAAATTAGCCATCAAAAGCTATAAGCAGGAAAACTAATCAGACTCCTATCTGAAAATAAAGAAAAATTATTTTATAATGAAGTATGTATGAAGAATAATCAACAAATTACTAAAAATAGTAAACAAATTTCTCAGTTTCATTCTTTAGATCTATTCTTATTGCAGAATTGTGTTTCTTTAAAAAAATATTAGAAAATAATGAAAACAATTGAAACTTTGACACAGAATGTAAAAGTGGATTCTAAAAGTCTTTGAAAGAAAAAAAAGAAAGTGTCCCGAGGACAGGATTCTTCCTTAATTGGGTTATTTTATTGCCTGTATCTAGACCTGACTTCAAGCATTGGATGCCCAGTTACACGCAATAAAAATAACTAATAAATCATAAATAACTTAATTTGGATGTTTACCTGAGGCAGGGGTAAATACCCATTTATAAATACAATACCTTACGCACTGTGTACCTAGCTCACATCTATAGTGAAAAATTCTAACCCTTTTTTTTTTTTATCTCACTCAGTTTTGGGGAAAGTGTGAGGAATTCTTGCCCATTTTTTCCCCCGTAATGGTAGCCCGGGCATTGTCAATAATTATAATTACAGCATACATTGTGATACAAAAAGTACATATTAGAAAATATACTTACAAGCAGATACTACATAGTGCAATAAATTAAAAAATTTCAATCTCCCTGATACCAATGCAAAAAGTCTGGTTTTAAAGTTCCATTACTATACGCCCTTTCATACTTGGAAACTGAAATTAAAAGAAGAAAAGCTACAATTAGTTGTGTGTATAAATTTAAAATAAATATAAAAACATTGAAACATATGCAGTGAGACAGATTAAACAAAGTTTACATTTTTTTTAAAGAGGGTTAAATTAGATAAATTTCTAATTTTAACTATAGAGTCAGAAAACAAATACATGTAACTGATAAGAATCGTCAATTTCCTTTATAAGAACTTACATCTATCAAGACTGAAATCCCCAAAAAGCAAATAAATACCCTACAGACTGAAACAGAAAATAAATATTATCGATATATAAAGTCATCTTTTTATTTAGAAATAAATAAACGTATAACGCACTGACACCTTTTGAGTCATATTTCATAGGACCATGCCACGATGTTTGCAAAACCGGTCTTAAGAGGTTTCCATAAACCATGAAATAGTATATGTACTTCTTTAACTAATAATGTCTTTTGACATTTCCTTATAGCATGACAGTTACATAGTTAACAGCTTTCGATTGTTACCAATATAGGAAAATCAAACACACGGTACAAGACATAACAACACAACAATCTTAAAAATTTATCCAAGATTTGTTGCCAACTTGTACTGAATAAGATAAAAAGGGAGATTCAAATATGTATCAGGGAAATAGATATACATAATTAACGAAATTTAATAAAAATGTATCATTAAGCAAAAGCATACATGTTTCTTTGAGAAAAAAGTTACTTATAAATAAATAAAATGTCATTAAATAAGAAATCTTTCAAATTAGTTATATCGATTTGAAAAGTTGCATGGCAACTCTGACAGCACATGAACATGATTTAAAAAGTAAACAAACAGTGGCATGAATTTCGATTGCGTCGCTTTCTAGTGTATTGATTAAATCCAATTATTTTTTAATTAAACTTTATGCTTTCTAAAGACGTTGTAACTTTCATTAATGAAAGCATACTTCAAAATAAACAGGAAAGACCTGAAACTATTCAGTATGAATGCAACATTTCCAATGAAGCTGTTGATCACCTTCAAAACATTTCATATGAAGCATTTTTCACAGATTACATGATTATGAATAAACCATGTGTTATTTCATTAAAAGATGTTGACATGTGGCAGAGCAGTGTATATTGGGTTGCAGATGGAAAACCAAATCTAAATTTTCTCGAAAGAGAATTTGGTACGAATTTTTTTCCTTTATTTTTTACAGGTTGAAGTTGAATCGCTCATGCTAATCAAACCAAAAAATAATCTAGCATAAGTTAAACTCTGCATCATGCTCGTATCTGGGGTTGGTTTAGTGAATGGGCCGAAAAATAACCAGTGTGAACTAACTCAACTTTTGGATAAAATCTACTTTCAAACAACTTTAAACTAAAGGATTCATCTACTAAAGTATAATTTATTTCTAAACAATGTCACACTCTAATTGTAGTTTCAAGGCATCCAGATTCAGGCGCGTAGCCAGGAAAATTTTTCGGGGGGGGGGGGGGGGGATATGCGCCTGGAAAAAATTTCGGGGGGGGGGGGGATATGAACTTATATGTATATAAATAGACGGAATATCATCACTAATCCAAAATTTCGGGGGGGGGGGGATATATCCCGATATCCCCCCCCCTGGCTACGCCCCTGTCCAGATTAACAAATAAACAATTCTTGTAATGTATTTCGAATGAAAGAAACTCGATTTTGAACGTGGAAAAACAACAGTATTAAATTCAAGTTGTTGGGTAATAGTAATGGACTAAATCGGTTAAGCAAAGCTTTGACTTTGATTTTCCAGCAGAATATTATAGTTTAAAGTGATTGAAGACAGTTAAAATTGATATTTATAAAACTCCTTTCCACAAAAAAAAAATTCAATGGCGAAAGCTGTGCAGAAAGGTGAGCAGTCTCATAGTAATTTTGGCGTGACATCCATCATGCTAAAAGGTTCTACACGTAATGTGACTGGTGAGAATGCATGTACCAGAAGCAGGCTGAGTATGGATTGTATCACGGTAGGCAGGTCCCCCTGTGGCTATGGGACTGCTCTGCATAGTAGTCACATCACATATTAATCAATATATGCAGTTGCTTATTTAGAAGTATTCTTCAAAGGCCATTTTATTTCCTTTTCTTTAACATATGTGTGTATTGTAGAACTTTAAATATTTTGTTTATATGTAACTAACATCATGGCCAGTAATGCTTTTTTGACATCACAGATGAAATACTAGTGAACTTTAAAAGAAAAACATATTTATATTTTACTAAGCCCGTTGAGGAGGCGATTACAACGGGCACTAGAAAAAATAATTCGACAAAACTGTGTCAACACTCAATTTAATCTTTGTCCACTAAAATAAATAACTCCATATTTAATTTTTATTATATACCAAAATCGGTGCATTTTCTTCTAAAAACGTGCAAAAACTTTTCCCATTAAAGATTTCGTTTCGCTGAGAACATCCCCTCTCATATCAATGTTTCATGCAGAGGAAATAATCTTATTTGTGAAAAAAGTTAAACTGGGTAATGTAGAAAAACTATTTTTAACGAATTGAAATCGCAATTTTCCCTTCAAAGCATGGCTTGGACTGAAGAAGTTCAAAACAATTTTTGAACGAAACGCGTATCCTTTTTCCTTTTACTTCTTATGTGTGTTTTTTACAAAGTTTTTTAATTACTTCATGGTAACCATTATTTCAGTATAACATCATTATCACTTGAGACATTTAATTTTGTAGTATATTACACAGTAGTCCTCCTTCCGACTGAAAGAGCTAGGAAACTGCATCCCGCAGGTGTTGTAACTCATGGTCAGCCTGGAACCTATCTTTAAGACACAGAGTATTCAGATTGAAACTGATTCCACAGTCACTAGATCATACTGCAAGACACATCAAGATATCTAGCTGCATCAGCTTATAACAATGTCATTTCCATTCATTTGATCAACAACTGAACTAAATGGGCTGATCTTACTCCTTAGATATTGCTAGACTTTTCTGGATACATAATCAACAAAAATTTAAAGCCAATAATCATCCACAAAACTTACACACAAAGAGTTACGAAAATTTGATTTTTCCAATTTTTCTCTCAATTCTATATTTGTCTATTTCTTGAAAATGAAACTAATGGCTATTTTTTTTTCTAGGTTTTTTTGCTAAGTTTTCCTAAAGTAACATTACTATATTTCAAATAAACCATACATTTTATTGTTATGATTTTCTGAATGGTAAACTTCGATGTTGTAGCTTAATTTTTTGAGGGCAGTGTACATGTAGTTCAACAATATTCTTCCAAACTCTTGTTATTGCGTATATCAATCACTGTGTTTTATTACTAGCTGCCCCATAACTTCATTGTTTTTTATGCATAATATGCTGTGTATGAGTAATAATATAAATAAATCTCTGATAATTTTCTATTTTCTTTTTGTTAAACACTTTTACTTAACTCACGTTGCATATCAGTGTCAAATCTTGTAATCAATTTTTTGCCAGCTTCCCAGTCTCTAATTAACTTGAAATTTTGAAGACATGCCAGAAATCGATGACAATAGTTTAATATAATATGTTGTGTATAACATGAATTGTTCTAAGAACAGGAACCATTTTTTCTAAGAAAAATCAGTACATAAACCTGAAAACTGTGTCTGTTTTCAGGCTCCTCCATAGTGCCTGTTGCAGATTGTAATGAGAGAGAATATAATTCACAAAAGAAAAGAAGCATGGCATTCTCAGATTACATTAAATATTGGAAAAATTTGCAAACACATAAAAGTTCAGAAATGTTGTATCTTAAGGATTGGCATTTTAAAAGGTAAGTTTCTCTATTCATACTCTTTCACTCGCACACACACATAAGTATGCATTTAGTCATACATAAAAGAAAGTTTCGACTATTATTTCATGATTAATTAATTATTCTTAATGTATCATAGCTAATCCAATTCAATTTTTTAATGAATTAACATCATATTTCCTTTTCTGAATATTTTATTAAAGTTTTGCCTAAACTCTGCTCATGGAATATTTCTTATTTAAAACATATGTAAAAATAATAAAAAGCTTTGTAAACTAACACTCATAAAAATACTTATCGATGATACGATCGTTTTGGGTGGTACAAAAGGTCCACTCTTTTTCAGTTAAAAAAAAAAAAAAAAAAAAATCCACCAGGTTAGATAATCTAATTTTCATTTCTTTTGGCTGTCTGATTCTCTTTTACTTCTTTGTAACTTTTTGAGCCAAGATCAAAATAAAAAAAAAGTGATTGGCAAAAAAGTTAACTTTAATGTTTAAAAAAATCGTGGGATGCTTTTCACTTACAATTTCATAATGGCAATTGTTACGAATAGCTCACATAAAAAGAAAAAAATAATAATCATAATAATACACTCACACACACCTGATATCAAGCACCCCACGCTTTTTTTTAACAATAAAGTTAATTTTTTTGTCTCTCACTTTTTCCTTATTTTAAATTTAATTCAAAAAGTTATATAAATTTTGGAATATCATATCGCTGTTGAACAAAACCTTTAAAGATTATTTTTTTACTTTTTAGTTCAAATTGCTGTAAAAGCGAGTTTCATTTTTTATTTTTTATTCAAATTCCCATTTATAAGTTCATTAACAAACATTCGTAAGATTTTTAATTATTTTTATATTGCTGAAAATGCTTTTTTGTCGAAACTTTTGTATCAGAATTCGAATGCTTTCTTTCTTTATAGTATAATCTGCAATGTATGCAGTCTGATTATTTTTTCGATAAAAGTATAGCTTTAAAAAATGTGGCTATAATTTTTTAAACTAGTATTTATCCTTATTGTAACTGTGTCTTGTCTAAACTTTTGCAGCACTCTGTAGTGCATCGTACATGTAACTGATATTTGCAGCTCTTCGTGCAGTTCCATAATAAAACTATCATTTTGTGAATGTTGTGTACTAGTCCACTGCAGTGTATTGAATTACACTCATGTCCATAAATTAAGGATAATTCAGAATCACACAGAAATTGATCTCTAAAATAAAAATTTCACCTGTGGAATGATCACACACATCTTGAAGAAGAATATGCAAATTACAGGAAACCACCAGATGGCGTGGATGGTACGTCACAATGACGAGAGTGTAAGAGAGGGTTATATAAGGAATGGTGGCAAAGAAGTAAAATTGTTCACAAGCGCTGTGAAAGCCTTTCAGTGCAAAAACTGCATAGTTATGGAACAAAGGAGGCATTTGGATGATGTTTTACGTGGTAGAATTATCGGACGACTGGAATGTGGACGTACCCAGCTGGAAGTATCCGAGGAACATGGATTCGCCCAGAGTGTCATCCAGGCTTTGGCAACGATTCCAAGATGATGGTAATGTGAGTAGACGTTACAGCACAGGTCGCCCCCGAGTTACAGCGCCGAATGAGGACCGCTATTTGGCAGTTACTGCCAAAAGAAACAGACGGAGTACAGCATCAGACCTGTCTCGTCAGCTCTCTTCAGCTACCGGTACGACAGATTCAAGGCAGACCGTGTACAGACACTTAGGGCACATTGGTCTATATGCTCGTAGGCCTGTCAGATGTGTTCCACTTACCGCAACTCACTGTCGCCTGCGATTAACCTGGAGTAGAGAGCATGCATTGTGGACACCGCAACAGTGATCTTGTGTGATGTATTCCGACGAGTCCAGGTTTAGTTTGGAGTCTGATTCTCGCCGGACATTCATCTGGAGAGCGCCAGGTACCCGTTACCACCAAGAGAACACCATTAAAAGACGCCGTTATGGTGGTGCAGGATGGCTCGTTTGGGGAGGAATTATTCTTGGTTCCAGAACTGACCTGCATGTTCAGAGTGTAACGATGACAGGCCACATCTATCGGGATGTCATTCTGGAACAACATGTACGTTTGTTTCGGGGCGCCATGGGTGCTGAATTTGTGTTTATGGATGACAACGCCCGTCCTCACCGTGCAAACATTGTAGACGAATGCCTTCAATCGGAGGATATCACCCGTATGCATTGGCCAGCATACTCACCGGACTTGAATCCAATAGAGCATGTGTGGGATATGCTTGGCCGACGAATTGCAGCCCGTCAACACTCTCCCACCTGTCTACCGGAACTTCGGAGTGCATTGCTTGATGAGTGGTGTAATATTCCCCAAGATCAGATTGATCATTTGATACTCAGCATGCCTAGGCGTTGTCAGGCCTGTATTGCATCGTCCGGGAGACATACTCCCTATTAAACATCCTACTAAACATGTTATACTGTTTTTTGTAAATAGGTTCTTTTTTGAAATTTGGTCAAGGGAGTAAAACTTGCAATTTTTATTAATTATGTCAAACATATAGCATCTTTTTTGCTCTTTACTTTTTGTTTAATAAATAGACTACAAATAAGTCAAATTTGTTTTGCTTCTTTCTCTTTCTTTGCCTGAACTTCATTATCCTTAATTTATGGACATGAGTGTATTTATTTCAATAGTCTTGAATTTATGCGGAAATTCTTCACCCGCGAGCTGCTCTAGAATCATATTTTACAGTAAAAAAAAATTACTGTATAAAATGTTACATGAAGATGAATGTGCAATTATTATTTTTTTTAATTTTATATTTATTTTTTTTTACTTATTTATTTTCGCTGAAATATACTTTTACTTTAAACTCTATTCGATATAAATTTAAAGTTTTCGAAATGGTTATGGTGAGGCATAAAGGCCAAAGTTACAAATCCTCCTTAATAGTAGTATTATAATCTATTGAGATGTATGTATGTTCGCTATAGGCGGCTAGACAGTTCGTTGGATCCGGACTAAATTTGGCACACTGGTTAAACAGGGAAAAAAAAGCTATTGCCGTTAAAAAAAAAAAAAAATCAGGTCGATTTTTAATTTTTCTGATTATTTTATGTTTTGTCCAGTTTTCGGTCATTTTTCGCGCAATTTGCGTATCGCAAGGTAAATTTTTGTTCAAAATCTATATATTTTATCATCGGAAACTACAGGGTATTCTTTTTCAAATAAGCTTTGTTCCGAAGTCGCACTTAAATTTGCAGATTTTTAAAACAAGATTACTTTACAGGTAAATTTTCGCAATTTGAAGTTGAAACTGTCGCATCGAAAATAGTTGGCAAAATTTTTTCCATCTTTTCACCATTGATAAAACATTAATTTCGCCCTCTTTTAAATTTTCAACCGTGTAGAACTATTTATTAGATTTTTTTTATGATTTTTTTTTTTTTTATTATTCCTGAAAAGATCTTAAGGCGACTTGGTACCTTTAAACGTCCAATCGATTTTTCAAAATAATTCAGATTGTTAGGAATATTTTTTTAACCGCATCAAAATCGAACGAAAATTATGCCCGCAAATATTTTTGTCCCATTATCAAATCTGAGGTTCAGAGAATAAATATATATACATACAACCTATATGTAAAATGTCATAACTTTAAATTCACAACTTCTTACTTGTACGTAGTATAAGGAAGTAATGTGATCCCGAAAAATTTTGGGGGCCAAATTTCGACAAAAAATTCGATTTTGACTACCTCTAAATTTAATTTTAAGAATTTTTTCGATGCATCTCATCGTAGGCTAGCATGCACGATCATATTAACGCGTCTGCAACTCATTTTGACCAGCGGCGAGTTTATTGTGGTCAGTTTTTCCATGCCGTCTGTACGTACGTACGTATGTATGTAACTCGCATATCTCAAAAACTATGGGTCGTAGAATGTTGAGATTTGGTATTCAGGATTGTTCTATGATCTAGTTGTGCACCTCCCCTTTTGGTCGCAATCGAATGAATAGTTTATGTACAGGACCGCACAAAAGATTCGAAATACATTACGCTCTATGGGCCGAAAATCATTAAACTCGCATATCTCAAAAACTATTAGGCGTAGAATGTCGAAACTTCATATTTTGGATAGTTGTAACATCTAGTTGTGCACCTCCCCTTTTGGTTCCATTCGATTGGATAGTTTATCTACAGGACCGCCCAAAACATTCGAAATACATTACTCTCAATGGGCCGAAATTCATTAAACTAGCATATCTCAAAAACTATGAGGCGTAGAATGTTGAAACTTTATATTTAGGATTGTTGTAACATCTAGTTGTGCACCTCCCCTTTCGGTTCCATTCGACTGGATAGTTTATCTACAGAACCGCCTAAAAGATTCGAAATACATTACGCTCTATGGGCCGAAATTCATCAAAGCGTTTTTTAGAGGTATTGCGCTATTTCAAACGACTCAGAATTGATATATGCTGTAAAGAGTTAGAAAATGAATTTCTCCATTTAAAAAAGTGTCTTTATCATTTACAGTTCTGCTACAGGAACACTCAAAAGATTTCCAATACATTACAGTCAATGGCAATTTTAGGAGATTCATCCATTTCAAGCACAATACCGTCCTACCACATAAGTTAGGTAATGGTCCGACCATGGTCACGTGCCTCCCTCAAGAAGTATGCCAAAAGTCGCCAAGCTTGGCGACTTTTTTGTGTACGTGTGTGCATATTTAACTCTCGAATCTCAAAAACTATTATGAAATTTCATATATAAGATTGTTGTAACATCTAGTTGTGCATCTCGATTTTTGGTTAAAATCTAATGGAGAGTTTATTTACAGGACCACCGAAAAGAATTTCAGTACTTTAATGTCTATGGACATCTTCAATATAATACAGTTGTAGACAGTCATTGTTTGGTACATGCCCAAAATCTCGCCGTCTGTCTTCGACCTTGGCGAGTTTTGCCGAAATGTCGCCAAATTTGGCGATAGTCAGTCATTTGGTCCATGCCCAAAGTATCGCCATTTGTCATTGTTTTTGGCGAGTTCTGGCGAAATATCGCCAAATTTGGCGATAATCTGTCATTGTTGGTCCATGTTTAATATCTCGCCAAATGTCGTCGACATTGACGAGTTTCGCCGAAATATCGCCAAATTTGGCGCCAATCAAAAAACCCGTAGAATTTTGAACTTTTGTATTTAGAACTATATTATAATATCTAACGGTTTCCAATATCTTTTTTGACAGCAATCGACTGGGAATTTATTTACAGGGTGAGCCAAATGACTTTAAATACATTAAGGTGTATGGATGCATTCAATTCATTGAAAGTCTGTGGTCAATGACTACTTTGGCTATCCCCAAAATCTCGCAAACTATTTCAAGTTTGTCGGCTTTTGGTGAAATATCGCCAAATAAAGTGTCATTAAGAAATCTTTCAAATTGAACTCAGCTTGGCGATATCGAAATGTTTGGCTAGAAATCGCTATATCTTACTATTATTGATATTTTATATCTTTCAAACAAATAAGTTTAGAGGAAGTGCGTAAAAAACATTTTTGATTTAATAGACGTGCAAGGAAGTCATGTGTTGGACACATCAGATTTTTTTAAAATCTTGTAGGAAAGTGCAAAAATTAGAAACAGAGAAAATTAAGTTTCTTTACACTGCGGTTATAGGAAAAGTCCATGTTAGCTTTATTGCTTTTAATTGCTGCAGGCGTAATTTTCGTTCGATTTTGATACGGTTTGTTTTAATATATTCCTGACTATCTGAATTATTTCTGTAAAACTGATTTTTTAGAATTATAAAAGTACGATGTCCCCCTAAGAAAAAATATATTCCCGAAAAAAGGTAGAGCAAGGTACGAATTTTCTTTCTATGCGTTTTCTGACTGAAGCGTTGTTATGACAACTGGTCAGGTATTCTTTTTTAAAGTGGTGGGGAGGACACTAGGAAATTCAATTTCTCTTAAGGACAGTTGCACTTTTTTTGACAATTTTCAGCAAGTAATTTTGTTATTATCATTATTTTTAGATTAGAATGTAATGATTTTTGTATGTAATGACTTATTCATAAATTTTTAAACGTGGAACTTGAAGATTTTTATTATTATTTTAATTGTAGGATAACGGTACTTAGCAGTTTTCTATTTTTTAGCAGTACAGTGCTATTTCGTTCACTTCGGTATTTTCTGTAGACATAATTTGTGGACCGATTTGCGTCGGTACGTTTTCGTGCACTTTTCAATATAACGGTGCATTCGATTGAGCTCAAATTTGGTAACATTTATATTGTAGACCACCGTCGTACGACCGGTATTGATTTTGGTGTGTATGGGACTTATAGCTTTTTTACTGGGCCACAAAAATATTTCTTATACATTACGGATTATGGAGAGAAATACTTTAAAATGCGCTGCTCCTAAACGGTACATTTAATTGAGCTCACATTTGGTATATACACGTGTCCCAAAAAGATGATAATGGGCTTTAATTCTTTATCAATTACAGACAAGTGGGCAGTGTAAATTGAAAAAATGTTCAAAATAAGTTCGGAAATAAGACTCCGTTAAGAAAAAAATCCTCTCGTTAATTTTCAAAAAGTTACACTTTTTTAATTTCTATACGAACCCCGTACAAAAACATTCCCAATTAGTAAAATGTGCCCCTACACTAAAGAGGTGATGTAGCAAATTTCATCCACTTACCATACAACGTCGCAAAGATATCTTTAAAGAAAGGTGATTGGGGACTATACATGATTTTGATTATAAACGTTTTTTGCTAGAGTAGAAGAAAAAATTTCTTTCATAATTCCTGTACGACCCCTCAAATGCGATCATTCAACTTGATTTTTTTCTCTTCGAGAGCCATTGAAAAAGGGTTTAAGTCAGCATTATATTTATTTATCTTCATGTCCCTGACATTTTTTTAAGGTATAGTTCTCAAATTTTGTGTGTCACCACATTAGTGTATGGGGTACATTTTACTAATTGGAAATTGTTTTGTACGGGGGTCGTTACAAATTTAAAAAGTGTAACGTTTTAAAAATTAACGAGAGGAATTTTTTCTTAACATAGTCTTGTTTCCAGGTTATTTTGAACATTTTTTTCAATTTACTCTTGAAGCCACACTTATCTCTTAAAGAATTAAAGACCGTTATCACCATTTTGGGACACCCTGTATATTGTGGACCACAGTTGCATGACTGGTGTTGATTTTAGTGTGTATAGGACCACGATTATGACAGGACATGTAGATTTTTACACGGTATTTATACACTGCGGCCTATGGAGAGAAATACTTGCAAGATAGCGCTGGGGAAAGAGAATAAAATGTTGAAAGTCGCCTAGGTTTGCAACCGTTGATGATTTATTCTCAAGTTTGGCGCTAAAAAAGGTCCTCAAACTGAACCAACCTTGGCAATATCTTCCAGCTTTGGCCAGTAGCGCAGCCAGAAATTTTTTTTAGGGGGGGTCCAAATCACTCTGACTCGGGGAAGAGATCAGACTCCCCCCTAAAATGTTCTTGTTGCTGTTCACAGGGCCCCCGTAAATGACACCCATATAAGTTTTTGTAGGGGGGGGGGGGACTGGTCGTCTCAGACAGGCACTCAGCACTCATCCCTTCCCCGGAAGAAATGTTTCACGAATTTAACTTTACAGAAAACATTTGAAATTTTACCCTGAGGCCCCCAGAAAGCGCAGAATCAGTGGGAATACCTATATTCTCCCCCACAGTGGCGGATTTTGCTCTTGAGAGGCCCGAGGCGCAACTCAATTTTGAGGCCCCCCTCCTCAAAAAAAAAAAAAAATCACTAACTCTAACTCCTTTACATTATAACTAATTACTTTAAAATGTTTTAATTCCTTTTATATCTAGTTTATGTCTATAAACCAGGGCCTGACTTTCACTATAACACTTTTGTGCCCAGGGCACTTTTCAGATTTTGTGTCCTTTAGCTGGCTCAATTTTTGAGTCCCTGTATATCGTGTTAAACTCAATTTTTTGGCTTATTTCTCCATGTGTGCCCAGTGCACATGCACTAAGTGTCCGCCCGATAGTCAGGGCCTGCTACAAAAGGAGTATTAAAATTTTAAAATAATTTTTATGTTTATAGATTTGTTCATCTTAAAAAACATTTTTTATCTCAATAATTTTTGTACTACGTTTCACTTTTCGTGATTAACACTAAATAAACATCAGCATACCTCTAAGTATAACCCAGCAACTGTAGTTTTATATTGATTATTTTTCACTGTTACTTAATTACGTCGAATTACTTTTTGTGGACCACTGGCATATCTCTTGTTTCAGTCATGAAAATTTTGACTACTTAAAAGGTACTTTTGAAGGTCAGAAAAGGGAAACTTGATCAGAAACATGACTTTGACATCACAAAGTTCAGAAGAATTCTTTACTTGGATAAAATGAACCAAAAATTTAACATTCCTTCAAGAACACATATTTATAAATATTTAAATATATTCATAAATTTCCCGTTTGGAACTGCAAAACTAAGCAGTTTAATAGTAAAAGTAAACTTTCGGTTAAGTCTAATTTTTGTGTTTATTCAAAACTGTCAATAAGTTTAGGACTATTAATAATGAGTAATTAGGTATGAATAATATACACACACACACACACACTATTCTATATTTTAAATAGAATGAAAAAACTGCAAGAGAAATTAAAAAAAAATACTTTAAGTAGTTAAAAGTACAAAAAATATTATTGACTTAAAAATAAATTCCACTTTATAATGTGTAAATGGGTATGCTCTAAGCTTCGGTCCTAGGTATATTATTAATGTTTAGCATTTTCATCTGCGACTATAAAATACATGCCGTATTTATAATATAGTTATCATAAATATTTTTTAGTTGAAAACAAAAAATTAAATTAATCATCATTTGTTTTTTTAAGTTTTTAATTAACTGTGTATGACATTTCAGTTCAAAATTTGTCTATGAATTTTAACCCACTATCATCCGATCGAGCTGAAACTTTGCACGCATGTGAAATTTCGGTGACGCTAAGTATTGCTTTCTTTAATTTTTCAATACTTTTTTTAACTATCAAATATCTTCCCCCAATCCCCCCAAAAAAGTGTTATCGCACATGTATCAGCTCATATCTTTTTAATTATTGGTCGGCAATTTTTTATCATTGCATACTCGGAAAGTTTCGATTCCAAAAAAAGATAAAATCGGTTATCCCTAGCTTAAATTTTTAATTTTTTGTGATATTTCGAAAGAAGATAAATTATTGTTTCCAATTTCTTTTATATCGTGACAACCAACAACAATTATATATTCTAGGTATATTTGAAAATTTCACTGAATACAGAATGTCCTTTCCTAAATCATTTAAATGAAGAACGGCTGAAAAATATAATATATTTAATTTTTGACAAATTTTTCAATCTCAAGCTGCAGAATAAAGCGGTTCAGGCTTTTCTCTTTTAAAATGAGAAATATTCTTATCAGACTTTTTGATTTGGGGGGGAGGGGCGGCAATCTATAAAGCAGGTGTATTTGAATGTCCTACTGCAATACCAGCTACTGAACCGCAATCTGATTCAGTGCGGCCCAATCAGTGGCTGAGCGCATAGCGCTCTGAACTGGGAGACGAAAGGTGCCTGGTTCAAAACCAGGTCGCGTCCTCCAACCTAACCGTTAGGAATTTTTCGTGGTTTCCTCCAAAACTTAGCATAAATAGGGGTTAGAATCCCTTAGAAAGACCCCCAAGGGGAGCACCCACACCCATCGGCATAGATCCCACTTGTAGATAATTGGCCGTAATCCCCCAACACAACTAATTGATTCCGGATAGGAAAAAGGCATAGGGACGCTCTGCACCTGTATTTTTTTAGATAAAATATAGTGAGCAAATTAAAACAATGCAAAAAAATCTAGGAATTTTTCTTGGAAAAAATGGACAGTTGAGGGCCCTAAAATTCCAAGGAATGTTGCATGAAAATACCAGGAACTTTATTGAAAAGACTGAATTGCATATTGTTCAGTAAAGTTCTTGGTATTTTCGTGCAACTTTCCTTGGAATTTAGGGCAGCTCAGCTGCCTATTATTTTCAAGGAACACTACTGGAATATATATATATATTTTTTACAATTCTAGTCATTTTTAAGTGAACTGCCTGTTTTTTAAGGTCGTGAGACCACTATTCAGTTAA
This sequence comes from Cheiracanthium punctorium, assembly GCA_038373885.1. NCBI lineage: Eukaryota > Metazoa > Arthropoda > Arachnida > Araneae > Cheiracanthiidae > Cheiracanthium > Cheiracanthium punctorium. The sequence goes on from JAWZYV010002198.1 coordinate 697,355, forward strand.
GTGACGGTTGAACAAAACAGTAAAGTTTTCAAAGGGAAATGTATAATTTCTGTATAGTATTTGTAAGTCTAACTTATCCTTATTTCCAAGGAACGTTTCTGGATATTTTTACAGTGAAATACGGAATTAAAGCATCAATTACTTATAAACTAAAAGTATTCGTATTAAAGTATTAGTTTAGATTATGGTCCAATGCTGTGAAGAGGAAAGGGAGTCACCAAAGAAAAGATTGTTCAAAAGCGCTTTCTACTCTAGAAGCAATCCTGAAACTATGAACAAAGTTTATGTCTCTTGAACAGATATTTACATATAGTTTTTTTCTTTCTGAAAACCGAATTCGGAGGCCCCTTATAAATATGAGGCCCGAAGCGTGCGCCTCATGCGCCTATTGGGAAATCCGCCACTGCTCCTAGTTTTGGCACGCCAGCGTATAGCCAGGGGGATATAGGGATTGATATCCCCCCCCCCGACACTTTTGCATAAATTTAATGTTAGCTGTTAGACTTTTGTCTTGCAGAAATTTCAATTGTTCGGTGCAATGCAAATCAATCAAATAACATTTGCCATTATAAAAATGTATTATTGTAATAAAATTGCTAGTTATAAGCTTTTATACATTCTTATAAGAAAAACGAAAGAACTGACGGAAAACTGTAAGCCTCTAATCGTTAACGACCGCTTTTCGAGATGGTGGAGTTCTTTGTTTCTTAACACTAAATAAAATACATTCAGGTGTTCTAATTCTAGTCCTATGTTCATATTTATTCTATTCATTAAAAAATATCTCTCCTCTTTTAAAAACCTTTTTAATAAAGCATAGCTCTAATAAATACACACAAACTCCGCATATCGTGTACTCTTATACAAAATATAGCCAAAGAATAATACTGAAAAGAAACTGGATTAATAAATCCTGTTCAAATTTTAATTAAATAGAAATTGTAAAATATTATTTATATACAATTATCATCAAACATGAAACATGTCAGTTGAAGAAATTCATTATTGAAGAAATTAATTCACAAAATTATACATCAGCTCACGTACATAGATTGTAGGTCTATTCAGGGACGTAGAAAGTAGGGGAGCTGGGGGAGCTGGGGCTGAAATATTTTAAACGGGCTCAGTACACCCGTGAGAAATTCTCCCATGTTTATGGTACATTGTTTACCTTGAACCTGATTTCAAAAATGTAGTCTACTTTTTCTAGGAAATTCACACAATATGCCGCAGAGTCAAAAGCCAAGAGCCAAAAGAGCAGCTCTCCATATGTATTCGATACTTGGCGAAATATTTGTTTTTCGCATAGTTGGTAAAAAATAAAAAATTACTCAGCCTGGACTTGCCTAACTATACAGTCATATTTTGAAAGATTTATTGCACCGAACGTTTAAATTCATGTACTAAATAAAGTTCTTTTTTTTGGGGGGGGAGATAAAGGCGATTTAAAAGGGGGACTGTTTTGAAGAGAACTCTTCCCCAGTGGTTCCTAATAAACAAGTAGTCTTATGTTTTTTAACTAGTTTATTCTAGCTACCGCACTTTAAAATAGAATTAATAAAAGAATAACTGTAAATTTAAAAATTATTCTCCATGACAACAATTAAAGATATTATTTAAATAATGGTATCTCTTGTAAAAGTAATATTTTATCACATTATTCACGCAATTTTAATTTTCCTATTAAAATTCTTTAAAACTTTAATGTTTAAAAATTTTTTACTCAAAAAACTGAAATTAATTAAAAAAAAAACTTTTACTTATTAATATATCTGCTGCAGTTACAAAACATGCGTTCACTATTTCAAGTTTTGTAAAAAAAATAAATGCAATAGTTGATTCTTCAATTGACAGGAAGAAAATTTTCAATAGGCTAATTATGAACTTATTGATTCATCATGTATGATTTATTTAAAAAACAATGAAAGAAAAGGAAATAAAAAAAATTGTGTGAATCTCGTCTTGTGAGTCGATTGTGTAAAGTTTCAAAATCCTTATTTATTATATTACCTCGATCCTTCATTACCTAAGAAATTAATAAAATAAATAAACAGCTCTTCATATATTTTAGCATAATATGTGTTTAAAAAGTAACAACATTGGACACAAACTGGAATTCAAAAAAAAGGTAATTTAATGTATTTGTTATCATTGACTACATTGTAGTTGCCAGTAATAATAAGCTTATGATATAGTTTTAAATAATCTTTATAAGTTGGATCATTACATCTTGTATACATGCAAGTACGATTGTCTATGTTTATAAAATTCTTGGCTAATTATAGTAAAAACACTTCAAACATCTGCTAGATTATAGTTAAAAGATCTTTTTATATTAAGATTTTTACTGATAATAAATTATGAACCACGTCTGTGTGATTCCACCTCCTCTGTTGTGTAAAGTTATTTTGAAATTTAATCAAGTTTACCTGTTTGTTAATGTAGAGCCCAATATCAAGAGGATGAGCTTGAGATCCAGCACCCTCAAAGGTTTCTTTCGGAGCAACAGATTTTTCACCGGGTCCGGGCCCGTCCATACTATCAGCAGTCTTTGATACTGCACAATCACCATCATCGGCTTTAATTTTTTTTCTCGAAGAAAAATAAAAACATTTCACTTTGGGTTTTCTTTCTTTTTAAACTGGACGAATTCATGATCGTAAGAAACAAAGAACCCAAAACTTAAACTTCTGCTTACAAATTAAAGGCATCCAACTTAAGTGAATTCACTGAACCATTCGAAATTTCGTTATACCACATCTAAGCTCCCAGCAGACCCTCTTTTTTATTGTTTGTTTTGTGTGTGTGTGGTGTATATTCACTATTTGAATACTGCGGCTTGTTTATCTCAAGAAAAGAAGAGTGGTGTGCTTGAAGACTACAATATAGGGAATATATTTTCCTCTTTCCTTTATGACAATTTTGTTATCAGCTAATTGTAGCATGAATAGATCCTTTCTGAGGATATTCCGTTCCTTTGAGCTACAAGGGTGCGAATTACTCCCCTTTACATTGTCCGATTCGTCCATCCTAGCCCCAACAAATTCCCTATCAGAGACACGATTGGAGATTTATTGCCTAAGGAGTCTCTAAGACGGTGCTTGCTGGAAGCCTTTGGTGATTTCATCTTGCGTCCTCCTTTTCAAGCCAACTACGGATACAAAGTTTAAGAAGATTTTTTTTTTTTTTAAAGAAAAGACACTTTTTAGAGAGAATAAATTTGGAAAAGAAAGAAGAGAAAGATAAAAAATGGGCCCTTTTTAGAGAAAAAAATGTGCCCCTTAAATTGGTGGTCCGTGGGCCCCACTCGCCCTGTAGATAAACGGACCCTGCTCATAGCGGCCCCTTAGCTCATAGGGGGGGTCCGGACCCCCTGGACCCCCCCCTTCGCTGCGCCAAAGCCTTTGGCGAGAAATTGGTAAACACGACGGTTTATTACAAAGAAGAAGCATAGTTAGAATATGTCTGGCGAAGATTGTAAAACAGTTTTAGTAGACCATTTTAATATAGATTCCAATTCCAAAAATGTGTTTTATGGAACATGGAAGACAAGTAGGGCATATTCATGGATTATGATACACATTTAAAGGAATATTTATAAAGATGAAGAAGTATAGTTAGAATATGCCTGACGAAGATTGTGCAACAGTTTTAGTAGGATAATTTAATGTAGATTTCGATTCCATGGAAGTGTTTTGTGAAACGAAGAAGAAAAATGCTTCCCATCCAACTTATTAAAATAGAGACGAAAAATAGGAACGACACGTGGATTATGATACGCTATTAATGTGTACTTTGTATACATTCTATTTAAAACTTTGTATTTAAAATACGAAACTTTCAGATTTTTCGGTCACTTCGATAGTTTTATTATTTTTTTTATGAAATAGTTATTAAATTACTAACTTTTAAGCAGTGGAACTTGAATATTTTTATTATTATTATTTATGACTACGGGACTTGACGATTTTTTTAGTAATTAATTAAAGAATTTAGTACATTTTCAAATTATCATTAAAGGATTGAACATTTTTTAGTAGCTGCGTCATATACAATATTTGAAGAATTACACGCACACTAGTGTTTTTAAAATTCATATATACTGTATTCATTAATAGTTGTGATCGGAATAGATTAACAAGCATGAGTGGAATTTTTTTTTCTAAATTTTATGCCTTTATCCTTAATGGTCCCGAGCAACTCCCGGCTACGTAGCTAGTTTATGTATAAGAATGCAAACTTCGATAATAAATTGAGGGAGTTTATCTAAAGTCCCTTTTTGAGGAGGAGACAGAGGGTGCTGTGGCTGATTGAATTTTTTTTTTTTTTTTTTTTTTTTTTCCCGGGAGGGGCTAACTTATAGGAAAAGCTTCTTTTGCATAAATAGCAAATAACATAAAGGCCTTATTACACGATGAAAATTTCGTACGATTTTGTTGCTGCAATCAGTTGCCAAAACTCCTTCCAGCAATTCTTTGAACAAGCAGTGTTGCCATAATAAACAAATTCAGCTGTGATGACACCTGAGATTCGCCGAATTGGCGATTGCTAGAGTGCATAATTAATTATAGGTAGAATCTTTTTAAATATTTAGGATCTCGGCGGTTCCATAAATGTGGAATTTCACATTTGCTTTGAATAAGGCGGAGCATCGAAGAATGACGAAAGCAGCTTGCTACTTTCATTTGATCATCTCTTTTTTTTTTTTTTTTTTTACGATCCACCAAATAGTTTTTGTGTGACACACCTGCTCTTTTCATTCTAGGCGGTTTCTACCGCACTGTTAGAGAAGTTCATTCTCGAAACCGCATTGGAGTAAATGAGTTATGCTATTATTATTTTTAGAGAGAGGACAGTGCGGGTTTTGACCTTGGTTTTTATATCTGCTCTAGAAATTACAATACAGAAATTTTGCTACATCTCATCTCATATCTTTCTTAAAGACAAATTCTGACATTTTGACTATGGAAAAATCACTCAAAATACTGGTGTTAAACGATAAAGTAATTAAAAAACTTTGTAAAAAACACACATAAGAAGTAATAGGTCTTATGTGTGTTTTTTACAAAGTTTTTTAATTACTTTATTTTGACTATATCTCGACACATAGCTCGAGATTTTAGCCCGGATTTTATAATGCAAAAGAAATAGTGAAGACAACTAGGTCTATTGTCCAAAGGTAGGAATGCCTTAGACGGAGGACTTTTTAAGTTGTTCTAATGCGTCAGATTAACAGCTGCGCGGTAAGACAGCACCCTGAACCTTCACACTTAAACCATCTACATTATCCACTCCGCCATTGGTCGGCCTTTTTTACCGTAAGATTTTAAGGATTTAAGCTAAGAGAAAAAATTCCTTTACTAAAAAAGAGAAAACTGGAGGAAAGGCTTTAGAAAAATGCTAAAATGGCAATGTACTCCTAAAAGTTAAGGATAATTGTATTTTTTAGGAGCTTGTAATTGTATCAATGAAAGCAAACATCAAGAACAAATAATAGTAATTGTTGGCATTATTTTCAAAATATTTATGTATAGAACTCAATTGGTATTTATTTTAAACCAGAGTTGGTCAGTATTGCAAATGCATGTATTTGAAATACATTTGTATCTTGTAATTTGTATTTTCAAAATACTGAAAATACATTTTTATTCTGGCCTTAAATTAATCTTAATACTACAGATTGCTGAAAATGATAAAATTGCGAACATTCGCATGCTGCACTACCATTAGTGTGAAAATGCACTATATCAAATAGTGCAGTTTATATATCAAATAGGTGTTACGGTCTGTTGTGACTCTTAAGTTCAACTAAACATGAACTAAAGAAATTCTATTTAAAACACTCACTATGATGTTTGGCTTGGAAATTTTCTGAATTCTTGATAATTCATTCAAATATGTAAGCTAAGCTAAGAAGTATGTGCAGTATTTATTGGATTTCTCTAGGGGAATCTATAAACAATTTGAATTGCATTACTAAGTTACAGAAAAATAAGACATAAATCAGTAGTTCTGCAGACTTGTGCATTTCTAGGTGGAGAATTTTTGCAAATATTGACCGTTGATGAAAATGAAAAAGTTATGGTGCAGTGCCAGCTATGTAAGGTAAATTAATTAATTGTATTAGTGCAAACCTACACGAAGGATATCTGACTGGGGGAGGGGGGGTGCTGTGGACGGAGAACTTTTTAAGGAAAATATGTAAGTCAGAAACTTCGATAGTAAGTGGAACACATCTATCATAAATTTAAAAACTCACTTAAAGGTAATTGTTTAATTGTTTAATTTGAATTTAATTTTCAAAAATTTCATTGAATTCAAGAAGTAAGGTATATATACGTAGACATTTTCCAACCTTTTTCTTAAAAATGTTAGATATAGAAATGTTAAAAATAGACTTCTCTAATACCCCCAAATATCAAAAATTAACTTATGCATCAATAATACGGGCCTTAAAAATTTATGCAACGGCTTATCTGTTAAATTACTGTTCATAAATTATGCTTTTATTTCTTTACTAGCTGAAGTACCCGTTCTTCGCACGGGAATGAATGGACTTTTTGATATTAATATTTGCTGTGATTACTATTTATTGTAATAAAGAGATATAGCAAAATGGATATCGCGTTATATAGTGTTCAATAATCATGCATACTGAATTTCAAGGCAATCGTTTTTACGGTGCAGAAGGCGATGCGGCGTAGCACTATCTAGTGGCGAATTTTAGCAAAACGGATACTTCAAAAATATTCTTCGCATTCAGATATCGATGTATACGAATTTTCATGACGATCGGCTGAATAGTCTTGAAGTTCATGTGTTGACGCGACATCTAGTGTCAAGTTATAGGAAAATGGATCGTGCCAAACTCTTCCCCGTGTTCAAATATCTATGTATACCTATTTTCATAGCGATCATTCGCACAGTCAAGAAGTGATACACTGCAGGGCCATCTAGTGGTTAATTAAAGTAATGATTTGCTACAGCGCCGTCATGTGGCGAGTTATAGCAAAATGGATAACGCCAAAATATTCTTATTGTTCAAATAGCTATGTATACTGATTTTCATAGCCACCGTTTGAATGGTCAAAAATTTGGCCTGCTGCAGCGTCATCTAGTGGCGAGTTAAAATAATAATGCATTGCAGTGCCATCTAGTGGTGAGTAACATCAAAAGTAACGCAATTAGAATATATTCTTCGTTCTCAAATGTGTAAGTATAAAAAATTTTATGCCGATCGGTCGAACGGTATAGAAGTTGATGCGTTGCAGCGCTATTTAGCGGTAAGTTACAGCAAATGGATAGTGAAAAATATTCTCCGTGTTCTAATATTCGCGTGTACCAAATTTCATCGAAATTGGTTGGACGATATTCGCATAGCAAACGGCTAAACGGAATAGAATTCGACGTTCTGCTGCGCCACCTAGTGAAAAGTTAGAGGAAAACGGATAGCATAAAAACCTTCTCCATGATAAAAGACTTAGGTGAACCAAATTTCATGGTGATCGGTGAAACGGTGCTGGAGTTTTTCAACCTCCTACACACATACCAACATTCATTTTTATCTATAACCAGTCTTATTATACGTATATACCAGTCTCAAGTAAAATCCAGTTTCAAATCTAAGCCTCGCCAAAGTGCCAGCATACGCCATTTTGCAAGAGTTTTTTCAGGGAATCATTCGAAGCATTGACTTAGCAGCATTCAAAATGGGAAATGGTTCGACCGCCAGGCATTTATTTGAAAAGTGGAATCCCTTAATACAGCCGCATTTTTTAAATTATCAACTATAACATGTTTTATTCATCGTTACCTCGATGTACTAAATGCGAAGATTTCAATTTTCTGAAATTTGGCGGATTTCCCCCAAGTTAAATCAATGTAGTCAATTGGCGAGAATTCTGAAGCTACATCGCTTGAAATGCCCTAATAACTGCATCATTTTTGCACGGATAGTTAAAATTTAATGCTGTATTCTAAGAAAACCTATACACTTGTTTTCAAAAATGCTATTCCCTTAAGCTCTCAGTAAATTGCGCCAAAAAGCCTAAAACTGTACAAACCGCTAGAACTCACTCTCTAAAAATCGGCCTATCAGCCATTTTTTTTTCGCCAAACTAAAAAAAATTACATATTAGTCTCGGATATCTTCGATCCTCATTGTTTTGCGTATAAAACATTTCATTCCTACTCTCATTTCTTATGCGCACACGATATTATAATTAAAAAAATAACCTAAAAATTAAACTAAAAAAATCATTATAATTCTTTTATTTTTACTTTAAGAATTTAAAACATTTTATTCGGCAAAATCGCCACATATGGCAACCAAGATGCTTATTTCACACACTTTTTTCACTACAGGGGTTAATATTACGTAAAGCTTTCTGCGTGGAGAACATAAAAATCTCTTAAATTCCGGGAACGGAAATTAAGAGAACCATTCAGGAGGAAAGCGTTTTTAAGTGGAGTTTCAAAGTTTTAAAGTTCACTATCATTTATTCTATATTATTTTACATATCTGTGTAAAATTTCAGGCTGACAGGTCCATTTTAGTGGAATTGTATACTACCCAAATCAACAAATTGACAAACAGAATTTCATTTTTATTTATAAGATAACCTACGCTTGTTTTTAAAAATACCCTCTCATTAAATTGCGCCAAGCGCTAGAATCATAGAAAATCTGACACACTTTCAGATTTTTAAATACGCACTAAAGTGCTATATATAAAAAGAGTTATAATCCATGGGTATTCCCTATTTCCGTTCCTTCTTTCATTAAGTTGAAAAGTGTATCATTATTCATGAGTGTGATTAAACAAAATTAAAATTGATATTTCTAACATCCTTTCTTTCCAACTGAATGAAAATTTCAAAAACTTATACGCAGGTGTATTCATAACCCAAATAGCAGACGATTAAATTACGATAAATAGCGCCAAGCGTTAGAATCCTCCTCAAAATCGCGAGAATGCTGAAGATAGATCGCTTGAAATCCCTTAATAACTGCATTATTTTCGCACGGATCATTAAAATTTAACGCTGTATTCTAATAAAACCTTTGCACTTGTTTTCAAAAATCCGTTTCCTTAATCTCTCAGTAAATTGCGCCAAGCCTGAAACTGTGCAAACCGCTAGAACTCACTTTCTCGGCATTTGAGCCATTTTATTTTTTCGCCAAACTAAAAAATTTTAACATATTAGCCTCGGAAATCTTCAATTCTTATTGTTTTGCGTATAAAACATTTCATTCCTGCTCCGATTTCCCATGCACACGATATTATAATTGAAAAAAATATAACCTTACGAATATAAACTAACAAAAAAAAAATCATTATTATTCTTTTATTTTTACTTTGAGAATTTAAAACATCTTATTCGGCAAAATCGCCACACATGGCAACCACGATCCTTATTTCACACTTTTTTCACTACAGGGGTTACAATTACGGAAAGATTTTTGCGTGGAGAACATAAAAAATCTCTTAAATTCCGGGAACGGGTGGACTTTCAAAGTTTTAAAGTGGACTATGATTTATTCTATATTATTTTACATATCTGTGCAAAATTTCAGGCCGATAGGTCCATTTTTGTGGATTTGTATACCACTCAAATCCACAAACAAACAAACAAACAAACGAACAAACAAACAAACAAACAAACAAACAGAATTTCATTTTTATTTATAAGATAAGATTATGATTCTGAGAAAAGTTGATAATGAGAACCTTACTTTAATAACCTATTTTTGTCTATTTTGTTACTCAAATGTGTTGTTTTTTATGCAATTACTTTTGAAAATTGATTTTTTTTTAGAAACTATTTCATATAAACTAATGCTTGCATCTTGAAACTGTTTAGAGTATAATTGCAATTTCTTAGAAATGATCTGTTTCGGATCTTGTTACTATATTGGCAAAATTTTGCACAAAATACCGTTTCAGAGAAACAACGGATAGTTTTTCTTACTTTAACATTTTAATGATACACCTTCTACGATAAATATAAACGATTACTATTGTTTGGGTATTTTGCTATAAAAGTGAGTAAAATAAACTGGAATCTTCAGTTAAAAATAAGCGTATTCTCAATTACGATAGTGAAAAACATTTACATTGTATTTTGTGTGTATTTTGAAACAGTGGCGGCTCGTGGGTTATTTAAATGGAGGTTCACAAAATAAATTTCGAAAATTAAGTATGCAGATACGACGTAACTTACACGTAGAAATATATTTGTGTTTCCAGCAGTAAGAAAACAATGCATGCAACTTAAAGAACACAAGTAATATTTGGTCTTACATTTCATCACCAAGATAAGTTTCAGCAAAGGTGTTGTCTTGATTACCATTTTTCAAAGAATAATATTGAAAAATGGCATTGCTTTACCTCCGAAATACTTATTTTACTCCTATTTTAATTATTTACACTAGTTTGTAAGAAATGGTAGAAAGAAAGAAAATGATAAGAAAAAGAACCTACAAAAACATAACAAACCGAGAATCCAAAAAAGATAACCACAAAAAAAATTCTCCGTGTGCACAATCAAAATGTACGAATGGAATGATATCAGCAGCCGCTTTATTTCTTCTGGGACTGTCCGCTTCTGTTCCCAGAGACCGGTTCAGAAGGGAATTATTTCCGCTCTCAGGTGCGAGCAAGGAAATACTGTGCTGTAGTAAGTAGTAACCTTCAAAACAGTGCATTAGTTAGCTATAAGTGTATTTAATAATAGTGGGGGGGGGGGGTCAAGGCTGTACCCAGAAAAAAAATTTCGGGGAAGGGGGGGGGGGGAAACAAACGGCGAAAAAGGCTAAATTTTTCACAAGAAGGATTCATCATTATTGATTTGTTAACAAAATTTTAAATTTCGGGTGGGGGACCGGGCCCTCTGGTCCCCCCCCTTGGTTACGGCCTAGGTGGGGGGGGAGTAAAACTTACGTTTTAAATTCACAAAATCTAGAAGTGTACATAATTTTTTTTAATATTTACTTTGTTAATAAGTTTATTTGTTATTTATTTTTTTTGTTTTTGTTTTTTCTTTGGGGATTCACGTGCTCATGTGTTCAAATGGAGGAGCCGCCACTGTTTTGAAAATACATGTATTTTGTAATTTCTATCGTTTCAGTTCAGGAAGTGCTTTATATGTTCAAGTATTTGAATAAATGTATATTGTATTTTGTATCGAAAATAAATTTTGATGTATTTTGCCCGACTGCGTTTAAAACTAGCCCACTTCTAAAATAATTGTCAATTTTTCCCCTTTCTAATTTTACGATTATCTTTCGCATTTTTCGGAAAATGCGACCGTACTTAATCCCTTATTTTATTTGATTTATTTATTGCCAAGTTTCAGAACCTAGTCTCGTGGTCAGATACTTGACTAGCAAAAGAAGAGCATTTAATAAATTGTTCATTACATTTGTGGAAAGGTATAAATTCAAGGTCTTGGGAAACACCGTACTTGTACTGATGTATTCCTGTTTCTATTTTGCTATAATTTTATTTTTATAAAGTATATTTGATCATAATATATAATTGCTCGACTTCTCAAAATTGAAGTATTCTCGATTATCCAAAAATTCCGATTTTCCGAAAACAGTCGTTCCCAATTTCTTTCGATAATCGAGGTTCTACTCAAACTGCGCAATAGCTGTGGCCTAATGTGCAGCTGATTTCCAAATTCTTGATTCCGCAAGTATGAAACAAAATTGTATACTTCACCAGTTTCCATGGTGGCACATTTTCTGAAAGTTGGCGGAGCGTGATCTTCCTTCTGGCGCCGTTATGTGATAGGGGGATTAAAAGTACAAGTTGCAATTTCCTTGTGCTCGAGGCATATTTGAGTTGTTATGATTAGTTGTTATTCTCTAGATATTTAAATTTGTCGTTGTTCCTTTTGAAAATGGCTAGGTGTCGGACATGCTTCGTTAATCAATTTGTTAGAGAGTGAAGGAGGCCCGACACGGTAAGCAAGGTAAGCATCCAATCTGGACGCAAAGACTACTACGGGGGGGGGGGGGGCAAAGACTAATTCAACGTATGGTTACCATGATGGAAAGAGCAAAAAAGCAAGGGGAAAAAATTGCATACAAAAATTCAGGAGGGGGCTATTACCCTCCTTGCCCTATGCTGCCGGCGCCCATGTCTGGGCGCCGTCTTTGGCGGGGTGCCATTTCGATGTTCGTACTGATATAGCGCGTTAACGGGGGCGCTTTTATTACGTTTGCAAGGGGACGCCACGTACCCTAGCTCCGCCCCTGAGGATACTTGTATAAAGATGTTTGAAATCTAGAAATTTAAATAAAGAGTTATTATGGGCGCCCGTATGATTTTTCGTAGGGGATGGCGAAAGGGGCAAATAAGGGATCCTGCCCCAGAAAGATAATGTATTTTAGTGTTGACTACTTTTACATTATACCAGTGCGTAAATCATTTCAGTAATAGGAAGATTCTAAAAAGGTGATTCACCAAACATTAACTTTAATCCATTTTTCAAATTTTGGAATTTTACTTTTTTTTTTTTTTTTTTTTTTTTTTGTACATTATAGTATATATAAGCCTAGAATAGAGTATACAAACATCAAAAGACAGCAAGTGTTCTGGAAAATTACTAATTAAAACGTTTAATTATCATATCTGTAGGTTACAAATTTTTGACATCTTTCCTCAGTAGGTTACAGATTTTGGACATTGGTGAGCTTTTCGTTACTGATTTTGAACACTGAATTTTTAAATATGTGCATTAAAAAATGCTAGGGACTAAAAATGCATTAAATAGGCTCTGTATAATTGCATTTTGCTAATCAAACGTATAATAATTTTTAATTTTTTTTTAGAAGTCTGTTATGTCTTTTATAAATTGTTTTTCATGAGTCACATTTAAAGAATATTATAAGCAAAGTGATATATTTAATTTCAATTATACAAGTTTTATGCATTTAAACAAATGTTTTTGGTCTCACATTGACTCCTCATTAGAAGTATCGACCTTGCAGTTTCTTTTAAAAAATTAAGATATAAATTAGAGAATAAAAAATTAACAGAAACAAATTTGGTGCTGTTTAAAAGCAATGTACATGGTCATCTAAATTACCTATCAATTTTTAAATAATTAAACCCTACAAAATATTATAGCAGAGGCAACATTAGAAGCAAGGCCGTACCCAGGGGGGTGGTCCTATGGGTCCGGACCCCCCCCCCCAAAAAATTGTCAGATTATATATGTATTTATATGTGTGTGAGAGTATATTTATATCCCAGACAGCACATAAGCTTAAATCAATCTTGACATTTCTTTGAATTTGACGTATTAATACAAGCTTGACAGTTCAATTCAATTTAAGCTTGCTGCAAGCTATCAAAAGTCATTTGCCTTTCGAAAGCGTGCAGTGATGGCGCCATCTATGAAAGAGAATGGACATTAATTGTCTAGCGTTTCTCAAATTGCTGATATTAAATAAAGAAAAGTTCGTAAAAGTTGTGTTTTATTTTATTATCGCACAAAACCTGGACATCAGAACACGCAAGGGGAAGGAATGAATGGGATAAACCCCTCTGAAGTATAACACGAGGGGAGTTTTAGTTTTATTTACATATAATTAACATTAGTAATTCCATTAGCTAATTAATTAGCCCTAAAAATAAATTTTAATATAATTAACACAATTTAGTTAGTTAATATACTTCACTTTATGGGTGGTTCACCATAGAATTTAAAAAAAAAGATTCTATATTTCCAAATTTAAAAATTCTTCAAAATAAAATACAATTATACTACGAAATTGATTTCAAAATCAGTCGTTTGTCTCGATTTTGGCCAGCAATATTGCTCAACATGAGTGTTGCGATACTGAAAGTTTTAAAACGTGTCCTGCTTTTAAGTTTATATTATGCTTATTTCCCTATTAGTGGAGTCTATAAATCACACATAACATTATTTAAATTTTGATTCATCCCATGGAAAAATAAAAGAAACGTATCGGCATCGCCCATACTTATTGATCTGGCCAGAAAACGTACCAGTCACTTCAAACTTTAGTCATAGGAGCGCGAGGCTTATTGGTGGATCGGATAGCACGCTGACCTCCCAGCCCATAGGTCCCGAGATCGAACCCAACCGCAGACGTTTGATGGAAACAATTAAAATAACTTAAAATTTCAGCATAGAGGTGGGGCGCGTTCGCCGACGGGCGCCCCGTGTATTTAGAAAAAAATTTTAGGAAATTTCTTTAAGCTTGAAATTAAGCTTGCTATGTCAAGCTTGATTGAAGCTTGCTATGTCAAGCTTAATGCAAGCTGGGCAAGTGTAAACTAGAACACTTGATTCAAGCTTGCATTAAGCTTACACGCTTGAAATTTTCAAGCTTAATTCAAGTTTATCTTTATTGACTTGATAAATCAAGCTTGCTGCAAGTTTGCTGTCCTGTCTGGGATATAATATGGAGATATTCAATAAGTCGGACCCCCTCCGAAATTATTTTCTGGTTACGGCCCTGATTAGAAGTGTCCAAAATTGACCATTTGTCGTTAAAATGTTTTCATTTAAGGATATTTACAACAATCTTTTATAATAAGTGATACTAGTTCTTGTTTCTGAGCAGAACTAAAAATTCGCTGAGGGAAAAAAAAAATCAGTTTTAAGATCTAAATTTTTTTCTGAGGTAACTTTAAGTTAGGATGTGTGTTTGTACCCATCTGTTTAAAATCACCCAATAGATATTTTTCCTGGGAGCTAAGAGTGGGGGGGCGCCATGGCCCCTCCCAGCCCATAGGTATGGCCGTAATCGCATACTGACTCACTGCAAATCAAGCTTTTGAAAAATCCTCAAAAACTAAATATGCTAATCCATTGAAATTTTGTAAATTGTTGACGTTTCACGGTGTTTCACTTTTCAAATCAAAAAGATAAAGTACGCCTTGAAGAAGAATTACAAAAAAAAGAAAAAAATAATAACTTCTCGGGAGAAGTCTTCCATCGTTTGCCAAGCAGTGTCGTAAAGTGCCTGTCTTTTGAAAAATACATATAAAGGCATACAGAAAGTGTAAAAATTAACTTTTTAATCCTAAAATCAAACAATTAAAAAGCAAACTCTGTAAGTTTCTAAATATACAGTGAGCATGGTAGACAGCTGAAGTGTGAAGGTCCCGCATTCGGGGTATACCGCGCAACTATCGATCTAACAGTTTAGAATTGTAGTCGGTTTTTTTCCACATGTAGCGTGAATACGCGTTAGAGCCCCATAAAAAGTCCTCCGACCAAGGCATTTCTCATTTCTCCGTAGGCAAATGCTCCTTGTGTAGGCTTGCTCTTACATAAAACAATTCAGTCACAAATGTTTTGAATTTGAAGTCAGTTCTTTCGATAAGTATCTTGACTTAAGCTGAAAGCTTTAACTCCGAATCCGTTAGAGTTAATTCTCCTCGTTCAGATATGACCTATGCGGCATTCTTATTTTAGAACTTTATCTGCAAAAGATCGCATCATTTTCTCTATTGTTTATTCAATTTTTTTGTTCGCAATCCCATTGAAGACTAAAAATACAGAGAAAATATCTCTTGCATGAAGTTACCTATCCGCAATACAGAAGTCGCTCTTGAAAAGGCCTTGTCAGATAAGATCAACGATTACAGCTGAGTAGAATATTAATGGTTAATATTAATATTTCTTTTTCTTTTAGTATTTATAATTCATCTAGCACATCCCTTTTTATGAACCAAACTTCATTGGGATATCAAATGCCAAATGTAACTATGTCTGGATTCGAAACGATACGAGACAAGAGATTTGCAGTTATTAATCGAAACGAGAAGACTTTTTCTCATCTCGCAGACCTTTTAAATTGTAATAATTACGAAAAAATCTGATGTGGACACCACATGACTTCCTTGTATGTCTGTTAAATCATAAATATTTTCGGTGTTCGGTGTACTTCATCTAAACTTATTTTATTTGAAAAAATACAATCTTGCAATAATACTAATGTTTATATATGCGAAATATGCAATTATGATTATCGCCAAATTTGGTGAAATGTTTTCAAAACTCTCCAAGGTCAGTGACAGTTGGCGAGATTTTCAGTATGTCCCAGATTGTGACTGACTACAGATATAATATATTGAAGATGCCCATAGACCTTAATGTAGTGAAATTCTTTTGGGTGCCCCTTTAAATAAACTATCCAGTCGATTGGAACCAAAACAGGAGGTCCGCAACTAGATGTTACTACAACACTCTTGGATATAAAATTTCAACATCCTACGTCTAATAGTTTTTGAGATATGCGAATACGGTATGCAGATTTAGGAAAAAAACTATTCAAAATGGATTTGTGGTTGATCAAATTGAATTGTACATGCATGGGCGTCCATGAGAATTTTTGGAAGGGGGGGGGAAACTTCAAAAAAATTTCTCGAGGGGGCAAATTCCAAACTTTTAACAAATTTAGTTCTGGTTTTGCCATTTCTTTACATTATGAGACATTAACCTAAAACTGTAGGGGAGGGCAAGTGCCCTACCTTGCCCCCCCTTATGGGCGTCCATGTGTACACGTATAGATACTGTTACGAATTTTCGATGCAACCCGCTGTTCTGGGGTTTAAAATTCGTATTCTACGCATCAATAGTTACATTTTGCTTTTTGTTGCATCAAAATCGTCAACTAGAACTGGAGATACTGAAGTTTAAATAAACGGAGGTTTGAATGGGGTTTTCCCATTGATTTCTATAGTAAATTCTAGAATTCTCGAGAAATATTAGTCCTAGTCCTTCGTTAACCTCACTTTTGGGGACTTATTTTTGGCACCAAATTTGGTGATATTGCGCCAAATGTTGCCAAGCTTGGCGACGTTTTGGTCATTTGGCGCGATTTTCCCAATGGGGCTTGTAAAGATAGTTTTTCTGCATTAACAGGCATAATAGCCTAATATTTCTCTTCTATGACGTAATCAAAATTCCCGCTTTATGTGGAATCTTCGAGAAATACATTCTTCTGGAAGCTTCTGCGTCACCTATAAATACAAGCATGCCAGAGGCCCCAGTCAAGGCCTGTCTCGAAAGTACTATTCAAGATGGCCTTGCCCCAGTGCAGTATGAATCGAGCTTTCGATGAGCACGCAGTTTTGCTCATGGTGAATTGATTGTATTGTGCTTTAGAAGTGGTGTTATCGCTTGTTTATGAAGCTTTGATTTTAAGTGCTGTGTGTAAATTCTTCATTGTTGAGTCTTGAGGGACTGTTAGTGTTATCCCTCGAATATTTCCACTGAATTTTTACCTGTGGATGTGTTTTATTTTGTTCGACGAAGTTCTAGAAGCAATAAAGTTTGTGTTCCACCTGGCAAGTGGACTCTTTTCTAGAACTTTCTATACCTGCTGGACTTCAAAACGACGAACCCAGGGAACAAGCTGAGTACTCTGCGACATTTGGTGTCAGGAGTGGCGGTTCTAAAGAAAGACAAGAATTTTCCAGCGAACAGTGTATGGTGTGAACCCGAAAAATGGAAGAACAATTTCAGCAAAAGCTCATGGATATGACGAAGGAGATGAAAGCCCGGGCAAGACGAGATAAAATCCGGACAAGCCGATTTAGAGAAGAAATTAGAAACCGGATTGGAACAGATGAAATCCGGACAAGTCGATTTGGAGAAGAAAATTCTAGCTGGACAAGAGGAGATGAAAACCGGGTTGGATAAGGTAGAAAAAAATCAAGAAAAACTGGAGGAGAAGATAGAGAAAACCCAAGAAAATTTAGAAGAAATTAAGCAAGACCAAGAGGAAATGGAGAAGAGAATGTCGCTCCTAGAAGAAAGTTAAGCGAAATGCGAGGAAAGAATTGAGAAAATGATCGAAAACAAGTTAGAAGAAAAACTGGGCACTTTAGTAAAACTGGGAAAGATACCTGAAAACATGAGGTCGTCACGCCGCCCAGCAGTGAAAGTAACGCCTTATGACGGAAAGACTCCCTGGGAAGCATACAAGACCCAATTTTCAATTATCGCCAAAGCGAATGGCTGGAACGATTCCAAGAAAACAAACTAACTGGCCGCTTCTCTTAACGGGGACGCAATTAACGTACTACAAACCATCGAAGCGACGGAGATTTTGACGCCCTTGCCAATCCTTTGGAGCTGAAGTTCGGAGAGAAGTGCCAGAAAGAGTACAGTAGAATACAACTAATGTCAAGGATGCAGAGATCTGGTGAGACCCTTCAAGAGCTGGCCTCGGACATAGATAGGTTTTGTCATCCAGCCTACGGCATAACTACTCTGATAATGTCCGAGAAGAAGTTGCAGTGCAGCATTTTACTGAAGGCATCCGGCACTCTGAAATTCAGAAAGCTTTGATCTTTGCGGATAATAAAGATCTCAGGTCCGCCCTCGTATTCGATATGAAGTTGGAGGCAGCTCAGTCGGCCGTGAGAAAAGAGCGGCATACTGTTAGAGCTGTGTCGCTCCAGGAGCCTACAGATGGAGAAATGAAGAAATTAGTTAATAAATTAAGGAGGCTCGAAAATCTGTTAGAACGACAATTACAGTCAGAGCCAAGAAAAGTGAAATGTTGGAGGTTCAGCGGCGAGGGGCATTTACGAAAATACTGTGACGCACAAAATAACTGTCGTCGTAAAGATCGCAGTTATCAGTGCACCAGAGAAGCCCATGAAGAAAGGCGGAAAAGAGATGACTTTAAGGAACGGAGCTTGCGGGATATTCAAAAGCCTCATTTGAAAGTCTTGCAGTTTTCCTCAGTGAATGACGGCAGTATGGGGCTCTTCGTACTAGGATATGTAAATGGTTCTCTGTGCCACATGGTAATTGATACTGGAGCGAATGTAACCATCATAAGGACAAATCTGGCCAAGATACTAGATTTTAAGACTATCTGGACTCCGCCCTCGCAGATCCTCCAGACTGTGACAGGTGACAAGATCGAACTGGGCGAAAAAACAAGAGTGGAAATCACATTTGGAAATGCCAGATACGACCACGTGGTATACGCCGCCAATATTACGGACTCTTTCATACACGGACTGCACTTTCTAAAATTCATAAATTTAACTTAGACTTAAGAATAATGAGCTTCGTTCAGATTCGGAAGAAATAGCTGCATTCGACATTAAAAATGAAACCGTTTTACCTGTTACGCAAATAATAACACAGACTGATATCACTCTACCTCCAAGAACTGATTTCATAATTTCTGGAACAGTAAAGGAAAGCAAGAAATTTCGGTTGGGGTTACTCGAACACCCAAGCAATAGTGATTCCGTCAGAGGAGTACTTGTGGGCGCAACACTTGTGGACTTATCAAGAACAGAAATTCCAGATAGAGTAGCAAATGTGATGGACAAGTCGAAGGTGATAAAGAAAAATGAAGTGTTGGAGACATGCACTCCTCTTACCTGCATTAAGAACATCAGCCAAACTATCCAGTCGAATGAGACCGAAAGGGGAGGTGCACAACTAGATGATACAATAATCCTAAATATAAAGTTTCTACATTCTACGTCTAATAGCTTTTGAGATATGCAAGTTTCATGAATTTCTGCCCATAGAGCGTTATGTATTTCGAACCTTTTGGGCGGTCCTGTAAATAAACTATCCTGTCGATTGGAACCAAAAGGGGGGGGGGGTGCACAATAGAGATGAGACGGGCTCAGCCCGAGCCCGACTCGGGCTCGGGCTCTGTAATTCACGATTGCGGGCGGGCTCGGGCTCGTGAAAAATTTCTCCTTTGTTGAACATACTCCTTGAAACAAATTTTAAAAAGTGATTTATGGGATAAATAGATGTACTTATTTAAAAAATCTGATGTGTCCAACACATGACTTCCTTGCACGTCTATTAGATCAAAAATATTTTCGACGCACTTCCTCTAAACTTATTTGTTTGAAAGAGATAAAATATCAATAATAGTAAGGTTTAGCGATTTCTAGCCAAATATTTCGATATCGCCAAGCTGAGTTCAATTTGAAAGATTTCCTTCTGACACTTTATTTGGCGATATTTCACCAAAAGCCGACAAACTTGAGATAGTTTGCGAGATTTTGGGGATAGCCAAAGTAGTCATTGACCACAGACTTTCAATGCATTGAATGCATCCATACACCTCAATGTATTTAAAGTCATTTGGCTCACCCTGTAAATAAATTCTCAGTCGATTGCTGTCAAAAAAGATATTGAAAACAGTTGGATATTACAATAGTTCTAAATACAAAAGTTCAAAATTCTACGGTTTAGAGTTATACAAAATACGAAATAATTTTGTGCCAAATTTGGCGATATTTCGGCGAAACACGTCAATGTCGACGACATTTGGCGAGATTTTAAGCATGAACCAAACAATGACAGATTATCGCCAAATTTGGCGATATTTCGCCAAAACTCGCCAAGAACGATGACAAATGGCGATACTTTGGGCATGGACCAAATGACTAACTATCGCCAAATTTGGCGATAGTTAGTCGATAGTTAGATAGTTAGTAAACTCGCCATGGTCGAGGACAGACGGCGAGATTTTGGGCATGTACCAAACAATGACTGTCTACAGTTGTATTATATTGAAGTCCATAGACATTAAAGTACTGAAATTCTTTTCGGTGGTCCTGTAAATAAACTCTCCAGTAGATTGGAACCAAAAATCGAGATGCACAACTAGATGTTACAACAATCTTATATATGAAATTTCATAATAGTTTTTGAGATTTGAGAGTTAAATATGCACACACGTACACCAAAAGTCGCCAAGCTTGGCGACTTTTGGCATAGTTCTTGAGGGAGGCACGTGACCGTGGTTGGACCATTACCTAACTGGACGGTATTGTGCTTGAAATGGATGAATGCCCCTAAAATTGCAATTGACCGTAATGTAATGGAAATCTTTTGAGTGTTCCTGTAGCAGAACTATAAATGATAAAGACACTTTTTTAATGGAGAAATTCATTTTCTAACTCTTTACAGCATATATCACTTCTGAGTCTTATATATCTTTCTGAAATAGCCGAATACCTCTAAAAATCGTTTTGATGAATTTCGGCCCATAGAGCGTAATGTATTTCGAATCTTTTGGGCGGTCCTGTAGATAAGCCATCCAGTCGAATGGAACCGAAAGGGGAGGTGCACAACTAGATGTTACAACAATCCTAAATATCAAGTTTCAACATTCTACGACCAATGGTTTTTGAGATATGCGAGTTTAATGAATTTCGCTCCATAGAGCGTAATGTATTTCGAATCTTTTGGGAGGTCCTGTAGATAAACTATCCAGTCGAATTGAACCAAAAGGAGAGGTGCACAACTAAATGTTACAACTATCCAAAATATGAAGTTTCGACATTCTACGCCTAATAGCTTTTGAGTTAGGCGAGTTTAATGAATTTCGGCCCATAGAGCGTAATGTATTTCGAATCTTTTGGGCGGTCCTGTACATAAACTATCCATTCGATTGCCACCAAAAGGGGAGGTGCACAACTAGATCATAGAACAATCCTAAATATCAAATCTCAACATTCTACGACCAATAGTTTTTGAGATATGCGAGTTACATACATACGTACGTACGTACGTACGTACATACATACGTACAGACGGCATGGAAAAACTGGCCACAATAGACTCGCCGCTGGTCAAAATGAGTTGCAGACGCGTTAATATGATCGTGCATGCTAGCCTACGATGAGATGCATCGAAAAAATATTTTAAATTAAATTTAGAGGTAGTCAAAATCGGTTTTTTTGTCGAAATTTGGCCCCGAAAATTTTTCGGGATCACATTACTTCCTTATACTACGTACAAGGAAGTAAAAAATAACGGCACGGGGGACTAGAAGGTGTGTGAAGCTCCAAAATTTATTGTATCCTATTATTGAAGTAGTTCATTTTATTTGTCTTTAGCTGACATTTCGGGCTCGGGCTCCAACTTTAATGATATTGCTCGGGCTCGGGCGGGCTCGGATTAAAAGTCTTCGGGCTCGGGCTTCAAAAAATGAGCCCGAACTCATCTCTAGTGCACAACTACATGTTACAGCAATCCTAAATATAAAGTTTCAACATTCTGCGTCTAATAGTTTTTGAGATGTGCGAGTTACATAAATGCGTACGTACAGACGGCAGGAGTTTTAGTAGGTTTTCTCCAGATGTAACGTGAATGCGCGTTAGAACCCCTTAGAAAGTCCTCCTACCAAGGCATCCCTCATCTTAGGCAGATACCCCTTGCGCAGGTTTGCCTTAATCACACACAACACAACACAGACGGCACGGAAAAACTGGTCAGACTCGCCGCTGGTCAAAATGAGTTGCAGACGCATATATATGAACGTGCATTCTAGCGTACGATGAGATGCATCGAAGAAATTCTTAAAAGTAAATTTAGAGGTAATCAAAATCGGTTTTTTCGTCGAAATTTGGCCCCCGAAATTTTTCGGGATCACATCACTTCCTTATACTCCGTACAAGGAAGTAAAAATGTTCAATTTTGTAAAATATACTTAAAATTCTGTATTTCAGCTTGATTAATTGCCCAATATTTATTTAAATTGCATTTAATTCGTTTCAACCATTTTTCTGAACGATCGATTCCTGGACTGACGGATAAATTTTTTTCTGAAGGTCGTCTTGGCATAGAACGCAGTTATAAATCATAAGATTTTTTTTTTCCCGAGCTGTATACAGACAAGTTATATTTTGTGAACATACAATAGTTGACGCGAGCGAGATGTTGATAAAGCATTTAATATTATAATAGTAATATCAAAATGAAAAAAAAAATTACAAGTACTGTGTTACCGGTGAGTTAATCTGACTTTTATTTTGGATAATTTTTGTTTACAAAGTTTCTCATCCCTTTCTTCGTCCCATTTGTCAGTCTGAACAATTTTCAGCTGCACACCTACACCTACCGTTTTCTTATCGGCTTTATATTTTGAACGAGCTCTAATAAATTATTTGGGAGGTTTTGTTTCTCAGACAATGTCACAATTATGGATTTGCTCAGGTCGCTTGGTTATTCCCGTGGCCTTGGAGGTATTGTTCTCTTTTTAAATAGGTCAAAGAAGTCTGTGGGTTCAACTTAAAATGAAGGAAGAGAAAGGAGCAGCGGAAATTATAACAACAACAACAATAAGAAGGAGAATGCTGTTTTGTTAGATAACTGTACGAAAGATTAACCAAAGATATTTTTAAAACCTTGATCATATTTTTCGAACAATGTGGTGAATTCTGAGAAATAGGATGGTCAGAAACTCACTGAATAAAGCTGAATAATTGTTCGAAATGTTGATGACTAAAATGTTACTTAAGCACAAAAAGCAGATTAACTCGTAACTTGCTGGTTATTCGAACCATATTGTCTTTTTATGTTGTTAGTGTGAGATCTTTAGTAATTTAAATTCATTATTTTTCATTTTTTCCTCAGAAAATCACTTTAAAGTATTTGTTCTTGTTGTCATACTTACTCTTGAACTAGAGAAATATTCTTTACTATGAGTTAGATAGCGTTTAACCCTTTAACGCGCAGTGTTCCCGCTCTGGGAACACCAAACTCTGACGTTTTGACTGTTGCCTGTCACGAAGAATAGATTTGATTTCTATAAAAATAGTTGCGGGTGACATCGCTCCATGAGAATCCTTTACTTTTTAGCACGTCATTTCCCGTAAAAAAATTGTCACGATTATTTTTAACAGCACTGACATCTGCTGAAAAATGGAAGAATGGGAGAACAGCTGGATAGATTGTCCAATGCTGAAAAAAGGGCAGCCGTTGCCATCGCTCGACTTAACTACCAGAAACAGCCAGCTGTCGTCAAAAAAGGGTCTCTAGATCTGTGGTACGCAATGAACGTTTCGATCGTCCGCCGTCTTGCTGGTAGTTAAGTCAAGGCTGCCCTTCTTTCAGCATTGGGAAAGGGTTGCGCCTCAAAGGGTTAAAGCAGGTATGCAGATAACAGGTCGCACAGTTGTAAGGTGCGACCAAAAAAAAATAAATAAATAAATAAATCTGTGCGGACTAAAAATTACATTCGCTTTCGCAATTTTGAAATATAAGAAAAGTTTGGCGCCACTAAATATTTGGATCCAATTTTCAGATAGTAAAAAGGATATTTTACTATCTGAATGTTGGATCCATCAAGCGGAAAAGGAAAAAAAAAATCGTGTTGAACATTATGAAACGCTTTTACAGTTAAATGCTTTGTATGTTTTCAATTGTAGTGTAATTTTGAAAAAAATAAGTTCAATACAATTATTGTTTAAAAAATTAACTAAATCTTTCATTTTAATTATTTATTAATTGATTATTTTTACTTCATTACAGTTTAATTTTCATGAACATTGCTTTTTAAAAAATCATAATTTTTCTCTCTACCATCGTCAACGATCCTAAATGATGTCAAAATGACTGGGATTTTTTTTTCCCCCACTTGAACCCCTTAAGAGTTTTTTTCCTCTTTATAAACCATTTTGGAAGACACTCTTTGGCAGTATCTTTAAAGGGATTGTTTTATGTAAGTTAAGTCTTAAAGTCTACTTAGTGGTTCAGAAAGCTCTTTTTGCTGCCTTTCTCATGCAGATTTACAAAATGAAAATTTTAATACATTAAAAAGAAACTTGAGTATCCCGCTTGAAAATAAAGTGTAAAGGATCACAAGAGATCAAATAAAATAGTAGGGAGACGCCGTTTCACAGCGTTCCCCCTCGACTGCACCACTGACCAAATCATCAGTCTATATTTTTGGCTGTATCGTACTCGGACTTTTTTTTATGAGTTATAGACACAATATTTATGTTAAAAGGCGTAATCGTTTTGTTGAAAATTGAAACTCTGTAGTGACTGCACTTTACTTTCCAAATGCTTTATCGTTACCAAGCTTGCATCTATAGGCCATACTCAGGGGCGTTGCGAGAAATTTTTCATGGGAAGAGGGGGGGGGGGGTACTACTACTGCAATACATATATATGTATACGTGTGTGTGATTAGAGAGTGAAGAAAATACATTTTGTATGGCAAATAAATTCCTCATGGGGGGGGGTGTGACTCCCTAACTCCCCCCCCCCCTCGTCACTGGCCGTAATGAATTGAACCGAGTTTTTTCTTAAGCCCTGTACAAAAACTGTCAGTGCTACGCTCACCAAATTCTATACAACATGTTCGATCGTGAGCTATTATATACACATCCAATTTGAGCCTATTCCAATGCACCATTTAGACACTAGAGCGCTTTAAATGATCTGCGTCCATAGGCTGTAATGTATACGAATTCTTCTTTGCAACCCTCTGAATAAATATTGGTTCCACGCACACCAAAATATATGCAGGTCGTGTGACCGTGACCTATAATATACATACTCAATTTGCTCTCAATCCAATGCACCATTTAGACACTAGAGCGTAAATGATCTGCGTCCATACGCTGTAATGTATACCAATTCTTTTTTGCAACCCTCTGAATAAATATTGTTCTACGCACACCAAAATATATGCTGGTCGTGTGACTATGACCTATAATATACATACTCAATTTTCTCTCAATCCAATGAACCGTTTAGACGCTAGCTCACTTTCAAGAATTTGCGACCATAGGCTATAGACTGTTATATATAAAATTTATTTTTTTAGCTCTATAAAAAAAACTACACATTCTATGCACACCAAAATTGATGCCGATCGTATGAGGATGGTCCATATAATATACAGTTTGTCACAATTCCCTCCCGGGTTTGGAAGGCTTATAATAAATAATATATTACCAATACAGCAACAAAGTTGACTTTACTGGAGAAAGAAACTTTACATGTTTCGTTTCACAAATAACGAGATTCCTTATTATATATCCCCATGCAAAAGTTCCCTCAACAACCTCCGCAACTGATGTTCCCATTGGAAGCTCTCTGTATCGGCCCATAAGCAGGGTTGTTAAAAACCGGGTTTTTTCAGGGTTTTTTCAGAGGAAGGGATGGGATTTCAGAATATTTGAAAATAATTTTGCTTATTACTAAATACAACTCAGAGCAACTAGTTGATTACAAAAATCAATTATAAATGAAAAATAGTTAAATTAATAGTAATAACTAATTACAATTCTATCAATCGTACATGAAAAACTTATGAATCAATAACAATAACAACCCCAATCATGGTTTGCTCTTAGATAAATTGACTATTAGTAATAATTTTAACAGCGATATACTAGTTCTTAATTGGAACTTTTTAAAATAATGATTTTTCATGGTTAAAAAATCCTTATTTATTTTAATACATATAGGCATAAAATTTTTCTCTAGAAAGTTTTTATACCTATGTGAAGTCTAATTTTTTCCCCCTTAGGTAGTGGTGGTGTGGGTGGGGGAGATAGGGAGCTGTTTATAAACTTTAGAAATGGTGTACTGATATTAAGAGATGTATTATCTACGTAATTAAAGTTGAAATTTAAAAAAAAAAACAGTTGGATTTTTTCAAGTGGGCTTTTTCGAAAAAACCCACCCGGGTTTTTTCGGGTTCGGCAAAATCATAACAAGCCTGCCCATAAGTGTGCCGCCATTATTTTCAGCAGGAAAAGATGTGGCAGCGCCTTTCATTTCACCCTTTTTTTGGGTCATGAGATCGTCTGGCAAAACAATGTACGCATGCTTGAAGTACATTTCAATCATACAGCATCCTTGAAAAAAGACCTTAAAATATACTAACATTCTTCGTGCTATCGAAGGGAAAATCTATGGTTCGTTCACCCCTATCCTCCTTCGAATTATGAATGCTACTCTTCGTGCACGATGTGAATTTGCCAGTATTATTTTTTTCCAATACGACTCAAACGGACTGCTCCAACTTGCCTCTGGTGCCATCCGGTGTACCCCCACCTTGGTGTTACGCCGAAATACTGGCCATCGTCGTCGCCTCTGGCTTCTCCGATGTTCGTATGGTGTTGTCAACTCAGTTCTTTCCCCCGCAATTAAACGGGATATAAACTATTTTCCGACGATGATCTCCTTCTGTATGGGCACCTTGCCCACAGTAAGCTTACTAACGATCACACCGACTTTGTACGACATATGGGCCTCACCGTTAACAATATCTCCGTCGGCCCTGGATTGACCGCTGGATGTGCCGCCCAATTTGACCTTTTTCCCTCCACGATAAGCATTCCCAGGACAAGAGACTGCCCGCTGCCATTCTTGGTTTATTTTCTCAGTGCCTACAAGAAGACCTCCCCGATTTTCGCATTATTGCCACTGATGCCTCAAAAGACGCCAACAAGGCTTCCATTGCGGCAGAGGACGCTTCTTCCATCGCAGTGCTCTGCTCTAATGTGGTTTCAGTCTTCACTGCTGAAGCCTAGCTCTACAAGTTGCAGTAGAGCAGTATGTCCGCGAGAGGGGATCGCTATGTTATTCCGTCGGACAGCTTGTCTGTCCTTAGTGCTGCTCTTAATGCCTTTTCACGGAAATCTGCTCTGTCATCTGCTCTCTTTACCACTCCATCTGCTCCACTTGTACTGCTGCTACCCAGTTATCCTTTGTGTGGGTCCCTGGTCTTACAGGGATCAGCCCCAGAGCCTGATTATGACCAACTGGGGCCCCGGGCATTGATGAATTTGGGGGCCCCCATCTATGAGATTTGTTTTATTTTTCATAAAATTTTGATATAAAAAAGAATATTTCAGAAGAACATTTGATATTGGGGGCCCTTTCAAACCGGGGGCCCTGGGCAAAGTCCCGATTTGCCCATGCGATAATAAGGCTCTGATCAGCCCCAATGTTCTCGCTGAACATCGGGGCTGGCACGCAATCTCGCTCTTGATGGCCCCTTTTTGCTCACTACCTGTGCAACCTGGTCCCTGCTCGGGCTCGCAGTCTCGGGGAGGATGAGTGCAAATTGCAGCTCAGTGCCCACCCACTCCGTTTCTCTTACCTTTCCCCTGCTAGAACTCCTAAGGTCTATTTCAGTAATCGAGTAGAGACGATGTTATCCTCTTCATTTCTAAACTTGATCTCCTTACTGGCGGCTCATTCGACTAGATTATCCCTCATGCTATGAGTTCATCCTTAGATCGTAAGTCTCCGTTGAAGTTTTCAAAAAGCCTCAAAGAATGGTAGTGTAGTAGTGTTGGTTGTGCTTTTCCCTCTTCTCCGATAGTAGCTGAGACCAAGCCGCCGCCGTTCGCGGGTCGTATTACGATCCGTTAACGGCGACGGGGTCCCATGCATAACCGTAAAAAGAGAAAAGAGGAGTCTCAAGGAAAAAATGATGTCATTCTGAAGTCACGGTTATCACGCTTTGAGGAAAAATTGCGATTCTAATTTGTTTAAAATAGTTTCTCTAGATTACCCAGTTTTATTTTTATTTTGTTTCACACATTATTTCCTCTGCATGAAACATTAATATAAGAAGGGATGTTCCCATCGAAACGAAATCGTTCGTGTGTGAAAAGTTTTCTCACTTTTTAGAAGAAAATGCAATTCCGATTTCGGTTTATAATAAAAATTCAATATGAAGTTATTTAAGTGTACAAAGATTAAATATATTGAGTCTAGACATATTTTTGTGGGATGTTTTTTCTAGCGCTTGTTGTAATTGTCTCCACAGTGAGCTTTATCTTATAGTACTATACATTTTTAAAAATGATTATATTAAAAATCTGTACTTGTATAGCATGTCCGTCTCATTCTTGTTACTTGAACTTCCTACGGTATGTTTCTTATTTCTTTTTATATACAGGGAATATCCTGATTATAAAGTTTATGAAACTCCAGTGTACTTTCGATCAGATTGGTTAAATGAATTTTGTGAAAATCAAGAGGATGATTACCAATTTGTATACATGGGTCCTAAAGGAACGTGGTATGTAATTTTTGGTGTTGTTGTTACCCGTATTAATTTGATAGAATAATTAACAAACTACCCAAAGGTTTTTATTCTTTTTTGATCTGTTAACTCATAAAAATGTGAAATATTCCTCAAATTTTATATTTTACCAAAATGTTACAATAATTTTACTTTATTTGTTTATTCTTATTTTTTACGAAAACTAGCCTTGAGAAAAGTATATCCTACTTTTATTGCATCCGCAAAGACATTAATCTCAGCAATGTCTTTTCTCTACTTATTATGAACTAGCCACCTTCAGCGACCAGCTGGTGCTCCTTCGCGACTGACATGCGCAACCTACGGCACACGGGTCACTTCGCGACTGGCCTGTGCAACCTACGGGCCGCTTTTACACGTTACGGTGAGTCAAGCAGGCCAGCATTCACTGACCCGTGCAAAATCGCGTTAAATACATTGGCGTAACAGAGGGGGGCTAGGGGGGCTAAGCCCACCCTAGGGCCACAGTTAGCCCACCCTAGAAAAATTTTAACCTTTTTCCTATAAGTGATAAGAATGTACTAGTTACATCAAAAAATTCATTAATTTGAAAAGATGAAGAAAAATTGCAAAAGATCTTATTGTAAAGTTCTAACTAGCTGTTGCACTTCTAGCGATTTTTTCGAGGAAGCAAGTTAATGAGATTCCCCTCCCCATACTGAGATGGTCCCAAGTGAGGAAAATATCTTCTTGGGACCAGCTATTTTTTTTTTTCTTTTACTGACCGGGGGCTGGGTGGGTGATAAGTGAACTGACTTCATTTGAATGACCGAAGAGAGCGGTGAGGTATGGTTTCATCAATGAGAAATGAGAGATTCAGTCATCAACATCTACCTCACTTTGAGAGAAGACTTTTGCTGTGTGTTCATGCTTACCTTGAATATGCTTTGAGAACACTGGCTAAAAAACGGGACTAATAATAGGAGGGTTGATTGTAAGAGCCTGACTATAACATTTTTGTGCCCGGGGCACTTTTCAAATTTTAAGCCCCTGTATAAAGCTGGATCAATTTTCGCGCCCTTGGACATAGCTTTGAACTCAATATTGGGCCTATTTACATATGTGTGCCCAGGGCAAGTACCCTAAGTGCCCATGCGATAATCAGGACCTGGTTGTTAAGTTCTAGAGGAGGTTGTGGGCCGTAAATCATATCTGCGATGCGATGCGCGGTCATTAACAGTTAGCGAGAAATCATGTTTCCGTATGCTGTCTATATTTAGGAGTATCTTATATCTGCTGATGGAGAGATTTCGGTAGTTAGAAAATGGCAGTGACACGTACAGAAGTTTTTGGGGGAAGGAGATAATTTCTAAGATAAAACTCATTTGACCTAAACAATATGTACAATAAAGGAAAATGTAACATTAAACCAATATAATTTAATTTGGGAAGGGCTAATTGTAGCTTATTTCACATAAAGAAAATGTACAATAAAGTAAAATGTTGCATTTATGCTTTTTTCGGGGGGAGGAATCCCCCCTAGCCCCTACCTTGGGCCTGAAACTGGAAGTTCAGAATGTTTGATGGTTTCGGATAATAGGATTAGTTTCACAGGAAAAGTAATGTATGCAGGATTAGGACTAAATAATGCACTTAACTATATGCGAGTTATTGATAAGATTTTGACCATATTAATGTTGAAGGGGTAAAATCCAAATGATAAAATTACTGATGCCTTTGCTAGTGTATGTGTGTCGAAAACCATACTGAGCATCTTCCAGCGGGAATTGCAGACCAGCGTCTAGATGTGTATTGTTGCTGACAGAAAACACTTTTAGAATGAAGAATAAATGAGTTTAAGGTCACGTAAATGCAGTTTTGAAAAATACGACCAAACAAATGTGAGTTTTAATCGTAGCATTATTTTGCGAACTAATGAGAACCATGTGCAAATTAATATTAAGGTGCCTTTTCTTACTAAATAGATGATGTTAAACAACTTTGTAGATACCCTTTTCCGTACTCTGATCGGTTTTGGGATAAAAACGTTAACAACGAATTTATGCAACAAATGGCGCTGTAAGCGGTTTAAATGCGTAGCGCAAGGCAACTTTACTATGCCTAGATTTTACTTTTATGCCGTTATTACTATTATGCTCTTGCCGTTCAGAAATAGCGGACTTTAACAGGTGCACTGTTTGTATATATATTTGCCTACTCACATTGGAAGTTTAAGAGATTTCTAAATTTTTGTGTCTTTGAAAGCTATTAATAACTAGGCAGAGGACTTCTGGAACCACGAAGATTTAAGATGCACACATTTACCACCTGTGCACGGTGGTCTTCGGAGGTGCTTGGAAAATCGAACGCGCAATGTGGCATTCAAATCACTAACGAATGCCATGTATTTTTGTGCTATCTGTCCAACATAAGACAAAAAGAGTATAATCAGTAATTTTATATTTTGAATTTACCATTAAAAAGAACTCTTCCAAGAAATGCTTTCTTCTTCTCTCCGTCACAAAAAAAGGTTTAAATTTTTTAGCCCAGACCACTAAGAATTTAAGGAACTGTAACTACTTGATCTTGATCCTATAAAATCTGTTAACTTCAGGCTCCTTTTTCTAAGAATTGATAAATTGTATAAGAACAAAATTTCTACTGCTTAACGACAGTAGTGTTGCTTTAAGACGTTTTATTTAATAAAAAGTACTTATGATTTTTTCTCTGTATGTTCAAATTTTGTTAACCGCAATTTTACTGGTGTTAATTTTATTGTAAGAAAATCTTGCAACTTACCATCTAAAAATTAAGTAAATGCACAGACGTGGCGTTAAATATAAAAACTGGTAAAAATCGCTAACTTTGGTTGGTAGAAATAAATTACCTTCTTTCTTTTTTTTTTTTTTTTTTTTTTTTTTGTAAATGATTTTAGGAAAAAAGTGACTTTTACAAAAATTATGAAAATTTATAAAAATAGACGTTCAAATTCACA
Source organism: Cheiracanthium punctorium (assembly GCA_038373885.1). Taxonomy (NCBI): domain Eukaryota; kingdom Metazoa; phylum Arthropoda; class Arachnida; order Araneae; family Cheiracanthiidae; genus Cheiracanthium; species Cheiracanthium punctorium. Next base: position 729,141 of record JAWZYV010002198.1, read on the forward strand.
AAAATGGAACCCTGCAAATAATTCCTAAATCAACCCGCTTTATGGTCGATATTATTTTAAATATGATTATGTATATTTTAAAATTTCAATCATTCTATCGAGGCCATCAATTATATGATCGCAAAATCATTCTAAAAACGTGTTAACACCTTCTGTTTTTAGGGCAGTTAGAACATGGACGGACAGACAGACAAACTTATATCATAAACACTTTTCAGTCTTGTTGGAAAGTATTGAAAATAAATTAGAATCCCTTACAATATTTAAGAAATTACGATAACTCCATAATGAAAAGTTCATTCAACCATAAACTTTAGCCCCCCCACCCCAAAAAAAAAGAATGTTTTCAAGACTTTTTGCTACCAGCTACCACCATATATTTCGATTAAATTTAGTTTTTCATTTGATTAATATTTAATTTTATAACTATTCAGTTTAGTTCACAAAATAAAACTTTTAGTTACCGCTGCGGTAAAAGTAATGCCGTACATTATTTTTTCCTCAATCTTTTTTTTTTTTTTTTTTTTTTTTTTTTTAAGTATGCTCCTGAAAATACTTCCATTGTTCTAAAACCTAAATTTGATATTTCACTAGGTAAAATGCATTAAACACTCAATTTATAGCAATTCTATATGTATTTAACACTAGATACACAAATATGATATTCCGAAGTAAGCATGTAGAACATTCGCTTGCCCATGTTGACAAACCAGTCAACGAAATCACGTAGTCGAATATTTTTAACAATATCTTGTTTAAATGCAAGCAAGACAAATCTTTTCGGTCATGTAATATCAATAATAATTGGGGTCTTAAAACTTGGTTTGGTATTGAAAATACACACCTGTCGTTTATACTTCACTGGTTGTAAAGCAAGATTTAAGAACTCTTAAAAAATGTCTAAACTTTTGAAATTGATTTTAACTTTAACTTTTTTCAAATCACTTTTCGATCCACTTTGAAAATTTGAGTGTACAGTAAAATTTTTCCAAAGGCGTTTTGGGAGGGTGGGGGGAATTTTTAAAGCAGGGGGGCACTGCCCCCCAAATTCACAAATTGAGTACGGGCTTGCTACTGTGGGACGTATAATAATATAATTCTAATTAATGATAATATACTAATGCTAACTTACATATAATACCTACCGTGAAGATAAAGAGGGCTGTAGCCCACCCTAGAAAATCAGGCCAGTTACGTCAATGATTAAATAATAATTTGCACACGGATCGCTTCTCCCCCACCCCTACACATGGGCCGCTCCGCGACACGCGCAAATACTGTCCAACTCAACCGTAGCCCACAGCAACGCGAAGCAATGTTACGTGACACGGGAGAAAAAAATTTTTAATTTCGTTCCTTCTTCAAATGGCGAGATCATTTCACTGGTTTTACTAATTAATTTTTTTAACTGACCAAAAAATTATGCTAGACACTTGATTTTTTTTTAAAATTAAAGCTGAATAGTTTGTTCATAACTGTATTTATTATTGTGAATTTAAAACGTGAGTTTCACGCTCTCCCCCCACCCCCTACTAATATTAAACAGGCTTATTATAGCTAACGCACTGTAGTGTAGGTTACTACAGCACAGTCTTTAATCAATATAACGTGCGAATAATAACGTTCGAATTGAAAATTTTTCTTCTGAACCGCTCTCTGGGATCAGAAGCGGAGACAGCTGAGAAGAACATACGGCGCTGCTGCTATCATTCCGTTCTCACATTTTCATTGTGCACACAGGGCCATTTGTTTTGCAGTATCTCTTCCAGATTTTTCCTTGGTTTGTTACGTTCGGTTTGTTAATTAATTTTTATTTCATTTTCTTATTATTTTATTTATTTCTATCATTTTTCACTACATTATTTTTTTATTAACTAGTGTAAATAATTAAGATGGGAATAAAATAAGTATTTCAGAGCTAAAGCAATGACATTTTTCAATATTATTCTTTGAAAAAATATTGAAATAAAATGAATCAAGACAACACCTTTACTAAAACTTGAAGACCTTAAAACTTGAAAACTTGAACCTTTACTAAAACTTTACTAAAGTGACGAAATGTAAGACTAAATATGACTTGTTTTCTTTCAGTTGCGTGCATTGTTTTCCTTTAACTGCTGGAAACGCAAATATTTTAACTTGTAAGGTGCGTCGTATCTGCATATTTAATTTTCAAAATTTGTTGTGAACCTCCATTTAAATAACTCACGAGCTGCCACTGCATGGTACATGTTCGGAAAGTAAAAAAGGTCGAAGGTTATACATAACATACAATAATTTAAAAAATAAGCCTGAGATGCACACCCCCTGCACGTTCGGAATCCATGTGCAAGATTTCGTGCAATTTGGCCGGATAGCTAGTCCGCAACGCGAACGACAGCCAGACAGACACACAGGCTGTTTTATTATATATGTACTAGTCGCCTTCAGCAACCACCTGGTCCGCCATTGGGCCTCTTCGAGAACAGCCTGTGCAATCTACGGGCCGCTTTTACACATTACGGTGGGCGGCCAACTGTAAATAAAACTTTTCTAGGTCCTTTTTACACTCTCGACAAAAGCGAATTCCTGGTTCTTCAACGGATATTTTTTTTTAACTTAGAATGATACATAGCTTGCATGATCGAAGCGTCGAGGGACACAATATTTAGTTAAAAAAGTGCTCCTGATTTAATACTTTTTAAAGAATGGGAAATGCAAAAAATTAAAAAATAATGATCTGTTCGAAAGAAAACTTGTGGCAGTGACTCTTCCAAACCTTCTTTATCCGCCACTGGATTCAGCACTTCTGTGCTATTATTGAAAAGCACTGATTTAATGTATTTCCAGATTTTCATTTTCTTTTCTTAGGACACCCCTTCATGCAGACGTGTTTGGATCGTACAGTTGGTCCGTTAATATTTGTGGCCACAAGAAGTGGCTGCTGTTTCCTCCTGGTCATGAAAAATTTCTTAAAGACGAAAGAAGACAATTAAGATACATGGTGGATGAAAACTACTTAGATGAACAAGGAATCTTCTATTTTAGAATAATCCAAGAACCTGGAGATGCGATTTTCGTTCCTAGTGGATGGTACCATGAAGTTTGGAATATGGTACATTTTAGTGATTATATTATTTTAGATTTCTATTAATTTTTTTACTGTAGTGCATGAAGAAATAAAAAAAATCGGAAAATAGAAAGAACATAAAAATCAAAGTTTGTTTTCTCCCTCTCTGTTATCGAGGAAATTGAGTTAAAGAAATTCATTTATCGAAGTTTCACTTTTACTTTAGCTCCTGTGTTTGTGCAATTCTAGATATTGGGATTACTCTTTCATATTATTATTATGAGAATTGATTCCCCGTAAAAATTTGATGTAGTAAAAAAGGGATACTCCAAATGAACAAAAATAACAAGAACACTTAACAGAAACTGGTGTTTAAACGATGAAATAATTAAAACTGTAAAATAACACCCCTGTATAGTAAATACAGCTGAATTCTCCGCTCGTCGTTAAAATTTCGTCGTGGTTGACTATTCCCCGCCCTGAGGTGGAGTTTTAAGCAGGAGCTTCTAGGTCTTCTTGTGATTGGTTGTCTGGAGGGGGTTTGTCACGATGCAAAAGTGTCTGGCAAGAGATAAAGTGATTTCTAGTGCTGTGCCGAAGAACATATAAAAAAATTACACATTATAGAATGGCGAAAATTGGCTGCAATTTTATGCACCTTTGCCACCCTAATACCACAGATGGTCACAAAAGAGTCACAGAGGGTAACAATTGTCACAGGACTGTCACATATTAGTCACATTGTGACTTGTGAGTGCTGTGACTCTACAGTGTGATCACTGTGAAGTTCATTTGTGACCAGTCACCAGGTGACGTCGCCGTGAAGTCACCATGTGACAAGTATGTGATCGGTCGCTCAGTGACTCCACTGAGAAGTCACCATGTAACTGTGACTATTTTGTGACTACTGATTTTTTTGGACTTCAAAATGACGTCACACTGGCCGCTTTTGCGACTTTGGAAACAGAGTCATCTTTTCTAATATTTTGAGGCAATTTCTTTCGTGAAACATTTAATAAATAAATCCGAAAATAGTAATTCAATAAAATCTCGCAGTTATGTAGTAATGGAATTTAGTTCAATTTATTAATTTTTAAATTATTTCGTTCAAACAAGACAATATTATTTATAAAAAAATATTATTCTTAAAAATATTAGAGTTGAGAGTTCTAATCAAATTGGTGAAAACTAAGTACCGTAAAAACCGGTAGAAGGGCCGCGGCTCATATTAAAAAAAAGGTAAAATTTTTTAGGGTGCGGCTCATCTGCCGATGCGGCCGATCTGATGTTATTAATCGGATAAAAGGACTGAAATCATCCGTTCAGAAACCGTCCGAAACCTAAACCGCAAATACTCCGACCAAAATACCGGTTATCTTTCTCCCCGATTGTGCGGCAAGTCACGAGTCCTCTAATAGGCTTGTAGCTTCTAACGTCACTGGTTCTGGTTTCATCCGGCTGCCGCATGAACATCCACTTTACGTTCATTGGTCGTAAAAGTCTTCTGTCACTACTGAATCATTTGCAAACGATAGGTTCCCGGTTGCATGTAGTGTTTAAAATGCGCATCCGGTTATGCATGGAAACGTTAATCTGATCATACCTGAATATGTTGTACTAGTAGTGTTGATAGCTTTGGGGTAACTCCTTCCGGTTGCAACCAAATTTCTGGCCGCTTCACGTGCTTTTGACAGATTGGCGCTCTCTTAATACGCAGTTCACATGTAGTGTGATTGTTTCATTAAGGTTTTGTTTTATATCATTTACCCTGTTTAGTGAAAGTTTATTTTGTTAGTTTTTACTTCCTTGTACGTAGTATAAGGAAGTAATGTGATCCCGAAAAATTTTGGGGGCCAAATTTCGACATAAAAACCGATTTTGACTACCTCTAAATTTAATTAAAAAAATTTTTTCGATGCATCTCATCGTAGGCTAGCATGAACGATCATATTAACGCGTCTGCAACTCATTTTGACCAGTGGCGAGTCTACTGTGGCCAGTTTTTCCATGCCGTCTGTACGTACGTACGTACGTACGTATGTATGTAACTCGCATATCTCAAAAACTATTGGTCGTAGAATGTTGAGATTTGATATTTAGGATTTTTCTATGATCTAGTTGTGCACCTCCCCTTTTGGTGGCAATCGAATGGATAGTTTATGTACAGGACCGCCCAAAAGATTCGAAATACATTACGCTCTATGGGCCGAAATTCATTAAACTCGCCTAACTCAAAAGCTATTAGGCGTAGAATGTGGAAACTTCATATTTTGGATAGTTGTAACATCTAGTTGTGCACCTCCCCTTTTGGTTCCATTCGACTGGATAGTTTATCTACAGGACTGCCCAAAACATTCGAAATACATTACACTCAATGGGCCGAAATTCATTAAACTCGCATATCTCAAAAACTGTTAGGCGTTGAATGTTGAAACTTTATATTTAGGATTGTTGTAACATCTAGTTGTGCACCTCCCCTTTCGGTTCCATTCGACTGAATAGTTTATCTACAGGACCGCCCAAAAGATTCGAAATGCATTACGCTCTATGGGCCGAAATTCATCAAAGCGTTTTTTAGAGGTATTGGGATATTTCAAACGACTCAGAAGTGATATATGCTGTAAAGAGTTAGAAAATGAATTTCTCCATTAAAAAAAGTGTCTTTATCATTTATAGTTCTGCTACAGGAACACTCAAAAGATTTCCAATACATTACGGTCAATCGCAATTTTAGGGGCATTCATCCATTTCAAGCACAATACCGTCCTACCACATAAGTTAGGTAATGGTCCGACCACGGTCACGTGCCTCCCTCAAGAACTATGCCAAAAGTCGCCAAGCTTGGCGACTTTTGGTGTACGTGTGTGCATATTTAACTCTCAAATCTCAAAAAATATTATGAAATTTCATATATAAGAATGTTGTGCATCTAGTTGTGCATCTCGATTTTATGTTCCAATCTACTGGAGAGTTTATTTACAGGACCGCCGAAAAGAATTTCAGTACCTTAATGTCTATGGACATCTTCATTATAATACAACTGTAGACAGTCATTGTTTGGTACATGCCCAAAATCTCGCCGTCTGTCCTCGACCTTGGCGAGTTTTGGCGAACTATCGCCAAATTTGGCGATAGTCAGTCATTTGGTCCATGCCCAAAGTATCGCCATTTGTCATCGTTCTTGGCGAGTTTTGGCGAAATATCGCCAAATTTGGCGATAATCTGTCATTGTTTGGTTTATGCTTAATATCTCGCCAAATGTCGTCGACATTGACGAGTTTCGCCGAAATATCGCCAAATTTGGCGCCAAAAATTATTTCCTATTTTGTATAATTCTAAAACTTTAACCCGTAGATTTTTTAACTTTGTATTTAGAACTATTGTAATACCTAACTGTTTTCAATATCTTTTTTGACAGCAATCGACTGAGAATTTATTTACATGGTGAGCCAAATGACTTTGAATACATTGAGGTGTATAGATGCATTCAATTCATTGAAAGTCTGTGGTCAATGACTACTTTGGCTATCCCCAAAATCTCGCTGACTATCTCAAGTTTGTCGGCTTTTGGTGAAATATCGCCAAATAAAGTGTCAGAAGGAAATCTTTCAAATTGAACTCAGCTTGGCGATATCGAAATATTTGGCTAGAAATCGCTAAACCTTACTATTATTGATATTTTATCTCTTTCAAACAAATAAATGTAGAGGAAGTGCGTCGAAAATATTTTTGATCTAATGGACGTGCAAGGAAGTCATGTGTTGGACACATCAGATTTTTTATTTAAGTTTTTTATCAAGTTTGTTTATTTAATTTTTTAAATAATACGTTAATATGCCTCCAAAACGCCTGAAAAGCTATACTGCGGGTTTCAAACTCAAAGTAGTTGAAAGAGCCGAGGAAATCGGCAATCGGGCTGCTGCAAGAGAGTATGAAATCGACGAAAAATGCGTCAGACGCTGGATTAAAGATAAAAATAAATTAATTCGTATGCCGAAGCAAAAACGAGCGAATCGTACTGGTACTGTATTGTATCCGAAATTAGAAGAAGAACTCTGTATTTGGCTGAAAGCACAGCGGGATTCAGGATTGCCAGTTTCCACTGTGAAAATTCGCTTCAAAGCGAAAACAATAGCTTCACAAATGAAATTGGAAAAATTTACCGGGAACCAATCGTGGTGCTGCAGATTTCTCAGACGCTATGGACTTTCCGTTAGAAGTAAAACTACGGTTGGTCAATCCTTACCATCTGACTGGGAAGAAAAGAAGTCTGCCTTTTTACTATACGTAAGAAAGGTTATCGACGAAAAGAAATTTGATTTGGGGCAAATTATTAACATGGACGAAGTTCCGTTGACGTTCGACTGTCCCCCAAACAGAACAACAGTGCACACGAAGGGCGAAAAAACTGTTAGCATAAATACCACTGGGCATGAAAAGACATCTTTTACATGTGTTTTAGCATGTACTGCTAGTGGCGAAAAATTAAAACCGCTACTTATTTTTAAGCGAAAAACAATCCCCAAAGAAAACTTCTCGAACAACGTTGTTGTTCGAGTGAATGATAAAGGCTGGATGTGTAGCAGCATCATGATCGATTGGCTGGAAGAAGTGTGGCGGAAAAGGCGTGGGGCTTTTTTTTAAACCTCACGGTTTGCTCATTTTTGACTCTATGCGAGCACATCTCATGGATAGTGTTAAAAATGCTTGCAAAAAGACATCGGCCACATTAGCCGTAATTCCAGGTGGGTTAACCAAGAAATTGCAGCCACTAGATCTTACGGTGAATAAATCGTTTAAAGCCGAGATGCGCTTAAACTGGGAAAATTGGATGATGAGTGGTCTTCATGAATACACCAAAAGTGGCAATATGAAACGTGCGAGCTACAGCGAAGTGTGTAAATGGGTTGAAACTGCGTGGAATGCTGTGAAACCAGAGACGATTGTATCCGGTTTTAGGAAAGCTGGAATTGTTCCTGATGGTAGCAATTTGATGGATTCCGCCGATATGGCAGACAGTGATGATGCAACATCCGAACAAGGACTTCCCGGCGAGTTTATGACTTTATTTAACTCTGATAGTGAGGATTCACAATTTGACGGATTTGATGTTTAATTTTCATTTCAATAATTCAGAAATGTATATTATTCAAGTATAAATATTTAGCTACGTTCTTTTTTATGCTCTGATTTTATGTGTCTATTATCACTTCATATTTGCATTAGTTTTTAAGAATTTACGATGGTGCGGCCCATACGCCGGTGCGGCTCTTCTGTAAGTACATTTTTCATTTTTAAATTTTTTTATTGATGCGGCCCTTCTGCCGGTGCGGCCTTTCTCCCGGTTTTTACGGTATCTGTGAGTAAAATTAACAATTTCTTTCATATCCCCATGGCATATATGTTTCGATAGTGTATGTAGGTTTAAATTTCGGATGGGGGGGGGGACTATCCGGTATTTTCAACCGTTACTAGAGTAAATACAAATGTCTCAAAATTGCTGTTTTTTAATAATTGCTTTAAGTTTTCAGATGCTCCCCCCTTTAAATACGTCCCTGGTATGTTTGAAAGTTCCAATTGGAAAAATTTGAGGTAAAACTATGGGTCTAAGTCAAAAATACTTTATTTTTAACTTAGACCCATATTATTTATTTATTTTATCTAATGCAGTGTTTCCCAACCTTTTTTGAGCCATGACCCACCTAAGCCTTTCTAAAGTTCTTATGACCCCTATGTAACATATACATAATTTTCAATATTAAAAAATTGAATTGTTCACTTAAGAAACCTTTTTTTAAATTTCCAGAGACGGTCCTTTTGCCTATAGGCATTGGCCACAACTAAGGCTAGAGTTGTTGGTCTCTTTATTATGAGGGCACCTAGTAGGTGAACCAACGTCGCCATCTATGAAGGGACGAACACAAATGACAGCCACAGCTGGTCATGGATCGAACCCCGACCGCATCGAGTTGAACCACAAACTATAGTACGGTTCTTTTTTATCTACTATACGAGCTAGTCGGCGCCACTTAAGAAACTTAAATGATAGGTTTAGGAAGAAATCACTAGGAAATTGTTAACGAAACACAGTAAATAAATTTTTTAATAAACATAGTAAATATTTTGGTCTCGTCAAATGAATTTACAATATTTATTGGCCGCAATTACACTACTCAACAGCCATTTTGCCTCTGGGATGTGATACATCAATTAGTATGTATTTTGGTGTGTAGAATCCGAATCTACCTTTCAAAATGCTCTAGCACGTAAGATTTTTGAGTTTTAAAGGATTTTTATCTATTTTTTTCTTAATTTCACTACTTTCCGTTCTTTTATTTTAATGTTTAATTGTTATTTTTTTCCCCTAAAGTTTGGTACAAGAGTGCTATAAGATCAACAAATTGTCACTTGATGTCAGATGTTACACAGGCGAGTGTTATTCATTAGATGGGCAGATAATCCAGTAGTGCGAAATAAACATTATGACCTAGTGAATGTTGAAGCATGCATGGTGCAATTATTATCGTATTTATCTTAGCCTAAGAATGTATTGAGAGTTTTTTTAATAAGTGAGTGTTTCTATTGAGAGGTATTTTTATTTTAAATTGCCTTATACATATATTTAAAACTTACATTTACTAAATATAACAACTAGTAAACATAGTTGTTGTCTCAACTATCCCGACAACTTTTGTTATGTCTGTGAAAAATTCACCCCAAAATCAAAAAAAAAAAAAAAAAAAAAAAAAAAATACTGATTTGATTAAGAAGACCTATAAATTATATTTTGATAGTCCTCTTGGTGATCAAGATAAAACTTTTGTGCCTCATATTCGCGCATAACATGTACTACTACTTTAACCAAGTGACTGAAAGGAAAATGCCGAGCAATGCAATTCTCAATTTCTATGGTGTGGAATTAGCCTAAGGATAATTTTTCAGTCTATAACTTCTTTCTCACGAATATTGCAGGGCATTATCTATCAAAACTAGACATAAAATAAAGTATAAAATGTATCTTCAGTGCATTTGCCGGTGACATAATGAAAGGTTGCCTGCTCCTGCCCCCTCATTTAATGCCCCCCTCATTGCCCCCTCAGAAAAATATTCCCCTCATTTTCAAGATTTTTCGCCTCAGCTCTTTAATCAAACGGACTTGAACAATTTGGTTTGTGATCTAAAACTTTCAAAACAGCAAGCTAAACTTTCGGGGTCGAGACTGCAACAACGAAACCTTCTAGCTCCAGGTACAAAAATTTCAGTTTGAGATCAAAAGGTACTTCATTCGCTCAATATTTTGACATGCAGAATTCAATGTGTGTATGTAGAGATGTCAATGGTCTGCTGATACGGCTAGGTGTACAATATAACCATCAGGAATAATCACTCTTTATTGACTCTAGGAAAACCAGATTGAAAGCAGTAATACTGCATAATGGCAATACTTTTCCATCTGTGCCTTTGGCTCATGCAGTAGAAGTGAAAGAAACTTATGAAACTTTGGCCACTATACAGTAAAGTGGCTTATAAGGAAATCACATGTAACTGTAAAGGAAAATGTGAAAAATACTCCACTGGTTGAGGCCAATAAAATCATTTTGCCTCCGATTCATGTCAAGTTGGGTTTTATGAAGAACTTTGTTAAAACTCTGGATAAATGAGATCAGGTCTTCAATCATTTGAAAGAAAAGTTTCTCAAACGGAGTGAAGCAAAGTTAAAAGAAAGTATATTTATTGGACCACAAATAGAAAAATTGTTCAGCGATCCATCGTTTGATATCAGACTGACAAATATCGAGTTAGCGGCTTGGACCTCATTCAAACCAAGTGCGAAGGGCATCAGTAGCGGACTAATGGGGGGGCGGAGGGGGCGGTCTGCTCCAGGCCTCGACTGATAAGGGCCCCCGAAATTGCTAGAAAATTTTAGATTCCAGTTTCACATTTTTGATTTTAAGTTCTAGTCAGAAAAAATTCTCGTGACTATACATAAATGTGTCAGCTAGGTATGACTGTCAAGGTAGGTCGCTTGCCCCCCCCCCCCCTAGAGTTTTAGTGTATTATCTAGGATGTAAAACAGAACTGCACCAAAAAGCAAAATCAGAAATGAAATTGTTACAAGTGTGAACTTTGCCCCTCTCTAGAAAATTTATTTAAAGTCCCCCTCCCCCAAGTTTTTTTTTTTTTTCCATGGGCCCAGGATTTATTAAGAGAGTTTAAGTTCAAATCTGAAAAATTCTAGTGACTGTACATATATATGGGTCAGCAGGATATGACTGTATAGGGGCCCCGAACAGTGCTTAGGTTCTCCTAATGTCTTAGTCGGGACATGTATGTAAATTATTTTTTTTACATAAAAAGACCTTTTTTATAATAAAAATATTGAGAAGCTACAAAAGTTTTGATCGATTCTTTTCATGCCACGGCGAAACTATTTCCACGATAATCAAAATCAATAACCGACGCAAACGTTTTAGAAAATTGTCCAAGATAAGCAAGAATTTTCTAGAAACACTTAACACCTTTCTACAATAGACAATTGTGTCATTACATGATTGGGGTCCTACATGATTGTTATCATTACATGATTGTGTCATTACATGATTGGTTAGCTAGGGCCCTGTAGCAGCTACCGCGTTTAATTTTAAGGTATGTGAATAAGGTTTTGGACTGTGGACACAAGCTTTATTAGCTTATTATAATGGAGTTCCGTATTAAATCCTGTCTCGTCCCGAATCAAACTGAGCATCTTCGATTCGTTATGTTCGTGCTACGGATCACGAATGTGTGGATGTAGTGCATTCTTTTTTTACGGAACATCTTTTATAGACAAATAATGCTGCTAGCAAAAATCAGTTCATAAGACACCCCTTGAGAACGTGTCATAGAAATAGGGAAGCGTGGTGGGGTGACCCAGACAGCACAGCAAACTTGCAGCAAGCTTGATTTATCAAGTCAATAAGCTTGAAAATATCAAGCGTGTAAGCTTAATGGAAGCTTGAATCAAGTGTTCTAGTTTACACTTGCCCAGCTTGCATTAAGCTTGACATTTCAAGCTTAAAAAATTTCCAAAAAAAAAAAATTTCCTAAATACACAGGGCGCCAGTCGGCGAACTCGCCCCACATATTTTACTTTGCCACGCATTTTCCCCCTCTACGCTGAAATTTCAATTTAATTTAATCTGTTTCCATCAAGTGTTCGTGGCTGGAATAGAACCCGGGACCTTTCGGTTGGGAGTCGAGCTCGCTATCCGTTCAGCTACTAAGCTTCACGCAGATATGACTAAAGTTTGAAGTGACTTATCACGCCGTTTTCTCGCCAGATTGATAAGTGGGCGATGTGTTATTTGTTTCTTTTATTTTTCCATGGGATGCATCAAAATTAAAATAATGTTATGTGTGATTTAGAGACTCTACTAATAGGGAAATAAACATAATATAAACTTAAGAGCAGCACACGTTTTAAAACTTTCAGTACCGCAACACTCATGAGCAATACTGCTGGCCAAAATCGAGACAAACGACTGATTTTGAAATCAATTTCGTAGTATAATTGTATTTTATTTTGAAGAATTTCCATATTTGGAAATATAGAATGGGTTTACTTACTTAACACAAATTTTGTGTTAAGTAATCTGAAATCAAAGAAACAGATAGTTAAACGTTACTTCGAAATGCTATATCACAGTTGCTAACATGTATGGAATACAAACACTTTATTCATTTTTGTAAATATTTCTTAAAATAACAAATAATTGAAAAATTTTGCTATTTTTTAACGCTAAAAATTCTCTTTACAAATGTGGTTAGTTATTTTCCTACATATTGGTATGCTATATCGATATAGAGCATTTCGAAGAATTAAAAATAAGTTTAAATTAATTTATACAAATGTAAATTTGAATTATTTTCATTGTTCATACTTTATAATTAAAAAAATTATTTAACTTCTGAATTTTTTTCTTATCCTTTGTAATTTTATTTTAAAACTACAAAAGTGTAAGATGTAAGATTTTTGGGCCCTAAAATCTGTAGGCCCTGGGCAGTTGCCCCGTTTGCCCTGCCGGTAATATGGCACTGGTAATAAAATAAAACACATCTTTTACGAACTTTCAGCAAATTTGAGGACGCTAGACAATTAATGTCCATTCTCTTTCACAGATGGCGCCATCACTGCGCACTTTGAAAGCTAAAATCAAGCTAAAGCCAAGCTTGCATTAATATGTCAAATTCAAGGAAATGTCAAGCTTGATTTAAGCTTATGTGCTGTCTGGGGAACGCCCGGGGTCCCCAATCCTGGGGTCTCAAAACCAATATAACTACTTTTCCCCCTCCTTTCTTTTTCTTTTTTTTTACGGGAATACGTCTTTAAATTTGCTTCCGCAGTGGGAGGCAATTCCGAAAACTGATGATAAATCGGGGAATACAGTTTGATTTTGCTGATATGCTGTTTGATGCTGCAGTTATATATCTGTCATCTACATCCAATCGATAGAGCTATTTTCCTTGTAAATTATGTTCTTTTTATTTATTTATTTTGGCGGGGGGGGGAGATCACTTAGGCTGGGGACAAGGAAATTGTTCCAGGTGTCCAACTTGGGAATTTCTTCACTATTTTTTCCCCAATGTTATTATTATTATTATTATTATTATTATTATCAGTGTTTCTCACAAGATGCTTGATTGATAATCCATTTAAGACGCATTGCAAGAGCAAATCGGGCAAAAAAAGAAAAACAGTTTCCATCGCCATCTCGGAATTTGATGAATTTTTTTCTTGTGTCGCCTTACCAAAAGAAAGAAAAAATCTGAAATATTTTTGATTTACATCTTTTAGTTTTGGAGTTATGGTGGGGGGGGGGGGGTCAAAGTACCCCACAGGAGTGACATATAAATCAGTGCCGTACCCAGAAAAAAATGGGGGACCTAAACAGTGGAAAGGGCCAAATTTTTCATAAAAAGACTTACTATTATTTTGCTAAAAAGATTTTACATTTCTGGGGGGGTGCGGACCATCTGCCCCCCCCCCTTGGGTACGGCCTTGGTAGAAATAATTTTGGCCCTTTTTTGTCTCGACTGTGACTGGCTCTGAGGTGCTTCGGAGCATCTTCTCTTCTTATCTGATAATATACCTTGAATATTAACATCTCAAATTGAAAATTCATTCGAAGATAGAGCCCCCAAATATGGGACCCCAAATACCCCCAATTTCATAAAAAATACTGTTTTTAAGAATACTTTAAATATTGGCTCTGACGTGATATAGAAAAATTTTTTGAACAGCGCAGTTTTACAGCTTCATATAAAGTGAATCCTATGTTAAAAATTTTTGAAGGCCCCAGGGACTCTCGGTACGGGGCCCCAAACATGGTCGTTAACGCTAATTTATACAATTTCGAAGTATTGGTAAATCTGGCGCCGACTTACCACATGAGAACTATTGGCATGGAGATGTAGCATCAACCTAGTATTTTCATATTATGAAAAAACATTTTTTGAAGGGGTTGTTTCCAAGAAAAATCCAAAAAAGTATCTCCCTATTTGGGACATTCTACTGACACGCATGGAGCATTCCGTCTTTACTTTTAGAAGTGTAATCCACTGTAGAAATACAACAGAAAATTAAACTAACCCTGCATGTATCGCAAATAGTTCTTTTACAAGGGCACTCATAAGAATTACATTGCGCTGTATGGGGATCTCTGTACTAGTGAACCGATACGAAAACTTTTTTCACTGATAGAAAGCTGCAACTGAGTATTGTGGGCTAACTTTCATGCATGTAGCATGAACAGCTCTTTTACAGTGACATTCAAAAGAATTTTAGTACATTACGCTAAATGGACATCTCTAAAACTGCTGAACTGATTCTAAAGATTTTTCCACTGAAAGCTACACTATGAGCTAATAATACTATGAGCTATGAAACCTAAAATTCATGTATATTGTATAATTTACAGGAACACTCAAAATAACTTGTAAATAATGTCATAACTGTCTCCATCAGTGGCGTAGGAACTTTGTAAAAGTAGGGGGAGCTGGGGCGCACATTGTGGGGTTATAAATTGGGCTACAATTACTGCACTTTTTGTGGCATTATTGACCAATTTTAACAGACAAATAACCTTTTCTAAAAAATTCGGAACACGATCTTAGAAACTATTTAATTAAAAAAATAATAATAATGAAATCAAGCTTTGATTCCAAACCGTGTTTACTCGCGTAATAGTCGACATTGTTTGCCAATTTTTCATTGTGAAAGTATAGGTGCGACTATTACGCGGTATAATGTACTTCATTGTATCTATATATGTACTTCACTCTCTAATGCTAAAACAATACTAGTATCAGAAAAATACATTATAATTAGAGGTACGTAATTTTCGTTTTTACGAAATACGTGAATTTGTGCGAAATTTTCTTATATTTGAGAATATATATGGGAAATATAATCAATTTGTGAAATCGGCGCAAATTTATGTGAAAATTTCTTATTTTTGTCAATGGAATAAGAAAACGAAGGAAAATTCCGAACGGTTAGGTCGACGGACGCTAACTGTGTTTGAACCAGACACCTTAAGCCTCCCAGTCGAGAGCGCAAATGCGGTCAGCATCCAATGGCGCGAAAATTAAGTCAAAGAATCTCTCAAAAGTAAACGCAAGATTAAAAAAGGCTTCATATCCTAGCTGTTGCCGAAATCAAGGAATCTCTCTATTCTAAAAAAAAGTAAAGGCCGCTGGCGCTGTCAAAGCTTGTGGACCTATCTCCTCCTAAACCGTAGGTATTTGAGTTTCGACTACGGTGCCCATAGATTCGAAAAATTCCGAGGAACCTGCTAAGCTGATTTAAATTTCGAAAATCGAATTATTTTAGAAGATATTAATAAAAAACTGAAAAAATAAACCGAATGGTTGCCAGATTTGGCATAAAATCATTCATACCTTTGCAACAAAGCGTTTCCAAGTATCTAGAATCGCGTGAAATTTACAAACATGAGTTAGAATTACGCCCATTTTACGCCAAAATAAAAACTATTTGAAATAAGTAACTCAAAATGTGTTACACAAAGTTGACAATTTTCAAATAGTAAGTTCGCTTAGACAACAGGAGTTTAGAATTAGCGATTATTCGTTTTTCCAAAACAGAATAACTAATATCTTGAAAATGAAAAATAATTAAAATGCAGATTATTTTAAAGCCGGTTCTCGTCCAGCTGGATTATTTGCTACCAGTAGAAATATTTCGCGGTGTTAATTATGCCATTATAGCAGTTATAGTACACTTTGGATATTTGCTAGCGCTACGAGATGGTATAATTCGTGGTGTTAAGTACGCCAATCTGCAAACGATTATGTAAATGAAAATATGGATAACGGTTTTCCGGTAACCTTAAATGAACAGTCAATATAGGTTGTGAGCATGTGTAAATCGCCAAATAATGAAAAGTCACCATTGGTGGCAGGCTATTCTATCTGTTCCGTAGCTTTTGTTAACTTTACATGTACGCAAGTCGCCAAATAATGAAAAATCGCCATGGTTGGCAAATTCGCAAGGTTTTACATTATTAAAAATACAGCTGAAACAGATGTTCTGATTTTATTACGCTTTAGCTCCTAATTAATATAACTTTTGAAAAGCAACATTAAATATCATTGTGTTTCTGAGGAGTGCAAATAATTTTTCCAGCGATTATAAGCGGAGTCCGCACTCCAGGTAGAGTATAAGCTCAGGACCCGTACAACACGGATTCCCATAACAAAATATCTTCCGTGTTATGGGGGGGGGGGGTCTACTGTAGTGTGAAGTTTAAATTTTTATGTACCAATGAACATGCAAGAACCAAGCAATGTGTAGCTCAGTAACATTCTATCTGATCCAGTCTTCGGGTTTTGTCTGTTGAAATTATGTCTTTTTTACGAATAAGCCTGATTAGGGGCCGAATGCCTCATACGAAAAGCGAGCGTAGCGAGTCTGGGGGCCTTGGCCCCTAGTTTAATAAACGAATTAGAAAATTTAAGTTACCCACTTGCTCACCATTTGTGGAACAAATTAGAAGGCTTAAAAACAATTCTTGAACAACAAAGTCAGTGCATTTGGATCTAAACGCAATACTAAAAACTGCATCTGAAAAAACTTCCAATGAACTTCCCTTACATGTGAAATTAAACACAATAAATGAAACCTATTATCTCATTGGTCAATTATTTTTCCCATCTGTGGCTGCAAGTATGACCACCTTAAACTATATTACGCTCACGCTAAAGCTTTTCAAAATTCGTTTCCTTCCGATTACTTCCTCAAAATGAGTTCATTGGTGGGTACATCGACTTTCATTGCTTTATGTTTGTTCGTGTGATTATGGCAACGCTACTCTAGGCCGATCTGCCAAGGATAGGAGTGCCTTGGTAGGAGGACTTTCTAAGGGGTTCTAACGCGTATTCACGTAACATCTGGAGAAAACATACCAAAACTGAAGACCGTTAGACCGACAGCCACGCGATGGGACCCGAACCCGGGACCTTCACACTTTGGCCGTCTATCATTTCCAGTGACATAACCACTGTGCCATGGTGTGGCCCTTCATCGCTTTATGCTGCAGTCAATGAGCAGGAATAAAGATCCCAAAGTTAAGGATGTATTGTGAGCTAATAAATACTCTTTTCCAAGCGTTACTGAAACAGCTTTACAGAGCATTTGAAGCCTACTGATAGCTTATAGACACAGATCGCTTTTTAGTAATTCTCAAGTCATTGTTACGGACAGAAGAACGACTCTAGAACAGTCAAATGTTTTGAAATTGCAACAATGCTTTTAATTAACATTGAATATAAATTTTAAGTGTATAAGAATTTCGAATTTTTATTTACGAAATTTCCCTACCTCTAATTATAATAAAATTAAAAACTTACTAAATATTTACAGATTATGTGCTGCTTATGAATACTCTGTTCGTCAGTTGCACAAAAAATAAAGGCATTTTTCTTCTTATGGTAATATTTTTATAGACATAAAATTCGCAAATAATCTTTGAGGAAATTTTGACAAAGAAAATTCTAATAACATAATTTATAATAAATCTCTTTACTGAAGGCATCAGTAGCGCTATAGTTTGGAAGAGTACAGCTGATAATTTTCTATTTTCTAAATGAAGATCAAATACGTGACTGCGACTTTTATGCGGGGAAAATATTGTGATGAGTTTTTCTTCTTCAAAACAGTGATGCGACCATCCTTTGGACCCGGGTTCGACTCCCGGCTTTGGGTGTGGATGTAAAATTGACCGCCCTTGTGCTGTAAATTGGTACTTTGCAATAAAAAAAATGTTTGAACTTGTACTTCGGAACAACTGAGATGAAAGCCATATAAATGCTATAGATCTCGAAAAACTGTGCCTTTCAAATTTCAGGGATGCGACTATTATGCGAGGGCGATAGTTATGCGAGTAAACACGGTAATACAAGCATATAAAAAGATCATCAGCTCTTTAATGCAGTTCAAGTTATTTTTATAAAACAAGATATACTTAATACATAACTTTAGCCCCACCATGGCCGAGTGGATAAGACACTCAAAATAGTAGACGGCTGAAATGTGAAGATCTCGGGTTCGAGTCCCGTCATGTGGCTGTAGATCTAATGGTCTGGAGTTTTCGTCTGTTTTCTCCAGATGTAACGTGAATAAGCGTTAGAATCCCGTAGAAAGTCCTCCATCCAAGGCACAACCCATCCTAAGCAGATATCCCTTGCGTAGCGTTGTCATAACCATCACACTTGATACATAATTTTAGTTAGCGTTTCCCCTGTAGTAACTGGGGAATTAATAGTTCTAAAAACATGTCTTCCGTTTTCCATAAATATTTTGTCATGTATCGAATACAGGAATGCATATTGTTATTGTTATTGTGACCACGTATATCGGATTCGTATGCTTGGCTCGTCAGAAGTGCTTATAATTTAAAGAATATTGAAATTTGAAGAAAAACTGAAATATATAAAATGTGTGTAAATAACATAAATTGTATCTTACAACTAATCACATAAAAGTTCCGGAAACTAAAAAGCAATTTACTAAAAATGGAAATATGTTTACCTTGAGCGAGAGTTTTTTTATTTTATAAATGTTTAAATCAGTATTCTATCCTTATTATTATTATTTGGTAATTCTCTAATCTAATGTGATTATCAATCTTTGGATTGCTACCTCAAATGGGGTTGCAAAAAATAACCCTAGGGTTACAATGTGGATTTAAACGGAATCGAAAGGTACCAAAATATTTTTCCTCTAAAAACAGGTTTCCGTTGAATAAAAGTGTCTTTAACAGAATGAACTATTTCCTTTCAAAACAAATTTAAGTTTAAGGTTCAGTGGTTTAGGTATGTTTTAATATGCGAAGTGTAGATAATTAAAAGTTTTAAATGTACTGAGTTATGTTATCATAATTCCTATATGCTTTGGGCAAGCCGGTACCAGCAAAATAAAATTAGTTTTAGTTTCACGCTAACTTATTTACTAATTTTCTACGAACCAGTCGAAGCAGACTATTTTTTTATTTTACCAAAATGTAAAAGTAAAGAAAAAAAAAGTTTAATAGATTTTTCCAGATTTTTTTTTTTTTTTTTTCAGTTATGAATGATAGCTTTAAAATGTAATTTTCGGTTAAAAAATATAATCTTAAAAGGGGGCCCCAAACTCGGAGACCGCCCCGGGCCTCACTTAACGTTAGTCCGCCACTGAAGGGCATTTTGGACAGAAAAAAAGATGATATCTATGTTGGCATGTGTATACATATAAATACCAATGCATACATATAAAATAATATTGAATTATTAAGTTCTTAATAGGAATTTCTAGTTAGTTTCAATTCTATCAAATTTTGCCGGTATTGCTTCTGATTTTCCTGTGCCTCTTGGAAATGTGACGTGATAGACAT
The DNA here is from genome assembly GCA_038373885.1 of Cheiracanthium punctorium. NCBI lineage: Eukaryota > Metazoa > Arthropoda > Arachnida > Araneae > Cheiracanthiidae > Cheiracanthium > Cheiracanthium punctorium. The sequence continues at coordinate 749,118 of JAWZYV010002198.1, forward strand.
AAATTGATTTTACCAGTGAATTCAGCACCCCGAAATTAAACAAATTTACCCATTTACAAACCAGAGGCAGAAAAAAGTTTAAATTTGTTGACTAGTGTTATTTAAGAATTTGCTTTTTTCTTTCAATTTTGGCACCAAAATCTAGCATTGCATTTAAATGGCCAAAAGGATTAAACTCGTGTCGAGTCCATTTGCGAATTGCCCCCCTTAACAATCAAATTGCCCCCCTGCGGGGCGTGGGCCTCACATTGGGAAACTGATCTAATGCATGTTTTTCCAATTAATTTTATTTATTTTTATATGAAATCTCTTTTAGGCAAAATATAGCAAAAATATAAATCTTGTCTCTCATACCTTAGTATATATCAAACCCCACATGTCACACATTCAAATTTATTTCATAACCGAATAAAAAATTTCAATAAATCATTAGTTTTTTCGCATGAATACTTAAATAAAACAGCACATTATCTCCTGGAAATAATTTATGTGGAAAAAGAAAGATTTCCAAGATTTTTAATTTATATTTATTAATTATGGTATTTTCCCTCCATTTATAAAATACTGCAGAAAAATTTTAAATTTCCAAAAGAAGCCATGCCAGAACTAGCTTTTGCAGCAATCAGTTTACTATTAAAAGATCCTGAGCACGGTAATCACAGCGTTGAGGTAAGATGCTAGCCTATGAACCATTGGCTCGAGGGTTTGATCCTGGACCTGAACTTTTTGTTGCCTGAAAGTTTGGTGCTGCCATCTAGTGCATGTTCTCTGTAACTCTTTTTCCCCGAATTTTTTCGCTGTCGTAAAACTGTCCCAAAGTGACTTGTCTGAAAGGTCGCAATGTGAATACACAGCGAGAGGACATAGCTACTCTGGCGTGACTTTGCTGCGGAGTCGCGGCGACTGTTTTGTAACTCTATTGTGTGGTCGCATTTCAGTCACAGGGGACTGTTATGCTATTAGGGCACCTGTTACCTGCCAAAACCACAATCATCCAAACTTTATAGTCTCCGATTGTTCCTACCTCTGTTGGGGGGGGGGGGGGTATGCACAGAGAATGTTTCAGTTTTTATACTATGACCAAGGTCTGGCAGTCGAGGGGTCTTAGACTATTAGAATATGCTTGGTGAAGATTTTAAAACAGTTTTAGTGGGCGATTTTAACTTAGATTTCAATTTTGAAGAAGTCTTTTATGAAGCAAGATAAATACAGCACACTCGCGGAATATGATGCACATTCCAAACAGCATTTAAAAAAATCAAGTATAGATGAAATATGCCTGACGAATATTGTAAAGTAAACTTTAATATTTATTTACTTATTTTCGATCTGTATTTGTTGCTTTAACAGTATCCATTCCGTGCGAAGAACGGGTGCTTCAGCCAGTATTCTATATTAAACAATCAGATATCAAATAGTATTATTAGATTAATTTGATACATTATGTGGCATTCTATGACTATTAATATGGCACCTATGGTGCAATTATTTTTCTTTGATTTTTGTGCTAACATTGTATTTTTACTTCACAGGATGATACTATTTCAATAAATCACAATTGGTTTAATGGTTGTAACATTGGATACATATGGAAATGCCTTTATCAGGCTGCACTGGATGTTGAAAATGAAATAGCTGACATTAAAGAATTCGAAGGATGGGAGGATCAGTGGCAAGTATGTTTAGATTTAATGCAGCTTGATCCCTCTCCATGAAGTCTTATTTTCTCTTGTTGATGAACAAGTATGATTTTTTTATTAGAAAAATTTGGAGAGGATAAAGCCGACTTAAAATTCCTTTACCATAATGATATCACAGTAATTTATACATAATGACACCCAGAGACTGCCCTAGTGTCATCATTTATATACTCTTAAGAATTTAAGAGTTTTATCATTTTGTCATTGATCATAGTAAAACTCGACCAAATTAATATGGGACTACCTCTAAGGTATTCCCTTTCCAGTAAAATAAGGATCATCAAAATAGGTTCATGTGGTAAAAAAATTACCACTGAACGTGCATCATCAAAAAGTCAGTAAAAAAACCCACTAATATCCCCATTGAATAACAGTAGTTTTGCATTTTTTTGCCAAATATAGGAATTTTCGTTAAGCTGGGCTCAAGTTTGGGGACTTACTTTTTGGCGCTAAAAAAACATGGCTATAAATTGCCAAAAATGGTCAACCTTTGTGACTTTTGTTACACCACTACCACTGTGGCTACTGGCAATCCTTAAGGCAATGCTTTAAAAGCTCCCCCCCCCCCCCCCAATTTTCTGAATGATAATATCATCAGACAGAACTTGACTAAGTTAATATGGGACCACCCCTTAATTATCTTGTTTTCAATAAAAAGAGATTCATAAAACAGAAAATAAAACAGATTTTATGAATTTACTATCTGCGTATCCGTAAAGGGAACGAAACTTTTTCTTACATGTATAATTCGAATTGATTCCTGTAATGTGGAATCTAAAAATAAGCAAAATGATTTGACTCTTGGTGTAGAGTTACTCACTAGTTATTCTTAAAGTTAGTATAAGTACTGACATGAGACCATTGTTAATATTATGAAACAAAAAACTACGTCGGTGTCATTCGCGATGAGAAAAAGAAAACCGTGACGTTTCCTAAAAATTTCTAACTTTCAAAATGTCTCATTTCTACATCATACTCTTTTTTAGATTTAAGTTATACCATTAATACCTTAGATACAACATGATGTGGAGAACCGTTTTTTTTTTAAATAATTAAATAGCTGTGTATCCGCTCTTCACAAGGCAAGAAAGAGCATTTTCCTAAAATGTGATCATAACTACTTGGGACAAAACAGAATCTCCCAAGAAAAAAAAAAAGTTCAGGTACAGTCTTTCCTGTTGAAACTACCATGGGATATATTAATGCGACGTATAATTATTTAATGTTTAGTTAGCTGTGATGTAAGACAGCTGTTGAAAAATGAATAGAAACGAATAGTTTCACCAAATATTTATTTATGCGGTATATTGTGCTTTGATCAATATTGCCCCCAGCATACCTACTAACTATTATTCATACTATCTTTTACTGATACCAATATATTTTCGTTTTTCCATCTTAAATGCTTAATTTAAAGAAACGGTTTAGATATTGCTACGAATGTAGTCTTTTATTGTTTGGCGATTCTTTGCAATTTACGCATTAGCAAAAACGATAATCGCTTCACTTTATCGTTGCCATTAAAACAACTCTCCATACATTTTTATGCATAATTCTTGTCAGATTGATGTATTTAGCACTGCAAAATATTTCTTGCGATTCAAAAATGTGTCCCGTTTAAAAACTCAATTGAAAATAATGCTGGGTAATTCATTGTTGAAAAAACAGCATTCAATTATTTTTCTGGCAACGTAATATAAAATAAGGAATTATTTCGCGTGTGGAGTATGTTTTGTTAGTGAGCTCCTTATTCTAATAGAGTTTCGAAAGGGGTTTTAAACTCGTTACATCAAAATGACGTAGATTTCACATGCGAAAAGTCAGTTATTTTAAAGTCACTTTATTTATGTTTTTCAACTGGCAATTTTATTCATTGTTACTGTTTCCAAGACAACCAGAGCGGAAGATATCATACAGAAATCTCGAAACAGCTGCTATTGAATTCAAAATCCTTCTTTACATAAAAATTCACAAAAAAATCTAATTTATATTTTTCCTCCGTTCTTCTTTTAAAAGTGGGAGAATTGTATGCTCCGTCTTTTGCCGAAATATAAAAAAGTTACGACAGATAGAATTAAAGATGCAACAGTTTTAAAATTATTTTATGCAAACGTCGGCAAAAGAGAAATTCTTTTTAAAAATTCCCAAAAATCGGCAAAATATGTTACATAGTCAAAACAAACTGTTTTCGAAAGAAATTTTTTTCCTCTATCCGATGATGTAAATATCGTTTTCTTGGGAGTGTAATTACCGGCGTTATTACGTATTAAGCGAGAAAAATCAGACAAAACATAAAACATTTTCTAATTCGAATTTCGAAAAAATGGCTCCAAGGTATTTTAGGATCTGTCCTAGTGAAGCCGTATGCAAAATTCGGTAGGTCTGCGACACAAAGTCTTGGCGCAATGCGATCGAGAGACTCGCGCCATAAGATTGGTGGTGACAAACCTACCTACATACATAGCTACATACAATGTTTACTCTTGGATTTTATTATAAGATTAGTGAAAATCTAAGTATACTGAGAATTTTTGTTTTAGCATATTAATTATCTCTTGTTTATTTAGTAATTTTAAAACAAATTCCCTTACAAATATAAGTGATCACATTTTGAACTTTAATAATTTTGCAGTGTCTTTAAATTTGTTAAATTTATCTTTCAGATTATTTTAAAGGCACACCATGGAATGAATTATGCTGATTTTTTAACAATTCTTCAATTTATTATGAAGTCTAGAATAGAGAAAATTGAACTGCAAAAAAAGACTAACCTTAACTGGCATTTTGTGTATGATTTACTTGCAGTCAAAGCATTATGCTTAAAAATTACAGACTTTAATGTTCCAGATGCATTTGCAGACAATATAAATAATTTGCATTTAAGCATTAGGGACTTTCTGTGTAATAATGTGAACTTATGTACTTAAAATGTAGAATTTATGTATTTCTTTATTTAAAATCATGTACAGATAATATTGTAAAACTTGAAATAAATATTGTATTTTTTATGATACTAGGGGCCAAGGCCCCCAGACTCGCTACACTCGCTTTTCGTATGAGGCATTCGGCCCCTAATCAGGCTTATTCGTAAAAAAGACATAATTTCAACAGACAAAACCCGAAGATTGGATCACATAGAATGTTACTGAGCTAAGCTACACATTGCTTGGTTCTTGCATCTTCATTGGTACATAAAAATTTAAACTTCACACTACAGTAGACCCCCTACCCCTCATAACACGGAAGATATTTTGTTATGGGAATCCGTGTTGTACAGGTCCTGAGCTATACTCCACCTGGAGTGCGGACTCCGCTTATAATCGCTGGAAAAATTATTTGCACTCCTCCGAAACACAATGATATTTAATGTTGCCATTCAAAAGTTATATTAATTAGGAACTAAAGCATAATAAAATCAGAACATATGTTTCAGCTGTATTTTTAATAATGTAAAACCTATTGGACACCTTGCGAATTTGCCACCCATGGCGATTTTTCATTATTTGGCGACTTGCATACATGTAAAGTTAATAAAAGCTACGGAACAGATAGGATAGCCTGCCACCAATGGCGACTTTTCATTATTTGCCGATTTACACATTCTCACAACCTATATTTACTGTTCATTTAAGGTTACCGGAAAACCGTTATCCATATTTTCATTTACATAATCGTTTGCAGATTGGCGTACTTAACACCACGAATTATACCATCTCGTCGCGCTAGCAAATATACAATGGAGGGAAAATGTCTGGAATTTAACGAGTTTTGCAGCCAAAGAACATGTACTGAGTAAGAGCAGCTGAGGATACGAGTTTTGATGCGTGTCAAATCAATTGGATATAATGAATTATGCGGTAGTCAGCAAGATGGATTTACAGAGTTTTGCAGCAGTATGGGATTTTCAGAGCTTTATTTCAAAAGTTTAGAATTTTTCACTAAGTTTTATAGGTGCGAATGCATAAAGGTTGATTTAAAGAAAAAAATGGTGTTATAATATCAATTTATGATTTTTTCAATTTAACAAGTTTTGCATTTGGGCGACTCATGTGCATTATATTTATTTCAAACATAGTGTTGATAAAATTCTGTATACACATTAGCCCGTAATATAAATTTCCCTGTTTGTAGGCATTTGCAGCTAAAACTAACAAGCATGATTAAACCAATTTTCATATACAGACTGTAGTTGAAATTAGGTGCTCTCAAAAGAAGTGGCATAGCTTGCTCTAGATGGGCAGAGTATAAAAATTAGTTGGGGATCCTTCTGCCCGACAGTGGGGAAGTCGAAATGGGGGGTAAAAATTTTCCACAAAAGAAAAATAATGCTCGGATTGAATAAAATAAATATATATATATCGATTATAAATAATTCATTACAGTTAATGCTCCTAGGAGGAAAGTTAGCCAAACAATTCAAATATATACTTTTCTTGCCTATTTTTTGACAAGCTTATTTATTATTAAATCATTTATAGTGGAAGACAATTTTAGTTTTTTGAGATTTTCTGAATCTATAGACAGTACTGACAAGTCTGATAGGACTTTTGAGGAAACACAGAAACCAGCTAAGATAATCTTTAATCAGTTTTAATTTCGAAAAGCTTTTTTTCAGCTGTTGCCGTTTTAACCGGAAGGCAGTGGTGTAGTCCTGAGAAAAAAAGTGGGCAGAAGCTCGTTTTTGATTCAATCATTAATTAATTGGTTCTTAGTTTTTTTAGTGTAATTAATTAAATTTTTACTGTAAAAGCAGTGTAATTTCAATCAACAGTGCCTCAAGAACATTTTTAAAATTTACCACTGTCAACAAACCTAATGTCAAAATGACTGGATTATTACTTTTATTTTTGTCCCTTGCTTGCTAATTTTTTTCATGCACCATTTGGGGAAGACACTCTTTGACCAAGAGTGCATTTCACAAGAGGACATTTCTATTCTATTGCTAAGCATATGCTTACATTGTTTAGCATTTACAAAGAAATTGTAAGTCTTTAAGTCTACTTAAGTGGTCCAAAAAACTCTGTTTTGATTGCTTTTTGGACATAAAATTACAAAATGAAAAATTTAACACAGTAAAAAAAGTTTGAGCATCCCCTTGAAAACAAAAATCTGATGTGAACAACACATGACTTCCTTGCACGTTTATTAAATCAAAAATATTTTTGGCACACTTCATCTAAACTTATTTGGTTTGAAAGAGATAAAATACTGCAGTAATACTTAGGTTTAGCGATTTCTAGCCAAATACTTCCTATATCGCCATGGTGTGTTCAATTTGAAACATTTATTTTTCATATTTAATTTGCCAATATTTCGCCAAAGGCTGACAAGCTTGAGATAGTGTGCGAGATTTTGGGGATAGCCAAAATAGTAACTGACCACAGACTTTCAATGAATTGAATGTATCCATACACCTTAATGTATATAAAGTAATTTGTGTGACCCTGTAAATAAATTACCCAGTCGATTGCAATCAAAAAAGAGATGCAAAGTTAGATGTTACAATAGTTCTAAATACAAAATTTCAACATTCTACAGTTAAAAGTTTTAGAGCTATGTGAAATACCAAACTATTTTTTGCAATATTTTGGCAAAACATGACAATTCAACTTTCGGCAAAACTCACCTTGCACACATCAGGACCCGTATCAGTGATATGGCAGTACCTACTCTCCTGACCAAAAGTCATCAATGGATTTTGTTGCTATAGTCAAATACAAATTGCAAAATTAGTAAAATCTAGTAGTTTATGTTTTCTTGTACATATATAATTTTAGCTGTTGCAAATGAAAAAATGTGAATTACAATGAATGCACAAAAATTAGACTACCGTAATTTCCGGAAGAAACGCCGCGGTGTTTACGTGTTTAAAAAGTAAAATTTTAACAGGTGCGGCGTTTCTAAAGATGCGGCGCTTACGTGCTAAAAAAAAAACAAATATCCATTCACATGAACAAATATTAGCTTATCACTTTGATTCTGTACGTAGAAGATCGTCAGATTTCGAGGAACTCTGTCCTTAAATGAATTTTTCAGAACCCATCCTCTCCCCTTCCCTTTATTTTGTAAATCCACAGTGATTCTTTCGGAAAACTGTCACGCCTCCACGTATCTTGCAAATGGATACAATATCGTCGATAGTTTCAGGATTTAGAGAAGCTGAAATCATAACTCAAGATAATAAATCTATGATACCCCCAGATAATGATTTTGACGATGTCGCAGACTTGGATCTTGATTTAGGAAGATTCAGACTTTGACGGCTTCACATAATTTTGATTTCTCTTAGCAAAAGTAAAATTTGAAATTTTCATCTTTCATTCATTTTGTTTTTTCTTTGTTGGATCCTTTTTCGCAGTAACATAGTATCAGTGTTACGTATATATGGACTTCTTTAACGGATAATTATCAAAATTCATGAACGTAAGTACATTTTCATATTTCTTACTTAATAATTTATTTTTATAGTATGATTTTATTTCATTTTTTTTCTCTTAAATGAAATGCCATACATCATGACACAGAGCAAAATTTTCCAACTGTGAGGTTCAAGGTCATGTGCATGCAATTTAATTTAGTGCGGCGTTTCTGTACAGTTTTAATTTTTCTTGGCCTGTTTTCTTCGAGTGCGGCGTTTATGCTGATGCGGCGTTTCTTCCGGAAATTACGGTATACATGAAATTTACTTCTATTCTATTCTTCTGTTTAGTTTAAGTCTTGATGTCTCCCATTTGTTTTAAGGCCAACCGCTGCTATTATGTAAACAAAGTTTATATTTTGTGTTGCAAATGTTTTTAAAACTGCCCTGAGAAACACAGTAAAACTGTCATTAATACTAAATTATGCTCTTAAATTACAAAAGGTCATCTTAATTTTATATATAAAAACACTGTTCTGCTACTGTTTCACTGTGTAATTCTTTACTTCCCAATAATTATAGTTTAATTTAATGCATTGCTTTTCTTCAATACCCAAGCTATACTTTGAGCACACTGATAATTGCTTTTGGTGAAGCAAACTCTGATCTACACACTTCTTAGCCAAGATTACACTTGATCCTCTATAACATGGTAGATGTATTTCATGTTATATGAATCTGTTGTACGAGTCCCTTAGATTTATTATACAAACACATGAACAGTTTCAGCTTTGTACACAGTGCTACTAACCTTAGCATATCTACTATATTATACGAACCTTTTTTAGTGTGTTATATGAAAACAGTTCCGATTTTTCCATCATACTATATGAACCAGTGTTATGGTGCATTTACTATTTATATAATATAAGATTTCCTAATATACTGCTTATTAAATTAAAAATTCAGGGTTTGCACAAATGAATGACTGGATTTTAAATGTTTCTATTTTTGAAATCACATAAATTACATTATTTTTCTGTAATACTCACACTTTTCTTCCCCTCAGCTACAAATGTTTGACATGCGACCCTTTTATTACATAACAAACAAACCTACAGATTAATTACTCTAATTTGTAATCAAGTTTGTTCACACATTTTCTTTTCTCTCAACTGACAAACAAAAACTTATTCTAGTTTATTTGTCTTCCATATCCTCTTACAACTTTTTGTCTTAAGAACAAATAGCCATGTTAAAAAGTATGAATTCTTTCTGAAATGCAATCAAAATGTGCCCGATTCACTAACATACTTTTCATTAATAACTATTGTTAAACGTAAAGTCACTTTTAACTGATGTATTCTCATGTGAAAGTGTGGAACATATTTTTGCAGCTCAGAAAAATGTTTATATAAGCACTATCATTTTAAAAAAGGGGGAGAGAAGGAACCTTGTGGCGACCTACTTTGATTTTTTAAAAACTTTCACATTTATCTCAAAGATAAATTTCAAAGTTTCAGCAAAACTAGATCAGATAAAGTAGGTCATGGCAAGTTATTAATGGAATTTCACATTTAACTTGTCCAAAACCATTTTTATGTAATTCCTTTCTAAAAATATTTGTCATTTCCTTAAACTTTTTATAGAAGTTCTTTATCTTTTAAGAAATACTTAAAAATTTATTAACATTTCCTGGTAATTGTACTTACTTGTTTATTTCTTTTGAATCATTATTTTCCAGTTCACAGGGAACCCTATAATTATATTTAGCTGGTAGAATGTTCGTATGCAACTACAGTGTGTCCTAAAAGTTCCCATACTTAAAAGACTCACTATCCATAGATTTTTTTTTTTTTTAATTTTCTTGTTTGCTTATTTTATCAATTCTTTAGTTTTTATCATTTTGTTCTTTTTGCGTTCAAGTTGTGCAGAATGAAGTTCTATATTTTTTTGTTCTTCAAGGTGAAATAAGTTTTTTACACATTCAGAAAATTGTGCCACTTAAGGCTTATTTTGAATGTAAGTCGTATGAGTTGCAAAGATGTTTGGCAAAATAAATGACCAAATGATGCAACACCTGCTTACAGGGAACTTATCTAGCAATTTGTTGGATTGTTAGAAGTGAATGAATGAGATTCTTGGTTTCAACAAGATGATTCAATATGCCATGCAAGTAATGAAACCATGGATATGTTTAAAGATTCTTTTGGTGATTGACATCTCAAAAATTTTTTGGCCACCCTGATCACCTGATCTGAGCAGCCTGGGCATATTTCTGTTGGGATATTTAAAGAACAGAGTTTATGCAAATAATCCTCAAAGAATAGATGATCTGTAAATTGCCATTTATGCAAAATATACAATAAGTCTCCAACAGCATGTTAAAATGCATTTCTTTTAACATGTGCTAATGAGTTTGCCCTGTTGCTCTTTCATCGCATAGGACATAATTTTTATATTTTAATTACTTTGAATTTTATTGTCTAAATCTGAAAGTTTTTTTTTTTTTTCTCCTCTCTGCAAGAACTGCAAAAGCCCTTGTGTCAACTTCTTCTCATGTTTCGTTTTTATCAGCTGCTCTTCTGCTAAACAAAATAAAATAACAGTTGACAGCAGTTATACTCCTTGTTTTCGCAGCTGAAACCTTTTGCAGTTTTCGCCTGCTGTTTATAAACATATGTTCGTAGCTTCTGGAAATTTCCGGAAGCAGTGCTTTTTACCTCTATTTTTTTAACTGCCTTAACGGCTTTTGTTAACAGTCATTTCTGACAGTTGGGATGTTCATCTGATGTGGCGAGGCCCATCACTTTTATGATGCAGGCCTCTGCCCACCCACATGTAAAGCTCACAATAGCATCAACGATGTAATTTTTTTGTGATGATGCTTCCCCAGGTTAACATATTTTTATATGTGTGCATTTTTTTCAATTTTTATAGTCAAGTAAACGCGATGTTTCGGGCAAATAAATGAATACTTTTAAAAGGTAATATGTGTGATCTCATCTATCCTTTTTGTGTGCTTTATCCCGTAAAGATGTAAAAGCGACGAGTAAAGATGTAAAAGTGACGAGTGCTAGGAAGATGGACTTGTCTTTTTCCACAAATTATGAGTCAAAAATTTGTTTGGCCACCTCCTTCACTTTGGTGAACCTCCATTTTGTGCATCGTTACCACTTGTGATTCATTCATTCCTATGAAATCGGATTTAGTTTGCTCGCCTTCAAGAAAAATAGTTACAATGTCGATTTAACAGAAACCTTCCTTTTTACAGCGCAGCATTCTCAGGTATATCTTAATACGTTCTACGGAGGTCAATGCATCTTTCATCCAATACAACGCAGTGTTTGTGTTCAAGATTGTCCACGTAATATGTGACAACAATTTATACCAGCCATTGTCTTTTTACGATCATCGCCAACTCCACTCTAAAGAGTTCAGCTTTGCCTCCTAGAAAGTGTACCGGATAACATACTTTTAGGACACTCTGTATCACATGCTACAATATTATTGGTAAAATAAACTAATTTGTGGATAAATTTACACTAATATAATATAAATGGCAAAGAAATTCAAACACATCAAACCATCACATGTATCAACAATAAGAAATTACTAGTAATCCTTTGTTAGCAATATAATTCAAAATAGAATTAAATGCATTTTTTAAAAATTTTATGTGTTTTAAATGTATCTTTAAGGATTGTTGTATAAATAATGAGTCAGTCAAAATTGTATTTAACAAATTTTAATCAATGCTATAATGCAACAAAGTTATCTGTCAACAAGTAGTTTTATAAAGAAACAAGGTGTAAATTCTAAAACAATGTACACACATTAATTTTTACATCATGACAAGAATTTATTAAATTTTCAAAATAAATAGAAGCAATGAATCATACAATGAAACATTAATTACATAGACGTTTTGTAAATGATATGCATTTTATGTAAAAATACGTTTTTTCAAATAATTATTCGATATAATGTTTTCATATACGAGTAAATGCAATTCAAATGACTGTTTTCAAAATAATTTTTAAGTGGTGGTTCTCAAGTATGCTATTAACTATAATGCAAATTTGGGGTGTAGGGATAGACTTGCCCCTTGGGCAATGTTTTGCAGGTAAGTAGTCTATCAATTTGCAGCTTCTTGCAAAATGTTAATCTTGATTAGAAGAACTGGCCACAGAAAAACCGTATCGCTTCCCATTTCTCTGCTTCCAAACACCCAAAAGATCGGGCTGTTGCAGCTTTTCAACTGACAAATGGGCATGATTAACTCGTTACTCATCTTCACTGAATCAACATTCTAAATAACCCACATGTGCCACCTCTGCAGTGGTGAACTGATGGTTAAGGGTTATCTTCTGAAATGTCTGGCACTTTTCATAGTTCCTCTTTCTTCTGCTGCTATTGGAAGTTAGAGAAATTTTGTCTTTTTGTATTTAATTCTGTGTTTTGTATTGTGTATATTGTTTTGTGCTTTTGGCCAAGGATAATTTCTCTGTCATTTTAAATTAAATAAATTCAAGCTTTAGTTAAAATTATGCATAGGATGGGAATAATGTATAGAAATTTAAGATATTTTCCTTTTTTTTAATAAATATACCGTATATACTCGTGTATAAGCCCACCCGTGTATAAGCCCACCCCCCCAGTTTTCTCCCAAAAATCTTTCATAAATGACTGACCCGTGTATAAGCCCACCCTCCCAACTTTAAAAATGGACGCGTCCGTAAAATACTCCCCCTACCAGAATTCGACTGGCTTTCGGTGATCACGTGATTGTTTTGCGACGCAGGGTCAACATAATTGGCGACTTACAGCACTCAAAGACCGGCTTCGAAACTTCTGGAACGAATGGATGGCTTCCGATAATGTACAGACTACAAAGACAGGCAATCTAAAAAATACAAAAACTTAATGTGCTAGATCTTACTTTTGTTTCCATAAAGTTAAATTGGTTGCCCCAAATGCATGGGCACCGGAAGGGAGGGGGGATTGATATGCCAATTTCCGGGACCATGGTTTTCCCATTTACATAATATACATATTTGCGCGTATGTGTGTAGATGTTTACTGCTCCCTAAACATTGAATTTCCGATGATCAAATTTTGAAATTTTTTTTGACCCGTGTATAAGCCCACCCCCCCCCCACTTTCAATCCAAATTTTTGTCCAAAAAAAGTGGGCTTATACACGAGTATATACGGTAATTTAATATAACATTTTATGTACTTTTAAAAAATAAAAGATTAAGTAATTGCTAGTCTAAAAATTTATTTAGTGTTTATTTTAAAAAATACCCTTACATATTTTAATTTTCTTATGATTCAATATCATAGAATTTAAAAATTGCATATTTGGTTTAGAATTTGAAACAAAACATACTGAATCGAGAACCACTGATTAAAAATATAAACACATTTATTTTTATGTCTAATTTTGGACTAGAAAACAAATGTGATGTTGCACAAAATTTATGTATGATTAAGGCTCTATCTGTGCATATACATTTAAGTATTTTTAATAACAATTAGAGAATAACCATTTCAATATATAATTGCATTTCATAATAACACACATTAGATGCAAATTCTAAAACACTTAATCTTCTCTCCACATTTACAGAAATTGCCTAGAAATGAAGTTGTCGGTAAAATGTATAATTTATTCACCATTTCCTACAACAGCTATTTTATAACTATGTATTTATTCTATCCAACAAATGATTAAAGTTTTTAATATTAGAACTAATAACGAATATTACTCAGAAAATAATTTTGCAACATAATTATATATATTCTTCATATTCATTTAAAATAATTTAACATTCAAAGGATGAAATACTCTTAAATAACACTTCCACACAGTTTTATTAAGAGAATGATATCATTCACAGAAATGCATATTTATTTATAATACAAAGTAATTTATGTATATAAAAAAAGTACCATTATATTAATGGAGCAATACATATGGCAATAATGATAAAAGAAAAATCGTGCAACTCATACATGTCTGCTCATAAGAATGTAATTATTGGCTTTCATATCTTTATGCTGTGAATGAAAGAATATATATTATGTAGTTTGAAATAAAGTATTCATAAAAGACATTCATACACTTTAATTTTAAAATGAGAATTTTAAATTGATTTATTTGCTCCCTCACTGCAAAGACACAACAAAGATGTCCTTTCTGTGACCAGCATTGCATTTTTGTTGGATTTTCAAAAAACAGAGTGAAAAGCAATATTGGGCACAGATCTCTACTATTGCATAGTGTGACAATGGGGGGGGGGGAAGGAAACAGACTGAAAGCAAACAGATGATCTACTGCAAATGAAAAAAACAAGTAAATTATTATCCAACTACAGCAAGTTACCATTAAAAAATGAGAGTTGTTATACTATATACATACTAATTATTTATCAATTTTAGCCGAAAGTTTTGTAAATTTATCCTGTAATTACTCAACTAACTGAAATTCAGATTTGTACTTATAATTTTCGCAATTTCAATCAATTTCCCAATCCCAAACTATTCAAATATTCTATGTAAAGAAATAGTTTGACAATTGTATGATATATTTCATACAATTTATCATAATTTAATCCAAGTGAGTTATTTAAAATATATATATTCATTTATCTTAATTATTTATTTTGATATACTGGTGGTCGTGACAAAAATTTAGCTGTTAAAAAAATCTTATTATAACTGGAAGTAGTGGAAGTGTAACAAATTTTCTACTGTTCATTAATTTTGTTATAATGGGTTAGACTATAGTATAAAAGATACGTTATGAATACTATGACACAAAACAATTTAAGTATTCATTTTTAGTGCACACACAACAAAAAAAGATGACACAAACAAATTCTAAATATTTACAAATAAAATAACTGAAAGCACAGAATTATAATAATACTTAAAAAGAAGGCATGAAAGTCTATTCGTTGCACTTATTTTATAAGGAAAAAAAGTAGATGTGATTCATTTAACTTTTAAACTTTCTATTAAAAGTGAAATTTTTCATAATATATAAAAATAGTTCATTTTGTATCAAATTTAATGTAGATGCTTCCACAGATTTGTTTAGTTTTAGAACATAATTTTATTTTATATTTTGCTTATTTTTAAAGTAACAAAGGGAAGACTAACAAAAATATTGCATATAAAGAAGTACTATTGAGAGCTTGTATGATTTGCAGGTGGAGAGTTTAAAACCCTCAAACAAAGTTAGAAATGTTTTATAACACAAAATTAGAGTAAATTTTTTTACATTTTTATAACTCCATAACTTTTTATTGATTTTTTAAAACTTACTTATCAGTAAAACTAAATTTATGTAGCTGATTTTCAATAAAAAAACAATGAATTTATTAAAATTTCCACAGCAAATTAAAAAAGTTACACAAGAGAAAACTGAACCATCTTAAAAAAGAGAAATAAATCTATCAATTTTTGATAAGATTTCCAAAAACAATTTCAGAAATCTTAATAAAATTGTGCAAATTAAATAAAATTTACACTGTAAATTAAAATTTATAATTTCAAAATATTTTGATACAACAAAGTTCATATGTCATCAAAAAAAATAAAATTAAGCTAAGACTTTTTTGCTAATATTCTAGTAAGCAAAAAGAAAAGTTATTCTTCCATACAAACTCCATTAGTACATGGAATTTTAACACATAAAGCAGTCAAATAGATAGCACGATATGAATTTATATAATCATTACATTCAAAAACTTATTTCATTTTATTTCAAGCTGAGAACTATTTTAAGGAGTAGTAGGAATGTTCAATTTAATTTTTAAAGCATCTTCAATTACTTAAGGAATGTTTACAATTTTTGCTGCTAATCTCAATGTTGTCTAAGTTTACATCAACTTTTAGTATGTATATTTCCCCCTCTCAAACTTCTAGATACCTTCCAAACAATTCTCTTCTTCCAGTTTTGAAAGGAATTTCATTACTCTGTGCTCATCATCAGTCTGAAAAAATGAAACAAGTTATTTTATTTGAAAAAAATGTCCATTAGAATGCTAACATTATAAACTAATTTAAAATCCTTTGCTTTTCCTTATTGAAGAAAAACCAAACTATATAGAAAGGTTTATCAAAATCATAATATTTTTAACGAAGTATGTGAAAATAATTGTGTTTGGAAATCTTAACCCCTTCTTCCCCTTGATTTTATGATTTTAAAGTACAGGGTGGCCATAATTAAACTGCAAGTGTTCAAGGGGTGCTGGAGAGAAAACTACCAGGAATATTTCAGTGAAACTAGGTATCTACACGTTTCAGAACATGCGCAAGTCAAATATGCAATTAGAAAAAATCACCTTTTTCACCCGATAGATGGCGCTATATCATGTTTCAATGCTTATAGACGTCATATATGCAAATTTTATGCCCATCGAACAGTGTAAAAACAAGACAACATTGAGTAATGGTCAATCATGACTCTGAATAAGAAGGAACGTGCATCATTAGTGAAGATATTCTGTCAGAATGGTAGCAATTATTCAGCTACTCTGAAAGAATACCGGCGTATGAAATGATTAAGAAGAGGTCCAATGTGTGCGCCAATGAGAATAAATAATGGTTTAATTGTTTTCCAAAGCATCTTTATGAATTTTTTAATTTGTGATCTTAATTTATGTTAATTTTTGATTACATGTTACTGTAAAAATTTAATTACTGAAACGAATTGTATGGAATTTTGATAAACTGTAAATGACGTTTTATATTGTTTATATGCCTCTTAGAATGTCACCATGCTCTGTCTATCGGTTTTGGAAATTGTATATGCCATTGGTGAGCTTTGAAATACGGTACAGCACCATCTATCGGGTGAAAATGATGATTTTTTTTAATTGCAAATTTGACTTGCGCATGTTCTGAAACACGTAGATACCAAATTTCACTGAAATATTCTCGGTAGTTTTCTCTCCACTACCTCTTGAACACTTGCAGTTTAATTATGGCCACCCTGTATGTCCTTATGAGATTATTAACAACTATCATACCATGGTTAATTGAAATTCATATAAATAGCATTTTTTACAATACAAAAATAATTATGTATATGCAGTCCCCCTTCCCCAACAAAAGCTTTTTGGGTATACTTTCAGCATAACTAAAAATCCACATTTCCTTCCATTAGATTCATTGGGGGATTCTAAAAAGGTAGGTACAAGACATACATCCTAACTTAAAGTTGTCTCAGAAAAAAAAGTAAATCTTATAACTGATTTTATTTTTTTTCAGTGAATTACTAGTTCTGCTCAGAAACAAGAAATACCATCATTTATTACAAATTTTGTTGTAAATATCTATAAATTAAAGCATTTTATCTACAAATGATTAATTTTGGACATCTCCTATGTTAACTCATGTCTCTGCAACCCCAAGATAAAAAATTCTAACATGTTTATAGAGTTTCATAGTCAAAGTATTGAATGAATAGCGTGGCATAACCAGAAATTTTTCATTGGGGGGGGGGGGGGGTTGGACTACTGCAACTCACATGTATGTATATAGAGATCTGCACCACCGGGCATTTGTATCATGCCACTGAGGTTGTTCGAGATACGTGGAAATAAATATATTTTATTTGTTTAACAGAATTCTAGTCTAATAAAACTTTATTTTCATTAATCTTAAGTATTTTTAACCTTTCTACCCTGTCTGGGTCGATTCGACCCATTTCTAAAATTGATCTTTCGATATCTTCTGCAGATTTTAATTTAGATCTTTCAAACTTCATGTATTCCTCAAAAATGTGCACTCGTTTAATATGTGAGTTTTTCAGAGATGTCAGAGTTTTATTTGATCACCCTGAAAAAAAAGTGACATTTTACCTGTCTGGGTCGAATCGACCCATGTTATTAGTATGCGTAGAAATACATAGAAAACCCATTCATATTTTGTATAGACTTTATTTTCTTGTGTGGTCAATAGATGGGGCAGTATATTCAAGGATAAATATGATCTATTATCTGTCTGGTATGCTTAGCCATTTCTTTTTTAGTTCAATAACATAGCAAATTGCAAACGTAAACTTTCTGAAGAAGAGATCAGAAAACTCTTTCAAGGGCTTTCTGATCAAGAGCTTTCAGATCTATATGATATAGGTGAAGATGAATGAGTTGAAACAGATGAATCAGATCATATATCGAATGAAGATATTTGTGATGAAGAGCTAGATACGTCAGATATTGAAGAAAGCATTCAACCAGCGTCTACGTTTGTTAGTAGAAACAAAACTGAATGGTGTAAAGTCGCTCCTACTTCATGCCAAGATCGATAAGTAATCTAATTTCAATTTATAGTTATTTTTCTGTGTCTTTACAACGCTTTGAAACAATTAGGCAGTTCCTTAGGTTTGACAACAAAAAAAGCAGAACAAGTCGTCGACGCCTAGATAAATTAGCACCAATAAGATCATTATTTCAAGGTAAGTGCCCATTTAGGCAATATTTACCAACAAAGCCAAGACGGAAGTGTGGAATTAAATTATGGTTGATGTCGGATGTAAAAACAGCATACGTGTACAACACTGAAGCGTATACTGGAAAGCCTCTTCATGGTGAGCGTGATATAAACCAAGGAAGAAATGTTGTTTTGCACCTGGTAAAGGCAGTTGAGGACACTGCTCGGAACGGTGGATAATTTTTTCACCGATTATATCCTTTCAGAAAAATTGTTAAAGAGAAAACTAACAGTTGTTGGGACTCTCAGAAAAATAAACCGTTTATTCCTCCTGAATATCAAGCATCACCTGATAGGGCTGTATTCTCCTCAGTGTTTGGATTTCAACAGGATCAGACTCTAGTATCGTGTATTCCAAAAAGAAATAAGTGAGTGATTCTTCTTTCCACTATGCATCAAGACGCAAGAGTGTCACAGAAAAATGAAAAGTAACCAGACATAATCTTATATTATAATGAAACTAAAGGTGGAGTGGACACAGATAAACTAGCTTCCACCTATACATGTAAGAGAGGAACAAGGGGGTGGCCGGTTGTTTGTTTTATAATATGATTGATCTAGCTGCAATTAATGCTTTTGTTGTTTTCATGCACATAAATCCGTCGTATAAGGAACGCAAACTTTTCAAAAGACGGCTTTTTTTGAAAGAAATCGGAAAACAGCTGACAGACTCTCAAAGAAATCGCCGGGAAAAAACGAATGTGTCTGTAGCTATAAACAAGAAGTTATTAGCTGTAAAAAAAGGCGATGCAGATAATTTGAAAACACCTAAACGAGGAAGGTGAAAAGAATGCAGCCCTAAGAAGGATAGAAAAACTCAGACAAGATGTGGATCTTGCCTGTCATTTCTTTGTCAAGAGCATGCAAATACTTATTGTAAATCTTGTATTAAAAGGTAAAATAATATGTAATGTGCAATAATATTTCATATGTAAGTAAAATATGTAGAAATAAGTAAAACAGTAAGTAATTATTTCATGCGTTTAAATATTTTAACAAGCCACATACGCAATCAAGGAATCGGCCGAACCGGGGGAGGAGGGGGGGGAAACAGTTAAAAGGGGGTATAAATGAGGTAAAATGTACATACTTAATCATTAACAAATAATAGCATCCAAAATGAGCTAAACAGGGACTATTGTAAAAGACTTGAGTAAATCTATACGAACTGGGTCGATTAGACCCATCCAGGTAAAACGTAACTTTTTTTCAACAGGGTAGGAAGGTTAAAAACACATAAAGCTTCCCTTTCCCCAATAAGTTTTCCAACCATCCTCACCGAAGTCCTAGCAATGCTTTTGTGGTTCGTTATTATGTAGAACTATGAAAAAGACTTATTTTTATATTTTATGCATATGCCTGTTTCCTTTTATACACAAAAGCTCCAAAATTAATTACATTTACTTTTTAAAAATAGTCTTGTAAATATTTGAAATAAGTTAAACAGCATTTAAAATTAAAGCCAATACTATTTAAAGTGAAAGATAAACCACTTCTAAGTTACTTTCAATCATTATAAAGTTAAAATAGTCTTCAATTATCATAACAGGATAACAACTAGCTTCACCATCTGACATACTGTAAATGTAAACAAACCAACTAGTTGCCACTTAACTATAACTAAATTTAAAGCTATTCCATTGGTTGAAAGCTGTGTGACATCATCCTTGATGTCTCACCCCATTTAAATAAAACAAGAAATGATTTAGTTTTTCTCTCCAGATTTAGAAAATATGCAAATTTGAGCTTCTGAAACATGGGCAGGGTACTATGAAAGGAGGCGTTAGTTCTGGTTGCCTAGCAGAATTCAGTGCAGATGCATATTGCAGCTTGCCTGAAGATGGCAATGAAAGGCTGGGCCTTGGCATTTTTTCTTGAAAGTTCTTTTAGTAATGAATAGTAGCCATTTTGTTTCCCAGTAAATGGTAAGCTTTTCAACTGAAATAGAAGTTTTTTTCTCCTTTCAAGTTGATGTGCTTATGCTGATTTATAGAAAAAAAAAATTACCTTTTGTATTTCTGTCAGTTTTGGCTGGATGAACTTTTTCTTCTTAAATAAACTGTTTACGTGTTCAAGAACTTGCTTTTATTTTTGACCCACGCTATACCTCTGTTACCCAGTAAATGAAAAGTTACAGAGATTTGAAGTGAAAATAATAAGTGAAGTGTAATTTGGCAGGACTAGGCTCTGCTACCTCTACAGAGGTCTACAGCATGCGGAAAACACCGATTGTACACCGCGACGTACAATCGGCTTCAAAACTTTTTTTAAAATGTGCCTAAACTGTCAATTGATTACTTTTATCGGGATACTTCTTAACCTTTTACAGGCCAATGTCCCCAATTGGAAACATCAAATTAAAAAAAAAAAAAAAAAATTAGCTGGTATAAAAGATGACTTGCTTTTTTTTAAAAACAAGTTGCATTTCTATCACGAGTGGGGAAACTGGATAAAAAATTATAAAAATAGCCATTTTCATCAATTTTTACAAAGTTATCTTGATACAGCCCTCCCGCTCTTCAAACTTAATTAATATCTTTATTTAAACTTAAAAATAAATCTTTCATTAATTCTTAATATTTCACTTATTTGAACTAGCCATCACTACATTCTGTTTTTGAAACAAATGTAAAAGTTTGTCAAGTCATTAGTAGAAATGACCAATGTTCCCAATCACGAACAGAGTAAAAATTGTATACAATTTCCCCCCCCCCCCCCGTTTAAATGACCAATATCCTTTAATTAACGGATTAGAAAACAAAATATGCAAAAAATTAATTTAAAATATGTCTGGATCGGAATTTGGTCTGGAAAAGATTATCGCTAGTAACTTGTAAAGATACAATTTAAATTTTTTGAGTCAATGGTGTAATTCAGTGGCGTAGCCAGAAATTTTTCTTGAGGGAGGGGGGGGGGGGAGTTACGACTACTGTAACTCATATATATGAATACGTGTGTGTAATAAGGGAGTGAAGAATATACATTTTGTATGGCAAAAAATGCCTGGTGGGGGTTGTGACCCCCCTATCCCCCCCCCTTGGCTATGCCACTGGCATAATTTGATTGCTTTTAAAACTGTTTAAACAATGCATTATACCTCAAAAAAACACAAGTTTTTAATCGTTCATGAGCAGGTTCTGGAGAAAAAAAAAAGCAAATAATGTATTTCATATACTGATAACTAAATGTTTTGTGAATGTGCCATATAAACAACATAAGCCAATCCGATTTTCAGAAAATCTATTGTTTCAGTTTTGCAGTAGAAATATTTTAAAAGTGAACCACAGTGGCAAGCTCATATTCAGGAGCCCCACCAGTGGCCGAGAGCATAGCGCTCTGAACTGGGAGACTGAAGGTCCCCGGTTCAAAACCAGGTCGCGTCTGCAGACCTAACCGTTCGGAGTTTTCCAAGGTTTCCTCCAGAACTTAGCGTAGATGCAGGTTAGGACCCCATAGAAAGACCCCCACCCCTAGAGCCCACCTGTAGCTAACTGGCAGTAATCCCACAGTAGCATCATACTCAAGACTAAGTTTTCATAGTCTTAAAAAATCTCATTTTAACGTCAATTTATACATATATATACTAGAAGAAGAATTGCCCGTTGTGGAGGCAATTACAACGGGCGCTAGAAAAAACATTTAACTAAAATATGTCTACACTCAATATACTAATCTTTGTCCACCTAAAATAAATTACTTCATATTCAATTTTTATTATATATACTCAAATCAAATTTCATGATCTTCTGGAAATGCACAGAAACTTTTTGCATTCGACCGATTTCCTTTTGTATACAAAACCTCTTATATCAATGCTTAAAGCAGACAATCATTTTAAATGAAAAAAAGTTAAACTATGTAATCTGGAAAAACAATTTTAAATGAATTGGAACCGCAATTTTCCCTTCAAAGTCTGATAACCATGATTTCAGTATGACGTAATTGTCACTTGAAACAGCTAGTGTTGTCACACAAATGATTCACTTTTTTTACTCTCGGAAATAAAATGGAGCAAAAAATCGCTTAAAAATAAGGTATTGGGTGGATTTTCATAATTTTAAAGGATTGTAGAGTGTTTGTGTGATTATGGTAACGCTACGATAAGGCAGCCTGCCAAGGATGATGGGTTGCCTTGATAGGAGGACTTTCTAAGGGGTTCTAACACGTATTCACGTTACATCTGGAGAAAACCTACCAAAACTACAGACCATTAGATCGACAGCTGCGCGATGGGACCCGAACCCAGGGCCTTCACACTTGGGCTATCTACCATTTCACAGACATAACCACTGTGCAATGATGAGGCAAAGGAGCGTAGATTGCTTTCTAGATTTTTATACATAACTACCAGCGAAACCCGGCGTTGCTCGGGTTAAAATGCAGCGCATGTTTAATAGTATTAAAAATATTTAAGGATCCATTTGTTAAAGTAGATAATTTAGATTTCTAACTTCTATCTAGCCTTATCTAAGTCCTCACTTGCAGACCGCTACTGGGAGGCCAGCGTCTATTTGGATACATAGACTATTTGATGCAGCTGAGTTTTTTGTTCGTGTGTTTTCTTTCTTTTTTTACCATTCCTTTGCTGTATTTGTCTTCCTATATTACCATTGGAAATTTAAAAAAAAGGTTATCGCATCCTGAGCATATTGATGCATGTGACGTGGACTTCCAGTAGTAAATGTCGATTTCAAGATGACCAATTTTCCTATGTTATCGACGTTTGCATCATTTATCATTGCATCTCTCAAATGGATGTATTCATTCGAACGCAACTTTCGTTGATTATGGCGAATAAATTCTAATCTTTGCGTCTCAATTTTAGCATACATCTCTACAATAAACTGCTGGAATAACTGCCGAGTAGTTTAAAATATGGTTATATTCATCATTTCTAGTAATAATTCGATAAGCTTAAAATTGCATAGCTGATACTTTTTTGTTAGTTTCGACACCTGTAGCTGGATCGATTTGTTGAATATTGAAGTGATAACCATCCAAAAAAATAGCGGATACTGTAGTGTATCATAACTACGATGTATTTACGTTGCAATACGTTGTTATACGTTGCAATTTTTTACTTCGGCGTTGAATAATAATATAACGATGACTACATTCGTTATCAACAATTACTAAAACAACTTCGTTCGTTTGAGGTGCATTGAACCTTCTTTCGTGTTGACCGGCTGGTCTTTTATCTGCTCGAATAACGATCTTATTATCTGCAGCCATTTGGTCTAGAGAAGTCTTAAACACATTGATTAGTTGATTATGATTATGAAGTAGACGTTGTAATTTTTAAATAATATCTCGTTGTAGTCCCTGAATGTTAGAGCAACGTTGGTCTGTTTCAAGTTCTTCATAACAAACAAAATATATTTGAAGAAATTTTGGAGTTTCATTGGGCATCGGCAGAAGTGAACCTACTCGATGATAAATTTGGCCTTGAACCTTAAAAGCCGGGCTGAAATTTTCTTTCTTGCATATTAATGAAGCTCCAAATGAAGTCATTTGAAAACAACAGTTGTATCGACGTATATTTTGCAGAAAATGATTGGAATCTGATGTTTTCCAGTCATATTTGTGAGTAATTGTGGTAGTGGTACATCTAATGCTGGTAAATTGACTTTACCACTCGAACAGCACATACCAGCAGTTTCGCCTTTAAATTTCCATGCATGACAATACTCGCATATCGTATCCATTTTTCCGATGATAATATTTGGATGTTCACTGTATTGTTTTTTTCAATCATAATGGAACGCCCGAAATTCTAAATTCTCAATTTTACTTGTAGCAACTCGTTTTTTGCGTAAAGTAGAACATTC
Organism: Cheiracanthium punctorium; assembly: GCA_038373885.1. NCBI lineage: Eukaryota > Metazoa > Arthropoda > Arachnida > Araneae > Cheiracanthiidae > Cheiracanthium > Cheiracanthium punctorium. The sequence goes on from JAWZYV010002198.1 coordinate 773,512, forward strand.
TTTCTTTACTTCTTCTATTTTCCACTTCATGTTGATCAGCAGATTGACGATTTCTAAGTGTTCTCATTTGGGATCGCACTTCTTCGTTAATATGTGTTCTTTCTTCTTCGGTTAAATTTTCTCTTTTTTTTTTTTTACTCCTTTACGAAATTACTGTTAACTCTTAATTTCAGTTAATCTTTACTCGACTGCTAACACGATCAAACTGACGAAAAGTCACTAAATTTCGGTTTATATACCATAACACATCGAAATTGCTAGAATCAGAACACTCTAGAATATTCAAATAATTTCTTCTTTTTCACTTGTTAAAATAACTTGAATTTGTATCAGGTAAAATGGTTCGCAGACGATAATTGCTTGCGATACAGTTTTCCTGCTGATATGGCAACAGACGATAAACGTTAAATTTTAATATTTTATTGGAGTTGAAATTCCGAAGTTCTCATGAGTTAGAATAGGACAGATATATATTTTTTTACATTTTCGCCACCCACTTCCACCCACCGCGACCAAACTCCCTTACTTTCACCGTGAGGCCAAGGGGTATTTACCACCCCAACAGGAAGTTAATTCGAGTTGGTGGTGATAGAGAAAACCCTGTCTTTACAAACGAGGGATATACATTAGCATTTTATATATATATTAAGATTAATGAAAACTTGAAGCGGATCATACAAAACGGTGTAGATATTATTTCGCTTTTATGTTTTTAATATTTTTGAACTTTTTAATCTTCTTGGAGTAATGGCGGTAAAAGTTTTATCTTAGAGTGGTTGTCCAGAATTGTTAGAGAGTCAGTGAGTCACCGATAAGAGAAACTATATAGTAGGATATATGTGTGTGTGTGTGTGTATATGCATACACAAATTTTCATTACTCTTTTTTAAAAAATTCCGGGTTTCTGAGGTCGTTACGCCGCGGCCATGAATTTTTGAGCGCCGCAGACCTCTATATGTATACGTGTGTGTGATAAGGGAGTGAAGAACATACATTTTGTAGGGCAAAAAATTTCTCATTGGAGGTGGGGGGTGGTTGTACCCCCTTAACTACGCCACTGAATGAATACAATAAAATAAGGATTTGTTTACTATTTTGGTCGACATATGGCAGTAGCTGGCTTAAAATATTGAAGAATCACAATGTATTCTTGCCAGTTCTGTTTGTCAAAAAGTAAAGATCAAAACAACGCTATTTGTAAGCTAAAATAAAAATATACAAGAGTATTTTAAAGGCTGATAAATTAGTTGATAATCTTTTCAATGTTTTAAAGCATTTTCATAAGTTTATCTGCATTTTCTCTACCGTAAATGTTTTTCTAAATTATTGAGCCATAATGTCCAAATTGCATAGCCATCAAAGACGTTCGATGTTTGTAAGTGTTTTATTCTGTTAAGAATGTCACCCCCATCCTCAGAAAATGTACTTAAGAAAATTATTTGAGGAATTCAAATTGAATAATGATTCCAACACTAATAACTTCATAAATAAATTTCTGAAAAAAATATAATTTTTATTTAAAATTCATAGAAGTAAACACCAAAAATTTTAAAAGTATTTTTTAAAATTAGACTAAGGCTGTTTTTTTTTTTTAATAAAGTACATTTAACAAATGCTATATATTTTGTATTTAAAACTTAATTTGTAATTTTGATGACCATGTAAATCGCTTTTAAATACCAATAAACTTGTTTATTTTTCATTCTTTCAATTTATATCTTAATTGGTTAAAAGAAACTGCAAGTTTGATACATCTAATAATGAGTCAATGTGAGACCAAAAACATTTGCTTGAATGCATATAACTTGTGTAACTGAATTTAAATATGTTGCTTTGATCATAATATTTTTGTTTAAATGCAACTAATGAAAACCAACTTATCAAAAGAGAAGCTTTTTTAAAGAAATTATGCATTTGACTAACAAAAATGCAATTATATAGAACCTATTTAATGTATTTTTAGCCCCTAGCATTTTTTAATGCACATATATTAAAATTTCAATATTCAAAATCAGTAACCAAAAGATCAGCAATGTCCAAAATCTGTATCATACAGATCAAGTATGTCCAAAATCTGTAATGTACAGATCTGATAATTAAATGTTTTTATTAGCACTAATTTTCCAGAACACTTGGTATCTTTTTGCCAATACCAGTTGGTATAGTAGGCTTATATACTATAACGCGAAAAAAAAAAAAAAATTAAGAGTAAAATTCCAAAATTTGAAAAATTGATTATAGTTAACATTTGGTGACCCAGCTTTTTAGAATCTCCCCATTATATCATATATGTGAGGATCACTGTTAAAAGGTATGCATTTTCCCCATGAAAAGTACTGATTATATGCAAAACATTAATAACTAAGAACAATATACTGAAAAGACATTCATGCAATGAAGAAATCTTAATGCTTACCTAATTATTCATACATAGTTATATACATAGACAAGAGAGTTAGGTAAACACTATCTAGAATTCCAGAAAGTTTAAAGAAAATAAAAGTTAACTTACTTGTCTTGCTAAGTCAATATAGGCTAACAACTTCTTTATTCCAACCCAAATTCTGAAATAAAGCAAAAACCCTTAGATTCAAATATGATTTTTAGTTAAAAATCTATATAAATAAAACAAAGTCGGGTAGTTACACCATTTATAACTCAAGAACTGCTGGACCAATTGGATTTGTCTCCGACCCAAATAGCAGAATAACTTAAAATATCGGAAGCCACTAGGTGGCACTGCAGAACGTTGAATTCAAAATACCATCCTACCGATTTTGATGAAAATTGGTTATTTGTGGATATGCAAACATGGAAAATACTTTCACACTATCCATTTTGCTATAACTTGCCACTAGATGGCACTGCAGAATGTCAAATTCTATTCCGTTCGACTGATTGGTATGAAACTACTGTTCAACCGACTTTGGAGAAAATTTGTTATTTGTGGATATTTCAACACTGAGAACATTTTTACGATATCCATTTTACGATATATCTTCCACTAGATGGCGATGCAGAACATCTAATACTTCAATAATTAGCAGTAGTTGTCAGTGGCGTATATATAGGCTTCCATTTCGGGGGGAGGGGGACGATTCAGTATTTTAAACTTTATTGTTCTAAAGTTAAAATAAATGTTTCAAAATAGCTCCTTTTTAATAATTGCTTTAAATTTTTGGAGGGGGCCCACCACCCTCCTCAAACACGCCCCTGGTAGTTGTTTATTAGAGAAATAGTTTTTCTAATTAAGATATCAATAGTTTTTTCTAATTACGATATAAATATCCTTAAATATGAATGTAATGCAAAATGAATTTGTTAGCAAAATTTGTCTCCTAAAAGTAGCGAAGTAGCAACTACATTTCAAAAGTAGTGTTTTTTTTTTTGTTTTTTTTTTCTAATAGGCAGGCACTGGCCACAAGCCTTTTGCCATAACTACCCGAAGGTGTGGCCATTTTATTATGGGGGCACCCAGTGGGCGGCCACGTTACCCCCTATGAAGGGATGGACACAGACATCCACGCCCAGTCGGGGATCGAACCCCGGCCGCCGGGAGTTGAACCCGAAACCGGAGTACGGTGCTTTACCCACCATACAACTCGGTCGGCTCAAAAGTAGTGTAGCTAACTACATTTGTCAAAAAGTAGTTGTAGTTGTAGTTAACTACATTTTTTGAAAAGTGGCTGTAGTTGTAGTTCGCTACAAAAAAAAAAAAGTAGTTTTTCCCACCACTGATGAGTTGACATGAATCAGTGTTAATAAGAACTACTAAGTTATACGTACATCAGTTTTAAATAAACAAATAAAACCAGTTAAATGCCAAATCTGTAAAAAAGCTTCTTCAGGTTTAATATGGAAAAAAAAAAAAAAATGTAATGTTACAAAATTTAAAAACTTACTTGCGACCTTCTGTTTTTCTTGCTATTCTCGCTAATTCTTCCTTGCGGAAGCATCCAGTCTCTTCAAGGACTGCCATTAAGTGTTCGGAATTACTGAGATAAGGAACATGGAGAACAGCTGTGAATGCGTATATCATTTCCATTTCTTCAAGAACTTGACGTCTACTACTAGTACACAAAATTAACAATTTCCTTCCCTATTAAAATATATACAGTTTCTTTAAAAACTACTACTTTCACTAAAATTTGCAAATATTTTAAAGTGATTTTATCATCTATGTATATATAAATACGCTAAGCAAAACCTTAATGTCCCTTTTGCAGCACACTGCGCAAATGGATGACCGTGAAATTCGGCACAGTTAAAGTTCGTATGGAATTGTTTGTGCGAATGTTAAAATTTTTGTGTAGTATGCTAATGCACGGTAAAAAATTAGAGAAGTAATTTGGCACGCAGTATTTCGCATGAAGTCGGGCGATGGTTCCATTGTTGTGTCAATTTTGAAATAACAACACTTAGTTTCAGAAGTACTATAGGGTTATAGTATTACAACAAAATTTGCAAAAAGTGGAATTATTCCCCAGTTTGATGATACGCGAATGACTAAAATGTGCTTTAGCAATGTGCTTGGCGACTTTTTTTAAACGGCGATAAGTGTGCAAAGTGTTGTAAAAACCATTTTTAAAAGCAGTAGAAAAACCTTGGAGGAGAGAATAATACTTACTATTCGTTCCGGGCAGGTCGGAATCGAACAGATGCTGCCCAGAAACGCGCCAATTCGACAATTTCTTCATAACCTCCTGCCAGGCAGTATGCTAAAGCAAATTTTCTCCAAAAATATTATTGAAGAAATACCTCAGCAATTAAGAGGGAGTGAAAATAATATTATTAATGAAGTGTATGGAAATATTTCCGAAAACATACTCTCAGATAACATATTGAAGTCAGTTATAATAGAACCTAAAAATGATGATTGAACTTTTATTAATGTTAATAATCGAATATCAGGCACGGATCCAAGGGAAGGGTGGTGGGGGCGATCACCTCCTGTGCGAAATCCAAAAATCTGTTGTAATCTGTTAAAATATATTATGAAAGTATAATGAAAATTATATAGCCTTTTCCTAAGGGGTGTATTGTGGGTACTACTCCCTGTCCTTTTTAATCATCGCTCATATATAGATCTTATCAATAAAATAATTAATTACATTAATTGATTATATTATTTAATTATAAAATGATTTTGCATATTCTACCCACCTATTTCAGGTACAAAATTGCACCCTCCTTGAGTAATTTTTGGATCCGCCCCTGTCGAATATCTGATAAATAGAGAACATATCACCGTAGCTAGGGCATAAGTGAGAAGTGTAAGTTATGTACACCGGTGGGGTAAAAAAAGCTGCTTGTTATGAGAGATTATAATTTTTCACTTATGTACACCGTCAGGGGGGGGGGGAGCTGCTTCTTATGAGAGATTATGATTTTTATCTTAAGTACAATAAATTTTCCCTTAATATCAAACTGCCCCCCAAAAAGCTTAGTTTTGAGCTTTTTTTTTTTTTTTTTTTTTTAAATGGGGGGGGGGGGGGCATGATGTGCTTGTCAACTGAAGAAAATAAATTATTGTTTTTATATTGAACTTTTGTCGTCCTTGTCTCACTACTCTGCAGTCATCTTAGGCAGTAAAGGTACATATAGTTTCCAACTGTGCTTAATTACTCTACCATGTTAAAGTCAGTATTAGAGTTATCATGTCTTTGATAACTATATGTAATAAGAAGCAATGCGTGCAATAAAATTGGAAATACAGCAATTCTAACTTGTGCCCATCAGGTTTGCTTTTTAGACCACTAGTTGCTACCCTTGATGGTCTTTTTGGATCACCAAATCTCCTTCTCCGGTGAATCCCTAAACATCTTAAAATTATATGTTAACAAGAAAGAAATTGTGCCATAGGCATTAATTGCTACACTTCTCAGCAAAATTGTCTTTTTTTAATTGATCAATTTTATTTCTAAAATGATCAAATCAATGCATCAAGAGTTAATTTTATAAATTAAATTATATACATTTACTGATAACTTTGGGGGAAATTTTTATTTTTAGATAAATTTAATGTTTAAAAATAACTATATTGATAAATCATTAGTTGCTAATTGCATGATGAACTGGAAATTTTATTTCATAACATCAAATTTCATTTAAATAAGGTTAAGGAAAATGGTAGTTACAATTCAGTTTGCAATGAAATATCTTTTCTATTTATTAGATTACAGTGAAATACGTTTAACACGAAAATGCTTAACATGAAAAATCGGTTAACACGAAATTAGACAATGGTCCGGAACGCAAAATATGCAATTTAATACATTTTTGTTCTTTTAACATGAAACAAAAATCGTTTAACACGAAAAATAGTTCATTTTTAATCTTCAGTGGCATGTTTGCGACAAATCACTAGAATGTTTTTGTGGAAAATAAATTTTATTTAAATTCTGGGAAATTGTTTTTCTACCTTTTGTCATCCTAGAAGTATTAATAGCATCATCCATCAGGTCTTTCCCCCTCTCCCTAATGAATAAAATTCTTATCTGTATCAAAGAAATGGCGATTGGGGGGAATGCACTTTCTTTAGCATTGCAACAATCAGCCGAGAATGAGAGTGAGCTGACATTTAACGAAATATTTGAGAAAGTCTCAGAATTACTGAACTGCCCAACAATATCAATAAATGAATATGTTTTGTTCAATAATGATGTAACTAGAGCACCAATTATGACAGAAAAAGAGATTTTAGAATTGTTCAAAATCCAAAAGATTCTGTTGATTCCGACGACGAATCTGACAATGGATTCAACGATGCAGTTCCCGTCCCTTCTACTTCAGAAGTGCAAAAAGTGATAAACAGTCTACGCAGTTATTTAGATGTGCATTCTAATGGAGAAATGAATAAAATTATGGATGATCTTGAAAATTTGTGGACAATATGGCTCTGAAAAATAAATTTCAAAAAAAGATAACTGATTTTTTTCTCCCCAAAATAGTATTTTTTTGTAATTGCTTTTCATCCCAATAAATGCAACCTACTTGTTGTTTAACAAGAAATCGATATAAAATATAAGAACATCGAAAATATGGTAAAAGTTTTGCTCTTTTTCTTTTATGAATCTTTTAACAAGAAATTATTTTAACACGAAAAAATATTTTGGTCCCTTCGGTTTCGTGTTAAACGTTTTTCACTGTATTTTAATTACTATTACTAGATGAATTAGTATGCAATATAATAATCAGAGATGCAGTCCTAAAATAAAAAGTGGCAAGGCACTATAAATCCCGTCACATGCAAAGCATTTTTGGAAGGGGCGTGACCAACATTTACTCACAATTTTTAAAGTGTTTATTAAATTACAATTTATCTATTTACAACAACAAAGTAGGAAAAAACAGCTAATTTCGAACAACAGCCATAATTCCTCTTTTCCTTCAGTGTGACTTGTGGAAAACTCGTGATTGACATGACAAGACTGGCAATTAATCTTCAGCATTTCTGTGTCAAAGCAACCATGTTTCGACAAAAAGTACTGCAACCCATTGTTGAAGTGGAGGACCATTATGTTTAATAAACACTGAGGATGACACATTATTAGAATTTCTTATCATAATGAAGTAATAAATTCATGACAGTAAACCTGAAATTTCGGACACTTTAACACTTGTTATTTTTATTAACCCAGTGCTTTTTTTAAGCCCCCAACCTTTAAAAAAAAGTATCGGGGCTCTGACCTGGCCCCACTGCACTCCTGATAACAATGGTATTAAAATTGATAATATAATATTACAAAGTATTGTCATAATATGCTGATAAAGCTTTAAACATTTTAGAGTTTGCTGCCCAGGGGGTGTAGTGGCTAAAGAACCAATCTATCAAGCCTTGGATATAGGTTCGAATCCCAGCTTGGACATGGGTGTTAACTTGTCTATCTCTTCATAGGGGATAATGCTGGCTGCCAATTGGGTGCTCCCATAATAAAATGGCTAGTAATTCGAGCCTTAGTAGTGACAAATGCTTGATAAGCAAGTGCCCGCCCTCTGAAAAACATTTAAAGAGTTTTATTAATGCTGCAATTTTTCATCCCAATTAATCTAAGAATAACTATGGGATTTTTAATCTTGAAGTAGTAACAGTGCAATTTCTCCAAATGAGCATGACTTTTTGAAAAAATTCACACATATGAAGACTTAATTTATTTTCAATCAATGAGTGTACCATTTGTTAAAATTATATCACAAATAAGCATAGGAAATAATACAAAAACAGTCTTAGATTTTTTTTTCATATAAACCATCAATATATCATAAGTACTTATTAATTCTTGGTTAAAATTTATTGAAAATTGGTATCCATGGTTAAAATTAACTGAATTTTTAAAATATAGGTTAAAATTAGCCATTGAGGGGGGGGGGATGTAAGTATATATTTAAATTTGGATACTGCCCTTTATGAAAATTTTATACATAGCAAATTAAAGTATACTGTTATAAAAACTGTAAAACACTTTTCTTCTGCCCTGAAAAGCAGACAGAAGTCATACTGATGTGAGTGAATAAAAAGCTCCAAAAATGAGCCATGTCCTCAAGATGTGCCGATATTTGGAGAGAAATTGGCAATTACTAATGTTATTCAATGGAAATTTTAAAGACCAACATGTTATGCTCTACTTAACCAATTTACATGCAACAAATTGCAAATTTTAACTATTTGATAAGGTCATAAATTTTAGACCAAAATATATCTAGAAAGTGCACTGAAAATTTTTAACAATGTTTATAAACTATTGGTATATGTAACTTTTTTGTACATCTAACAAAGGGTGGGTGAGTCTATTTCCCCTGCAACTGTACATATAGCTTTGTTTATAAAAAATAGAATGATAAAAGAACTCTGTCTTGCAATTAGTAATAGAATTTTTTTTGTTACAATTGATAATTTTATAATAAAAAAAGCATAAGCTTATTTTAATCATTTATAATTATTTTAATTTGCATTATTTCATGCTTGTATTTTAGACTTATAATTTGAAAATCAATTCTATATTGCTTTAAAAATCTTTTTATAGACATACAAAAAGTAGATTTCATGTTTAAATATATTTACATTACACTGTATTTATGGAAATTTTTGTCTGTAATAAATTTAAAATGTTTTAACAGTCATATATAAAACCAAACCACATAATATCAATGTGTATGTACACAACTATTGATTATTAGAATGTATTTAATTTAACAATTAAATACATTAACAAATTTTAAAAAAAAAAAATATGCCATCTTACTGGAGGGGGCTCTTTCTTTAATAAAACTAACAATGCTTGTAGCACCAAATTTGAATATCTTGGTCCAATTGCACCATAATCTGAAATAAAAATTTTATTATGCAAAATGCACATTTAAAAAAAAAATTGCTTTATTACAAAGTTAGAAAGAAAATTATTCAGATAGTTAAAGAAACTTATCCGATTATCAAATTATCAAAGTTATGAGATACCTAGAATAAGAAACTTTTCAAGAGACTAATGCTAAATCTGACATATGAAGGCATAACTATACACATTTTAATAGGCCTAATTATTTTTTAAGCTAAGTTTTATTTTTTGTACAACAACCAACTTTTTTTTCAAAACATTATAGCAATAAGCCATAGGTTACGATCATGCAAATAATGATTTAATCAAATTATTACATAAGTAATGCATTACTGGAGAAATACGTCAATACATAATATAGCTCATAAACTAAAAATGGAGTTTTAGTGATAAAACATGCTTGAGACTCAGGGAAGAAAATTTGTTTTATAGCAAATGACATGGTACTGTCCAATTTTGCTGTCCCTTTGTAAAAACAAGAAAAAAAATGACTCATAGATTATAATCTGTTAATCAAAACAGGATATTAACAGGACAAATTAATTACATACCTAACAATCTTTCAATGCTGTCAACAACAATACAACTGAAAACAGACTTGTAGGCATCATCAAAAACCTTAAAAGAAAAAGAGAGACTATATTTTATATACTGGGTGATTCAAAATAGATGTTAAGGTGATTATTATTTAAACCGTAAGTGATCAAAACATACTTCCAATTAGAAAAGCTCGTCAAATTAAGAGTAGCTTTCAGATATGGCATTTTTTAACTGGGGGTTGTATACATATTAAAATACAAAATTTAATTTTTATACAGTCCCTCCTTTCCTACCCTTTATATTTAGAAAAATGTTGCTCTTTGTCTAAGAAAATTTATAAAACAAATCCTGTGTCTCTATGGGAAGTTAGCGAGAAAATTAATTTTGAAAATTACGACTCACACCACTTTACCTACTGTGTTGGCGTCAGTTTTTCGGAGAAAAAATTTTTACTTTAGGGGACCAACTATGAGTTGATAAAAGATAAATAAAGATCCCACTGTTAGGGAAAACAATGAAATGCATTCACATGTGTGAAATTAACAGGTGCAGTTTTACCTAAAATGATCGGTACTGGTTTATGAAATTAGCGATAATTTAGTCTTTTTGGGGAGTCATCCACTAATTACATCACGCTTCTGGAGAAGGAATTTTAAAGTATAAAAGAGAATGGCAAAATAATGGTGTAGGTTACTATGATGCGGTAATTTTCACTAGAAACTGGCAAGCATGCGTTGCAGGAAAATTCAAGCTGAATTATGATAAATGTGTAACAGCTTTCGCCTTTTCTCCCTGCAGTCTGATTGTTTTTTATTTTTTGCCTAATGGGTGACTCTGGTTAATGTCCTTCTAAGGACACGGACAACTCTAGCCTCAAAGTTTTATTTTGGAATGCTGACAGCCTCACGCAGGATAAATTTACAGAATTGAAGCAGGTTTCTCATCTCAAAAATCCATTGGTATCGTTGAAAGTGGTGCCTCTGCAGACAATTTAAATTTCTTTCCCTTTAAGAATTATGTATGATACTCTCTCCAACGTTCAAGACAAATTGCATCCGGAATTGTGATCTTTGTAAAAAGCAATTTGATGGCAGATACTTTTATAAAACATACTATGTCTGACTCAGATGCACTTGCACTTTGTGTTTGGAAACATAATGTGGGTTATTGTGTTATTCATACAATTACGAGCTATAATCTTGCTCTTACCTCCCTTGAATATGAGTGCAAACTAAGGATTAGCTCCTTAATCGAATCAGGAAAGCATATCACCTTACAATGGATCCCCAGCCACTGTGATGTTCCTGGAAATAAACAGGCAGACACACTCACTAAATCTGGGTGTGATCTTGACCAGCCGAGCATAGATGCTCCTCTTAGAAATGTTAAGCGAATGATTAGAGAGCATGTAAATCGAACCAGACTCTGCAACTACAGCGAAGTGGCTACTGGGAAGATTTGGTCTACTCTTCTGAACAAAAGAATATGTACGTCTTTGCCACGAGCTATTGGTGTGGCTTTGTTTTAGACTTGAAACTGGACATGACTACCTACAGGCTCATCTCTTCAGATTTAATCTTGTTGACAACCCAGATTGCATTTTGTGCACTTTTGGGAGGCCAATGACTGAGAAACATCTTTATTCTTGTTCTGCTCTACAAGACGTCCTTTCTGCAGACTTTTTTATGACTCTACCAGCTACTGGGGCAATATATTATTTGTATTAGACTGCAAGGCACAGTCTGCTTGAAAGAGCTTAGGTGGGTGCAATTAAAAAAAAAAAAAAAAAAAACACTAAGTGGCAGTCCTGGGTTTAATTCCCAGCTCTGGAATTTTTTGCATAGTTGGTATATTGATCAATCTAAGCATACCTAATATCCTAATTTAATTATATATATTTCCCCCAAGTTGAAAACACAAATACATAAGAAAATTTTCTAAAACATAAAATGCATCTGCTATTGATTCAATATAAAATTTTTGCAAAATATTTTTTGTATTGCTGCTTGTATCTGTTGTAGCAATTCTTTAAAGAGCTTTGCTATTTTTAACTAAACTGATAAAATAACTACAGTGGAACCCCGATCTATCATTCCCGCATTCGTTTTCCCGTATTGATCGTTTTATTTCTATGGTCCCTGCACAAACTGTATTCAAATAACGTTAACAAAACCAGCATGTATCGTTCGTCAAAAATTCGCTTTCCCGCGTTCATCGTTGTAAAATGTTTCTTCTGACCGAAATGAAATTGAAGGTCAAGTGGATGAATATGGCTTACAAATCTAATTACTTCCTGGTACGATATCTTGGGTTGATGATGGTATAGATGAAGAGTTCTTACATCCAACAAGGATGTGTATGGTGTGAAATGTAGTGATTATATTTCCATTGATTTAGATGTAACAACGTGCGATATCCTAAGAATGGAAGAAATGTGATGCAAAAAATGAAAATAATGGCGAAGAAGCTGAGAATAATATTCATGCCGATGAGACTGAGCCAACTACTTTATCCTACGCAATAACAGTATTTGAAATTGTATGACTTTTATATACAAACATGAATACAGATAAAAAGACAAAAAAAGTATTGCAAATCTTGAAAATTTTGTTTAATTAAAAGATTAATGAAAAACCCAGTGTAAAATTACTGTTTTTAAATATCACTTAATTTCTGCATAACTTCAATTTGTTTCTTTTACAGTTTGGTAACAAATTTAGTATTTTTAGTATACTGTATACATCGTGTGTATTCATAAATACTGTTTTCTTCATATTTTGAATTTAACCCACATTTGTCGTTTTCCCGCATGCATCGTTTTTTACTACGCACCCCTTGAAAAATGATAGATCGGGGTTCTACTATATAATAAATCCTATAATAATAAATCTAAATATACAGAGAATTTATACAATAAATTATAAAAATGGACAACATACCTTTTTAATCATCTGACATTTGGCTGTTTCAGTATATCCCACCATGTCCTCTGGACTACATAACTTAACAAACGGGAAATCAGATCTTAATGCAAGAGTGGCAGCTAATGCAGTCTTTCCACTGTTTGGTGGTCCTAACAATATAAAAACATCAAAATCATTTTTTAGAATAATGGAATTCTTCTTTGATTAAATAAATAAATAAATAAAATTTAGAAAAAATATATGATTTACATAATTCTTAGTTCATTTTTAAAGTAAAAAAAATCAATTAAAATACTATTTGCTTTATAGTAAATACATAAACTTGGTTGCATAGTGCTTAAACTAAAAACAAACTTCAAAATTTCAGAATTACACCTATGAAATGATCAAATATTTACAATTTGTTTTCTATTAGATTAAGACTTGAATATTCAGCTACATAAAAAAGGGGGGAAATAAAATTGACATTTCACACCTCTGAAATTACCCCATAGCCCCTAAGGATGATTCATAGAAAGATTAAAGCAGGGTTTAAAACTTGACAAATGACACAAGAAGCAGTGTATAAATATAAATATATTTTAAAAATAAATAAATTTTCTTTTCATTTACTATCCTTCAGACAATCTAAAAAAAAAAAAAAATCATTTTTCTGCTAAGTGTAATAATAATTGACCATTCATTTTAAAACCTTTTTTTCTTTAACTAGGGGCCAAGGCCCCCAGACTTGCTACGCTCGCTTTTTGTATGAGGCATTCGGCCCCTAATCAGGCTTATTCATTAAAAAGACATAATTTCAACAGACAAAACCCGAAGATTGGATCAGATAGAATGTTACTGAGCTAAGCTACATATTGCTTGGTTCTTGCATCTTCATTGGTACATAAAAATTTAAACTTCACACTACAGTAGACCCCCTACCCCTTATAACACAGAAGATATTTTGTTATGGGAATCCGTGTTGTACGGGTCCTGAGCTATACTCCACCTGGAGTGCGGACTCCGCTTATAATCGCTGGAAAAATTATTTGCACTCCTCAGAAACACAAAGATATTTAATGTTGCCATTCAAAAGTTATATTAATTAGGAACTAAAGCATAATAAAATCAGAACATATGTTTCAGCTGTATTTTTAATAATGTAAAACCTATTGGACACCTTGCGAATTTGCCACCCATGGCGATTTTTCATTATTTGGCGACTTGCATACATGTAAAGTTAATAAAAGCTACGGAACAGATAGGATAGCCTGCCACCAATGGCGACTTTTCATTATTTGCCGATTTACACATTCTCACAACCTATATTTACTGTTCATTTAAGGTTACCGGAAAACCGTTATCCATATTTTCATTTACATAATCGTTTGCAGATTGGCGTACTTAACACCACGAATTATACCATCTCGTCGCGCTAGCAAATATCAAAAGTGTACTATAACTGCTATAATGGCATAGTTAATGCCGCCAAATATTTCTACTGGTAGCAAATAATCCAGCTGGACGAGAAAAGGCTTTAAAATAATCTGCATTTTAATTATTTTTCATTTTCAAGATATTAGTTATTCTGTTTTGGAAAAACGAATAATTGCTAATTCTAAACTCCTGTTGTCTAAGCGAACTTACTATTTGAAAATTGTCAACTTTGTGTAACACATTTTGAGTTACTTATTTCATATAGTTTTTATTTTGGCGTAAAATGGGCGTAATTCTAACTCATGTTTGTAAATTTCACGCGATTCTAGATACTTGGAAACGCTTTGTTGCAAAGGAATGAATGATTTTATGCCAAAACTGGCAACCATTCGGTTTATTTTTTCAGTTTTTTATTAATATCTTCTAAAATAATTCGATTTTCGAAATTTAAATCAGCTTAGCAGGTTCCTCGGAATTTTTCGAATCTGTGGGCACCTTAGTCGAAACTCAAATCCCTATGGTTTAGGAGGAGATAGGTCCACAAGCTTTGACAGCACCAGCAGCCTTTATTTTTTTTAGAATAAAGAGAAAACTTAAAGAAACATATCTATTTTTACTTTAGAATATGCTATGTGTACTCCCCGACGCACACTTAAAAAAAAAAAAAAAAACTTTTGGTGATGCTATGCCTATGATTTAGGAAACCAAACAACAGCCTATGCTTTAATATAAACAAATCTATGATTTTAATTTACAAAGAGGAATATTATTAAATAAATAAACGACTGTTTGGGTAGTCAACAGCAAAGGAGGGAGAAAAAGAGAAATTCCATTTCTTTTAAAGTAAACAGTTCTTCGTCTTCCACCGGACGGGCCAGCTGTTATGCTGATAATACATAATATATGCATCAGAGAATAATTGTTTGTTTTAAGCTAAGAAAAATGGAACACTTCAACGATATTAAATTCAATAAACCCAGCACTGCTCTCTCTATAATAGCCCAAGAACAACCCATAGAAATTAACTTTAATGAAAGCAAAAAACTAGGCGATTATAAAAAATATAAATTACGCACTTAACATGGAAGCCCTGCAAATTCTAACAACAGATGGCACTGTAAACGATACGACACATGCGCAGATCGATCCGGGATGGAGCAAAGCTTTGAGGAAAAGATCAGAGCAGACTGGAAACAGCAAGGGCTGAGGAAGGTGGTAGCCGGCACCGAAAGCTGCTACCGTCAGATTTTAGATGTGTATTCTTAACCTTTTAATGTTTTAATGCAAGTCTGTCTTACTATTTTTAATTAGTCAGAATACTTTTAAGAAAATGAGTGTATGATAAAATAAAAAGAAACATAAAATTAGAATCAAATATGATGACAAATATGATGCTAACTGGTGTGGGAAAGTCTCTGGTTAAGCCATCTGGATATTTTAAAGCTTCAGTTGAAATAGATGACATATTTAATACAGATATTTTTGTGATTACTGATGATTCAATTTCTTTCGATTTAATTATTGGCATTGATGTAATAAACCAAGGTACACTTAGAGTTTCACCTAATGAAATATCACTAATTAAAAGCAAAGAAGTTGGTAACGGTTTAGTTAATGTCATTGACACGAATGATACTTCAGAGATAGACTCTCCGCATATCAAAGACAGAAATATGAATTCAGAATCACAGTGTTCACTTGAAAATCCTGTACCCGGAAAACCAAAAACAGTGGATGCTAAGATGAAAATTGACTTAACTGACAATGAAGATAAAAATAGTTTGAGTATAATAGACGTCAATGCTTTAAACAGAAATCCAATTTGTTTAGTTACCACAGATGGCACGACACTGAAAATAATGAAAGCTAAGGACACTGACAAGTGTATAAAAATAATAGAACTTTTGAATACAGAAATGCAGGCTGAATCTGTTAACAAACGAAACGAAACGAGTTAAGAAAGGAAGCAAAACAAGAAATTTTAAAAATCAAAAATGAAAATTCAAAAAAGACTTATAAATTAAGATGAGGGAAAGCTAACAAGCTTGCGGTCAATAACATCGTCACTATAAAACATATTCAACAAAATCCACAGACTTAAAGCAGAAACTTTAAGATTCATATTCAGCAACAAAAGTAAAAACTAACAATATATATATGTTCTGTAAAAAGTTGGTTCAGTGTATACGAGTGCTTGTGCTGAAAATAAGAAAATGTGGCAAGATCAAACTTTATTTAAAAAAGAGATATATCCCTGACTAAAGATATTCCTAACTTTGACATCTACTTTCCTGAATGTGACTTTTCTATCTGAATTGTGCCTTTTTAAAACCTGTTGTGAATGTAAAAATTTTTTTGAAAAAAGAAGAAAAAGATGATCAATCTAATGATGATTTTCCCACAAAGACTTTTCTCAATTGCTGTTTTTTACTAATGACGTATGAACTTAAATGTTCGTGGTGGAGCTGAAATTGGCTAACTAAGATGTGAGAACATTTTTTTTTTTTTTAAGTAAAACTTCTTTAGGCGCAACTAGGGAGTAACTCGGATTTATTTTCTGACGGAAGTAACGCTCAGTAAAGGAAATGACATCTTTTCCCCCCTTGCTTCTTAATTCCACCATGACTGCAAAAACATTGCAATGTCAAGGACAAAAAGCCTGATAATTTCTACACCGTTTTTACGATCCCCTTGAAAATTTCCATAATCATGTATAAAAATATAGAAAACAATCTGCGCTACTTTAAAAATCTGAAAATCCACCCGTTCCCTCATTTTTAAGCAATTTTTTGCTATTTTCAGCAACATTTCATATCCGAGAGTCAAAAAAGTTAATCATTTGCGTGACAAAATTAGCTATTGCAAGTGATTTTTACATCATATTGATGTCACACTTAACAAGCTTTTCCCAGATTTATAAGATTAATTATTTGCGGAACAGCTCTCAGGCGTTCGTTCCTGAGAATGTCGACTGTGCTCCCTGCACGTTGACATTACTCCCTACCTGTTTTGAAGCAAGATCTTGTCTGATGACCCTGTTCAGTGGATAAGTGGACCGGCTTTTGTCAGAGCCACTGTGTGAAGTCTTTCGCTGAACAGGTGGCAATCCTGCTGACTGTCTCTCACTGTTGTTACAGGCGGCGACCCAACCCGTCACCTCCGATAAACAAGGCCTATGCACCAAATACAGAAAGTGGCACTATGGTGCATTCCGTTGCTTTACTCACATGTTTTCAATGGCATTAATACAATATTTAATGGAATTATGAGTAAAAACTTGAAATGATTGGTTGTCATGATACATAAATATTGTGTGTCTGTACTTAAATAATATGTAATCTTTTAATATTGCTCATGTGTTTTTGAGTTATTTATAATAATGAGCCAAATGTAAATTTTTAAACAGAATAATACTTAAGCAAAAACAGCAGAGGAAAACAAAGGTTTAAGAACACTGCCATAGAAAAACGCAATAATAGACCTTGCGTGCATTCGATACCAACCGACAGAAGAAAACACCAGTTTAGGTACACAGTTAAAGAAAAATACCACAAAAAAGACATTCTCTCGATTCAAACCCTACGGGAAAACATTTTAAGAAAACAGTGAAAGAATAATAGTTCAACACGGACACTTCCTGGATGCTAACCCGATATCCAGATGGAACAACAGTTTAGAACACGGGTATGTAACACCACAAAGAAACAAACACTGGCTGCGAAGGGTTTAAGATCAAAATAAAAGAATAACAAATAGACACTCCGTGGATTCTAACCCAACCTCAAGACGGAGCAACAGTTTAACACGGGGATGGAACACCACAAAGAAATGGACCCTGGCTGCAATCATTCCCAAACAATAGATAGAACCTGCAGTTTAAAAACACAGATACAGATAAATAATTCGAAACCTACCAGCACACAAAATCAACGCTTTAGAATACTGTGATAGAAAAACACTAAAAAAATAATTTACACATTTGAACCCAACAATCAGAGGAAAACATCAGTTAAAGAACAGAGTTAAAGTACAATACTAGACTATGGACATTCCTCCCATTCAAACCCAAACTCCCGACGGAACAATGGTATAAGAAAACAGTTAAAGAATAATACTACAACATGGACACTTCCTGGATTCTAAATAATAATCATAAATTACCGGTGATTCTTACTGGAGATTTTAATGTTAATTTTTGCTACCAAGAATCTCAGCCGTCAGGTGATTTTTAAAAAGAAAAATTGGATCTAACTATGAATACTTCTCGACTTCAATCAGCAACGCGTTTCGGTACAACGATAGATGCTGTATTTTCAAGAAAGTTAGCAAAATTTATGTTTCACAGTATAGTTAACACAAACCTATAATTTCATACATAAAATATTATGATGACATTCAAGTTCCTATTTCCAATGAATAATATGAATATAACATTTATATAATCTTTGTAAAGTACATGAATAATAAATATAATTAAATTATAATATGATATTTATTTAAGTTAAAGTTTAATTTCAGTGATATTTATCGTAAACGTCAAAGAAGTTTTACTTCAATCGCGCGTAAAGATTACACACACACACTTTTTTTTTTATGAACATGTTACTGTTCTTTCCATTTTTCTTTCAGACTTTTCAATTGCATTTCAATGATGCTGATCACGCTGAAAATCCGACGTCTGGGTTTGAATTCCACCACAATTGGCTTAGGATGGATGACTACAGATTCAATCCTCATGACAATCAGGACACCGCCGTCTAGGATGCTCGAGTGTGTGGGATTGGAAATGGCAACAACAAAGAGAAGTGGAAGTTCCAACAAAAGCTGTCCTTCAAAAGCTGCTCTACTGCCAGAGATCGGGATTCTCGGGACTGATTGAAAGAGAAACAAGAGCAGCGAATCCGAGAGCAACCGAGCAAAGATGAAGCAACCCAAGGATGAGGGCACCGAGACCTGCTGCAGCTACACAATGTTCTTCCTTGCTGAATTGTCACTTTATCTTTGTTATTTTTAATTCCCGATTTAATTTTGTATTCCTTTTAACCCGCATTAAACGTTTTAAGCTTTTCAAGTGTTTTTAATTATGCTTGAGTAGATCATGGATGGTCGGCAATCCTACATATATATATACACACACACTATTTTTAAAATATTTTTGATTACATGAGGAAACTAGCGAGAAAGAGGATTTTATTTGAAATATAAAATTATATTTCAATTTACATGGCATACTCACCTTCCAGCAGCACGCTGACAAGTCCCCGTGTATCTGGAGAACGAGCTTGCTGAATAAACAACTCTCCATCTTCTAAAATGTCAGCAACTGGGCTACCCCAGTTAATAATACCTTGTGTTACCAATCTGTGAACTTGTTCAGCACTAGTACCGAATGCCTATAAAACAAACATTTACTTTTTAATTCATACACAGATCAGAGGACTTATGCTTAGTCTATATTAGATTTGTTGCATTGTCTTTTTTAGGTAGCAGCTGTCCTGTTCAGGGATTTTTTTAGGCGTAAACATTTATTTTGCTTTATATCACCTTTTAGCTATAACACTTCCCCACACCCCATTAAAATAAAAGAGAAGCTATGCAATTGCCTAAGAGTAGAAAAAATGAGAATTAGCAGCCTGTTTCAATACTAATAACCTTAAAAATAAGTTTTGTCTAAAGAAACAATTCAATTAAAATTAAACGAAAACTTTGAAATAGGAAATTGCAATCAGAAGTAGAAAATGAAACTTACCAACTAAACAGCCAACCAACCCCATTAACAACACATTTAACAACAAACATGGTAACTTTTTTACTTCCTTGTACGTAGTATAAGGAAGTAATGTGATCCCGAAAAATTTTGGGGGCCAAATTTTGACGAAAAAACCGATTTTGACTACCTCTAAATTTAATTAAAAAATGTTTTTCGATGCATCTCATCGTAAGCTAGCATGCACGATCATATAAACGCGTCTGCAACACATTTTGACAGGCAGTCTATTGTGGCCAGTTTTTATATGCCGTCTGTACGTACGTACGTATGTATGTAACTCGCATATCTCAAAAACTATTAGGCGTAGAATGTCTAACCTTCATATTTTGGATAGTTGTAACATCTAGTTGTGCACCTTCCCTTTGGTTCCATTGGACTGGTTAGTTTATCTACAGGACCTCCCAAAAGATTCAAAATACATTATGCTCTATGGAGTGAAATTCATTAAACTCGCATATCTCAAAAACTATTGGTCGTAGAATGTTGAAACTTTATATTTAGGATTGCTGTAACATCTACTTGTGCCGCTCCCTTTTTGGTTCGATTCGACTGCATATTTTATCTACGGGCATCTCAAAAGTTTCTAAATACATTACGCTCTATGGGCCAAAATTTATTACAGCATATTTTAGTGGTATTGGGTAATTTAAAACGAGTCAGATGCAATATATGCTGTTAAGAGTTACAAAATGAATTTCTCCATTAAAAAAAGTGTCTTTATCATTTATAGTTCTGCTACAGGAACACTCAAAAATTTCCAATACATTACGGTAAATGGCAAATTTAGGGGTATTCATCCATTTCAAGCACAATACCGTCCTACCACATAAGTTAGGTAATGGTCCGACCACAGTCACGTGCCTCCCTCATGAACTACGCCAAAAGTCGCCAAGCTTGGCGACTTCTGGTGTACGTGTGTGCGTATTTAACTCTCAAATCTCAAAAAACTATAATAAAATTTCATTTATAAGATTGTTGTAACATCTAGTTGTGCATCTCGATTTTTGGTTCCAATCTACGGGAGAGTTTATTTACAGGACCACTGAAAAGAATTTCAGTATTTTAATGTCTATGGGCATCTTCAAATTAATACAACTGTAGACAGTCATTCTTTGGTCCATGCCCAAAATCTCTGTCTGTCGTCGACCTTGGCGAGTTTTCCCGAAATATCGCAAAATTTGGCGATAGTCATTTGGTCCATGTCCAAAGTATCGCCATTTGTCATCGTTCTTGGCGAAATATTGCCAAATTTGGCAATAATCTATCATTGTTTGGTCCATGCTTAAAATCTCGCCATATGTTGTCAACATTGACGAGTTTTGCCGAAGTATCGCCAAATTTGGAGGCAAAAATTATTTCGTATTTTGTATAACTCTAAAACTTTAACCCATAGAATTTTGAACTTTTGTATTTAGAACTATTGTAATATCTAACTGTTTTCAATATCTTTTTTTACAGCAATCGACTGGGAATTTATTTATAGGGTGAGCCAAATAACTTTAAATACATTGAGGTGTATGGATGCATTCAATTCATTGAAAGTCTGTGGTCAATGACTACTTTTGGCTATCCCCAAAATCTCACAAACTATCTCAAGCTTGTCGGCTTTTGGTAAAATATCGCCAAATAAAGTGTCAGAAGGAAATCTTTCAAACTGAACTCAGCTTGGTGATATTGAAATATTTGGCTAGAAATCGCTAAACCTTACTATTACTGATATTTTATCTCTTTCAAACAAATAAGTTTAGAGGAAGTGCGTCGAAAATATTTTTGATTTAATAG
Source organism: Cheiracanthium punctorium (assembly GCA_038373885.1). NCBI lineage: Eukaryota > Metazoa > Arthropoda > Arachnida > Araneae > Cheiracanthiidae > Cheiracanthium > Cheiracanthium punctorium. The sequence continues at coordinate 795,276 of JAWZYV010002198.1, forward strand.
ACGTGCAAGGAAGTCATGTGTTGTACACATCAGATTTTTTCTTATACTGGAAGAAGGATAGCTCAAAACATGAACAAATCAATTACAACATTAAAACTACACTTTGGCTCCTTTGGAAGATGTAGAGGTAATATCTTTCATGGAGGAAACTAATGCATAATTCCTTATCAAATTGGGAGAGGGGGTACTTAGAAAACTGCATGTAGCAACAAGATGAATTGTGTAAATAACATTGTACCTTATTAATCAATTTTTTCCCCCAATTGACTATAGCATGCACTGGAGGGAGACCAAACAAAAATGATTCCATATACACTGGCATAAGTCAATGTTTTCTCATTTCCTTAATTGCACAGCACTTGTTCAAATATGATGAGTATGCTTCCCCCAAAGTTATTAATTATTCCAGCACTTAGTAAATGTAACATGCTAAGACTTTGGCCATATGGAAAAGGAAAATCATGCATAAACCCATTAATATTTTTAAAATTTTAGATAACTGAGTAAAGCAAAGTAGAGGGGCTACATAAATAAGCATGCACTTCAGCAATTTAGTCTCACTTACTGGCTTAATGTCATGTTCCAGAGCATGAATAAAATCTGTCATTGTCACTTTTATCTTTTCTGTAGCATCTGGATCAACTTCCACTTTACTAGATGCCTATTTAAAAAATAATGTTGACTTTAAAAACAAAAATAAAATTGATATTTCAATTACATTTATTTAAAAAAACATAAGTCAAATAATGGAAATGTCTGAATACAATAAAATGAAGCATTCCACTCTCCCCCCTCTTGCCCGAATTCCACTTAAGGCTATCTTATATTTTTAATTTGTTCTTTCTGTACATATCTATAATCACTTACCACAGATGATTTTTAAGCTTATTTTTGAAGGCCTAAACCTTGAATTGTAATTGAGTTCATATAAACCCAAAAAGGTTTAAGTCAGAATCAGGACTCAAGAACAAATTTTAAGCAAACCTGGATCATCATCACCTTTATAGATCGATATTGTTGGTTTTTCTATGTTAAAAGACGTTTGTAAACTCAAGACCTTTTTACATACAAGTTTATATACTCATGAATTCCTTTGTTATGACTATACCAACATAATTTTAAATAAATTTTGATATTAATGTAATATAACTTACACTATATGTTTTATTTTTAATATATTGTAATCAAGAATTGTTAATGGCATAGGTAAATTAGACAGGCTGTTATTTCAATTAGGTATTGTTAATGAATACAAAATTAGACTACCATTGTTAATTAGGTCCTGTAACTCCAAGTTTCAACAGTCAAAATACAGAAATATAAAGGCAAAAAAAGGGGGCTTGCTATGTGATGATTTTTTTTTTTTTTTTTTTTGCTGCATATTATGTTTAATTAATTTATTTTGTTCTCTAATGTTAATCGTTTAATAAATGTGTTTCAATCCCATCTTTTAGTGCTCTTTTCTTTGAAAACTCACACACAAGGGCGGTAAGCGAAATCCTGGGTTATCTTTCAAATTTAAATCACAATGCATAACTGCTCTTTTCGTACTGTGAAATTAATTGGTAGTGTTCTGTATTGGGACACTACACTACAATCTTATACGTCTGACATTAACGTAGTGGTTCACAGCCTACTATGAATGAGAGTGAGATGGTACAACTTTTTTGATCCACTACAGATCAATACACTAAATCTTTGGAGCTTGTGACTTGTCAACTTGAGGAGATGAAATTACAGATAGCTTCCTTGCAGAGTCAGCAAAATTCTTTGCCACAAAGGCCTATATATGCACAGCAAACACAATGTTCTGTGGTTTGTTATTACTGCAGAAAGGTCGGTCACATAAGTAGAGTCTGCAGAAAAAAAGAGTGAGATATGTCAGCACAAGCTTCAGCTAATACGAATCAGGTCCCGTCTACTTCTACTCAAGGACAGATTCCTAACGCAAGTGACGAATCCAATAGGCACCCAAACTAAATGAGGGGAGAGTTTGTACTGGATCGCAACACTCCATGAGTCCCCATGTAGATCCTTTAATAGATATTTCCTTTTTGCCAGCTAATTTCCCTATAATTTATGTTAAACTTGAAGGCGTTTCATTTTGTGCTCTCATAGACAGTGGAGCCGCTGTAAATGTAATTTCCAGCCATGTAGCTTATGTTTTGAAAGATGCCAAAGAATTAATGTGTCCAAATTTTCAACTTAGAGCTCTGACTGGAATTGATATAAATACTGAAAAATTAATCGTTACCAACTTATTCATTTCTGACAAGGCCTTTTTCTGTAAATTTTTAGTTGCTCGAGGCATCCTATCTCCTAATTTTGACCTTATAATTGGATTAGACTTTTCAGTAAAGGCTGGCTTTACTTTAAATAGTCATGACTATCTTTTGAGTAACAATGATGTGTGTGTCAGCTGCCGGCATGAGCAGCCTGAAGATACTCAGTTATCTGTTCCAGTGACGAGTACTGAACCTTCTTCTGAATTGTCCTCTTTTCCTCTTGTTGGAACCTTACCTATAAAAGTCACTTTGCCACCTTTTTCTCAAAAACTTTTCCATGTAACTGAAAATAATGTTGACTCTTTGTTTATTGGCCAAGAACCTAATCCAGATTAAAATTTTAATTCCTACTTTAATAGCTAATGCTGTTTCTAAAATTTCTCAAGATCTCCAATGCCTTGTTCAGGTCATTAATTTTACTTCAGAATCAATTTAATTAAATAAAAATATGAAAATTGTCTATATTACTCCTGTAAATATTGAAAGGCCAGCTGAAATTGTAAATGTTGTTGAGGGACAAGCAGAAAAGGATGATGATTTTAGCCTATGGGCAAAAGGTATAGACTTATCCCATCTTGACGATCAGCAGCATGAGACCCTTAAATCTTTACTTATCAAATATAAGTCTGTTTTTTCACTCACTCCTTCTGACTTAGGTGCTTGCTCAATAATTAGACTCTGCATACATTTGACCGATAACATGCTTGTAAGATCAAAACCTTATCGTGTCCCATACCATCTGAAGCCCGAAATGCATACACAAATTCAGACACTGTTGGATGCAGGCATAATCAAACCCTCTACAAGTAGTTATGCTGCCCCAGTGCTTCTTGTCAAGAAACCGGATGGCTCTTTTCACCTTGTGGCTGATGTCTGAAAGTTAAATACAGTGCGCACCGGTTACGACGGACCTGGGATATAACATACTATCGGTTATAATGTACCTAGAAGCCAGGTCCCGATTGAAGTCCTATATTTATAATGTTATTTAACTTACTTAACAAAAACGTACTTAACAAAAATACGTACTTCAGCTATAACGTACTTTTTATATTAAAGCCAAAAATAAAAATTTGCTTTTCTTAAGAATTTTATTTCCTTTTTCTCGGAAATTTCAGTACCTTCAAAAACACTCTTTGTCAGTTTTCAGATTCTCTAGCCAGATGAATTGTGTATGAATGAAGGGAACAAACTTATCTTTTTTGCCTTCTAGGTATAGGGCTAAGAACAAGACCCATGTTTTTTATATGTCATTCATCAATGTAAATGCCTCCTGAAAAGCCCTAGCTATAATGATTCTGATGATAGTGAAGAAGAAACATGAGTCTATATCAAGCATACCCGATGCATTAAATGCTGCAAAAACATTATCTCAATTTTTTTAATGTCGTATTGATGATGCATAGACTCTACAAAAGTCTATTACGGATATCCTAAACGGTATTTTTAAAGTAGCATCTGCCCGTTTAAAACAAAAGAAAATTACAAATTATTTATCTCAATAAAAATTGTAAGTAATAAAGAATTTTCTCTGTTTAATTTAAATTTTAAAAAATCAGACCTGTTTTAAAACACATATTACAATGAAATTATGAGCCCAGTTTCTTTTTTTTTTTTGTGTGTGTGTAATATTTAATCTTACCAGCAGTACTGCTTATAACGTACTTCGGCTATAACGTACTACTTTTTTAGGTTCTGTGAGAGTACGTTATAACAGGTGTCTACTGTACTAAAACCATCCCCGATAACTTTCCTTTGCCTAACCTTCAAGAAATAATTGATTTCCTGTCAGGTGCCAATTTCTTTTCATCCCTTGATCTCACCTCGGGTTTCCATCAGATGCTCATGCATCCCGATGACGCACATTAAACGGGAATTGCCACTGAAGAAGGTGTTTTCCATTTTTGCTGGATGCCTTTCAGATTGCGCAATGCAAGTAGCAGTTGTCAGTGGTGTTATCCAGTCTCTCGGACTTTCAAATTGGGGTATACATCAACGATGTTGTTGTGGCATCAGAATCATTTGAAGATGATGTACACAGGTTGGAGTTAGTTTTTGAAGGGTTGAAACAGGCAAATTTAAAACTTAAACCTAAGAAATTTACGTTAGCAAAGGATGAGATTACTTATTTAGGCCATCTTGTAACACAAGGTAAGATCATGCCTGACCCAAAAAATTTAGGTACTATTTTAAAAGCAAATGTTCCTTGAACAAAAAAGCAAGTTCGCTCTTTTCTTGGTTTAACAGGTTTTTACAGAAAGTTTATTCCTGATTATTCTACAATAGCTTTACCACTTACCAATTTAACGAAGGATACCTGTACGTTTTCATGGGGAGATCTTGAACAGGATGCCTTTGATCGTTTAAAACTAGCTTCAACCGAGTCCGCTTGTTCGGCCTTGCCCAATTTTTCGAAGCCTTTTTCTATCTGCACAGATGCCAGTAAATATGCTATGGGTGTGGTCTTGGTGCAAGAAGATGATTCAGGATTTCAACATTCTGTTTGCTTTGCCTCAAAAAAGTTTTCTCCGGCCGAGGTTAACTATTCTGTTGTGGAAAAGGAGGTTCTTGCTGTCGTTTTTGGCATAACTCATTTTAAGCAGTATTTGTAATGTTCTCATTTCACTGTCTATTGTGACCAGCAATCTCTTTTGCAGTTATTTAAATTAAAGGATCCCTCTGCATGTATAGCTTGTTGGATTATGTCTTTACAACAATATGATTACAAAATTATTCACAAGCCTGGTCGTTTTAATCTAATGGCAGACTTTCTTTCACGTGAGGTAAATAAATTAATACTGAATCACTTTCTTTTAATATTCTTAAATTTTCGATGCAATATATTGTTAAACTTCAAAAATCTGATCCCTTTTGTCAAAAGATTGCTGCCTGCTTTAATAATGAGTCTCCATATATTCAAAGATCCAATAAATTTTTCTTTCAGCAAAATGCTATGGTCTGTCAGTCTATAAGTCATAATTCAGATAATGTTTGCTTAGTTGTGCCTCAGATCCTCATCCAGGAGGTATTGCATTTGTGTCATGACAACTAAACTGGCCCCTTTCTGGCCTGTCTCGTACCTTACATCATGTACGACAAAGTTTTTTTTGGATAGGTCTTTATAACAATGTAAAAAAGTATGTTTTCTCTTGTAAGTCATGTATTGAAAGAAGGGGTTACCACAAAAATCAAAAGGCTCCTGTCCAAGAGATTCCTGTTGTTGATCGCCCATTTCAGAAATGTGCAATTGATGCAGTGGGTCCTTTTATGACATCCAGAAATGGTAATAAATAGCTTCTGGTAATCACTTTACAAGATATCCCAAGGCTTATCCCATCCCTGATATTCTAACTTCAACTATTGTAAAAGTTTTAAATGATTTTATTTCTCGACATGGAATTATGGAAGTTTTATATTTTGATAGAGGTTCTAATTTTATTTCGAAGGCTATGGCCGAGGTTTTAGAAATTATGGGTATTAAAAAACAACATACTGTGGCATATAATCCGCAGGGGAATGGAGTCGTGGTACATCAACAAAACTTTGATTTTTTAAGTCATTTGGTACTGGAATCTCAAGAAGATTGCTATGAACAGGTTCCCTTAGCTCTCTTAGCTTTTCGTACAGCCTATCAGTGCACCATCAAGGAATCTCCTGCTTTTCTAGCTTATGGTAGAGATCTGTTGATACTCTATGATCTGATTTTCTCTTTGAAATTCAGATCATATGCTGATACTAGATTCTACGCTCAGGAGATAGTCACCAATCTTCAACGGACTTTTTCTGTCATTAAAATTTACCTGGAAAATGCTTCATATTTTCAGGCACATCCACCTACTTCTAACTTTAAGAACATCAAAGTCAGTGATACTGTATATTTGCATGTTCCCGCTAACAAGCCACATTTAACTAAGAAGCTGTGTAAATTTAATAAGGGTCCCTATAGAGTTTTACAGCAAATTTCTCCTGTCTTGTTTAAAATTTCTCTCATTGCTAATCCCTCAGATACTCAAGTTGTACATGTAAATTGCATTTTTAAGGTTATCGACAGGGAAGTTTTTCCAACACCAGATAGTCCAATTTTGTCTTCACCGCCTCCTGTGATTCCAGAGCCTGCCACTAGTCCACCTCAAGAAAGCTCAGAGAATAGGTTGTTAAAAGAATATCCTTGTCCCCTTTTACTGCTAGATTTGTCTTGGAAAACTGATACAATTAGCATGCCACCTCCTGTTGTTACAACAGAAGTAGATGTAACAGGTTTACAACTGGATGCCTCCTTTGATTTTTTTCAGGATACCTCAGTATCTCCTGTTTCATTTTTAGATTCTTTTTCGGATATTGATGATTCTGATGCCCAGCCCACATCCACGTTTTCTCCTATTCACACTAGATCCATGCCTAAACATGGCTATTGTCTCAGACCCAGGGATGCATATGGATTTGTCAAAAAGTAGTTTTACATTTTTGCGCAGAAATTTTCTTTGAGGTTGTGCTTTCTATTTTACTTTATGTATATATTCCTTTTTTTTAAGTGTTAGTAACTGTGTTTTTTATATATATATACAACTTTTTATGGATATTTTGGAGAGTGTGAAATACACTATTTTATGTTTTATGTTTGATCTGCCAAAAGGTAAACTTGCACATTCTTTTAGTTATGTGGAAACAAACAACCACATATGATTTGTTCCTATTTTTATAGCATTCATATGAAACCAAAGATTTTTTTTCTTTTTGACATATGTATAAAGTTTTACTAATTATTATCTGCATATGGCCAAGGGTCATGTGCAATGCAGTGAAATAATTGGTTGCACTGCCTAAGTATGCACCTCCTGATTGTGTCAACTTAAACAGTACAGAGATTTTTTTTTATGGGTTTAATAAATCTTCATCAAACCCTCTGTGTAGGAAATTTATGTGTTGACAAATTTTGTGTGGGCAATCTCTCCTCTTCTCCTTGCTTCAAATTTTAATTGCTGTAGATAGATTTGGCCAATTTATCTGCCTTTTGTACTTAGTTGGGTGTCCTAATAACTTGTAACTCTAGTGCCATATCTCTTTCATTTTGTTTTTGAAAATTTAATCCTGTTGTATAGACAATTTTTAAATGGGACACTTGGGAATGGTTAGTGACTTGTGGGGTTTCTGCAGGCCTTCTTGGTCACTTGAATTTCTTTCTGTGTTTGTTTCTGTATGACAGTTGGTTCCAGTTGGGCTGGTGTTTAGTCCACTGTACCCCTTCATCCATTGCTGAGAGCAGAGGAATTCAGGGATCATTCCTCTGGATAATTGGGTAACTAATTTCTCTTACTATCTAAAAGCCGACGAAGGGATTTTTGCTCTCTTTACTGCTTGTTCCATAAATTTTTTTGTTGTTGTTGTTTTTCTTCTCTGTGTAAGTTAGTAAATGCATCTTAATATTTGCTTCTAAACTATAATTTGGCTGAGATTGTCTGGCGCTGGTCAACATCTTTTTAATTTTGGCCTGCTGTTTTGTCAAAATTCTGGTAATTTTACACCTGCAATAGGGTGAGGTAGCTAATTGAATTTCTGTACTGTTCTACATACGAATGTGTCAAAAATGCCCGATGATGTCTCATACACGGATTTGTCAACTTGGCTACTGACTCTTCGGATATTCTAAAATTTCAGCAGGTCACTTCAAAATTTTGTGTACTATGATGTGTTATGTAATCTTATAGTCAAGGTCATCTTATGTGTATGATTAATATGTGTTTTTTGTTAAATGTGTGGAATGTGCAAGTAACGTTGTTTTTGGATGGGTCTTTTAAAAAAAAAAAAAAAAAAATTCTCATTTTTACTTTTATATGGGATGTTATGATTCTCTGTGCGCGTTATTTTGCCTTGATTTTTTTTTTTTTTTTTTTTTTTTTTGCCACTGCGATTGGTCCTGTGCATAGGTTACTATACTTATTATAGGTCACTATACTGTGTTATTTGTGTTGGGGTTTGCTTGTACACTCACTGCACCTTTCTGGTTTATGCATTGTTTACAAAAAAAAAAAAAAAAAAAAAAAACCTCCGTAGAGGGAGGATATGCTGTGTTGTCACTTACCTTTTACTTTACAATATTTTTTTTTCCAGTGACTAGTTTATATTACCTTTACCCAGGACTTTTTTTTTCAATTTAGGTTCTTTCCAGATAATATTTTAAATAAATACTAAGTAATTTCTTACCTTTGGGGGGCTGTTAATTAATTGTTTTGTTTTTAACTAAGTAATGTTTTCTCTCGTTTATATTTATATATATATATATATATATATATATATATATATTTAAATCTTCTCTTCACCGGATCTTTCCAAGCATTGGTGCTTAAATATTAATATTTCTTTTTAAATTTACCCTTCTGTGGTTTAAAATATAATGACTGTGCTCCATACCTCCCTTTTCATTTAAGATATGTTTTGATGTTATTTTAATTAATTTTTGCATGTTCCCGTAATCCCATTCTTTTAAAATTTTATTGCTTTTATTTCCTGTTGTCAGGCTTCTCCCAGTAAATTTTCAGAAGTTTTCTTCATCTTTTAAGCTTTTTCTGTTTTTGTTTTTTTTTTTTTTTTTTTTTCACAATTGCATCAGTTCGGGATGTCTTGCATCATGCGATGGAAGACGCCATTTTTTTTTTTTTTTTAAATTTGCACCTTTCCAGCGATCCCTCGAATGTTCTAGAACATTTCCCTTTTGATGAATGAAATATGATTTTCTTTAAAGGTTTTAATTAATATCTAACTTCATGGGTACCCAGGGTTCTTAGCTTTGACATTATACAAATTTAGATGATCTGATAAATTTTCCTTCTTTGTGTTGGACTTATCTGACAATATTAATAATCATCTGCGAGTAATCATTTATGTCAACGACATATGTTTTAAGTGTGTTGAGGCAGATGCCTGCATTATTTGTGTAATTTGGTACTAGAGTACAGCACCTAACTAATTTGATTAGACATGTTTTACAATAGTGTTGTTATCTCTTGATCTATATTTTAATATGTTAAATAAATGACTGATTCAATCCCAATTTTCAGTGTACTTTATTTTGTCTAACACACACTTGGGTGTTAAGAGTAGAACCTGGGTTTTGGCTTGCTCTGTGCAAAATTTAATGCTAATCTTTTAGCAAAGTGTTGTGAGAAATCACAACACTACAATTTCTTGTGAGTTTTCACATTCCAATGATTGAATCTCTCTTCCCCTGTAGAATTTAAAAAAGGAATGTAAGATGTCAAAATAGCACATATTTTTTTTTTTTTTTTTTTTTTACTAAGTTCAAAATCTTCATGTTTAAAAACTGGGCAGTTTAAATATTTTTGCCTAACAAGTGTTTTTTGGATGGAAATCGAATTCATCGGAGAATCTTTAAGTCAACCTATTTTCAATTTACACGCACAGTGGCAGTTGGATTGCTACAGAAATGTTATTTTTCAGTTATGACACAATTAAAGGAAATAAATTATTTTCATATATATGATACTTAAAATTTTTCAATTTCTATTGGTTGGAAAACATTTTTAGAATTTAAAAAAAAAACTATTTTTACAGGCAATGTTAACTGTTGAATACTGGTTAAAGATAGTGTAGAATCTAAAAGAATTTATTCTATTAAAAAATACCATATTTAAAAGAAAAGTTGCTTATTGATAACAATGCATGAAGGTTATGAGATTTTTTTTTTGTTCATGCACTTACTATTTTCTTGTGATTTAGGAAAACCCTACAAGACACAAATTTCTATTTCATCACACCTATGCAATCAATCCTACTAAAATATAATGGCAAAACAAAATATTTTTATTATATTAATATAAATGTACCTTGATTAGTCGGTTCATGGCAGTGGACTGGGCAGCTCTCACTAAACCTTCAATTTCAGCACCAGAGAAATTCTTTGTCAATGCAGCTAATTCTTTTAAATCAACATCATCAGCTAATTTTTTATGCTTCTGCATAAGTGCTGTGTGAATATGTATAATTTGAAGTCTTCCTTTTTCATCTGGTAAACCTAATGAAACAAACCACATGAAGGATAAATTCAAACTTAGCATGGTTGTGTGCCACTTAATTTCTGAAACAAACTTTTCAGCAGGTTTTTCAAAAATAACTTCAAAAATTTTTGGACTATGTATTAGGATATTCAGAAAGAAATTCATAAGTTCTATGTCGTTTTCTTACATAGAACTCAAACAAATAAATTTTCAACAAGTATTGATTTACAAACAAGCTGTGCCTAGGCATAGGACACGTATTTGTTAAATTTTAAAAAGGGATAATTTTATAAATAATACTTTTTTTCTTAAAAAAAAAAAAAAAAAAAAAAAAAGAACACCCTCCCCTTTTTTTCATGTCTGCCCTCCATGAAGAATCATATTTGAAATGTTCTGAAGTCAATTTTTAGGCATTCGTGGGAGCTGTATTTCACAGCAAGAATTTTATGGATATCTCTTTTCTTCTTTGAGATCACGCAGGATATGTGAAAATGTTTTGGCCCCCTTTTCATAATTTTGGCCCCATAAGTTATAAATTTTGAAAAATGCTTTCCAATCTAGCACCTACGCTAAGCAACTCACATATGTGCCAAATTTCGTATTATTATCTTCAATAGTTTTATCTAGGCAGAATATTCACATTAAAAAAAAACAACATTACTTTCCGAACAACCCAATAGTTCAGGGTTCTGCTAGTTACTTTTGGACTTACTTTTTGAAATCTCATGAGAAAAATACAGCAGTGACATTTTCATACTGAGTAAAAACAAATATATTTGATAACCCTGATAGTTTTATATTTTGCTGATCTGTGCTACCCTAATTATATTTCAAGACAATGCAAAATTTTAGGAAACTTAGGACAATCATTATAAAAATAAATAACACTTTAGAAAAACTAAAATAAAAATTTTTAAATAAGAATAAAGTGATTGACAAAAAAAAAAAAAATTAGTTTAATGTTACAAAAAGAAACGTGGGGTGCTTGATATCACTTTTTTTATATTGCAAACTATTAGTAGACTCATTATGGAAATGTAAGTGCACCTCATGCTCTTTAACATTAAGCTAACATTTTTGTCAATTGCTTTATTCATATTTTAAACTTTTTTCAAAAAGTTAATATCTACTGAATTGTGCGACATCATATTCCCCTTAAACAAAATCTTTCAAATTTTTACTTTTCAGTTCATATTGATAGAAATGTGTTTTAGATTTTTTTAAATTATAATATTTTTATTTTTTTAGTCTTAAAGTTGAACGAAGAAATAAAAATTGTTGATCTATTGTCGTCTAGCTGGGTAAGACTTTTAGGATAAATTTAAATAAAACCTGAATATCACTGTTAATGTGATTTTGAGAGACCCTGTAAAAGAACTTTGTTATTCCCATCCCTTAAATGAAGATTAATCTGTTATAAATATTTATGTATTTATTGTATTGTGCTTGAAATTAACAAATGTCTCTAAACTGCCATAGACTATAAAATATGGGAATTCTGAGTACTACTGTAGAATTAAAAATGCTACATATACTATTTTTGATGTAGAGAGGAGGGCTTATTTCATAATCCTTAATATCATACATAAATTTTATTTTGTTTGAAATAAATAAATGTCTCTAAAATATGCTTTAAACAATGACTCTCCATAGAGCTAAATGTTTAGGAATTATTTTGGGTAATCCTGAATTATAAATGCTATGTACACCATTTTCAATGTTATTGTATTGTCACGGATTCTTCATATATCTGTAAAATTTCACGTTGATTAATTGTATGGAAGTGGGAGAAAATTGCAGTCCAAAATTACATTACTTTGATACATACTTACAGTGAAAGTAGGGGTGAAAATAGAATCCAAATATTTAGTGTCATGGAAAAAAATTTGGAACAAAATTTATTTTTTTAAATTGTGGGGAAAAAATTAATTTCTAACTGCACACCGATTTTTTGGATGCATCATGCAACCCCATATTTGCATACCTGGGTGAAAATAAAAACATGTTAATTAGGAAATCATAGAACAATTTATTAGTAATTGGGAATTTTAGAAATATTAGGACAACTCTGACTCCTGGGTGAACCCGTATAAAACAGTGAATCTTTCACCAATGGAAAATATTAATTACCCTAGCAATAAAGCATTAATACGCTTTTTGGGTAAGCTTTATTTATTGCTGATTAAAAGCCAAGTTAAAACATGTTCATTGAAACGATGCCTGGAAGTGATTTGGGGCAATATCACTAACGTATGTGACATTTGTAAACGACTTTTTCATATCTTTAAGTTCTTTTCGTTAGTTCAGTATTAAAAAATCAAGTGTCAGTTGATATATTATTTTACACTGTTTTATAAAACAATTACTTGCACAATAGAATTATCTGAAACATTCGATAATTAATTATTAATTTTATGAAACTTGTAATGTATGTGATAACTTAATGAAACAAAATTTCACACAAGTTACAAGTTTGTTACAAGTTTTATAAAATTAATAATTATAAAACAATTATACATATTAATTATTAAATATGTATGTAAGAATGCAGGGGGCCATTCATTCGGGATGCTGGCTTTGAACCCTGAGCTAGGCTTGTTGAAAGATGACCAATTGCCACCATTGGTATTGTAGTATGTCTGAAGATATGGTAGTACGCAGGGCATTGGGGCAACCCCGCTCCTCATGGCTGTGGCTTTCATATGTATTAAGAAATACGTTTGGCTTAGAACATAATTTTACTTGTTTTCATCACAGATTTATGGAACAACAAAGATCATGAAAAATCCAATCTCTTAGCAGTGTTAGTACTTTTATTACCAAGAGTCACATGGTTTATAGGGTAACCCCATGTTCCAAAAAAGGGGCATTTATTATTAAAAGTAAAAATTATTAGATATTAAAATGCCCAGGTCTCGTACGTCATGGAAATTCTTGCAAGGTGCAGTGACCATGCAAGGTGTGGTAACCATGGCAAAACAAGGGGAAATAAATGAATTGTTTTTTTTGTTTTTTTTAGATCCCGAGACAAATGCTTTTTTTGCTAACCCCCCCCCCCCTTATAGAATTTTGAAGAGAGTTAATAGAAAATTTGAATTTTGAGAGGATAAATATTTTTATATGTTACAGTAGACTCGATTAACCAGGATTGGATTATCAGGGTTGCAGCTCATCCAGGACGGTCCAAATTTATTCTGTTCATGAAACATAGAAATTAGTATAAAACACGAGTCAGTTAGCAAATGAGTGACGCATCAGTTAGAAAATCATGCAGGTCGATTTTATCTAATGAAGAAAATGAAATTCTTACAGAACTCAACGATAATACTGAATAGCAAAGAAAAATCTTAAAAGATTTGAGAAAGTGAGACTTTTTTAAAAACTAAAGTGCAACAATTTATTAATGAAGATTCAAAGATGAAATGCTGCAAAGCTTATGGTTCTGAAGAAATAAGCAATTTCATAGAATGTCCTTGAAGAGATGAAGAATTGTGTATTATGTTTGGATGGAGGACCTTTTTAAAGGATTTTAAAGCATAACCGCACTGTATCTGGAGAAAACCGTCCAAAATACCAGACCGTTAGATTGACTGCCATGCGGTAGGCCAAAATCTTTAGTGCCTTATCCACTTGGCTATGGTAGGATGAAGCGATGAAGGAAATCATAAAATCATGGAGAAACATTGAGCACCATTATGTTCAGTATTTTATCCGCTCAGCCATGGCGGGGTTAAGTGATAAAGGAAATGCAACTCATCGAAAAATTGAATCATGGTGACGCATTAGTAAATAACGCATTATATAATTATATTTTGAGCAAGATGAAAGGCTGCTAAAGAAATGATGCTGAAAATTTCGCACAGTAAAATTCGTCAGAGAGCAAATAAAAAACAAAAATACATTTTTATCATTTCATTCTTCATGAAAGAGTGATGGAAAAAACGTTTTTTTTTTTTTTTTTTGGTAATGCACTAATTAAAAATCTAAATAACATAAGAATTTATATTCATTCTCTTTCTTTTGTGTTAATTATATTAATGTCCTATTGTATAAAAATTTAACAGTTTCAATAATTTTTTCAAAAATTCTTACCAAATTTTGAATAAATTGGGTTATCGAGGATATTCGCTTAATCTGGAACAAGGCATTTCCCAACCATCCTGGTTAATCAAGAGTCTACTGTACATACATTAATTCAAATATGTTAATTATAAAATAATTATAACCTTTAAATATAATTATAAAATATTTCATGCATCAGATAATTATATTGTATGTGTTTTATAGAAAGGATGCAAAATGAGATATTAACTGATACTTGATTTTTCAATGCTGAGCTAATGAAAAAACTTTTTGGAAGAAAAAAAAAACAAAACAGTGTACAAATATCATACGTGTTACAGTGGAATCACATTTTACCCAGAGATTTAAATGTGATTATTCAAGTCAAAAATGGCCAACTTGTAAACAGGATTTGTAAAATACTTTGTTGTGAAATTCAAACAATTAAGTAAACATAGAAAATACAAAAACTAAGCATGTTTGGGTTTTTTTTTTTCCACATTGCCACTACACTGTACATTATGACTGGTTTGTATAAAAGGTAAGAACTTGTAGGTAAACAAACAGCTCATTGAAGTTGGTCAAGTTTTAGCATATGTACATGCAAATGCAAGACATGATCGAACAAATTTTCACTAACAATGTGTTAATACATTATAAAACTATGTACCAATTTCCATTTGCACTTCTAATCTTCCTGGTCTTAGTAAGGCATCATCAATCATGTCTTTTCTATTAGTCATACCAATGACTAGAATGTTATTCAAGGATTCCACACCATCAATTTTTGCAAGTAATTGATTTACAACGGTATCATGAACACCAGAGTTACCAGCCTAAAATACAAATTTAAAAATTATTTAGTCCTCAAAAAAGAAATTAACCATTTTCTAACAAATATGCATTCTGAAAAATCTATTCATTTTACATAAAAAAGCAATTTTGTATTTTAGACAAAACTTTGCAAGCCTATCATGAAATTAACTGACTAAAAATTTTAAGTTAATGAAAAACAATTTAAACAGGGTATAATATTTAACATAATTAATAAACCAAGAACTTTTCATAAACCTAAAAATACACCTTAGTAAAAATGGAAATGTTTCTCTTTAATTCTCAACTTTTAATTTTCATTACAAAAAATTTAGCCTCCTTTCTTTCTACTGAATTATTTTTGTGTAACTGATTTTTCAAAATGCACTTAAAACTGTTCTCAACATCATTGTAAATGAAATTATTCCACAAGTTTTTAAAAGGCAGATTAAAACATAACTGTTAGTAACACATTAATGCCCAGCGATCTATTTTTAGATGGTCAAAAAAAGTGTAAATCTCAAAAATATTTAAGCATTCATTTTTCCTATTTTCATTTCTCGAATAAAAATCTAATTTCCACAAAATACTCAGTGATAACTATGTAAAGAATTAATATTTCATTCTTTTATTAATATTTTTAGGAAAATAAATACATTCTTCATACCCCACAAATGTCAGAAATTTATTTATCACTTCTGACCAGTGGCGTAGCATAAGTCGTGAGTAAAGGAATGCCTGACTATTTTAATCAGTTTAAAAACAACTTATCACATTATCAAAATCTTTTATATAAAATAAACTAGTGTTGTGCTACTCACTCACGAGGCGGTTCAAATGACCTATTCAATTTGGCAAAAGCGGGAGTACCTCGTTTTCCCGATTTGAAGTGGTTCAAAAATTCCGAGTTTCGCGGTTCAACTTTTTGAGATACCTCAAAGATTTGAAGTGGTTCAAATTCTGAAGTGTTCGAAAATTCTGAGGAACCTCGAAGTTTTGTCGCGGTTCAACTTTTTGAAGTGCCTCGAAATTTTGTCATTTTCTCATAAATTTGTCAGTACAGATATTTTTCTCTGGCACTTTTGTTTTAGATATAAATAGTTCAAAGTTAGTTCAATAGTTTTAGATATAAATGGTTCAAAACCTTGTCGCGTCCGTCGACGTAACCATTGGAAGTTTTCCCTGGTTTTTTCCGAAACTTAGCGTAAATACGGGTTAGGACACCTTAGAAAGACCCCACGGAGGGCAACCTCCCTTGTGTTGTCCATTTGACAAGGATTTATAATTAGGCTTCGGGTCAAGCACACAAATCCGAAAGTACATGTTACACAAACAAATGAAATATTTGAGTGAGGTTTGTGAAAACGAGCATCGACTGTAGTAAGTAGCACAACATTAATTTGCAATGGAATCAGTGGCACAGGAAGGGGGGGAGGGCTCAAAGTGCTTAAGCCTAGCCCTTCCCATAATCTTGGAAATGGGGAGGAAAATAGCCACAGATCTACATAATATGGCGTTCCGTGCTGAAGGGGATGTTAAAATGTCGGTTTGCCTCGAGTGACGTGATCTCATTGCGCCTCTGGTAATAATCCCCCACAAATTTATTGAATTGTTAGGCTCCTGATTGTTTTGTATTATGGCAAGCCCACAAGAAGGACATCTTCTTAGGGGGGGGGGTAGATTTGGTCGGAGGACTTTCTAAGGGGTTCTGGCGTGTATTCACATTACATCTGGAGAAAACCAAACAAAACTTCAGACCTTTAGATCGACAGGCCCGAACCCGAGATCTTCACACTTCAGCCATCTATCATGTTCAGTGTCTTATTCACTCATTCATGGTGGAGCCTAGTATTAGGCTCCTGAATCGAATTTTAAACCAATAGTAAGTTAAGGGGTTTGGGGGCAAACAAACCCGGATTTACTGTTTAAAACAAACTAAGAAGAAATTAATCCCTGGTGGAATTAGTCACTAGTCTTTGTTGTGTTTCTCCCTTGAGAGCCCATAGAGGGGGATGAGACCACTCCTCCTTCTTCAGGCTCTTTGAACATTCAGTTTTTTATCACTAACGACATTATTTTATGTCTACCACAATTCATATTTAATTTGCAGTCTGAAAAATATATTTCAAATGGATAAAATCCAGCATATAACATTAACTTGCAAAGGTGAGAGTGTGAAATGCATAAAATAAAAGTGTTATAGTAATGCGCTAAAGAAATATACTTATTTCTTAGTTAGAGAAATTTTACTGAAAACAAACGATAAGAGAAGAGGTGGATATGAGTAACTTCTTATTTTAAATCCTTGTCCGTACAGGAACAAACTCTGACATTTACCTCTTTTTTATGTATTTCTACATACATGCTGTGTGTTGGGCATGGGCGCCGGCAGCATAATGCAAGGGGGGCAATGCCCCCCCGCCGGGACTTTTGTATGCAGTGTTTTCCCTTGCTTTTTTGCTCTTAAAACATGGTAACCATACGTTAAAGTAGTTCCCCCCCTGGAGTAGTCTTTGCACCACCCCCCTGGGAAATATTCTGGCGGCGGCCATGGTGTTGGGCGTGCTGTGAAATTTAAGATCCTATGTTGAAGGCACAAGGCCGAAGAGCTTCTTTTGATCGGATCGTATAAGCATATTTATATCTAAAAGACAAGAAATTGCTTAAAAAGGATAGAAATAAAAAAAACGAGAGAAAACCCCAGGTAAACCACCTTTCAAAATTTAGCAATCTAGACAATTATCTTGCCTATTGGCAAATCCGGGGCTGGATTTTCATGGCAGTTTCAGCTTTGTTTTACTCATAATAAGAATGCACAAACTTTTATACTTGTCTCGAAATCACAACCATTTGCTTCATATCCTGCGAAAGTCATTTATTCATAAGGAATACATAAATCGATCTTCATTTATATGAGTAAGGATAAATGAGAATTTTGTACATTTAATAATGAAAATGGTCATGAGAATATAAGCAGAAATATATGAACAGTTTGAACTCGAGAATCGATATGGAAACAATGCTCGATTTTCAGTTATTCAAACACGAATAACTGAAAATTCCATAAGTTTCTTAAAAATCGGGCTAGGGATGTGTGATGTGTCAGAAAGAAAATCAACCCATTTGACAGATGTATGAAAAAAATGAAAAGTTTCCCAGTGGGCAAGTCGTTTGAAGCTTGGCTCCCATAAGAAAAATGAAGCAGCGCCAACCAGCGTCAGTGCTTGGGAGGGTAGCAATTTATCTTAACTGGACTGCTGTAATTCAGTGAATATCAAGGAAGCTGGTGCACGTAAAATAGCTAATATTGTTTTCAAGGTTGTGGGGGGGGGGGAGGGGGGGAAGGGGCGTGCTGCCTGTCGGGGAAGTTGTGACTAGGGAACTTCTGATTAATTCATCGTGCGAATTTTTAAGATGTAACAATCTAAATTTTAGAACAGGTTTAATTTTGAAATGTATTAAATTTAGGCGAGGAGTTAGCCGATTTTCAAATCTTATCGATTCGACTTTTGTTCATTTTGAAAATAGCTTCGGTTTACGATTTTAATAATATAACGTCATACATATGTGTTATTTCTAAGATTTTATTAAACTTTTTTTCCTAAATCATTGTTTTCCTAAGACTCGTTTCCTAAGCATTTTATTCTCCTGCCCCAATTAAAAATAATTTGTAATTGCATATTTATAAGCAAAATTATAATCCGACTTACGCGGTTATTGCTCAGTCCCACCTATCGCGTAAGTCCGGGGTATTGCTGTACTTTTATTTGTAAAACACACGTGAAATGAAAGTGATAAGTTTGCATTCCAATCAAATAAATAAAGTGGTATGGTTATGAAAGATTGGGGGAGGGGTGTGGCATGTACATTCGGAACCCACTTGAATTTTCGTTGTCGAGGTGATAAAAATACAGAACATTTCCATTGCAAATTACTGTGACGAGCTTAAGTCAAAGTCAGTGGTTCTCTTATCTCGAAGGCCATTTCTTTCGTCAGAAGCATTTCTCAATAGTGACTCCCTTCTACCGCTTAAAAGACATTAAATCCAATATAAACGCGTCTGTTCTTCACCTTTGCCCCCCCTCCTTTAGTCCGTCAGTGGTGGTGAACCCCCCCAATCGAACTGGCGCCACCACTGTCTGGCCAATCAAACGAAATTTCGGGTGGGTTTTCTCCAGATGTAACTTGAATACGCCTTAGAAACCCTTAAAAAAGTCCCCTGCCCAAGGCGTCCTCCACGGCCGATAATCTTCCTGCAGCTTCGCCTTAGCCACTAAACTAAAATTTCGTCAGATTTAAATGCAAAAATATTGTATTGGAAAGGGTTTCATAATCAATATGCTTAGTATAATGGATCTTTTTTGTTAATGATATTCTTGCTATTTTGAATTTTATTTCTTTTGTGTACATGTGCATAGGTAAATTTGAATTTGTGGCCTTTTTTTTTTTTTTTTTTTAAATAAAAACAGTTTAACTATGGGCCTCCACAAGCGTCATTTCCCCCCCTAACAATTGTCTACATTTCCGCGTCCAACTATTACTTAGATTTTTTTTTTTTTTTTTACACAACGTTCATTAAATTTTTCTAATGTTTAATGCGTGATGCAGCACATTCTGAATATATTTATTTTCACTCATCAATCCCCATTCCGAAAAGCCATCCTGATGCCATGGCTATTAATCTGTTGAAGAATGTTTATTGGGGAATTAAGGAATTGTTGAATGTTGTTGGTGTTACAAACTCCCCATCATTCGGGACGACAGCCCCAGTCCTGGCTAAAGGTCCCAAAACACCGCTAACAAACAAACTAAACAAACTCCCCGAAAAGATTTATCCCTCCCCCTGCCATCCACCGCTCTTCCAGGAAACAATTCGAACATGACAAACCAACATTCCGTCATACCATTCGAAGTTTTTGTACGATCGCCTCTTTCGCTTTCCACCACACACAATTTGAACCTCTTCATATCCCTTGCTACCTCACTCATTCGAAGTTTTGTACGGCTGCCTCATTTGAACGTATTCATTTTATTGCCTCTTTCTCACGCCACCAGACGAACGTCATTTCCTTCACTACTCACTCATTCGAAGTCCCTCTTCGAACGAGTGAGTAGGCTTGATTCGAAGTCCCTCTTCGAACGAGTGAGTAGGCTCGATTCGAAGTCCCTCTTCGAACGAGTGAGTAGGCTCGTTATTTGAAGTTGCCTCTTCATTTGAAGTCCCTCTTTGAACCTATTCAAAACTGATTGAAGTGCCTCCCTCACTATTCATTTTTCTGGCGCGAGTTACCCAATGCTAAAATAAACACACACGTGTGTGTGTGTGTGCGCATGTGCATACATATATATATATATATATATATAAAGGGACTTTTAAGGGGGATCTGACCTGACTGCTATTCATCACTAACCAAAATTATCTTCAAGCATATTTGCACATTTTAATTTATTATTAACACTAGACAATTTTTTTCCTATTATAAGTTGTGTAATGTCAGGCCCAGATATGCCCACCGGGAAGCTGAGAAATTTTCCAGTAGGCCGGTCACTGTCACATGTATGTTGTAAAATATGTATGTTTGTTCAGAATAAAATGTAAGTAGTCTGCCCTTTACATATATTTCCCAGGCTCATATGATCAGTTGTATCCGGCCCTGTGTAATGTTATAAAACTTACAGTAAACTTTCAATGTATATAAGCCATTTCAAGAATAGTACAATAACCTCTTAAGATTTTGAAAATAGAAAACTTTTCCATTGACTTACATAGACTATACTTAGTTATAAATCAGCTTAAAACATATAAAGTGCATCTTTATAAATTATATACATAAAGGTTTTTTAATGGCTTATTTTTTTATCATAATATCAATTTAAAAATAAAAAGCCACTGCTTTATAAGTACTCATAACAGTGGCGCACACAAGGGGGGGGGGGGTTCAGGGGGTCCGGACCCTCCCCCCCATCAGCTTTCAAATTTGTTTTCGATTGATTATTATATTATATCTATAGTAAATAAAATAATTCCATGAAAATTTAGCAATAGTTTCAGTTCTAATAAATAAAAAAAGAAATTTTTTTCTCGTTTTCCTCGACTTTCAAAAACGAACTAAAAACGAACATAAAACACCATCTTGCTCTCAAAACTGAACAACTATTACTTTCCTTCCTATTGTACTGTGTACTATATTTTTAGGGAACTGGGTGGGACGAGTTTTGATGAATTCCATCTAATGAAAACGAGCTCTTTCATCACTGATTTTTGACAATCTGGAACATCCCTAAAAGTTGGACACCCCCCCCCCCCCAGCCAAAAATCCTGTGTGCGCGCCTGACTCATAATGAATAGCAAATTTTACAGTTTTTCCTCAAACGACATTATACATCAGGTCAATTCTTTCATTTTTCTTTACAGCAAACTCATCTGTACATCTTTCAAGCAACACAGAATTACTAGAAAGTTAAGTAATTATTTTTCTATCGCTAATGAGCTGAAATTACTTAGACCATCATTGTTCATAGTATTTCTAAGAAATGTCTTAATATTTTTTAGTGTATTCATACTTCCTTCACTACTTGCTGTTGTTGCTGGTAAAGTGAGAACTAAGCAAAGTGTAGTTTGGTTACTTCTTTGTAATGCTGTCCCCATTTGCTACTGAGTATTTCAAGAAATTTCTGGGCTGGTGAGCTTTTTTTTCATCAGCATAGATGTTTATTAGCTTATTAGCTCATTCTGTAGTTTATCTTTTGCAAAAAAATCAAAATTTAAGCAGATTATTTATAACCTTCACAGTAAATTTTTTGTTATAATCCTTGACATTTTTAAGGAGTTCAGTGAACTCTAAACTTAAAAAATCTTTAAATCGATCTTTCATTGGCACAATTTGCGAATTAATTAGCCCATAGCATACTTGGGTCAAACTCATTTTTGCATCAAAACTGCATCTTTCTTCTAAACTAATATATGAGCCAGGAATTTTCTGCAGATAATCTATAATATCTTCATCTGACAATGTGTCCACTTGAGCAATTTATTCTCTCACAAATATATATATATATATATATATATATATATATATATATATATATATATATATATACATGAAACAGCAAAATATAACAGCTAAAACAAAGGAATCCCAGGATCTCTAAACCACTAAACATCATTTCACTTGGAAACTTTGCATCAGCATATATTCGTTTAGCTGTACGCAAGCATTCCCCGAACACATGCTTCAATTGATAAGACAAACTGATGATATGCCCAGTGTATAAAATCGCTGCTTCCTCTTTTAGGAAACCATATGCTAGATTCACCCACCGTTCATCTGCGTGCACTGGGGAGAAACACCGAACACGCTTTTACGTAAATGTTACACACAGTAAATTGATGCTAGGAATGACTTTAAATGTTATGTTTGATAAAATTTAAAATTTAAAAAAAAGGAAATTTAATTGTGATTAAAATATGATATATATTACAATTGTTAAAACTGCGTAATTCTAAAATGTTTTGGGAACACTGACTGTACAAGCATTCCCTCACGCTACGCCACTGCTTCTTGACAGCAACATAAATTGGAGAATGTGCTAAAAAAAGTCGGGTGCTAATGGGTTAAATAAATTGCAATTCTTTTCTTTCATAAGTTTAAAATAATTAAATCTCTCTGTGCTTTAAAAAATGACAACAAAGTTTAACAGTAAATTATGTAATAACTTTCAAAAACTTACCACAGAGCCTCTTGCTTTACAGATAGCATCTATTTCATCAAAAATTATTATATGTAATCCACTGTTGGGTCCTAGCTAAAAATATATGGAAATCAAAATAAATTTTGATAATCTTTAAACAATCTTAAGCTTGTTACCTCTTAAAAAATCATAGTTATTTAAAATGCATTCTTTCATTATTCAAATACTGATTATTATTGTATAATTTAAGAAAAACTTGTTAAAAACAATTATTTAAACATCAGTAAACTGAAAGGAATATATTTCTTTAAAAGTTCCTATGTACACAAATCAGACAAGAAAATCATTTATAATTAAGTGGGTAGAAATCTAAATAGGAAAACTTCATTTTAAGGAAAAGACTTGACACAGATGTGATTCTGAAACATTTATAAATTACAATGTTTACACTCATTTTTTGCCACTGTCCTACAAATAGCGAACAAAAGTTTGGCTCAAAATGTATTAAGTATCTCAACACTTTTTTGGACAGCAAAAGGTTTATGTTTAACAGAACAATTATTAAGCATAACAGAAATTGATGGTCCAAATATGAAAGTACAGTTCACCTTTGAACAGTTTAAAATTATCAAATACCTGGGTTAAAATTTATGTTTTGTTAAAATGACTTAAATGTTGGAGGAGATATTGTCTATATGATTATGAATAACCACAAATATGAATAATAAATGAAGTAATGGTGAGAAAAGGAAGGGAGAGATAATTTAAAGTTAATGGTTCAAAGATTAATAAAATGCTCAGTTAAACTATTGAAATTACAAAGAGACTTCATTAAAAATGGATAATTATGATGCAACAAATAAATTCATCATTGTCGTACCTGTAAATTAAAATAACAAGCATTTTTGGCTCTATGCTTTAAGATAAAATATATCTAACTTCATAAAAACGTGGATAGATTAAAATAAAACAAGAGTCGATTTTTGTAGTAAATGTCTTATTAAAAAACTTTTTATATAGTCCAGTCTAAGAAATAATGAATACACAGAAATGTAAATGTATGGTATCAAAGCCCAATCAAGTAGTGTGTTCTTTTAAGTAATAAGTCTTAAAAACAATATATTAAATACTAATTGGATTGATGTAATGACAATTCCAAATATGTATTTATAGTTGTCTTTGCAAATTAAGTTCGTGAAAATATGATGCTACACATAGGAAAGGCTACGTTGGGTGATTTCACAGTATTCTGAGCATTTACATCATGACCGCAACAAATTTAATTCATCATAATTGAACAAAAAAGTTGCGAGTAAGATGAACAATTTTTCTTTTTTCTTAAATAGTATGTTACATTATTTACCAAAAAAAAAAAAAAAAATATGTTTTCACTTAACTCAATTTTTTTGTGCAGTTATAACCAATCAAACTTATTGGAGACATGACATAAATGCTCAAAATACTGTAAAATTACCCAACTATCAAATAAAACCTTTGAAAATATGACACAAATTGATAGAAGTCAATTAAATTATAGCTGAAATTTTTCTGATGCAATGTTTATGGAATTTGAAAACAAATCTGAAATAATTAAATTTCCACAATTAATTCCTTTTCTTACAAATTTAATTGATGGATCACGATACATGTTTTTCAATGTGCAACTGAGTTGATGGATGAATGGAACAGGTGTCATGAGCTAATAATGGCTCCTAGGCCAGAAGATGTGCAACCCTGATTAAAATCAATGATTTTTTTTTAAGAAATCAATTTAAATCATGATTAAAATCACTGATTTAAATCATTGACAGACTACCTCATATGCATTAAAATATAACATGACAAAAGAAAAATGTAAGAAATTTCTAAACAATCAAGTAAACACTGAAAAGACTATTTTACTGTTTTGTGCACTAGTATAGCTAAATATAAGAAAACTAAATTTCAAGGCATCATTTGATTTTTAAAAAGTTTTCATTGAAAAATTTTTTAGGCTATCATATTATAAAATAACATACTCTTTTCTCCTCTTCTTCAGCATCAGCAAATAGACGTCTAATATTTGCTTCAGATTCACCGACGTACTTATCAAGAACTTGTGGTCCATTTACAATTTTAGGTTCTCTAGCATTTAACATTTTCCCAATCTGACGGGCCATCAATGTTTTGCCTGTGCCAGGTGGTCCAAATAACAAGATACCTCTGACATGTTTCAGACCTAATTATGAAAATGAGCAAATTATAAACACGATTCAAATACAGCTGTCAACATAGAAATTCCAAAATCAGATTTTGACTGGAAAACAGAAATGTTTGCAGGGAGGAGGGGGCAGAAGAAAGAAAGACACAATTTTACATTTTTCATGCTGTTAATTTAAATGACCCTTCATCAGATTTTCTTTGTGTTTTTTCAAAGTGATTTGTAATGACTCATTTAAAATTTGATTTTATTATACCACGTTTTTTCATTTTGAAATTCAGTAAAATTTAAATTATTTGTTTTTTGATCAATTTTCATTTACTTAATTATTCTCTTTACTCAGTCATTAGTAAATAAGCAATTACATTTTCTAAACTTGTAATTATGAAATAGTGACAAATTAAAACTTTATATACTTACCTAACTGTTCGACAAATTCAGGAGGAAAGACACGAGAGGCAAATGCTCTTCGAAAGATAGCATTGAATTCAGCGTCTAAACCACCAATTCCCATTTTCTGAAAATCCCAATCAGGATTAATTATTGATACCCTGGCTGTTTTTCTATAAAAGAAAGAATATAAATTGCATATTTCTCACTATGATAAACAACTTTGATTAGTACAGGTTTAACACAATAATGCAAATTTTCAGTCATACTGCTCAGTGCAATGAGGTATAATAGGGTAGAGAGCATACTGGCAACACCAACCAGTTCCAACGTAAGTGTCACGTGACTTCTGCAACTCCGGAAATAGTTCCCATTCATTTGTATGGACTAAAGACTATTGCCCTGTTTCGTTTTATTAATTTTTATGGAAAAATGGTTATGCGGTGCAGCGCATTTGGATGCAAAGAAAGTTTTGTCAAAGGAGGACCTGTAACCTTTCATAGGTAAGTTAAAATTGTACAATTTATTACTTTATTTTTAGTATTTTTGTCATTTTAATACCTCTATTGAATTAGTAGGAAAGTTTCAGTCATACTTTATAGGAAAATTACTGCTGTGAGCGAGTTTTAAAGCATGTATTATTAGCACCAAAGTGTATTTAATACTGCGACACTATTTATTTCAATTACTCTTAAAATAATTGATTTTTATATATATATATTTTTTTTTTCATTTGCTCTATTGAAATTGAAAGCTGCACCAATTGGCTATAATCTTTTACTGCCAAGTCGTACGTATTTTGTTTTTGTAAACAAGTACTGTTTGTAATAAAACAAACATTGGTATTATTAAAAAGGTATTGAGAAAAGACTGTGCAATAAAATTTATTTGCAAAGCTTAGTTAAATCTCACGGAAAGTTCTTTAATATCTTTGTGAGTAAAAGAAGTGAAAATCTTGATTAATGCAATTTAAAACAAACATTTAAAGAGAAAATTATATTAAAATTCAGATTACTTTTATAAAAGTAGTACTTAACCATTACTTTCTACAAAATCAATTAAAAGAATTTGGACTATAATTCTGTCTCCTCTATGATTTTGTAAGAAATTTGCTGTAATTGAAAAAAAACATGTTGAGAAAAATCAAAATATTTAAAAAAATCATTACTAAAAAAGTTCATAACAATTTCGGATTGCTTTAATTGTGATGATTAATACTGAGTTCAATTTATTATCTTTTGATATATATCCATTATAAAATATTTGATTTAATTAATATTAATGTCATGATCTTTTAAATGTTGTGATTTTTCCCCCCTCTATATGCTTAATATTTTTTTTTCTTTAATTATCCCAAAAAATGGCCATTTTTTTGTAGTACATCTGTTATGAATCTGGCTATACATATGCATGCAATTTAATACTTTATTTGTTACTTCAGTACAATTATTTTTTTTTCATTTACAGCTTCCCTAAAGATCTTGAAGGACAAAAACAGTGGGAGGTACAACTGTGTTGTGAAAATTTTACGAAGTTACGAAATATTCCAAGGTGTGCTCAAAACATTTTACAGCCGACTGTTCTTGATCGAACAAAGTTTGGAGACACCTGGTTAAAGGACACAGCAATTCCCACTATATTCAATTTCCCTGCACACTTGAAAAAAAGTGTTTCCAAACGAAAGTCACCAAAAAAACCACTTCAATTCAATCAAGATGAATTTTAGAAATATCCAGAAAGTAAGTAATATTTTATTTCCAATTTTAGTACCTTAGCAAAATTGTGTAATTAAATATATTTATTTGTGTGGGAGAGAGAGTCAAGGAATAAATTCAGTTTGATTTAATAAACTTATTTAACTGCACATAAATTTTAAGCAGTGTATGTGCACTGTACAATGATAAAGTAATTTTTTTTGTTGAATTCTATCAGATTATGTTGGTTTCAATATACTACTTTAAGTAACATGCCTATGACTTCATAATAGTGCAGGGTCTTGGGCAGCTGCCCCTTTTGCACATACCTAAGAATGACTATGGCTGTAGGATATAGAAAAGTCTTATGATTTATTCCACATCTAATGTACAAAATATGTAGCATTATATGAGTATTTGACTTAATATTTTGCCTTAAATGTGTTTTAGGTTCAGCTAATACATCTAAAAGAAGAAAACAATCGTATTATTTAGGGGATTTTAATGAAGAAGATGTTACTTCTCTAACAAAAAAGCAAGCTCTCTACAAACTTTAAAAATGGCCCAGCAACAAAGTTGTAAAATGAAAAGAAAAATAAAATCCCTAAATAAACAGAACAAACGCCTGAAGAAATGTGTGGCATCTTTAGAAGAATTATTGCAAGAATTAATTTCGCAGAATTTGATATCTGATGCAGCTTCAGCAGTTTTAGGGGTAAGCTTAACAGCTTTTTTACAACAGATAGTGTGCATGTCTATTTGTTTTATACATCATTTTTTGAAGAAAATCATCATTTTATCTGTAGTTTAGTTTTTAACTAAATTTATGATGTATTCTAAAGCAAATATTTCGCAAAGTGTTCTTACAGAATAAAAAGAGAGAAATAATGAATATTTAAAATTTTTGTGCTGTAACATTAATCGGAAATAATTTAACTTCATTTAAGTTATTTTTGATTAAGAAAATGTGTTTTTCATTCATTTCTCTCTCTCTCTTTTCCCAATTCTAGAATGGAAATTTTTCAGGAGTCTACTTTTTACAAAATTAAATAGAGCTTGTGTTGAAAAGAGTTTGGTTAAAAACTCTAAATTAATTTAATAACATTCTTACCATATATATTCGAGTATAAGCCGAACCTATAACTTTACTTAGAAAAATTAGTTAAAAATCGAAAACCCGAGTATAAGCCAAATATAAAAACGCAGGGCCGAAAAGATCAATCGCTTGCCAAATATGGAAAATTACATTTAATTTACATTTTTGTGAGAAATGTAGGAAATTTTTTTTGTAAGTTCTTTAAAAAAAAAGAAAAGAAGAAGAAAAAACATGCAAATTTTCTTTTATTTCATGAAAATATGTCTAAGTCTTTTTTATTTCTGTCCCGTATTTTTGTTGTTTTTTGGTTAGTCTGTCCATTTTCCAAACACGAGAAAAGGACCACGAAAAAAAACAAAATCTAAGATGGCGGCCGGGTCACTGAACCTTACTCGTCCCATTCTTTTACTAACCCCAGTATAGACCGACCCCCCGACTTTTGAATCAAAATTTTGACCAAAATTTCTCGGCTTATACTCGAGTATATACGGTACTTGATTTAAACTAAACATTTAAATATTTTTATTGCAATTAAATTATACCAAAGCACATCAAGGTTGCATTGTCACAGATTGTGTTTGCAGTAGTGTCTGGAAATGGGGCATCTAGTTTTTTGTATTTGGGGTGACCATTATTAAAAAAAAAAGTTAAATCATTACTAAAACTTATCAATGCTTATCATTATTCCATTTTAAAAAATTTTATGTTTAATATTCTGTTAAAGTTTCAATTTTACATATTACTCCTCCTTCTAGTTGTCTGGAGCTGCTGGTTATTTTATAGACAGACTTGAATGTAGTAATTCAAGAGATGAATATCCAGAGGACCTGCAAACATTTGCCATGTCTTTATATTTTTATTCAGCTAAAGCATACAACTATGTAAGGCAAACATTCAACTGCAATCTCCCTCATCCTTCTACCTTAAGAAGATGGTACAGTAGGATAAATGGTTCCCCCAGATTCACAAAAGAAGCCTTACATTTCTTAAAATTGAAGGCCGAAGACGCCTCAAAAGCAAATAAAATAATTTATGGAGCTCTTATCGTCGATGAAATTGCAATAAGGCAACATATTGAATGGGACAATGTTTACTGGGTATGCAGATTTAGGAACCGAGATTGAAAATGATGAGCTAGCTGCCTTATGCAAAAGAAGCTTTAGTTTTTTTGGTAAATGCCATTAATGAAAGCTGGAAGGTTCCAGTTTCATGTTTTTTAATTAATGGTTTAAATTCCATGGAAAAAGCCAAACTTATTCAGGAGGCCCTTCATTATCTGCATGAAACTGGTACACAGATTGTAAGCTTAACATTTGATGGTTGCAGTAGCAATATTGCAATGGCAAATGCATTAGGCACTAATCTGTTTTATAATAACTTAATAAATTATTTTCCCACACCATGTCACCGGAAACAATGTTTTCGTTATAATGGATCCTTGCCATATGTTAAAGTTGGTGAGAAATTGCTTGGCACCAAAAGGATCCATTGTTGATGGTGACAGTGGTTTTATTTTGTGGGAACATATTGCTAACCTAGAAAAATTTCAAAAAGAACAAGGCCTTCATGCTGCTACTAAATTACGGGCACACCATATTGAATGGTATCGGGAAAAGATGAAAGTTAAACTTGCAGCCCAAGTACTGAGTAACACAGTTGCTGATGCTTTATCATATTTAGCAAATGATTTTAACATCCCGCATTCGTTGGCTGTGCCCCTACAATAAAGTTTTTAAAATTTTTTAACAATTTATTTGATATTTTAAATAGCAAAAGTCTATTAAGTAAAGATTTCAAATCCCCAAAATAAAGGTATTATATTAACTTTTTTAAATATAGCAGAATACTATATTACAAACTTAAGAACAAAAGTCACATCTAGGGCTTCCTTAGAATTATGACTAAAGGAATAATAAGTGGGTTCACCATTAGTCAAAATGAGGTGAGCATTATCATCTATCATATTTAGTAGCTCGGATCCTCTCTGATTGTTAGTCATGCTACTGTTAGCCCAGTACTTTCTAATGTTTTAAGTTAAAATTGACTATAATATATTTACCAGTAAAGTACACCTTTTCCACCTTCCTTTTTTTTAACCTAAGAACGTTTTACATACTTTTAATATGCACTTAATGCTTCACTTATGTTGTTGTTGTTGTTGCTAATGCCCTCTGGCAACCGCGCTGCGGTGTCAGATCCCCCTATATATAGGCAGGTGATGGGCCGAAGGAGCAGCTTCCATTTCAATGAGCCCCAGTGGGAGGATGTCCGTCTTAGCTCCGGGTCCCGTAATTTTGAACCAATTCCAGAGGAGGGACCAACCCCCTGAAATTGGCACCCCCAGAGGTATCGTTTAACAACTTGGAGGACTTTGGTGCCACGACGGATTTTACGTGCACCAGCTCCCATTAGCGTACACGGTTCCACAGCGGACGGGCCGAGAGGGGGAAGTCCCTCCCAAGCACTGGCCAAGCCGGATGCTGCTTCACTTGCCATGTTCTTATGGGAATGGAGTTTACTTATGTTTTGGCCAAAATCAATTTAATGTAAACAAAAGTTTCCTCAGCGATCTCGAACATCGGTGAATCCACCATGTTGTGACATCACAAACATAGCTGGAAGGCACACGTATGCTCGGAATTACGTCATGTGTAGTAGGATGTCATGACTGGCTATTGCACATTGCCACTTCATCACTCCATCTGAGTGGGGTGTTTCTCTTGTATCAGTCCACGGCAGATTGCTTAAAAGCAGTGGTTGTACGTGCCAGAGTTTAGTTTTGAGTTTTGTTTTATTTTTATGCACTTTGTTGTTGGAGCTTTGATGTTAGCAAGCTTTGATGTTAGCAAGCTTTGAAGTTAGTTAAAGAATGTAGTCGAACTGAGGAAAAAGCTGCTGTCCCAAGAGGACATTTTTTAATTTTAATTATATATCGTCCTTTTTTTTTTTTTACTTCTCAAGATGTTGGTTACTAAAAAGTACGGCCATGATACATGTAATAAAACCAAGAGGTAAGTAATTTAAAAGTCATAAATATTCCGGCATCCAAATACAATCGAATCTCTTTAAGACGAAAACGCTTAATACGAAATTACTCTTCAGACGAAGGAAATAATTCCCCAATCACATCTTGCCTTTTGCTGTTTTATCAGTTAACATGAATTTCGGCTAATACGAAAAGATTTTTGCTACCCTTCAACTTCGTCTTAACGAGGTTCAACTGTACTTGGTATGAACTTTTTTCATAGGATTCAGAATTATGTACTGCTGCCATGTCTATTTTTTATTTTAGAATGAAAATCAGTAAATTAAGTTAATATTGTTGAATATATCAGGTAATAGCTAAATCTAGTCATAATAAATTATCTAGTCATATTGTAATTGTTACTGTTTTTATTAATTGTTAATAAAACTAAAATTTGTTATAAATTTCAAGCCTGTTTATTTGAGTCTTCAAAGCCTACTTTTTTGCTCAATAAGTCAAATTTAAAATGTACAGGTTTCTAAGAAATATCAGCAAACACTGACACTGAATAATAGATAACTCTGCTTATTGGTACGTAATTATTTTAAATTTTTTAATTAAGATTGTAGAAATTTTTACCTAAACACTTTTAAGGGTATTCAAAATTTCAACAAGGGTTATGGGCTTTTTCTTTTCTTAGAGCCTAATAACTAAAAAATTTTTTACTGATATGGTCATTAGCCAAAATTAGCTCCTACTAGTTGTAAAAGTATAAGAAAGTTTTAGTAGGGGAGGGGGGGGCAGTAAAAGTAAATTTTGAAAAGTTTTTTTGATGTAATATTTTTGTCATTTTTGTTTTCCACAAGATTATCTAGTCTACAATAGACTATGTGCAATAGACCCTACCTTTAACGAGAATTATGTAAGCTTTTATTTACTGAGATATTTACCAAACCATTTTGACAAAATAGTGCAGTCAATTTTAAGTTGACCAGACTAGGATATTTCTTTTAAAAAGATAACCGATACGTTGAATGACGAAGAGGTGCACCTACAATTAAAAGAGCGTAATACCTTGGCTGAAGTAAATGCTGCGTCTTCAGTACAGAAAAGAAAGCAGATTGTGTGTTTCGGCTGTCATCAACCTGGACACTCTTGAAACTCATGTTCAGAAAACTCTCACCTCGTTAAGGAGCCCCAGTCGACCTAGATTTTCCAGTCCTGCTTCAAGAGCTCATTCTAGGAGCCCCAGTCCTGATTCAACTTTTCATCGTAACCAGTCTACACTCCAGAGCAAGAATTGCAGACCTACAAGCTGGAAGGAATGCCATGGTCATCGACGTGGTGCGTCGACAAACTGTAAGTCAAGTTTTTTTGTTTCTACTAGCTTCTTAAGCCAGACAATCAAGGAGCGAGTAGATCTTTGATTCTGCCTCAAGTCACCATTTTTTTAACAATAGAGACTTTGTCCCTTCACAAAATGAAAGACTTTCTGTTGTCAGCGGCGCACACAAGGGAGGGGTCCAGGGGGTCTGGACCCCACCCAAAGGAAATTATCAACTTCACTTCTTAAAATCATCCTGTAGTTTTTGAAATTTTAATATATTATAAGACTATCAGACTATTCTTTTTAGCTGTCAAGATAAGTAAAGAAAAGCATAATTCAAAACATGCAGCATTGAATAGCAGAGAAGTCTTTATAAACGGTGGCTATGGTGGAGAAAAAAATGTTTTGTTGGGTTACTTTATAAACGGTGGAGAAAAAAAAATGTTTTGTACCCCAAATTTTTTCAGAAAGTTGGTCACATATTTATACCAGTGTTCATCCTAGGCGTTTTTCGAAGGGCGTTTTCTGCACCCTGCCCGCCCTTTAAAGCAAAAAATCCCGCCCTACTTGCCCTTTCAAAAAAAATCGCCACCCTTTTGCCACCCAAAAACAGCGCCCTGCCTGCCGCTCTTCTAGCCCCGATTTCATTCATGGCGCCATCCTCTTCCCTCTGTTTACATTTATTGCATTGCGGCATCTCTTTCCTCTTTGTTGACATTAGTTAGCACCTTCACAGATTCTAGTGCTGAGTCTAGATTGATTTGGCAGGGCGCAGCGCTCGGTGGCCCTTTTATCGTCTTTTTAGTGCCCAGCTGCCCAATTTCTCTTCTTTCTGCCACCCCTCCTTTTAAATTTTTATTATTCTTAGTCAACAATCACTACTTTTTTTCCTACATTGCGACCATTTGCGGCCCATCACGAAAATACATTAAATAAAATGGCCCCTTCACAGAAATACGATTGAGTATAATAACCCTATCATAAAAATAGGTTCGAATGAAAGCAGCCATTTCACAGAAACAGTCTATGAAATCGGATCTTTCCCACAAGTGTAATTTATTAAAATGCCTTTTTCATTGTCTGTTTTCATTTGCGCGAGCGAGTAACCCAAAAAGGCCCCTAGTGTGTTTTGTTTTTGCTGACTCAAGTGAGAAGCCCGATCGCAGGGCAGAACTACGTCTACGTGGACATTTCAGTTGGGAGTTGGGGGAAGAAAATACGGTTGAGAATAGAGATGGGCAGTTCGACTCATTTTTCTGATTCGAATCTCAACTCACTCACTACTTCGATGATTCGAATCAGTGATTCGAATCTTGAATCAATAAAACAACTAAAGAAATTTTCCCTCTCTCTGCGCCGAAAGCCGTACTATTTAAACACCCTTCACCCATTCATCGGGTTTCTTCTCCGCTGAGTTCTCGGGCAGCTAGCATCTCTCTCTCCTTGCTCGAGTAAAACTAGTGTTTAAACTGCCCGAAATGAAAATACAGGGGAGCTTCGTATGACCCCCTGGGCCTGTAAGATTACAAGGTTAAGTTTGGTGTCAAAGTATTCGAAATTTTATGTATCGATGAGGGTGTACGTCTAGGGGGGGTCGAGAATCAATAAAAACGCGCTCCGATGGATAGTTTCCGAGATATACGTTAATTAATTATGGTAATTAGACTAATTAACCATGATTGAGACTTAAAAGGACTGCAAACATGTAGAAATTGGCTCTGGGATGGTTTCCAGACTTTGGAGATGCCGCCGGAGGAGGCTAGTGTTTAAAATGCCCAAATTGAAAATATAGGGGAGCTTCGTATGACCCCCTGGGCCTGTAAGATTAAAAGGTTAAGTTTGGTGTCAAAGCATTCGAAATTTTAAGTATCGGTGGGGTGTTGAGTCTAGGGGGGTCGAGAATCAATAAAAACGTGCTCCGGTAGATAGTTTCCGAGATATACGTTAATTAATTATGGTAATTAGACTAATAAACCATGGAGCTGTTTTTTCCGCGATCCGGCATCGTCATCAACGGAGAGAAAGCAGTGGCAAAAGCATCACAAGCTGGTATTGATCTCAGGATTTTCTTATCGCCGGCCTCAGAGGCGTAGCCAAGGGGGGGTTAGGGGGGTCATAAGGAATAGGGGGGTCATAAGGGGGCCCATGAGGAATTTTTTGCCATACAAAATGTATATTCTTCACTACATTATCACACACACGTATACATATATATGAGTTGAAGTAGTCATAACCCCACCCCCACCCACCCATGAAAAATTTCTGGCTACGCCCCTGACCGGCCTGTATTTTTGACCTTTATCAAATTCGAGATTTCACTGAAATGAAAACGGGAATATCGGATATTTGATGTTGAAATAAAACCGATATGTCGATATTTATCGATTTTTGGCCCAGTTCTACTGAGGGGCTGCTGCCCCCCCCCAAAAAAAATGGGACCCTTTACTTAGCTTACAATTGAACTTTATCTTTAAATTTGATACCCAGACCACCCCGAAATAAAATCCTGACTACGCCACTGTCAATGACACTAACTACCAGGGTTGGAAAAAAAC
Organism: Cheiracanthium punctorium; assembly: GCA_038373885.1. Classification (NCBI taxonomy): domain Eukaryota; kingdom Metazoa; phylum Arthropoda; class Arachnida; order Araneae; family Cheiracanthiidae; genus Cheiracanthium; species Cheiracanthium punctorium. Next base: position 830,367 of record JAWZYV010002198.1, read on the forward strand.
CCGGTTTATTTGAAAAAAAACCAAAAAACAAGGTTTATTTGGTTTAAACCAGGTTTTTTTGGTTTAAACCAGGTTTCTTGGGGGTTTTTTAAATCCTTTTATAATTACATGTTACATATTTATAAATAAAATTATTTGTAAAATGTTCAAATAAAAATTAATATTTCTTCTAAAAATAATTAAAACAAAGTAAATAAAAAATTGTTACTATACTTATGTGGACATTGAAATCATTCAATTTTAATATTTTATTTAGAGATACTATTTTTTTATATTTAGTATCTACTTATATAATACGCTAATATATGCGGTACCAAAATCGACGATATTTTTATGCTGGGAGCGGCAAGAACTAGATGTAAACATTAGCGTAATAACAATAACACACTTGCAAAAATCCAGATTAACAGTTCAATGACATCAAGTGAAGCAAGCCTATTCGTTACTGGTTACGTGTGTCACGCAGTAGATAGATTAAAAAATAACAATGTATGTGCAAAGAAGCAAAATCTTTCGGATTTTTTTACTTCACGTTTATTGCACATTTAAGAAAAAAACTACTTTGCAATGGGTTGAAGTATATTTTAGCCATTTCGTGTTTCCATACACGAAAAAACAAATTGTTTCTTTTTGGTTTGATTAATGGCAACGGTACTCTGAGTGATCTGCCAAGGATAGGAGATGCCTTGGCAGGAGGACTTTCTAAGGGGTTTTAACACGTATCCACGTTACATCTGGAGAAAACTTACCAAAACTCCAGACCGTTAGATCGACAGCCGCATGATGGGACCCAAATCCGGGACCCTCACACTTCGGCCATCTACCATTTTCAGTGACATTACCACTGTGCCATGATGAGGACCCCAAAATCTTTCGGATCTATTCACATGTCCCATGGTCACCATCAGCTTTTGTCATGATACCCCCAAAATTTGTAGCAACCATAACCTAAATACATTTCATGACAAATACTGTTAAAACCATGAAATATGATTTTCGTTGAAAGGACTCCGATAATTTAGACAAAACTGACTGAGTATATATGGTAAGATATGGGGGGGGGCGAAGCTGGCCACCTTGGCAGCTAGTATAATATAATACAATAGTAATTGTTTACTACATTTTACATGGAATATTGCTCTTAGATTCATCAGTAATAATGGCGATAACTAGTTCAAAATAATATTTTTAAGGTTTAGAAATAAGTTGTTAAAACACAAAACCTCTATTTTGGAAAAGTTCAAGTATCAAGCATTATTCAAGCTAAAAATGCAGCCTATAATTTAAGTTTAATTAATAATTTTTAATAATTATAAAACAATAAGGTATCTAGAGTGATATAATAAACTTATTCTTGATATTTGTGAGGATAATTTAAAAATATATTAGAACATATTATATCTATAGTATTTGTAATTTTAAATTATTCTTTAAAAAAACCCAATTGGTTTTTTTTGAGAAAAAAACCATTTGGTTTAAACCATGGTTTAAACCAGTCGGTTTAAACCATGCCAACCCTGCTAACTACGCCACTGCTTTAGACCCTATTTTGTATTTCTCTGAATTACGAAAGAAAATAAAATCATTCCCCTTAAACGAAAAACAAGGTAAAAAAAATATCTTAAACGAAATCTGCAGCAATAAAGCGAAATGTTATTTTGTTTACTACAAAGTCCTTTTGTGAGAGCGCTTAATACCGCCCCTGTATCCTTCATTAAAAGTGACAAGCACAATCCTAACTTTATTTCATTCTATTTCCCTTCACATGAAAACCCGCCACCATGTAAACTTAACGTTCTGGTTTTTTTTTTTTTTTTTTTTTTTTTTTTTTTTTTTTGAGGGTGGGGGCAGGGGGACATATATTGAAGTTAAAAGTAGAAAAGGGATGTTTCATTAAATTTTAAACAAATATTAAACCAGCCAGACAAGTTGGAAGGAGGGAGTCCCCCCGAGGGAAAAAGGTTTAAACAACTTTGAGACACCCCCCGCTCTTCCACGAGCATTGGCGTAAATTGGCATGTAATATTTGGATGGGGTGACAAAATGTTTCCGATTGTAGAAAATATCATTATTATAAATAGCTCTGATACTTGAATTTTCTTAATTTTTTTTTCGGGGGGGGGGATTGACCCCTCTTGCCCTTAGGAAGTAACGCCTATGCCCCCGCCAAAAGCAAACGATGTTCGACCCACTCCACACCCACAGACAGATAAAACTTTAAATCCGACCACCAACCAAGAAATTAAACACCAAAGATTCGAAAAAAAAACTTCAATTAAATGAAACATCCTTTCAACTCTTTTCGACTCCGAGTCGATAGAAGATTCGCAAAAAAAACTCCAATTAAATGAAACATCCTTTCAACACTTTTCGGCTCCTTTCGACTCTGAGTCGATAGAAGATTCGAAAAACTAACGAATCTCAACGATGGTATACAATCACCGAAACAGAGCGAAACACTGAATCAGTAAAGATTCGTTGCTGCACCAACTCAGTGACCAACTCACCCACACCCACTCATTTACTGTTTCAAATCATCTATCGACTCAGAGTCGTAAAGAGTCGAAAGAGTCGAAAGAGTCGAAAAGAGTTGAAAGAGTAAGGGAAAATCTCTGGGAACGGCAAAGGGAAAATAAGTTTTCCTTCCCTTCGTACTTGGAATATATTTCCCTTGAGGGCTTGAGATTCGAATCAGTAGAGAGTGAGTGTAAAGACTGAGCCACTCAGTACTAAGATTCGAATCACTGATTCGACTCATTGAATCATTGGCCATCTCTAGTTGAGAAATTCAAAATTTTATCCTCAAATATCGGTAGCAACGTTTGATAAATATGTAGTTGCGAGTCATCAAACAATCATTATTCCAGTGTTCGTCGCCAGCTGTTGCTCTTCTCGATGTTTTTAATAGTTTTGCACACTAACAAGTTTATTTTTTATTTCCTTCCCTAAACGATTTCCTCTTTTTAATCGGCTTTCTTAGTACATATTATTCTTAATGTATAACAGTTATTTACTAATCATATATAATTACAGATGATACAGAAAGTATGCCTTAGCAAAAAGGACGTTTTGCGATTCGAAAATTCTGCGGGATTTGTTTGCCTAGATAAGGGATATCTCCTGGGGGGGGGGCTTGGTTGGATGACTTTTTAAGGAGTTCTAACTTGTATTGATTTTACATCTGAATGAAACCGACCAAAACTCCAGACCGACAGTCGCGCGGCCGGGGCCCGAACGTGGGAATTTCAACACTTCAGCCGTCAACCATGTTCAGTGGCTTTATCCACTCAAATCGGTCAGAAAATCGAGCAATTTGCGAATACAGCAATTGAAACACATTATGCTTTTGCCAAATTAAGAGCATAATAATGATCTTTTGCTATTGGAGTGTAGCGCCAGGGTTATTGGTTCCCAGTGCAGTCCTTCAGTTTGCCGGCCCATTCTTTTTTAAGTTTCAGCATTCTGCCCCCATTTCGGCCTTTTAGTTTTCCACCATATTATTTTTAGGTGTCCTGCCGGCCACTATCTTTGTTTTTACCTTGCCGCCCGGGCGGACCCCCCCCCCTTTATTACGCAACAGTTTTAATTGTACTAAAGTGGAGTAACTGCAGAATTTTGTAAATCAGACTATTGACAAGATTTGGTATTCTAACTATTCATATTATGTATCTTCCGATTTTTAAAAAAGTTTTCAACATTTTAATGAATGAAGCAAAAAAATGAAATAAAATAAAATAAATAAATAAATAAAAGCAATAGAAAGCTAGTTCTGGGAAAGAATGTCTTAAGAAAACAAATTGTGTCTTAAGTTATTCATAAAACTAACTGTCATCAATTTAAGCTTATTTTCAGTTTTTAAAAACTAAAAAACTAAAAAATTCGAAATGATTCTGGAAGTGTTTTAATATGTAATTTGTTTGAGTACTTTTGACAACAGGATGTTAATTATTTTTATTATTTTAAGCTGATTAAAAACATTTGATAGTTAAAATATTTAATACTTTTTTTATTTTAAAGTATTAAAGCAAGGTTGAAGAACGAAAATTTAGTGTTTTTAAAGAGAACTTTTTAAGTATGCTACAAAAAATTAAAAATAAAGCTATGAAAAATAAATTATTTAAAATATAAACTTTATTTCACACATTTGGACAATTCTGTGAGTTTAAAAAAATATTTATTTTATACCTGCTAAAAAACTTACATGTAGTAATTATTTTTATTTATTTTAAGGAATATTGCTTTTTAAAAAAATTATATTCACTTTTCATGAATGAGCAAACATTAAATTAGAAGTGAAAGAGAAGAACAAATATATTTCAGTAATTTGATTTCATATGGTGTACATTCCAACCATTGGATGCAATACAAAATTTGCATTGATGTCATTTATTCTAGCAATCTTCTGTGTTCAGAATTCAATTTTCCCAATTTCTATAGTTATCAATTGATGGATGAGTTAAATTGTTTGATCCAATTTTAAATGTCTAACTAGCTGCTTACCCGTTCTCCGCATGGTAGGAGACGAATATTTTCCTTACACATATAATTCGAATTAAACCCAGTAATGCGGAATCTCAAAACGTGAAAAAAATACTTGAATCGCGACTAAAAGTTGACGTCATGAGTGCAAATCTGAGATGATTGCAACCTGATGACACAAAAACTTCGTCAGTGTCACTGGCGATCAAAAAAGAAGATCTTTACGGTATGCAGATGAAACTTCTCTCTTTCGAAAAATGCCTGATTTCTACATCATATAATTTTGTTTTTTAAGCTTAATTATAGCATTTAATATATACCAGATGAATAAATTACATGATGTTGACAACTATTTTATTTTATCTTGCATTTCCTAAAGCGTGGACAATGCATTAGCGCAGTTATTTTGCAGATGACTTTATTGAATTTCACCTAAATTTACAAAACCTATATGAAATAATAGATGCACCACATACGTTATAAGCCAAAATTGCACACAGTTTTCGTGAAAATCGTCACATTTCAAATGAAAACATTTGTGACGTAACTTCTGCGATAAAGTTTATCACCCTTACTAAACTCTTAATGCAGTATCACACTTGTTACATAAAACTGACGTTGGTCTCACTGTCAACTCGCACTAAATAAATAACTAATTTCATGTTTTATTTTTAACAATTTACAGTAGACCCCTTCATAACACGGGTCTACAACACAAATTCGTAGAACACGGAGAAAAAATTGTGATCGTTTTCGTGTAACACGTTAAAAGAGACTCGTACAGCACGGTAAGATGAGACATATGTTCTGATATTATGACGCTTTAGCTCCTGTAATTAACATAACTTTTGAATGGCAATACCAAACATCATTGTATTTCTACGGAGTGCAAATAAGTTTTGCCCCGATTATTCCGCGCAATCCGCACTCCAGGTGGAGTATAGCGCTGGACCAGTACAACACGGATTCCTATAACACGGAACGTATCTACCGTGTTGTAGGGAATCTACTGTAGTTGCATAGTGTCAAATTCAAAAGAAAATTCTAGGTTGCCGCATTTAGTAATATTTCATCTCACCTTGGTGGCAAATATCCGAACTGTATCAAAAGTAAGCTCTACAAAATTTTTAATTCTGTATAACCCTCGAAACAACTTCGGTGTTTACCATCTACGACGGTTTTTCATGACGTGACAACTTATGCTTGCGTGCAGTGGCGTAGCCAAGGAGGGGATAGGGGGTTACAACCCCCCCATGAGGAGTTTTTTGCCGTACAAAATGTATATTCTACACTCCCTTATCACACGTGCGTATACTGTAACGTCTTGGGTGTGGAATGGTAGCGTTGAGAATTACAGCTAAGTTCCGTTTACAGGAAATTAATTTATTTATTTACAATTTTAAAAGAATCTTGGTTAAATAGGATGTTATATACAAGTAAATCAGAGTCCCAATAGGGCTTTCAATAGAAGACCAGTCCTTTCACACGGGCAGAGCCCTTCTGTCCACAACCGGATTTACAAAAAACAGTTCACAGGGCAGCGCCCTACAGTCCTTCAATCGGACTTCAAAAAATGTCGCCGGAGGCCTTCTCTCCACCTCCTCTCCACCTCTCGCGCACCAACCCAACTCTCCCGGTCCTCTTCCGGTTCTCCTCTCACCCTCATCTTTTCATCGATTCCTTATTGGATATCTCTACAGACGGGGGTGGATTCAAGGATTCCCAATTGGTCCGTACATTGCGCCTATCCATCTCCTCTAGAAGGCACCTTCAGGTCCAGCTCACGTAGACGCGATCAATTTCGGCGCTCTTTGAAGGTGCGGTTGCTTTGAAACAAACTGTCTGGAAAGGCAACACCAAGTCTGTCTTTTTGTGTGGATCTGGGAATCTTACAATACATACATATATGTGAGCTGCAGTAGTCGTAACACCCCCATGGAAAATTTCTGGCTACGTCACTGCTAGCGCATAATTGATCATTTTTCTTTTCATATATCAGTGATCAATATATTTCAGCAGGGCCCGATCATCACAATATTGGGCCCTGGGCAGATACAAACTTTTGGGCCTTTGCACTTATGAGAAATTGCATATTACGTATTTAAATTGTTTTGGACACATATATATCTGCAGAAGTATTTATCAAGTTTAAATACTTAATATATGAATACATTGCAGTAAAGAATATTAAAGGATTTTTGCATGCATGAATGACATTTATTTTTACAAATGATGAATATCTAGACACATGCTACATACACTTCTATACTAAACTTCTTTAAAATATAATGAAAATAATTGCAAAACTTACTGTACGTATCTTAAAACTAATGAGATTTTCTTATAATAAAATTTACAAAAAGAGGCTGAGACGTTGGCTCAAGGATTTTGACCTAATGCTGATGGGCTTTAGAGAACCCTTAGTAGAGTAAAATGTCTGAGAATCAGCTTTCGACTCAAGAAAATGACAATTCAATTTTTGTACAAAGTTTTTTTTTATATAAATTAATTGATAAAAATCTGTTGAAAAGTACAAAATTTTTGGGCCCTTGAAATTAGTGGGCCCAGGGCAAGTGCCCTGGTTGCCCTGCTGATAAACAGGCTCTGTACTTCAGGATGAGAATCTCCATTGAAAAAAAAATGTTCTAAAAAATCTGACCCCAGAAAACTTTGATTAACACAGTGGAGTTACCATGAGCCCTACCCAGAAAAAAATTTCGGGGGGAGGGGGGGGGACAGAAATTAAATTTATAAATTCATAAAAGATGAAAAAGGCCCAATTTTTCACAAAAACGCTTCATTATTATTGTTTTGTTAACAAAATTTTAGATTTCGGGAGGGGGGGGACCCCTGGTCCCCCCGGGTACGGCCTGGGGTTACACAAATGCGCGCCGGACATACGCTCTTGTTTATGCCCGGAGGAGCATGTACATTAGTGCTTGTTGTACAGATCTGGATAATCTGCCAGCAAGGCAGCAAAAATTGACATAAAAATGGCATCCACACGCGAAGGAAATAAAATTAAAGGTATGAAAACTTCGATTATTTTTAAAGTGCAAGTCTCTTACAGTTCTATTTGTTTCACATTTGATGCGTTTTCACTTTTACGAGTCTTAAAAGCTGTAGAAATGAGTGGTTTCACTTAATTGTTAAATTTAATAACTTAAGTGGCAACAATGGATTCCGTTGCTACGGAAACTATAAAAATGGAACATGAAATGAGTTATTTATGTTTACTTTGCTAGAACTGCCATATTGGTGTCATTAACGCCACCAGTCGATGCCAAATAGCTCAAATCACAAATTAAACTTGACACTAAAGGCAATTCGCAATACCCTGTTTCTCGGAATTAAAAAAAAAAAAAAATCTATGCATACGCTAGTGACATCGGCTCATCTCAATTGTGGAATGGAATTAATAATACGAACAGAGTTGAACTACATTTGAATATTTTTCGCTAACTTTGCTAAGAAATGTACTAAAGTAGGAATCAACATAGATTTCAATTCGTAAAACAAAAAATACATTAGACAGTGTTAATTACGCCGTTCTAACAGTTTGCAATAAAAGAAATGTAGCGCTGCTTTAACGTATAAGAATCAATTATTTATTACATGTAAGTACTTCAATCGCCAAAATGCCAACATACACCATTTTGCGAGATTTTTTGTTTTCAGGGAATCATTCGAAGGTTTGATTTAACAGCAATCAAAATGGGAAATAGTTATCTATCATTTATATAGTTCGCTCGCCAAAATTTAATCCAGACATCTAATTGATTAGTAGCAGTTATTCAAATTATTAACTATAACGTGTTTTAATCCCCGTAACTACAATGTACAAGATCCTAGAATTTTAATTTTCTCAAATTTGGCGGAATTCCTCTAACTTAAATCAGTTTACTTAATTTGGTGAAAATTCTGTAGATAGATTGTTTAAAATCGTCTTAGTAACGTCATTATTTCTGTATGAAGTATAGCGCCGTATTCTAATAAAACTTATACTTGTAATTAAAAATACTATTTCCAAACGCTCTCAGTAATTTGCGCCAAGCCCAAAACTGAGCAAATCGGTAGAACCTACTACTTTCTCAAAATCGCCAAATCAGCCATTTTCTTTTCGACAAACTAAAAAATATACATATAGTCTCGGAAATCTCCCAATCCCTTATTCTTTTAAACATAAAAAACATTGAATTCCTGCTCTGATTTCACACGCACGCAATACTTTAATTAAAAAATAACTTTGTAAATAATCTAAACAGAAAAAAATCATTATTCTTTTATTTTTACTGCAGGAGTCTAAATAACTTAATAAAATAGCCAAACATGGCAACCTCGATGCTTATTTCTCAATTTTTGACTACAGGGGTTACAATCACGGAAAGCAAAAATTAGCGTTTTTGATAGGGTTTTTTATCAATATCTTCTAAAATAATTCGAATTTCGAAATTTAAATTAGCGGAAGACCTTTCTCGGATTTTTTCGAATCCGTGGACACCTCGATCGAAACTCGGCTCCCAGCAGTTTCGGAGGAGATGATGTTACAGACAGACAGACGCGCACAGATTTTAATAGTATAGATAGTAATAAGGGGTAACTTTGAAAATCTTTACTTGGTACTCATTCAATAATTATTGTGAACAAAAGAATTTAAATTCTGATTTATATTATTAAATTTTATTATTTTTATTATATGCTGAACACATCTATCCTAATCCACTTACACTGACAGTCCTTTTCTGCTTAAAAGTTTGTACCAATATAGGTAAAACATCCTATATGAATGTGATCCAGTAATTGTGGTCCAGTAGTGATAGTGTGATAAAATTGAAGAACATAAATTAACAGTCTCTCTGCCTTCCCCTACTGCCTAACAAATCATGTTTGGCTAAAAATTTCTGAAACCTTCTTCAATAAATGTACTATTCTTATAAATAATAAACATGTAAGTTATGTAATTTCGAGCAAAAAAAAAAAAAAAATTAAGCAGAAAATTCAAAATTACTTTTATTAAAACTTCTTTTTTTTAAATCAAAAACTAGTTATCTACAGATTTAATTCACATATTTATGTCATGCTTAGAGCAAAATATTATCAACAAATCCTTTTTCAAATTTCGCTTACACTTACTTCTACAGGATATTTTCTCCAAAAGATCAGGGGAAAAAACTAAGACAAATTGGAAAAAATATAACTATGCATTGTAGTCAGAACACATATTACAACTCTACATGTTAAAGTTTCGGGGATCAGATAGTTTCAAACCAGTGTCTATATATGTTAGCTACCTGTACATTCTCGTGGAACTCCAAAGTGCCTTTTTTAAGAACAGGGTGCCCTTTTAGAAATTTCCCCCCTGTCGACCCTTTTTTTCTAGAGTCAACACTATTGTAATCACCTCCTCTTGTAAGTTAACCATTTTTTTGTGCCTATATAGCTATACATGAAAAATTTTAAGTGCCAATTATTTTATATGTAGACTCCTCACCCCCCCCCCCCCTCAAAAAAAAAAAAAACTTTAGATACGATAAATGCAGATTTAATATGAAAAAGCATTGTATTGTTGGCTGACCTTTTTTCTAAAAGTAAATGGCAATATTCGCTTAGTATATACAGGCACGTATCCAGAAAACAGTTTGGAGGGGGGTGGGGTCCAAACGGTAAAAAAGGTTGAATTTTTCACAAAAAGACTATCATTTTCATTTTAGTAACAAAAATGAAAATTTCGGGGGGGGGGGGGGTCTTGGACCCCCCCTAAATACGTTCTTGAGTATATATATATATATATTCGTATAGTGCCTCTTTATATTCTGACGTGCCCTTGAAAGCTTAAATTGCCTTTTTTAAGGACTAGCACCCTGCCCCTTTTTCATCCTAGGATGATCTCTGTTTATACCTGGACACCCCGCAAGAGAAAATCCTGTGTGCGCCACTGTCTGTTGTCGTTAATGGTATAGACTTCCCAATTGAAGGAAAGGCGTTCATTGAAACTCTGGTTCGGACGACAGAAGTAATCTCTCAACAATGTGATGTACTCTCCAAAATTAAGAAGAAATTTAATATTTGGTCCAAGATTGGTCATGAATGGTTTTGAGTTCCACGGGATGGATGGAGCTGTAAAAGTTTTCGCTAAAGGGAGTAATACCCTAGTGTTTACAGCTACTTTAAAAGAAGGGATGTATCAGGTTTCCCACAGATTAGTCAAAAACAATAAATCAGTCTGGACGGAAAAAACACTCAAAATACTGGTGTTAAACGATAAAGTAAATAAACTTTGTAAAAAAACACACATAAGATGTTACAGGTAAGTTGATACATACGTTTCGGCCAAAGATTGTCTTGGCCTTCCTCAGTCAAAGCCCTTCGACAAACGGAGCAGAAGGAACTGAAAAAAGTTAAACAAGCAAGCATGTTGCCACAAGGGAAAAGAAAAGCTGAACAAAACCACGGAAATGGGAAAAACCTTGTGGATCTTGTGATTTGGGCTATATTGGTCAGACCAGAAGAGCTCTCAAATTTAGGTTCAAAGAGCACTGAGAGATTTCTAAACACGAACTTTCCAAATCTTCTATTGCCTCACATTGTTGGAATTTCAATCATCGTTTTCAGTTTTCTAAGGCTAAGATATTGTGCACTCCTCAGTCTTTGTCCCATCTTGATTTTTTGGAAGGTTTTTCCATTACCCAGCACTTAGAACGTCTTGTGAACGATGGTTCTTCCGTTCCCTTTGTTCATTCTGCTTGGAAGCTGCTGTTGTAAGGTTCTATTCACTTTCTTCCTCTACTCCCCCTTTCCCCCCCCCCTATTCTTTTTTTTGTTTGCCCCTCCCCTTTTTTTGTGTGTGTGTGATCCTGTCCTTCCTTTACGTTTTTTATTTTTATTTTTAAAATTATATATATATATTGCGCTGTCCTGTTTGTGGTTTTTTTTTATTTATTTATATATTATATATATATTTGTGTTTTTATGTTATTTTTGTTTTTTGTTGGTTCTGTTTTCTTTTATTTCTCTTTTTTGTGTGTGTTTGTATTCGTGTGTCTTTATTATTATTATTATTATTTATTTTTGTGCTTCTTTCCTCTCTTTTTATTCCTTCCCTCCCCTTTTTCCCCTCTCCGTGGTTTTGTTCAGCTTTTCTTTTTCCCTTGTGGCAACATGCTTGCTTGTTTATCTTTTTTCAGTTCCTTCTGCTCCGTTTGTCGAAGGGCTTTGACTGAGGAAGGCCAAAACAATTTTTGGCCGAAACGTACGTATCAACTTACCTGTAACATCTTATGTGTGTTTTTTACAAAGTTTTTTATATACTTTAATAAATCGGTCTCTTTTTCAACAAATTTAAAAGATAGTAAAGCCCTTAAACTATGGCACAGAAGGTTTGGCCATATTAGTACTTCCACCATAATTTGCACTTGTTGGAAGGAAGGCGTCACAGGTTTACCCGTTTTAAAAGATGAAAACCTTTTTTGCGAATCCTGAAAAGTTAGTAAATACAAAAGGGTACCTTTTAAACCTTTAAATGGAGTAAGGTCGAAAAGTCTTTGTATACTAGTGTCAAAGACTTTTCTAAGGCCCACCACAGCTCCAATTAAGAGCTGTGGTGGGCCCTGGAAAAGGTAACACGTCCTATACGGATTCAGATGATTCCCATACCCTATTGGAGATGGGCTTAATAAATTCGCATGGGGGAATTATGCATACATTTTGAAGGATTATTTAATTTTAATTTTGTATGTAGATGATTTTGTGATTTTTGGGACTTTGGACTTGAGACTTTGGTAAAATTCAAAGTATAATAAGTAGTGTTTTAGATAAACTGAAACGTCATTTTGACATAAAAATTTTGGGAAGGACTTGTACCCTCTAAGGTGTCGAATCTGTGGAAAATGGTGGTAAAGTTTGGCTACAACAGCGTTCCTACATTGAGAAAGTCAATGAACGATTCAGCCACTTTGAAATACTAATATCTTCTCTCCCAATGGCAAAAGGCTCAGTTTACTCTAAGAAATCTTGTCTGACAACACAGGAGGAAATCAGTGAAATGTCTAGATTACCTTACTGAAGTATGTTAGGTTGCTTATCATTCATTTCTAACAGAACACGACCTGATAACGCATATGCAGTAAATATATTTAGTCAATTCCAGTTGAACCCAGGCATGTTACATTGAGACAGACTGTTGAGACTTTTAGGGTATATAATGCACACCGCTGATTATAAGTTGGAACTTTTTTCATAGGAATTTGAATGTGTACTGCTGCCATGTCTATTTTTTATTTTAGAATGAAAATCAGTAAATTAAGTCAATACTATTGAATATATCAGTAAAAGCTAAATCCTTTTAAATTAAATTATCTAGTCATTTTGTAAGTGTTACTGTTTTTATTAATTGCTAATAAAACTAAAATTTGTTATAAATTTCAAGCCTGTTTCTTTGAAGTCTTCAAAGCTTACATTTTTAGCTCAATATGTCAAATTTAAAATGTACAGGTTTCTAAGAAATATCAGCAAACGCTGACACTGCATAATAGGCAATTCTGCTTATTGGTGCATAATTATTTTTAATTTTTTAATTAAGATAGTAGAGACTGTTACTTAAACACCTTTAAGGGTCTTCAAAATTTCAACAGCTACCCCAAGATGTATGTTTCACATTGAGGTCTCCAAAAAGTATACTATTCTTATTGGAAGAGTTGAATAGAAAATTTGGTAGACTTTTTTGATAAGGGAGATGGTATAATTTGTAGAGATTTAGAGTTTTTCCTTTCCAATTTATTTTGATACATAGTAGTTCTAAATCGGAATTGTCAAATTGTGGCATGTTGACTACAGTAGTTTACATCTGTCACAAGGAAAGCTATGCCACAGCCTCCTTTATTTTGACGATCTGAAAGAAATATGTGGTAGCCTTTGACTAAGATGCGAGTGCTCTTTTAATTTTGTTTCCTGTAGAGCTATAATTTGGGCCTCATGGTTTTCTGCTAGTTCTAAAATAGGATCAAGTTTAACTCTCGTAGTATCTTCTATGTTTCTTTGAGGGGGAGCACATGATATGACAAAAATGCTGCTCCTTTTGGTCCATTTTCAACATTAAATTAATAACAAACATAAGACAAATTTGTTAAAACTATTTTTATAACAAAAACTCCTTTAATTGTTGTCATCATTGTTTTTAAAAGGAATTTCAAATTCTAAAATCATCTATTTTTTTTAATTTCTATCTAACATTTAAAAAAACTTCGGGCTTCCTCACATGATCATCTTTATAAAGCACAGATATGCAAGAGATTTATTTGGTACTTCCAATTCAGCCTTTTCAATTTACTATAACCTGTAATTGAGTTTTAATAGATAACAAAATGAAATTTTAAGACACTTAAAACCATTAGTACTTTCCAGTTAGGTCACATTAAAAAAAGAGAGAGAGAAAACAGACAGTATAAAATATGTACAGAAAATAAGGCAAATTTAGACCATTTAGAATTTACATGTCAGAATATTTAATTTTGAGGATACTTGAAAAAAAAAATTATAACATAAAAATGAACATTATAATAAATATTTATATTCATACATGAGACATCAACAAAAGGTACTTCGAGTCCTAATAATTCTAAGGTTATGTAAGCATTTATAGATTACGTAAATATTTAAAACTTTTGATTTTTTTTATAGGAAAGTTATACTTAATGCAACTCTTTTAGTCATTTTACCTTATGCCAGAGATATAAATTAAAATGTTCAGTTTAAATTATAATATTAAATTAGCATAATCTATATTAAAAGTGATACATATATTTTACTCAATATTAAATTAACATAGTCCATATTAAAAGTGATACATATATTTTATTCCTTTGAAAATACCTCATTTTTTTAAATTACAGGATATTTATTTGTAAGCAAATATAAAACTTACCCTTTAGACTGTCCCACTAAATTCACAGCAGAATCTTTGGCTTTTTCAAAAACTACTATAGAATCAGGTAACATCAAACCAATGCGAGTCTAAAAATAAAAGTTTGATTAATAAATTAATGTTAACATAAAAGGGAAATGAGTATAACTGAGATTAAAACTATACATACTGTTCTTTTTTCAGTTTTTTCAGTTTTTTCAGGTTTTGTATTTCCAGTCATGCTTTCAAGATTTGCAACTATAAATCAGAAATCCCAGTGATATTATATCACATTAAATGAGAATATAAACATTATAAATATTAATTGATACATGCTAAATATAAATTGATATGAGCCGACCACATTTAGATAATTTAGAAGAAAAATTTAAACCATCGTCAAAAAAATTCCATCAAACCATCATTTGAAATTCAAAATAAACCCAAAATTCAAAATTATACAAAATTTAGTTAGATATTAAATTTTTATTCAAAATAAATTTTATTTGATTTATTACAAAAAGAACTATGTTCACTTCCAAATTTATGCATTAAGGATCCCCCCCCTCCCTCTTTTCATTTTGTTGCACTGCATAAAAACAAACAATTGCTTTAAAATCACATTTTATATTCTTTGTCAAGCTTTCAGAACAGATATTCTATTTTTGTTCTAATTACTATAAATTATACTTCAGTTTAGTGAATTTTTTCAACATTAGTCTAAAATTAAATGTTCTTAAGATATTTCCATAAAAATTTCATTTGCAGATTAATTTTTTCGCCTATAAAAATAAGTATCTGGCTACCGAGCCATGCTCAGAATCATAAAGTTATGTTAGGGTAAAATAATGGGTACGTAAATGTCTTGACAAGGTTATCAATATTCTCTATGATTACCAAAGATTTACATCTCTTTCAGATAACTCATTCATTATCAGGAAAACTTTCGTCAGCATTCAATGTTACAATGGCACATATTTTGTTTTGAAGAGAGATGTTACATCTACATCTTCGATGATTGGTACCACCAGGATAGAGCAAAAAATAGTTCAACATAAGGTGCCCCGTTTCCTTCTGCAGCAGAGAGTTCATTAGCTACTTCTATTTCTTGCATTATCATGAAGCCAGCCAAGGATTTGGAGATCTTAGTACATAGTCAAGGTAATCAAATCCCGTTGGCACCATGAAGATTGTTCATTCATTATTTACTAACAGCATCTTACTAACAACATTACTAACAGCTATCGCAGAAATAAATCTGTCCATATTGAGGACATTCAAATTCTCTAACAAGATTTTGAGTTGGATATGCTGTCAAATGAGTTTATAATAGACTTACTGCTCACAATGTAATTGTAAACACCTCAATCATTAATTGTTCAGTCATCATATACAGTGAACAAAGCCACTGCAAAGAATGCCTTCAAGTTCTAAATTCGTTTATGAAATTCTCTGGAAAGTGGATGATGTCAAAGTAATAACTGCACCAGTTCATTAGGAAATTCAGGATGTTCTACATTAATTTTACCATACAAACAACAGTCCCCAAAGGAATTTCTGTGAATCTGATTGTTTACTTTCTTCAGGAAAATGTAATGCTGCACGGTGAATGTTAGAAAGAATACGCATTTGCAGCAGCTTTGTAAGTACTTAGACAGTTTACCCGAGGAGCTTGTCGACATCTAGCCTTTCTCCATCGGTCTCTTTCCAAATGCTGCTACCAGTGATCATCTGTTTAATGTACTCATGTTTGAGCGCAATCACGCATCTGAGCCAAATACTGCTGCCAGTGATCACATGTTTCCCTTGCTCGTTTTTGAGCTACACATTTATGTATTTGAGTCAAATGTCTTTGACGTTCCTCAGCAGGTTAATTATTTCTTTGCTTTGAGATCGTTAGTTTCCTGAGAGTTAGAATCCTGGATGTCACTTATGAGAACAGATAACTTATTGAAACAGGTCGTCTTTCCTTCTGTCTTGGTTTTTCTCCTTTATTATTAAGTACTAAATCTCTTGAGGTACTTGGAATGGGATTATTAGCTGAGTGAGTGGATAGCCTCTTTTTCAATCTTCTTCCCATGTTCCCCTTTAACTGCTTCTGGTAACATTTGATAAAGTTGAAAGAAAGTTTTTACTGAGGATGATCTTCAGAACTCACAGTGAAATATATTTCAGGAATAGTAAAATGCTGTATTTTTAAAAGTGCGCTTTATAACATTCGTGAAAGAAAAATGTATCTTCACATTTTAAAGAGTTAAGATGGAACTAATTGACAGATAATATCAATTTACCACTCAAAGCCTCAAAACAGTTAAATATTTGCATTATAAAATGATGGGATATAGTATTAAAATGCTAACATCTGTGTTATTCTTTTTAAGATTGAAATTGTAAATCTCTTAAGTGCCTCAATTTAAATATAAAATACTTTATGTTAATTAAAAAAATAAATAAATCTTACATAAATAAATTCTATAAACATAATAATCAATTTTACATAAATATAGACGCTATGCTATAAAACAATTTCCTTACATAAATATGCTTTAAACACAATTTTCTTTCATAAATTCACACACTTCAAAATTTAAAAAAAAAAAATTGCAAAACAATTAAGATTAGTATAAAAGCACACTTTGAAATCCTATCAAATAAACTCCAGAATAGATTTAAAAAATCTTTCACAATAACTTTATAACAATCTAAGCATCGAAAATAATAGAAGAAACAGATGTACTAAAAAAAAAAAAGTAACTGCGAATGAATGTAAAATACCCCATATTTACTCATAGTACACAAAACAACCCAATGTAATCAAGTAATTTAGAATTGAAAAAGTATTTTTAGAAATATTAATACTTAAGCTGTTAGCAACCAGATTTCAATCGCTAGATTTATTACTTTGGCAATGATAAAATAAATGAGCTGAAATCATTGCTGTAATGAAATCAAAATTATTTGGGGGGGAGGGGATGATGGCTGATCAGGCTGATGCAAAAAAAAATTTGAATTTTGGGCCCAATTTTGGAATCCATCGAGAGTTCTAAAGATCCACATTGTTTCATCATAAATTTGCCATCTGGTTATCACATAAAAGCAAAAATCGTCAAGGTAACTACATTTGAATATTTATCTCCAACTTTGCAGAGCATAGGGGTTAAAGTAGGATTCGGATTCCCCCCCCCCCTCAGTGTATCACTGCAAAGGGTGCCATTTTCATTTAAATTATTTTGCTAAGATGAAATGTCCATGCCATTTTGAAATTCGTATGTTATGGATCAATAAAATACATGAAAATATTTACAGTACTTACAGTTTTAGCATCTATGTGGAAATACACTTAGTTTTAAGTTAGTTACAAACAGGCAAAATAAAAAATATGTTCGATTGGTGGACCACCATCAGAAACAAAGTTCTTCAATAAATACTAATTTTGTTTTGTCCTGCTACTATCGCCCAGTTCATAAAAGGTTGGAAATATTTTGTTTGTCCCTGTATGCTAATACTACTGTTACTGTTCGCAATGAGCAGTATGCAGTTATACATTTCAATAATAAATGCAAGCAATTTTTGACAGAAAATTTACAAATAGTTATTTAATATTAATAACTACTGATGATAAATAATTGAATTATTTACGTATTATTCCATTAAAATAACACTGTTTCCCAAATGATCAATAGATGGCACTATCATCCAAAACAGTAAATTTTACATTTTAAGCTATTTAGAGTGTTTTTTTTTAGTTAAGTGGCCAAGCACATTTGATTCTGTACCCCAAAAAATCCCCCAGGTGCAAAATTTTAAGAAAATTGTTAGAGCCATTTCTGTAATCGCTCGGACAAACAAAAAACATACAAACATTCCTCGTTTAATGGTACAATGATACACTTAGATGGTAGATTAATTTCTAGATCTAATAGATGGTAGATACAATTAGATGGTAGATTATACTTTAACACATTTTATATTCAGGAAGTTTTAAAACATAAATGCATTAGACATTTGCAATCAATGTTTTGCATGAACACAAGTTTTCACACAGTGGAGAGGAATGATTTAAAAACTGGTAAATATACATAGACAATTTTTAAAGTATAGCTACTATGTTTTTAAATGTTCAATACACATTTATAAAATAAATACTTACCTTCCATTTCTATCACTGTTAACTTCAACAAAATCATATCGTTAAAACTAAATGCAAACTAAAAAAAAAAAAAAAATTATATATAGATATATATATATATAGATATAAACATATATATGTATTTAAAAACAGAATTTGTCATCAACATTTCATATATGATAATTCATTTTGCACTAGGGTTCACTGCTTTGAATCACAAAACACTATTTTGATGTTTAAAAACTTAAATTTACTAACAACTGAAATTTATATGTATTATCAACATTCTTTAAGTACAATAATGAGACATATTAGTGCATTTCTTGTTTTACTAGTGATATTTTTGGCTCTTTTACACAACAAAGGTGGCTATTTAAAACTATTTAGAGCTTTTAAAAAATATTCAATTAATAGATTATTTTATTGATATCAAATTCTGCAAAATATTTCTCAAATCAACAATAGAACTTATGTTACTATAGAGCCTTGCAATTAGGTGAATCCATGAAAGTGAGGGTTGGGGATAAACCTTAAAACTGGGGGGTAGGGTGGGAGGGGGGTGTAAATCAGAGATTTTTTTTTATTTAAACTGTTTTTTTTTTTTTTTTTTTTTTTTTTTTTTAGTTTAAGTACAATTTTAAGGAATAGATAAGGTTACTTGAGAAAGGAATGTGAATATGAATAATAAAACCTGTTATCACAATTCCAGGATCAACTCATCGCTTCTGGTGCATCTGCGGCCTTGTTGAAATTTTGATTAAAATGATATTTTTAACAGACAGTGACAAATGACATTTTTATCTCTAACTAAAAGCAAAAACTTTTTTATACAGTTTGAAAAATCTCTAAGAAATTAACCTTTTTTATACTTGCAGCTACTTTCAACTCTCAATATCTAGCGAGGTATCATGCCTTGAAAAAGTAAACAGAGAAGTGAAGCAACACTATTCATTCCTTGATTCTTTGAAAAAAAAATCAAGGAATATAATCTCTCGCGTAGATCGATTAGATGACATCATAGATACTGGCAAAAATACTCCTTTTGGGTGACAAGCAGTGCAAGGACAGTTTTATTTAATATTTAAGTTCTATTTAACTGTAAAATTTGATAGATTTTGGGCAAATTTATTCAGAATGTGTAAAATTTTGTTTGCACAACACTTAAACACCTATTTGTAAGAATTCTTTTTTAGAAATTGGCAACACTATGAGATGAGAATGTAAACGTATATTGTTGTTGTTTGTGGAAGTCACATTTTTCTTTTTCATTGCTCACTGGAGTGTTTTTAAATGTTAAGGCCATGACATTTGTGAAATCCTATTTTAAAAGTGTTTGAGTGTTTTAGATTGTTTTGGTGACAGCATTTGTTTAATTTTGAATTCGTTTAACTGGATACATTTTGATTTCAATGTTGTTGGATCGTAACTTTTATTTCGATTGTTTTGGGACATTTATTTTGTCATAAATCCATAAGAATTTGTTTAATTTTGAAGTGTTTAATTGAGTGTTTTAAATTGTTTTTGGTGACATGTTTTTGTCATAAGCATTTGTTCAATTTTGAATTTGTTTAACCAAATGGATTTTGATTTCAATGTTGCTAGATCATAGCTTTTATTTAGATAAAGCTGGTTTCGTTTATTTTGTTTTTGTCATAAATCTATAATTACTAGCAATATCTATCTATAATAATAAAAATGAATGTTCTCCAGACAAATCTACAGAAAGCAAAGCTTTGAAAATTTGAGCATGACTGTGCCCATAACTTCAGTAAACTGCACCTGAGGCTAAGAATTTTTAAATTTTAATTACTTTTCTGACTATTAATTAAAAACACTTTTATCGCCCAGACAAAATGATTTATGCTTTTGAAATAAAGCAGAAATTCTATTTGCAAAATCACATACATTTGAAAAACATGAATTGGTATGGAAATTATGTTGATTTTACGCCAAATTAAAAAGCATAAGTAAAGAAAAGGGTACTTGCGTATTATCCCGGCGGTCCACCAAGACAAGCGATTTTTTGCCGAGATAAATCCCGGGCACATGAAATTATTAATGGTTTTGAATATGATTGGCAACAGTTTGGTAACTCGTTTGACAAAAAAACAGTTTGGCGGGAATGACTGCCGGAATAATACACAAGAAAAGTACAGATATGTTTTTAAGTTCATAAATTTCCAAATCCTACCAATAATATAAATGTATATGTTTGTGTGTTTGGATGTTTTTGGCTGAATCACACAAAAATGGTTGAACGGATTTGGAAAAATTTGTAATGAAGATAGCTTATGCCCTGGATTAACATACAGGCAACCTTTCAAGCATGTAGCATAAATAATTCTTTTACAAAGACACTCAAAATAATTCTAATGTATTGCGCTCTATGGAAATTTTGTAGCTACTAAACCGATTCTAAAACTTTTTTCACTGATTGAAAGTTACATTATTCCTGAGTATTATTGTTTGTTTTTGGATTAAGACCGATTGACTGTACTAGGGTCCTAGGCCTATATGGGGAATTGCCTAAGGGATCCTAGCCTGTATTTATGTGGGGTTTTTTAGAAAACCACGGAAAACTGCAATCGGCTAGGTCGACAGGCATGACCAGAGTTCGGACCTGGCACCTCTCACCTTGCAGTTTTGGCAGCAGAACTTCTTAGACACTGGTGGCACCCTAAGTGTTATAGATTCCTAAACATTTTTTACTGATAGTAAGCTGCACTATTCTTGAGTATTATAAGCTAAAATTCATGCATGTAGCATAAATAGTTCCTTTACAGGAACACTCAAAATAATTCTAAAACATTACGCTCTCTGGGTATCTGTAATACAGAACCGATTCTAAAACTTTTTCACTAATAGAAAGCTGCTCTATTCCTGATTAACATAGGCTAAAATTCATGCATATAGCATAAATATTTCTTTTACAAAACAGTTCGCAAATATTGTCGTAACTGTCTCTATTCACCAAATGCCTGAATAAAATCTAAATTTAGTAACTCTGCATACAATGACATTTTATATGAAGTATATTACCATGCATTATACTTTATTTAAAACAAGTAAAAAGCAAATAATATTTAAATGCAGTTTCTTTTGTCGCAAATATATTTGTTATTCACACATGCTTCACTTATTTCTCTCGGGACCTAATTCTAAAGCCGACACGGACAAAGTTGCAGGTAGCAGATAGTAAAAATATAAACAGAAGTGATGAGAAACCCGAGGTTCTTAAGACTTAAGCACAATTTATGACAAATCCACCACTGTTTATATGTGGTAGATTTTTATTTTATTTATTTATTTTTTAATACATTCTTTCAAATAAAATATTTGTATTATTATAAATAACTCCATAATTTTATTAATTTATTCATAAGTTTACTATTATACTTAGCAATTCGTATTATCTTTTACCTTCTATATTTCTAAAATAGACTGATTAAAATGTGATTTAAACTGTCCTGTATCCAGTGGCGGCCCGTGGTCAAAACTGTTGGTGCAGCCGAAAGCATATGAGCTCCCCCCCCCCCCTTCCTCCCCACAGGAATGGAAAATCTTTGTTACTGAATTCGAAAACTGGCGGATTAAGCCCTCACCGAGGAAAAAGAAATTACATAAAAAATGCAAGAGATCCTATTTTACTTCCATAAAATTTACATAAATTTCAACCAGCCGCTCTTATCCTCAAAATTGCATTAATCCGTGTCTGATTCAAATTTTCCTTAGAATTTTCTTTTGTAACGATAACTTCAGAAGGAAAGAAAAAAAAAAGAAAACTTACTTATTTTTTATAAGTCAAATCAATCCTCCTTTCTTTTAAACTTGCGAATCAGTCAGTGATGTCCTCATAAAAAGGCGTCGTTTTAATTCAGATATCAATAATTTTAAAAGCTCTTTAAAATTTCCCATGTTTAAAGAATTTTCTCGCTGGCCATGTCCTCTAAATGCCAGTTCTTGCTTACTTAAAAACAATATTGCTTTGATGGGTAATTGTCCATTCATAAGCGTCTATCCAGGCTTACCTTCTTGATAAATTCAGCAATATAAAGTCAAGAGTTTTCCGAACATATATTCTACGTACGCCTCCCTCACTTCTCGAGCCAATCAGTCAGTCGAATTCACTGCAGTCGTCGTTTGAAAATCTTTCATCAGCTGTACTTAGCTACTAACTCCCTATGCCGGAGAGACTGCTTACAAACTCGTTGCCATGGCAACGGTGCTGCCAATTTCTTGATCGGCTATGAGGGCTGCACTGAGACCTCCGAGAGAGGAGAAAGAATCTTTCTCCTCTCTCGAAGGCCTCGGCTGTACCAAGACTCACAGTTGAATTGTAGGAAGATTAAAGGGCTTTTTTCTGAATAAGCGATCTGGCAGTTACTACAACAGGTTTTTTGTTTTAGATTTTTTTTAAATTTATCATAGAAATCCCATAATTCTAATCTGAATTTAAGAAAGTTAGTAGAATAAATTATTTTAAAGTATGTGTTGATAATTTCAAGTGCAGCCCGGCTGTACCTGCTGTATCCCACGAGCCGCCACTGCCTGTATCAAAAATTTGCCAACGCTGCTAAACAAAAAATTGTCAAAATAAAGTTAAACATTAAAACAGGCTCATCAAATGAAATCTATTTCATGAAAAAAAAAAAATCATAGTCATGAAAAGTGCCCAATCCTGTATCTTTTGTAAGAAGTTGCACTCCAGATCAAAATCCTTTGAAAGTTGGATAAAATGCCTCCATTGTAAAATTAAAAAAAAAAGGCCCAAGTATAGCAATGCTGAAGAGCATGGACAAAATTTCATTAATGATTTCTAATCTTAAAATTTACTAAAATCTAATGAATTAATTTACTAAATTACTACTGATGTTACACGATTTTTAATCTATCAGTGTTCTTCAGTATAGGACGGCCACAGTAATTTATTGTTTAAATAAATACTTAAATAGAAAAACATTGTTTATTTTATTTTTCCTGCATATACATTTTAATTAATGGAATTATGGATTAAATAGAAATTGAAGTAGTTTTATGCACATAGCTGTTTTGAGAGTTAGCAATTTTTTACCAGGTTTCATCCAACTTTCTCCTATATCAAACATATCTTAATTATTTTTCTTATTTTACAGAAGCAAATTTACCCATTGTCCAACAGTAAAAGCCTGTTTGCCAAAAGATTGTGAAAATTCTGCAGCCATTTTATCTGTATCATAGGGATCAAGTGTTCTAGAAAGAATAAAAAAAAATTTTTTTAATTAAATATATTCTTTAATACATACATATAAAGTAGACTTTTGACTATCCAGAATGGGTGGGAAAAGCATAAAACTAGGAAATAATGACCAGAAGTCAGTAGCAGAACTTTAATTAGAGGTCACCTTTTTAATTAGAAGTGTTAAATGAAAGAACTTCAGACACATTTCCAGTAGTTAATATATATACAGGGTGTTTCAAAACTCATGGGCAAAAATTTAAGGGGTGGTACTGTGAGCCTAAATGGTTTGGAATCATATAGCAATGTGCGGTCGGAAACGTCATCCTCATGTACCTGTTAATAATCATTTAGGAATAATAATGAACTTTCTGACTATGGTTCATCAAAAACTAATGGATCTTTCACAGAATGCACTTGATTAAAATTGATTAATAAGAGGACTGATTACTAAAGTAGGGATTAAAAAATGATTACAAGATTGATTATTAAAGTGATTATTAACAGGTAAATGAAAACAATGTTTCTGACCCCACATCTATGCGATTCTAAACCATCTTTGTTTCTTCTACCACCCCTTAAATTTTTAGCCACGAGCTTTGAAACACCCTGTATATATTAATGACTCATTTTATCTCCCGCCCCCTTTATTGAAAATTGTCAGAAAAATGTGTCTCAAAAAAGCGACATAAAAATGCAACATAATTTTATATATATTTAAATACTATTAGTTCATAACAACTTTAATCTATTGTTACAATATTTCTTAAGCTGTAGAATATGCATCACATGTATTTTTCTATAAATAGGTTACAATCATAAAAATTTCAACATAGGGTTACCAGGCGAAATACACGAAAAGATGAGAGATAAAATGACATAGTCAATTAATATCGTTTTAATATGGCAATAATGAAACTAAAAAATTAGGGGGGTTCAGGGGGTCTCCCCCTGACTAGGCTCGAACTGCCAAGTTATATAACTTGAAACTGACTTTTAAAAGCATGAATGCATACTTTATAAAATACCATGATTTAAGTATGAAAAGCAATAAACATGTTAAAATCATTAAAAACCTGAAATTAAGAGTACAATATTTAAAAAATTGATTTATTACTGTTGAAATAGACATTTCAGTCTATATACAAAAGGATAAATTAACTTTCTCATCCCTCAAGACTCCATTGACTGAATTCATGAGGTATTTACAGTATCAAATTTTCAATGTAGTTTACCTTATATTGGACAAACTAAACACACCCTTAAATTTTGAATTAAGGAGCACACAGTTCTTGTTAAAAAAAACATGAAACCAAAAACTTTGCCATGACTAAACATTGTTATGATGCCAACCGTATTTTCAACTTCAGTTCAGCTAAACTCATTTGCAAAGACTGTTTTCCCAGTGAATTCGATTTTATTGAAGCTTTCAATATCCACAAAAACATAAATACCACTGCTAATGTTGATTTTGCTGCTCTCCATTTCTAAAAGTTGGAAATCCCTCTGTTCTCAGTTACCTTAATTTCCCTCATTCCCATTGACACTCAAAACACTCACTCCTGGGTCCCTGCTTTCCTATTGGCCCTTGTAAACACTACCTTGAATCCCTTTTTTCAATATATATACAGTGAAAAACGTTTAACACGAAACTGCGAGGACCAAAATATTTTTTGTGTTAAGAGTTTGATAAAAAAGAACAAAACTCACCAATATTTTCAGTGCCATGAAATTTCATTTTGATTTCCAGTTAATTACTAGTTAGGTTACATCCATTGGAATAAAATGCAAGTAAAAAAATCATTATTTCTTTTTTTTTCAGGGAGAGGATGGAACCACTTTTTTTTTTTTTTTTTTTTTTGTTTGTTGAAGCACTACATAGTCTGCAAAATGTTAGAGGTCACCCATTGTTTTATTCATGTCTAATGACCACCTAAATAACTGGACATTAGGGATCGACCAATAGTATTGGTGCCGATACCTCCTATTTTTTTAGGTATCAGTATCGGTTCTTTCAATTCTAAAAGTATCGGTTTCTGTTGCTTTCAGCCATTTTCACCGATACTTTTGAACCGATACTTCGCTTTTCGGAAGAAAACCATGCAGGCGCAACACAGCTCATAGCTTAAGGAGGCGTAATTTACCTGACACTAAGAACATGAATGAAAAGCATTACCAGAAATTATAGCTTATAGTCTTAAAGCAAAATAAAATAAGGTCAGAAAATTACCTATAGGTTTGCACAATTAAAGGTCAGAAATTTACCTGTAGTTATTTAATTTTTAAGTCTAGAATCAAGGTCAGCAGTTTGCCTATAGGTTTATGCAATTTGCCTGTCAATCTCTGGTATTTAATCAGAAGCTGAACTCTACCTTATGTTTAAGAAGGAAAAATCTAGTTTAAGAGGTAGATTTAATTTATGATGTTTACACCAAAGCTAAAGGTACATTTAAATTTTAAGAAACTTTACTACTTTTAGATAGCCCTGCTTTTTTTTTCACTAAAAAAAAAAATAACTTTGGATATTACAAAGTTTTCAAAAACAAAGTAAGGCCTCAGCTGGCCTTTATTTGTTGGATGACACAAAGCCTGGGAAAAACACAGGGCAGGCAAACATTTACTTTTTAAAATTTATTTATGTATTTATGTTTTAATCTTTAGAACAACTTTATTAGAAACCGATTTCCATCACACTGACCCAACAGACGAAACATGGAATGACATCATGCGCAATAAGAACGGCGCAGAAGAAGAGGAGGAGAGGAAGAGCGTCATTCCCACGGGAACGTCAGACTGAAGGCGGCTGTGATGGCGACAGCCGAAATATATTTCTCCGGAGGTTAGGGTAGTATTTTTATCAAATTAACAATGGAATACCTCCGTATTACTTTTTAATAAAACCCATTAAGTACCTCCCTATTTGGGACATTCCACTGCCATTCATGAGGGCATTTCGGCATTACTTTTAGAACTTTAATTGACTACGGCAATATTGATAAATCAACTTATTCTGCTTATATCACAAATATATCCTCCATATATCACAATTAGTTCTCTTACAGGGGCACTCATAAGTATTACATTACGCTGTATGGAGATCTCTGCACCTACTGATCCGATTCGAAATTTTTTTTCAATGATAGAAAGCTACACTATTCCTGAATATTATAGGCTACCTTCCAACATGCAGCATAACTAGTTCTTTTGCAGGGATACTCAAAAGAATTCTAATACATTGCGCTATGCGGACATCTCTGTAACTGCTGAACCGTTTCTAAAGATCTTTTCACTGAAAGCTACACTACATTCCTGAGTAACATAGGCTAAGAAATTCTACATCATTTATTTCTGACTTGTATAATATCTTACAACAAAATTCTCAAGGACAAATTCTCAGGTTATTTACTTAGTTTTATTATAGAGTCTGTTGTATTGCTTATTGTGAGCTGCTTTGATACTTTTTCTATTAGCAATCGTAAATGGAGTAACAGAAGCAAATTCCTTTGGACAAAAAATGTCCTGTCTGTAGGGACTGTTTTTGTGTCATCTCATTGTGGCCATTTAATGAATGAGAGTCAGGTATTGTAAGCAGATATTTCATTGTAGCAGTCCCATCTACTTCTGATAAAGCGATGACCCTTCCACTGTAAAATAACTTTTCCTATTCCACTGCCTAGTAAGAATACAGCTCAATATTAGCAACTTACTACTTTTTCTGGCTAGTCTACAAAGAAAATTATAATTAAAAACAGAAATAATGTAAAATGCTGTATAATAAAAATATTTTATTTATAGAACATGTACAATTTTTTAGAGTGTTCCTTTAAGTTATGCTACATGCAAGAATTGTACCCTATGTTACTCAGGAATAGTGTAACTTTCAGTGAAAAGATCTTTAGAATTGGTTCAGTAGTTACAGAGATGTCCATTCAGCGTAATGTAATTCTTATGAGTGCACCTGTAAAAGAACCATTTGTGATATATGGAGGATATATTTGTGATATATGCAGAATAAGTTAATTTTCAATATTGCTACAGTCAATTAAATTTCTAAAAGTAATGTCAAAATGCCCCCATGCCTGCCAATGGGATGTCCCAAATAGGGAGGTACTTTTTGGGATTTTTCTTGGAAACAATTGTGCCTTCAAAAAATATTTTTTCATAATATGAAAGTACTATGTTGATACTACATCTCCATACCAATGGTTCTCCTGTGGGAAATCTGCTTCAGCTGTACCAATGCTCCGAAATTGCATAAATTAGTGCTAATGACCATGTTTGCGGCCCCTTACCGTGGGGCCCTGGGGGGCCTTCAAAAATGTTTAACATTGGATTCACTTTATATGGAGATTTATAACTGCTCTGCGCAAAAATTTTATCTCTATCACGTCAGAGCCAAGAATTAAAGCATTCTTAAAACTGTATTTTTCATGAAATTGGGATATTTTTTTGGGGGGGGCTTATTTGGGGGTCATGATTATTTTCAAATGAATTTTCAATTTGAGATGTTAATATCCAAGGTATATTATAGGACAAAATGAAAAATTTCTCTGAAGCACCTCTGAGCCAGTCACAGTCGAGACAATAAAGTGGCAAAAATGGCCCCAAGTTATTTTACGTAACTCGTCTGGGGTACTTTGTCCCACCCATAACTTCAAAACTAAAAGAGGTAAATCAAAAATATTTCATACTTGTTCTTTCTTTGGGTAAGGCAACACAAGAAAAAAAAAATCATGAAATTCTGAGATGGCGATTGAAACTTTTTTCTTTTGACTTGCCCGATTTGCTCTTGCAATGGCTCTTATTTATCTGGTTATAAAGGCTAAATATCTGGCTTAAGTTTATTTATCTGGTTAAGATATTCATTTTCAGCACGTGCTGCCACAGCCTGTCTATCTTTTGGTGTCTTGCCAGTTAACTCCACCTTTGTCTACGTTATAGCAAATTAGGGTTTTGTTATTAATTTCTGGTTTCTTCCTATGTTGATCTTTGTCGTATAGTATTCCTTTAGGTTTTCGCAAAACCCAAATTTTAGCATTAAGAACTTTTTGATTTTTTTTTCTTCTGGCACATCAAAATTTAACAGTAGAAAATTCTTTGTTTCTTCAAAATCTTTGTTAGACAGTTTTGTAAATATGCATTTAAAGTGTATTTTGAACACATGCATGATATTAAAATACCGAGCTACAAATCATAAAAGTGAAATTATGAAATTCCGATGTGTTACTATAACTCAATAAAATACAGTACTTTTTATTGTTATTATTGCTAATCTCATGAAGCATAGTATTAAGCTTTCTAAAATAGTCAAATATTGATTATAGATTAAGATTAGGTGGGCATGGTTTAGCTACAACTAGTAGCACCCATTGTATTAATCCTTAAAGGAAGTTGCTGGTGTGTTTATAAATGTTTTGTTAGTTTACTGATTTCCTTTACCACACACATTTTGGCCTAACAGGTTATGGGAACCAGAAATACACACACATACGCATAAAAAACTGAAGAAATGCAAATCAATAATATTTGATACAGAAGATCATCTGAATAACTGAATCATAGATTGAAATTCCACAAAAGTTCATTTTTGCTACAGCTTAAGAAAGTAATGAATTGTATGAACTGGACACTGCAAGTTAAAGCATCAGCAGAAAATTTGAATTCTCAATGTCTGGCATTGCAACAAATAAAAGTGATATGAAATTAGTGATAGTTAAAATGACTATAGGGATTTCTGTATTGTCCATCTATGGGCAATACATTATAAGTCTATGGTCAATCGTTGTTTGGGGTACTGCCATGTTTGGGCTAAAATCTCTGTCAACCAAGTTTGGCGACTTTTGGCAAAATACTGCCAAATTTGTATCAGAAATAAGTTTCTTAAACTGAACCAGCTTGATGAAACTTCTTATATTTGATGAGAAAATACCAAACCCTATATTAGAGGTGTGCCGGATATTTGTATCTGTATCTGCAGACAAGACAACAAACAATACATTTTCATATCTTTGCAGACACAGAAAAGATCCATTTTTATATTTATATTCATGGATCCAGCTTTTTAACTAATTAGCATGCATCTATTA
This sequence comes from Cheiracanthium punctorium, assembly GCA_038373885.1. Lineage (NCBI taxonomy): Eukaryota > Metazoa > Arthropoda > Arachnida > Araneae > Cheiracanthiidae > Cheiracanthium > Cheiracanthium punctorium. Next base: position 860,174 of record JAWZYV010002198.1, read on the forward strand.
TTGAAGTATCTTACCTGAATCTCAAATTAAATAAGTTAGAATGAACTTCATTGAAAATTTATTTAATTTAACAGACCTACAAGTCATGTGGTGCCCACATCAGATTTTTTTCTTTAAATCGAAAGATACAGTTCATTAAATAAGTTTATTTTGAAAATGGAAATTCCCATGCTGCACTTCCCACCATTTCCACAGGCAACATAAAAGTTGCAAAATTTGTGCAACCTGCAATTTCCACGGGGACTATTTTTCCTTCTATTCAAAAGCACAACCCGTTTTACCCTCGTTCAGTGGTTCATTTTGGCTTTTCTGTGATGTTTAGTTGCTGATTCAGGTCTGGGTTAACAGATGGCAATAGTTTTCAATATTTCTAAGCAGTTTAAAAGCTTGTTTTCTAAGAATTTTGCTCACTCTTCAGGAAGTATGTATTTCATAAACTAAATCATAATTTAACCAAGAACAATTTTTAGAATTTCGCTTTTATATACCGTATATCTAGGCGTATAATATGCACTTTCAACTCCAAAAAATTACTTCATTTTTTCATGCACGTGTTATATACCGAATATAAAATTGTTAATATAAAAAAATTCTAAAACATTACAAAAGATAATTATTATCATAAGACATATCTTCAATTTACTGGTGTGTGTTATATGCTGGGATATAGGGTAATTACATTCAATTTTAGTTTTCTGACGACCTTTTCACACTATATAATTTTATATTTTAAAAAATGCTTTTACGAAAATTTTTTACACAGTTTAACTCTAGATGTTATATCAATATGAAATATGTAATAAAAAATATGCAATTTTTGAACCTATTTTAATAACAAAAAATTATGCAGAGAAGGTTAAATCATTTTTTTTATTCAAAAGCAACTCTTTTCAATCAATAATGTGTTTCAATAAAATAAAAATAAAATATTTTACAAAAATAAGCAAGTAAAACGTTACTAACGTTTTTTTCTCCAGGAAATCCACCTCTAGAGTTATTTTGGAAACATACTGGATATTTGGATTAAAAGTATAAGGCCGAACTTCTAGTGTTTGATTTAAACACAAATTAGCCCATTTCCTCTGTAAATTTAAAAAAAAAAATCATAAGAATAACACGTGCAATCTCAAATATTATCCAACATGACATTTTTACAATTTAACATGATATACCATCACTGATAAAGGTTAAGCTGAGAAAGAAAAATGTAAATTTTCAGAAGTCAATCCAAATTTAACAGGCTACAATTTGCTGCTGCGAAAGAACAGTATACAAATTTGTTTTCTAACAGGCAATGGCAGTTTAATGTTGATAAATAAACAAAAAAAGGCAGTCTTAGAAGGAGCCAACATTATGACAAGTTAGAGAGTAGCATGATATGGGGGGGGGGGGTTCACATTTCAGGACTTTTATATGATTAGTTTTCAAAAATGCTAAATGTGTTTCTATTGCTTACAGAAGACAAATGGCTCACAGTGAACTCTAGCATTTAGAGGGACAGCTTGAACCAGGACAATCAATCACAGATGCTGCTCTTTTTTTCAGTGATTATCATTCTGTCATTTCAAGATTATGGAAACAAATTTCAAAGATGCCAAACAGTTGAAAACTCTCTGAAGATTGATATACTGCTGCTCTAACCAAGTGGTTGAAGAGTGACAATGTGATAACTATGATTGCAGTGTCCACTAGTATGATGATATATGCCACTATTGTGTGCCAAAGGCTACATATGAGCAAATTTCTGTTATTGGTACTAAATTATACTGTTTTAGAGGAAGAAATAGTTAACAGGCTGATATGTAAATACCATAATAGTCTGCAGTAAGTAAAGTTCTTAGCAATTGATGAAGCAAACAACAACTTGTATACAAATCAAACTCAGAGCCGGCCACATGGTGGGCGCTGCAGATGCAAAGTACCCGGGCCCCGGCTTTAGAGGGGCCCTCAAATCAAAAGTAGCTTTATATTTTTTATTTATCTTATATTTTATCTAAAAAGTACAACAAGAAATTTCAAATATTTCATTTAATTATGTTAGTTACATTAGCATAATATAGAATTTTCAACTTTAGGCTGCCATACTAAGCATATACAAATCTATTAACATCCACATATGGTGTACATATTTTTTAAAAACAAGATTTTTTTTCAGCAATAACTTGTTACAGTTCCTCAACAAGTTATTGCTATACAGATTTCTTTTTCTTTTTTTTTTTTTTAATAGAATTCCTCAGACTTAAATTATAGATTGAAGTCTATCAATTTAATCAGATTTTCAACCTTTGAAAAAAGTATAAGTCAATACTCAGATTATTTCTATTACTTGCATTTATGCAGATTGAATTCCTATGCAATAAATAAAGAATGAAACAAAGCATGCAGTTAGACGAAACACCTATTCTATAAATATATATTTTTCGTATTATACATTTTGATTAATTTGGGAGAAAGAATTCTATGTTACATTGTTAAGAAAAGCTTTAGAATAACTGTGTGTTTCTCCCCCCCCCCCTTTCAATATGGGCTTTGTTTTTCACTATTAAATTTCATGTCCATCAAAAGAACATTTATTTTTAATTATGATCATTAAAAAGTTATTTTACTGATATCATAAGCTCCACTGGACTATTTTGACGCTATTAACGTCATAATACCATGACATATGTCATGGTAGTATGATGGGGGGTAATATATACTACCCCACAGATTTTAGCCGATTGATTTTATTTTGAAACTTGTTCATCACGACGTTATCACGACCATTAAAATCTTATCAGTGGGATTTTAGTTTATGTAATTGTATTACCTTTAATGTTCATGTGAAACTACTCATTCATGCATTTTTATCGTTTGAGATTTTGGGGCCCCCAAAATGCTTGCAACTGGGTCCTTTCACATAGAAGACCGGCCCTGTCCACACTGTTTGGCAGATCAGCTTAAAATTTTCACAGATGAATAAAATGATATATTAAAAAACTGTAGGATCTAAACCAATATAGTTCTACAAAGCAAAGTGAATGCTACTCAAGTTTAAATTATCTATGCAAATGTTATGGGAATAAAATTATGCTCTGATTGAATTAACTTCAATTAATAAGTTTGTTAGAAAAAAAGTCTGCTTCCTTCCATATTAAGAATGAGTGCTGAGCTACTGTCAAATATACAAAACCTAGAAATAATGAACAAACATGCAAAATATTGAAAAAATATTGATAAGAAATTCTCTAAAAACAGGCGCTTAAAAAAATTACCTTTTCCATAATTGTAATTTTTTAATTGTTCCATAAATCCTTAAGTAATCTAACCTTACCAAAGATAGTACAAATCATATTGGATCTTTTAAATTTAACTATTTGTCCCATAATAAACACGTAAATAACTTTAAAATACTCAAAATTTTAAATAAAAAATGCACCTTTTTAAGTAAAATGATCATAAATTAAAATGCATTTATAAATACCATGGGCAAGCTGAAACCCATATGTCCAGAAGCCATGCCTGGGTAGGATTTAAGTGTAAATACATATTTGTGATTGGTAGCAGTAGTAACTTCAACATGCCTAGAATAAGACAAAAAATAAAACTTTAAAACATAACTGAATAAAAGCAAAAGAAAACAATATAAAGTTTTTGTGATGTAGTAGTAAGCAATAAAACAACAGGGTTATAATGCCTTGTCTGTAAAATTACTGTCCCAGACAAAGGATCGCCACATGTGTGAGGTCTCATTTTTAATTATTGTTTCAGTTTTTAATATTTGTTTATGTTATCTAAACTTAAGATTTAACAAAAGCTATTATTCAATTAGTAGGCTTTTTGGATATTCCTAGGGCGATTTCAATTTTTGAACTATATATTTCTTTCTTCAGACAAATTCCTGTATTGCTTCATGCATATTAGGGTGGATTAAAAAAAAACATCACATTTTTTATTTACAAAATCAGCTAGTGTTTAAACTGTACCCACCCACAAGCCTATTAACAGGTAAAAATATGGAGTCTGAAAGCTATCTTCCCAGTCTCCAAATGAACTGAAATATTTCAAAATAATATATCTCTTAGCGAACAATCACGAATCAACTATAAAAAATTTTATTTTAGGTTTTAATTTTTTTAATTGACTTTTAATTATTTAATAAAATTAAATTAAGAAATGATTCATTGAGCTTGTTCGATTTTTTATGTTCTGTTTTCAGAAACTATGACTTGGAAGGGGGGCCAAAGAGGACCAGGCACTGTGACCAGAGGTCTTGTACCATATACATTTTTAGAAAGTGAATATATCAACCTTTCAAGTATATTAGGCAAGTTGGAGTGCATAGGCTGATTATTTTACCAACTATGCGAAAAATTCCAGAGCTGGGGCTCGAACCCAGGACTACCGCTTAACGTGCGGGTGCTCTACCACTGAGCTACTCTGGGACGATTCCCAGATGAAATTTCTCGCTTTTGAACCGTTGGCATTTATCATCTTCCTCTGCAAACCACAGATGGAACAGATGAAACAATTAATTCGCGACAACTCCATTACGCCGCGGAAGTTTTTATACATTTTTAGAAAGTGAATATATCAACCTTTCAAGTATATTAGGCAAGTTGGAGTGCATAGGCTGATTATTTTACCAACTATGCGAAAAATTCCAGAGCTGGGGCTCGAACCCAGGACTACCGCTTAACGTGCGGGTGCTCTACCACTGAGCTACTCTGGGACGATTCCCAGATGAAATTTCTCGCTTTTGAACCGTTGGCATTTATCATCTTCCTCTGCAAACCACAGATGGAACAGATGAAACAATTAATTCGCGACAACTCCATTACGCCGCGGAAGTTTTTATACATTTTTAGAAAGTGAATATATCAACCTTTCAAGTATATTAGGCAAGTTGGAGTGCATAGGCTGATTATTTTACCAACTATGCGAAAAATTCCAGAGCTGGGGCTCGAACCCAGGACTACCGCTTAACGTGCGGGTGCTCTACCACTGAGCTACTCTGGGACGATTCCCAGATGAAATTTCTCGCTTTTGAACCGTTGGCATTTATCATCTTCCTCTGCAAACCACAGATGGAACAGATGAAACAATTAATTCGCGACAACTCCATTACGCCGCGTAAGTTTTTATACATTTTTAGAAAGTGAATATATCAACCTTTCAAGTATATTAGGCAAGTTGGAGTGCATAGGCTGATTATTTTACCAACTATGCGAAAAATTCCAGAGCTGGGGCTCGAACCCAGGACTACCGCTTAACGTGCGGGTGCTCTACCACTGAGCTACTCTGGGACGATTCCCAGATGAAATTTCTCGCTTTTGAACCGTTGGCATTTATCATCTTCCTCTGCAAACCACAGATGGAACAGATGAAACAATTAATTCGCGACAACTCCATTACGCCGCGGAAGTTTTTATACATTTTTAGAAAGTGAATATATCAACCTTTCAAGTATATTAGGCAAGTTGGAGTGCATAGGCTGATTATTTTACCAACTATGCGAAAAATTCCAGAGCTGGGGCTCGAACCCAGGACTACCGCTTAACGTGCGGGTGCTCTACCACTGAGCTACTCTGGGACGATTCCCAGATGAAATTTCTCGCTTTTGAACCGTTGGCATTTATCATCTTCCTCTGCAAACCACAGATGGAACAGATGAAACAATTAATTCGCGACAACTCTATTACGCCGCGGAAGTTTTTATACATTTTTAGAAAGTGAATATATCAACCTTTCAAGTATATTAGGCAAGTTGGAGTGCATAGGCTGCCTAAAATGTCCTGGGTTCGAGCCCCAGCTCTGGAATTTTTCGCATAGTTGGTAAAATAATCAGCCTATGCACTCCAACTTGCCTAATATACTTGAAAGGTTGATATATTCACTTTCTAAAAATGTATAAAAACTTCCGCGGCGTAATGGAGTTGTCGCGAATTAATTGTTTCATCTGTTCCATCTGTGGTTTGCAGAGGAAGATGATAAATGCCAACGGTTCAAAAGCGAGAAATTTCATCTGGGAATCGTCCCAGAGTAGCTCAGTGGTAGAGCACCCGCACGTTAAGCGGTAGTCCTGGGTTCGAGCCCCAGCTCTGGAATTTTTCGCATAGTTGGTAAAATAATCAGCCTATGCACTCCAACTTGCCTAATATACTTGAAAGGTTGATATATTCACTTTCTAAAAATGTATAAAAACTTCCGCGGCGTAATGGAGTTGTCGCGAATTAATTGTTTCATCTGTTCCATCTGTGGTTTGCAGAGGAAGATGATAAATGCCAACGGTTCAAAAGCGAGAAATTTCATCTGGGAATCGTCCCAGAGTAGCTCAGTGGTAGAGCACCCGCACGTTAAGCGGTAATCCTGGGTTCGAGCCCCAGCTCTGGAATTTTTCGCATAGTTGGTAAAATAATCAGCCTATGCACTCCAACTTGCCTAATATACTTGAAAGGTTGATATATTCACTTTCTAAAAATGTATAAAAACTTCCGCAGCGTAATGGAGTTGTCGCGAATTAATTGTTTCATCTGTTCCATCTGTGGTTTGCAGAGGAAGATGATAAATGCCAACGGTTCAAAAGCGAGAAATTTCATCTGGGAATCGTCCCAGAGTAGCTCAGTGGTAGAGCACCCGCACGTTAAGCGGTAGTCCTGGGTTCGAGCCCCAGCTCTGGAATTTTTCGCATAGTTGGTAAAATAATCAGCCTATGCACTCCAACTTGCCTAATATACTTGAAAGGTTGATATATTCACTTTCTAAAAATGTATAAAAACTTCCGCGGCGTAATGGAGTTGTCGCGAATTAATTCTTTCATCTGTTCCATCTGTGGTTTGCAGAGGAAGATGATAAATGCCAACGGTTCAAAAGCGAGAAATTTCATCTGGGAATCGTCCCAGAGTAGCTCAGTGGTAGAGCACCCGCACGTTAAGCGGTAGTCCTGGGTTCGAGCCCCAGCTCTGGAATTTTTCGCATAGTTGGTAAAATAATCAGCCTATGCACTCCAACTTGCCTAATATACTTGAAAGGTTGATATATTCACTTTCTAAAAATGTATAAAAACTTCCGCGGCATAATGGAGTTGTCGCGAATTAATTGTTTCATCTGTTCCATCTGTGGTTTGCAGAGGAAGATGATAAATGCCAATGGTTCAAAAGCGAGAAATTTCATCTGGGAATCGTCCCAGAGTAGCTCAGTGGTAGAGCACCCGCACGTTAAGCGGTAGTCCTGGGTTCGAGCCCCAGCTCTGGAATTTTTCGCATAGTTGGTAAAATAATCAGCCTATGCACTCCAACTTGCCTAATATACTTGAAAGGTTGATATATTCACTTTCTAAAAATGTATAAAAACTTCCGCGGCGTAATGGAGTTGTCGCGAATTAATTGTTTCATCTGTTCCATCTGTGGTTTGCAGAGGAAGATGATAAATGCCAACGGTTCAAAAGCGAGAAATTTCATCTGGGAATCGTCCCAGAGTAGCTCAGTGGTAGAGCACCCGCACGTTAAGCGGTAGTCCTGGGTTCGAGCCCCAGCTCTGGAATTTTTCGCATAGTTGGTAAAATAATCAGCCTATGCACTCCAACTTGCCTAATGGTCTTGTACCATTTTAAGAAACTTAGAAAATAATGGTAAGTATGTTAATGCACCTATAAATTTTATATTTCTGTAAATTATTACATAAAATTTGTTTTAAAATCTGTTTTCTTATTTCTTTCTGTAATCAGTTCTTAGATTAATTCTAAGCTTGAGAAAAATACCCATCTGAAGCTTGTCAAACAATATCCTCATGGGATCCGGCATTACAGCTGGATCAATCAATAATCCTGAAAACCCACAAAACCAAAAATAGTAATGAATTACTTTCTCAAATCATCAATGCCCTATGAAAGGGTGTTGAAAATGAAGGAAAGGTGATGAAGATTAATATTAAGAACCAGTGATTACGAACCAAAGCAGGGAGGGGCCCATAGTATCCCCTTTCCCTAGCTCTTGTCGATCTTGCAGGGTCAATAAATCTCAATCCCAAAATCTTGCGAAATGAAAAACAGTATGGATTGCATTACCTAATTGACCGACAAATAACCGGTCCGAACAGTCGGTAAAGACCAACTGGAAAATTGTCTCATCGCCTGCGAGAACTAACAGATTGTCAAATTCAAAGACATAAAATGCAAGCTGCTTCAAATTAATGTTTATGATTTGAGCACAAATCAAGAATATTTGAGAGACATATTGAAACAGTTCAAATAGGTGAATGTTCCAAGCAGTTAGCACATCACCAGCCCAGATCCCTATCTCAATCTCTATGTTTGACAACAGCCAACCAAGTACTCCAGATCAATGTTTTGACCAAAAATCCTTCTCCTTAATTGGTACATCTTGCAACATTTATAATGAGAGTTTATGCACCAAACTGGTTCAGAATAAAGATGAGTCGAATTTACATGGAAGGCGCAAAACACCAGTGGTATATCATTAAAGACTTGCAGTACTTAAGAGAATACTTGAAGAAAGTTGTCGATGGTGTCACTGCAAGAAATGCCTATTTTGCGCATGCCTGAAAACTTACTGCTTTCTATGATCAGAAACAATCCTGAAACTGTGCTTGAACTTACTGTTCTGAAAATAAAAAGTTCAAGAACTGAACTTGTAAATGAGTTTAACAGGGCATTTGTTGAAATATAAACCAAAGATAAACTTCGAAGCCAACGATTACTTCAACTTGATTGACTGGCCACAAATGTCACTCAAGGAGATCACTGAACTGCCACACGTCACTAAATTGTCTGTCGGAGAACTCTAAGCAATAGTGAACAATGAGTTGACAAAAAAAAAAAAAAAAAAAAAAATTTCAGAAGCTTCTGGCTCATACTCAAGCCGTGGAACAAGTAATCAAGATAGTGACAGAGGATTGTCACAGAGGATAGACACAGAAGGTTTGTGGACAAGAAAGCCGTAAAGAATTTATTTTGAGCACCATTCAATGAATAAAATGCCTTCATTTAACTCCAAAAGTGAGTACAAAATTTTAATTGTAACTCCAAGGACAAACCGGATGGTTTTATTGGATAACGACTAAAAGGAAGTATAGCTGTTTCCGTGAGGCTCACATACTAAATAAAGGCTAATTAAAATTCATTTTATATTATTTGTTGGTACTTAAAAACACACAACAGTATATTATCTGTAAAACTAAAAAATCTTACTCATGAAAAGATATCTTTACCAATAGCATATGTAAGTTTCCATTTCGGGGGGGCAGGTATTTTAAACTTTATTGTTAAGTTAATATAAATGTTTTGAAATAGCTGCTTTTTAATAGTTGTTTTACATTTTCGGAGGGAGCCAGGGCCCTCCTGCCTCCCACCCAATGTACAGCCCTGTCTTTTACAAAGTTAAATAAACACTAATAGCAGCATGATCAATTCATGCTTTTTTTACAGCCTCAGGGCAAAACATATTTAGCAGCTTTGCAAATTATGTTTGTAATTGAGGATCTGCAAGATTCCCTCTACCCCCACCCCATAAAGAAAAGCAGAAAATCAAGCCATGTAGTGCTACAAAGTAGAAAAGTCTGCATGCTCAATTTGTGGACCAAAATCACTTCAAAAATTGTGTAATTTTATTTTTTCATATTTCAAATCTATATACATTGGAGAATTGAAATATGCATTTTTTCTTTCTAGAAAAGATTTTTTATATTTTTTTATCATGAGAAACCAAGCTTCAGAAAAACCAATCTCAGATGTTATTACATAAAAAAATTTTTTTTAGTAAATTTCAATTGAATTACAGTTAATTTTCATTTATTACATAATACAAGAAAATGCACCACCGCCTGACGCTTTGCAGGTTTATTGAATCATGGTCAGATTCATCGCCGTCTGAGAAGCAGTCCAAAAAATCTAAATCACTATCACTATCAAAACTCTAAAATCTCTTTCAGAATCTCATAAATCATCCAGAATATACACTCTGTCAATTGCTGAATGATTTCTAGCAGCCATTTCCAATTAGAAAAAGACAGAAAACAAGTAGAGCGGTTATCCTGAGGAAATCTCCTCAGTATATTTTTTAAAATAATTTATCCGTGATTTTTCTTAAAACCGTGTGATAAAAACAAAAATATTTTGCACGTGTGGTTTCGTTGCCAAAAGGGCGATGTCTGCATCGTTTCTGGTTGCCTTTCGGAGTTTTTTTTTATGTTGTGTCGGAGCGGGATTTTCAATATGAGAGAGGTGTGCACTTCGGTTTTGAGAAGGAATTTTTTTTTAGCTTCGTGATGTTTTTGATTATAAATTGTGATATATATAGAAATACTGAAGTCAACTGAGAATAAGTATTCTCGAGGGTCTCTACTTAAAAATTGGTGTGATTAAATTTCTTGTGCCTGATATGGAAAATAAAGGTAAAATGTCTCACAGTGGATTTATATTTTTGCCGTGATGTACTTCATGCTCTCTCTCCAAGAGCAGGTGGTGTGGTGGTAAGACAATTATCGTTTTCAATTTTAATATATATTAATTATACCAACATGCATCTTGATTAAAGTTCGGACCTGGCATTCCCATTTGGGATATTGCGAACACTTTCTTTTTGCTGTGTACCAGCCACTATTTAAATACCATGAGTATATGTATTCTGTTTATATTTTTGAGAACAATAATTTTCAAAAAGAATTCTTTAGGACAAATGGTGCCTCACCAGTTCTTGATGCATAACGGTTAATGCTAATTGATAATATGTGAAGATAATTTTAAGTGCATACATAAGGAAAATAATAATAATAAAAAAATAACAATGATAAGTAATTAAGTAGGCGAATTTAGAAATTCTGTTGGACAAACGAAAGTCACAGTTTGAAAACTATGGGTATTGCTTTTGCGTATGTTTTGATATATATGAATATTTTGAATTTTGTTTTCTGTGGTATTATATTTATGGTATATTTATTATGGTATGGCAAGAAATAACAAATCTGGAATTGATAATTGACATTGCAAACTGGTGTTTGTTTTTAGATGCATATGACATAGAACATTCTTTTATGTAAATAGTTCATTTATAAATGAAAGTTTTGTCACATTGATAACACTTATTAAAAAAAAAAAAAGAAAAATTAACATTTGCAGAATTTTTTTTTGAAAAATAGCCAACATCATGGAAACGTCCAACAAATTTTTCATAAACATAAATTCTTATGATGGGGACCCTACTCTGTTTGATTTCTTTGCCGAGCAAATAAAATCTGTATGTACTCTCAATAAATTATCAAACGAAGCTGCTCTCATGTTTGTGAAGTCAAAACTCACAGGAGCAGCATTAAGATTGTACATTGAATCACCTACTTTGAAAGATGTTAAAACGTACACGGAATTACTGAGTTGAAAAAATTTTTCATTTCCCCCACAGTCTTCTGCTGTACAAGAACTAAAAACAATAATGCTTCCTAATGAGAACATTCCTTCAATTGCTCACAGAATAGCAAAACTGACTAAACAGGTGTATCCGAATTTGACAGATAATGCTTCTTTACAGCAAATAATGCTGGTGTCTTTAATGAAAGCTGTTCCGAATTCCATCAAGGTAAAGTTAGTTGAAAAACAATGCAAAACCTTTGATGAGGCTGTAACACATGCAAAAGCTCTGTTTGAACAATATTCGAGACACAATATTTTAAACTACCTTGTCGAGAATCAATCACAAAATTTTGCGGATGATCTTTCATTACTGAAAGAGCAAGTAAATTTAATAAAAACCAAAAATGAAAATGTACAAGCTAATAAACACATTTGGTGTCAAAGGATAGCGCAGGATTTCCTGCACACCAAATATTAAGCTGAATACGTAAGCAGAACAAAGCTTTATTAATTATTTAACATTCTTGTTAGTAGAACAAAACGTAACACCACAATCTTGAAAAAGTTCTTATTCAGTAGATTTTTGCTGGGGAGGCGTTCACTTTTTTTTGATGATCTAGCAGCGCACTGTTTAACGGGGGACGCTTGAAGTCAACTGCGTACCCGCTGGAGCAGGGCCGATGAGGACGGGACCACTTGTCATATTCACCAGGGACGGAGTTACACACGGACTTCTAAATGCAGGACGGGAGACGATGGAGCGGAGCCGCACCGGTCACATTCGTCCTGTAGTGCTGCCGGACATCTGAAGGCGGAACCGGGACACGAAGCCGACCGTTATCTCCACCAGATCAGGGCTGCCCGTGAAGAAGACTGCAGTGCAGGGAGCGACTCGCTTTTATATTGAGCCGTCTTTTTATAGATTTGCATACCACCACTTTTCTCTTAGAGATATTTGCATGTGGCCTTTTCTTGGCTGCCGGTAGGTATGCAGTGCCAACCCGCGATCACGAACACCTGGCTAGAGCAGCCGTCACGTGTCGTGGGCAAAAAGGAGAGAGAGATGGTGAGGGCGCCACACACACTAGTAAGGAAGGTTACAGGAAATCTAACAAAAATTTCTTCAATAAAAATCGCTACAACAATGTGACATCTCACAGGCAACACTCTAAAATGAATGCAAAGTACTTTGGTTCCAATAGCCAAGATAAGCAAACCTTTGTGTGTGCATATTGCGATCGCAAGGGACACACAGCAAAGTATTGCCGGATACTCAAACACGACAATCAATTTGACGGACACAGGAACATTTATAGTAGACACAGTCAAATAGTCAATCCTTCTAGACAAGGGGAACAAGGCCGTGCTCGAGAACAACATTGCTACTGTCTTCAGCCTACGATAGCGCCAGCTGCTCCAGCAACAACTCATAATAATGAAACATGTTTAAATAATTGCAATATATCATCTAGCTTGCATGGTTGTGCTCGTAACTGTGCATCAGAGAACCTTCACCCAAACTTCCTGTGAGAAGCAGAAGTTCAGGGCCGTCCGCTTCTCATGAATTTAGTGCCCCTAGTTTTGTTTCATCACAATTTCTGGAAAATCGAGTTCCTCCTGATATACAACAGAGAAGTACACAGAATCTTGCATACAATAAAAATGCTTCCACACAAACGTTCTTTGAAAATGATGATCATGTTGTAACACAAGAACATATAGCTTCACAGGTAGAGATTCAAGACACGCCAGCAACAAAAGCTATTCAAACAAGTAACTTAACTTATTCTGACACTTTTCAAGAATTTGTGTTTTCAGTCAATCAAGCTCACAATCTTTTACCTGTAATTGATATAATTTTAGTCAAGTTAAATTTTCCATTTTTGATTGACTCAGGATCCTCCATCTGCATAATGGACACTGAATTTTTTCACTCCATAAAATCTTTAACAAAATAGAAGTTTTTGGCCAGAACAGTTACAATTTCCACCATAAACTCTGATGTCAAGTTTTCTGGATGTATAGACATTTCTTTTAGAATAAACAATATTCACTTTAGACATAATTTTTTCCTGGTCAGGATGCCCCATAACTCGCCATTCAGAGGAATTTTGGGCACCGACTTTTTGAAGAAAGAATCCATTATTGTAGATTTCAACACAAATACAGTGAAAGTTAAAAACCTAAAAATTCCTTTTGTGTCTCCTGTTCAGTCTCAAGAAAAACTTCTTAGTAATATTGAAAATAGGGAAATCTCTATAACGGAGATTTCTGAAGGGACTTGTCCGTCAAATAGACATGCAAATGACTCGGAAAATGGCGTATCCCTGTCAGTAACTGAAAACAATTCCAGCAAGAATTCAAACACAGTAAAAGTTTGCAGAAAAACAGTCATCCCTCCAAAGGAACAAAAGTACATAGAAAACCGTATGCAAATGCGTGGAAATTTTTGACTTTCGTGAAGACTGCGTGAAGACTTTCTTTTTGAACCTTTCCACAGAATCAAAAACACAAAAACAAACACATCACTACATTCAGTTCCTGTAGTAAATGAAGAAATGTCAAATGTCAAGTGCAAAAGCACGCATAGTGGTCAAATTTCACAATGTGATAAAAGAACGCATAAGGACAAGAACGAAATAAGTTTCCATATTTTGGTTGAGAATTTGTCAGATAAACCAAAACTCAGCAATAGGTGAATATTTTGAAATTGATGGTATAAGTGAAATTGATGAAGATAACCAAAACACCAATGTAGAACAAATTCATTTAATACAAGCAGATGATCAAATCAAAAATATTAGAAAACAAGAATTTAACCTACAAAATTTTAATATAAAACACTTAATAGGTCATGAACGTCAGGAATTTGAGGAGCTACTTACAAAATACAAACAGGTCTTTGCTACTTCCCTAAAAGTTATGGGACATACTGATCTGGTGATACCAAAGTTATCATTTACGAGTGAATATCCTCGTTGATCACCACCCTTTCCCATTCCTCAGATTTTGCTGAAGGAAACGAAAGAACAACTTGATGAGATGCTGGAAGCTGGAATCATCTCCAAGACCATTTCAGATTGATCTAGCCCTTTATTGCTCGTCAAAAAAAAATTAGGTCCTGATGGAAAACAGAAATATCGTCTAGCACTTGACCTTCGGCTAAAAAACACAATAATCACACAAAGTGCATACCCCCTTCCCAAAATTGCAGACGTAATAAACAACATATCACAATACCAGTATTTCACCAACTTAGATTTGCAGTCTGCTTACCATCAAATTGCATTGCCCGAGGAGTACAGGCCAGTCCTGTCATTTAACACTCCTTTTGGTGCCTATTGCTATAATAGGTTAGTTTTCGGCCTCAAGAACTCTGCGTCAATTTTTCAACATTTAATTGATAAAATCATTGATGAAATAAATATTCCAGGCATCCTAGCATATCAAGACGACATAGTTGTCGCTCCTAACACTTTTGAAGAATCTGTTGAAAAACTATCTAAATTGTTTGAGTGTTTCCAAAAATATAATTTAACTTTGTCTCCAGCTAAGTGCAATTTTCATAACACAAGCATTAATTATTTGGGTTTTGAAATATCTAAACACATTGTTAAACCGATCAAGCAAAACATCACAAAAATTACTGGATTTCCTATTCCAGATACAAAAAGAAGACTAAAGAAATTCATTGGCTTATGCAGTTTTTATAGACATCTTATTCCAAAATTTGCCCAATTGACAGCAGATCTCAATGACTTTACTACCCCTAAAGCACAGTTCAAGCTAACAGAAAAACATAAGGAATCATTTAGCAAATTACAGGAGATATTCTTTAAAGAACCATTTCTTAGACAACCCAACTGGCAAGCGAAGTTCTACCTTAACACTGATGCTTCAACCTCTGCCATTTCGGCATGTTTGTTGCAGAACTTTGATGGTGAATTGCTTCCCGTCTCGTACTTTTCAAAAACTTTATACAAACACGAAAAGAATTACGCAGCCATTAAACTGGAACTTATGGCCATAGTCAAGGGAGTTCAAGCGTTTAAATATTATCTCTTCAACAGAGAATTTGTTGTACTCAGTGATAGCGAACCACTTAAGCACTACAAGAGGATTTCTTCTCCTACCGACCTTACAACTCGTTGGTTGTTAGCCCTCAGTGAATATAACTTCACATTTCAGCATATTGCTGGACAGAAAAATGTCCTCGCTGATTATTTCTCCAGAATTCCCGTGGAGTTACCGAAGAAAGATGTCGAAACAGAACCTAACCTTTTAAAGTCAAATGAAATTTTACCTGTTGAGGAAATTTCTCTACTCTCAAAAGGAGTTCTGCAATCAAATGTCACATACTGCGAACACAAAAGATCCCTTGATAGAAATCTCGACCCAGACTTTCCTACATGAACAACTAAATGATCCTGAACTGGAAAAAATATACAACAACATTAAAATGGGAAAACAGTTGAAGAGACATCAGGACTTTCAGATTTCTCCAAATAATCAACTTCTCTACAAAAACATAAAAATCAATCACTCTGAGCAGTGCAAATCCTTTGCACCAAGACTGGTCGTTCCAAAGTCACTCATTCCAAAAGTTCTCGGAATAACTCACATTGGGCATCTTGGAATTGCCAAAACTTACGCACTCCTTCAGGAGAGATATTTTTGGAGAGGAGCATATCAGGATACTAAACAGTATGTTGAGTCTTGCACTATTTGCCTCCAATCAAAACCACAGAAGATTCCACAAGCACCATTTCAAGATACATTTGTACCAAGTCATCCAGGAGGAATGATCTCTATGGACCTAGTTGGCCCCTTTAAAAACAAGATGTACATATTAACAGTAATTGACATTTTCTCAAGACACATGGAACTGTATCCACTGAAAAATATCACTGCAGCAACAGTTTCAGAAAATTTTTTAAAATATATATCTACACATGGGCGACCAGCACAGGTTTTATGCGATTTGGGAAACCAATTTACTGCAGAGATTTTCAAATTCGTGAACAAAGTGTTGCAAATCAATCTTATGCACACCAGTGTAGCACACCCACAGGCGAATGGAATTTCAGAACGCATCAACACCAGTATTAAATCCACTATCAATGCTCTGCAGCTTGAAGGCCATTCTTTTCTTCATGCCATTGATCTACCCAAAGCAATCTATAATGCTTCAAAACATCCAGCAACAGGATTTTCACCTAACAACATTCATTTTGCCCGTGACCTTTCTTTGTTCACTGACACCCTGGACCTGACTCAAACCCCAAAGAATAATACCTCTGATTACAAGATGTTCCAAATTTTAGAGGCCATAGAGAGCATATATCGCTTGGTCTTTAACAATCTGAAGTTTTCCCAAGAGCTAAACAAGGCACGTCAGAATTCAAGCAAAAAGCTCAGGATGTTCAACAAGGGTGATATAATATACATCAAAACACCGGCTGCTTTCAAACATAAATTGGACGGTCCATTTAAAATCATAAAAAAATTAGGCCCAGTTAATTATCTAGTACAAAGGGATGGAAACCCCAATTATAGAAAGTTTGTTGTACACACTAACAGGATTGTTCTATCTAAGCCCAGACCAAATAGACTCATTGAGTCTACCATGGGAACTTATGGTTCTCATCATCAAATTATAAAAAAAAATTAATCTAGTCTCTTTCCAGCAGAGTGTCTACCCTTTTCCAGTAGGAGATGTTCCAGGTGTGGGAAATCAAACTCCAGCGCAAGAGGCCCTTCCGAACCTGTTGCAGCATGTCCCTGTTGCTCCATCCGAGGATGATATTAATTCGGAGGTAATCGTCTACGATCATGGGAAGGATGACGATACTCCCTGGCATGCTACCAACCTTTCTAGGGAAATTCCGGGTGATGAAGCACGATCCTCAACTTTTACCCGGAAGACACCCTCTACCTCTCCAGGAGGTGGGCCCGTAACACTTTCTGCATATTCCCCACTGGGTGAGAGGAGGCTCATGCCCTCTCGGTCTCCTTTTCCGACCCTGTCTACAGCCTCCGCAACAAATGTTTCTGAGAGGAGTTCCATACCCTCTCGCACAGAACTTGAAGTTATGGCATCATCTCCTCCTCCTGGCCTCACAGGGATGGCAGATCCTGCTCCAAATACCTGCTGCTCTCCGGCCTTCACCAAGGTGACCACTGCACCCTCGACTCCTGTGTGTGGTGTTGTTCCTCCTGTCCCTGATGTGCCAATAACTCCCAAACACCGATTAAAGGGTAGCAGTCGGTACAACCTGCGCCCTCCCCATTAATTTGAACTATTACTTTTCTGAATAGAACTCTGATAACTTTTTACCTTTATGTTGTCGTTCAAATTTTTCTCACACTTTGATATTATATGCACTGAACTTTACACAGACAGATAAACTTTTTTCTAGCCTTCTAGACATCTATACTTCTTTTGCATATATATATTATTTCTCAAGTGTTGATATAAAATGTTTTTCTATTGTGTATAACATGACAACTTAGTATTTTAATTATGATGTTTGTATCTTGAGTATTATGTTTCTATTTTGATTATGACATTTTGTATTCGGTATATTGATTTTTCTCAGATGTTGATAATACTAATATTCATATTAATATGCAAATTTTGCTGTATGGAAGTAAGGTATTAAGGTGGTTTTACTTACAGGTCTTTACAGTATGTTGTATTATTAAGACAGGTGTGAAAATTTTTCTGCTGGCAGAAAATTCCTTTCAAGTGTGTCTGATTAATATTTCTCTTCACTTCTTTCCTTCTCTCCTCTTGTGGCCTAATCAACCACAAGCTCAGTTACTCTGTTCTTTTTAATCATCTGTTTACAAGCTCAAAGAATTACCTTGATTTGTTTACTACAATATAATAGTATTATGGTTTATCAACAATGAGTGCTATGCTTATGTGTGAACATTTTCTTTTCCCTTCTATGTATAATTTTTCTTGGTGTTTTACATTTTGAGTGCATTCACAAGGTATATATTTTATCATGAGATTTTGGATTTTGGGTTGCAGTCAAGTTAAAAAAAAAAAAAGGGAATATTTTTTGGTTGTGAATGAAACTTTATGCAAATATATTTTTTTTTTCCTTTTGTGTAGTTGGCCAACTAACATAATGTACTTATCATATTTTTTTACATAACCAAGAACTTTTTGTATCTTTGTGTGATGGGTACTTTAGAAAATCATGTCTTCTGTAAGAATGAGGGAGTTATGATGTGCAAACTTGTAAGGGTAAGGTGCTCCTTTTGTTTTGTGTGAAGTTTACATAATGTGTTTAACGTTTCAGTGAAAATTTCATTGTTGCATTGAATTTATGTGCCAGACTTTGTTCTAGAGACCTTGAGCTCAGTTTTTTTTTTGTGTGTAGCAAAGGGGAGTATATCCTGAGGAAATCTCCTCAGTATATTTTTTAAAATAATTTATCCGGAATTTTTCTTAAAACCCTGTGATAAAAACAAAAATATTTTGCACGTGTGGTTTCGTCGCCAAAAGGGCGATGTCTGCATTGTTTCTGGTTGCCTTTCGGCATTTTTTTTTTTTTTATGTTGTGTCGGTGCAGGATTTTTCAATATGAGAGAGGTGTGCACTTCGGTTTTGAGAAGGAATTTTTTTTAGCTTCGAGATGTTTTTGATTATAAATTATGATATATATATAGAAATACTGAAGTCAACTGAGAATAAGTATTCTTGAGGGTCTCTACTTAAAAATGGGTGTGATTAAATTTCTTGTGCCTGATATGGAAAATAAAGGGTAAAATGTCTCACATTGGATTTATATTTTTGCCATGATGTACTTCATGCTCTCTCTCCAGGAGCAGGTGGTGTGGTGGTAAGACAATTATCGTTTTCAATTTTAATATATATTAATTACACCAACATGCATCTTTATTAAAGTTCGGACCTGGCATTCCCATTTGGGATATTGTGAACACTGTTTCTTTTTGCTGTGTACTAGCCACTATTTAAATACCATGAGTATATGTATTCTGTTTATATTTTTGAGAACAACAATTTTTAAAAAGAATTCTTTAGGACAGTGGTAAATACCAAGTACCTTCAAATGCCAATATTTAGAAGACGACTAATGACATCGGTTGGTCAAAACCTAAATTAAATGTCTAACACTGTATCTAATTTATTTCACTGCTTAAACGGTGAAAACACGGGATGCTCTCCTCAATAAAGGATGAAAAACACCTGTCCGCAAAAATTGCAGGATAAGCAAATTTTGCTACATTTGAGTTGCCTGTGGAAAGCGTGAGATGAGCAGCCAGTAGGTTAAATGCATCAGATTATGCTTCACTCACCTAAAAATTCAATGACTTAGAATATTTCATAATATGAAATTAACATATTGAAGTATAACTAAGCAATATTATTTATAAATGCATTAAAAATACATGTTAAAAATATTTTCTTCCCTTTGTTCCAAAATTATTCAGCTGAATATGTAGCAATATTCGGCCGAATGCCTGTTCAATATTCGGCCCACTAAATATTCAGCCTACCGAATATTCGTTACATCCCTAGTGATGACCAAGATGGCAAGTTTTAGTACTGAAAAGCATAGATTTCTTGACACTAACACCTGTCCAATATGTAAAACAGGAACAATGAATTCTGATCACCATCTGGGCTATTTTGGATTGAAGTCTGTCAAGAACAGAGAGATATCTTCAAACTGTATTGGGAGGCAAGAAGCCTAATGGACTGATGAGAGATGTCTGCCACCTCTTCACCTCTTGATTCTTAATACAGTATAGAACCTGTTATCCGGAATGGTTGGGACCGGGTGTACTCTGGATAACTGAATTTTCTGGATAACTGGTTGGGGATTAACAAGACATCTACTTATTTGATTGGTAGCATAAATGTTATTCTCTATTTTTGATTAGAATTAAATATTAATTGTTAATATATTAGAAAAATAATATAAAAAACTAATATTATCAAGATAAATAATAATCATTTAGAGAGGAAGTAGTAAATATATGATAACTTCTTGAAAACTTAGCCACACACTAAAAAAATAAAATACCTTACCAGATAGCTAGAATTATAAATTCTAGTTGTAGTGCTTAAAATAAATATTTAAAAAAAAACCTTTTTTGCTTTTCTTTTGGAAAAAATAGGAATTTAATTGATTTAAAAATGATTCTGGATAACTAGTTTTCCGGATAAGAGGTTCCATACTATACTGTCTTTCTTTCTTTTAGATTTTATTGTTCTTTCCTTATTAATTATTGCTGTTCTTTGTCAACTATATGATGTTCTTTGTCAACTATCTCTCACTATCAATGTGATAAGACCTCTGTAATGGATTAAATTCCAATAAAGCCTTAGTTTTTTGTTTGTTTTTTTAAGTACTGAAAAACTGAATTTTGCAGCTTTAATAGTTTTTAGTTTAAGAAGTTGTGATATCTTGTTTGACCTTCACATTTTAAATTTTAATAAAAGCTATTCACGTTATCAATAAGTCAAGTCATCAATTATTCCTCGAATAGAGAAGCCTACATAAGTAATAAATATACCAGTAAATATTTAAATAAATATTTCCATATATCTATAAAAGCAGTAAAAAGCGATATAATCATATTAAAAAGTTAAAAGTACACTAAAATCCTTTGAAAGCACTTTCGGTGGCAATCTGACCGCCATCTTTAGTTCTTCGGTTGTGCACTGATGAATTTTTCTTCCAAACTCACCTTCCATCCCAGATCTATTAGGAAATGCAGCGTATCATTTACAGCACCATCTGTTGATATAATTTGCAGAGCTCCCATTTTTAATGCATAATCTGGATTACAGAAATTGGACGAGAGCGGCTATTAAAATATCTAATGAAACTGCCAAAAAAATATAAAAACAGCAATAAAACCAAATAAAAATATTTTCAAATGTATACGCATTGGCAAAGATGAAATAGATAAAGAAGAAACTGCAGGGATATATAAAATAAATCTAACCTGCCAAGACTAACAAACCAGGCTGCTATATAGCAGTAACGAAAAGGAAAATAAATGACAGGAAAAAAAGAACACATTGGCAGCATGAAATGTAATAAATTTAGTACAGCCCTCTCAAGAATAGCTCAAGATAGACCCATAGACATCAACTTCAAAGAAATAGAAAAATTATCCTATTTCCGTAATCAAAAGTATGCATTAAAAATGGAAGCTCTGCAAATCATACCAGCAGATGACACTGTAAACGATACAATGCATGCCTTAATAGAAATCGGGATGGAAGATGATTTTGGAAGAAGGTACATCAGTGCACAACTGAAGAACTGTGGTAAAATAAAAACTTTGTAAAATTTATGGTGTTATTTTACAAGGTTTATTATTTTATGCTTTAAATACTAGTTATTTTGAGTGATTTCATTATTAACCAAAAGATGGTGATGAGATGGACACCAAAAGTGCTTTTTAAAAGTATTTTAGTGTACTTTTAAATATTTCTGTATACTTTGACTAAGGTCAGGTTATGTGCAGAGTTTAAAAAAAAAAAAAAAAAAAAAAAAAAGCCTATGGATAACGTTTGTTTTTATCAAATAATTTTACACTGAATTTCAACAACTAAAACTTTGGCAGCTATATATATATCTATATATATAATATATATTCTTTTTTACTAACCTGACTTTGTCTAAAGGAAAATCATTTTCATTTACAACAGCACAGTTACTGAAAGACAATGATTCCGTAGGACATTTTGTCACTTTCATAACCTGTGATAAAAATAATTGGAGATATTATTAGAATCAAATTAGACCAATCATAAATATAACAAAAACACTAAAATTATATATTTTCCCCCCTATTATTTGAAGGGGTGGCCTAGATAAATATAATTAATGGTATCTTAACCCATATTAACCAGAATTTTTCATTAGAAATAGTTTTAAGTTTAACTTTAAAGCATGTTTTAATACATTAATATCACATACTTCAAATAATTTTGAGATACATATATATATATGTGTGTGTGTGTGTGTTTTATAAATACAGGATGTTACATAAATGCAACACTAGGCATTGACATGAAATTTATTTGATGATTAAAAAAAATAAGATTACAATAACGCAAATGATTGTGCATTAATGCAACACAGGGTTAACAATAATAATATATTAACTTAATGCTACTATATTTTAAATAGTATGTATAACATTGTGAAAGCAACATTTTCTATACAGAATTCTGCTGGTAATAGTCATGAATGTATTACATGTTTTGGCAAAACAAAGTAATCCCACACCATACTAGTACTATCTGCTTTTCATCAAAGTAAAAAACAGGGGGAAGTCTCCTTTCCCTCAATAAAATTTTGTCTGTCTAAACTGGAATACATCATTAGATTTTAAATAAATATTTTTCATGTTTAGGTAGGCAGTTATTATTGTACACAATCTTTTATTAGTGAAACATTAATTTCACTTCAAACTTTTTAATTACACAGTCACCTAGAAAAGAGAAATGGGGTAGTATTTAGATATACAAATTTAAAAGATAATATATTCAACTGTTTTAGCAGTAGAAACCTGTTTATAGGGAATATTTAATTATAGCCCCCCATGTGTGTGTATATTTTATATGTATATGCATAACTGTGAAGGATCGATATTGACTGAGAATGCCGACATTCACTGGCGAATATCCAACACATACCAAATACGTTGGTAAAAGATCGAATATTTGATTACATTCTAATATATTTGGATTACTGCCAGTGTATGTCGACATGCACAGATATACACCAGCAGTGGTCGAAAAGAGAAGCCGAGGTCAACAGAAAGGCTATATTATATTAAGCCTTTAGAATATTTTTGCTAAAGGCTTACTATATACTAAATATACTATAGAATATTTTTGCATAGCAAAAATATTTTTTATCCTGCTGCAGTAGGTTTATTTCCCCATGAATTCATGGTTCCTCATGATTATAGAAGAAAGTCTATTATAGTATAAATGCAAGTTCTTCATTGGATAAACAAAAAACTAAGATCTTAATGCTTAACATTTATCCAAATACAACTTGGAGTATGGATCAATAGGCAACCGTTCTCTTCACTGATGAGTCCCGTTTCAGCCTAAACACCGATTCTCGCCAAATGTTCCTATGGAGAGAACCAGGGACCCGCTACCTACTCACCAATGTCTGCAAAATTGACCATTATGACAGAGGAGGTTTAATGGTCTGGGGTGGCATCATGTTGGATGGCCACACACCTCTTCACATCTTTGAAAGAGGTACTGTGACTGGTATGAGGTATAGGGATGAGGTCTTGGAGCCCTATGTGCGACTTTTCAGGGGTGCAGTTGGCCCAGAGTTCATTTGAATGGACGATAACGCGAGGCTACATAGAACTCTTTTGGTCGACGAATTTCTAGAGAGTTTGGATATTCGCCGGATGGATTGGCCAGCCAGATCTCCAGACCTTAACCCTATAGAGCATGTCTGGGATACTTTTGGGAGGGCAATTGCAACCCCCCCCCCCTCCCATTGGGGGTGCAGTTTTTTACTTTGAATTATTTAGAAAAATGCCTAGGACCAGCACCAATTCCATAAAATTCTTTTATGCCTAAAACAAAGAAGAAAAAGTTGTGTTGATGTTTATAACTTTTAAAACTTCTTTCACATATATAGAGGTGGATTTTTTTAATGTAATTTTTTAAATAGATATATCATGAATTTAATTAATTGTTTTCAGCATTTTTATAATATGCCTAATACAATGTTACATGGTTAACATGGGTCATTTACCATAAATCACTAATTTAGTAAGTCATAAAAAAAGGGCTTTATACTCATTCATTTTGATTTGTTATCAAGAAACTAGAATTTTTGTATAACATGAAAGGACTCTCAAAACAGGACATTATTTTTTTCTTTTTTTCCCCCAGACATCCAAGATTTTTTTTTTTTTAATCTTTTTTGGTTCTTGTGATTTTTCTCATACTTTCAGAGTTCACTTCCTCAATTTATTTTTATTGCATAAGTATTCAAACTTAATTAGTTTCAGCAATACTTCAATAATTAGCAGTAGTTGTCAGTAGCGTACATATAGGTTTCCATTTCGGGGCAGGATCCAGGCGAGATCCAGTATTTTAAGCCTTATCGTTACTAAAGTTAAAAAGGAGCTACTTTGAAACATTTCTATTAATAATTGCTTTACATTTTGAAGGGGGCCTGGGCTCCCCTTAACCTCCTTAAATAATCCCCTGGTAGTTGTTTATTAGAACAATAGTTTTCTTTAATTAGGATATCACTAGTTTTCCCTAATCAATATCCTTAAATATGAATGTAATGTAAACTGAATTTTTAAGCTTACAATTGGTCTCCTAAAAGTAGTGAAAAAGTAGCGAAGTCACTACATTTCAAAAGTAGTTGTATTTATGGTTAACTACATTTTTCGAAAAATAGTTTTAGTTCGCTGAAAAAAAAAAAAAAAAATAACATCCCACCACTGTATTTAGATGAGCACTCTGCACTAAATGATTTTAAGTGTATAGTAATGAAGTACTGGGAAGCTCCTTGCCTAATGGCCTAATGATCAATAGCCTATCATTTGTTGAATATTAATAATCTTCTCATGCTAGAATCTAAAGCTACATGTTCGAAACCAATCCCTGGCTGCTCTTTAAATCAACCGTGGCATTTAAGTCCTTTAGGATTAGTCTCACTATGAAAACTCCTGTACAAATTGATGAACACCTCTCCTCACCAGAATTGGTCATTCCTCTCAGCAAGAGATGTGGAAATGTTATAGTCACCTTTTGTAATGTTCCATTCTGACTGGAGTACAGAGAAGAAAATGCAAATCTCCTACATAGTCAACATTCACCATTAGTGCATGATGAATGTCGACACCTACTGGTATAAATGAGAAATAAGAATATTTAGCAAATATTTCGGACTTACATCAAGCGACTATGTGGACGTTGGTATTCACTAGTGAAAGTAGACATTCTCCAGGTTTCGGACTTTTACAGCAACATATAGATACATATACATATTAACTAGATCTATTATGAGAAAAACTCCGAACTTGATTTCATTTACAAAAACAAATTCAACTATTAAAATTTCATGTTGTAGAAAATCATGTATTAATTTTCTAGATAATTATTAAATTATGACATTCATAGAACAGCTCAGATATTTGCTACTAGTGGCGTCTCTTCCTTTTCTGGTGATTATTTGGTGATTTATGCATGTGCATAATGAATAATTATTTCCCATTATATTGCCATCAAAACAGTTCTGTATACATTCTGATATACATTATCCTTGAGAAATAGGCATACTTAGTACCACAATATATCTTATCTCCCCATGGTGGTAAATATCCAAGATATGCCATATATTGTTGGAGAAAACGCTGCTTAGTTTTTGGGTTCATAGCTCAAAAGTCTAGTATATCTGGAAAGTTCTAGTAAACAGTCCAGTTGGCAGGATATAACAAATTTTATTGGTTTTAGAAATTTGACAAACCACCTGTTACACATAATTCATATGAATTAACAAGCAGTAACTTGATTTATAACACAGCTGCTGGTCACAAGAGCTTTCTCAAATACAGTATTTCACATATAATTAAATCCTTCCACAGACTAAAATTCAGTGAAAATTTTTAAGCAAAACTTTCAATCGATTCTCAGCATGCAACAATGAAGAATTTAAAAACAGCTTTCAAAAATGGCTTTCTCAAAATAAGCAAGAAAGCATTGCTTATACACAGCTCTCAGCAGCTTGCGCTACAAGCAATGACTCGAAAATGAACTGCTTGGATATGATCTGCCCATATAGTTCCTCTGAACGTTGAGCAAATTCCACAAGATTCCATTATTGGAACAACCCCAGCTAACTGTGCACCTTGATTGCATAATACTATTGCTAATGCATAATATGTATGCAGGAAAGAATCAAGAAGATTGACGCATCCATTTTATGGACGTAAAATAGGCTCTTTTAGATTAATTTCTATTTTCTCGTGCGTTATTGCAATATTTTGACCTATGTTAAACAAAGGGGAAACCTAAAACTCCTTATCGTGTTCTAGTACGGGCCGTGCCTAGTGTTTTTGTGACCCGGTGCAAAGTCAACTTTTTTGCCACCCTAGTACATATACATACATATAAACATATTTTAAAAAGATTCTTTCAGTATAAAAAGTAGTAAAAAGAAAGAGCTTACACTTTTCTCATTTTATAACTTTGTACACGTCTCACAAAAGTAGTTATTTATATTATTGAAATATTTTATATGGAAATTTATCTATCCTTCAAGAATGTTATTAATATCAAACTAAATTATTAGTTGATTTGAGTATTTTTCTTTATTTTTGCATGTGTTTCAGTAGTACTGTAATAATGACAATGAATATGCATGCGGATCAGTTTTATACCTCTAATTTTATGCAAAAATGAGTTCATCTATCATTAAAACCTATAGTGCATTTATTACACTTATTGAAAGTTGAAACCTATCATAGAATTGCAATGTAGATCTTTAATTTGAAAATGGATAATTCAGATCACAGTGAACTCTGAAATTTTCAAATTTTATCTGCAGTCATGTAGATGTTTAAGACAAAGGGCATAGGTTAAGGGAATCTATTGGAAAGATGAGAAATCTCGATTGATCTGAAAGATTTTCAAGGTGATACATAGAGTAAAGTTTAACTTTTTGTTGCCCCTGATTCTTTGTGGCCAGGTGCAGTTGCACCCTTCGTACCCCCCTAGGCATGGCTCTGGTCTAGTTAACCAACTTTCATGCAACAAAAAGCAAAATTTAATTATTCAAAGTGGAAAATGCAAATTTTAGCCTAAATTTAACCCTTGAAGAGCAAAAAACCCCACAAATTCACAATTATGTGTGTGTGTGTGTGTGTGTCTCTAAAAATGCATAAGAAAGGGGATGCATTTGGATGATGTGTATCAGACTAGGATCATAGATGCGGAATCCATGAGGCTTCAGCCTCCCCACCCCTCCCCCAATATTTTTACTGAGGGGAGGTGACCCTTCCAGTCAGTTTCTTGTAGGAAAGTAACATTGGTTTTTTTCTCATCATTTTTCCTTCCCAAGTTAAGGTGTCCCTTCCCTCCCTTTAAACAACATACCAATAATATAAATTATTCTCAAAAATTTACCACTGCTAGGCCTCACTAAACTACTAAGTTATGAAAGTTATGTTCTTAGGTCTACAAAACATTAAGAATTTTTTTAATCGCAACAAATGAAACTGGAAATCTGCATTAAAAGTATGAGAAGTTATTAAACTTTTAGCATTCAAAAAAAGGCTTTTCTGTCATATAAACTCACAGAAGTTTGTAAAACTATGACGTTATGGCTACTTAACCTGGTAGAAAAATCAGAAATTAAAAACAATGTTTATTTTAGGCATACTTGATGGTGGGATTAAATTGGGAAGACTGTACTGTTTACATTTTGATCTGTTTGTTTACATTTCGGTTTATTGATGATTTTGGCACAATCCATAGGTGTTGGGTGGCACCAGAGTAGAATGCTGTTGAAGGATATTTTCACTTGTAGCCATAAAGACACATGTATTTCGTTTTATGGTGGTTCGGTAGAATAGATGTTTTGAATTTGAAAGTTTGTCATGTTATCGATGGAAAGGAATAAAATATGTTACTGTATGAAAAAGAATGTGTGTATGTTTGTTAGAAATGTGATGTGAATATAAAACTAAATAAAAGAAAGCATGTTCGTTTTTGGTATGCTGATGTCATGTTAAGCCAATGGTTATGTATGCTAAGCACATGAGAGACGATGGCGTAAGTGACATTGATGGAAGGGTAAAGTAAACAATAAAGGCAAGGGCCTTTTTTTAATGAATTTTTTATTTCTCTTAGGTCTTTTTAATCTCTTTTAAAGTGATATATGATGTTTTTGTTGGTGCTATTTTTGTGCTAATCTAATCATGCCGGCTTTAGATTACATGCACAGCTAAGTTACTTAATCCACTGAAGTTTTTTTTAGTTAAAAACAGGCCAGTGTTTGCCCCACTTTACAGTAGCTGTTTAAGTTGCTGTAATAATTTTTTTATATTTTGCCTTTTTTTTACAAATAATAATAATAAAATTATTATATACAAGAATCTTATTTGACATCACTGGATTCTAACAAAAACCATGTTTGATAATAATTTAGGATAAAATTAAGCATACTTCAACTGCACAAGATATGCTCATAAAGAACACATTTTAAAATTATTTATAAGGCTGAATGAGAAAATGAAAATAAAAAATTTCTATACTTAGGTTCAAACAGCAAATATTTTCTTGATTTTACTGTGAAATTCAATTTTTCTTGCATTTCCCTGACCTTTCTTCAATTTCTGCTAATTTCCCCGACTTTTTTCCCAAATCCCTGACTTTCCAGATCTGTAGAAACCCTGTGAAATTACTCTACTCAATCTATATCCCTTTTTGTATTTAAAAAGTAAGTGAACAAGTAAATGGAGGAAAAAATTTTGCGACAAGTAATGGAGGTATAGAGGTATCCTTCCATTCATTGAAAAAAGCAAATAAAAATATAAAAACAGCATCAGCTTTTATTAATGATATTTAAAAATCTGTCATAATATCTAAAATGTCTTTAAGAATATTTTAAAATAATTATTTCTAAAACTATCAACCACAAACTGTAAATAGCATGTCTTTTGTAGAATGACCCATGTGTGCCATTATATTATAAAGAACTTTAATGTGCAAAGAAACTTATAGATACAGGTTTGGAATTGTCCATCAATAAGTCTGGAATATGTTATTTTGTAAGAATGTATTACTTAAAAGAATGCACTACTTGATTGGTTCTTGATACAGTACATTTAAATTGTGGCCCACAAGCTGAAAGAGGTTGAGCAAACTAAGGTAAGTGCTCCAATAGTGGGCCACGTACCAGTAGTGAGCCACCTGGATGTTTTATTCAAAAAACAAGAAATTAAAATGTTCCAATAAGATTAGAGATCTGCCTGTGATTGGCTGAAACACTTACTAATTAAATACCAATGGCACAGTCTTTATTTCCTGTTTAGTTAGGAACTAGAAGGTTTGTTGCTGAAGTTGAATTCTGAAAGAAGCATTTTAAACCTGTTCTTAGTGGTTTTCTTAAGAGGCAAGTTTTCATTCAGCTCCTTTTTTAGCATACATTCTACTTGTTTTCAAAATGAATTGTTATTGATATTATTTAATTATATACTGACTAGATTATAAAATATTATTTAATTAAATAATAATTACTGTTTATAGATATTTAAGGGTGGCCCATTTTGGGAACACTATTTTACTAAATGTTCCAGTAGTGGGCCTGGGTGGCCCATTACTGGAGCATACACTTTTTTTCAAATACACAGTTTTCTAGTGTGTATTTTAGAAGTTATATCTTGTACAGTCTTGTTGTATAACTAGATTTGCTTTATTTTTATTAGAACCAGTAGTGGGCCAGGTGGCCCATTTTTGGTAAACTAATGGCCCGCTACTGGTACACTAATGGGGGTTATTCTCACATGATAAATTTTATGTTCTTGGCTAAAATTAAGCATGTCAGGCGTAGATATTTAAAATTTTTGAAAGCATATTTTTATAAGCACTGCAGCTTAGCACTTTCTGTATGGCTCATGAAATTGAGTTGGTGGCATTACTTCCAAATGCAACACATCTTCTTCAACCCATGGATGTTTCTGTGTTTCATGCCCTGAAAACAATTTGGAAACAGGAAGTTTCAAATTTTCGAATAAGTAATGATGGAAATCAAATACAAAAGCATCAATTTCCAGGTGTACTTAAGTCAGCACTTAATCGCTTGTCACCTGACACAATATCAAATGGGTTTAGGGCATGTGGCATACTTCCATGGAATCCAAAGAAAGTTATTGTTCCAAGGGAAATAAATCCAAAAAAAGTGATTGTCTCAAAGGGTATAAATCCTCAAAGACCAGCATCACCGATCAAGAAGGAAGAAAATCATTTTTTAAGAATACTGGAATCAAAAATTGGTGAAGCAAAGTTGAAAGCATTTCTAGAAAATGTAGAAGAATGGAAGGGTCCTGTAGAGCAAACAGATTTATATTACTTGTGGTTGGAAGCAAAGTCTTTATCCAATTTAAGCTATAACATACATAAATTTTTATATTTAAAAATTTACAATTTAAAAAAAACAAAAAATTGATACAGTCTTAATTTTTTCAGCCTTTTAATAAGGTTAATGTTGAAACTCCAGAAAAAGAAATGGATATAGATGTTCAAGAGTCAACTGAAGTTTTTATGGACTGTAGAATCCCAACATGTTGGGTCTATAATTGATCAGGTAGCAATCACTGAACATATCAATAAAACTGAAAAAGCAAACAATGACAGTCCCATTGCTGGGCCATCAAAAATTATTCCATCACCATTTAAGAGGTCTCTTTTCTGGCCACAGAGTGAAAATGATGATAGAAAAAAGAGAAAGTATGAGAAACTTCCTGCTGTAGTTACTTCACGACAAATGATTATGTATCATAAGAAGAAAGAAGATGCTAAAAACGCAAAAGCTGCTGAAAAAGAAAAGAGAAAAATAGGAAGAGAAAGGAGGAAAATGGAGAGTGAACAAAAGAAAATCAACTACACAAAAAGAACCAGAAAATGTTCATCAGCGTCTTTAGTTTCATTTAATGATTCTACTGTAAATGAATCAAGAGACTTGGATTGTAGCGAGAGTGATGAAGAAGGGATGCTCGTTTTTGATATGTCACAGTTAAAAGAAGGCCAATTTTTGTTCTTGTGTCTCTGATGGGGGGGGGGGGAAAGAAACACACAAAAATATGTGTATTTGTGTATAATACAAAATATACAAGGAAAGGTTATAAATGTTCAGGGGTTGAAGTCTGCAAAGGTCAAAAAGGATTTCATAATTATCGAAAATGATGTATTCAATATAACCTATAAAGATGTAATATCTATAATGCCTCAAACCAGAACTTAAAATTAAAGACCGACAGTTAACATACACCTTTCACAAAAAGTTGGCTGTTAAAGAAAAAATGTAAATATTATGCAATTAAATTCTAAAATAAAGATTTAATTTATATCAAGTTGCTATATTGTATATTTTGTAGTATACTATGTTATTATTAGAATATATAATGATTTTATTCTTTTTTTCTTTAGCGCGTTTAATAAATCTGGGTGACTCACTTTTGGTAAGCTCTTTATAGTGACTAAGTTCCTTAAATAAGGATTTTAATTTATATCAAAGCCATTTTAATTGAATTTTTTATAGTGAACTATGTTATTATTACAGTCTATAATGATTTTATTATTTTTTCTTTAGTACAATCAACAAATTTGGGTGGCCCACTTTTGATATGCCCACTACTGGTACATGAAAAATTTGCTATGCCCACTTTTGGTGCACAGAAGTGATCTAAGTTTTTAATTTATTAAAAAATATATAGCAATTATTTTGCTCTTTCATGTAATTATTATTTTAGGTAAGAGTTCAAACAACCATAAAAAAATATAGATCAACAAAATTTCTGTAAAATTTAAATAATAACTGAGCAAATACCCTTAAGGGGCCCACTATTGGTGCATTTACCTTACTATTATTGTTATTGCATGTTATTGTTTCTGTAAATTTTTATTTTTGAAATCTTTGCTTTTAAATTTTCAAATTAAGTCAGTACATAATCAGTCAATTTTTCTGTGCTTTCAAAACCATCCAATTGGGACAAAATTATTTTATTTGCATTACAAAGATATATTTTATTTACCAGTGACGGATTAATGCAAGTTTGTTTGGGGGGGGGGGTAGTTTGTCGGTGGGGGCGGTTGGTTAGAAGATTGACATATACATCCATTTTATGTAAGTAAAATAGGATCTTTTATATTAATTTCTTCTTTCTCGGGGGGGGGGGCAATCGCCCCCTGTATTATTTACAGATTATGCAATCAATAACTAGATATTTACCTGTTGCCTATACTCTATATAAAGTAGTTAAACTTATTTAATTATTAATTTAATATATTCGTAACCCTCATACTGAACCCCCCCCCCCAACGATACCCCTTTCAATAATTTTTACAAGTCGGCGTCAGTGAACAGAATTGCAAGATATTACATCACGTAAGAAACTGCGCCTCCCCCTAGTCGCATAGAAACGCGGTATAATGAAATCCTTTAACAATAAAATATAATCCTTTTTTCATCGCATAAAGTTATCCTACTATAAATAGGAAATAAGCTAATTAATTTTTAAAAGATAACATAAAAACACTAATTACAAAATTTGAAAGAAAAAAAAAAAAGAAAACATTCCCATAACACATTTACTTTATTATTACTCTTATTTACTTTTTTCTTCATTATGGGTGCAAAGTTTAGGTAAGGGCGCATTTAACAGGATTGGGGGAGGGGGGTCGGACCCCTCCGCCCCCCAACATTTTAATTTATGCTACTAATATGTCAATGATCTAATATGTCAATGAAAGTCTTTTACTGAAAAATTCTAACTTTTTTGACGTTTCGACCTCCTCCGAAATGTTTTTCTGGATACGTGCCCGTTTTGGAGATTCGTAGCTCTTCAATAAAATACTTCTATTGATTACTTTAAAAATAATAATTCAGCTAACATACAATACCTGAGTAGACATGTTTATTGCTTATAGTGAATGGTTTAAAGCACAAGAAGAAAACAAATTAATATGCTTTCTGCTCTTTAATTCAATTTTAAATATAATATTATTCCAGCACCCCACACACAGAATAGCTCAACACTTATAAACAAACTGCAGTGCGGCGTTGTAATTGTAACATTTTTGTTTTGCAGACAGCTATTGGTTGAAATTGGTACGTTTCTTTGTACTTTCGGAACTCTTTGGTAAAATGTGCTGCTTTCACTCTAAAGCTAGAAGTGATCCCGCAATGACGTCACCTGGCGGAGCAACACGGCCCCCGCGCGGCGAGCGCCCAGGGTTTGCCCAATATCTGGCCCGCAGCGACCGCAAAGCTACAGCCAATTACAGAAGAGCTTTTCTAGGGACGGACGTGTGATACACTCCGTAAAATTCGCGCTCTTCGAATATGACAGAAGAACGATGGCTGATGTTCGATTGTTTTAAAGATAAATATGTTAAATTTGAAGTTTGAAGTTTGAAGACTCCCTCAAGAGGGGGCGGGTTTTGGAGATTTATGGCTGGAGAGCCGTTATCTCACTTGTTCTGTAGTATCAGACCCACTATTTTCTTTGGTTACGAAGCTCCTCGTACTTCTGACTTCTGACTTTGCTTCTGATGTGCAAAAAGACAAAGAGACTCAGCGAGAGCCAGGCCGGGGGGCCGTCCGAAGGAACCTGGTGGGGGGTAACCCCGTGAATACGATGGAGAGAAGCGAGCACAACAACCCAAAGGGCCAAAAGAGAGACGTTAGGCAGAGTAGAGAGAAAGCTGACGCAGGAAGAGCATTACAGCTCGGCGCGTAGATAAGGAGGCAATAGCATGTCTAATGAAGACGGGGAAAGGGCCGGAGAAAGAAGGTGGCAGCTCCAAAGTGCGGAGAAGGGGGCACCGGGAGATGCTATATTTCTTGCAGGAAAGGAGGATGTGTTCGATGGTTTCGGGAGTGCGGCACGTGTCACAGAGGCAGGTTGGGGAGATGTTGAACCGGTGATATAGGACTTTGTTGGGTAGCATGCGGCAGACCAGCCGCGTGAAGAGCACGTCTTCGTGCCTGTTATGGAACCATGAGAGCGTGTTGTGGGCACTCGGGATTTCTCCATGTGTTGCTAGGTATTTGCTGGTGCTGAAGTGTGTCATGGTTTTTTGGTGGAAAGTCCTTGTTATGGCTGCGGTGACGTCTTCGGGAGCCACCCACTCTAGATGTATGTCAGAGGGCTGGGTGTCTCTAGCGGCTGCATCCGCCCGTTCATTTAAGAGAATGCCCCGGTGACCCGGGGTCCAGTAGATTTGTAGGCTGGGAACCATCTGAGCAGCCACTGTCAGCTTTTTGTAGAGACGCTGGATCACGTGAGGGGATTTGTGATTGCACGAGGACAACGCTGTAAGAACCGACAAGCTGTCGGTGAGGATGATCGTTGGGGTGTTGCTGCATAGAAGTTCATCCAGTGCTGAGCAGAGCGCTAGGGCTTCTGCCGTGAAGATGGAGTTAACGTTATTGAGGGTGTAATGGAATTTCCTGTGTAGGGTGCAACCACCAATGGCGGTGCTGTCGTGTATTTTACTTTCATCGGTCGCTATAAAATTATGGGTCGCCCTGAGCGGATCGAAAAAGGTGTTAAAAAGGTTTGAAACTGCAGGGACACAGAGCTGTTTATTTTGGAAGGACAGGCCTTCAGTGACCACGGACCAAGGGGCCGGAGAGAAGAAAGGGGAGGGGGCAGCTAGAATGAGGTGATCGACGTTGCATTCGTAGTCTGCCAGGAGACAAGTTAGATCGGGGAGGAGGGGGAAGCGAGACGTCGGAGAATGGTAATCATTCCCATAAAGGAAAGACCACAGGGGCGACAATGGTCCTAAGGAGATGTGCTTGATCCAAAATTTGGTTGTGAGAACCTTGATTCTGTCGTTGACACTGAGGGAGGTGGCATGTTTAGTCAGGACGAGGTTGGGGACCCACCTAGGGAGGCCAAGCGCGATACGTAGGGAAGTATTTTGAATGACTTCCAGACTTTTAATCAGAGAGGGACACTGGGAGAATAGAGCCGGGGCACCGTAGTCCAAAAGGCTGCGAATGGTGCCGTTGGCTAGTTTCACTAGGTGCGCCGAGCGGGCCCCGTAGTGGCGAGACGAGAGCACTTTTAGGATGTTAATCCGTTGGAACGCTTTTTTCTTAATATAGTTGATGTGAGTACGGAGACCCCCATGTCTCGAGAAATGAAAGCCGAGATATTTTATAGAATTCGACCATTCTATGAGACCCCCCTGTATAGAAAAATTCACGTGGCTTTCCCCATACCTTCGAGATAGGTTAACAGCCCGACATTTTTCCGGGCTTACGGAAAGTTTCCAATATCGACACCACTGGCCGATCCGCAACAGGGTCTGTTGTAGTTTTCGCTCGCAGGTACCGAGGTTGTGGTCGGCACAGTATAGGAAGATGTCGTCGGCGTACACTATACTGTCAACACCCTGTTCCAGGACTTCAAAAAAGTCGTGCATATATACTGTGAACAAGAGGGGGGAGATTACGCTGCCCTGTGGGAGGCCTTTGGATAGGGGGTGCAGGCTGGAGACCGTGCCCCTCCAAGCCACCTGAATGTGCCGCTCCAGAAGGAAGTTGTGTATCCAGCGAAGGATCCGGCCCTTGATCTGTAGCTGGGCGCATTTGGTGATCAGGCCGTCGATGTAGACTGAGTCGTAGGCCGCATGTATGTCCAAAGAGACCCCAAGGAAGTACTTCTTGTTGTTACGTGCCATGTGGAGATCAAGGTTCAGTTTGGTCACCGCCGTCTGGCTGTCCCTGAACTGCAGGAAACCGAAGTGGCGAGGATCCACGGAGGGATGCGCGAGTAAGAAGTGGTGTAGTCGCTGGCAGATCATGCGTTCTTGAATTTTGCACATTACCGCCGTCAGGGCGATGGGACGGTAAGACGTAGCAGCGTCGGCTGGCCTCTCAGGTTTAAGGATCGGTAGTATCCGAGAAGTTCGCCAGGCGGAGGGGATTTCGCCCGTGTCCCAGATTAGATTGTATAGCTCGAGTACGAGTTTTAGGGAATGCGGATTTAAGCCCTTGAAAAGGCGAGCGGATATTTTGTCAGCGCCCGGCGTGGTGACTTTGGTGGAGTGAATCGCTTGTTGTAATTCCTTGATAGAGAAGGGCAGGTTTAGGGGGTCTGTTTCCTGGCCGCCATAGTCAATGGGTAGAGGTTCATGTTGGTCCGAGTAGCTGAAGGATTTCGCCAATATTTCTGCCTGGGCCTGGGCAGAGGCTATAAGGTTAATGCCATCTTTAATCAGAAGGCGGGAGGAAGGGGGCGAAATAGGGCGAGAACGGAACTTGCGGAAAATCGTAAAGAGGAGGTGTCCATCACGCGACGCACGGCACGAGCGGTCCCAGAAGGCACGCTTGGCCTCTCGAATGACCTTTTTGAGTTTTGCCGACAGCCGTTTGTACTTGCGCCAGTATTCCATGGAGACCAGAGTGCGAGATTTTCGGAGGAGGAATTTCTTTTGACGTCGGAGGTTCTCGCAGCGAGCCGTCCACCAGGGGGGAAACCGGTTCGGACTGTTCGACGGATGATAGGTATGCGCCCGAATGCTGGAGGAGACGATGTCCAGGAAATCTGGAAGAGCAAGGGCAGAGAGATTTTGTAAGGCGTCGTTGACCTGACCGCAGATCTGATTCCAGCGGTACAAAGGCCGCGGGGGGGGGAGACGTTGGGAGGCTAGAAATCCAGAGTTGGATGGGGAAATGGTCGCTGTCAAACAGGTCGTCGCAAACCTGAAGGGAGAGAAGGTCATAGATGTCCAGAGAGCAGAGGGACAGGTCGATAAGCGAGGAGGAGCCGTTTGGAGAAACATGGGTTGGGGAGGAGGAGTTCAGCAATACAAAGGGGCTGCCAGAGAGCCACTGGCAGAATTCCTCACTCACTGGGGTGGAGGTAGGAGAGCCCCACCACGGGTGATGTAGATTGAAATCACCGAGTAACAGGCTTGGGCCTTCGAGGGAGGAGCAGATATTGCGTAGGTCCCGTACCACATGGCCATGACTCGAGTACAAGTTAATGATATTTAGCTTAATATTGGGGAAGTGGACTGAGACCGCTAGGATTTCGTTGGCCCCCGAGGGGGAGGAGCACGGAAGGCGGTAGGACGGGAGATGCGCCGAAACCGCAATGGCAAGGCCGCCACCCGGGCGGGACGACCTGTCTTGGCGATAAACAACCTTGCCGCTGGGGTGAAACCTAGTATTGTCTTTCAAAAAGGTTTCCTGCAGGAGCAGGACGTCCGCATCAGAAAAGGGGGGGAGCTTCAGCCAAACCTCTTTATTTTTGATGCTTCGGCAATTCCACTGAACAATAGAGAAAGGAGATGAGCTAAAGGCCATAGCTGTAGGGGAGAGACAACGAATGAAAACAAGGCCAAAGTCCAGCCCGAAACAAGGGGAACCAAGCACGAGCAGGAGAAAAAAAAAACGAGCGAAACGGACAGAAAAAGATTTTTTTTTTTTTTTTTTAAAGTTCCATTGGCTCCCAGAGCGCCGAGACCGGGGCCACCTGGGGGGCCAGTGTTGGAGCCATCTCTCAGTGACGTGCGTGCTTTTTTATCTTTCGGCCCGCGAGCCAACCCCGGCGGGGGGAGGCTGCCCGAGGGGGGAGACAAGTCACCCTGGCTTTTGTATGTTTGGTGCATGTGGATGGTAATCGTGTTTAGAGCTAGCATTATCCGGTCCGTATGTTTTTGTAGTATGTCGTTCATACACTTAATTACATTGTTGGTGCGCTGTTCAAAGTCTTTGGTGATGCGGTCGATTTCCGGTTGGGGAGTGCTGGTGATTTTTGCGTAGGACTTCGGTATCGTATGTTGTCGATACTGTCGCCTGGCTTCGGAAAAGGTTAGGAAATTGGTACATTTGAACTGCAGGAACTCTGCTTCTGTGAGTCTGCTTGGGCACTGGCTATAGTCCGCCCGGTGGGCTTGCTGGCAGTTGACACAGTGGGGTTCCTCGAGGCACGCGTCGGAGTGGCTTTTGCCGCAGTTGACGCAGATGTGCTCGTTTTTGCATTTTAATTCGGTGTGGTCGTATTTTTGACATTGGCGACATTGCCGGGGACGGTCTATAAACATAGTTATTTTTTGTATGGTGAGCCAGAGTTTAATT
Organism: Cheiracanthium punctorium; assembly: GCA_038373885.1. Taxonomy (NCBI): domain Eukaryota; kingdom Metazoa; phylum Arthropoda; class Arachnida; order Araneae; family Cheiracanthiidae; genus Cheiracanthium; species Cheiracanthium punctorium. The sequence continues at coordinate 898,391 of JAWZYV010002198.1, forward strand.
TCAGGTGGTAATACAGTTCCTAATATGGTGATGAGGACCGGGGCATATTCGCTGCGGCTGCCTCTTTTCAGAAACCGGCGCGCTTCTAGGATGGAGATTTTATTGGAGAGTTCGAGATCATTTATTAGTTCACTTAATTTAACGTCGGTGGGAATGTGAAATAAAAGGAATCGGGTGGTGATGTTTGTCCACGATATCCTACTGGTGACTGGTACGTTTAAGAAAGATTGTATATTCGCCACGTTTTCGGCACAGTCCACGTCAGTTGTTTGTATTAGTATGGCTCCGTTTCGAGTATATCGTACATTTTTAATTTTGTCGAGATTCGGTACTAGTTTTTTTACTTCCGTGTAAACCGTTCTGGGGTCCTTTTTTGGTACCCCTAGGGTGTTAGTGCTTGTCAAAAAGATGTTAAAGTCACTTCCGGCGTTCTCAGCTGCTTTTCTTAAAGCAGAGGCTACATCAACCGTTCCGCGAAAAAAGTTTGGGTTCTCATAATTGTCCACTTCCATACCAGCCATGTTAGCTAAAGGCGGGTTGTCTATGGTAAATTGTGAGTGTGCCATGACACTCCTCCCCACTTAGGGGGAACTCCGGTGGAGAAAAACCAAGTTAAATGAAAACTCCGGTCAGCCCAGCAAAAGAAGTAATAAAACAATAAATACCTGGACCAGACGTCTAAAAGACGGCCCCCCGACACTCCGCGACGCTAAATTAGCTCAAGAGAAGCGGTGACACAAGCTCTGTACCACCGATAAGCTTTAACAGCCGCTTGAAAACAGCAACGCCCCGTTGCTGGTCGAAACAGAAAAGAAAACAAGAAGTGGAAGTAGAAGTTGGAGAGTTTGCTAGCGCAGCAGCCACGCAAGCCCGTTCAGTCAGTCCGTCTAAATATGTTAAAATAAGTTGATTTCTCCTTAACATTAATCGATTATCCATTATAAAACAATCTTTTAAAAGCACAACAGAAGAAACGAAAGAGAAGTACAACGAAGAACAACAAATAAAAATGTTGTGCATTCATTGGTGCATTTACTTGCGGCACCGCAAGCTCGCCGACCGACAGCCAACGGTCCAAAACGGCGAAACAGTACGGCATGGTTGCGGTGCAGCGCGACAGGTATGAATCCGCGTATCCTGTGGTGTGTCGCTCCGACCGGGCTGCCCCGGAGGAAAGGATCCTTTTTAGACACGGAGCGGATCTATCTCTGAAAAAGGACCGGGTCTGGAACCGGATCCTCTCCTATCAGTCATTTGGGGCCGGACCCGTTCCTTTCGTTGATCTGGTTCCGAAATCAGGCCTTTGTGTCCGGACCCAGGGTCGTCCAGCGGAGCCTCTTTTCTATTATGTCTTATGTTATGTAAGTTACTACTAGCAGTGCTAGTATATAGTATTAGTTTTATTTCTCTGCTTTTTTCGAGATATATCGCAACCATCTACTAAGCTCGGTCTAAAGTGATAGCAAAAAAAAATGGCCCAGTAGCGGGGCCTTAGGCGATTGCCTACATTCGCAACCTCCTTGGGCCGGACCTATCTCTTTCGGTCATTTGCTTCCGAAGTCGGTCATTTCTGTCCGAACCCGCTCTTCTGTCATTTGTATCCAGGTCCGTTTCGAAATCTGTCCGGTTCCGGAACCGTTGGACGAAGCATCCCTAGTATATGGTGACCAGATTTTTGTAGTCAGAATCGGGGACATGTCCCGGATTCTGACAACAGAACTGGGGACATTTATAAATAATGCAATAATTAACAGTAATTTAATTGAAAGACAATGCAATAATTAAAAATTGTCCCCAGTTCCATTTTTACATTCTGGGGACAATTTGAAAAACGTCCTGAAAATGGGGACTGTCCCCGGAAAATGGGAACGTTTGGTCACCTTACCCTAGTAGCAATAACCCATCGGTCGATGAGAGGCGGGTGAGTTTAATCACAGGAGAACGAGCAATGGCCGATCTCGGCTTTTCACCCAAAAACGGGAAAATTCATCGGTAAATGGTACAAGATGTCCTCTCGGGGGGGGGGGCATAAGACGATCATCGTGTTCCGATGACTGCGATGAAATAAAGAAAAAATACCGATGAGAATCCAATAAACTGTTTAAAATATATTTGTTAATAAAAAATAAACGACTGGCAGCAAAATTTTCAAAAAATGTCCGTTCTGTTTATTATTTTTTCGTTTTTGGGGTGCTAACTTTCCGTTTTTCTGAAAAAAAAAAAAGAAAAGGAAAAGAAAATCCTTCTCCACTAGGCCCGAACCCTGAGTCACAGACTGACGCTCTACCCCAAGGCCATCCAGACTTGTCATGTGTAAGCCAAAGGTTGAAGTACCGGATATTTTAGTCTCATATTGGGCCTTGGGGTGAAATTTTGGCAAAATGATGTTAGCTATTATTAATAATAGTCAAATTATTCGATTGGTAAGATATTAATTTCAATTTTTGCGAGCGTATGTAAGTAACAACAACATTCAAAATTAATAATTAGAAAACAATATTGCAAATTGTATAGGAATTTTAGTGTGATTTTAACTTTCATATTTCTTCGATAACTTTTAAAAATTAACTGATTTCTCTTTTTGCTGCTTACATTAATGAAGTTTCAAAAGAGTTACTCATTTTAATGAAATTTCCGTTATTCTTATAATGCAGCTGACGCTCAAATAGATTTTCTTTTTTTTTCCTTTAAACACAGTTGTTAATAATTATTTAAATATTACAAACGATTTTATATAATAATCACTTACACGTTTTTTTTTTTTTGGGGGGGAGGGGGGGTAAATATTTCTTTTCAAATCCAAATATTGTGGTAGGGGGCAAGGAGGAAACCAACCCCCTGCCCCGTCCCGACGCCAATATAGGAAATTTGAAGTAAATTATGCGATTAATTCAAGAATTGGTCAAATTTTCCTTAGATTATGCAACGCAATTACGCACAGCCGACTATAGGCTGTTGCTACCCGGACCGGCGGACCGGCGGTAGCCCACAGGCTATTCGCACCGACGGTGTGGTTAGTTCGTAGGCTATTGGGCCCGTTGTTTAGTGCTGCCATTTATACATGGTTTCTTGAAATAATACTGTATATTTAAACAAGTTATTATATATATTTTACTGTGTAATCTGTGCTATTTTACCTTTTAAAATCAGGTTAAATTTCTGCCTTTATCTTGTTTAAAAAAGGTTTAACGTTGCTAGTTTTCGCCTATAAAGATGTTTTTATTGTTATTCTCAGAAACATGCTTTAGTCAGTTTTCCTACAAAAAAAAAAAAAAAAAAAAAAAAAAAAAAAAAGAATAAATAAATAAATATAAAAAGTAATTTATTTTTAAATATTTAACTTAACTTGTAAATTATAGGTATTTAAAAAAAGTAAGTAAAATGGTAGTTTCTTCATATTGCAAGTGCTGTAAAATAATTTCATACTTTTTAAATAACATAAATTTATGCATTGAAGTTATTAAAATATAATTTGCGTAGATTTGGATAAGCCCTACACAAGTCCGCCGCCCAAAGCAACCACCCTAGGAAAATACCCCTCGTGTAGGTTTAGTTTAAACATAAAAGAAACAAAAAAATGAACCAATAGAAACCTCATATTCAAGGAAAATATTCAGCCTTCAGCTGAAATTAGTTTCCCCTCCGCTAAAGAGGTTTTTTGACAGAACCTTTTAATTTGTATTGGCAGCCATGTACAAGATGTATTTGCATGTAAATCAAACGGGGAGAAACCAACCGTTCTTCCAGTGGTGTCAAGTATTTTAAACAATCCGGTATTTCGGGGAATTCGAAGCCATTGCTTATAGCTAATTCTGGTATTGTCAATTTAATCAAACAATCGTAACATGTTTTGCAAAATTTGCCAATATCATCGATATCTTTGTAAAAGACTAGTTTTATAAAGTCCGTTGTCGCTCCTTTGGACAGTAAAGTTGTTTTGGAATGGGTTCTTATTGACTTTTTGAACCACAGTCGATCACAACAATAGCATTGGTGGATTGGACCATCAGCAACAGCTTCGAAAAATTTCTCAGCTAATTTACGAAATTCTAGTTCTTCACACCTTACATTTAGATCAGTATCTGTTCTTGGTCTTTTCGATGGTATATCTAGAAAGAGTCGTAAACGTTTTCTGTCTTGTCTTCTGGATTTGGATTCCGCTTCTTGAGCACGAAAATCTGGATCTTCCCTTTTTCTTTGCATAAATAGACGGTTAGTTTCACGATGACTTTCTTCCGGATTAGACAACTGGCGAGGACGGCCAGCGCGGCCTTGAACAACAGTCCCGGGTATATTCTTCTGATATTTAACGATGTAATACTGAACAGTAGAGCGTGAAATACCAAGCCTACGAGCTATTTCACACTGATCCCGCAAAAATGAAAATTTTAGAAATGCCACGACAGAACACCACCACTTGCTCCGAGGAGGGACAAAAGTTTGAACGCGACTCTGGAAACAAATCCAAGTTCTGAAAAATGAAATCGGAACCTCGGGAACTTGACAGCCAGTCGCAGACGCTCTGACAAAATCTTACAGTTTCCCCTTTTGTTTCATCTGACGTTACTTTGAAATTTTTCAAGTATCCATTATTCCAATCATGTGTCGGATCTTGGTGTGTTTCAAATTTCCGTGAGATCTGTAAGATTTTATTTACTATCAATTATCATCCACGACTTTTTTCGTCTGCCAAAAACTATTACCCTCTTTAGCGGAGGGTAACAAGCCCTCGCGTTGTTAAACTTACGGTTTCTTACTTTTCATTGTATAAATGAAATGCTCAAAAGTAAAGACAATCCTCGAATTTAGAGAATAAAATATGTAATGCACTTATGTTTATTTTACTTCAAAATTCCGTTATTTTACATTGTTTTATATTCTGTGATTTTAAATTTTCATAGAAATATTCACATTTTAAAAGTGCGCTGAAAATAGAGTGAGGCACATTTTCTTCCATTTGTAAACATCTTTTTAATGGTTTTGAAAGGTTGAAGCATTTCGGTATGATGTGGCTTTGCTCGTGAAGCGCAGGGCCTTATTATTATAAGGGCAAATCGGGACTTTGCCCAGGCCACCAATTTTAAATGTTTTTTTCTGAAATATTCTTTTTTATATTATTTTATGAAAAATATAATAAATTTCATAGATGGGGGGGCCCCCAAATCCATCAATCCCCAGTGCCACTGTTGGTCATAATCAGACGTTGAAGTTTCTTCACTATCGGAGTCAGTTTCACTTTCCTGGCCTCTATTTTTATTATCTGTTACTCTTCCACTAAGTAATCTGTTCAAAAAATAAAATTTTCTTCAAAACTAACAAAAAAAAAAAAAAAAAAAAAAAAATCAAAGGTAAATCTGAAAAATTCGATGTGGGAAGATAAGCTCTTCGTTGTATGGAGAATGTTTATAGTGTTATTTAAACCTTAAATTTACGTTTCCATGTAAAATTTCGTTACAGGGAGATTCTACTGTATATATAGGCTTTTGATATCGTTGGAGAAAGTCTAGCTCTTGATATAGATTTCACGCTTAAGAGACGTGCTTTAAATTTTTATTTTAAAAAATTGGCGCAAGGACATCCGATTCGGCTTGGGTATGATATAGATACCAAAATTGATGGGAAAGACGGTCCTTGACATCGTTTGATATTTAAGGGGATGACGACCTTTAAAGTGTTAAGACGACCTTTAAAGCAGGTATGTGCAACCTTTGAAAAGTTGTGGGCCAAACTTTAGGATGTTAGCGAAGTCGCGGGCCAAACTTGCGGATTTTAGCGAAGTGGCGGGCCGTATAATTGGGATTTATATGGGATATTGAATGGTTTATACGGAGTTTTCAAATGTACCGCGGGCCGGATCAAAAGCCGGGGCGGGCCACATCCGGCCCGCGGGCCGGCGGTTGCCCATGTGTGTGTTAAAGTGTAATACGTATTTCAGCCTCCGAAATACGTTTGAGGAATTTGTTTCTATTTAGCTTATAGAACTTCAGATACAGACATTTTAATATTAGTCAGCCGAAAATATTTGAAACCGAAAGTTGCATTCTGCTATCCGAAGTGAATCGTATTTCTGGCAACGGGGATAGGGTTTGCACCGAATAACGTTTGTCGGACATCTCTCCCCCATGGTGCCCCTCTGCAAACGTAGAAAAGGCCCCCCTTTTGTGCTCTAGATCAGTGGATCCCAAACTATGGGCCGCGACCCATTGTTGGGTCACGGGTGCAGACGGGAGAGAAGGAGTAGAAGTTTGGGAACCACTGCTCTAGATCAAGATTGTCTCAGTTTTAGTTCGAAATGGCCCCCCTTTCGACGATGGCACCCAGACCTTCCTTACCGTGCCACGCCGCCCCTGTTCAGAGCTTAGAATTAAAACAGATAAAATTTGTTCATATCAATCACAGAAAAACATGTTAACAATGATCATAAAAAGAAAAACACTGAAGATCAATTTCATCAAATATGGATACTTTAAGTAGCAACTTTTTTTTAAGACTTGAAAGAATTTAGTTTATCATTTTTGGAATTTTCTTTATCCTTCATTTAATCTCGTCATTTTTAAGCATCTTTCATTTAGACCCTCCAAGGCGTAGCTTGAAAACGAGCAAAAAATATATTTCATCATATTGTAGCTATTTCAGTGACAAAATTAATGATATTAAAATTATAAATGAAACCTATATGTAAAAACATTTTATTCCTCTTTTGTGTCGCAAAGAAGTTAACTTTTTGGCAGTGACTTGAAAACTGGCGACTCCCGTGAACTTTAATTATGTTGGTCCATAAGTTAAATGATTCATTTTTAAAACATTACACACTATATAAAGTACGAATAATCAAACATTAAATGATTTTATTATTTATCATATTAATGAGAGAAAGTAGGATTTGTGTATCATTCTGTTTTGAGAAGTGTAATAACTATCAATATCTAATAATTATTTATATTGTTAATTTAAAAAGTTGAAGCTGTATTATTATAATTAGTAATACTAATTATTATTTAGTTTATTTCAAATTTGGGGGTAAAAAGCATATTTCTTGTGAATAGTATTTGGTTTATATATAAGGAAAACACAGGAATTATCGGTGTGTACCTGTTCTTCGTACGGAAAAGATCAAATACATGGATCATCTGTGACTTAACCCTATCCGGAGAATCAAAATATTCGGATTTTCAAAAAGAACTTAAAAATGATCATATGAGTTCGTATTAAAATGAAATCTTGCTAAAACATTTAATAATTCACTTAGTGGTTAAATAATTGGAGCAGATAAATAAAACCACTAATTAATGTGAACTTATTATGCATTTTAAGGGAAGAATTTACATACGTATTTAATGAACAATATCTAAATGCATATATACTTACATAACACTGTACAGTTTATGCATTATCACAATTTAATGCAGTTTAAGTAATCTAAAATATATTTTCATATGTGAAAGAATTATAATTAAAGAAAATCTAAATAAAACTTGCAAGCTTTGAAGTTGAATAAATTTCATGTGTTTGCTTTTGTAAGCACAAAATCGAGGCATGAACCAAAAACAAAGACACATATAGTAAAAGATAGCAGGAAACTGTTTTGGGTCTAATATGGAAACCTTTTATCTGGCTCATGGCAACAATTAGGCTATAAAATAGTGGTTGGGTAAAATTTATTTGCATATTTGCATCAGTCGGCACTGGAAATGGATTCTCTTATTATTATATCCCTTTAACTCCCCCCCCCGTGTTTGTGTTCTGTCAAGCCTTAATGAGGGGCATCTACCTTAATGAGGGGCATCGTCGATCTATAAGGGGGGGAGGCTTGAGCAGAGGTCTTTTTAAGGGAGTCTAACGCATATTCACGTAACATCTGGAGAAAATCACCCAAAACTCTAGACCACTAGATCGACAGAGACGCGAAAAGAAAGAATTCCGAACCTACACACTAAGACGCTTCCCAGTGCTCAGTCTTTTTTATAAATTCGGCCATTCGTCGGCATGATTGAATAGAAAAGAAAGACTAGAACTACTGTAAATTCACACTTCAATGTATCCACTGCTTTTTCTTTTTAATGCTTTCTACTGGGCTCAAATTTCATCATGCTGTTATTCATTTTAACGAGAACTACACTCTCGTTACAAAAACTGCCCAGAATACAGATGTAGGTTTAAATGACATTAAAATATGTAAAGTATCGGTATCGGCCGATACCATAACTTAAAAGTAACGGTATCGGCTATTTCTGAAAATGAATTTATAGGTAAAGTATCGGTATCGGTCATCGGTAAAAATGTGGTATCGGTCGATCCCTAGTAATTATCATTTCATTTCTTCTATTTATACATTTAAAATATCAAAAATTGGTTCTGAGAATTTAGTATCATCAATATTGTCACCATTCATTCCAAGGTTCTGGCCTGCTGATCTGGAACTTTGGGCAGTTTTCTCTAGATGTCACGTGAATACGCGTTTGAACTCCTTAGAAAGTTCTCCGCCGAAGACATCACCTAGACAGATTACCTCACGTGTAGTGTTTGCCTCAAATACACAATGCAATAGAATGTATCCATTCATTTTATTATTAAATTACCAAAAAGAATTTGGCACTGCGAAATATTCATAAAAGTACTGTATGATCTGTTTTGCATAAATGTTATCGGTTATGTACTTGTAGAGTTCAGCCATTATGAGAACGGACTAAGATATCCTCCTCCATTTTTCCACGCACATATACTTCTTCAGAAATAAAAAGATATTATACAATTACCAATATATCAAATTAACTATATTGGTTTGTTAAACAAGAACAAGGATCGCTGATCATACTGCAATACAATAAAATAAAAGGCAAGTCGTTTCGAAATAGGGTACCCTACACTTTTGAGTATCATCTCTTATCTTCCATATGACAGTCAATCACCATTTTATGAGTACTAATGAATTTAAAGTTTAAATTTTATTAAAATGTAAATATGTATCCATAGGAGGTCGGAAAAAAGCGCACAATATTGAAGGGGTTATTTTTAGATGAGTGGGGGGGGGGGGCGTGAAATAAAAATGTAAGGAAGGAGTGGGCACCCGAAAGGGCGCAAACAGAGGTATACTTATGTATTTTGTATTTATCTCTATTAAAAATTGACATTCGGGTAATTTTCCAAGGACACTTGTCTGATTTATAGGTACACATAATCATTATTGATTCATTGAGAGATGAGCGAGACGCAGCAGTGTACAGACGTGTGTGAGGGAGCTCCGTCGGCCAGCCGACAAAAGTCCTTATCAGGACTGGTAATCGGTATAGGCGAACCGGCGGGGTATCCTGAGGATCTACCCCCGGAGAAATATTACCTCTATGATGCTTTTAAAAATATGCCCCCGCATAATATACTTCGCGGTAAATGGAGCACCTTTTATAATTACGTCCGTGTAGTGGGCGAAGACGATCCGCAGGCAGCCGAGGTGATTGCCCGCTATAAAGCCCTCCAACTTGAGAGTCCAAAAGTGGTCGAACTTCAACCTGAAACGTCACCGATGACTCAAGCCTCCAAACGTACTTCTCCCTGCGAAGCAACAGACGACTCGAATGATGGATTCTCTTTGCCAAAAAGATGCGCCAAACCCAGGACTGAGCCAGATAAGTACACATCTAATGTTGGATTTAGTACCCCCAATCAGTTCGAGCTTTTAAGCACCTTAGACTCCCAGGAAAATGAAATGGAACTAGAGACTCCTATCTCTTCTCCGACGGTAAAAGTCAACCCCAATGTCAGACCCAAACCGCTAATCATCCCCAACCCTCCTGATATGCATGCCATCACCCAACTTATAAATGAAAACACAGATGCAAATTTTAATGCTGTAGCCCAGAAGTCCTCCCTCAAAATTTTCCCGACTGATTTTAAAAGCAAACACAAAATTACTGACCTTCTTCAAACTAATTCCATCCCCTTCTTCAGTAACTCAGACATCACCCCCCCCCTTAAAGTAGTAATAAAGGACTCCCCCTTACTACCCCAACAGAATTAATTGCCGAAGCGCTAAACTGTATTAAATACCCTGTTCTACGCGTTAACCAATTAAAAAGCAAACGAGATAAAACCCCCCTCCCCATTTTCCAAATCCAGCTTCAAAACAATCCCCAAGGACAGGAGATCTACAATCTTAATAAGATTCTCTCATTCCAAATCAAAACTGAAAAATTCAGACCCCCCAGGAAAGCCGTTCAGTGTTACCGCTGCAACGGCTTCTTTCACTTCGCTAAGCACTGTTCCATGCCCCCCCCCCCGCTGTGTGGTGTGTGGCGACCCCCACGAGCATTTTAATTGCCCCGTAAAATTAAATAACCAATCAAACGATGTAAAACAACCATGGGCGTCGCCAGAAAAATTTCCAGGGTGGGTCAAAATGTAAAAATACAAAGCAGTCCCGGGGCGGGGGAAAGAAGTGATAAAAACGATCTGAAACAAAATTATTGGGAAATATGCATTTCGTAATTCATGAAATTCGTCGTGAAAATTTGATCTCAAAAAAAAAAAAAAAAAACTGGCAGAACTGCTTTTGTCCTCCCGACAAAATGCGGCCTAGTTTCTAAAGTCCTTTCCCATAAGAAAACGGAATGTGAAGTAGCAGCGGCTTGGGAGGTTGACAACCTCTCTCGGCTGGACTGCTGTGAAATTGTGTATGCAATTGGGAGGTCGTGCACGTAAAATCTGTTCGTGCCTCCAACGTCCTTCATGTTCAAACAATACCTCTGAGCTGATCCAGGTGCTAGGTCTCTTATCTGGTTTTTGTTCAACTCAACCTAAATCGGTCCCCAAACCGTAGATTGGAGACCACAAGCTAAACTGGTCTTCCACCCACTGAGACTCATTAAATTGGAAGCCACTCTCTTTCGATCATCGCCGTTCCTATATGGAGAATATGGCTCCTTTCTGCGGTTGCCAGATGGCATTAGTAACAACAACAACAACGGTTGACTGTATATTAACCTAATAAGCCATGCTGATTACCCAGATGAAGTGACTGACTTAAGATTGGTAGTATTTCAATTAAATCAAATTAATTCAGTAAAATATATATAATGTACCCCCTTTTTCTGTTTTTATTAAGGCAAAGCACATTAGGACTCTCTGCCATAGGTGGGAATACCTTGAGCAGTGGACATACTAATCGGTTCTAATATGTGTATTCACGTGGAGAAAACCGTTCAAAACTCTTCACCATTAGATCGACAGCCATGTGGTAGGCCGGAACTCGGGGGCTCTACCACGATGTTATCGGAGAATAACAGTGACGGATAGTTCTATCTCCCGGATAGTCCAATTCTTACGATAAATAGCCGCGACTCTCCATTTGGTGCTAGCACGATGAGTGTCGAATAAAAGAAGTGAGTATTTTTTTTACCTGCTGGGTCAATCTCGACACTGGGACCGATCAACCCATCAAAACGCACGGATTTCTCTCCTTTTTCTTAAAAAAATGCATTATCTTCAGAATTTCCGAGGGATAGGGAGAAATCGATCAAGGGACTAGGAGTGTGCTTCTGTTAGCACGGAAGGTGATCAGCCTTGCTAGGAAAGGGTTTCTTTTGTGGGAGTACTTAACACTCCATAATACACACAATAAAACACCCATCCATCTTCTACTCTTCTTTACGGAATGCAAGTTTTCGCCTTCATCTGACGTGTCGGAAAAAAAACAGCATTATTTCCGATAGTGAATACGACATCGGAACGTTTCCGACACCTTCGAAATAAGACACATCCTATATTTCTCGGATTGTGACGTCATCCGAGTCGGGAAGGCTTAATTTAGCCGTTACGGAAAGCTTTCCGATACTATCGTGGTAGAGTCCCCTGGACTTTTCTACTTAAGCCATCTACCAGTGTCCAGTGTCTCATTCAATCGACCATTTGGCAGCTCTTTATTTTACTTAAGAAATTTTTACAAAACAAAGCAACAAAATTATATAATTATACTACCTTTCTTGAAAACTGTTAATTAATTTTTTCTGGAAAGTAACAGGGACAACACTATGCCTATGGTTAGAGTGAGTAAAATTACAAATGTTAGGGCACGCCTTAATTCAAACGACGAATTCGATCAGTCGGAGCGAATTTCGATCTTCCGTACTTCAAGTGCACCTCTTTTGGGCGTTTTCCGATCACTCAGCGGAGCAAAAATTCGGGCGAACTAGTAGCGTAGCCAGAAAAAATTTTAGGGGGGGGGGGTTAGGTACTGATGTAACGGATAATCTACATTATGGATCGCATTCTTCATGTCAATAATAGAACTCTGCTAAATTTTAGGGGGGGGGGGGGGTTCTGACACCCAACCCCCGCCTCTCGCTACGCCACTGGGGGTGAAACGTTATCAGTATTTTGGGAAACAAAAAGCGGGGTGTTGTTTTCGTGGAAAAGGAGTACTGAAAGAGCATTTTTGCGTTGATACTGAGTCTTTCGATGTCAAAAGGTCGAAACCGACAATTTTTTCTTTCACTCCATCTTTGATCGTTATTTTCTCTCCTTTGAATTAAGTGTGTGCCTATATTACTTTAGAAACACATTAACTCGGTATTGGGTCCGTGTACAACATGGTACATTTAAGTCTGTCTTCGTTATGCATGGTCCTAGTAGCTGGTGGATAGACACTGAGCATGGTAGTGGCTGAAGTGTGAAGACCGGTTCGGGCCATCGCGCTGCATAGTCTACGGTTGCGTTTTAAGCGGTTTCTCCATAGTTGAATAAGCATAAGAACCGCTTAAAAAGTCCCCCGCCCAAAACTGTTCCTTAGTCCAATAGCCCTCGAGCACCTTTGCTTTAATAAACAGTACAATATAGTACTTGCGTTGTGTATGCTCGTGCAGCGTACCTCTCTCCGAATCTGCACTCTAGAGGAATTTCCCGAATTTCGATTAAAAATAAAATAAACCTTCATTTAAAGAGAAGTACATGTGCAATGGGGATCAAAAGTAGCGTTCATAATACTGGGAGTGTTCAAATTAGAGGATGTTCCAGAATGCATAGAGCTCATCTTATGTTAAGTCTAACGGAGTTTCGCTGGGAATATCGGAATGTGTTCATATACCGGGTGTTCACATCAGAGGCGTCAGTGTTCAATAAACTATTGTTTGAAATAAACGATTGAATGGAATGATAAAATGATTCAGGCGAAGAATAGAATGTTATGTTAAAGTGAAAAATGTAAGTTAATTTTAAAGCAAATAACATTGCATATGACAATTGTACAAAAAGGTTATTTTTTTAAATATATCGGTCAAATGATGTAAGGAGTTTTACATAATTTAAAGGCTGTGGTTTGAAAGTTTGATTTGCGTGATGCACATTGAAAATATGCAGTTGTTAGGTAGATACGTTTGATGATTGCTTGCTCGCCACCCTCTTTTTCTACCATCTCAGAACATACGTCATAACCTTCACTGTAAAATAATAATAATAATAAATTAAAAGAATAATTTCGTGAAAACGCTGAAAATGTACTGGCTACTGGGCGACGCCATTACTATCCGTACATTTTACGGAATTTTATTCCTGTAGAATTCCATTGGAAATTTTTGTACAGTGAGACGCTGGCCTTGATATATAGAAATAATCCCTGTCATTCAATGTATAATAAGATCAAATTTTCGTAAAATTTTGCGGAAAGTTTCCAGCAATTGTACGGTTGAGTGTTGTGTGTGCTATTAGTTTTTTCCCTGTTCTGTCCGATATGGGAACATTTTGCTGTAGGCGGAATGTGCAAGTGCTTCTTCCATAAAATTCTTGTAGGATTGAGAAGCCTAGAAATTATTTAATTATCAGCAGTGCTGATTTGCCAAAATATACACAAAAGAATAATTGTTCTTTCCGCGAGCAATATCGCAGTCTCATCTGCTAGAATGGAGAATGTTGTATGCAGTAGAATTGTTAATTATAATTTTGTCAATACATTGACCAATTCCTTTGAAACAAAGCATAAATGTTTTTGCAGAATCGCGTGCATTTTAAAAAATGAAATGGCATGAAAATTTTCAGTTTCAGAAATACCAGTTTTACGAAAAATAAAAGAAAAAAATAAAAGAGCATAAAAAAGAATTAAGTCAAACGTGTTTCTTGAAGTTCATAAATTTCCAAATCCTACTAATATTATAAATGTGTATGTTTGTGTGTTTGGATGTTTGTAACTCCAATCATGCAGAAACGGCTGAATGGATTTGGATAAAATTTTAAATGAACATAGCTTATAACCCTGGATTAACATATAGGCAACCTTTCATGCATATAGCATAAATAGTTCTTTTACAGAGACATTCAAAATAATTTTAATACTACATTACGCTCTATGGGCATCTTTGTAACTACTGAACCGATTCTAAAACTTTTTTTCACTGATAAAGAGCTACACTATTCCTGAGTATTATAGGCTACATTTCATGCAATATTTAGTAAATAGTTCTTTTACAGGGACTCTCATAAGAATTACATTACGCTCTTCGGGTATCTCTGTAACTATTGAACCGATTCTAAAACTTTTTTCACTGATAATGAGCTACACTATTTCTGAGTATTATAGGCTACCTTTCATGGATATAGCATAAATCGTTCTTTTACAGCAGCTCTCAACCTGTGGGACGCATAGCGTTTGCAAGGGGGGGCTCGAGAAAAACCAAAGAGCAAGTAGTGATCATGTTTTTTAAAAAATATCTTATTTATTCTCATTTTTAGTAAAAAATATATCCATTTTTGCTTAAAATGTTCATTCAAACTTTACTGATAACATTATTTTGTAGAAAATTCGACTAAATGTTCATTGTTAAAGATTAAAAACCGAATGTATGCTGAAAAATGTGAGGGTGTGCGCTACCGTAAGTTAGCCTTTGTTGTGGAGGGAGACGTTAAAAGCTGCCGCTGTTTTACAGAGACACTCAAAATGATTCTAATACATTACGCTCTATGGCATCTTTTTAACTACTGAACCGATTCTAAATTTTTTTTTACACTAACAGAAAGCTGCACTACTCCTAAGTATTATAGGATACCTTTCCTGCATATAGCATAAATAGTTCTTTTACAAGGACACTAAAAAAAATTCTAATACATTACTCTATATATGAATATCTCTGTAACTACAGAAACGAGTTTAAAGATTTTTTACGGTCATTTTGGTCTATAGTGCTAGTGTCAAACTATTCTTTTTTGTTATTCACACATGCTTCATTTCTCTCTGGACCTAATTCTAAAGCCGACGCAATCGAAGTCGTGGGTAGAATCTAGTTTGTTGATAATGAATAGAAAGAAAATGAAAACTTAGTTCTTTAAATACGCTTGACAAGCAAATTATGAAATGTGAAAATAAAACTATAGAACTATGATGGTCAAATAAACTAATAAGAAACTTGAAATGATAAAAGTACAATTCAGGCGAAGAATGTATCTTAAATAGTAAATTTAGAACAAATAAGATTACAAGATAAAATAGGAAAATGTCCTGATTTTCTGCCACGCATGTGTTGAAATCTGCGACGGATTGATGCAATTTTGTTTGTGTGTGTGGGAGGGGTGTGGGGAGGTTACTTCGAAGATTCACATACGCAAACACATCCATTTTATGGAAGTGAAATAGGGATTTTTAAATTTATTTTTTTTTAATGAGAGGGCGGTCACCCTTTACGTCCCTCCCCTTTAATTCGTCCAAGCAATTAGGAAAGTAATCTTTTTTTCTTTCCATAGAAATTTTACAGCGAGTTTTTGCAGTATGTTAAAATACATAAAATTACTTTACTTCCGGAAAAGGGTAGGTGACATTTTTTGTATATGATGCCTAATTTTTTTTAAAGTCACATTTTCCAGGGGGGGTCAAGTGACCCGTTTGATCCCCCTTTCCGACGCCCATGAAAACAACCCCCCACATGCTGTAACTGCTCCCTAAATCACCCGGCTAGTTATAAAGGTTGTAAAAAATTCCCCAATAACCCCCAAAAACAAAACCCTTTAAAAAACTCGCAACCCCCCCCCCTCTTCCAAAAAATTTTCCAGCTATGCCCAGGCAGTTTCAAATAATTGTACCCCCTCCCAGGGGCGGCCCTAGGGCCGGACAAACCGGACCCCTGTCCGGGGCGGCAAATTTTAGGGGCGGCATTTTGGCTCGAATTCGAAAAATACATTTTGTATTAGCAAAGGAATTCCGAAAGATAAAAAAATATTCCGAAGAATATCATTCTATATAACTTTACTAACTGATGTATCCATCCGTCATTGATGGGTTTTTACTAACCGCGCGAAATTTCGTTTGCATTGTAAGAGTACAAAAAATGGAATTAGCATACTAGCAGAAATATAGAAAGCAAAGTTATAACTCTTGTGTATTGTTTAAATATTACAGTTTAGAGAGTAACAAATTACCGAGACAAACTGTCAATAGAGAAAATATTTTACATTCAACATTAACGTTTTCTTTTAGTAGATGAGCTTCCTACATCAAAATGTCATTTAAAGGTGCAAAAGAAGATGCTAGTAGTGAATATTAAACTGAAAAGAGAATACCTGGAAAATGCTTTGTAATAGCAAGTAGCCTATATTTAACACTGCAACATCTGATTGAATTATATTTTGATGATTTTACTTGATGTGCAGAGAACTTTATCAAAGTTTACGTCATACCTCAAAAATAGTTAAAATTTGTAGAAAATTAAAAACCTGTAATTTTAATTTACTAACAGCCTACTTTTTAACAAAATTTCATTTCATTCCCTTTTGTCTGACCACTAGTTGTTTTTACAAAGTGGTCACACAAAATTTTCTCAAAATAATATATAAATATATATTTAATTAGGAAGAATTCAAACAATGTTATTTAACTCAATCTCCTCGTCAGTAACTGAATTTTGTTCTATTAACTTTAGAAATTTTAATATTATACCTGAAAATTTTTGCACAATTTTCTCAAAATTAAAAAAACAATAATAATAATTTAAAAAAAGAAATCGACGTAATTTGTATAAGTCGAACAGCCACTTTTGTATTACCTCCAGACGCCTTAAAGTGACGCCCCCCCCCTCTCTCCCCGCCCCCTAAAAAAGAAAAAAAAATACAATGCAACTTTTACAGACCCTTTCAATTCATTCAAATCTTTAAAAAATTTCGATGATGCTTTGTTAGCCATCATATGACCTAATTTCATTCTGTTCTCTTAATCCGTTTTTGATGGATGCCAGAACAAACTTTTAAAGCGATTTTTACAAAATCTCAAAGTGTATGAATTATTTAAAAAAATTTTGGTATCTATTGTTTCAATTAACTTACCATTCAATATAATTTCAAATTTTATTCTATTCCATTGAGCCATTTTTTAAAAAAGGGCGAACATACATTTACACACAGTTTTCAAACAACTGTTTTAAATCTCAAACCTTTTAAACGAATTAGAAATATTTTAGCACCTGCAGTTTAAATCGAGTTGCCACTTTTGGTGTTGCTATAAAATTAATTTCATTCGCTTCAGTTGTTTATATGTGATTTGCAGACAAATATTTACTCATTTTGCATAGATTTTTCACAAGGTTTCCAGTTGGATTCAAATTACACTTTGTTAATGAAATTCAAAAAGCCAAATACTATCCCATATTTCTAGATTACATTCCTGATGGCAAAAAAATCGAACAAATCGCATTCTTGGTAAGGTATAAAGTTATTGACAAATCTAGTTCCAATGAGGCTACCGTTAAAGTTGATGAAAGAATTTTAAGTTTTTGTTTCAGTGATTTGGCTTTAGGATTATTTAACTCTCTCAAACAGTTCATGTTCGTATGTTCTATTATTATTTGGTATAAAATCTTCAATTCCGTGAATCCATTAAGAAAGCTATTGCAGTCAAAAGACAACCATCTGTTCTAGAACTCTTAAACTGTAAAGATTTTTTTGTAAGGAGCTTCGATCGGATGTGATTTTAAATGAAATGTTCTGTTATGCAAGAGAACTGACCGACGAGATAGTATTCTGACTAACACTGAGTTTACGCAGCCACGTAACATATTAATTTTGATAGCGAAGCACGAGATGATCAGGTGAGAGAGCCTAGATTAAAATTTAAGATAGTTTTACTTTTTACAGTAAACAAAGCGATTAATACCTTAGAATGCAGATTTAATAAGTACCCAATGTAATTATTTCAAATTTTTGCACGGCATATATGAGTTAAAAGATCCTCCTAAAAAGTCCTAATTAAACATTGTAACACAGTGTAACAGTGTTAGAACTGTCTAAAGTGTAAACAATTGGAGTTAATGCTGACCGATGGAGAATCGGGGAATATAAACGCGCTTGATCTAGTAAATGAAATAGTGTCAGTTACGGCCTTATTAGGCAAAAAGGAAAGCCCAATTGAAATTTTAAAGCTAATTTCAACTCTAGATTTTACACGCACATCTTGCTATCGCTTCGAGAATTTCGCTTTCTTTGCCGATAAGTGTGGCAAGTGCAGATAAGAGTTTCTCAAAATTAAAGTTAACTAAAAATTTCTTATGTTCCACAACTCTTCCAGATACGTTAAATAATTTAACTACATTGGCTATCGAACATGAATTAGTTGAAAAATTGATTTAAGAGAAAAAGTCAGGAATTTTGCGAAATTAAAAGTCAGAAAAAGAACTCTTGATTTTTCTCTCTTTCTTTTGTTTTTTAGCTTAATGTGTGGTTTTTAATAAATATGGTTTTTTCTTATGTTGTGTTATGTTTAAAGAGCTATTCCAGTTTTATAGGCATGAAAACAGAATCTGTAAACAATTTATTTCTTTTAATAGTACTTTTACTGGTGGGGGGGGCGGCATTTTATATTTTTGTCCGGGGCGGCAAAACTGTTAGGGCCGGCCCTGCCCCCTCCCCCCAACAAACCACGTTGCAGGACTTAGCTGATCTCACCAAAGAGATAGAAGAAGAGATCGGAGTCTCGCTAGTAGAGCTTGTGAGCAAACTAAAAGAAATTTTAAACCAATTAAGACAAATTAACTCCCCCAGGAAAAATTGCTATTTTTTCTAAGTTTTGTCAACAACGGGAACAGCACTGCTCGCAGTGACTGAACCATTGTTGACACCTAGCTGTTTAAGCACCGCCAGTCTGGTCGGTAGCGCGTTGCGCTTCGGGCCTGTGGTGCCCGGGTTCGAACCCGGACCTGGACTGTTAAAGTTTTTTCCCCCCACTTAATTTTTTCAAAATTTTACTTTTTTCATTAACTTAATTCAAATTTTTAAAAGCTTTATTTCTCAATTTAAAATTTTTTCATCGGTTATTGAATGGGAGTTGTGGGGTTAATTTTCCCCAGGCACTCCCCATCCAACATGTGCTTATCTGTAGGTACACAGTATGCACAGTAGCCCCATTGTCCCCTAGCTTTTGGTAAAATGAATTTTTTTTAAGTATTTGAACTTTTTTTGTATCAGTTTTACACTAAAATGTTTCATACTCTGAGTGCCCCCCCCCAATGTAATACTAGTATTTTCACTTAAATCCTAGGTTCAAATTATATTTGTAGAAGATGGGGGGATTAAGGCGCTTTTTTCCAGTTGCGCTTTAAAAACATAAAGAATGTAGGAAAAAATTCTAACGGAAAAAACGCCAAAAATCGCCAAGGGAAATCCTCCCTTCACCCCCTTCCCCCTAGACCAAGAATTTTTATTTAAATATCGTACATGAACCTAGTTCGTTGTTCAGTAAATATGATAATGTATTTAATCAAATATTGGCTTGCCCCCAAATTATTTTGTTTTTGAGTAAAGGAGCAACTTTTCTGATTGAGAGCATACAATTTTAATCTATTATCATATTAATCACGAAAATTTAAAACATTAAAATACCGACAAAAAGAAATTGTTTTTGTCGGTCAAGCCACATGTCAAAGTCATGAAGGTCATAAAAGGGTGGAAATTAGGGAAGGAAAATCTTCCCTTCTCTTTCCTGGAAAAAAAGGGAAGATTCATCCAACAAAAGATACTATGACCGTCGGAAATAATTTACGAGAGAAAACAAGCAGGTTTTTTGAGATTGATTCCTGTTCTACTCACAAAATACATGTACTGCACAAACATTTTACATTTAAGAATATTATACCCAGCAAAAACATTTAAAAGCTATGCGATAATAAATATCTTTTATCACAATTTTTTTTTAATAAAATTTTATATCGGCTATTCTATCTAGAAAGATAATCCTTTAATTGAGATTTTTTTAAACAAAATATTCAAAATTATATAAATGGAAATTTAAAAGCTGAATAGAAACTGAATTGATTTCAAACGATTTATTTAAACTAGTTGTTTGCCAGTGGTCGAAATTCGACCATAAAGTATTATTATTTTTTTTTAATTTGAGTGTGAATAAAGTTTTTCTGTCAAAGAATATGTCTCACCATTCCATATACACTGGAACCTACTAAAGTGACCTCCATGGCTAAGGGACTATCTGTCTTTAGGGACCACTTTTTTACAATTTCACTTTACAACCACCACACTTTTCTGTGAAGACGGTCTTTTTGTAAAAACTCTATCATATTTTGCTAAATCCAAAGACAGCTCCAACAAATGGGTCATAGGGTCATCTCCCTCTACCGACCTTGGGTTTCACGCATTCAGTTTGCATTTTGAACAATCTAAGGTAATCTGAAAAGTCTAGTGGCCCCCTCCGAAAATAGAACCTGGAACTATCCTCGGCTAAAATCAAATTATGTTTGAGTTATAAAATCTTAAAAAGTCGAATGATTCAAGTCTACTTGCTGAGGCGTACCTCTGACCATGTATGAAACCTTGCTGCCTCAATAAATTTGCCCTTTTTTCGAATGATTGTCCTTGCGATTTATTTACCATCATCGCAAATGCAGGTATATCTGGAAATTGAGTTTTTTGCAAGGATATGGTAAAATAGTACCAGAATATTTTCTAAGTGGAATTAACGTACAAATTAATAACAATATACTAGTTTACATATACTAACTTACTATACTACCGCGAAGATGAAAGGGGCTGCAGCCCACCCTAGAAAATCAGGCCAGTTACGTCAATGAAATGTGTTGGACAAATCGACAGTACTCTTCTAGTAATGAGACCTAATATTTGAGCCCGTGTTTTGTTAGGTGTCTTATAATTATTGGAAGAAAATTTAGGGGAGGTAGGACAAATAATAAGGATTCAGAATAACATGGCAATGTAGGTCGAAAACCCCGTTTATATTCGTAACTGTATCGTCGATTTAATATATTCGTAATTGTATAATCTCTCTTTCTTTCTCTTTTTTGTGGAGTATATGTGCTTGGAAAAATGGAGGTGGATATCTTTGTCCGTTCTCATAATGGCTGAACTCTACAAGTACATAACCGATAACATTTATGCAAAACAGATCACACAATACTTTTATGAATATTTTGCAGTGTCAAATTCTCTTTGGTCGTTTGATAATAAAATGAATGGATACATTGTACTGCATTGTGCATTTAAGGCAAACACTACACGGGAGGTATCTGCCTAGGTGATGCCTTGGGCTGTGAACTTTCTAAGGGGTTCAAACGCGTATTCACGTGACATCTAGAGAAAACCGCCCAAAGCTCTAGATTGACAGGCGCGCGGTAGTCCAAAATCCTTGAATGACTGGTGACAATATTGATGATACTGAATTAGAACCAATTTTTGATGTTTAAAATGTATAAATAGACCAAATGAAATGCTAAATACTTAAATACAAATTAACGTCACTGCTTATTTAGTATTTTGCTTAATATTCTTTAAATATGACAATTTATCTAATAGAATACTTACTCATTTTACCATTTCACGTCAAAGGCCAAAGTACTCATAAAGCTTAAAAAAGAAAAATGTTATGGAAGTGTGTTGTATTAGGGGAAACATTTTTTAAATTTACTTAAATGTGTAAAACTGTACTTGTAACTAGCGCAATGCAAAGTTACTAAGAAAATTTAAAATCTAAAATGTGCAATGCTTATAACTATTTAAAATTAAAAATTATTCATTTTATGACCTGAAACTTTTTTATAATGTTAAACCTGACACTAGTTTGTTCAATTAAATAAGTGCAAAAATATTATTTATACATGGACATGGTTGCAAAAAGTAAAATGAAATACATATAAATAAATAAACTAATTTATATCGCCTTCATGTTAGACTTTCTCTTTCCAATGTTTCGCGTAAAGCAGGGGGAAAAATAATAAATAAAATCAAAGAATTATTCTTCGAAAAGCTGAACATGTTTAATTGCATGATTAGTTGAAAAAGTTGAATATATGGATCAGAATATAATATTTCTGTGTTTTTTATTGACTATTATATTTATGTAACTTTCGTGCTGGGCCTAATTATTGAATGGGCAAATTGGGACTTTGCCTAAGGCCCCCAATTTCAAATGTTGTTCTGAAATAATCTTTTTTATATCAAAATTTTATGTAAAATAAAACAAATTTCATAGATGGCACCCCCAAATCCATCAATGCCCGAGGCCTCTGTTGGTCAGAGCCCTGCTTTCGTGAGGTACTACATCGTTAGAATTGTATTTGTTTGCATCATTAAATTTATTTTAAGAAAACGAACACAGCCGGAGGAGCCCTCCCCCCTTACGTAAAAATTAATTACATTTTATTAAACCAAAGCTTTATATATATGTGCAAGCTTGAAGTATGTTTAAAAAATAATACTTTACATAAAAATATATGTACAAGCCATTTTTAAAAAAATCATAAGGAAAGTTAACAAGCGAGGATTATTTCCGACGAATTTGACAATCATTAAAATTGAAATTGTATAAAAATTCGCAAAATTGTTTGTTTCATTTGATAATTTTACATACGTGCAGATAAAATAACGTCATGCATACATTAAATATGTATAAAAGAATTTTCATGCAATTCTATTTCCAATCTTCAAACCTGTCGGTAACTTAAGATTGCCTTTATTGCAAAGCTTACACTGAATTTCACTATCGGGTATTTAAATTTTTATAGTTTTATACTTCGTCTTAATTAAAACATGGACTTTTCATAAACTTTTTTCTTAAAAAAAGTCCTCTGAAGGTAGGCTCATACCTTGAAAACCTTGTTCATTTCAGACCAAAGCTTTAATATAAATTTAAAAAATAGAAATTGCGGACGAAATTCGTTTTCTTTGGTCTAAATAAACATTCATTTTTAAATACATTATTGGTGCATTATTAGTACGAACATTTAAATATAGATGGCAGCACTACAGAAAAGGCCGAATAGCCTGTAAGCTATCCTCACCGTCGGTCCGAACAGCCACTCTGCTTTCTACCACCCACAGTCCACAAAGTCCCTGGGTTCAAACCCAGTGAAGCAGAATGACTTTCCCCTGCGCCAGAAGAGGGCGCTTTTGAACTCTAATCCTTTGTTTTGCCTTTCAGATGCAGCGAAGGCTTCGATGTAAACTGACGTGAAAAAGGGTTTTCCCTCTCTGATAACAAAATCTAAATGTCTTTTGTTAATGTTGTGTAGTGTAAGATGTGTTTATTTAACCCAGAAATAAATCGTATTCGTCCTTTAGACACTCACTTGATTCACTGAGATAGTAGCAGGAAACAGGAAATCGACAGAAAAGCTACCAGGGCAGGTAGGCTAGATCTTTTTTATGAACTGTATTCCTTTATCTATATCACAATTAAAACATTGAAAGAAATACAGTATAACAATTGTCTCATTTGGTGCCTTAACCCTCGATTTTTCCAGCTGATTGTTTGTAATTGTTAAGTGAAAAAAAAAAAAAAAAAAAAAAAAAAAAAAAAAAAAAAGACGTCAGAAGCGACGAATAAATTGAAAACACAAAGAGGTGGCTTGAGAACAAGCTTCACGAAACTGACTCCTAAAATCGACGAAGCCTTGGCAAAATTAGATGAGGAATATTTAGAAATTGCTCTCGCTCAGTTGTCAGAAAAGGAAAAACAAATAATTGAGCTCGATAAGTTACTCATAGATGAAATCGAAGACTGTAAACAAATCCCAGCCGAAGTTGAAACAGCTCAAGAATATAGAGATAAAATCATCATGTATAAAATTAAAATTGAAAAAGTTCTAAAAAAATCCACGAAAAAAGAAACAAAAAATTCTAGTTCCGATATTTCAAATACAATTAAGATTAAATTACCCAAAATTAACATCGAAAAGTTTGACGGCAATCCTGAGAATTTCCAAGAATTTTGGTCTCAGTTCAAAAACGCGATACACGAAAATCAAACAAAATCAAAAAACTGATTAAAATCAAAAGCTCAAATCGCGATACAGGGATTATCGTTGTCAGACAAAAATTATGATATTGCTGTTAAAATTCTTGAAGACCGATATGGCAAAAAGGAAATTTTGATTAGGTCTCACATACATAATTTATTAAATTTGTCACCTATTCGTAATGCATCAAATATAAAAGACCTGCGCGAATTGTACGATACATGTGAAATTCAAATACGTAGTTTAGAATCGTTTGGTATTGAGCTAGACAGTTATGGTAATTTACTTTTTCCTATCATAACTAAATTAATTCCTGATAGCTTAATTTTGAACTACAACCGCGAATATAAAAACGAAACAGATTCTTGGAATGTAACGCAATTGTTAGAATATTTGAAAACCGAAATCGAAATTAGAGAACGTACATTTTCGTTTCAGAAGAAGGAGTCTGATTACTTTCAGCATAATTCTAAAAATAGAAATGAAAGGGAATTAACTAGATTGGGACAAAATAATTTTTCGAAACCAAAATACGCCAAGAATCCGAGTGCTGCTGCTTTTAATGTAGTTAGTAATGAAAATAAGTGTATATTCTGTAGCGATGATCGTCATGAAAGTAATGAATGTAAATTAAGTATTTCTGATAAAAAACAAAGTCTATTACGTCAAGGAAGGTGCTTTAATTGTTTACAAAAATTCACGTTGTAAATCGATGTTTTAAGAAACCCGCATGTAATTTCTGTTTCCAAAAACATAATCAAAATATTTGCGAAAAACGTTTCGAACAAAAAGTAGAAGTTCCCCAGAGTGAAACGATAGTGTCCTCCGTTACGGGAGATAGAAATTCGAACACAGATATTTTACTTCAAACTGCAACAGTATTTGTAGAAAATAAGGTTAAACCAGCCGAAATACGGTTATTATTAGATTTGGGGAGTCAAAGATCATTTATTGAATCGGAACTCGTTAATGAATTAAAATTAAAAATAATAGGAAAAGAAACTATAAAAATATACCCCTTTGGTTCGAAAGAACCCCAGAAAGAAATTATAAATCGCGTTCTAGTAAATTTGAGAAACGTTCGTGATCCCACGAAAAAGATACAATTAGAAGTTTTAGCTACTGACAAGATAAGCAGTGCAGTAATTTATCGGCCAGAGCGAGAAATAAAAGAACATTGTGGCATAAACAAATTTTCACTGGCAGATGAATCATCGGATCAGCTGTTTCGAAGTGGAAATGAGCATTCCCAACTCCTTGATTTCCCCCCAGTCAGAATTCTGATAGGCGCCGAACATTATTGGAGTATCGTCTCCGGTGAAATACGCAGGATACCGAATTCTTCTGTTGTTGCAATGGATAGTCTTTTCGGATGGGTTTTGAGCGGTTCTTGTGATTTAGAAAATAAAATTGACACTGAGAGTGCGAAAATGATGAAGGTAGTTGTAGATTCTTCGCGAGAAGAAAATTCCGATCTGATTTTACAAAATTTTTGGAAATTGGATATAATGGGCATTGTAAACGAAAAAAGGGATTTATCCAATAATGACGGAGAAGTTGTTTTAAAGGATTTTGAGAAAAATATAAAATTTCAGAACAACAGATACAAGGTTAAACTACCGTGGAATGAGAATGCGGATAAATTAGAAAATAATTATGAAATCGCAAAATGTCGCTTAGGAAAACTGGTTAAGAGATTTGATAGAGATAAGGAATTTTACCAGCGGTATAGGGATGTATTATCGAAACAGATTTGCGAGGGTATAATCGAACCTGTAGAATTTAAAGAAAAGAAGAAAATGAATATCGATAGAGAATATTATATGCCTCATCAGGCCGTTATTCGTGATGATAAAATTACAACGAAGCTAAGAGTAGTTTTTGACGCCTCATCACACTCGCAAAATAAATTATCGTTAAATGATTGTTTACATTCCGGACCGAATTTGAATCCTGACTCACTAAAATTACTTATAGATTTTAGAAACAAACCAATCGCGTTAACTGCCGATATAGAGCAAGCGTTCTTACAGATATTGTTAGATGAAAATGATAGAGATGCGGTTAGGTTTTTATGGCTTGAGAATGATTATGAAAGGAATGCGAGTTTGAAAACTACCATTTTTAGAATGACTCGTGTTTTATTTGGAGCTACTCCAAGTCCTTTTTTATTGGCTGCAACTCTCAAACATCACATAAGAAAGTACGAACATAAATATCCGTTAGCATATCGTATTTTAAATTCCCAATTATACGTTGACGATTTAATTTCTGGATTAGAAAATGAAAATCAGTGTTTTGAAATTTACCGACAAATAAAAGAAATTTTACACGAAGGTGGATTTAATATGCGTAAATGGAAAACCAATTCGGAATGTCTTCAGATAAAGCTAGATCAGGCTGAATACTGTAACGAATCTTTGAGGGAAACTTCGAAAGTTTTAGGTTACCTCTGGAATTCAGACGATGATACGTTAAAATTAGCATGTGAATTTCTTAAATTTAATCAAAAATTTAATCCGTTAACTAAACGATTACTTTTGAAAATTGCCTCAAAATTATACGACCCCATTGGCTTTATCACTCCCTTTACGCTGAGACCAAAAATTCTTCTTCAGGATATTTGGGATCAAAAATTTAAATGGGATGATCCTCTACCATTTGATATAATGAAAGAATGGAACAAATGGTGTGATGAATTAGAAGATTTAAAGGAATTTGAAATACCCAGATTTTACCTCAAGGACGCTAACGAAAATGAAGATTTTGAATTTCATTGTTTCGTCGACTCGAGCAAGCGAGCCTATACGGTGCAGTCCTGTATATTCGGTATACAGATTATAACGGACAGTTTCGGACATCGTTAATTTGCTCCAAATCCAGAGTTGCACCACTTCAAAAATTAACTCTTCCAAGACTTGAATTGCTATCAGCTGTAGTTGGAAGTCGACTATATGAGTACGTAAGAAACAGCCTTTCAAATATAACAAATGCTCGAATTAGATTCTGGACAGATTCGATGATTATGCTTCATTTGATTCGTGCAAATTCTAAGAAACTGAAAACGTTTGTCCAAAATACTGTTAGTGAGATTCGTTCAAGGACTGATGCTTCATTTTGATCGCACTGCCCTGGAGATCAAAATCCAGCTGATGTGCTGACTCGAGGCGAATCTTTACGAAATCTGCTTGATAAAGAACTGTGGTGGAAAGGACCAAAGTGGTTGAGAGAAAGTGAAGATTATTGGCCAAAAGAAAGCCAAGAAATTGCGGACATTGGAAATTGTGACGAAGTGAATGAGTCAACCGTTTGCACTATAAATGTCGAGACCGAAAAAATTATTGACATTGAAAAATTTAGGCACTTAACGAAACTCTTACGCATCACTGCCTGGGTAAAAAGATTTATCTTTAACCTTAAGAATAAAGAAAACAGAAGATATGGAACTCTTAGTAGCGAAGAGTTACAGTCAGCAGAAGAATACTGGATAAGAAAAACTCAAGAAGAAAACTTCGGGGAAGAATTGGAAGCACTTAGGTGCGGGCGTGAAATATCTCCAAATTCCAAATTGAAAAATTTTTCCGTTGGGTTAGATGAAAACAATATTATTCGCCTTCGAAGCCGACTTCAGTATGCTGACATTACTCATAACGAAGCGTACCCGATGTTGTTACCCGACAGAAGTCACCTTACCAATCTCATGATTCGCCGCAGCCATTTGCGGTTAGGGCATGCAGGAATTGCGGACACCTTAACAGACGTTAGAGAAAAATTTTGGATCCTAAAAGGACGACAGCGAATCAAGAGCATTGTGTTCAACTGCAATCTTTGCAAAAAATTTCGAGTTAAGCCTTTTACCAAAGATGAAGTTCCTCTTCCCCCAGATCGTATTAAGCAGACTCATCCATTTGAAGTAACGGGTATCGATTATGCTGGTCCCCTTTACGTAAAAAGTACAGACGGAACAAAAAAAGCCTACATTCTGCTTTTTACGTGTGCCGTCACCAGAGCTATCCATCTTGAGCTCACCGAAGATCTGACAACCAAAACATTCTTACTCGCGTTTAGAAAATTTGTATCCAGAAGAGGACTATGCAGAAAAGTATACTCAGACAACGCGAGTACATTCAAAAGAGCTAAAACCGAAATAAATTTGCTGTGGAAACTTTAGAAGGAAGAAGAAATCCAGAACTACTTTGCAAATAAAAACGTCGAGTGGAATTTTATCGTAGAGAGAGCAGCATGGTGGGGAGGATTTTGGGAAAGACTTATAAGATCCACAAAAAATTGCCTAAGAAGAACACTAGGAAAATTATCTTTGACGTTTCCAGAACTAGAGACTATAGTCATAGAAGTTGAGGCTATTATAAATTCCAGACCTTTGACATTTGTCTACAGTGAGTTCGACGAACCTGAGCCACTTACCCCTGGACACTTCCTCATAGGTAGAAGACTTGTTGCTCTCCCTCCACACTCATCGGTAGCGCCAACCTCCACCAAGTCTGATCTAAAGGGTAGGTGGAAACATAAAAGAGCCATTTTGGAAAAAATATGGAGAAAATGGCAATCATCGTATTTGTTAGAACTGAGATCTGCCCACCAGTCAATGCGGTCCAAATCAAATGTTGAACCGACGAAAAATTCGACTGTCTTAGTGTATGACGAAAAGCTTCCTCGACTTATGTGGAAGATGGGTATACTTATCAGTGTTCATCCCGGACGTGATGGAAAGACTCGTGCATGCACTATCAAACTTCCCAATGGAACTATACTGAAAAAGTTGACCAATTCAACTTTTGTATCCTGTTGAACTTAATGTAGATGGAAAAGGACCGAGTGACTGTTTGTCCAAAGGTCCTTTGGGGCCGGAGGATGAAGCAGAATGCCTTTCCCCTGCGCCAGAAGAGGGCGCTTTTGAACTCTAATCCTTTTTTTTGCCTTTCAGATGCAGCGAAGGCTTCGATGTAAACTGACGTGAAAAAGGGTTTTCCCTCTCTGATAACAAAATCTAAATGTCTTTTGTTAATGTTGTGTAGTGTAAGATGTGTTTACTTAACCCAGAAATAAATCGTATTCGTCCTTTAGACACTCACTTGATTCACTGAGATAGTAGCAGGAAACAGGAAATCGACAGAAAAGCTACCAGGGCAGGTAGGCTAGATCTTTTTTATGAACTGTATTCCTTTATCTATATCACAATTAAAACATTGAAAGAAATACAGTATAACAATTGTTACACCCAGTTCTCACCACACGCTCTCCCTTCATTGGCGACCCGGACACGTATTTCAAATATCCACATTGATTGTGGTCAATGGAAATAACGCGCATGAGCCTTAACGTAGCAGAGCAGGCAGCAAATAGTTTCGGTATGAACTGAAAGGGATCTTTCAAATAAACCTTTAAAAAGTAGTTGCTAACTGAAGTTTTTTTGCGTAAACGTTAATTTTTTTTGTATTCTTCTCAAACCAATTTAAACATGTCGATTCAAAAAATTCTGGGGAGCTGTGAAAATTCAAAACGTTGAATTCTCTGTTGAAAAGTAAATCAATAAAAAATAAAATTGACCTGATTAAGCCACTAAATTTATTCTACAAATAAATTATTCGATTATCGAAAAAAATATGTATGATTTTATTTTTTATATAATCCAGTTCTCTTGAAATCTTGCAATATATATCAATATAAATGCTTCATGTAAAGAAATCTAGAACAAAGTTTTACGCTATTGTTAACAGAAAAGCTGGTATAGAGATAAAAAAAAAAGGCTTGCTCACATTAATGTAGTTGAAAGATCCCAAAACTTCATTACAAACACTTGTGATTTTCTTAAAATATATCTCAAATTGGAAAAAAAAATAACAATTTCATGGTGAAAAGTACACCCTTCCAAAAAACTATTTGAGCACAAGTCAGCTTTCCCATATAGCCTTCATTAAAAAGTATTATTTATTGTACGAAGTAGATTGCGTAGCTTATTATAACAACTTATTGTATTTGAGCCTCCCGTTTTATCCAAAAATTAATAAAGGAAATTTCTCTCATACTTGAACACTTTTTTGAAAGGGAGTATTTTTCAATATTACCACCACCCAAACCTATTAAAAAAAAACCTCGTAATTAAATTAAGACAAAAAAGTTAAAATCCCCTGGAAAAATTTCTATCGATCAATTAAAACAATTGCATAAAAATAATTAAATGTATTCGGAACTGATTTATATAACAAGCTTTTGAGATATCATCTAGTAACTAAACATCCATGCTATGTTAACAAGATCAGTTTCGGGGGTGGGGGGCGAAAATTGTATGCTTTAAAATTTTTAAACTTTACCAAAATACAATAACGTTGAAAAGAATGCATTCAATTAGTTAAAAACATTAAAAGCCTAAAATTTCCGTAAAAAGATTAAAACACGCACCATGAGCGCTTTCGACAGCTTAGCCCGCTGTCATCATCAGAACTGAGCTGCTTGGCTCGTTCACCGCTTCTTCTTCACTATGGCTTGCCACGATTGCTCGATCTGCGCATGCGCCATGTCGTTGACAGCTCCCTCTTGTGTCATTATTTCCAACGCTTCCCGTCTTAATCCAGCATTGTGATTATTGTAATTAGCTATTTTCTTGACATTTACAAAATCTATATTTATATTTTCTTTTAAGGCTAGGCGGGATAGAGCGGTACTTTGTCTATTGTATTTTATGTCGTTTATGTGTTCTTTAATTCTATCTTTAATTTTTCTTTTTGTAACCCCAATGTAGTATCCGGGAAGGTTGGAAATCTCTATATGTGAAATTTATTTTATAAATACCTGCGGTTTGTAGAGGGTTAATCTTGTCTTTATCTGACCGGATTCTTTTAAATATATTGCTATTGGGTTTAATTGGGATACGGAGGTTCATTTTACGTGCCCTGTTGGATATTTTTACAGCGAGACCGCAACAGTAGGGAATCAGATGAGTAAATGTGGATTAAGCTGTCGAAAGCGCTCATGGTGCGTGTTTTAATCTTTTTACGGAAATTTTAGGCTTTTAATGTTTTTAACTAATTACTAAGGTATTTCCGTGTTCAATTTTTAACTAAGAATGCATTCATTTTTATACTAGCTGCACTAGTAATGTTTTACTTCCACCAGCTTGACTAGCAAAATCATCTATTAAATTTAGGCGATACCATTAAGAAAATAAAACATGAATTATTCTAAAGACGAACGTTAAACATTCACAAAAATTGCTTTCGTAAGGCATTCGTCACCATATAGTAAGCATATTAAATTCGAAGCGGTGGAAATTCTCAAGCATGCAGAATAACTAGATGAATTCAAAAGCAAACTTTCTGCTCTCGTTCAGACAACAGGTGCCTGGAATGCCACTTCTTGCTCTGATATGCTCTTCGCGTCAAGTGACTTCTGTAGAGCTCTGATTGGTGCTCTGCCTGCTGGCTTTTATTTATAAAAGTTCTTATCTGATCAGTGCCGTATCTAAGTTGGGGAGAGGGGGTATAGGGGACGACCCCCCCCCCAAAAAAAATTAATGTGTATTAGTTTCAAAAAAATTCTTTTCTTAGTACTCCTTTTTTTTCTCAATTCTTCTTTTAACTGTAACAGACAAATTAACTGTTTAATGAGTTTAAATGTGTAATTAAATTAATTACATAATGAAGTTAATAAATATGTGATTAAGTTATTTATGATTTAAAACTGATGTCGTATTTCAATGATTGATTATGTGAAATAAAACCAATACACAAATTAATAACAGCATTAATGATTGCTAATTAACGAAAAAATTTCAATAAGGAGTGTTAATTACATAGCTATAATTATTATTAGCACTATTCCTATATCTATGCTCAACTCTAGCGCAAGCTTGTCTGGTAACTAATTAAAGCGCATGCACAACAAAAATCCGGCTCTCATTGGCTATTATCCCATTGACCACAATCAATGAGGATATTTGAAATACGCGACCC
This sequence comes from Cheiracanthium punctorium, assembly GCA_038373885.1. NCBI lineage: Eukaryota > Metazoa > Arthropoda > Arachnida > Araneae > Cheiracanthiidae > Cheiracanthium > Cheiracanthium punctorium. The sequence continues at coordinate 930,579 of JAWZYV010002198.1, forward strand.
GGACAACGAACACGCATTCTCCTTCTCGCATACAGCAACAGATGGCGCCAGCACCGCCCTCTTCCATCTCTCACTCGGCTCTTTCAAAGTCCGCAACGAGCGGCACTGACCTCACCAAAGTCCGCAACGAGCGACAGCAACCTCACAAAGTCCACAACGAGTGGCAGCGTTCCATAACGCTTGGAACATCGTTCGTCAGCCTCCGACTGACTCTCTAGGGGAGAGTAGTGTAGCGGCACGATCACCTCCGCGCACACAACACCCGGCAATTGAAGGCCGGTCGAACGGGTACCTTTTGGCCGAGCCGGATGCGCCTCTTTCTACCACCCATAAGTCCTGGGTTCAAACCCAGCTCTCACCACACGCTCTACCTTCAAACTTTCTGGAACCTGTACATAACAACAATAAAATATCTTTCCACAGATTTCCATTAAAAAATGCTAGAATATTAAAACTTACAGTGAGTCGAGGCTATTTCAGTCATGTGTCGATGAAAAATATACACTTCAGCCAATCAGATTAGAGGACTACTCATCAACACAGCCGAAAGTCACGTGTTGATGGAAAAATGACGTCATATTGATATTGTCCATCACCTTACTCATGTATATTACAAAATAAAGAATGTTTATGTCCAATATTTAGTAAAAATTAATCACATGAGCGTTTTTACCGTTCGCGTTTTTTCCGCACACTGGTGTTGCTCATGCGTTCTAAAATCGTGACGTCACAACAGCAGCAGACGTGCTTCAAACCGGAACTGCCCAGACAGCACACTTGCCCAATTTATGTCCATATCTGGACAAACTTGTCCAAAACATGTGTATGTCTATGATAAGATATCTCCTGGACATCATTTTAGCGACATCTTTGGGAAAATCCATAATATGTCTAGAATAAGAAATGATTGGGAGGGACATGTAACACCCCAATTAAGTCTTATTACGACAAAAACGGGAAAACCCATATTATGTCTGTAATATGAACTGAATTGGACATCTAAGCACCCCAATCATGTCTATTTTATGACATAAATGGGAAAATCTATCTGCGACAAACTCTGATTGGCTTAGTTTGTTTGATCATGCGCAGTAACATTTTTGTATACACGTTGTTTTTAATAATCTGTGGTGGTTGTGGTAGATAGTACCCAAATATTTGAAGTTTCCTTGTTAGACAATTATAACATTTTTATGCGCACTTCTTGCATTTTGCTTGCCTATATCACTGTTCTGTTCTTTACAATACAAGGTAATGTACAACTTTTTGACTTAATATGTATTTTAATAAAAAAATTGAATCGACTCGTCAGGAATGGCGAAATGTTGAACAAGAAGTTAATGATGAATTATTCCTGATTGAAGCTGAATGTAATGTGAATGATATTGAATCGAAGGCTATTAATGCGCACGATTATAATTATTTTCATAATGAATTTGAAAATAGGATCGATGAAAATATTTTTGAAGATTCAAATATGTGTGATCCCACAAGCAGAAATTACTGATGAAACAGATACTTCTGTTCCTTTATGGTAGTAACTTATCCATAGCATAAAAATAAACTGTGGATATGAGATAAATATCCACAGAATGTCTTTTTATGGGCATATTCTAGTTGTCTATAACATGTCCATGTGGACAAGTTATGGATGTCCATAACATGTCCATATAGATGTCCATATAGATAAGTTCTGGATGTCTATAACATGTCCATATGGATGTCTATATTTTGTCCAGAGGATATCATTATGGACGCCGTATTGTGCCATATGGACAAGTTTGGGGCGTATTATGGACAAGATATAGACAAATTTGGGGATGTCAGTTATGTCCCGAACTTGTCCATGATATCATATGGACATGTTCTGGACAAGTTTGTGCTGTCTGGGTGGTGACCAGTATGCGGTCAGCTGGGGATTGTTCTTCAGTTGAAACTGAGTGGACGATTCGGAAACTTGTTCACCATGTCAGGTACAGCAGCCGACAAAATGACGTTTAGTCACGTGTTTCCTTTCGGTGATCTCTCTCCGGATCCACTTCTTTCTGCCAAATGGCTCCGGAGTCGTTCCTCTCGGTCCGGACCGGTTCCGATTTAGAATCAAAAGAAAGAGTCCAGACCCGTTCCTTTTCCTTGGAGAAGATCGAAAAGGACAGAGTCCGAAGGCGTCGGTGTTTTAGAAGACCGGATCCGTGAAAGAAGCAACTTTAAACACACGGACTAAGAGGGTACAGGACAATCATCGAAGTATTGTGAAAGAACTAAATGAAATTTGCCTAAAAGGTGGCGCTGGGAGTCGTACTCATTAATTTTTTAGCGCATGCTCGTGTGCTAGTAGGGACTATCAACGGAAGCACCCCGTGAGAGATGCTTACGCCGTGTGTCGTCAGAGGGCGCCCATGCCGTTAATTATTAAAAGGGGATCGCATATTTTCCTTTCAGAGGCTGACGCAGTTTCGCCCGTCTGCTGCTTCCCGATGATCGTCCTAAAGCCTCTTAGTCCGTGTTTAAACACCACAAGATTTCGTTTTGCATTTTAGCCCAATCGCCGGGCAGATCACGCACATGCGCAGAAGTCCATTTAGGATGTTGGCAAGAGATTTCGCCAAAGGAAATGCGGCTCCTGCTACGGAGCTGCGTAAAAACTGCTTTGCTAAATTTGATGAAAAATTGGAAATTAGAATAAATGTAAACCTTTTAAAATGTGTAGATTTTTCACGAAATCACAACTTTAAAATTAATTTTTCGTATTAAAAAAATAATGAATTTTCATTTTAATCTATACATCAGGTCAATGTCCGTATGTTAAACTTCTATGTTTATACTTTCTCGATGACAATCATGACAATCCTTGTTTTCTTTCGATAAACCTCTGCTAGAGAGCAGTAGTGATGCTTGTAAAGTGTAGATCCTCTAAATATTGAATGTTTAATGGTTCAATGGGCGATTTAAAAGTAGCTATTTATATTGAAGCTTTTATTTTAAATCTTAACATGTAATCTTTACCATTTCGTTTGATCGATAAACTGAAATAAATGTTTTTTATACCTTTAGAAGTAATCGATCCGCAAGGACTGAAAACGTTGTTTTACTTAATGAAACATATGACAAGATGTAATTCTGTGTGCTTATTGCTAGTTTAAATCAGATAATTCCAGTATTTTTAATTTTCAAAGATGTCTTCCGAAAATGAATGTGGTTATTTCAAAAGTGGTATGTATATACATCGTATGTCCTTGAATAACAATCGTTAGTATATTGTATTGAGTTATTTTAATTTTTCTTTACAATTTAAGCGCTCTTAAGTGATAAGAATTATTTGTATAAACAAATGATAAAATGGAAGAATGCATGGCATGCAGCAATATTACCCCCTTTTTTTCATCTTGATCACTACTAAAGTTAAGTTAAGGCCTAATTAATACAAATAATACATTCACAAACTTCCTATCGGACAATAAATATAAAAATTATTTTGAATATTCGCAGTCAGGATAATGCATAGGTTAGAGTTTTAATATAATTATTCTTAAAACCATTATATTTTTGCTTTACTATCTCAGTTTAAAAATAAACCAGATGTTATATTAAACTTTAATATGGTGTGATATTTACGTAATTTCAGTGACTAAAATTAAATAGTGTCATTTTTTAATAATTTAGCATTATAAGTCATGGGAAAAAATATGGAGGGGGAAAAAAACTTTCATAAATGCTTATTCAATTGAAAATAACCTTGTATGCAAATATTTCACTGTGTGGTCTTATCAGAGCTTTGATATATTAGTGATTACAATTAACTTCTTAAATTTGCAGGTCATAAGATTCATTGTTTTAGTTTGTAAGATTTACTATTTAGGGTATTTTATTGAATTTTCTTAAGTTTGTCCTGAAGAGCTGGCGATTTGAAACAAAATTATTTCTATTTAGAAAAAGTAGGTTTAATATGTGCAATCCTTGGTAATATATTATTATTAGGTTCTCGGTACTTATGTATTATCCCGGCGGTCATTCCCGCCAAATAAAGCTTGAGATTAGCAGTCGCCAGATCGCCAGTGGCGACTGTGGAATTATTCCTGGCGACTGCAAAACAGTCTGTCAGTCGCCAAAATTGGCGACCTGCAAAATTTACTCAGCAAACAACCCCCCTCCCCCCTCGTTTCCGTCCCCTTAACAAAAGTCGGCGCTGTATGTCCGAGCAAAGTAAAGCAAAGCAGTTGAAAAAACGTCTAAAATTGATGATGCGCAAAATTTACTTAGTCCCGCCCACCCTCGGCCTCGTAGGAAAAGCTGAATGTCAGCGCTATATGGACAAGCAGGGGAGAAAGGGTTGCAGACGTCTATGGGAGGGGAAGAAAGGGGAGGAGCTCATCATAACTGATAACATACATGTAACATTTGGGGGGGGGGGTAGGAACGCACCGGAACAGAATACTCAGGGTCCCTCTCTGTGACCTGACCCGTTGGTTGACCTTGACCCTTCGCACCATCTCATTATTTTATTACATATCCACATCGACATTCCAGTACGCAGAGAGGCATATCCGTGGGACATTACACGTGGTCGCAAAAATCTGAACAAAAGTATTATTCTAATTATAATTTGTTACAATTTCTACAATAGACGACCGTAATAAAAGGAGAAGAGTGAAAAGGACTTTTATTTAAAACTAAATTTGATATTTGCCTACTGATACAATATATGACTGTATGTGAAAGATGCATTAAGTATCTCATTAATAAGACATTGTACTGAAGGAACGAAGCTAATATTTTTCTAAATTATAGTACTCCCCTTTGTATATTTTCCGTCGTTCGACTCAGTCAGGGTCCAGTCAACTTAAGAGTAATCGATTATATTTTTAAAAAATTTCATGTGATCTTTACTATGACCCTTCTAAAACTGTAGACGGGAAGCACGTGCGTTTTTTTTTTTTTAAATTATTATTATTAACTTGAAAACAATAAACAAACCCTCTGCTTTTGAAAGGTCGATGAAGAGGTTGGCATTCTTTGCATCCTGATTTACGCTACAGCAGATCGAAAACTACCACGCAAGATGCTTTATTTAAAACGAACAAAAACGTTATTTTGTACATTCGAATACGCAAATAAAAACTAATGTCATAAACATACCGTTTTCAGTTTTAAATAAATCTAATTTCAGCTGCTTTCATATTATTACGTTTTTCCTTTTGCAAGAGTTTTGGCATCTCTACAATAGCGCGAGAGGGAGGGGAAGAGAAACAGACAAAACACTGATTTGTTTTATTTTGTAATCACTGGTAAAGCGCTCGCTCTTCAAGCTTAAATAAACAGATCTCCATGCCTTTAGAATTCCATTAATCAGCGTTACAGCTGTCCCCTCCTGTTCACACTTCAAGCTTTTTTTTTTTTTTTTTCCCAGTTCCGTTTTAATGACAGGAAGTTTCTCTGTAGATTATACGAATAGAAGGCATTTTTGGTCGGCCGAAGCGAAAACGTATCCCCCCCCCCATGGGCGCCGGCAGCAGGCTCCCCCCTGGATTTTTGTATGCAGTGTTTTTAGTTGCTTTTTTGCTCTTTCCAACATGGTAACCATACGTTGAAGTAGTCTTCCCCCCCCCCTTGGAAATATTCTGCCGGCGCCCATGCTCCCCCCCCCGCAAAAATTTCTCCCTGTTTTAAGTTATTTCTTTTATATGATTCACCTTTGTAAATTGAACCCTTAGTATGTGTAACGTTCGTTAAAAAATGTTTTACATAATCAGACACTTGATTATTTGAAAGTGGAAACCTTGAAAATGGGCTGTTTGAGTAGCACATGCTTACGATTTCCCCATCTTAAAATGCATCTGATTTTCCTTAAAATTTGATAAGATGCTTAGTGGTTTTTTTTTTTAAATAGGAGGTTGGGGAGCTACTACCTTAAGTAAAATAACCGTTTGTTAGCTTCTTGCAAGTCCAAAATTAGTAAATTAGGAGGAAGCGTACTGTCGAAATTAATAGAAAATTGGGGCCCTTGATCCTCTTTCTTTTATTAAGTCCCAATTCCTTTTCCCCCATAAATTCCATGAATGAAAGGAGAGATAAATTAAATAAATAGTACTTTATTATGTGTACACCATAAGTTGAGAAAATGGTCTGCAATACTATATATATTATCTTACCTCCAGTTTCTTACTTAAAAAAAAAAAAAAAAAGAAAAAAAACTTTTTTTTTTTTTTTTTTTTTTACTTAGGCTTCATGTTTCACAAGTACTTGGTAATAGTGACAACTTTCTAATAATGTCAAAATATTCTATATCACTTAGCCATACAGATTTCAGGTTGGCAGATTTTTGGGAGTCCACTGTATTTATTTAATAACCAACTATTTTTCGTAAAAGATACGTTTGAATTAATCTGAAGAGAAATTTTAAAGTAAAATATTTTAAATCATTAATTTTATTACAATTCTCTATTTTTAAGAGATTTTCACTTTTAATTTGGGTTTGGGGGAGGGGGGGGGGTTAAGCTCCTATAGCCTTCTCCATGTGTGTACCTATATATAGTATAGACACAGACAGTGATGTGATGATTCTAACAAGGAGCTGCAGCCAATCAGGAGGAATTAATAAATTTTAAATTCATAGTACTTAGATTTCTTTAAATACAGCTAGTTATTTCTGAATGTAATATATGGAACATGCCATGCATTATTACTAAAAAAGCATTGAATCATTAAATGAACAAAATAAAAAATCTCATATTATTTTCATATATCTGAAAGGGGGGAGCAAGGGTGTCGAAAACAAAAATTACGCAAGTACGGAAAATTTTGGCCACTAACTATATCAAAGTGGCCACTGAACTTTGTAGGGTCACTGGCCACTGGCCACTGAGGAATTTTTTTAATCTCAAGCTTTACCGCCAAACAGAGGCGTAGCCAAGGGGGGGGGTTAGGGGGGTCATAACCCCCCCATGAAGAATTTTTTGCCATACAAAATGTATATTCTTCACTACATTATCACACACACGTATACATTTATATGAGTTGTAGTCGTAACCCCCCCATGAAAAATTTCTGGCTACGCCCCTGCCGCCAAACTATTTTTCCGTCAAAGGAGTTGCCAAGCGTATTCAAAACCATTAATAATTTCATATGCCCGGCATTTCTCTTGGCAAAAAATCACTGGTCTTGGCAGACCGCCGGGATAGTACGTAAGTACCAGGTTTTCTTCAAATACATTTTTGAATATTTCATATCTGTAATATTTTATTTCCAAGAATGATAAAAAGACATTTATGACAAAATATATAATATATATATATATATATTAAAACTGATTGACTGCCTTGCATTAGAATTACACTGCTTCAGTAGTTAAAATTCAGTACTTACGTTTATCCTGGCTTTCTGCTACGGCAAGCAATTTTTCGCCCTGGACACATGAAACTATTAATGGTTTGGAATATGATTGAAAACAGTTTGCCTGCACATTGGACGAAAAAATGGTTTGGCGGGAATGACCGCCATGATAATACACAAGTACCTAAAATTCTTCATGTAAAAAATAAATAAATAACTCCAAAAAATTACTATATTTGTGATGAAAGTTGATCAGTTGAAGTTAGGTTTCCCCAACCTCTGTGCAAAAGTTGATTGCTCTGTGAAGAGTATTTTTGACAAAACTTTCTTTATAAGTTTTGGCTGTTATAATTCATCAGGTGGGAAAAAAAGGCCCAATGTGGCCACATTACATTTTGACCTATGGAAAATTTTGAAAGTGCGCTAGTGTCTAAATGGTACATTCAATTGAGTTCAAATTGTGTATGTATATTATAAGTCACAATCTCATGACTATAGTTAGGATTTTTGCATGCAAATTTTTCTAAAATTGTGTGCAAAATTTCTTCCATATTGCATGCATATCGAGTGCAAATCTTAATCATGAGTTTATCAATATTTTAATGTTCCCAATCTTTTAATTTAACAAAAATAAACAGCTTAACAATTATTTCTACACTTTATTCAATTTCATTCCATGCAAAGTAATTTTGTCATGCAACCCACACTTTTTTAGTGTTCTAAAATGCCAAATTCACTGCTTATCTGTCAACCTCTATATTCACTAGATGCACAAACTTGGTCTTCATGCATATGTCAACGTCTAAGTTCTCACTTACTATTGCAATGATGCCCAGAGTCTTCCTTAGAGTACTTCCAGCTTTGTCTTGACTAAGTCATCCAAACAGCTTTCCACTTATAAAATCTCTTACTGTATTTGCTTTTCAAAATTCCATTCTTCAAGCTTCTTAATGTTGTCTGCAATGAATTTATAGTTGTATGCCTGATACAACTCTTTTTCCAGATCTTTACGGCCTCTAATACTTAAGATTTTTTCAACATTCGCACTAGCATCTTCTTCAAGTTTGACAGTAAAATTCTTGATCTTCAAAAAGTTGAAACAGTAATTACCTATAGCAGAGATCCAGGTGCTCAACTTGATGATTGCAGTCTTTGGAAAAAGTGCAAATTGAGTAATTAATGGCAATGAATTTATTTTTGCTTGAGAGTTAAGCTGTATTTTCTTCATCAATCCAATGAATTGGTTTGCGGGTTCATACTTTTCCCTAATGTCTTCACTGTGTAAGATATGCTCCAAACAAGTACTGTGATGTGAATTAGGGTAGAGAGGCTTAAGGTGCAAAAAAGCCTTCAGGATGTAAGACACCTGATCTGTAACAACTAACCATACCTTATCATAATTAATTTCTAACCATAATTTCGAACAAGCATCATTGAATGATTACGTTGCAGTACAGCTATTTGTTTAGTCCAAATTATACATCCCAAACAGCACTAATCTAGATGGTTCTCCATTCATAGGAGCAACAAGAATGGAACGAAAAAATATTTTTTGCATATCCATTCATCTAACATGAACGCCTCTGGAGAATCTCTCTATATAAAAAAAGATGTCTTGACTGGTTGACTGACTGACAATCATTGCCCAGCCAAATCTACTGGAAATACAAACATGAAATTTTAGAAGTTCACAGCTTTTGTGTCCAAGACGTCATTTAAGAAGCGATTTAAAAAAATTCATACCCAGACAGGGGTGGTGGCCCAAAACGTTCTTTTCACGTTTCCCTTCATATCTCATGGGGGAGGGGGGGGGGGGAAAGAGATAGCCATAAAATTTTTGCTTTTAATTGTAACTAATACAAATACCTAGGAATCATTATCAGGGTTTTTTACAATTCGTATGCAAATGGGTGTAAGGATCCAAAATGCTCTTTTTACATTTATCTTTATATCTAAGAGGAAAAAAGAGATAGCCATAAAATTCTTGCTCAAAAGTATATTGAACACAAATGTTTAAAAATCATTATCTGGGTTCTTTAGAATGTGCATCAAAACAGGGATAAGGGGCCAAAATGTTATTTTTGAATTTGCCATCATATCTCAAAGGGAAATAGAGATAGCCATAAAATTCTTTCTTTAGAATGCAGCAAACACGAATGCGAAGGGAGCTGAAATGTTCTTTAACGTTCTTTTCAGATTTCCCTTCATATATTTAAAGAAAATAGAGATTGCCATAAAATTCTTGTTTTTAAATGCAACTGCAATACCAAAAAATCATTTAAAGGGTTTTTTAAAATTCACACCCAAACAGTGTTAAATGTCTAAAACGTTATTTTCACATTTTCTTTCATATCTCAGAGAAAAAATGTAATAGCCATAAAGTTCTTGCTTCAAAATGTAACTAACAGATATACCTAAAATCATTTTCAGGTTTTTTTAGAATTTGTGTTGGTGTGAGAGACCAAAACATTATTTTCAACACTTGTCATGATATATTGAAGGAAAATGAAGATTGCAATAAAATCTTACATTTAAAAGTATAGGACACAGTTCATAACAATCTTTTCAAAAGTTTTTAAAAATGAACCTCAATACAGTGTGGTTTACAAAAACTGTTTTTCACACATTTTTTAATTCTAGAGTGCTGTTAATTTCAGACTAAGACTTTTCTCTATCTGTTGAAAAGCGAATCACTTTTCAAGGGTTGCCAGATGAAATGTGAAAAGTCCCCAAGATTTGCCATTTTTGATGATTTATCACCAAGTTTGGCATAAAAAATTAGTCTCCAAAACTGGACCCAGCTTATCGATATCTTCTGTATTTGTTGAGAAATCGCAACTGTCCTATAATACTTTTGATTTTATGCATAATGCCATCATAGTTCACATCTACATAGTTTTTGCTCAGAGTGCTCCCATCAGAGATTTTTTATTTGCATGTATTTTTTTCCAGGAATTCTTTTTGTGAATGACGAATTTCAAATGTCTGCTCTGTTTCAATTTTGGTGTTTATCATCTCAATGATTTTTTTGCACAATATGTGCACATAATCAAAGTACCATCACTTTCAAATCCCCCATTTTGAAAAAACTTTGAAACTTAAGATTTTTTGAGTTTACTCGTTCTTGTTTGGGATCTATTTACTTTGAAGCAATTATTAAGTAAACCATTTGCATATGTCTGTCGAAGATTGTGGGCTGCGCCTATATCTTTGGCAAGTGAAGCTAGTGTGAATGTGCGAATTGAAAAGTGCACATGGGATTACACCCCTTTTATTTCTGAGGTTAGATACACACTGTAAGGATTTGACACTAGGGTTTATGGTTGAAATCTCTCTAAGGAATGATTGTCAGGAAGAGAGAAAATGAACTATTGCAGCATACTCAAGTTCGCACATGCTCCTTCCTTTTTTATTCGTCTACACTTCACAAATTTCATTGCAGGGAATAAAAATACTAGAAATGTAAGCAAGCTTACAAAATTTTACTTAAAAAAAGTTCATTTTGGGTGCAAGTATTGTGTTTGCACCCAATATTCAAAGGTTGCATTCAGGTAAAGCTTTTGCATGCTACAGAGTGCACATATGGTGTGTTGAAATGGTGTGTTATGGTGTGTTAAAATAAGTTGATTTTGCATGTTTAGGACAAGATTTGTTAACTACATAAGTGCTTGCATAAAATTTTGTACTGCGGGCTGAACACAAAATTCCTATCCATACTCATGACCTGCATAGATTTTGGTGTGTGTAGAGCTGATAGTTTGCTTTATAGGGTTACAAAAAGAAATACATTACAGTTTATACATTATGGCCCAAGGACACAAATCAATTCAAGTGAACTACTGTTTTATGGTGCATTTGATTGACCTCAGATTACATATGCATATTATAGGTCACTTTCTTACATACTGTATAAATTTAGTGAGTGTATGGCCTATGCTTTTTTACAGGGCTACAAAAATGTATTCTTATACATTGACTGAACACTAAATCCAATTGAGTTGAATGAAATTTATTAAATGCCCATTAAAGAACATATCTCCAGAAAGTTGAGTGGAGTCACTCCAGATTTTTTGTGTGTAGTAGAAGGAAATATAGTGATGGCAAAAAATTTTGGTATGTAAATTTTGATGAAAATATAGGTTTTGACTATCTTTAAGTTTACTTTGAAGAGTTTCTGTTAGGCATCTCAATTTACACGTATGTTCATGGAAATGCATAGAAAATTCATCTTGACCAACTGTAAGTCCATTTTGACTAATTCTTTCCCAGCATATGTACATATGTATGTATGTAAAAACTATTAATCATAGAATGCTAAAATTTTATATTTAGGATTGCTATAACACCCAGTCCTCCCTTTTTAGTTTAATTGACTATGATAGTTTATTTAGAGTGCCACCCAGAAGAATTTCAGTAGTTCAGTACATTGAGTTCTATGATTTCTTCAATTAAATATGTTATGTTATAGTCAATCATAGTTCGGGCCGTGCCCAAAATCTTTTAAACTAAAACAAGTTTGGCAGTTTTTGGCAAAGTATTGCCTTATTTGCTGCCAAAAAGAAATATATTTGCAGGGGTGGCATAGGGTACACGGCATGCAAAAGCAAAAAAGGCATCCCCTTTTATGCTCTAGATAAAGTGCTTTTCAGTTTGTGGGTTCAAAATAGTTCCCTGATGTGATGCTTACCCTGCTTACCATGTCGGGCCACTGCAAGGATGCAGAATATGTCCGAACTCTCGAAGGAGGTTCAGAGGAAATTTTTATCCACAGTGTATTTAAAGAAAAGCAAATTTTTATAACTGAACCGAGCTTGACAATATCTCAAATATTTAGCTAGAAATTGCTAAACCGTAATATTATCAGGGATTGATGCAGATGAAATTTGGATCCATTTTATGGCCCCTTCACAAAATTATAATGGTTAAAAATTGTCCCTTCACAAACATACAATGCCTTTTTCATTTTCAATTTTATTGCATTGTGTAGTGAAATAACCATCCTGGTGAAGATGAGATAAATTTGTTTTTATTTTTTTTATGATAATTTTTTGAATATAGAATCTGTAAAATTAGTGAAACATTGATTAGTTTAACAAAACATCTGGCATTTGTATAATAATAATAATAATAATAATAAAAAAACCTGTTGAACTTTACATCAGAAAATAAAATTTAATTAAAAATATTGTTAAATGAAAAAAGGAATTAAATTAATAATAAAAAAAATAAAATGACTAAAAATATGCTTAAATAATACTTCAAAGTTCATCTGTCTGGTGTTTGTGTGTGTGGGGGGGAGAAAGCTTACAATAAAGCAGGAATTTAAAGTAAAGAAGTTAAAATAAAGCAAGAAATGCACTACAGTTGAATATTCGGAGCATCTGCTCAGGTAGGGGTGCCTTGGGCAGAGGACTTTTTAAAGGGTTCTAACGCTATCGGGTATCTGGACAAATTGATATCTATTGCATCCCTAATGCTAAATGAGCCTATGATGTGATTGTGTTATGTATTTTGATTCAGTTAACTTATGGTAAAAGTGGTGCCCAAAATTGCTCTGTTTTTTGTTTTTTTTTAAATTGAAGTAGGTGCTCTATTTAAAAACCCTTTTCTGCTTTCATAGGTCAGCAGCAACCTCAGGATATCAGAGCTGTTGACATCCTTCCACTTTTACAAGAAAAAATCGCTATTGTATCTGGTAAGTGTTTGTCTTTATTATAATAATGTATTTCACATGTATGTATGCTTGTTATATGGTTATAAAAAATCTTAGAAAGGATTTCTTTACTAAATCTGTTTTGAGGTAAATAAATACAGCATAAAGAGGAAAAAGAAAGCAAAACAGAATCCTCTAGTATGAGATAGAAATAAATACAGAGTTGAATCAAGTTCAACAGAAGTCCCTAGGCTATAAAATTACTTTGGTCTCTTCTACAAAAATTGCCTTGACTTAAAAGCCCCATGTGATTTTTAAAAATAGAAATCTAGTCCAATGTAACCTAGGCATAGTTACATATTTGCAGAGGTTGGAGTTTTTCTAACATTTTAAAAATTCCTTATTTTTAATAAATTCATCTGAAATGCCCTACTTCTTAAACAATTCTCCTGAGTTTCCTAAAATGTTGTGTTATTGTCTAAAAATATACATAATCATAGTCACAGACCAATATGGAAAGAATAAAAATGTTGAGTATTTTTAACCATCGGAAATTATCAAAGTCTGAAAGAATTGGTCTTGGATTACAATATTTACTAGTTATTGCAATTTGATAGATGAAAAATAAAGTACATATTATGTTAGAAGTATGGGGCGAATAACAAAATATTTCTTCCCACCCCCCCCCCCCCTCAATTCAACTTATCTATATAAATATGACTAGAAAAAAAAGTATGTACATGAGTAATTGGTTCAAAACAAATTTAGGAGGTGGGTTGAATATTATTTGTGATGTTATTTTGCTTATTATTAATTTATAGTCAAGATTCTCTTCTGCATTGGAATTCCAAGGGGGCGATTCTGGTCAAATGCCGCAAATTCTCGATCGCGTTGTCGCATGTAGGGGGGGGGGTGAGAGACAGTGAAGGGAAAACAGCCACAGGAGCTATTCTGGTCAAACAACTATCGCACTCTGCAACTGCTGACGTCACCGTGTGACCGGAAGTAAGGAATCTATGAATGCCGACTGCAAGAATCGCCTTTTATCGATAACCATACAGCATTAACCAATCAAAACTCGCGGAATAATTTCTGAGAAAGAGCACTTTTCCGCGGTTTTGTTTCAAGCCGCAAATATTTTGTTTACAATATTTTTTAGTGTATATTTTTATCATGTATAAGACACTGAAAAAAAAACCTTCTATTTTTTTTTTTTTTTTTAAATATTGGTAAATTAAGTTGGAAAAGGTAGAATTTCTCACAAAAAATACTGGATTTATTGATATCTAATTTACAGAAATCACAAATTCACAATGAGTGCCCAAGCCCCCTGGGCACCCATTCTGGCTACTGTTTTGCATTCTGTGTTTGAATTCGATTACCCTTTTACTCTTAAATTGACCCTGCTTGCAAGAATAGCCTGCTTGCTGCAGTACTGCTGGTTGATGATTTTTCTTTTTGCCTAGTTTTGATAAAGTGAGAAAATTTATTACACTGATTTTCCAACAGGAGATGTTTTTCTTACAATAACTGATTTTTCATTTATTTAACTCTTGAAGGAGAGCTGGTTCATCAACGACATTGTTATTTGCATCAACTTTAATTGCAGTAACACTGGATTATTCCATTTAATGGAAACAATTCTAAAGAAATTTCTGATTTTTGAATTAGTCGATTTGAAACTAACGAGTTTTTTTTTTTTTTTTTTTTTTTTTTTTTAGTAATAGTTCAATAATCTAAGAAAAGTAGGGTAATGAAAAAGGAAGGTGTACTGCTGTCGGATAACTGGACATCCGGTTGAAAGTTTAACCGAATATTCAGTATTCGGACAGATTGATATCCGTTGCATAATTTGATTCAACTCAATCAACTGCAGTATTCAGACGTAAGCGCATTTCAAATAATTTGCTTCTAAAGGCCATAATGTATAAGATTTTTTTTTTGTAGCTCTGTAAAAACTATACATCCTAACCCAAAATCAATACCAATAGTGTGGATTTTATTATTATGCTTTTTGTAATACAATCATTCAAGAAAGTAGAGGTATATTTGCATGCTCAAAGCATTTTTTCAGTGATTCAGGATTCTCAAGAATTAGGTCCCCTAAAAAGTCGTCAATCCAAGGCGCCCGGCACCACAAACCAGATAGCCTGTGCATAGCTTTTTCTTAACACAACACAAAGAATTATTAGATTGCTTATTTGGACATGATATTTGGTGATACTACATTGAAAAAAAATTATTATACTGAAAAAAAAAGGGGGGGGGGAATACATATCTATAATACTAATAATTTATATGAAACTGAATCAATAACGCAAACAGTCCTTAAAGATTTTACGATTATCTGCAGGACAATTAATTATATTTAAAATAAAATATTTATGTTTTAAAAATGAGTATTCCAATTTAATTCACAAGGGGCTCTAATGCATTACCACGTTACATATGGAGAAAACCGTCCTAAACTTCAGAACATTTGATGACAACCGCACATGACCTATTTTATTTGACCCCTTTAATATTAACTTTTTTCTTATCTTTTATTTTTTAAAGAAGAAGAAATGTCATTCTCTCTCTCACACACGCGTAATACAACCATTCACAAAATTAGGTACATGTTTGCCTCCTCCAATCATATATTCATTGATGCAGCATTCTAAAAAATTAAATTGCTTATTTTTATTATTTTTTGCTTATTAAATTACTATTTTATTTGGAAAGAATACACAAAAAATACCTGTAATATTAATAATTCATTTGAAATTGATTCAATAACACAAGCTGTGATGTTAAAATTAATTTTATTTCATTATTTAACAAAATTGGCCATTAAAATGTACAAAAGAGATAAAAGTCACGCCAGCTGGGTTCGAACCTGCAAACACGATGTTCGCAGCCTGACGCGCTTGTGCACGACGCCAGAAAGGACCGATCTTCGCTCCATTAAAAAATGTACTTAAGCTATATCCGCTTAGAATTCAAGCTGTACTTGTTTATGCTGATTTTCAAATGTTTGGAGGGTGATCTTTTGGGAATCCGTGTATATTGCGTCATAAAATTTGCATCAGTGATTGCATGTTATGAGCTTAATTTGTACCAAATTTCATTCAAATCGGGATTCCAAGATCGCGCCCTCTCCGTGTAAGATTAAAAATTGTAAATAAAAATATAAGTAACAACACAGAATAATAAACACAAAAAGAATTTCCTTATTTGCATTTCCACAGAAAAGACAGTGGAAATGCAAATTGCTCTCAAATGTAGACGTATTTTTTCTATTATTCGTGCCAAAGCTGTAATGTTAGCCATCTTGCTTGTGTGACTTGCGGCAGCATCTAGCTACCGCAAATGCTGATCACGTGACACTCGAAGATGCGGCATCGCGTGTTTCACCTGTTTAGGAAAATGAGCCAGTTGCCGCAACTCTGCAATGGAAAAGGGAGATACGACAGATAAGCGTTTGATGGGAATCCAGGCCCAAATGCTCTACTTGATTGTTATATTTTAATGAGCCACAACTCCTCTCCTCTCGCATAAGATCCTTCACTAAGGAAGCACTTAACAAATGGAAATTCCTTTAACAACTTTTTTATGAATATTAAATTAAAAAAAAATTATATATTATTTTAAGCAATGCCATATAATCAAGAAATCACAAAAATATTCTATAATACTTTCTGAAATCACAGATTTTAAAAATCAGAATAAAGAATGCTCTTGTACATTCACAAATTGAAATGTCCGACACATTTTTCGAACCCAAAAATTCTGGAGCAGGGTCCCTCCAGAGAAACCGAATTGAGTTGTGATAGAAACCGAATTGAGTTGTGATCAAATGCTTTTTGAGTTCACTGCATTAGGCTCTGTATTGTATGCTGTTGTAAGCAATCTTTTGTTATTTTGAGAAGCTTATTTTTGAAAGAGCTGCCTGTGAATTGTTATATGCTGAAAATTTTCCTTTAGAATTTCCTCTGAGTTTTTATACTGGGGAAGGATTTTATTGAATGTAAAATACAATATCTATGATAAGCTGACTGTTATGAAGCATGTTAATGCTTATTAATTCATGTGAACTGTGTACAGTACATTGTTGTTGAAGTTCTAGAATCAATAAAATTTGTGTTTAGTTCAGTCAACTGAACTGTTTACTGGAATTTTCTATATACCTTGGACTTTAAGCTACAAATCCAGAAACTAGACAGAGTTTTCTGCAACAATACTGTGATACCCAATGGACTGTACAGTAATAATTGAAAAAAAAAAAAAAAAAATCACCAAATTGCAATGGATTTTTCATAAGCCTGATCATAACCAAAACTCCAGAATGTTTGGAAGCATTTAAACTTTAGAAATCAATTATATTCTCTCGACCCATATCTTTATGTAAAAAAATCTTCTGTTCATCTGTATATAACTGAACTCCTCTTAAACGGCTGGAAGGATCTTTTGAAATTTTGTGTGTGAGATTAAGTTGATTTGAGAATGGTTTAGATTCACAATTGGATCCAGTAGGCAGTACTGCGATTGCATTACGACGAAATAACGTAATCAAATAGGCTGATTCATTAGCAACAATGAAGCAATTTGGCACATTTTCAATTTTCCCATTCACGAAAGAGATCCTGCTGTTATATGATGAAACAGCTAGGCGGATTTGTAATAAAAATATCTTATACCCTGGATTAACACATAAACTAATTTAAATTTTGAAATTAGAATTATTTTAGAATAGAAGAGGTACTTACGTATTATCCCAGCAGTCATTCCCGCCAAACTATTTTTTTGTCAAGTGAGTTGCCAATCGTATTCCAAACCATTAATAATTTCATGTGCCCGGCAGTTATCTTGTAGAAAAATTGCTTGTCTTGGCGGACTGCCAGGATAATACGTAAATACCATAGACAGAGCTGCCAAGTCTCCGGCTTTTTCCGAGAGATTTCCCACCACAATTTTTGGACAGTTTTATTTTGGATTAAATATTTGGACTTATTTTAAGCATAAATTTTAATGGACATAATTAATAAGCATAAATTTTAATGGACTTATTTTAAGCATAATTTTCTATTCTATAAAAGTAAAAATTAGTGGGGGGAAATCTCCCGAAAAAAGCCGGAGACTTGGCACCTCTGCATGATATTCATTAAAAAAATTATGAAAATGAGCTTCATGGTTGCCATGTTTGGCAATTTTTGTCAGCAGAAAATGATTTATGCTTTTCAAACACAACAGAAAAGCTGCTTCAAAATGCAAAATCCTGTGCATTTAAAAATCATAAAGTGGAAATTATGCCAGTTCAAGGCTAAACTAGATCTCCCGCTTCATTTTATCATTTGTTTATAACATGAAGAGTGTTTGATCAAGTTTAGCCTTGGTCAGTTTTACACAATTAAAGCATGTTACTTAAAATTCACTATTTTCAAATTGCAAATAAGATCCCTTACACAACAGATGAGATGAAATATTTTGTGGGGCTAAATATGCCAATCTGCCAAGAATATTCATAAGAATGTATGGAAAGTTGTTCTTTTGGCAACCTTAATGGGAAATGATTTTAGATTAGCACATGTGTAAGTTGCCAAATAATGAAAAGTCGCCACTAATGGCGAATATTCAAGCTGTTTCATATGTTTTAGCCATTTTAACCAAGAAAACATATGAATGTCAATTTTATATAAGTATATAGTTTGCGCTGTCTTGGCAATGAAGTCATTGAATAATTCTGCTTTAAGAGAAACCATGAATTAAAATTTAAGGATCTGTATCATGTTTAAGGCTAAAACTATAGCTACTACAATTACAGTAGCATTAATATTTCAAGAATTTTTAGAGTCAATAAGTTAATGTTCTATTTGCTTAATATTTGCATATTTTCTTTTCTGAGACTAAGTGTGGGATGCAGACCCTCCATTCGGGTCTATAAAACTGGTTTATAGCCACCAATCGGTCTATTCCATTGGCCGGTCCCCACCAATCAATCTATAAAACTGATTTATAAGGACTGTCATTAGTGTCTGCATACCAGCCTAAGATCTCAGTATTCCTAGCAAATCCCAATCTGGGAATGTGCGGGATTTTGTCGATACTGAGATTATGTGCAAAATAAATGCACTCGTAAAGAATGCAATACACTATATGGGGGGGAGGTGAATGCTCCTATCACTGAATTTGCTGATTCTTTTAGAAATATGCATTCTGATGTGCTGAAAAATCACTACAAATTACTTCAGTTGAAGTTCTATTCGTTTCATATTCATGTATTTTCATTTTCTCATTCTAAGAAATCTACAAGTGACTTCAATTTAAGTTTGAAAATTGAATTTGACAACATAAGTGGAAACAGTAGATTCTGTTTCTATGGTAACTATTCCAGTGAAATATAATATTATATTTTAGTTAGTTATTTAAAGTACAAATTGCAAGTGAATTACACATTATTTTTATGTTACGAGTTTGAAATTTCATTACGACTTAACCAGGGTAATATGCTCTTTCGTAAAAGCTACGTCACGATCGTATCCATTTACAACAGCAACATGATAGTTACAGAAAAAAAAAGTTTCATTTTTAGCATCAAAACTTACACAGATGATCTAATGTTTCATATAAGTTTTTCTATAAAGAATTAACAATATTTTAACTCTTTTTTTTTTGGTAAAATTTAGTGGTCTGCATAGCATGACTGCACTTTTACATTACTCATATTTTACAAATTATGCACAAAAATAAATAAATAAACAGTTATCTACATCATGTGATCTTATTTCTGATGCTTCAATTCTGAAACTTGCACATAAAAAAAAAAAAAAAAAAAAATATTTTATGATGCATATTTTGCAAAAGTAAGAGATTTCCTTGTAAAGCATGCAGTTCTCTTTTGATTGCAATGGACACTGACAAAGTTTTGGAGTCATCATTTCTCAGTTCTGCAATATTTCATCTCATCCTCAGAATTGAGAAATAAAGTACAGCATGTACTTTATTTCTCAAATCGGGTGTTTATACATATGTAATTTTTAATTAAAACAGCATTTGTTGTTGATTATTTTAAAATAAATTTGATGTAGTACATAGATCAGCAGGAAAGTCTCGTGGACCATTACTGGTCCGTCAGCGAGTGGTTGGGAAACTGACAAGTATTTGGGAGCCGTAAAATATTTTCCTTATTATTTATTTACTAGAATTGAAGTGCTCTATTTTGTTATTAATCATATCATCAGAACTTGATCAAATAATTATGGGACCACACTTAATATATTGCCTTTCTAATAAAAAAAGAATCATCAGAATCGAATGTGGTAAAAAATTATTGCTGAACATACATGAAAGAAAGTTTGTTAAAAAGTACACTAACTAATATTTTCATAATGCACATTTTTGAATAAGCAAAGTAAACTTTTAAATACTTAAAAAAAAAAGAAAGAAATTGTAAACGAAAGAGTAATTTCCTTTTCTTTTGTAATTTTAAAGTGATACATAAATATGCTGTGATTAGTATAAATTTTTCTTTTTCTCACTGAATTTTTTTAAATACAATGCATGATAATAACTTTATTAAGCAGCAAAACACAGGCTTAAACTTAGCATGATGCTTGTTTTCAAAAACAGTCTTTTGCCGATGCTGTGTAAATTTCGTTCCATATACGTTACTGTACTTTTGAAAAAAAAAAAAAGGAGCAAATTTTTTTTTTTTTTTTCGAGATGCGATTTAAAAAAAGTAATGATTTACAGTTATTAGCATTTAAAACAAATAAGATTTTTATGACTATTTATATGAAGCTTTGTGTACAAAACCTACTGCATGTTTTCACATGAGCTATACATAAGCCATTATAAACTGCACACCCAAAGCTGTAGGAAAGGAGTGAACTTCTGATGCTAAAGAATATGTGTTACAAATTGCTTTCCAAAAAAAATTGTTTGGTAGATGGTGAAAATTTTTATATTCCATACACTACTGCGTTTACTGGCTGGGCTTTATTACATACAAAATTTTTGCAAAAAGTTTAGTAGTTTTTTCAATGATCTATGAGAACAGCACTAAATTAAAGTAATAGCTTATGAAATATGCAAAAATTTTGTAATAGAAACAAATGTTTGGATTTTTCTGAAATTTAAATACATCAGTTGCTGAGGGTGTCTGATCTAAAATATGCCTATAGGTCAGGTGCCCCTAGTACAGTAATTGCTGTGAATTGGTTGGGTATAGGTAAGTTCTGCAATCATTGCCATTGATGACATTTTTCCAGGTCCCATTTGGTGCAGGTTTGAAAGTATACTCCTTGTTATTTTTTTAGTGTTTAGTTGAAGCACCTAAAAAGATTCAAAGGGGAAAATGTAGAAACTATGACAACTTCTTTTTTCTAAATCTACTAAAAATTATTTCCAAGATCCAAAATAAAGAGTTGTTTTTAAAGTCCCATCACGTGATTAGGAAAAAAGCAATTAGTTTTGATACTTTTGTATACGTAAGTATGCTTATATTTTCTCCTGATAATGTTTTAAAACTGTGGAATTAATGATTATAACAGTTATTTGTTTTGTAGGTTTGATTTAATTTGATTGTTTTCCATTTTATCTGACAGTTTATTAATTTGTGAAAGCAGAAAGTTTGATTTTATTTTTAACATTTTAGGAGGCCGAGATCGTAGAGGGTGCCCTATACTTACATTTCCTTCACGCACAAGACCAGAAAGATTAAAAACTGATGATCTCAAAAAGCTGTTGTTGTACTTGGCCATGACACCAGGGTACATTTTTAACTATCATATACTTGTAAAATATTTCTTTTTATTTAATTAAAATAAAAATATATTTATGCTTATAAAAGTTAATATATAAAAATTAATTTCAGTGAGGAAGCTGCTGATTTGGGCTTTTCTGTTGTTATTGATATGAGAGGTACTACTTGGAATACAGTAAAGCCTATCTTGAAAGTTTTACAGGTTAGTTTACAAAACTATGATTGGTTCACTATATTTCTTATTCCATAAGTTACAAGTGTGATTGGATAGGAAACTCCTCATAATTTAGGTTTGTGAAAGTTGAGATAGAATGACTTATTTGGTGATCAAGTAGTACTGAATATTCAGTCAGTGCAAAAAAATTATATTAAAAAAATTATGAAATTATATTTAATAAATATTTAATGAAAATATTATAATTGCATATTTTTTGCAAAATGCATTATTCAAACTACAAAAGTAAAATGAGAGGTTTTTACTTTGTTTTTCTACATAGTATTTTAGTAAAACATTTGATGAACAGAATTGTTAGTAATACTTTATTATTTGGGATGCTTACAAAAGAAAACCTCAACTTTGAAGAGCTACAATCAAAGGACTAAAGACATTACATCCTTTATGGACAAATCAGATAACATTTTAGAGCTAATAAAATTATCTATATTTAACAATGTGACATTATTTATTATTATAAAGATAATTATTATAAGTCAGAAAATAAATTATTAGAACAATTCTTTTATTTACTTATTTACTATGCTAAATTAATTTTTTTTAGTCACTAGTGAAAATTGCTAATTCATATTAAATCACTAAAACTAGTTATGCACTAATAATCTAATAAGAATTGAGTTAACAAAAGTTAAAATTTGCTTGAGTTGTGACATAATGCATTAAAAAAAGTACAATGTCGAATATTTCAGTCTTAATTATTTTTTCTATTTTGTTAATGTTAAATTATCTGTTTATAATTGTCTTATCACCTTATAAGATATGGATATTAATTTTTATTTGATATTATATTTTGTACTCATGAACTTAAAAAATAAATAATTTATTTTTTAGAGATGTTTGTTTATCATAATTTCTTCTTAATTGATATTTTGAAGCAAAAGAACTTTTGTTACAAATCATAAAATATTTTTATTTTTCATATGAAAATTTTAATTCTTCATTTTACAGGAGACATTTCCAGTAAAAATTCATACAGCCTACATCATTAAGCCTGAAAATTTCTGGCAAAAACAACGCACAAGTCTTGGCAGTGCTAAATACAAGTTTGAGGTAGGATTTGTGTAGATTAATATGTATAGATGGCATGACTGAAAGTTCATGGAGAGAGATGACCAAATCTGAACTAGATTAAATTGTTTCATCATTATAATTTTATGTATATCTATGTACAAAATAGAATTAGATATAATTATGTCTGGATTACATGTTCAAAAACGAATGATCCATATTCCAAATTTCAGTGATTGCTATGGTTAGTTTGATGAGAGATAGCCCTGCTTCTTTAATCTTTAGTTGGTTTGGAAGTGTATAACATTGGAGTTACATGATTCTTGGATGGAAAGTGTGCGCAGGCCTGGACTGGTCAGGTTGGATGGTCGACGATTGCCAAGGGCCCCCGGCCAAAAGGGACCCTGTAGAGACCCACAAAAGTAGATATACTACTTTAGAGTAATTTGATATATCAGAGTAATTTGATTATTTATTTCCCAGTAATCTTGCATCTTTATGCAGTGGGCTGCGGAGGACACCCAGAAACCTCGCCGGTCGATTGGGCTCCCAAACAGAGTCAGGGCCCCAAAACCTTTAAAATAGCTAAATGTGGTTTTTAGGCATGTAAGCCTAATTTTCAAATATTGCATATTCTAATCCCTCTAAATTCCTCAGTACAGGGACCCTTTTCAATCTCTAACTGAGGGGCCCCCAAAAGAGCCAGTCTGGGTCTGAGTGTGCAAAAGATTGATCCTTACTCCAAGTTTCAGGAATTGCTATCGTTAGTTACGTGATACTCTGCAGAGGGATTGTCCTGCCTCCTTAATCTTTAAGGATTTACAATTATATAATATCCTGACTTTTTAATTAGTAGACATGGGAAGAAGATTATGGTGTGACTTCAAGATTAACATGGGGCAGTTTCCTATAGGAACTGTTATTGTACCATGTGTCCCAATCAAGTTAAGATATCCAGATATTCGATAAAAAGCAGTAGAATTTAATGAATAAGTAGAATTACTTTAAAGTGCAAAAATCGGATCTTGTATAACACTGATGCATTAAGCAATTTTAATATTATTTTACATTCCACTGATTAAATATATTTCTCTTTTATCTAAGAGGCTTAACTCTCTCGCTGTACATCCCATGATTTCCATGGATAACGAAAAAGTAGCAAAATTTGCACAACCTGCGATTTCCACGCGGATGTATTTTTGCCATCTAATTTAACTGTGCAATCCGTTCTTTCCCCGTTCATGGTTTCATTTCAGCTTTCTGTGATGTATAATTGTTTATTTAGATGTGGGCTAACAGATGGCGTTAGTTGTCCACATGTCTGCAAAATATAAAAAGATTTTTTTGTAGCATTTTGCATGCGCTTTTCAAAGCTAGCTTAAAAAAATATGCAATTTTTGAACCTATTTTTATTAAAAAAAATACGCAGTGAGAGGGTTAGTTCATACAATGAATACAATTCTATGAACTTTTTGAACTTTTTTCTCAAAATTCCTGAACTGCAATGGAATGTAGCTTTATTTAAGGCCGTAAAGAAAAAATGCTTTTAACTGTATGTTTATGCCTTTGTGTGTGTAGTAATTTTTAATATCGAAAATAAGGCTTCAAATTCTATATTAATGTTGGCGTATTGATGGTTATTGCTTTAAAAAATATACACACTATATATATATTATATATAATTCCTTTTTTTTTTAAAGACTAGCATGATATCTGTTGAAACTCTGTCAAAGTATATTGATCCTACACAGCTGACAAATGACTTAGATGGTACATTATCATATGATCACAATCTCTGGATAGAGCTTCGATTGGTATGTATTCTTTGCATATATTGTGGAAAAATATTGTTTTCTATTAACTCATTATATGCCGCTATGAGAATCAGATAGAAATTTTTTAATGTATATACATTTTTTACGTACATTGCATGCCTCTATTATACAACAGTTGAATTTTTTTTTTTAAACTCAAAGCATTTCTTCTGTTAGACTACAGAATTGGGTTAAAAAAAACCTACCCATTACAGGTTTAAAAATTAAACACTTCTGTCTTCTAACATTTAGCAGAGTGAAAATATCATTGGCAGTGAAATAAACTCCTGCATTTAAACAGACAGGCTTTAGATAAAAGCTTTTTATTAAAAATAACTGATAAATTAATAAAAGAGAGCAACTGCTCCTCACAGGACAGTCCACCTGACTGTTTGCAACAACATACAACAAAAGGCCAAGATCGCCAGTCACATCTTTCTTATAAACATACAAAATTTACATACTCCAACGTTTTCGGAAATGAAAGATGAATGCTAAATAAGAGAAACCAAGGAGGAAAACGAACGCACCAAACCGGCGGGAACCGAATGTTTGCCATGATGCAATACATTTCAGCCAATGAGAGTAGAAGGTGTGTACAGGCAGCAGCCGCTAAAAACAAGTCAGCAACTTGCAGATACAAAAATAAACAATGTTAAAAGCACATACCAAAAGATTAAAGACATAGTGAGGCAGGTATAAATTTAGTTAATACAGCAACTTCCCTAACAGCATTTAGGAAATATAGCATGTTCCCGTAGCGGGAGCTTTGCTTTCTGATGGGGATGAATGTCTTTCTCCATTTTGAATACAGCAATTCCTTTTTTTATGCAGATGCTGCTCAAAACTGTATATATAAAGTAATTATTTTTGTTGTTGATACTATGAATGTACACTGCTTACATAAAAACAAAAACAAAACTTACCTATTTCATGACTTTTATTTCTATGAAAATAAAAGCAGAACAATTTCTATGCAGCATTACATTGCATTTTTTTCATTTCATTAGAGTATTTTTTTTTGCACAATTTGCATCTCTCAAATGTAGCAATGAATGGTACAGTGAAACCTGTTTTTAAAGACCACCACTGGGACCAAGAAAATGTGGTCTTTAAGGAGGGTCGGCTTTGAATTCAGGTAATACGATACATTTTGACAAAGTTTTAAGTCGAAAGTGACCGTGCACTCATTCCTGACTTATTTAAACTGATAACCCCAATTTTTTCTTTCAATGTCAGGAATTTTTGAAAAAGTTTGCTGGTTTCCATTGTTATTAAAATTGAAAATAAAAGACGAAGAAAGCAATTAATATGAAATGATATTCCTTGCGATAGCTATCGTAATTTCGTTTCTGAGAAAAAATCATGTTGCAAACATAAACACAGCGCTTGAATTTTGCGTGCTTAGCTCTCGCCAGTATCGGCATCGCTCTTTGGTTGAAATAAAGACGTCATTCTCGGTGTAGTATTTTCCTACGGTGCACAGATTTTGTGATGGAATTATTTTTCGAAGAAATGTTTTAAAAGAAGAAATTGTGCTGAACGATTCACTGTAATGTCTAAATGCATAAAATTCTATTTTCAATAAATATCCTCCAAGAAGCAGTAGCACAAGTAACTGCGTGCATGCCGCTATTGCGTTCAGTGACTCCATGAATTATTTAGTGAATGGAAGCTGTGCTACAACTCAACTAAACAAGTATCCACTTTCGTTTTCATCATACCGCGTGATTGCTGATCATTCGAACAACAAACTTACTCAAATAGGGGAAAATAAGAATTTTTAAGAATTCGTGGTCGTTAAAATAGGATTTTAAATAAACTTGTTTCTTATACATAGCGGTCGTTGGTCGCGTCAGGCAGGTGGTCGTTCAATAAGGAAAATAAATCATTATTTATAATTATATGGCACTCAGGACCGCTAAGACATGGTCGACAAGATCAGGTGGTCGTTAAATACGGGGGTCGTTCAACACAGATTTTACTGTATCCACTGAAAAGGATGATCCCGAGAAACTTTTTCATTTGATTTTTAGATACATGGAATACAGAACAGTTCTTTCGTAAGGCATATCATTGAGTTTCTTGTATGAAATAGTTCATTATTTCGTCATCAATAAACATAATAAAAAGTTCATATGGTGTTTTTGTACCTAAATCTGGAAAAGTCTCTTCTAATTTGGAGAGTTTTTCAGAATTAATGGGCAAGAGACTAGCCACTTTCTAATTATGATTACATTTGGCTTTTTTATATTTTTTTATTTATTGTTATTTTTTTTGTGTGACACAACTGTCAAAATTTTCACTTGAATTATCACTATCTTCATCACATTCATATTTGTCAGGAATTATTCTTTTTCTCTTTTTAGATAGAACTTTCCTTTTCTGCCTTTTTTTTACAGATACTTCTACTTCTCTACATACATCTTTAGGAATTTCCGTATTGAGAATAATTTCATTTTCAGCTACATCTTCTTCAACTGTGACAACACCAGGATTAGGTGGTAAACATATAATGCTATCATCATCCGAATATTCATCAGAATCAATCGTTTCAAAATATTCCAATGTTTGCTGGACTGTTAAATAAAAATTTATCACGCATTTTTAAAAGGAACTAACTATTAATCGAAAATCTAACTTACTGAAGTTTTTTTCAAGGAGTATTGCAGATAAACATATAGGCAGTACTAAAATATTCTTCCCATAATAAACATAATAAAGAGAAAAGTAAACGCTAACAGCTATTCTGAGAATCAAGTTTTAGAAGACACATGAAATAACCAGCTGGCGAAGTGCCAAACCTTTCTTTATTGTTGAACGGTAGCAAAATCAAACTGAAAATGCTAACTATTGGGAGCTAACACTAACAACAAAGCTCCCATTGTGGGAACAGAAAATATATGCATTCCCAACATTCCTTTATAGAAATCTATTCATGCAGGATTTTAAGAATGTTGTTCTTCAAGAGGTTGGTTTTAAATATGCATTCAACTTGAAACATTTAAGTGATCATTTATTTATTTATTTTTAGTTTTATGTAAGACAGTCATAAAGACAAATTTTCACTTTTTAAAAAAATGAAAAAAAGCATTAAATTATATTATTCCGATAAAAATATATAACACACCCTATAGTGTAAATGTTTATATAAAATGTGTATTTCGTAAATTGCATTAAAATATTTTAAGAAAAAAAAATATAATAGATGTTCCCATAACGAGAGCTTTGGAGCTTAATGGGTTACAGTAACATTTACCTACATTTTAATATGAAATAAATATTATTACTTCCTTGTACAGAGTATATGGAAGTAATGTGATCCTGAAAAATTTCGGGGGCCAGATTTCGACGGAAAAACCAATTTTGACTACCTCTAAATTTACTTTTAAGAATTTTTTTGGATTGCATATCATCATACGCTAGAATGCATGTTCATATAAATGCATCTACAACCCATTTTGACTGGCCGCAAGTCTGTTTTGACCAATTTTTCTATACCGTCTGTACTTACGTATGTATGTAACTCGCATATCTCTAAAACTATTCATCATAGAATGTTGAAACTTTATATCTAGGATTGTTGTTATATGTAGTTGTGCAAATCCCCTTTCGGTCCCATTTGGCTGGATAGTTTATCTGCAGGGCCACCCAAAAGATTCTAAATACATTGCGCTCTATGGGCCGAAATTCATTCGGAAGGAAAATTCTTAGAAAAACAGAGTGAAAAGGGAAAATAAAGGGGAGATAGGGGGAAGGGGAGAAATAAGCAAATGGTTGAATTTTTATGACTTAAAAAAAAAAGAAATACAAATTAAATAAATTGTAATAGTTGTTTAAAAAGAGCATTAAAAAAAAACAAACACAAAAACACCCCCCGGCGTTTTCTTTGCGTCTCGAGAGAGGAGGGAGGGAGGTTTTTTTTTTTTTTTTTTTTTACAGACACTGCCGTTGGATGATTTTAGATGTTTAGCGGCCTTTATGGAAATTGTTACCGAGGGTTGCTCTCTTTCTAAAAACGGGACATTGCAAGGAACATTTTCTGAAAACGGGACATGACGGTGTCCCGAAGCTGTGCTTGGGGACAACGGGACTGTCCCGTTCAAAACAGGACGTATGGTCACCTTACGCATATCTCAAAAACTATTAGGCGTAGAATGTTGAAACTTAATATTTAGGATTGTTGTAACATCTAGTTGTGCACCTCCCCTTTCGGTTCCATTCGACTGGATAGTTTATCTACAGAACCGCATAAAAGATTCAAAATATATTACGCTCTATGGGCCGAAATTCATCAAAGCGTTTTTTAGAGGTATTGGGCCATTTCAAACGACTCAGAAGTGTTATATGCTGTTAAGGGTTACAAAATGAATTTCTCCATCGAAAAAAGTGTCTTTATCATTTATAGTTCTGCCACAGGAACACTCAAAAGATTTCCAAAACATTACGGTCAATGGCAGTTTTAGGGACATTCATCCATTTCAAGCACAATACCAACTTGAATTTTTGTTTTCTGGGTAATAAAAATGCAGAACATTTCCATTCTAGCAACTTACTGTGACAAGCTAAAGTGAAAGTCAGAGCTCTTCTCACCTCGAAGGCCATTTCTTGCATCAGAAGCATTTCTCAATAATGACTCCCTACTACCTTACTACTTTTAAGCCATTAAAATTTAATAAAAAACACTCCTGCACTTTGTTGTACCTTTTTTGTTACCGTCGCAACAAAAATACAAGTATTTCTCAACCTGCCTATTAACAATTGTAAATCTGTTTTTAAGCATGATGGTTATGGTACTCTTAAAGAAAGGGGAATGGGATTTTTTGCATCAAAGATGACAGCCATGCTTCAGGCTGGCAGAGTTATATAAAAGTTGCATTGGAAAAAAAGAGACTAAGTTGAAATGACAAGACGTTTACCAAAGTATGTAATCATAGTTAAAATAAAGATGATACATGATGCACACATCGTGCGAGCTACAGAACTTAGTGGGACCAGAAACTGTGTAAAAGTATCACACATTCCTTAAATACAACACTTGCAAAAGGGAAAACAAATTTGCATACAGTAAAGTTCCAGTTGTTCACTGAGAAAACCTCTCCATTGCCATGGAGATACATAGGCGATCACAGTCCATAAGACCACAAAGAATCTGCGGTGAACAAACTATGATGTCACACGGGGAGAAAAAGCCGGCGATCTTTGGCAATGACGAAAGGGGAAAACTTACTGCGGGCAGGAGACTAACAAGTGTCTGGTTCTCATGCACCGTGATCTAAAAAAAAATATAGCATTAAACATGAAACCTTCATGTTCAATATACCTCACGTTCAAAATTACATTCAATTAGAGATACATAATACAAATTCACTCTAACATATTCTGCAGAATTAACTATTTACATGCATGCACAATTTTTCATCTATATAAATAATTTAAATACATTTTCCTTTTAATGAATATACAAATACATTAAATACACTATTCAGAATTTTCAAATATGCCCTCACGAAACTTATTCAATCCATGTTTGTGTACCGGCTTTGTAAAGATATCAGACAAGTTCTCTTTACTATAAATATATTTTAAGTTAAACAGTCCATCATTCAATAAATCTCTTATAAAGATTTTGCATATTTAATCGCGGCCTCATTGTCACAATATATATTGTTATCAGTTAACTGTATTTCTGTAATACCTAATTTGTTACATTCATCCAATATATGTATTAGCCAACTGACTTCCTTAGCAGCCTCTGTCAGGGTAACGAACTCAGATTCCATTGTTGAAAGACTTACAAACTTTTGTTTAAACGTATGCCAAATTAAGGGTGCATACCTATTAGAAGTATACCACCCATTGAAATACGGTTGTTTCTATTAGTAATGAAGTCTTAATTACAATAACAGTTAATTTACATGTTAGTTACATCTGACAAGTTTATAATTTTTGCATGTTGAACATAACCCGATGACCTTAGTAATGCGTTCCAATGCTTTAAACCGGGTTTTTTTTTCTGGAATTGTGATAAAAGTTTGTAACAAAGATCTGGTCTCATGCGATTAGCAAGATAAAACAAACACCCTACAATATTCCTGTATGGTAATTTGGATATTTCATCAGTTTCAGATTCTGAATTAGGACAGTCTACTTCTGAATTAGGAGAGTCCTAAAAAATTCGTTAAGGAAAAATTTGTGTGTGTGTGTGTGTGTGAGAGATAATTTTTAGGTAGTAGGCCAAAAACATACATTGACTTTGATGTCCACTTCATTTATAATCACAACAAGCAACTTTAGCACTAGATAATCCAAGAATGATTAAGGTAAAATTATGAAATTTCTTTCTTGTAGAATAATTATCACTGAAATTCAATATTTTTAATTATTGCTTTGCCATGAAAGCGTATTACTAAAAACTTTCTAAAATAATTTATTAGCAAATTATATAATAAAATTTATAAGAGTATGGTTCAGTTATATTGTATAAGCCTGAGTATAATGCAACCCCTAAGTTTTTCATCAAGATAATTAGAAAAATCCTATGTTTAGGCTCGAATTTAGCATGAGTCAGTTTTTTACGGGAAATGATCTGTCAAAAAACATCGCATTATATTCGGGCCAATATGATGGGTACTAGGTGTCCTTTGTATTTACAGGGATGTTAATTCTGCGCCGAGCTGCACCGAAACACAAATTCTTGCGCCGAACTGCACTTTTAGCCGATTTTTATGCCGGTCTGCTCCGAATACGTCATTTTGACTCTTTCAGGGTGCGCCGAAACACAAATATTGCGCCGAACTGCGCTTTTAGTCGATTTTTGTGCCGGTCTGCGCCGAATACGTCATTTTGACTCTTTGTTAAAATTTTGCCACGCTCATTTATCTTTTAAAGCGTGTATGGAAAGCTAGTTAGCAGTAAAGAAAGATTCAAACTGCGTACGAAAGCTGCATTCCGAAGCCATTCTACCCGCCCCGGATCGGACCACTCGGGCTTTGTTAGTCACCTCAATCAGGGCCTGCCAGATAGGCAAACAAGTACCGTAATTTATGGAAGAAACGCCACGGCGTTTATGAGTTTAAAAGTTAAAAAATAGTAAGTGTGGCGTTTCTACCGGGTGCGGCGTTTACAATATTTTTAATTTTTTTAAGCCGATCTTCAACGAAAAATCGAAAAATTCGTTTCATGATAATTTTCTCAAAAGATGGCGCCACCACCGACACGTACTCTTTAGTGTGCACAGATCACAGCGTAGCGAATCGGAATGCGAACCTACCCCCTTAGAAAAGAGGTTTGATCTTTGATCCAGTTTTGGAGAAAGTCAGAGCACCCTAAGATGGGTCCATGTCCCGTGCTCTGAAGTGGATGGCTTCATACATCCAACTGATGTCTCCTCAATTAAGTAAAAAGAAAAAAAATATAGAAGTAAATCTTTTACATCTACATTTTAGAACTATAATTAAATTTTAATGAAGTTTTGAATATATATTTTGAAGGGTTAAAGTTCTGTAAAATACCGCAAAAGTGCACTACCCTCTATTAAATGCACCCGTTTTTCACATGAACCTCTATTGTTCTTAAAATACTGAATTTCAGCCAAAATTAGTCAATGTTGCGCACGGTGAGAGTTTAACCCTTCCCCCCTCCCCCCCCCCCCAAAAAACAAAAAATAAATAAAGTTAATCTGAAAGATTTTTTTTTTTTTTTCGCCGTGCGGCTTTGCGCCCTGTGCACTCTATGGAATAAGCTCTGCCAACTAATTGGTATGCTCAAGAAATGCTGAGTGCTTTTAAAATAAATGCCAATGTTATAAATATAAAAAATAATAATTAAATACCATCAAGAGCTGTTACACAACATTCAGTTTAAAACAACAATTTGCTGAAGCAAGCTCATTACGTAATGAACAGCTGGCCATCCGCGCGGGGGGGGGGGGGGATGTTTACTCTTAACTGGAGACTCTTCTCACACATCGATTGCTGTTTTCATTTTAATGGCGCCTGGTTGTCTGTCCGAACTTTGTGCGGATGCAAGAAGGGTTTTATAATTTATTTTTTTATTTCTATAAATTCACCTTTGTGAATATAAACATTGATATCTGATTATTTGAAAATAGAAATCGTAAGCTTCGTAAAATAGTGGCAAATACTTTAAAATATTCTATGGGAAGGGGGAGAAAAAAGGAGATTTTTTTTTACGTTTATCCAATTTCTACTGAAATATATCCGATCAACTTAATAGCTTTTTTAATAAATTAGGTCTAATAAGTAATGCAACATATTTTTTATTTATTTTTTTTTTGTTAATTAAGAAATTATTTTAGAAAACATTGAATTTTATCTGGCATTGACTTCTGACCACGATCACCCCCCCCCCTCCCACACACACACCAACGATCGCGGCTGCGGCGTTTTTCACGATTTTCTAGCTAACTAAGCTCATTTTCGTGGGTGCGGCGTTTCTTCCATAAATTACGGTAATCATCGCAACGGGCACCGTTTTTTGTTTATGAAGGGGCAGGATTTGCTATTTGGAGATGAAACATTATGGACCAATTAGTTTTTCAACATGTACACATGCATTGTTTTTTTTTTTTTTTTTTTTTTTTTTAATTGATATTGTACCTTTTTGAGAAAGAAAAATGGAGGAAAATGTTTTTTTGGTGCAAAATAAATCTGCTGTCTTTAAATGAAAACTTAAAGGAGAAATCAGTACGCCTTTCATAACTTGTTATTCGAAAAGTTTTTATGTATTCACACTGTTTACAAAAGCGATTCATATGTTTTCCCTTTTCGAGCTTAAAAAAAAAAAGCCCCCCTCCTCTGAAATGGGTAACGATCCGCCACAGCTCTATGTATATGTATTTTCCGATTTGAACTGGCACTATTTTTTTCGGGCCCCACCACTGAAGCAGGTCACGAGCCGCCACTGGCTGTTATAGAAAGTGGACAGATTCTATTAACGGAAGGGAAGGATAAACTTGCAAAAACATTAAAACTATTAGAAGAAAATGAAAAAGCTCAAGAAGAAATTAATAAAAATAAAAAAAAGAATAAATAGAAAACTAGATAACTTATGATACTTAATTTGTAATCTCATTATTAATTTCTCATAATCTTAACTTCCCATAATTCTTAATTTCTCTCAACAGTCATTAAATAGTTTTTGTTTACATTTGCTTTGTATATTGTGTTCAAGTATTATAGATGAATATGTAAATATTAGATGAGGTTAAATTACTGATACAAAAGCATATGCTATTAAAAGTACACACATTTAATTAGTCTAACCATCAAATTTATTTTGTTTTCGATACTGCTTACCAATTACTTGTTGTTGTATAAGAGGTATAATATTTAGGTTTTCAAAAATCTCCATTTAGTACTACTTGTGATTTGTAATAGAACCAAAGAATGAGATAGAAGCTTTTGTTTTAAAATTTAGTTTTCATTTTATTTGTGCTCTCTTTTACGAGAGGAAGATTCCCTAAATGATTCTGAAAAAGAAGAAAAAAGGGACAGGGATTGGCAACCTGTGGCTCGCAAGCTGCATACAAATCATACTCATGGTTCTTGAGTAGGAAAAAGATGACTTAACCACAGAAAGGTTGCTGACTCCTGATATGTATTGTTTTTACCAAGTTGCTGATAGCATAGCCTGTATACACCCCTTTTTTTCCAGAGCTTTCCTAAAGTGCTTTCAAATAGTGTTTTGCTTTTAGCAAATGGTGTTTGCTCGCAAACTTTGCTTTTCTTGTATGCATTTATTGTGTTCCTAAATCTTCAATTTTATGCTCCAAAATCATGTTAATTCTGATCTCGAATCTTAGTTTTCCTCTCGGAAACTATTTTTTTTGTGCTCCCGAGGGGCTCCCAAATGGAATTTTTCTGCTCCCGAGGTGCTCCCAAATGAAATTTTTTCTGCTCCCAGGGTGCTCCCAAATCGAGTGTTGGAGTTAACATCCCTGTATTTACTTTCCCTATGGGTTAATGAGCACTGATGTTTTAATAATAAAAACTTTATCATTTGGCAAAAAGAGACCAATGCTCTACATAGAAAATAGCAATAAAAAAATCTGTATCTATCTCTTTCTTGATTTTTTTAAATTGCAATTATTTATTTATTATTTATTTTTCTTTAGTCTTTTGAAAATTTCACATGGAAAGCTAGTGATTTACTTGGTAGAATGGAAAATGTTAAGGAAGATCTTACTAGAAATGAGTTTGCTGATGATGTGCAATCTGCTAAGGGTATGATTGATGAACATTCTGCTTTGAAAAAAAGAATTATGCAAGTTCCTATGGAAGATATTGATTTAGAAGGTCAACAGGTTCTTCACAAGTATGTGATTTCTTATTCAGTTTTATTTTCTGATATCACATTTGCGCTTCATTTCATACCTTATTCTGTAATCTGTAGCTTATAGTTTTGGAGTGTTAAGTGCCAAAGTGTTTGTTACGCATGAGTTGATGTTATCTTCTAATAAACTAGGAGTGAAGAAATTGCACCCTTTCACTTTTTTTTTTTGTGATTAATGTACGAGTTACTAAGTTTAATTCACTGAAAACTGAGGTGTTAAACTTTTTTTAAAAAAAGTTACCTTCTAATGTAGTATAAAGTAGGGATGACCAACAAATAAGATCAAAAGGAATAGATAAATGAAAGAATTTTTTTTTTTTTTTTTTTTTTTTTTTTTTCCTTCTTGTAAAGTGTTTTTGAAATTAATGTTATCCAGCCCAAAAAATTCAAGGTCATTTTTATTTATTTATTTTTTAGATAGATCATTTAAAGTCACGCATTTATTTATTTTGAATTCCTAGCTCAAGGTAGAACTGCATTTCAAAGTCAAAACTCAAAACTCATGATAAGATCAAAAAGTTTTTATAATTTATGTATGCATTTATAGATATACATAACTTTCAAATGGAAACTATTTTATATAAAATAAAAGTAAATTTATAATGTTTATACAACTTAGATATATTAACTTTGTAAAATTGAGCTGTTTTCAACAGTAAGAACATAATGTATTTTTAATCTTGCTATTTAAATTTTTTCTTTTATGTGTTTCAGTATATTAGATGTCTTACACAAAAATTATTTTATTTTTTTCAAAATAGTGCTAAAGGGTTTTTTACCATTACTTACATGGCAAGTTGCGTATGTTTGTTATTAAACTGTTACTATTGCATCAAGAAATGGCAAGATACTTTGTGATACATATTTTTAAGCATTTTCACATTTAGTGGGACCACCTGGTCTACTTGGACATATATAGATTTCATTTCTAAAGAAACAGTAAAGAATGGTTAGTCATTGTCATATCACGCCATTTATCGCGCCAAAGCAAGTGTCCACCACCCCTCAAAAAAAAAAAAAAAAAAAAACTATACCAAAAGGAGAGATGACATTGAAGCTATACCTAAAATTCATTCAGAATATCAAAAAATAAAATGTTATTTTTATGCTATTTTAATTTTTTTTTAAAGATTACACAAATGGTTAAAAATCCTAACAATGATTTTTCACTTATCAAACAGCAGACAGAAATTTAGTAGAATACTGATTTCATCATTTGAGATATCCAAAACTAGTATGTAACTAGCTGCTTAGTCTGTGATTGTCTGGGAGCATTAGGTATAGAGGCGTAGCTTGGAGGAAAAAAAAATATCTGCTCATGGTCACTAATCAATTCCAATGACTTATTTTCACAACCATTCATGCACACAGTAAATATGAATTTTAATAACATTAGTCTGCACATGCGGGCAATTCTTCAAACATTGTATGTGATGCAACTATCAAAAAATGTTTAATCCTCTAATAATAATTTGAAGAAACTACTGAAAATTATCAAGTCCCGTTATCTTAAAATAAATTAAAAATATCAAGTTCTACTGTTTAAAAGTTAGTGATTTATTTAACTAAAGAAATGATACAAAAATATTGAAGTGAACAAGCTAAAACTGTAGTGCTAAAAATCTGAAACACTTTCATATATTAAATACACACTAAAGTGCTATATATTGAAAGCGTATCAACTTCCTTTGTAATAAATCATAGCATTTGCAAGGTTCTAGCTTAATTTGGAAGATATCACCAAGCTTGGTTCAGTTTTGAGGACTTATTTTTTGGTGCCAAACTGGGCGATAAATTATCATAATTGCAAGCTTCAGCAACTTTCAACATTTTATTCTCTCTCCCAGCATTATCTGGCACTTTTAAGTATTTCTCTCCATAGGCCGTAACATAGGCTCAACTTATTAAGGGCAAGAGGGGGCAATTCCCTCCCCCCTCCATAAAATACAAGAAAATTCAGATATCACCTATGTGAAAATAGTATTTTATACAATAGGAAACATTTTCCCTCCCATTCCTCGTGTTACAGCTCCCCATCCCAATATTACATGCCAATTTACACCAATGAACCATAAGATTTTTAAAAAAACAGTTTTAGTTTACAGCAGATTGGAACAAAAATTTGGTTTTTGATTGTGATTTTTCATTTTTCTGAGTTTCTTTAATAATTCTTGCCATCAAACGGTCTTTTTTCTTTTTCTGGAACTTCCTAAAAGGAGAATTTGGTGTAATTTATTCATGATTGTCTATTCTGATTTTTAATTTTTTTTTAGACTAAGCTATGCAACTGGTGGAAGTAGTGGTGGATCCTGTGATTCAGGTTATTCTAGTCGAGATAGTGGTCCAGCTGGAATGGCCGGGAATGTAGATTTTCAAAGTGCTGTTCCCCAGGTTGTTCGTCTTCTAGAAAATATTCATGTGACTAGACAGCATTTACTTCAGTTGTGGCATATACGTAAAGTGAAATTAGACCAATGTCTTCAACTTCGGTTGTATGAGCAAGATGCGCAAAAGGTCATTTATTAAGAAATACTTTTAATCAATTATCTAACTATTTTATTTACCCCCCCCTCCCCCTAAGAAATCATTTTTTTCTTATATATTTTAAAATTATGCAACAAGATCTAAAAAATCTGTTATTGTTTTAACCAAAATTTTATGTTTTTAAGGTTTAATTATTTATGTACTTTTATGTGTGAAATAATGCAAATTAATCACTTCTAATTTATTTTTTGTTCAACAAAGTGAATGTTAAATAACTGTTTCATGTGGACTGGTGAACTTTGTCTACAATAACATATTAAACAATTTCAAAATAATTATACATATTTATAATCACAAATTATATTTTTTGATAAAATAAAAAGAAATTAATGAAATATTAAAAAAAATGTCAAAACATTTGTTCAGTTTAAAAAAGAAATGCAACAGCTAGTTAATATATTATTTAAATGTTTAAACCATTAATGCTTAAGTACTGACCCTTTTCCAGTAAATGCTGACTCCCCCCCCCCTCCCAAGAAGTAAATTATAAAAAATTTAACCTATCTGTCTGTCTATCTATTTCTCTATGTACAGGGTGTCTCAAAATTATTGTGCAAATTTTTAGGGAAAGTAGGGCACATCATGATTATTGATATATGCATAGGGCCATTCCATGGTGACAGATGTGGCATCTGGCTCATTTCAGGGTGTTATAGTAATTTTTTAATGCAGAATTTATTAAGTAATCTTTTTCAAAAAAGTATAATAAATTAGCTTCTTACTTTACATTCTAAAGCAGTACCAAAAATGCTTTACTGCTTAATTTTTTAAAATAAATTTCTTAAACTGTGTGACAGTTTTGTGACACGATTTTTCTCTTTTATGAAGACTTGATTTTTTTTCATAATTAAAACAGATTCAACTAAATAAAATAATACCATTTTCAAAATAAATTTCAGTTATTAAATGTGTCAAAATAAGTAAAATTTAATATAACAGGTATGACAAAAATTATGACGGGTGTGACATCATGCAACTTTTTCATAATTAGACTCTTAAACAGTGTAAATATAATATAAAATAGATAAGGCAATAATATTTTACCCCCCCCCCCCCCCCCAAAAAAAAAAAAAAAAAAAAAAAAAAAAAAAAAAAAAAAAATTAAATGTCCTTTATTATTAACAAGGGATGGTGGAACCTTTCTTATTCTCACATATTGATTTTCAATAGACATCTTTTTTTTTTTTTTTTTTTTTTTTTTTCTGTCCAATATCATGCTGCTTGCATGTATCTGCTTCAAAATAATTTCATTTTTCTCATCATTTATTGCAAGAATAGTAGCATAGCACATTTTGCTGCTTGATTTTTTACTTCGACCAGCAACAGCTAATGAAGTCAAAATGAAATCCTTAACTGCAAGCAGAGGTTTCAAATAGGGGGTGCAGTCACACCCACAAATTTAACAAACATTTTATTTATTCTATGCTGTAGATTTTAATACATCAAATCTCAAGCCCCCAAATGAAAACCTTAAATGCTGCCCCTGACCGCAAGATCTTTTAATTTCACTTTGAGAATTAATGCACATTTCTTCACTAAATTGAAAATTTTCTTGGGAATCATTCATCTCTTCACCATTTTGAAAAACTATTACTTTAATTTTTTCTAATACTGACCTTCAGATTCTTCCCATCAAGAGATACTTAAAATATTTGAAAAAGGTGATTTGACTGTAATCCATTGATAGAGATTTATCCCATCTCGTAATCAACATTGATTTACATTGCCTTATCTCATCAGATGAGATATAAAAGGATTTTATTCCAGGGATATAATCCTTTGAATATTAAAAAAAAGTATTTGCATAATTTATTGTTAATTTTCTAAATTTAAGAACAGCTCATACATTTGATTTTACTTGGCATGTATTCCATCAACTGCACCTTTCCCAAGGTAAGTGGGAAAAAAAAATCCACTCCACCACTAACTGAAATCATTTTTTAAATACCATAAATTGGAAAAAGTAAATTTATTTTTTAACTGTGCTGCTTTGAAAACTCCTCTGAAGCTACTGATTATTGCTTTTAAAAAGGTCCATACTGCAAATTTATCATAACTATGGTTCATCACTTATAATGATGAATGGGTGTACAATATTTTTGTGTTACTGCACACAGTTTGTAACTTAAAATTTATATGTGGATTCTGTATATAACATAAAATTTAAATATCCTTTTAAAATTCAAATTTTCTATTAGCTCACTTCAAAATTCTAGAGGGACATAACAGCTTTCATTTTCAAACAAAGGATTTTTCTCAGGATCTAAATTTAATAAAAAGGCAATTGATATATCTCTCCTTGTTCTCCTGTCTCATAGTTCCCACCAGACTTCGTGCGATTACACGATCATCTGTAATCGATTACAAGAAATGAAATGGATTACGATTACGATTACTAACAATTTCCATAAAGATTATGACTAGTGAATGTTAATTTAGTAAAATAACTGTAATCTTGAAGTTAAGGATATCAAATATCAAAAGAATTCTATAATAATGCAATTTTATCATAGAATTTTTGTAAAATTTGTAAAATATTATTTTAGTCGCCGATTGGAATCGGCACGAAGTCTGGTTCCCACAGCTCTCAAGAATTTCGAGGTACTATGAAACCTGGGCATTTTAATAGCCATTAAATGCATTTTTTAAACCATGTAATTATAAATAATGTGACCCTAGGTAATCAAAGTTTAAACACTGTAGAGGGAGCATCCCTTGCTATAGAGACTTGTATTCCATCCTGCTAAAATAAAATATGTGTGTCTGAACAAATAGTATTTATTTAATAGCATACAACATCCTTGCAGCAGTGAGGATTATTATGGAAAAAATTCTCAAAATATTGGTGTTAAACATTAAAATAAATAAAAATTTTGTGAAAAAACACGCATGCAATCATTTTGACTGAAAATTTATTCAGTCTTCATCAGTCAAAGCACTCAGTCTCCCAAAACTGTGGGAACTTTTCAGTTCCCACTGTTTTATGAGATGAAATAGCACTCGTAGTGCTAAAAAAATATAAAGAAATAAAAAATCACATCTGCCACTGTTGCACACCTGTGCAGACTTGAGATCATTTTTCCAAGTCCCGTTTCAAAATTTTCCAGGTTTAAGCCAAAATTTGCAATTCTTCATGACTTAATAAAGACACATAAAACATTATTTAATACGGCGGATTAATTAGTTAAAATTTTTTATTTGGGAATACCTTATTCCCCCGTACACGATATATATTTCGGTTACACACATAACCATCTTCAGTCGTTTCTGGAACTCTCACTAATGGCGGCTTCTTTTTATAGAAGAACGACGAAGATATAAAAAGAAGCCGCCATTAGTGAGAGTTCCAGAAACGACTGAAGATGGTTATGTGTGTAACCGAAATATATATCGTATACGGGGGAATAAGGTATTCCCAAATAAAAAATTTTAATCTTCATGACTTTTTGGTCAAGAGTGAAATTTCCTGACTATTCCAGGTTTTTCAGGTTTTCTTCTGATGACAACCTTGTATATACAAAAAAAAAATCTCCAAGCATCCTAAACTAATCACATTATCGTTATGCACATCCACATTTCCATAAAAACATGCAGTAGGCTTTATGGTGCACAATTTTACTATTAACATTATTACTGCGAAATGAAAAAGCCAACTTTTTTTTTTAACTGGCACTATGTGTCTTCATTGACTGCTAGACATGCTTTTTCATACTCTAAATTCATTCAACGGCTTATCAGTGTCCTCAGCTATTCTATACAGGAAGCGCATGCCTGCAAGATTGCTGTTCATTTGCTGTTGCGCACTCTTTATAAGCTGACTTCTGTATGAATGAGAAAATGACCATTTTCCTCTAGTGCTTTTGTGTGGGGTGCCACCTAACAGTGTTCAATTACATTTCTGATGATAGGTTGGTATGCAATTCTCAATCCTCATGAAATGCTCTACATTCCCTTAAAGTTTGCCACAATATTTCTGCGATTCATATATCTATTATTTTTAATAGTTTTATGGGCGTAATTGATAGTTAAATATAAAAACAATGTTTTTCATACCGTATTTGGGCACTTTCAGCACACATATCACATGGCCTTCTTCATGTTGGTACTGTCTACTCTTTGTTCATTTTCTAAAAACTTTTGCCACCCTTTGTCTATTTGTGCATGTGTGGTTTCATTTGCAGCCATCAGTTAAAATTTTGATTGCCCCTTTTTTTATAACCATAATGTCTATTTTTGTAATTATTCAGTTTTTTGATGTTTTTGAAATCTATTGAAATGGTGGTATATTGGGCTAAACATGAAAGAGCTGTGGTAGGTTTTCCAATCTTTTAAGTCATTTTCATATTCTTTTTATCCAGTCTTTGATTTTTCTCTTTGTTACACTGATGTACCATCCTGGGGTTTCTGTTTCTTTATATTTTATGTTTATTTTATATATCCTTAGTTTCTTCTTGATCAATTGTACCTTTATAGGTTCTTTAGCAAATATTTCTATTAGGCTTTATGGGTGAAAGGATATCTTTCTTTGTTAGGTGCATTTGAAATTTTATTTGCGATACCTCTGCATATGGTATGCCATTAGTGAAGTTCTGTTTTGGGGCATTTTCTATTGTATTTATTTCCATTTCTTCATTGCACAGGTATCACAAATGAAATTTCAGATGCAGCTACAAAGAAAGAAATTCATGCATCCATAAAAACTAATAGAAATATTTCCAAATGAATAAGAACTGATAGATACAATTGATTGAGAAGAAACTGCAGGAATATATAAAATAAATATAAAATATAAAGAAACAGAAACCCCATGTTGCTACATAGATGTAATAAAGAGAAAAATCAAAGTTTGGAAAAAAGAACAAGAAAACAACTTAAATGTTGGGAAATCTAGCACAACCCTTTCACTTTGGCTCAAAACAACACCATATCAATAATTAAATTAAAAAAAATATTGGCTAATTACTAAAATAGACATTATGGTTATAAAAGAGAGACAATTGAAATTTTAACTGATGACAAGGCTACTGAACTTGTCCAAATAGTCAAGGGGTGGCAAAAGTTTTTACAAAATGAACAAAGAGCAGACAGTAACGCCATGAAGAAGGCCATGTGATGTGTGTGCCGAAAGTGCTTGATTATGGTTATTGACATCCACAAATATATATTACACACAGCATAAATAAATAAATCAAACAATAAATAAAATTTAACAACAATAATAAAAAATTATTACTGTTGTTAATTTTAAAAATATTGTTAAATTTTATCTTTTTTAAAAAAGTTCTATGCACTAATTATAGATGTCAATGACTTTTAGAAATGATGATTGAAAAACATTAATTCAAATTAAAAATACCATTTCATTTTTGGTGTCTGATTAGAAATGATTATTTTATTAATATTACATTAGGTAACTTTTATTTGTTTGGTACATTTTTTAAGCATTGATTTTAATTCTTTTCAGATGTTCGATTGGATTTACCACAATAGAGATTTATTTCTTGTAAGTTATGTTGATATTGGATTAACATATCAAGAAGCTAAAGACTTACAAGAAGAACATAATCATTTTACTATGTCTTCTATGGTGAGTTACTGGTGCTTTATTAGTGATGGTGCATGTAATTTGTGTATTGCAGCTTCTGGAATTATCATTCTTCTGAATCAGTGGTTCTCAACCTGTTTTTCTTTAGGAACCCCTCTGAAGATTGAGATATATTTCTAAACCGCTTATATAGTCGCTGTGTACTATTAAATTGTTTTTACAAATCCTTTAGTAACATCTCACAAACCCCTGGTGTTGCATGAACTGCCAGTTGTGAACCAATATCCTAAATTGTGTATTTCATGGTTTAATGTAATTTCTAATCTTTTAAACTATTTTTAAGCCAATTTGAAACCAAACAAAATATTAAAATTGATTTGTTGTATTAAAACTACTTCATACTTATTATTATTATTTTCTATTTGGCATATTTTTCTAACAAATTTTAACTGCAGTTTTTTAAGGATTTTTTTTTTTTTTCTTTCAATGTTAATATTGAGTCAGACATAGAAAGAGTAATTTTGTGGTGTCCTCTGGTTACATATACATGTTACTCAATAATAAAAAAAAATCTGGAGTGACTCCACTCGACTTTCTGAACACTTGAACTTTACCAAACGTATAAATAAATTGGATCCATTTCAATCAGATGTAGTGTTCAGATGCTGCATTTGTAAAATTTAACTTTTTTTTTCCTTTCTAAATTTGAATTTTGCTTGATTTTATTGGCTAACACTTTGAACTGAAGAATTTCTGTTTTAACCTCTTGCTTGTGGAATATACTTGAGAACAACTTATCATTGCCTGAACTGAGTTTGATCGTCACAGGCAAGGGGAGCTAAAACAATATATTTGTAACAATAAAGGCAGTGCATACTATAAATAAAAAAAGTCTGATGTGTCCAACACATGACTTCCTTGCACGTCTATTAAATCAAAAGTATTTTCGACGCACTTCCTCTAAACTTATTTGTTTGAAAGAGATAAAATATCAATAATAGTAAGGTTTAGCGATTTCTAGCCAAATATTTCGATATCGCCAAGCTGAGTTCAATTTGAAAGATTTCCTTCTGACACTTTATTTGGCGATATTTGACCAATAGCCGACAAACTTGAGATAGTTTGCGAGATTTTGGGGATAGCCAAAGTAGTTATTGACCACAGACTTTTAATGAATTGAATGCATCCATACACCTCAATGTATTTAAAGTCATTTGGCTCACCCTGTAAATAAATTCCCAGTCGATCGTTGTGAAAAAAGATATTGAAAACAGTTAGATATTACAATAGTTCTAAATACAAAAGTTCAAAATTCTACAGGTTAAAGTTTTAGAGTTATACAAAATACGAAATAATTTGGCAATATTTCGGCGAAACTCGTCAATGTCGATGACATTTGGCAAGATTTTAAGCATGGACCAAACAATGACAGATTATCGCCAAATTTGGCAATATTTAGC
Organism: Cheiracanthium punctorium; assembly: GCA_038373885.1. NCBI lineage: Eukaryota > Metazoa > Arthropoda > Arachnida > Araneae > Cheiracanthiidae > Cheiracanthium > Cheiracanthium punctorium. Next base: position 975,266 of record JAWZYV010002198.1, read on the forward strand.
CAAAACTCGCCAAGAACGATGACAAATGGCGATAGTTTGGGCATGGACCAAATGACTGATTATCGCCAAATTTGGCGATATTTCGACAAAACTCGCCAAGGTCAAGGACTGACGGCGAGATTTTGGGCATGTACCAAACAATGACTGTCTACAGTTGTACTATATTGAAGATGTCCATAGACATTAAAGTACTGAAATTCTTTTCGGTGGTCCTGTAAATAAACTCTCCAGTAGATTGGAACCAAAAATCGAGATGCACAACTAGATATTAGAACAATCTTACATATGAAATTTCATAATAGTTTTTGAGATTTGAGAGTTAAATATGCATACACGTACACCAAAAGTCGCCAAGCTTGGCGACTTTTGGAATAGTTCTTGAGGGAGGCATGTGACTGTGGTCGGACTATTACCTAACTTATGTGGTAGGACGGTATTGTGCTTGAAATGGATGAATGCCCCTAAAATTGCCATTGACCGTAATGTATTGGAAATCTTTTGAGTGTTCCTGTAGCAGAACTATAAATGATAAAGACACTTTTTTTAATGGAGAAATTCATTTTCTAACTCTTTACAGCATATATCACTTCTGAGTCGTTTGAAATAGCCCAATACCTCTAAAAAACGCTTTGATGAATTTCGGCCCATAGAGCGTAATGTATTTCGAATCTTTTGGGACCTGTAGATAAACTATCCAGTCGAATGGAACCAAAAGGGGAGGTGCACAACTAGATCATAGAACAATCCTAAATATCAAATCTCAACATTCTACGACAAATAGTTTTTGAGATATGCGAGTTACATACATACGTACCTACTGACGGCATGGTAAAACTGGACACAATAGACTCGCCGCTGGTCAAAATGAGTTGCAGACGCGTTAATATGATCGTGCATGCTAGCCTATGATGAGATACATCGAAAAAATTCTTAAAATTAAATTTAGAGGTTAAAATTAAATTTAGTCAAAATCGGTTTTTTTGTTGAAATTTGGCTCCCAAAATTTTTCGGGATCACATTACTTCCTTATACTACGTACAAGGAAGTAATAAGTTCCAATTAATATAAATGAAAATTATGTATAAGATGTAAACTATATGGAAATCCATTTATTAAGTAGTTTTTCTTGTGATTTTCAATCATTTTTGAGGTTAAATGTGTATTGGAATTACTAATGCATTTTTAAATTGAAATGTTATGTCTTTGAAGAATTAAAAAAGTATGTGTAGCAGTTTCTCACGCAGTTTTAAATTGTATTTTAACTATTTTAGTCTTTTATATTTAAGTTTATTATAGAATGAACTTTACTCTTCAAGATTCTATCTTAGGTTTTAAAGTATGATTAAAAACTGAATATAAAATTAACTAATGCAGAAAAATGATCTTAATTTAAAATGTTACATTTCCTCTGTTAAATTAAAACTTAACCCTTTCGCGACGGGAAGTGCAAACGCGCGCTTATCGCTGAGGCCGGCAGTCTCTTTCGCAAATGTCTGTCCAGGGCCGGAGAGTTTTTCATGATTAAGCCTAAATCCATGAACAGAACAATCAGAATATATTATAGTGTCACTATCACTACTATCCGAATCTGCTTCAGAATCAATATCTCATAATTTCAAATAATTTGCGCCATTTCTGCTATTTCAAGTTCTAACACTTTCGAAGCTTCGACATTCTAACTGTAAAATGAGAAAAAATCCACGTCTACTAGATCTAATTATCCACTAAAAACTGGACTGCAAACCGTAATACCCAACGCTGTAGCGAAAATAAAACTCCCTGCTTACTATAAAGAAATACCACGTACGAATTTATAGAGCCGTCATAAAATATACCATTCAGAAACATTCCTTTCAACTTACGTTTATATTATCAAAAACCACGTGTATGTGAGTCATGCTACTCCCATTCTGAGTAGAAAGTCAAATCTACATGTATCTGTAACCGCATGGACATACACTGCCATCTTGTGCCAAAAGTTATAGTTTATAAAACGTTCCAGGACACTGGCACAACTGTGTGACAGCCGGGGGTGAACGAGGAAACGCTCTGGCATGCCAGCGTGTAGGCCGGGAACTGAGTGCGTTTCTTACTGGCACGTATACGTGACAGTCGGCGCGAAAAGGTTAAAAAAAAAAACCTTTTTTTGTGTGTGTGTATGTGTAATACTGAACTAATTTTAATGCTTGTGATGTGAGGTACTTGAGATTTAATTATTTCTGTGTATGTTTATGTATGCTATAAATTAATGAATTTATGTTTCCAGAACGTGTATGTAAACATAAACCGAATTCTGTCTGTTGCAACAAGATTGATTGAAGGTGGTCATTATTCAGCACCTACTATCCAGCAGATTGCAGCCCGACTTGATCGAGCTTGGAAAGAATTTGCTGCTGGCTTAGATGAAAGAACTACTGTTTTGGCTCTTTCAGTCTTATTTCATCAAAAAGCAGAGCAGGTAATTTTTAAAGTGTGCTCCTTAAAGCTGAATTTTGAGTTCTTTTTAAAAATAAGCCTATTGTAACATGTACAAGCTAGCTGTGATGAATTACAAGAATTTTTTTAATGCATATATTTTCAATTGATTTAGTTTTTAGCTCATTATGATTTGAAGCTATAAGCATAGGCCTAGAAGAGTTTGGTTTTCAGTTTATGCTTAAATTGGATTTTAGCTTAACTTTTAAACTCCCAAGCTTATTTTAAAGAAAGGTATATAAAGTATCAAGCCAGGTAAAGATGATAGGTAATACCTTCCCCTAGCAAGAATCTTTTGTATTTGAGTAGACATCAATTTGTTCAGGGGTATAATAATGTAGCCAGCTAACTGGATTTTAAAAAGCCAAATGTTCAAATAAATAGATGAAATAAATTGGCTGTCATAAATATACAGATAGTTCCAGAAGGTAAGAGAGGAACACGATAGCACGCATATTTCTTCTGTAGGTATAATTTTTTTTCTCTTTCTTTTTTTCATTAAAATATTGCACATTTAAAACCTTTTAAGTTTACATTTTATGTGGAGAAGAAAGTCATTGTTATTTTGGTCAGCCTATTCAATAACAAATTGTTTCATAAAGAATTAAAAAAATATAGATTATCCCCCCCCCTCCCTGCTTTCACGGACCACTTTGAAAGTAAAAACTGGTACTATATGCATTGATGCATATTATGGTTTTGATAAAAAGGGATAGACAATAGAAAATTGGTTTCTAACTAACAATATCAACTAGGAAACTAGCTGGGCAAGCATCTGTTGTTCCCTTTTCATGTGCATATTAACATGTGGAGCATGGCACCAGTCCCTGGAAATCAGCATTGAACTTTCTGTTTGGCTGGCATCTGTCCTTGGGGACCAGCTGTCAGCTTTTCATTTAAGCAGCATAAGTCCCTGGGACTGATAAATTGGACCCTGAGACAAGACAAAGTCAAAAAATAAGTGAAGTAATTTCAATAAAATTTATCAGCCAAATTTGCTGGCTGATTTTGATTTTAAAAATGATTACTCGTTTGCCAGCTGAACGGAAAGGTCTGAATTTCGACACCATGCTCATTGTATTAATGAACTGTTTCATTTTATTTACCTTGTTTTTCAACTTTTTTTGACTATTTTTTTAATCACTTTAGTTATAGAAACAGCTGTAGAATAATAGAAACAATTAATGTATAGTAATTTAACATTTTTTAATGAATTTATTTGGTGTAACCATTTTTCTTGTAGTATATGAGTAATGTAACTCCATGGAGTAAAGCTTGTGAACAAACAATAGTACCACGAGAAGTCACTCATTTGGAAGATGTTATTCATCAACACCAAACATTGTATGAAAATATGTGCCAAGCATATACAGAAGTAAGAACTTTTGATTGTTCTGTTGTGATTAAAAATATTTGGAGATTTAGAATTTAAAGATAACTTAAAGAAATTTAATAGCTAAAGATAGTTGTACCTATATCTAAAAGTGGTGCCGTAAAATAAACTTTTTCATTAGTTTCCTAAAATACAAATAGATTCCAAAATGAAACTAAAATAAACATCTTAAAGCCTTAGTGATCGTATAGATTAAAAAATGGTACATTGCAGTTGTGGATTTTCCTAAAAAAATGCAAGAACCCATAAACAGTCCGTGTGAAAGGAAAATGCAACTCCAAAGAAATACACTTAAATATAATAAAAATAACTCGTTTATTATCATATTGCAACAATATCAGACTATTACAACACAAATCAACATTATTTTACAACTTAAGAACGCACGTGCTCAAAATCATAAGATTTTAAATCTTATTCCATCTATTTAATATTTCTACATTTTAATCTTTAAATAATGTTATAATTTTTAATGTTATAATTTTTACGCAATTTAATCTCGATTAAATTGCGTTATAACAAATATCTCCTACTCAAATTTTACAATATTTCAATTAACCGCAGGCCTAGTATTTACTACCGATCGTAATAATCAATTACATGAGGCACGCTAGACTCAAAAATCTAATCTAAACATCTAACATAATGAATCCCTGATTTAAATTTATTAATCTTATTAGCCCTTATTAAGCCCATAATTAATCAACCCAAACTATATTACAGTAAAAGCTCGACTATCCGGAAAGCACGGGAAGCGTCGAATGCCGGATAAGTGAAAATTCCAGATATGAGCCTGTAAAAAAAAAAAAGAAACATTCGCCGGCAAAACCAGAGGGGGAGGGGAGGGGGCATTATGCATGTGCATGCTGCTCAATTTTTATTTATGCAGTTTTGTAACAAAGTTTTAATTGAATTTATGCTAATGCAGGTGTATATTGCAGAGTTTAAAGACGTAACAAAACTCTTATTATAATATGTCTTTGCATCTTTGGGAAGATTAATAATAAATTAAAGTAATAACACCAGCCGATTTTCAAAGCTTAAAAGCTTTACACTAAGAGAGTGATAAAATAATAATAATAAATTGAGTGTTCTTTCCTGTACCACCCCCCCCCCCCTTCCTCTTCAGTTTCTGTTTCTGTTCAGAGATAACATAGTCACATCATTGGAATGCCTAAGCCAAAAAGTAGGTCACGAATCACTACATTTAAATAATCTGCAATAAACAGTAATAGTAATAAACAGTATGATCAGGGTTTTATCTCCTTGTCGTCCCTTCTGTGCTTGCAGATGCAACAGTGAAATGTTGTGTTTTTGTATTTTGTAATCATTTAGGCTATTTTTCTTTCGTAGTTTTTAAACACACCATTGTAATTTGTGGAAATATTAGTATTCTCTGGTAATTGGAAATTTGCACCTGTTGCCACCGTACTGTTTGGGCAGTTGGAGAGGGGGGGGTCACCGTACTAAACAATCTTTTGAAAAGACACAAAAAAGAAAAAGAGGGAAGCTGAAAATTTTCCGGTTACTTGAGCTTTCCAGTTACTTGGATGCCGGATAATCGAGCTTTTACTGTACTCAAAATTTGCTATCAATAGAACCTTTTATACACTTAATATTTAACTCCCCTTCCAAGCTTAGCACCTCATGTCGCACAAAAAAAAAAATAATAAGTGGCTGACAAAAATAAACAAGAAAAAAAAAATATTAGTTTAAAAGGAAGCATTCATAAAAGGGACTTATTCTAGGATCATGGTCTTAAGATGAAAGAGCCCTCTCTTTGATCGTGTCATTCCTTAAGTCGGTAGACAGTCCATCGGTGCCATTCCGAGATCAGTCGTAGATGAGGGATAAGAGAAGAGAGAGCTAAGCAGCCACTCGCTCCGGTATTTATTCCCATCGCCATACTCTCGTACTCAGACTTCGATTGCAGTAGCGAATTATCGGCCATGGACTCGATGTTTAAGACAGCACTCTTTATTGACTTCGTAATTACGGTCTCAAAAAATTACTTTGTAAAGAACGATGTGTATATTTTATTAAACGTACATTCTTTGTATTTCCACTTGAAGTTAATAACTCCTTATTAAAAAATTGCACTATGTAGAACACATCGTGAACGGCCGTAAAATTACTTGTTCCTTGAATCTGGCAATGTCAAAGACGTGGGAACGCATGTATCTGCCGAGATCGTAATGGTTTTTCCAACGATTCCAAAAGAAATGGCCACCAAGTAGTGATTGTTGTAAATTAAAAGAAAATTAGTAAAAGATTAGAAATGTTAAAAATTTTAATGTTAATATATTATTTAAGGGAACTAAAAGATCGTTATGAAAAAAAAAAAAAAAAAAAAAAAAAAAAAACATTTGTCAGCCACTAAAAAAAATTTGTCAGCCACAAAAACACAAAAACTATTAAATACAAAATTAATTATCATAATCATTAAAAGTAGTTTTCAACATATGTGTAACCCATCATGAAAGAACTATATCAGGTATTTCACTTAGAAAAATATGTATCTATCATTTAGCGTGCAACTAATGACAAGCACATGGATCTCTAAATTACAAATCCAACTGACACAAATCCCTCATCATGTCCCAACATACCCAAAAACCTAATTTCTCTGGGCAAAAATTATTTTAAATATAAACTTTTAAAATTATTTTCATTTTTACCATTCAGAACTTTTAATACAAGACAAACCCGTTAATTTTCCACTTAGTCTAAATGTTATTTATTCTTTACGACATAACGGTTCTTTTACACACAGTTTTTAATGTTTGTATTTTAAAATTCTATGATTATCTGCTAAAATTGTGGCTTGTGAAATTATCAATTGCACCATAAAGTCATTTTCAATGTTTCAAAGATCAAAATACTATACATTTTTTTTTTTTTTTTTTTTTTGCTGTTACAATCATTGCATAAAAATGCTTTTTCATATTGCATTTTAATAAAATGGGTGTGCTGGTAAATGCATTAATAGTTTTTTTTCTCTCTATAGGTCCATAGTACTAGTAAAAAATTACTCTATCAACTTGATCATCTTGTTCAAGTTTGTCATCAGCCTCGGATTGACATGTCATCAAGAAAACATGTAATAACTCAAGGACTGAACTTTTTTGCTTGAAAAATAAATTTTAAATCATAATTGCAAATCAAATAAACTTGTCATAAACATGCATGTAAAATCTTATTTTACCACATGTATTTGCTTATTTTGTCATTTTCAAAGAAATTCTTTCAAAATGGTACTGTGAGCTAATTATGTAAAATAGAATAAAATAGGGAAATAAATTTCTAATTGGAGCAATTTCACAATTGCAGGTAGAATTGTTTTCTGAATATATTTTGTGTAAAACATTCTAGCCCATGTTTTATGCTTTTTATCTCTTTGCAACTAGTATTAGTAAATTGGTCAACTCTTAGTAGCTTTTTAATGCAAACAACAGCCCAAATTATTGTATATATTAATAATTAGTTATAATGCTTGACACAAGTATTGACTAATTTATATTGAGGAACCAATTTTCTATTGTAAGTTAAAGCCTTTTATTCTGAAACATCATATTCGATGCTTTATTTATGCAGTTTTACTAGTAATTAATTTTTAAAAATGATTTTTTAGTGGAATGCATATCATTATTAATTATCTTGCATACTTCTTTAACATATGTGCTATTAATATTTTCACCAGAAAAATAAATTTCTATAATTATCATGTTTATGTATTGAGTACATCCTCTCCCTCAATTCCACTTGACTTCAATTTTCACTGCTATGCATTTACATTAATGTTAACTAAAACATACCCTTATCATAACTGATTTTTCAGTTTAAAAATTAGAAGCCTATTAAAGGCTCTGTAATTGCAGTTACTTTTTAAAATTAGAAATTTTATATTTTTAAAGCTGCTGAAATTGCTGAGCATTAAAAAGATGATACATTTTGCTATAAAGGTTTAATCATGTTTCTTATTTATTAACCCTCTGACTGCTCAATTTGTGGACCAAAATCGCTTCAAAAAATGTGTAATTTTATTTTTTCATATTTCAAATCTATATACATTGGAGGATTAAAATGTGCATTATTTCTTTCTAGAAAAGATTTTTTATATAGATTTTTATCATGAGAAACTAAGCTTCAGAAAAACAAATTTCAGATGTTATTACATAATTAAAAAAAAAATCAATTGAATTACAGTTAATTTCCGTTTATTACATAATATAAGAAAATGCACCACCGCCTAACGCTTTGCAGGTTTATTGAATCATGGTCAGATTCATTGCCGTCTGAGGAGCAGTCCAAAAAATCTAAATCATTATCACTACCAAAGTAAAATCTCTTTCAGAATCTCATAAATCATCCGGAATATACACTCTGTTAATTGCTGAATGATTTCTAGCAGCCATTTCTGATTAGAAAAAGGCAGAAAATAAGTGAAGTTAGAGCGGTAAATACCAAGTACTTTCAAATGCCAATATTTAGTGGACGACTGTCGACATCTGTTGGTCAAAACCTAAACTAAATGTCTAACACTGTATCTAATTTATTTCACTGGTTAAACGGTGAAAACGTGGGATGCTCTCCTCAATAAAGGAAGACAAACACCTGCCCGTGAAAATCGTGGAATGAGCAAATTTTGCTACATTTGAGTTGCCCGTTGAAATCGCGGGATGAGCAGCCAGAGGGTTAATTGAAGGGTGCAAATGCTCATTCTCCACTTATAAAGTTCTTGTATAAATGCAAAAAACTGATTATTATTAATAAACATGATATATTGTCCCAATATTTTTTGTGTGATATGTTTGTTGCCATAATAACTACTTGCACCTAATCACAAACTTAATAATTCTGTTAAAGCTAGAATTTAAATTTAACTGTAGAAATGTTGAGTTTTGCATGAAACTTTTATGGGTAATGTTAGTTATAAACCAAAATAGTTATTTAAAAAAGAAAGAAAATTTGAGCGTTAGTGTTTGTTATTTTGAAGGGTAAACTACAAAAATTTACATGCAAAAAACATTTTTTAAAAAGGTTTCTTGGTTATGCTTTAAAAATATTGACAGATGTAAAGAAAACAACTACATGTTCCTTTGCTAGCTTCACTGATTGGTTGAATTTGGAGAATGTGAGTTTTGCTGCAAAACAGTTGTTCGATAATGTGAGTTATGCATCAAAATAAGATGTTCAGCATATCCTTTAAGGATGTTGTTCGAAGAAACGAAATCTCTCTCACAAACTTTGCACATGAAGGAAAATAAACTAATTGTGCTAGAAACTCAAATAAATTCAGGATTCTTTTTAAGCTGCACTGCACATCTTAATAAATGAAACAACAGTGTCCTTAATAAAATTTTCAGAAAAAATTCTTCAGCATAGAGTTGCAAAGCAAAAAATTCCAAAGTGTGACACATCCAGCTAAATTTTTGATTTTTAAGAATTTTTTCTGAAACTTTCGTATTTGATATAGGTTTATCATTTTTTATTGTGTATAGTACAGTTTGTAAATAAGTAATGTAAAAATTCTGAAAGGTATGATATAATTAGTTTATTTGTATTTATGTACTGAAATCATGTGATTTTTTCGAAGTACATTGTTAAGCCTTAATATGTTCATTATGCTCGAAATCACCAAAACGTTATTTATCTTAAGGCAATATATGGTGATATGAGTAACTCAATACCTTAAAAAGTGGATAATGTGACTTTTGTATCTACACCCTTCAGTTGTTCTATTTCATTTGGATATTATCTTTATCATCATTACCTTGAGGAATTGTATTTTTGCATTTACCATAGAAAAAGAAAACTATGTGCGGTAAATACAATGTTATTTTATTTTGTTTTGACCAAAATTCTTAATGGGAAGACTGATTAATTGTAACTTTAATGCTTTTTTAATATTGAGAGAATTTTTTATTTTTTATAAAACTTTGCTATAATGCATTGTAAAATAAATCAAAACTAATCTCTAAAATTTCTTTTCAGTCTCATGGTGATGGTAAAAATTTAGAAATTCTAAATCACAATGGAAATAGTCATTTAGGCAACCCTGCTGCAGACTATTCAGAAGGTGCCAAACATGTTTTATCTGTCATACATGAGATTTTGAATCACCACCGATCTTTAGAATCTCAGTGGCATACAAAGAAGGTCAAATTACATCAGCGCCTTGCTCTTGGACTGTTTCAAGAAGATGTACGGCAAGTAAGTCATTTAAATTTCTTTCTCTCTCTGTCCCTTTTGATTGGTGGGGGGAGTGGAGGCTATATTTTAGTAAAATATTGTATACGTAGCTTTTATTTTTACTTTCCAAACATGTACAATGTAAGAAAAGTATTGTAATCATGAAAAAATTTGATTTTGAGATATTGGTGTATTTGCACGTGTTGAGGTCTTCTGAATTGATTTATGCTATTTTTTTATGATGTGTGTGTGTGAACACAGTAGCTGCTAAACAGTGTGTTCAATTGAGCTTAAATTTCATATGTATGTTACAAATCACTGCAAGACTGGTATTGATTTTATTGTGTGTAGTTTTTTAGAGGGCTACAAAAAAGATTTCTTTTATATTATGGCCAATAGACAGAAATTCTTGAAAGTGTGTTAGCATCTAAACAGTGCATTCGATTCAGCACAAATTGGGTATGTATATAATAGCCCATGGTCACATGATCGTCATAGATTTTAGTTTGTGTGAAGTTGATAGTTTGTTCATGGGATTGCAAAAAATAATTCTTATACATTATGGCGTATGGATGCAAATCATTTAAAATTAGCTAGTATCTAAATGGTGGTTCAAATTGGGTATGTATATTATTGGTTACTGTCACATAACATGTATGGATTTTGTTACGTATAGGACATAGTGTTTTGACAGGGCAACAAATGAATGTTCTTTTACATTATCACCTATGGACGACAATTTGAGATAGTTTCTGTAAGGTGCATTCGATCGAGCTCAAATTTGGTATGTATATTATAGGTCATGGTCTCATGACCTGCATAGATTTTGCTGTGTGCAGAGCTTACAGTTTGTCCACAGGGTTGAATAAAATAATTTGTATACATGATGACTTAAGGATGCAAGTCATTTAAAGTGAGTTAGTATTAAGTCATGCATTCAATTGAGTTCAAATTAGGTACGTGTATTATAAATCTCTGTCTTACATACTGCATAAATTTTTGCGAGTGTACGGCCTACAGTTTTTTACAGGGCTACAAAAAGGTATTTGCATACATTACGGCTTATACACTCAAATCATTTTCACTAGTCCTGAACACTAGATCTGATTGATTTGAATGAAATTTATTTAAATGCTTGATAAATATAAAGTGTTCAGAATGTCCAGTAGAGTCACTCCAGATTTTTTCAAATTCAGCTGTTTACTGTCAGATAATGAGCAGGTCGGGTATGGCAAAGCATAAACCTCAAGATTACTGTAGCGAGTTTTCAAAAAGTTAAAAAAATTAAGTTGTAATGTTTTCTTGTATTAGACAACGGCATTTTTTTACCTAACTAGGGGCCAAGGCCCCCAGACTCGCTACGCTCGCTTTTCGTATGAGGCATTCGGCCCCTAATAAGGCTTATTCGTAAAAAAGACATAATTTCAACAGACAAAACCCGAAGATTGGATCAGATTGAATGTTACTGAGCTACACATTGCATGGTTCTTGCATGTTCATTGGTACATAAAAATTTAAACTTCACACTACAGTAGACCCCCTCCCCCTCATGACACAGAAGATATTTTGTTATGGGAATCCGTGTTGTACAGGTCCTGAGCTATTTTCCACCTGGAGTGCGGACTCCGCTTATAATCGCTGGAAAAATTATTTGCACTCCTCAGAAACACAATGATATTTAATGTTGCCATTCAAAAGTTATATTAATTAGGAGCTAAAGCGTAATAAAGTCAGAACATCTGTTTCAGCTGTATTTTTAATAATGTAAAACCTATTGGACATCTTGCGAATTTGTCACCCATGGCAATTTTTCATTATTTGGCGACTTGCATACATGTAAAGTTAATAAAAGCTACGGAACAGATAGGATAGCTTGCCACCAATGGCGACTTTTCATTATTTGGCGATTGACACGCTCACAACTTATAATTTCTGTTTATTTAAGGTTACCGGAAAACAGTTATCTCTGTTTTCATTTACATATAATCATTTGCAGATTGGCGTACTTAGCACCACGAATTATACCATCTCGTCGCGCTAGCAAATATCCAAAGTGTACTATAACTGCTATAATGGCATAGTTAACGCCGCCAAATATTTCTACTGCTAGCAAATAATCCAGCTGGACCGAACCGGCTTTAAAATATTCTGCATTTTAATTATTTTTCATTTCAACAGAAGATATTAGTTATTCTGTTTTGGAAAAATGAATAATCGCTAATTCTAAACTCCTGTTGTCTAAGCGAACTTACTATTTGAAAATTGTCAACTTTGTGTAACACATTTTGAATTACTCATTTCATATAGTTTTTATTTTGGCGTAAAATGGGCGTAATTCTATCTCATGTTTGTAAATTTCACGCGATTCTAGATACTTGGAAATGTTTTATTTCTTTACCGTTAGGATCGCTGCACTTTACCAAATTTCCAATGTTTACATTATTGAAACTTAGTTTGGGTACCAAAGACCTAAGCAAGCAGCTATGGAGAGTGTCCACTACTATAATATACCTTCGCAATCCCGAAGAAATAATTTTATTTATGAAAAAAAAAATTAAACTCATAAATCAGGAAAAATCCGGATAATTTTGACATCAATATGATGTCATACTCACTTGCAACAGCTACTTTTGTCATTAACTTTTTTTACTCTCGGAAATAAAATGGATCTGAAAAGAGCAAAAAATCGCTTAAAAATGAGGGAACGGGTGGATTTTCAGATTTTAAAAATAGCGCATACTATTTTCTATATTTCTATACATATTTATGGAAAATTTCAAGCGGATCGTACAAATGGTGTAGATATTATTAGGCTTTTCAGTGCTTAATTTCGTAATCTTTTTGCAGTAATGGTGGAAATAAGTTTTATCTTGAGTCAGGGATCAGCATAACTATATAGTAGGATGATACGCTTTAAAGAATAACTTCCCATAGAACGGAATGTATTGGGAATATTTTGAGTGCTCCTGTAGAAAAACTATAAATGCTACAAATACCATTTTCAATAGGGTACATGGTACAGTAGATAAGAGTAAAATATATAAATTTCGTAGAAATCGATGCATATTTACGGAAATTAGAGCACGGACGAACATTTTATTTTGGCGTAAAATGGGCGTAATGTTTGTAAATTTCACATGATTCTAGATACTTGGAAACGCTTTGTTGCAAAGGAATGAATGATTTGATGCCAAAACTGGCAACCATTCGGTTTATTTTTTCAGTTTTTTATTAATATCTTCTAAAATAATTCGATTTTCGAAATTTAAATCAGCTTAGCAGGTTTCTCGGAATTTTTTGAATCTGTGGGCACCTTAGTCGAAACTCAAATCCCTACGGTTTAGGAGGAGATAGGTCCATAAGCTTTGACAGCGACCTTTACTTTTTTTTAGAATAGAGAGATTCCTAATTTAAAAAAAAAAAAAAAAAAAAAAAAAACACTCATTGGATAAGCTGGTAGAAATTAAAACTTTGATGCTCAAAGATTATATTTGAAACCGATATCAGTTTGTTCTATAATTTGCTCTTCAGTTTTTATTTTTGCTCTGCACTCAGCTTACATAACTTTTTTTTTTGAAAATTTTGAAGTTAGGTCATAGGTTCCTAACCTTTTTTGAACTGATGCCCCCTTTTCTAGTGAATATTTCAATTCCGTCCCCCTCCCACTTCAGAGAAACAAGAGCATACACATAATGCATGGTGAAAACAAGAATGAAAAAAAAAAAAATTACTAATAGATAGAATATTGTTGGAATTGAAACGCTACTGAATTTCTTCTTCATTTAAAAAAGAGGTATAAATGTTTTAGCTTACCTGTTATAAGGACAGGCAGGGGTTTTGATGATACGAAGTAATAGATAGTAAACTATTGCTTTCTAAATAAATAAATTGTCATTTTCAGAGAATAATCAAAACGTATACTTAATTATGTTAAAAAGAATTTTATTAAAATTTATTTTTATTAAAATATTATCAGCGTAATTTTTAAGTACTTTTTAGACTATATTTGGTTAATCTTCCCATGCCCCTTCGTGCCATATCAACTCCCCCAAATTTTCTCTGGGTTTTTTACCACCCGAGCCTCAAATGCCCACAAGGGGGCGTTATTGCCCATGTTGGAAACCTATGAGTTAGGTGAATACTATAATATTTTCCCAGAAGGTTTTTTATATTTTTATGCAAATAAATTGTCGTTTTTCTGAACTGAGTATAAATTTGTTGTTTTTTGGAAAATGTACAGTTACAGAAAAATGTGTTAATGTGTCATTAAATTTATGAATATAGAATATATTAAATTAGTAATGTAACATAGGATGTGTGATAACTTGCATTCTTTAAGCCTTTAGAAAGTTTTACTTGTTAATTCTACTAAACTGGTCTCATAATATCAGTGTGGAAGTTTTGAAGATCACTAACAAAGCTTTGTTTTGAATATGCAACATAGTACCATGAAAATTATGAACATATTGCATGTTTAAATTATTGCAAGCTCTATTTTTTAAATTATAATTCAAAATCTTTTATTTTTTATTTATCATTGCATTTAGTATATATTTTATAATTTTAGGTACTGGATTGGCTAGAAAATCATGGTGAAGTATTTTTAAGAAAAAATACTGGTGTAGGAAGAAATCTCCAGAGGGCCAAAGTTTTACAAAAAAGTCATGAGCATTTTGAAACTGTTGCACAAGTAAGTTTTAAGGATTCTTCTATGCTACGAAGTTTCATGTCAGTGCAATATCAATTCAATTAAATAATTAAAACAGGGTTTTACAGACCTGGATAGTAAGTGTAAATCAGGCAAATTAATTTTGGTCCGGGAAACAGCAAAAAGGTAAAAAAGAAGCTAGAGGAATTACAAAAATTGTTGGAGAAAATCCATGTAGGCCTATATGGGAAAATTAAGAAGCGATATAAAATACTGGGGATGACTCAGTGACAGGTCAAAGTCAGGAATTCCTAAGCATAGCTGCATTACTTTCTTATGCCTTTGCTAATTCATATAAGAGGAACACCCCCCCCCCTCCTTTCAAAAAAATAATTAATTAATTAATTAAGAAAACTCAATGAAATAAGTATCATTGTCAATAAAGTCAATAAGTATCTTGTTCAATCTTATGCCCATTAGGGTGCATCAGGGAAATGAGCAAAGTAGTACAGTGGACTTTTTGAGGTGTTAGCAAATATTGCCCATAGTGGTTGTAGTTGATTATTCCTCAGTGACATGATTGATCACTATAATCCATCTAGACCATGGTCACTATCACAGTGCCAAATTTTGTTGTGGTCGCATAAGTGATCTCGGAGAAGCAATTAGAAAAAGTTTCAAAATTCAATCTGTCAGATTAAGTGATTGTTCCATAATGACATGACCGATTATTATCATCTCATTTCTGTATCTATCACATGGATGCTATTACCGCGGTAAGTTTTATCAAGATTCGGTAAGTAGTTTTAAAGAAAATAGTGAATAAATAGGAAAATGTTACCATTCATTATTTCTCAACATGACCGTACTATTTGCACTAAGACCACTATAACTGTACCAATTTTGGTCAATATCAGATCTGTGGTCTTGGAAGAATAAACAAACAAAATTTGCAAGATTCTCACATTCATAAAGCTTCACTTTGCCCTCGGCTATACTCAGTAATAAATTTATTGTATTGCATGAATGCCACTGAGCTATCCAAATAACGTTTTCTTTCTTTTTGCAACCAAGAGTACTTGTTAAGAGCATTTAAGTCAGAGCTTCCAATCATTTTAGATTTTGTCGATTTTCTCTGCATTTTAGTGTACAATTATGCAATTACAGACATTGCAGTGGAAATTAAGGAAAAAATTGAAAATTTAAACTAAATAATATGGAATTCTAGAATTATAATATTTAACTGAATGTTAATTCTCATTTCAGTATCATACTAAAACAAAAATAAATTTTGCAGATTATATTTAATAAGAAAACCTTTGTGTATAAAAATGAATAATGAAACTGCGAATTTGATAAAATATGAGTATTATATTTTATTTACATAAGTGCAAACATTGAGCTAACAGTTTATAGGGCACAGTCAGTAACAGAAGGATTAGCTTGTATTACGCCTGTTCTCCTGTGTGGCTCTCTTTCACTGATATGGAAGAAATGTGAATGCACTAGTTGAATGCTATTTCCAGTGATTAACTTCAGTAGTAATGCTGCTGATTTATCTATTTAGAATTTTCCTTTTCCTAATTAGCAATAGTTGTATGTCTGTCAGTTGTGTTTGCCCTGTGTATATTTGCACTTCCTAAACAAGGCTTAATGTGGGGCGCATCGCATAGGCTTCTCTTACTATATGGTTTCACATTCTTTGTGACATACAGGTGGTATGATTTGAAATAAGTAAAACTTAGGCCTGACTAAGTTTTGTTGCAAATAAACAAATTTTGGTTTGAGATCATGGCACAGGGAAGCTTGTTAGTTGAGGATTAGGTTTAATATTATTCACTAGCTGTGAGTTTTGTTATGCCTTCAATTGCATAACTTAATTTTACTTTAACGATTTGAATGATTAGTTTTTGACTTTTCAAGAAACAAAAAAACTGAATTAAAAAATCACTATCAAAAGATCTGCAGCATACCCATTCAATTTGTATAGTGAAAGGAAATCAAATGCATGCCATTAAAATAACACAAATCAAAATATTCTAGATTAAATCACATTTATTAACAAAAATACTAACAGAATCTTAGATAGTTATGTTTTCTCACTCAATTTAAAATTGAACTTGAATCATCAAGGTTGAATGCAAAATGTAACATACTTAAAATATTAATAGTTATGAAAATGTTGCACAATTAAATAATTCAACTCAAAATATATAAATTTCAATTAATCATTCTAATAATGACATACTTATTCATGATTGATCAAATCTCATTCAAAATTTTGTTACCCAAAAAGGAAAAATATCTTTTAACTACCATTAAGTTTCACTTCAGATATGATAAAGTAATGATAAATTTTAAATGTCAAGAAAGTAAATAAAATTAGCTGATATATATAAAGATATATATAAAAAATGATAAATGAAAGTTTAGAATAAGAGATTAAGCATGCTACATCCAAGGAAAGATCTTACATAGTTAGGCACCACATGTATCTTGGTTAGCCAGTTAATCCCATTCATAGACTTTCAAAAACATTTCTTCATGTTCATTTTATTTTGTTTCCTCCTTAAGTGCGACTACATCGTACTTGACTGTCATTTCTCTCTAAAAATTGGCAATGTTTGAGTTCTAGTAGTTAACAATGGGAGAGAAAACAGGGTTAAGTATTTTGCTGTCGATGGCAAGATTTTCGTAATTGAAAAGGGATGACACAATTTTGCTGCTACGATTGCATCAGTTGGCGGGTGAAACGAAATATGAAGTTACAGAGTGAAAAAAATGTTAATATCTTCAGCATACTGAAGGTTAGTAAAATAATTAATATTAATTAAAAAGTTTAGTAATTAAATTAATATTTGAAACATCGTTAAACAGGGTGTCTACCATCATGCAAAGGTCACGAAAGTCACGGAAAAGTCAAGAATTGGAAAAAAGGTCAGGAAAGTCAAGAAAAGGTCAAGAAATGAAGCACTAGGTCACGATTATCGACTCAACTCCCTTTTTCCATTTCATTCAAATTCTTAGTTGACAATTTTCGTAACTAAATTTCCTAAACTTTTATGCACTATTTTTACAGTTTTGCTAATAAACGTACAGTTTACGCATAATTCTATCAATCTTTGTTGTAGAGATATTCAATTTTGAAATCGGGGCTTATTCGCTGATCACCCTGTATGTTAATAGTGTTAAATTTAAAAGTCTAATTTTTCTTCATTCTCTCAGTATGATGCAGGGGTGCAGAAACTGTTTTTACTCTCAACATTTCCCTCAATCCATATGCAAATTTCCCCAAAATTTTATGATATGTTTATAGACTTGCATAAGTTCTGTATTACCATAAGTGTAAAAATATTTGCAATGTACAAGCTACATACATGTTTACTAAATAGCAATTGGTCCAAGTTAAGAGAAAGCAAACTGCTGATCGGTGAAAAAGTTGAAAAAGAAAATCCCTTTAAAAATAGGAACCAGTTCCAAGAATAACTCGAAGAATTTTGTAATTCATTGTTAAAATCAAAATCAGTTGTATATTTTCTGCAAAATTTCCCCCTATCCTAGATTGCGGGATCGTACATATTCTGCATCCCTGGCACGAATGTATTTTTGATATTAGTGTTTCGTATTTGTTATGGTCAAGAAAAGGTCAAGAAATCAAGCTTACTTTATGTGGTAGACACCCTGTTAAAATAGGAAAATATCTCTACTTAGTATAAAAGATGACCGCCTGTGTGTGTGTCTGTGTATGTATTTGTTGGCAGTGTTACCGACAAACGGCTTCCCCTAGAAACACCAAATTTGCTACTCAGGAAGTTCTAAAGATGAAGTTATGCACCCCGAAGCAATTTTTTGGCATTTTTTCTCACCTAATTCGTAATAACGATGGTAACTACACTTGCAGCAAAATGACATTTGTATCATCGGATAGAGGAGAAAATTTTCTTTTAAAAACAGTTTGTTCTGAACATGTAACATTAATTTACAGATTTTTAGGAATTTTTAAAAAGTATCTTTTTGTTGATTTTTTTCATAAAATAATTTTAAAACTGTTACATCTTGAATTCTATCTGTCGCAACTTTTTGATATTTTGACAAATCGTGAAACATTCCTTTCTCCCTCTTTTAAAATAAAAATGAAAAAATTACATAAATTAGGTGATTTTTTAATGAATTTTAATGTAACATAATATTTAGAATTTAATAGCATCAACGTGGAGAGCTTACACCATTACATTAATAAATCATGACACGAGAATTTATGTTGAATTGCCACAGGAAGGATTAGAAGAAAGGTTTTCTTTCAACCTATCGATAGAATTTTTAAATGGGGCACCGGATTTTCAATTTGCAAGTGAGGATCTATGATGTCAATTTCTTTAAGATACGTAAAAATTACGCCACAATTTTAATGCATTTATTCCTGCTCTTTTTTGAACAAAAGGAGGCGATTAAAACTTACTTTTGATTAAAACTTACTATAGAAATAAACTAAGAAATTCATGACTATTATCATTATAAGTGGTATTTTAATCCATTGCTTATTTAAAAATGTTTATATGTTTCCTAACATATGCATGTTGCGAGTATAGTTTTATTTTAACGTTGAATTATGTTCCTCCATAGTGTACTTTATATAAAGCAAAAAATTTTTCAAGGTTGTAAGTTTTAATATGATACCATTTGAAAACTACTGTGTGAAATAGTCAAATTAACTCCCTCAACCAACCGGGTTATCTTTTATAGCAGTTAAACAAGTGATGTCATGAATTTAAAAAATGCGTGAAAAATGTAAACTCTGAATCTGATGCGTGAAATTTGTAAACTCTGCAACGCTAACGCTCTGTTGCAATTAAAGTGATTCTAAATAGCTCCTCGAGATGAAACAGTTTGATATTTTTCAGGAGACAGAACCGTGGAAGAATTTATAAAATATCGCTATATTGGATACATGGATATTTAAATTGGCACCACATGGATATTTATTTTTCACCATGGTAAGATGAAATGTTTTGCGGTGCTAAATACGCCAATCCTACAAAACTATGCATAAATTAAATATATATGGAGAGGTTCCTAAATGTTAACCATTATGTGAAATGATTATTGTTTATGCTAATATGTAAATTGCTAAGAATCACCATAAAATAAAAAGGTCCTATTGGTGCCAAATAATCTAAGTTGTTTCTTTTAATTGAGCCTCGAAAAGGGAGAAGCGAAGATAGATAGTATTAATATACGTAATAGGTAGTATTCATTAGTAGATTTATAAGGATAATATGAATAAATCTTAATATACCATGTTAATAAATATTTCATGAAATCATAAGTGTTCTGTTTATCCTTTTACAACGATTGTCTTACAACCAACTAAACAATAAGTAATTCTAATTCTAATTTAATATATCCCGTAGTAGTTTCAACAGAGGAGATTACTTGAACTTTATAAAAAATGAAATTCTGTTCTGTCACATGTAGATATGATTTCAGTAAAATATTCACTCTTTCCCATATGAAGAGTGGGTTCGTAGCTATTTTAAAATAAATGGTTGTCCATTTCATGTAGTGTTTGAGGTATTTAATGCTACAACTTGAACTTAAAAAACAGTATGATGTAGAAATAAGATATTTGAAAGTCAGGAGTTCTCTGCAAACCATCAAGCTTTTCACTTTTCTGATCGCAAATGACACTGACGTAGTTTTTTGATTCATTATATTGCAATGTTGCCAGGTTGGTACTCATGACGCAAACTTTATCTCAAGGTAAATTTCTTCTGCCACCACAAAACTTAAGTGATTTTGACAATAAAAGTTTTATACTTCCCTTAGGTTTCTGGTTGCTGCAGAAAGGTCAATTAGTATAAAATATATTCTGAAAAATTTCATTTTGATTGTTTGGGAAATATTGTTTGTTTTATTTATTTTAGAAATAATAAAATT
The DNA here is from genome assembly GCA_038373885.1 of Cheiracanthium punctorium. Taxonomy (NCBI): domain Eukaryota; kingdom Metazoa; phylum Arthropoda; class Arachnida; order Araneae; family Cheiracanthiidae; genus Cheiracanthium; species Cheiracanthium punctorium. The sequence continues at coordinate 995,911 of JAWZYV010002198.1, forward strand.
GTTGAATTACATTGAGGTTTTTTCTTTTTTTTGTGTGGGAGTTGTGATTGCAATTTTTGGTTGGTGTACTTTCAGAATACTTATACAAATGCTGAAAAGTTATTAGCTGCTGCTGAAGAACTTGCTCAGACTGGAGAATGTAATGCAGAAGAAATATACAGTGTTGCACAAGAGTTAGAAGGCCATATTACAAGTTTTGCAGCCCGTGTAGACCAACGCAGAAATCTTCTTGATCTTGCTGTTATGTTTTTCACTCATGAAAATGAAGTATGCCATTAATTTATATTTTTTAAAGCATCAATCTGTGTGAATAAACTAAGACTAGTCTGTACGTTAGTTCGAATTACGGGGTGGCCACCAACCTGGAATTACTAGGGAACTGTGAATTTCCATTTTCTTGAAATATCAGGGAATTTAGTAAAAAATTGTTATAAAAAAACCTTGAATGAAAAGATGAGATTTTAAACTATAATTTGTAAAAAAGGACCTCTTGTATCCCTGAATATACAGGGTTTCTACAGACCTGGAAAGTCAGGGAAATGAGTTTTGGTGAGGGAGTTAGGGATTTGAAAAAAAGTCAGGGAAATGCAAGAAAAATTGAATTTTGCAGTAAAATCAAGAAAATATTTGCTGTTTGAACTTAAGTATAGAAATTGTTTTATTTTGCATTTTCTCATTCAACCTTACAAATAATTTTAAAATGTGTTTTTTATAAGCATATCTTGGGCAGTTGAAATATGCTTAATTTTTATCCTAAATTATTATCAAACTGTGTTTTGTTAGAATCCAGTGATGTCAAATAAGATTCTTGTATATATTAATTTTATTATTATTATTATTTGTAAAAAAAAGGGGCAAAATATAAAAAATTATTAACTATAGGATGTAATGTTAAAAATAGAAACGCAAAATTCGGGAAAGCACGCTAAAGTCAGGGAAGAACGTGATAGATGTCAGGGAAAGTTAGGGTAAAGTCAGGAAACAAAAATTGTGAAATCTGTAGAAACCCTGATATGTATGCGTAAAAATTTTTTTAGTTCTATTTAGTCTTTTTTAGTAGTTTGTTTTTCTCTTTATGGTATTTTGAGATATTTTTCAGATTTTAAAATCCAACATTTTTTTCCAACATTAATTTTTTTCTTCGTAATTTTATTCTCATTTTATACATTATACATTTTCTTTAACAATAGTGTTAATTTAATTATCATTAATATGAACCTGTCCACTGCTCTGCATTTCATGAAATTACTCCACAAAAGAGTTGTTTTGCTGTATATTTCCTCCCTCAGTTCTCTAAACAAATACTTTTAAGTTTTAATATCTGCAGCAAACATTATTTTAAAACAGGAACATGTGTAAAATTGTTAGTTTGAGTGCCTTTAAGAGAATTTTGTTATGTCTGGAGGGAATTTAAATCTGCTAATAATATATAATAAAGTGTGCTGTAATTTTATTAGTGTTTGATTATTTATAAAAAAAAGTCATAAGTGTATGTTTAGATCAAGTTGTAAAAACTAGTTTATAGATTTTTAGTGATTTTTTACTCTCATCATTAAATGCTTTGCAAAAAAGCAAAAGTCTGTTCAAAGCTGTTGATACTCCTGAAATTAAGTTGACAGCTCTGTTGATATTGTATGTTTGTCTAATAAAAGCAGTTGAGTTGGGATTTCTGAACCCAAATAGGTTTGAATTCTAATTATCCGAATTGCTGCATTATTCCAATTCTGCTTTTTTCATAGTTTATGTGAAAGTTTAACTCAGTGTATTGTAAATATCAGGAAATTCACAAAAAATAGTCTGACGGATTCTATGGTTGCTCAATTTCAAATGTAAGCTCTGAGTTTCTTAAAAAATGTGAATAATTTTTTGAGATATCGTATTATAATTATTATTTGTGTATTTCTTTCTTGCCTCTTTACATGAAATTTGTTAAATGGGACAAAAAGAGTTTTGCATTTTTAAATATCTTTATTTAAAACACAAAAATTAATTTGTTTAAAAAATTTTTAATAATTTTAGAGGTATGAGGAAAGAAGTTAAAACTTTTACATGTGTAACAAAAAATAAAAAAATTACTTTGTTGTGCATTTGCTTTGTGCACATCATCTATATGCAAAAATGTCTACTGTGACAGTATGCAATGCTTCAATTAATCTAATTTGGGGTACATAATTTTTTGAAAATATCATTGAAATATTATGCAGGTTGTCTACTGGACTAAAAAAAAAAAAAAAAAAAAAAAAAAAAAGTCATGCCCTTAAAGCTGTGTTATTTAACCTTTTTTGGTTGATGGCACACTGTAAATATCTGGGATATTTGCAGCTCACCTGATATGAATGTTGTATGATACAAAAAATAGATAAGTATAAATATCTGTAAAAAGATTATTTGTTTACAAAAGAAAAACTTCAATGAGAGGGCTGAGCCTGTTCCTTTTTTTTTTAAACAAATTAAATCTATATGCGGTTCTAAAGCTGCAAGGCAAGTTCACATTTCGTCATCAATTGTTAAAAGTATTTCTCATTAAAAAAAAAAAAAAAAAAAAATTGATTTCTGTCGATGCTAAAAATCAATATTTATGGAACCATGATGATGAAAAAGGCAGAAAAATTTTAATAGTTTCCACAAGCTGAAATTCACAATACATATTTTTGACAGAAAGCTAGAACTCATCCAAATTTTCTCCCAAGTACATAGAACGATAAAACATATCATTCCTCAAATCAATCAGTTGTTCTTTTTCTGTTACTGCCAAATTTGGTGTCTTGCAAATTACAAAATGGTTCATTAACCATTCATATTCGTCAACTGAAAGTGAAGGAAAATAGCTGAGCTTTGAAGGTTGTCAATAATGCTTATAATTTCATCAGCAATTTTTTTTTTTTTTTTTTAACTGAGAGTAATTGTCATTGGAAAAGCAATTGAAATTTCCTATTGATGTGTCAGATTTCCATAGTGCTAATTATTCTTCGAATGCTTTTAGTTTTGATGTTACAATGATTTCAGAAGGACTCTGGAGACTTAAATTCAGAGAGTTCAGTTTTTCAAAGAAGTTCAATAGAAACTTAACTTTAAACTACCAAATCTCATCAAGTAAAGAAAATTCAACTGATGATTTTTCAGCCAATTCACTTTGAAATGGTATAAAAGAGTTTTTTAATCGGAATCCATTGCGACAGGAGAGAAAATTCGGGATTTAAGAGGTCGACACTTGATGAAGTTGACATTTGATTGACTTGGTTCATAACAATCAACATATCTGGTGTTAAAGATTTTTGGAACTAGAAATTCTCTGTGAATCATGTGTGGACTCTTATAATATTAGGATTTTCTTGGTGCATAAGTGTGATAAATCCTTTTTTGTATCCAATGTTTACAACGATAACAACAAATTCCGGGTAAAAAGTGGACTTAAGCATAATAGATTTTTCAACTACCTTTCAGAAATTAATTTGCCTGTACCCTTCTTTCAAACAGAAAAGTCATTTTTCCATGTAAACGGAGCTTTAATAGTACTCTATAGAGCAGGACAAATTGGTTTTAGTGTGCTGCTTTTCTTTTTTCTTTTCTGAGCAAGTGCAGTAAGATGCATGTGCATGGCATATTCACTATCCTATGTATCATTCATGTGTCTTGCTACAAACAGCTAATTTGAAAATCGGTAGACCCGTTTTCCATGTTATGAAATACAAGTTTCACGCTTCAGAGTATATAACTCAGTGCAAGTGAACAAGATAGCTTAGGATTAATAAAAAAAATGTTGAATCGCTGACACCATGCAGTTTTATTAATTTTTCAAAAACCCTCACAGCACATTAGCTGAAACTTTCTCTGCGCATACCACCCAACGAGGTAGGAACATTCGGCAACTAAGAAGTTTGGATGATCATGGCTTTGTCAGGTAACAACAGGTGGTAAAGGTGTATAAAATTGCAATCTATTATCGTCATTTTATAAAATGTGATATTTTTATATTTTCTTCGGTACAATACTAGAAATCACTTGATCCATTGCCAGACAGCCTTAAGGTAATTCTACTTTCATCATTTTATAAAGAAGAATTTTTTTATATGTTCTGCATTGTACTAGAAATCACTTGATCCCTTGCCAGACACTTTTACATTGTGGCAAAACCCCGCCAGACAATCTCAAAGTTATGGAAAATGCAATTCTAGTTTCGTCATTTTATAAAAGCTGAATTTCATGTATGCTTCTTGGGTAACTATTAAAGGATGCTTCCTTGGTAGCTGGATAGTTAATTTACAGTGCCACTGAAAAGATTTTCTATACATTACGTTCTATGGGCAGAAATTCATTAAAGCGCAATTTAGAGGTATTAGGTTATTTCAAATGAATGAAAAGTGATACATGTCGTTAAGGATTACAAAATGAATATCTCCATCGAAAATAGTGCCTTTATCACTTATAGTTCTTCTACAGGAACGCTCAAAATATAATTTCAACACACTACGGTAAATGTACGTTTTAGAGACATTCATTCATCTTAAGTACAATACCATTCTACCATTTAGTTAGATAATGGTCCGATGACAGCCATATGCCTCTCTCAAAAATTGTGCAAAATTTGTGAAACTTGGCGACTTTGTATGCATGTAACTCGCACATCTCATAAACTATTAATCGTAGATTGTTGAAATTTTATATATGAGATTTTTGTAACATCTAGTTGTGCACCGATTTTTGGTTCCAATCTACTGGAGTTTATTTACAGAACAACCCAAAAGAATTCCAATACAGTAATTCTTTTGGGTTATTAACTATACTATAATTAATTTTAATATATAGTAAAACCTCGATACAAAGATACTTAAGGGACCCAATAATATTATTGTTCTAGAGGGATGTATTGTTATATCGAGGGGCGATTATATTGTTTGGAAATTCTGCGGAACCATAAAATTTTATGGTTATAGCTAGATTTATTGTTGTATTGAGTATCGCGATAGCGAGGTTTTACTGTATTATATCTATAGTCAGTCATTGTTTGGTCCATGAACAAAATCTCGCCATTTGTCATCGACCTTAGCAAGTTTTGTCGAAATATTGTCAAATTTGGCTCCAAAAATAATTACATATTTCGCATAACTCTAAAACTTTTAACTGTAGAGTGTTGAAATTTTGTATTTAGAACTATTGTAACATCTAACAGGGAATCTCTTATTTGATTGCTATCGACTGGGTAATTTATTTACAGGGTCACCCAAATGACTTAAATACAGTTAGGTGTATGGATACATTCAGTTCATTGAAGGACTGTGGTCAATTACTACTTTGGCTATCCCCAAAATCTCGCAAATTATTTCAAGCTTGTTGGCTTTTGTCGAAATGTTGCCAAATTAATTGTTAAAAATAAATCTAAAACGTAACCCAGCTTGGGGGTATCTGAAATATTTGGCTAGAAATTATTAAACCTTAGTATTACTGTAGTATTTTATCTCTTTCAAACAAAACAAGTTTAAATGCAGTGCTCCAAAAATATTTTCGATTTAATAGACGTCAAGGAAGTTATGTGGTGTCCACATAGGATTTTTAAAAAACACATAAGTAATTCTATATAAAGAAATTATCCGATAAATCTGATTCCTTAACTTTGAGGTTGTTTGGCAGGAGTTTGCCACAATGCAAAAGTGTCTGGCAAGGGATCAAGTGATTTCTAGTACTATGTCGAAGAACATATAAAATAAATTACGCTCTATAAAATGACGAAAGTAGATTGCAATTTTATACACCTGTTACCTGCCAAAGCCACGATCATCCAAACTTCTTAGTCGCCGATTGTTCCTACATCTGTTGGGGGTATGCACAGAGAAAGTTTCAGCTTTTATACTATGATGAAGATCTCGTCGCAGTCATGGGCTCTTAGACTATATTAAATGTGTGTCGTATTTCCCTGGTAAATCTGATAAAGAGTTAATGGGGAACAATTTCATTCTAAAAACTTTCTGTCTTCACCGTGGCACAGTAGTTATGTCACTGGAAATGGTAGACGGGCGAAGCTTGAAGGTCCCAGGTTTGGGTCCCATTAAGCATCCGTCAACCTAACCGTTCAGAGTTTTCCATGGTTTTCTCCGAAACTTAGTGTAAATACAGATTAGGACCCCTTATAAAGACTGCCACGGAGGGCACCCCACCAATAGGCCTAGATCCCTCATGCAGATAATTGGCCTTAATCCCACAACAACACTAAAAACTTTCTCTGTTTACTTAAAGAGTCAAAAGATGATTAAATGGTTAAAATTTTTTATTTGGGAATACCTTATTCCCCCGTACACGATATATATTTCGGTTACACACATAACCATCTTCAGTCGTTTCTGGATCTCTCACTAATGGCGGCTTCTTTTTATATCTTCTTCGTTCTTCTTCTTGAAAGTTCGATGCATGACGTCATCCCATGATTGGTCGATTGTATGAAGCGTATCGTTGATGCTGCCCTCTGTCGTCAATATTTCTAAGCTCTCACGAATGTAGGCATATATACTATTTTTAAAGTTGGCTATTTTTTTAATATTTTTCAAATCAATGGTAATGGGCTCTTTCAAAGCAAGACGGGCTAGAGCGGTACTTTGTTTCTGGAGGTTAATGTCTTTAAACTGTTCGTTTTTTCGTTCTTTAATTTTCCTTTTTGTAACGCCGATGTAGCAATTTTCTTTATTAGTATCGTTTGACATAAAATTAATTTTATAGATCCCTGCGGTTTCGATGGGGTTGATTGGGTCTTTTTCCGATCTAATGCGCTGAAAGATTTGTTTTATTAGGTTTAATTGGAATACGGAAGTTCTTTTTACTGGCGATATTAGAAAGTTTATTGGCTATCCCTCGGCTAAAGGGGATAGCGGTAGTAAAACGTGGTTTATCTTTTTGACGGTTGTCTATAACATTTAATTTACGTTGCCTAGCTTTGAAAACTTTGTCGAAAATTTCTCGAGGGTAGTGGGCGTCTTGACATTGTTTCTTTATGAAAGCAATTTCTTTTTGAAGGAGGTCGTTGTTAGAACACACTTTGAAAGCACGGTCGATATAGGAACGAATAGCAGCAATTTTATAGTTGAAAGGGGTTCTAGATTTAAAATTTACTATATTAGTATTACAAGTAGGTTTTCGAAAAATGGTGGTCTCAATGAGATTATTGTTTCTCGTTATGTTCACATCTAAGTAATTGAGGCTATTATTGATTTCTTTTTCGTAGGTAAATTTAATGTTCGGGTCTATGGCATTAAGTTGATTGATCAAATTATTTTCTTCATTATTGTGGGTGGTAAGGATAGCGAAGATATCGTCGACATAGCGAAGCCAAAGTTTGATGGTATTATTGTGTGTCTGTTTAATCTGTTCTTCAAGGATTCTCATTTTCCAGTCGGCAATTATTCCGGATATGGGGGAGCCCATGGGGACTTCTTTTATTTGTTGGTAGAAGTGATTATTATATTGAAAATATGAGTTATTTAAAATTAGATTTATTGCACTAGTTAGGGTGTTAATTATGTCTATATCTTTAAAACTACTTTGAATTTGTTTGTTAATAATTTGGTTCATTTCCTTAATATCTATTGACGGGTATAGATTTACAACATCGAAACTTACCATACTAGATACTAATAAAGAAAATTGCTACATCGGCGTTACAAAAAGGAAAATTAAAGAACGAAAAAACGAACATTTTAAAGACATTAACCTCCAGAAACAAAGTACTGCTCTAGCCCGTCTTGCTTTGAAAGAGCCCATTACCATTGATTTTAAAAATATTAAAAAAATAGCCAACTTTAAAAATAGTATATATGCCTACATTCGTGAGAGCTTAGAAATATTGACGACAGAGGGCAGCATCAACGATACGCTTCATACAATCGACCAATCATGGGATGACGTCATGCATCGAACTTTCAAGAAGAAGAACGAAGAAGATATAAAAAGAAGCCGCCATTAGTGAGGGATCCAGAAACGACTGAAGATGGTTATGTGTGTAACCGAAATATATATCGTGTACAGGGGAATAAGGTATTCCCAAATAAAAAATTTTAACTAATTAATCCGCCGTATTAAATAATGTTTTATGTGTTTTTATGATGATTAAATGTTACTGTCGTAACTGGAAAGAAAAACGGGTCAAAGTATAATTCTATGATTTTTTTTTTTTTTTAATAATTAGAAGTACCGTATGAGCCTGAATATAACACGACCCTGAAAATTTTCATCAAGATAATTAGAAAAATCGTATATTTAGGCCTTGAATTTAGCATGAGTAAGGTTTCTTTTATGGAAAAATGATCTTTCAAAAATGATCGTGTTATATTCGGGCCAATACGGAAAGTTGTAGAGAAAGAAAATTATTGTCCTCATTTCAAAATTCAAGACTATTTTTTTTTTACTTTCATGACCTGTAATTCAAGTTCATAACTTTTTCATGATTTTCATGACTAGTAGACACTCTGTTATGCACAATGTCGCGGGTTATATTTAGCACTGAACAAATTCATACTTTGAGATTCGTTCCATTATATTATAATTTTTGTACTGGAACATTATTAACTGAAAATTCGAAAATCCTAATTTTTAGTAAAGCTTGGAATTTTTTGAAACGTTTTAAATTAGTTACTTACATTAAATTTACTTTATGATTGTCTCTGTGTTTTAAATCAAAAGAAAGTTCCAGCTATTTGAAGTTCAGTTAATGTTGTTTGAGGGGAAAAAAAAAAAAAAAAGAAAAAGAAAACTCTTGTTAATTGTCATTTATTTTGATAAAAAGGCAGTGTAATTAATTTAAAATTTTGCTAGCTCTTTATTCTTTTAAAAAATAAATTTAAAAATTAAATTTGCCTCTGTGATGTTTTCAGTATTTTGTTTACAAGGTATTTGCTACATGGAAGAGTTATGGATTTCACATTCTGGTCATGAATTTTTAACTTTAATCTTTCATAATTAAATAGGATTTGTAAAACACAAAATAAGACATACATTTAACTATATGAAAAAATGTTTATTTATAAGTCAGTTTGGTAAATAGAAATGGAATCATTTATATATATACTACTTTAAATTGTGTACTTTCATTTTTAAGAATAAAAAAGAAGTTAAAATCGAAGGAATATATATATATATATATACTGAAATAATTTTATGTTTTTAAATTTTTATTTCCATGAACTTTTTATACAAAGTTATGAAGAATTCACAAAATAAGTATTCTAAATTTATGAACTAAAATCCTAGTTTAGAATATTATTTTCATAGTATTATGAAATCTATATTTTTTTTTAAATTATACATTTTGTTGTGGGATTATTAAAATTTGACACTTTGAACAGTCATATGAGAACAGTAATTTAAATAATGTCAAGTATAATTTACAACACAGTTACAAGTTGCTTAATAGCTTAATAGCTATATTTTAATAGACAATTTAATTTATACTTACTTTCTCACTTTTTTTTCTGTTCAGGAAATAAGTCATTTAACTGCCCCCCCCCCCCCAAAAAAAAAGAAGTAAAAAAATGCTATGCAATTGTCAAATTGTGTAAATGTTCTATGAAATTAATATATTTGAAAAGTATGTTTTGCAAAACTTGGCTTTGAAAAATTTAATATTTTATTAAATAAGCATATTAATGAAATTTTTAATAGAAATATTTATGTATAAATGAACTATTTTTTAAATTTTTATTTATAATAAAACAATTTGCTTAATTTGAAAGATTTATGCTTGATTTGTGTTAAACCATTATGCTTATTTTTTTAGCAGAAAACAAAATTTCTCAGTACAAAATATAGAAATGTTTAACATTTTTTATTGGCAAAGAAGTTTAGATTAATCATTAGAATATATGAATGCACTAAGCTGAATTATTGAAAATACTTTTTTTTTTCAACTTTTCAATTTATAAAATACCATGAACATTATGTATTGTAAATAATATTATATGAAATATTTTAATAATCTGTTATAGCAAATAGTAAAAAATTATGCTTTATTTCAGTTTTAAGAGCTCTTAAATTTTTTACAGAAATAAAAAAATTTAGTAATGAAATGTTCCAAATTCTCATTGTAATTGAGAAAAAAGTAAACAAATAATAAAAGTAATTAATTTTGTACTTTATACTGTAAAAGTGAATTTAATGACTTACCATTACAATTCTGCTATAAACTTCCTGTATGTTTACTGTTATGAAAGTATTTGTGAAATTACAGCCTATTAACAAAACTTCCCTAAATCTTCAACCCTAATCCATGACTCATCAATAATCTATGAACATCTTCTATCTCCAACCACTCAGAACTGGGTGGTTTCTTGTTACGCTCTGTTGACTGGGCATAGTTAGAAAAATAGAGCTTTGGAAGGTGAAGCATAAAATTTTAATGATAGAAACTGCATGAACTAAAAGGAGCAATATGTCAAACAAATGTTTAAAGTATTGTTATGTTTTTTTTTTTTTTTTTTCCCCATAAAGTGAAAAATTGTATTGTGTGTATTGAATTTTAGCTGTCAAGTTGGTTTGAGGAGCTTCGTCAAGAATTACAAAGTGATGAAGTTGCTGAAAATGTGGAAGGAGCTGAACAGTTACTTGAACAGTTTAACCAACAGAGGGATTCTACAATTGATGCTGCTATGAACACAGTGTCTGAAGGAGAAGCACTTTTAGAAGAATTACAGTAGGTTCAATTAATGTTGCTTTTATTATTTTTGAATAATTTACAGTATGAACATTCCTTGTTTCAAACACTATTTAGTGTTGTATGATCAGTGCTTTAGTATGATTTTCTAAACACAACTGATTTTCTAAACACACAGTAGTGCTAGTATGATTTCCCCATTGCTGTAACATGAGTTGATGGGCTACAGTGGTAAGAATGATTCCCACCTCCTCAGTTGGTGTAGTAAATTATGTATGCACATATATATGTATCCAATCATGTATACACAAATACACATTTATGTATAGGTGTAGGAATACACATGAATTATTCAAGAATAAATTAAAATCTTTGCATTTGCAAAATTAACAATATGGGCTGCAGTTTTCATTTAGTTGCTTCATATAAATTGGATTTATATTATAACTGCTCCATTTCAGCATTTTAAATATTTATTTTATATTTAACTTAATCGACTGATTAATTAAAAAATAAGTAGCTGTAGAGTAAAATGAGAAAACTGGTGTGTTGCTTTTATTAATTTTTAAAAGGGCTTTGGATTAAATTTATTTTTCTTATTTTAGAAATTCTGGTTTAGTACCAGACACTGATGCAAGCACGTCTTATGCTGCAATTGAAGGCCTTCTAGAATCCCTTAGTAGAAGTAGGGAAGAACTGGAAGAGTTGTGGGCTAACAGAAAACTGAAGCTTGATCTTTGTCTTCAGTTGCGACTCTTTGAAAGAGATGCTCTTGAGGTACAGCAGATTCATTTGTCAATATCTTGATAAAATTTAATAATTACTCTTATTTTTTAATAAGTATAAAGGGAAAATTTTAGAATATTTCATTCCCTTTAAACTATTCCCATTAAATTTGCTTATTTATACCACTCCAGATTTCCCAAAGATATTTACTTTTCTGAATTGTGTATTTTTCATTTGTATAAAGGGAAAAGAATTATTTTTACATTTAATTTTATGAGATTTTATAGCTGATTTTAACTATACAGCTGGTGATTAATGTCTGCATGGCAATACTCTTTAGAGAGATCAGTTAACAGTAATTGAATTTCTAACATGAAGAAACTAAAAACAATAACCTAAATTATTTAACAGTAAATTTCCCTTCCTTAATGTTCTTTTGTATTTCCTATATCTTATACCTTTTATATTTCTGCAACATTTGGGGTGATTCTTTTTAGCTTTATTTTTCAGCTTTAAAAAATGTATTTATTACCATTTCTGTAAATTATTATTATTTTAATTGTAAAATTTTTCTCTTATTCCTTCTAACAGTGTACTCAGTAAAGTGCACTTGCAGCTACAAACCTTTCTTGTTGTTAGTTGAGAAACTTTACTCAAAGCTAAACTTCTTCATTTCTTTTCTGTCTTGCAAAAGTGGCAACCTAAAGATAACCAGATCTCAAAAATCTGGTGGTGGTAATGGAATGCGCTTTTAGTTATTGTGAAAAATCATCTTGCCTAGTTTGGCGACTGGGGGGCCAAGTTTGGGGAGGGGGGGGGGGAATTGCCGAGTTTTTCACAAAAGAAAAGTTTTTAAAATTGAACCCTGCTTGGTGATATCACCTATATTTGGTAAGAAATCATTAAGCCCTAATATTATCTGATGGAAATTTTAGATTCACAATCTTAATTAACGAATTTTACATGCAATAAAATGCAAATGTTGATTATTATTTAACATTTAAAACATTAATTTTAGACTAAGTTAAACTTTGGAAGAGTAGATTCCCTTCTCCCAAATTCATAATACCAACTTAAGAACATAATAATGCTTCAAATATTTAGCAATTTAGAATGGGATCTACAATTGATTCTTTTGAATGTCGCTAAAAGTTTTTGTTCTTTATGAATGTTTTTTTTTTTTTTTTTTTTTTTCTCCCAAGAAAGAAATCTATTCACTTTGTACAAAGAAGGACGCTCATCTAGTTTAAAAAATACTCGAGATTATTTTATTGCATAGAGTCTGCATAAACTTATATATGGAACTAGCTGCGTTGCCTGTGTGTATTAGTTGTCACAACATTGCCTAGAAAAATTGTCTGCTAGTCTAGTCAGGAAATCAGCTAGTTCTGTTAATGGGAATGAGGCTTTGGAACAACTAATGCATAAAATAAATATTTATTTTCAAAACATTAGTATGCATATATGTGCAAGTCTTGTCAGCTGTAGTTACTGATGTCATTTAAGATTCTTTGCAATACTCTAGAATAAACTATGTTTTTTGTGATTCCATTTGTCATATAGACAAACAAATCACTTGGTTTCCCTACACGGGAGCATGCCACATCTGTCCATGGGGAAAAACATGGATTCTCCAAATTTAATCCAAACACTTGTAGTGATTAGCCTTACGATTTATTTTATAGTTATTGCAAAAGCTAGTTTAATTGGGAATTGTAAGCATTGAAATTGGAATGGCATGTCTGATGGCATCATTGGTATGTGGGGTATAAGCACATACGTCCTTTGAATTTGCCAATTAAAATTGTAGCTTCAATGACATTCTTTAATAATCTTTTGACTGCCACTCTAGTACTATTGCGAAGATGGGGGGGGCAATGTTTCTTAGAAGAATTATAGGAACACCAACTTTCAGATGAATGATGTGAGGTGGCAGTCCAGATAAATCAAGTGGATTCAAAAATTTGGTAGGATAATTTATTGCTTCGTCTTGATCTATAACAGTATCTACTAATTTCTAAGTAGATGTTTCTCCTGGTATCATATGCTGGATGCTACTATTGATGAAATTTACATCCACATTTTTTGCAGCTAATATTGCACGCTCACTTGACCACCGATGAGTTTTATAGTTTTGTTTGATATTTGGAAATACACATTGAACTAATTCTTGCGAGTGAGTAAGTGCTTAAAAATCATTTGGTAATTTTATGCAGCCTGTTGTTTTTCTATTGCAGTTTTTCCATTTCCAATTCCTAATAGCTGTTTTGCAAATTGACTCAGCAGAAGGATCATTTTGCATTTTCACATGCATGTTTGTTGTCAATGAAAATGTTTTGACATGTCTCCACAAATGTGATATTTTAAGCATGCATTTAGTTCATCAGCTGGTGTTAAACACGGAATAACAGGCAATGTCTGAAGAAAATCACCTGCCAATAATATTAGTGCACCACCAAATGGCCATTCATGTCCACATAAATCTTGCAATGTTCGATCCAATGCTTCCAATGATTTTTTTATGAGCCATTGTGTATTCATCCCATATAACTATTTTGCATTGCTGAAGAGAAGTACTTTACAAATCCCAGATGTTTTTGAAATGTTGCACGTTGGAGTTTCAAGTTTTGGATATTCAGTGGCAATTTAAGTGCTGAATGTGCTGTTTGACAACCATCCAAAAGAGTTGCTGCAATCCCGGATGATGCGATTGCATAGCTGCCAACCTTCCAACAACAAAATAAGGAACATAGCACGTGGTCATAAAATCAGAAATAAGGAACACAGTGCGTGGTCATGAAATGTATGATTAAATATACAATTAAAAATTTTACATTAACAAAATTAAATTATGTGTAGAGAGATGATGTGCATATATAATCATTAGTTTATAAAAATAAAATATACTTAACTTGGCTCAATTACTCAATAGACTTAAGTTTTTAATGAAATGAAAGAATAATAAGATAAATGTCATTCAATTAAATTTATTGACTTATTTACAAGGACAAATGCTTTACCAAAAGCTAAAAATGTACACCATTTTCCGTTTTTCTTTTAATTTTTAAAAATCCTTCCACAGAAGCTGAAAAACGGAACATTTTGGCCTAAAAACGTATTTACGGAACAAAGCTCAAAAAACGGAACAAATCCGTATAAAACGGAACACTTGGCAGCTATGCGATTGCCAATGCAGTAGTATTTTGTACACATGTGGTTGCCAGAATAACTGAAATTAGAAACGTTTTCCCTGTCCCACCTGGCACATCCAAGAAGTACATTCCACTCTCTCATCATTTGCTACTTGCATTATTGCATCGTAAACAGGTTTTTGTTCTGGAAGCAATTTTGGAATATTTGATTGAACAAATATGTTTAATTCATTAATGTTGAAATCTTTTTCTCAGCTGTAATTCAGCATCAAAAATGTCTTTGGAGAGTTGATTAGGGAATATCATTCCCAGTTATGATAATGTTTTATTAATGATTGACAAACAATTATCTTCAATCAAAACAATGCTTTGTCATACATTTCTGGTGTAAACTGCATGTCTTGGTTTGAATATTTAATACGAAGTCGATGCAAAATGTCTTCAGTCATAGAATCTTTAAATTTTTCCCATAATTCATTTGGATTTGATGGTGAACTTGTTGATAATATGATCGCAAATAAAGTGCATGTTTGTTTTGAATGAGAAGTTTTTGCATTTGTTAGTGAATTTTCCACTTGTGCATCATTTTCAAGTAAATTGAGTTTTTGACATGCTTCTCTGTATTTTTCTCACAAAGGACCATCAACTGTTCTCAAATTTTGGAATGATGTTGGTCCACAAACATTCACCAATAACAAATGTAAATAATAACATTCGGCCTGATTTGGATGAACGGTATATAATCATCCCAAAGCATCTGTTGAAAACAAATTTTCTCTCCCCTCAACTTTCTGTCCCTGTTTACGTCATTAGAATTCTTTTTCTGATGCATTCCAAGTGAAATATGTTGGTATATCGGAATAAAGTAATGTTTTGGCAAATTTATCAGTTCGACATAGTGAAAAAAAATGCAGTCAGTGTTGTTACTAGTGGTGTTTCTGCTCTTTCAAGTACATTTTCTTTTGTGAAATAGACTCACTGTTCATTTACAAGATAAACTGACAAATGAACAACTGTTGGATGTCTCTCATGAATTCCAAATGAGAAAATACGCCACCTTCATTGCTACTAATATATCGCCCAAGTTGATACTGTGTAACTTCATCAAGAGATCTATTCTCACTTGACACTCCAAAAACAGCCATATCACTAACCTTGTTGACGTATTTGCAAATGTACTTAATTGATTTTACAGAATTGCAGTATTCAACATTTATGTGTGCTTTGAATGTTTTAGATAATAATGGTGAATATGGGACAATCCAACAGTTATCAAGGTCAACATCTTGATTTTTCACTTTTATAATTACTGATTTACCATTTTCATGTATTTATCGATGACAATATTAAGGATAACTATCATCGCCAGTAATAGTTTCTGCGAGTAATGGTCTTGGATAACATTTTAGACATTTTCCCATCAGCTATACATGGTGAATTCATGTTGTGATGGCCATGTTGTGACCACATGGACCATGAATCATTTTTTTTCCCATCAGCTATACATGGTGAGTTCATGTCATGTTGTCGTGTTGTGACCACATGGACCATGAATCATTTTTTTTTGTTACGATCTCAAATAAATCAGGATCGACAGTTGAATCAGGAATTTCTGCTGAAATCATGTCATCAATCTCACTGGGTGTAATTTTAGTGATCAACCAAATCAAAATATGGGAATGTGGCAATCCTCTTTTTTGCTACTCAATGGAATACATCCAGCAATGCGTTTTTCCGAACACATGATGTTTAACGAGGAAGTCTATTATTAATGATTTCAATTTCTGCTTGAATACTCGTGCAATAATGTCATGACGATCTTGTGGGGATTGATCAGGTAAAAGATGTTCTTTGATTTCAGTCCATGTCGAATTACATGTGAATGTTACAAAAAATTTGGACAATCACATTGCTGAACATATGACATCGCATCTTGAGCATATTGATGCATGTGTCATGGACTGTCTGTGTATGTTGCTGGTAATATAGTAATTTTTCCAATATCATTTATATTGCCATCATTGTTTATTGCATTGCGTAAATGTATGTACTCTTCGGAATGCAATTTCTTCTGATTAAGGCAAATATATATCAAAGATTAAGTTTCATTCTTTGCGTACATGTCAACAGTGTACTGATGAAACAATTGACAGCATTTTAATATGTGATTTTGTTCATTTTCACGAATCATTAATCTATATGAATAGTAATTCATTGCACAGACCATTTTGTTTGCTTCTGCACCATTTCCTGGACTGATCAGTTTTATGTTAAAATGGTACCCATCCTCTCCTTGTCAGAACAATATTGGATACTGTAATGCATCATTGGAGTGGTGAGTTTCTGCAACACGTTGAAGAAGGTTATTTCGACGATGAAGTACAATGTCGCATGATTCAAATTGTTCTCCAACAATGACTATTGCCACTTGATCGGTAGTTGCAGCATTAAATCTTCCAGCATGTTCTCCAACAGGTGCTTTGCCAGCTCCCATCACAATTTTATGGTCATCAAATGGCATTAGCTCAGTGGCTGTTATGAGCAACTTAATCAACTGGCTGTGTTCATGAAACAATTTCTGCAATGATTCAGCTATTTCTCTTTTATTAGCATTATTAATTTCACAATGCCGATTTACTTGATCACTGGAATTTCCCATGAAGTATATTTGCAAAAATTTGTGGTTAGCATCCCCAAATGGTAACAAAGAGCCTGCTTTATGGTATATTTGTCCTTGAATTTTAAATGTTGGCATACAATTCTCAGTTATTATGTTTGTTGTACCAAATGAAGTCATTTGGAAACATGTGTTGTAATTTCGTATATTCAAAAAATGCTTCGATTGTGTCATATTACCACCAACCAATGTGATCAGTGGCTCAGGTGGTACATTCAATGGCGGTAACTTAACTTTACCCTTCAAACAACACATCCCAGCTGCTTCATTCTTGAATTTTAAGGCATTGCAATGTCTGCAAACTTTATCCATACTTCCAATAACCACAACTGGATGCAAGCTGTTTTGAATTTCCGAATTATACTGAAATGCAAAACGTTCATTGATTCATTTGCATGTGCAATCGACTATTCTCACTTCATTCATTTTGATCACTGGGCAAAGACTGTCTTAACTCTGCAATGTGTTCGTTTTGATCACTGAATGGCAAACTGAGTGACAAAGACTGTCGCAATTCTTCAATTTTTACTCGCTTTGTTGCAGCACGTAATCTATTTCTTTTAAGCTGTTGTGGTGTTTCTTCTTCTGTTCCATTTTGTCTTTCCTCACATTTTCTTTTGGCTGCATTTGTACGACGACCAATATTATGTCATCTTTGCATTTTTAACAACAGCAAAATGCAGATAGATTATATTAGTCAGTCAGAAAGTAAAATTAAGTGTAAATAATGTAAATAAACATAAATAACATAATAAACGTACAAATGTAAATTAAAAAAAAACCTTCATCATATAGCTCTTGACAACAAAACGCAATTAAAATTTTTAGAAAAAAAAAAACAAAAAGAAACTGAATATCTTTTTGTTGCCATTCCTAGAAAAAACAAGAACAATAAATAAATAAATATTAATTTTCATCCTAAAGTCCTGTATGAAACCAAGACACAACGGTTTTTTTGTTGCCATTCCTAGACAAACAATAACATTAAATAAATAAATATTAATTTTCATCCTAAAGTTTCAGTAGATTCAGTTGAGCTCCTTGCATATTTTTTTCTGTAGTTTGATTTTCTACTCATTCCAATAGTCAAGTAGTGCCATCTGCAGGTCCAATTATATATGTTTTAAAAATTAAATTCAATATTTAAATTTCTATTTTGCATATGAAATATCTTAACTGCCTTAAGCCTTCTCCATGAAATGCGGATCATTTTGCAAAAAACCGCACATAAATCGGTCAAATAGTTCTTTAGATTTTTGTGGACATCCACATTAAACATTCATTTTTATTAATATAAGATAAGTTTTATCCCAACTTGCTGTCTTTTTTGTAGACTTGTATTTCAGTGCAATTGTATGCATGAAAGTATCTCGTGACACAAGTATCTGCTGAAACTAGTTTCAGAAAGCAAAATAGGTACCCCAAGTTAAAAAATGTACCATAAAACCCAGTTAAAAGAATGTTCTGGGTGAAAAATGCATTTAGGTTACCTATTGTGACTGTAGTCATTGCCAGACTACTCTCTGCTTTTGTCATCACTGCCGATCTCTCATTCTTTACCGAAGATCATGTGGTGCCATTATTCACAGATTGGTGGGACTTTGACAGCAAGAAGGAAGAAAGCAGCGAACAGTCTGGCGATCAGGTCAGGATAGGGGACCAAAAAGGTGCTTTCTGACTAGAACATTCTTATAAGTAGATTTTGTGGTATATGTTTTTAACTTGGAGTATTTTAGAGCCTAATTTTATTATCAAAGTAGGTACTTTTCCGCTAATGCGACATAATTGCTAATGAGCCAAAGTTACCAAACCATGTGTTTGTTTTTTATGTTTTGGCTATTTTATTTGTATCCATGAATAAATATTAAATAATATTTTATTTCTGTCACTACTGATGCATATGTATTAGCTTGGCTGCAACTTGCACTAATATTGTAGCTTGGCAATGAGTGGTTTCTTGGTAACAGAAAACTAATACAAAATATCTGTGCTGCAGGGCATTTATGTTAAACAATGAAATAAATTTTAAAATAAGATTATTTTTGACTGATGCTTTTAATAATACATTAAAAGCATCAGTCACTGAATGTTATGCCACTGAAAATGGTAGATGGCCGAAGTGTGAAGGTCCCGGGTTCGGGTCCTTCGGGTTAAATGCGCGGCTGTCAATCTAACAGTCTGGAGTTTTGGTTGGTTTTCTCCATATGTAACGCGAATACGCATTAGAACCCCTTAGAAAGTCCTCCTACCAAGGCACACCCCCTTTGGCAGATCGCCCTAGTGTAGCAGGGCGATCAAACACAACAACAATTTAATAATACATAGAAAAACTATAGAAGACATAGTCTCACAAGGAAGGAAAAAATTTAGGAGGTAAATTACATTCCCCAAAAACTGCAAACTATGGCGGAAAATGTATGACTTGGGAAGCCTAACCCCAATATTAGAAACAATTTTAACAATCACAGGGGGAAAGTGTTAATTGATGTGTAAACCAAGTCTTCCCTCTTAGAAGGTTTTTCGCTTGGTTTATAATGACCCAGTTGTCTTCAAAAGTTTAAAGACCTAACAATGGAAAAAGAAAAAAGATGGCTGTGATTGTGTATGAGATAACTTCCCCCCCCCCCTCACTCTTCAGTACTAACATTTTAATTTTTTTGTTCTATTAATAGCTTTCTCTTAAATGCTAAACTTTATTGAACCACCCAACCTACACACACACACAAAAAATAAATAAATAAATAAATAAATAAATAAAATAAAAAAATAAATAAATAAATAAAATAGAATGTTGGTATTTTGCTTAATACTAGCTTATGTTAAAATATTCCTAATTTCCTTTTCCTTTTGAATACTTGGTGTAAATTTAGAAACATTAACTTAGAATTCATACTGTGCATCTTAACACAAAATGCAATTGTAAAATAGGATAGTGAATTGATAATTTATTTTAAACCAATATCCATCTCATCATTAATATTTTTTAAATTCTAAGTTTCTAGAATCAAGTTTTCTTAAATTAATATTTAATTTTCATATCCATGCGGTAGTCTGAAAGATATTCCTACTATATAAGTACGCTGATCCCAAATTAACTTTCTGACTCTGTCACAATTCCGGTTAAACCACTCCAAAACAAAACTTTTGCGGCCATTAACGGATTAAAATGTTATCAACTAAAAACGTTATAAAATTCACTCCGTTTGTGCGATTGGCTTGAAAATTTTCATAATTATGCAAAATGTTTGAAAAATCTGCTCTACTAATAAACTGCTAAATAATGTTTTATATGTTTATTAAATCTGCTCTACTTTTAAAATCTGAAAATCCACCTGTTCCCTGATTTTTAAGCAATTTTTCACTATTATCAGTTCTTATTTATTTCTGAGAGTAAAAAAAAAAAAGCTTCTCATTTGAGTGTCAAAATTAGGTATGTGAAAGGACATTGATGTCATATTGAAGTCATGGTTATCAGGTTTGAAGGGAATATTATGTTTCCAATTCACTTAAAATAGTTTTTCTAGATTATCCAGTTTAACTTTTTTTTTTCTTCACAAATAAAATGATTTTCTATATATGAAGCATTGCTATAGAGGAGGATGTTCCCACCGAACGATACCTTTCAAATGCAAAAAGTTTCTGCAGAGTATGCAATTCCGATTTCGGTATATAATAAAAATTGAATATAAAGGTATTTTTTTTAAGTGGGCAAAGATCAAATATGCTGAGTGTAGATATATTTTTGTCAAATGTTTTTTTTCCTAGTGCCTGTTGTAATTGCCTCCTCAACAGACTTTATCTTCTAGTTGTCTAATATGAACAATTTTTCATTATTGTATCAGAAAATGGAGTATAATTTTAAGATATTACCTAAAAAACCAGATTCATTCAAATTTTATTAAATATCATTTTTCTAATTTTGTTTTTATTTTCAACAATAATTTACAATGTTTTAATGATGTTTTGGAAATATTTTCTTGTAGATATCATCACAGTTAGAATTATGGTCCGAAGAACTTCAAAACTCAAATATTGCAAAAGACATGAATGAAGCAGAACATGCTCTTCATATTCACAATGAAAGCGTCAGTAATATGCAACAAACAGCACTTGATGTTATCCAAAGAGGGCAAGAACTTTACCAAGTAATTTATAATAATTATTTAAAAAGCTTATAAATTTTCTTAAATTATTTATCGAAACTAGGATCATTCATTTCATTAATGAAATATTTAAAAAGTACATAGTATTATGTTTTATAATTATACTTTAAATTGTATGTTTTTAATTCTGAAGTTGATTGAAATGCTTTTGTGCAAAAACTTATTTAAACATAAATTTTTACCTTCAAATAAATTTTCTTGTTTGCCTATTTCCAACTATGTTCTTAAACATTCTGAGTTTATTTGCATACTTTAACCTTGTTAAATGTTGCAGCTCATCAAAAATTAAAGAAATTTCTATTATTTTCTTACCTTTTTAATGTTCTAAACTTAAAAAGTCTGAGTTACTTATTTATTTTTGTAAATTCTACATGCTTGCTTTTTTATTGTTTCTTTAGAAAAGCTTTATATTTTTTCTGTTATGCTTCTTACTTTTAATTTTCTAAATGCATGTTACATTTAGCTGCTAAAAATTCTAGATATCAATTTAAAAAAAAGTTGAAATAACATGAAAACGTTGCAGAATGCCTGTTAAGCACAATTGAAAGCTTCACTATTAATTGTTGATCTCTATAACTTATGCGACTTTTTACTTATCCACAGTAATTTTTTTTTACTGCATAAACCTATGAATTATCTTGTGGGGAAGGGAAAATAATTTTGACTCATGGAGGATTTTATATATGGGCTATGCAATTTTTTTTCTGTTATAAGTTCAACATTCTTAAAATTTGGTGAATCAATATTAATAAATCTTTTTTCACTGAAATAATTTATTCAAAATGAAGTTAGACTTGTTTTATAACGAGCCCTGATTTAATGAGATCCCGCATTTACCAAGAAAATCGGAAATTCTTTTTGGGTACAATACTAAGTCTATGGGAGCATAACTTGCTTTTAATGAGTAAACTCGAATTATAGGGTGAAATATTTTTGTGATTTCTAAAATTTCTATTAGTTTCCATATCCCCAATTCAGCTAATACATTCTTGGAAAAATTCTTTTAACATTTTGAAGTCAATGAAAGTGATGATGATAACAATAAGAAAAATATCAACCTGAATCATTTTGAAAATACTCAATGACTTTTGAGTGCTCAGAAAAATTCTAACCTTTTTCTCAAAGTATGGGATGCAACTGATGAGGGTTTTCGGTCCATTGGTGTAGGACACAAAAAACAGTAATGCAAGAAAACGGCAATAGGACAGTCAAAACAAACTAACCAAATTCTTCTGTACTGTGCAGAAATAATTAATAAAATAAGTGTTATAGAAGTTATTAGAATTTTTTCATGAAGCTATTTTTTTATGAGCACTCAGTTTTAACAATCAAATATTGTTGGAAATTCATCCTTGTTTTAAGCAATTTCGACTGTCTACTTATATACAGTCAGCTGAGGGAGTATATTCCAAAAGCATATAAAACTGCAGTTTTACCCCTGTTCTTTATGTAACTTATTCTCTTCCTCAAATTTACTGTCAGCTGTTTTTAGTTTTTATCAATTAATGTACATGCAAATCTCATGTTTTGTTTTGATTTAGTTGTGTAAAAAATTTATTAATCTTAGTATATAATAAGAAAAAAAAATATATATAAAATATGTTTTTTGTGTTGTACAAGCCATACAACAAACTG
Source organism: Cheiracanthium punctorium (assembly GCA_038373885.1). Lineage (NCBI taxonomy): Eukaryota > Metazoa > Arthropoda > Arachnida > Araneae > Cheiracanthiidae > Cheiracanthium > Cheiracanthium punctorium. The sequence continues at coordinate 1,018,894 of JAWZYV010002198.1, forward strand.
CATTTTCATTTGTAAAATTTTTTTCTTTGTCTGTGGGCAATATAAAAGAAAATTGGGGTGTATATCTTCATAAAAGGGGGGGGGATAGGTGTGATATCATTAAAATGTTAATTTTTTAAAGTGTATTAGTTTTATTGTTTTGTTATTAATTCGAATAATAACTTCTTCCAGTTCCAACTTCTCTCAACTCAAATCTTCCTTTTAATGTTGTAGTTTTGTTCTTGTAATATTCTCAAAGAATTAAAGCTTAATATAACAAGGTATAGACCCTTATCAAAAGTACAATGGTTAGTGCATGCGACAGACCTTAAGTTCAATTCTCGGGTTGCACAAGGGATGACTCAGCCTTTCATCCCTTGAGTGAGTCGATAAAATGACATCCAAGCTTGCCTGAGGAACTAAATGCTAGGGGACTAGGGGGAACTAAATGCTAGGGGGCTCAGGCTAACACCCAAGGCCTCATAGTGGTTAAGATGTCCTCACTCAGGTGTCAAGGTATACAGACTGTTGTGCCACTGATTTCAGTTTATATAACAAATAGCTATTGTGTTAGCTCGTTTTGTTTTAGCTTTTTCAGTGTTAGTTCTCAACAAACAGCTGTTTTTGTCCCCCCCCCCCCTCAAAAAAAAGTTAAAAAACAGTGCTGTAGTTATTTTGTTGTTTTGTTTCAACATCCTAGAAATAGTTTAAAGAATTTTGTGAAAATATAATGTTAATTTAATTTTCGGTTGTAGATTTGTACTTTTTCTATTATAATTTAAAAATATATATATATATATTGATGAAGCTGTAAACTAGTTTTCAAAAAACATTCTATTTTATGTGCTTTCATTTTTTTTGTCTGGAATAAATAGTGCACCCATTAGCTATAAATTCTTAAAATTATGATTGTTTATTGTCTTTCAGTTGTTTGAAAATTCTGGTGTTCAGTTAATGGCTGACCACCAGTATGATGGTCAAGCAAGGGTACAAGTTTTGCTTGATTTTCTTCAAGAGCGTCATTTAGATCTGGAGGATGTAGCTGAACTTAAACGAGTTAAACTGGAACAAAGTATTCAATTATGCCAGCTAGAAAATGATGCTACTCAAGTAAGTATATTGTTCTGTGTTGTAAGTATATTTAACCTCGTAGTTATACAGTAGTATCAATATCTATGTATGTAAGCAATATGTTGTAATCTTTATTTGGATCTTTTAATTTATATGTTTTGTGTCACATTTTTAAGTATGACTGCGTTAATAAAATATTTATCCTTCTAGGTAATGAGTTGGATTGGCAATGGTGAGGCTATGTTAGTAGCTTCATTTATTATTCCATCTTCCTTACAAGAAGCAGAACAGTTAAGAACAGAACATCAGCAATTTCAACTTGCCATTGAAGTAAGTTCTGCTTTAAACTGTTATACTTGTGCAGCATATGAGTTTCATTTTTATGCTGTCACTTACATAATAGGTGAAGTGGGCTAGCATACATCTGCTTTAGCTTAAATCTGCTTTTGTGGAAAAACTGGCCTAGTTGCCAAAACCCTCTCGTGCATTCAAGTCGACTATCTTGGAGACTCGTGTCCTGGAGGTGGCGAGGAACATACCGCGAAGTGCTGTCGCCGCATAGGAACATCACAATAGCCTCAGTAGGACCGCTTTCGAATTTGGCCAGTTTTCCAAATGAATTTATCAGCCATCGCTTTGATAACAAAGATCTCGCCTTTTTTCCCTTCGAAGTATAGAGTTGTACTAAGTCCTTTATTTTCCGTACCTTACAAGTAAGATGGTTGGCTATAGGGATCCTCTAGAAATATGTCTACCAATGGAATTTAGATTTAAGACTATTCTAAAAGACAGTACTTCAACACAGATTTCCCTTTTCTTTCACATTTTCAAAATAAATAATGACAATTATTTTAATTTGCATAACCATCCACATATTTCATATAATATCACTGAATTATCCTAACTAATATTATAAATGCGAAAGTGAGTTTGTTTGTTTGTTTATGACGCTATCACGCCTAAACCGCTGAATCGATTAGGATGCATTTTGGTCTAGATATAGATGGGACCCTGGAGATGGTTATAGCCTACTTAGAATTTTAGATTTTTAATTACTATTTTAATTATTAATTAAAAACCGTTTTTACGTTGCCATGCTTGGCGAGTTTCACCCGTATCAATCAAATGATTCATGTTTTGAGCTAACAAGAATGCTATTGCTTCAATAAAGAAGCGCGTGCGTGCATCTGAAAAACATTAAATTCCACGGAAATTATGCCAGTTTTATGCCAAATCTATCTATCAATAATAATAAAAATGAATGTTCTCCAGACAAATCTACAGAAAGCAGAGCTTTGAAAATTTGAGCATAGAAGCCCATGACTGTGCACCTGAGGCTCAGAATGTTGAAATTTTAAATACTTTTCTAATTATTAATTAAAAACCGTTTTATCGCCCGCCTAAAATGATTTATGCTTTTGAAATAAAGCTGAAATTCTATTTTCAGATAAACATGCATTTTAAAAACATGAAATGGTATGGAAATTATGTTGATTTTACACCAAATTAAAAAGCATGAGAAAGAAAAGTCCAAATGTGTTTCTTAAACTTCATAAATTTCCAAATCCTACCAATAATATAAAAACTCGGCTGTTAGAGCCTCGTCAGGTGGAGATCCCCCTGAACTCCCCTAATTTTTTAGTTTTATTACTGCCATATTAAAAATATATTAATTGACTTGTCATTTTATCGCTCATCTTTCGCGTATTTCGCCTGGTAACCCTATGTTGAAATTTTTATGACTATAACCTATTTATAGAAAAATACATGTGGTGCCTATTCTACAGCTTACGAAATATTGTAACAATAGATTAAAGCTGTTGTGAACTAATAATATTTTAATATATGTAAAAAAATACATGTGGAGCATATTCTACAGCTTACGAAATAGTGTAATAATATTGAGACTAAAGATTGCTTTAATCTCGATATTAAAGCTGTTATGAACTAATAGTATTTAAATACATGTAAAATTATGTCGCTTTTTTATGTCGCTTTACTATGTTGCATTTTTGGGACACATTTTTCAATAAGGGTATTGAGAGATAAAATGACAGTCATTAAAAAATGTGTACGTTTGTGTGTTCGGATGTTTTTGACTGAATCACACACAAATTGCTGAATGGATTTGGACAAATTCGTAATGAAGATAGCTTATGCCCTGGATTAACATACAGGCAACCTTTCAAGCATATAGCATAAATAATTCTTTTACAAAAACTTTCAAAATAATTCTAATGTATTGCACTCTATGGAAATTTTATAGCTACTAAACCGATTCTAAAACTTAGTTACACTATTCCTGAGTATTATTGTTTGTGGATTAAGACCGATTGACTGCACTAGGGTCCTAGGCCTATATGGGGAATTCCTCTGTGGGGAACTTTCTAAGGGATCCTAGCCCGTATTTACGCGAAGTTTTGGAGAAAACCGCGAAAAACTGCGAGCGGCTAGGTCGACAGGCTCGACCAGGGGTTGAACCTGGCACCTCCAGCCTTCCAGTTTTGAGAGTAGAACTTCTTAGACACTGGTGGGACCCTGAGTGTTATAGGCTACCTTTTATGCAAATATCACAAATAGTTCTTTTACAGGGATACTCATAAGAATTACATTACACTTTATGTGTATCTCTGTAAGTACTGAACCGATTCCATAACTTTTTTCACTGTTAGTAAGCTACACTATTCTTGAGTATTATAGGCTAAAATTCATGCATGTAGTGCAAATAGTTCCTTTACAGGAACACTCAAAATAATTCTAATACATTACGCTCTCTGGGTATCTCTGTAACTATAGAACCGATTCTAAAACTTTTTTCGCTATTAGAAAGCTGCACTATTCCTGATTAACGTAGGCTAAAATTCATGCTATAGCATAAATATTTCTTTCACAAGAACAACAAAAACAGTTAGCAAATACTGTCGTAACTGTATTCGCCAAATGCCTGAAAAAAAATCTAAATTTAGTAACTCTGCTTACTCTCTTATTTTAAATGAAGTATACTACCATGCATTATACTTCATATAAAATAAGTAAAAAGCAAATAATATTTAAATGCAGTTTCTTTTGTCGCAAACATATGTGTTATTCACACATGCTTCATTTCTTTTGGGACCTCACTCTAAAGCCAACGCGGACGAAGTCGCGGGTAGCAGCTAGTCATCAATAAAACTCAAATCCCTAAATTTGTCGATACAGTTACTTTCTGTAGATAATCTTATACAAATCTGATAAGTCTTAGCATACATGACTTATATACATTTAAGATTAGATTCCAAACACTGTTTCTTTCTTTCTCCCCCCCCCCCCTTTAAAAAAAAAAAATATATATATATATATATTCATATTTTGTAGTATTATTGCACTGAATTTTCTTATTCTCATTTTCTTAGATTTTTCTTATTTTTAGAATGACTGCAGTACTCACTGCTTAGTAAAATTGTATTCAATTCTGGGCTAAATTGATTTTACCAAGCGGCTGATTTTTATATGCAGCAAACATTCAAGCCCTAAAAGGGTGTGTCACCTGTTGCTACCTCTTAAACTCCAAGAGAAATGATAAAATAAGACATTTAACTTGAATTAATAAATAAAATTAATTAATTTCTAATTTAGTTAATTATGATAAAAGCTTATAAGCAAATATTATGTATAAAACGAATTTACTTACATTACATTATAGGATTTCTGAAATATATTGGATTGGGGGATTGCATTGGATGAAGTAAATAGCCACTTAATGCCAGAAGCTAGCATTAATCGTAAAACACATTGTAAAAGACATCAGTATGCTTAAATAGTTTAATAATGATAATTTTCTGAATGGTGATTTTGTTAAAGAAAAAAAAAAAAAAAAAAAAAAAGAAAGAATTTGGATTTTTTTTAGAAGCACAGTGCTTTTTCAGTTATCAGTACTTTAGTATCAGTAACATTTCAGCAATCTGAACCAGACTTGTTATTTCCCATGAATCCACCACCTTCATTCATTGCTAATAAAATGAAATATTTGATGTAACAATGGAATAACCAAATGATTTGAAGAGTCCAATGATCATTTAATTATTTTGGAATTGATTAACTCTTTCAATTTTTGATAGCTGAATGACTTGATTGCTTATACATTTATCTGTCTCCATATTTTTTCAAATATGTGTAACGTTTTGTGTATTGATTAGTCATAAAATGTGTTGAATTATTTTTATTTTGTTATTTATATTAACTTAATATTAAAAATCCAAAATGCATAAATAATGCTTTCAAAATAATCCCATTAGAAAATCTTATTCAGTAGTGTCCTTAATTAATCATCTTAAAAATATAAAAAATATGTAAAGAAAGAATAATGATAAAAAATATTAAAAATGAAAATATCTTTGAAACTGCTTTGTCAGTTATTTTTAATGAGTTTTAATATTTATTTAGAAAACACATTCAAGTGCAGTCTTAGTTCAACAGAGGGCTGAATCACTTATCCAAGCTAATCATTATGATCCTTCAAGTGTCCGTGCTATCTGTGAAGAAGTGAATTCTAGCTGGCATCAACTTATGACACATGCTGAAGACAGGCATAAGCTTACTACAGCCTCACTAAATTTTTATAAAACTGCAGAACAAGTTAGTGAAACTTTGAACTTTTTTTTTCTTTCCACTCTTTATAATTAGTTCATAATTACTTTGCATTATCCATTTTTACTAACCATCTTTACATGGAATTAAAATCTATAATATTTTAACCAATTTTTATTGCTAAGATTTTAGCAAATCAGTGTACCTCAGAATATCTAGACTTAGTATGTATTTGTATGTATGTATGTGTATATATATATATATATATATATACAGTCAAACCCCGATATAACGCCACTATCCGTTCGAGAAAATTATGGCGCTATAACGAGTGCGGCGGTATATCGAATTATATTAGATTATGCAATGGATAAAAATAAACTTTGATATGGTATTATTACTGTTGTAAAACTCAATATCATAATGCATTATATTTAATAATAGGTAATGTAATTTAATTCTGCTGGAATTAAATTATCAAATGATACTATGAAATTTAAATTCACTTACTATTTTATATCATCAATCCTATATAAAGAAGTTTCCGAGTAGAATAAACACTATGGCTGAAGTGTGAAGATCCAGGGTTCAGGCCTTTCGCGCGGCGACGGATCTAACATTCTGGAGTCTCCAGCAATTTCTTCCAGATGTAACGTGAATGCACTTTAGAACCCCTTAAAAAATCATCCGCCCTAAGGACCCCTCATGTAGGTTTGAAATAAACACAACACAAACTTGGATAAAATAGATATTTTTGCTCATAGCAGACACACACTTACATTAAAACTCAAACTGAATTTATTGGAAATATTTTAAAATGGTAGTTTGAGTTTTCTTTTCTATATTAATTTTTTGAATATCCTTTTCTACAACTAAGAGATTGTTTAGCATTTCTTTATCTGTCGCGTTTTTTTCTAAAAAAATTCGTATTTTCCCAATGCAATTTTTCACTTCCTCCGATGTAACATGTGGTGTTTCATCTTCTTCAGATTCACTGTCAGATGAATCTAAATTTTGATTTTGATTGGTAGCCGATTTAACAATTTCATCGATTGTCAGATCTTCAAATGTTGAAACACTTTTGTCTATATTAATATACTCAGTTGCCGACAGAGGATGCTCAATGTCTGTCAATTTGTGTATTTCATTTTGTAGTTCTTGGAGTGCTGTAATATTTTGTTTTGGAGTAAACGCTTCAGATTTAATTAATCCAGTATGTTTCCAGCAGTTAACAATAGTTTCTGATGAAATTTCATCCCAGGCGTTTTTTATCATGCGAATAGCATCGTGTAAAAGGATTGGAGAAAAATCATCTTTGCTGATTTTTTCAATAATACGGCGGACGTGATGCTTTCGATAATGAGCTTTGAATGAGTTTATTATGCCCGCATCCAAAGGCTGTAAAACTCCAGTACAATCAGGAGGTAAAAATTCAATGTGGATATTGCTCATTGGGTATGTTTTGTGACAAGGGGCATTATCCAAAATCATTAAAACATGGCGTTTCTTTCTTCGCATTTCTGAGTTGAAATTCGCTAGCCATTTTTAAAATAATGCTGCAGTCATCCAAGCTTTCTTATTGTTCTCATAATCAACATAAAGGGCAGGATTAAAATTTTTTAAACATCTGGGCTTAGCTGATTTTCCAATCACTGTCAGAGTTCTTTTATCAGATCCATCTGCATTTGTGCAGAACACCAACGACACACGATCTTTAGCTTTTTTGCAGCTTTTAACAGGCCCACTAGAAATTGTTTTATCTGGCTGCAGGCGGTAAAAAAGTCCACTTTCATCCATGTTGTAAACGTCCTCAGCTTTATATTCTAAAATCAGCGCACACAATTTTTTACGACCATTTATCACAACATCTTCATCAACTCCTGCAGTCTCACCACTTCGTATATACTGCGAGAATCCTCGTCGCTTTTTAAATCTGTTCAACCAGCCGCTGCTATACTCGAAATCTGTGATGCCCATTTGCTGGCCAAGGACTTTTGCTTTCTCTCTAATAATGTCTCCAGTTATAGTCGCATTTTTAGCACTCATTTGTAGTATCCATGTGCAAAGGGCATCCTCTAAATCTTCGTGTTTTGCAGTTTTCAGTTTTTTAACATTTGACTGCAGATCGTTGGTGTTAATCCATTTTTCGGGATTTTTCAAAATGTCTCCTATGCAGCGCCTGCTAACAGGCTTTTTCCACAATGTAGAAAAATGATTTGCGATGTGTTGCTGCGATACATTCACATTTCTCTCTTTATATTCGTAAATTTCCCGCTTTTCCGAAACTGTTAATACAGCTCTTTTTGCCATCATGAATTAAGACTCTGGTTATTTTGCAGATTTAGCTGCTAAATTCTTCGATCATTCAACGACTAATCTAACCTTTGAATGACAGATTTTGCATTTCACCCCGTTTCCCTAGAAGGCGGCGGAAACTAGAAGGGGGGAAGAGAGGAGACAGGGCCGGCCCAAGGGGGTGTGCGAATGTAGGCGATCGCCTAAGGCCCCGCGCTTATAGAGGCCCCCGCTCCTGGGCTATTTTATTGCTATCTCATAAGACATGATAGAGAAGAGGCGCTCTTGCGCTTCGCCTGGAGCCCCACACGCCGCCTGGAACCCCACACGGGCCGTCTCTGGAGGAGAGGAGAGGTTTCTTCAAACATTGTTCTCAACTTGTTCTCAGTTTTCAAAAGAGAATGAATAGGAATTCGTTACTACTGAATACTATAGACGCAGGAAGGCAAGGGACTCTTTGGAAATCTTTTCAGAAATTATCTGATGGTGATTCACCGCGGGTGGTGGTGAAAATCCACACTTCCTTCCTTGAGAGCTGGCGTTTATGATGACCGCACCGAAGAATGGATAGGGTAATTTTCGTGTGACGAAAAAAGAGAAAATATCTGGAGGTCGTGGGAGGTATTCGCGCCTCCCGTATCCGCTATTGTCCAGCAATCGTAAGAAGTTCCGTCTGCTGCAAGGCACTGCAAGGCAGGGGGAAAGAAGTTATCACTTTCTCTCAGCCGGCCGGCTGGCTGTTTGTATGCAAAGCCGTTTGTCCGGCCTTTGACCGCCAGAGGGTTTTAAAAAGAAAGATGTGCAAAAAACATATCCAGTAATTTCTAGAAAATTTGTTACACTAGGCAAGTTTTATTCTGGCGGTATATCGAGTTGGCGCTTTAACGGATCCATTACATTGAAATTCCTATTTGACAGATTTGTTCATAGACATAATTGGCGGTTAAGCGGAATTGGCGCTATTTCGAGATGGCACTAAATCGGGGTTTGACTGTATATATATAATATAATATCTTGTGTTCTGAAAAATAAAAATATTGAATGCACTCTAGTGATATCAATTCAATAAAATCTTTTTTATGTTCTCTCTATATTCTTTCTTAAAATATATGTTTAAAAATATTTTTAAATCACTATTTAAAAATATTTTTATTACATAAACAATTTTATTTCAATTAGCGAAAAAAAATCAGTTGATTTAAATCAACTGATTTAAGTCATTGCAACCCTGAGTGATTGGTCACGCTGGAGAGAAATGATCACTGAAAATATCTGAATTATTGAATTTTGTGGCACTTGTTTGCTTGCTTCTCTGAGACATTTATGTGATCTTGACCAAATTTGGCACAGTGCATGGCAAAGATGATAATGAAGTGAGGGGTAGTGATTGGTCATGTCTTTGAGAAATAATCACTGAAAACATTTTTTCCAGACTTTGCATTGTTGAGGCCTTACATGCAGTATTTTTTCTTTCATTCTGAAAAATAAGGCTTTATTCATCTAAGCTATGCTCAGCAGTTCATGACTCGGGTTGCTGTTGAGTCACGAAGTATGTTTATGTAAAGTAAGAAACTTGCTTCATTGTTTTATTTCTAGTTAGTATTTTTTCAGTGTTGCTATTTCATTGTAAATAATGATTTCTAAAATCTCAGTAATTCAGTTTTGGAATTCAAAAAAATTACCAACTAATAACGTAAAATTTTCAAATTTTCCTTATACTTACATTAGTTTTTTAACCACCAACATCATACATTGGGTTGGCAAATAAGCAATTTTTAGCACTTGAGAGTGCTATTTCTTTCAATCATGGGTTTTTTGTTTACACCAGTTTTTCTATGCGTCGTATCACTTTTCAAATGTGGGTTTTTTAAGGACTTGTGTAGCGTTTTTTTAGTTTCCAATCTATATTCTTGCATTTTTATATTGTTTTTTACCCTACTTTTTTTTTCTTCCTACATAGTGTCGCAGGTGCGTAATTTCGCGTGCGCGTACAGGAAAATTTTTCGGGGGGTGGGGGGGGGGGGGTGGGGGGGTGAACTTATATGTGTATAAATAGACAGAATTTCACCACTAATCCAAAAATTTTGGGGGGTGGGATATATATCCGGATATTTCCCCCCCCCCTGGCTACGCTCCTGTAGCGTCATATCACTTTTCAAGGGTTGGGTGCCTTCCGTGGGGTCTTTCTAAGGTGGCAGAACCACTGTGCCATGGTGATCCATACTTCATACTTTGAACCGACATATAAAATCTTAATGTCTTGCGAGGGTTTTCACGGTGGCTTCAGTTAGGTTGACACACGCGCGATGAGACCCGCGTCATGCTTTGCCTATCTAGCTTTTCCAAGGCCATAACCACTGTGCCATGTTGAAGCATACTTCATACTTGGAACCGACTTATAAAATCTTGATGGTTTTGTGTGTGAGAGAGAGAGTAAAAGCACACTCGAGTGCGTAAATAAAATCTGGAGGAATTTCAGATTTATTTATTTATTTATTTTTAGCTCAAATCAACAAATTAGGTTACTGGTGAATTTTCAAAATTTTAAGGTAGCCTATTTTTAAAAATGTTAGTCTGTATATCTGTACAAATTTTAAACTGATTGGTTAAGTACTTTAGAAGTTAATGTTGAACATTCATTTATAGAAACTGAAATTCTTGCCAGCACAATATTTGAGCTGCTATTTTAATAAAGTGCATTCATTTCCCCCACTATTCTAGGTTTGCTCAGTTCTTGATAGCTTAGAAAGAGAATACAGGAGAGATGAAGATTGGTGTGGTAGTAATAATGAAACAAATGAAAAGAAATCAAACCAAGATAAAGTAGGATTGGTTTCGCAACTCTTAACTAAACATCAGGAACAAAAAGAAGCTTTCTTGAAAGCCTGCACCCTTGCCCGACGCACAGCAGAAACCTTTTTGAAATACAGCTCTCGTTGTGTACAGTATTATAGCTCTCAAATTGATGTCAACCACAAAGGACCTGAAAATAAAGTGAAAGGTACTCAAAACTTAGGCATTATTAAGTCTTTGTTTTTAATGATGCTTTGTCAAAAAAATTTACTTTAAATTATTTTTCATTATTTAAGTTATTAAGTTTTCAAAAAAGTTTAACTGTAGCAAAACTTCTCCCAATTATTTTTATTTATTTATTTTTACTGTTAGTTTTTAGCTAAAAAGGCAGAAATGTGTTGCATATGTTTCTTATTATTTTATGGCTTCTAGAAAATACTTTTATTAATCTTTCAAAGGTTTTTAAAGTAACTTTGCACATACTTTTTTCAACTTTTACTATCCTCCCTCAGTAAGAGTTTAAAATAATAATATTAACTTATCAAAGCTCCACAAATTTGATTTTTATTCTTCAAAATATTTTATTAAATTCCACAATCATCCTGAAATTGTCTTTTCTTCTCTTTTCTTCAGAATTTAAGAACAGTATTTAATTTTTTTTGTACAGTAGAATCAAATTTACTCTTGATGAAATGAATATTTCAATTTTATTTTGTTATAAGTTTGCTTATTATTAAATTTTTGGAATTATAAATTTGCTATTTATATTTAAATTAATTATACAGGTATTTTAGAGCAGCTGCTAAATCAAGAAAATAAAGTGCTAGAACACTGGACAGCAAGAAAAAAACGCTTAGACCAGTGCCAACAGTTTGTACTGTTTGAAAACAGTGCTAAACAGGTTAGTACATAGTACTTCTATTATTCTGTACCAAGTATTAAAACTTTTTAAGTTACTACATTTTATTTTATTTTGCTTAGAAAATCATAGCATTTTCCGTTTTTGAATGAATTAATTGACATTTATTTTATACTAGAATTAAATCTTTCATTGTTTTCTGTGAATAATATTTAAAGTCTTGTTCTTTTTACTCTTTCTTTTAATTTCCTCTTTTACTTAAAACATTTTTTTAGTTAATAAAGTGTATTTTAAAGCTTGTTAAACTTTTGTATTATTCTAATACTTTTACATTAGGTTAAAAAAGAAATCTTTCTTAAAACTATCCTAATTTTGATTTACTTAAATATGGTAAAGTTTATGATTTGATTCTTTTCCTCAAAAACGTGTTATTGTAATTACTAGTTTGCATTGCATTTTCTTTAATATGTTTAATTATTATTTGTATCATTACTTTTACACATATAACTGTGAATGATATTGTTGTTTAAGTTTTCCTTTTTTCATTACCAGGAGACAGTGAATTCTTTGTAAAATTTCATCTTCATTAAAAATATGAATATATGAGTGCATTTTTTTTAAAAATAGGCTTTAGAATGGATCCGTGAGACTGGTGAAGATTATCTTGATAATCGTAGTTCCTTAGGTGAAAATGTCGAAGAGACAAAAATGCTTCTTAAAGAATACAATGAGTTTAAAGGAAATGCTAAGGTACTGCTATACTTTGACAATAATATGTGTTTATGTTGAAAAAAAAAAACTTAATTACTTTTCTTATGTTGTAGAATATTCTCCCACCACCGTTTTTAGAAAAGCGACAAACAATAATGAAATCTTAAACTTCAACTCAAAAACCCCTTACAAATTTAAAATTGCCGCCATCCATTCCTATGTCAATCGCGCCATTACAATCTGCTCCGATGAAATCCTCCTCAAAAACGAAATCCAGTTCATCAAAACTCAATGTAAAAATGCAGGCTACCCAAAATCCCTTGTCAAGAACCTCTTTAAAAATAGAATTAAAAAACGTGAACAAATTAGCTGCCATCAAAAAGAGAAACAGGTGTTTACTAAAGCTATACCTTATTGCAGGGGAGCAGCTATAAAAATAACCAATGAGGACGCAAAAAAATAAAAAATAAAATAAAAATAAAAAAATCAAAATACCTATAAAGCCTAATCAAAATATTTTCAAACAAATATGCAGGAATAAAGACCCAATAGATAAAGATGAAACCGCCGGGATATATAAAATAAATTTTACCTTTAATAATTCAAATATACCTGGTTGCTACATAGGAATGACTAAAAGGAAAATTAAAGAAAGAAAAAAGGAACATTTTAATGATATTAAATTTAATAAACCCAGCTCAGCTCTCTCTAAAATAACCCAAGAACAACCCATCGAAATTAATTTTAATGAAGTCAAAAAACTCTCCTACTATAAAAATATCAATCACGCGCTAAAATTGGAGGCACTTCAGATCCTAACTACAGATTGCGCAGTTAATGACATGATGCATGCGCAGATCGATCCAGGATGGGGCGAGACAGTGAGGAAGAGATCAGTGCAAGCAAGAAACAACAAAGGCTAAAGAAGGTGGTGGTATGCTACTGAAAGCTGCTACCAAAGGATTTTATTGTGTAGTTTTTAACCTTTTAAAGTTTTAAAGCAAGTCCTTCCTACTACTTAGTACTTCCTATTACTCAAGTAATAGGAAGGATCACTAAATTAAACTCAAATAGAAGTTTAATTTTTTATTTTTATTTTATGTAGAAATACACATTTAATTTCCTGCTGAAAATATGATCCAGAGTCATTTGATTTGATTTTTCTCTCACATCTTGCTTTTCAACAAAGAGTGAAAATTAATTAATTGTATGTAACTTATGTGATAGAAGATGTATTTTTCGAATGTACTGTGTGCTTCTCAAGTAAAATAACAAAGCAAAAGAGTATAGAAAAAAATTGGGAGACATAGAAAAAGCGCGATGTATCCGAATACGTGATATATCGAGGCGTGATATAACGAAGGGTTACTGTATATCATTAAAAGCTGTCAACCATCATTTGCCTTGAATTTGGAGATAACTCCTCTAAGTTTGTCTTCTCTTTTGCTGGAGATTTGCTCAACAGTTTAAACCACAGTGGCCGCTTCTTATTTGGATCACTGGTTAATTGGATCAGCTGCTTTGTCGAATCAAATCACAGAAAACGGAACGAAATCATTCTTTTTAAAGCCTCAATCAAAGCCATCGCTTTATTGGATCAAAATCGATGGCAGGAACTTGATCCAATTAAGTGGCCACTGTATATAAAATTTTAATGAAGAGAAAAAAATCAAAATTTTCATATAGTTACTTAAAAGTTTAAAATTAATTGCACTCTAGTGCTTAAAAAATACATGTTCTATCTTGCTTTTTTATAATTTTAAAAATTTATTTATCTGGATATTGGTATTTTTAGTTAAAATGCACTTAAATGACTTTAAAATATTAGACCATCATCAAGCTTGTTACTTTTTCTAAAATTAATTAATTTTTTATTAGTAGCACTATACCATTTACCTGACAGAACCTAGTTAAATGATCACATACTTTAGAAATAAGCTTGAGTATTTTGAATATGCACATGCGACACATACACACAAACACAAACAAACATTTCCAAACTGGACTCAGTATTGGGAATCTTATTTTTGGTTCCAGGCCTGGCAACATTTGGAATGATTTAGCATGTGAACATCGTCAGACTGATTCTAAATTGCTACTTAATGAAACTTGGTGATGTTCTTAAGTTGGTGTTACGAATTTTGTGTGGATCTGCTCTTACTAGGTTAATTTAGTCTAAAATGGATGTTGCATGCATTAAATAAATTAAGTTTTCATTTTGTTTCCTGTAAATCAGTCAATTAGAGTAGGAGTTATGAATCTTTAAAATTCCCTGTGAATAATGTCGGGGTCTCATGATATTTTGCGAAATACAGGAAATAAATGCAAAAAATTGCATAAAACAGTAAAAACTTCTGTAATTAAAATTTCGAAAAAGTTGCTTTGAGGTAGCCAGGAGTTGTCCTAGTGAACTAAGTGATACGATACTAAGTTTGGTGGGCATAGGACGAATTGTCTTAGTACTATACAATGGACAGACATTCTCACCTTTTAAATTTTGTTTTATTTATATGGATTTTATTTTAGGAAACCAGAGAAAAAGTCCGGTTATTGCTCCAATTAGCTGACAGTTTGGTAGAAAGAGGCCATGCCCATGCTTCTGCCATTAAACAATGGGTTGCATCTGTAGATCAGAGTTACAAAGATTTCAGTGAGCGTATGGATCAATATCGTCAGCGATTAGAACAAAAACTGGGTTTACAGTCTGATGTAAGTTTTATGTGTCATAGTATATTATCCATAATATAGAATGTTCAATTTTAACTATGTATGCATTAAAAAAAGTTATTACAATACTTGAATATTGTATAATTGCAATACTTAAAAATTACTTATATAATTGTGTTTAATATTGCAGGAATTATGATAAACTAAAAAGTTTTAAAATTATTTTATTCATTTTTATTTCCAGCGAGATGTTAAAGATTTATCTTTAGACCGTCACAGTGATCCGTCCTTAGAAGACAAAGTGAAAGAGGCCGCAGCAAAAGAAATAAATGAAGAGAAACGTAAATCTGCTAGAAGAAAAGAGTAAGTATCTAATGCATTTTTTATGTTTCAAAGTAAGTGCTTACTAAAAAAATCTTCATTTTGGTAAAAAGTTTCTAATTTTTTATTTGATTATTTTATAGACTTGCATTGAGGATTTCAAAAATACTTAAGTAGTTGCACAAACTAAAATAGAAATAAAGCTTTGTGTAAATAATGAAACAGAAGTGACATTTTGTTTCGGAGACCAACAGCGAGTGTTTAAAGAACAGTAAAAGTGTAAACAAATAGTTTGAACCTTACTTCTCCGGAAGCATTATAGAGTACCAAATATTTTTCTAAAGTATACATTGATGTCTAGTTTATTTATTTTTTATTATTTTATTTACGTTTGACAAGTTTCTAAAATTATCCTTGAGTTACTAAATGGTACTGCTTGCATTTCATTCACATTCTTTTTGAATTATTGTTGCTTGTTATTACTGTGGTTTTTATCTTTGATTTCTTTTATTTCACAAAAGTTTGAAAGTAATTTTAATAATAAATCATCTGAAAATTCCAAATTCTATGAAGGCTAAACAGTTTAAGCTTTATGGGAATTGCTGTATAGTAGCCCCCACTGTTTGCAGGGGTTAAGTTCCTTCCCCTCCTGCAAATCTCAAAAATCTGCAAATTATTGATGCAGTTTCAAAGTGCCTATGTATATTATATATGCTAAAATATGCTTCCCAAACACATTCTAAAGACAGTCTTACTCATTAATACAGTAATAATGTAGTAATATGTAGTAATGATAAATTAGAAACAGTAATAATGTAGTATAATATGTACATAGTAATGATAAATTAAATTTTTTTAAATTTTATTGTACATACTCACCAATAATAAATGATGATGATGAAATTCGCTGCATCATACAGTGTGGATGATCATGGTGACACTGATGTCCGACACAGCTTAACTGCTGCTTCACAACAGTTCAGGCACTTCAGGAGAATCAGGAGCTGGTGTAGTATTTTCTTCGGGGGTGACTTTGTTACTTTTCTTTACCTTTGTTAGGAACATGGCTATTGGCAGCTGGCTTCGTTGTTTTTTTTTTTTTTTTTTTTTTTTCATAGTGATGAAAAGGGTTTTGTTTGTTGACATGGATGAATCAATTGCATTTGAGAACTGTATTGAACAAACCATGTAAGGGTCCCATGATTTAGCTTTCTCTTTCAGTTCCTTTGCTGATCGCATTAGTTCAGCCAACCATTCTAGAGTCAGACCCTCATTCTCTTCCTCTTGTGATGGGTCTTCCTGCCCCACTGTTTCTTCTTCTGCGTACCTTCTATTGCTCATCCGTCAGAGGCTGAGTCATATCGAGTCGGCATCAATGATTTCATTGAAGTCCTCATGAGTTACATCATCAAAAACAAAATTACGGGGAAAAAAAAAAACAACTTTGAGAACAAAATCCATGAGTATGCGGGACCTCAAATGATGAACCGCAAATGAGTGAGGGTTGTACTGTACTAAAGCTACTGAAGAAAATCGAATAAGCCTATGCTATTATACTAAGTATTTAAATTTTCCATTAAATTGCAAATTCACTGAAATATTGAAATCAAGTAAAATTCTGTTTAAATTAGTACTTTCAGTTACATTTTTTTATAAGATACTAATGAATAAATCCTTTTTATTGTATAAATATTGATTAGTGAATTTCATTATAATTCAGGTTTATTATGGCTGAATTACTACAGACTGAAAGAACTTACGTTAAAGATTTAGAAATGTGCATCAAAACATACATGGCAGAAATGGCAAAACCAGATGAAAGTATACCTGCAGGTTTACAAAGAAAAGGTTCTACTTTGTTTGGAAATATGGTAGAAATATTTGAATTTCATGATAGGTAAGATTTAACTTAAGTCGCACATTTTAATTCATTTTAAGGCTATTCCATCATAACGTGTGTGGCATTTTTTCAGTTTATTTTTTTAATTTTTTTTCTAAGGCCAGCATTTAAATATGAAGTATCAATTAATATTATCATATTTTAAATCTTTTTATAAAACTATTGCATGCACAATATTACCTAAAACATTTTATAGTCCATTATTAATTTTATAAAACTTGGAATGTGTGTGACAGCTCATGGATGACAGTTGTATTTAATTGGTATTTAAATCTGAAATATGAGCCAATTTCTTTGACAAAAAGTTTGGTAAAAGCACCAGTAATGGACCACTTACTTTTAAAAAGCTCATAATTCATCCCTAGAAACAACTGAAACCAAAGATTCTTTTTTTTTTTTTTTTCATTTATTTTCTTGACATCTTTTACTTCAGTTGACTAATACACTTTTTTCTTAATTTTTAAAAGTAAGTAGTCCACTACTAGTGATTTTACCTTAATGATAGCAATAAATGCAATCTGCTATGAGCTTTTTATCCTTCAAAATTTTCATCATTATGTTAATATAAATTTATCTTGCAGATCAGTACATGTATATGTAATAATAAAATAAACTTTTCTAATTTAATTTAATGTCATCTGAAAAAACCTTTCTCTGTTACTTTCACTGTAAAATCCGTTTCTTGGCCGTACAAATATTACGTTCAGAGACGATTTTTGGAGTTCAATAAGGAGCAAAATTGTCGAATTAGTAGTATTTGCCATTTTCTGCGGTTTCCCTGCTGCGCCCTTTTGGAAGTCCTAACTAAGCAAATATTTATCATGGCTTGATTGACAATCTAGTTAACTAATTACGTTTGAGAGTAACGCCTTCTGGATTGTGCTGTGCTCTGCCAAAAGGCATAGTAACTAGTGGAGTATTTAAGCAAGAGCACGAAAATTTCAGGAGTTTTTTTGGGGAGCTTTTAGAGACTGCAATGTAAAATGATTAGATAGCCACGGAACCAACAGGTCACCGGCCTGACTCCTGCCCTCTCTCTGAACGTGGAAATAAAACTATTCAACCTAGAAGACTGGTGTGTGGTGTTGATCATTTTACCAATGGATGGCGTAAGGCCATTCCTTACATATATCTACCAAATCTGTACTATCCCCCGCTTCTACCTAGTTTTGAAGAGGTCCCACAGTCCCCAGTATGTGTGGTGTAAGTGAAACTGCACTTTGTTTATTAATTTTAATGTTATACAAAATCATTGATGCTAGACTGAGGTGAGGTAGGGATCTCCACTCAAAAGTCCACCCTTTTCTTTTAACTAATTATTGGCTGAGTTCATCCCCCTTCTTGGAAGTTCTCAGACAATTGCTTAGTCTTCTCTTTCACAAGTGTCAACCATTTCCTTTTTTGGGAGAACATGCGAGCCCAAGTTTTGTTGTCACTTTGTGAAGAGTGCAAGTTTGAGCTAACTTAAAATGTTAACAAAATTATACCACCCTGTATGGGGTAATGCTGCTGTACAGCTGTGGTTTTTTCTCAATTCAATTTTAATTTTCAACATTTTTACATTACACACTGTATATATCACACATATATGTAAGGAATGGCCTTGCGCCATCCGTTGGTAAAATGATCGACACCGCACATCAGTGTTCTAGGCTGAATAGTTTTTTTTCCAAGTTTGGAGAGAGGGCAGGAGTCAGGCCGGCGACCCGTTGGTTTCGTGGCTATCTTATCATTTTACATTGCAGTCTCTTAAAGCTCCCCAAAAAACTCTGAAATTTTTGTGCTCTTGCTTAAATACTCCCATAGTTACTACGCCTGTCGGCAGGGCGCAGCACTATCAAGAAGGCGTTACTCTCAAACGTAATTAGTTAACTAGATTGTCAATCAAGCCATGAGAAATATTTGCTTAGTTAGGACTTCCAAAAGGGTGCAGCAGGGAAACCACAGAAAACAGCAAATACTACTAATTCAACAATTTTGCTCCTTATTGAACTCCAAAAATCGTCTCTGAACATAATATTTGTATGGCCAAGAGACGAACTTTATAGTGAGAGTAACGGAGAAAGGTTTTTTCAGATGACATTAAATTAAATTAGAAAAGTTTATTTTATTATTACACACACACACACTCACACTCACACTCACACACTCTCTCTCTCTCTCCTCTCTCTCTCTCTCACACACACACACACACTCACAAGGAATGACCAGAACGTGTTGAAACTCGGCGTTTCTCCATTCCCTGTCAACCATTTGTCACAGTTTGTCTTCTGTATGGGCTAGTGGCAGGGTCTGCAAATGGCATCCAATCACATCCCAAATGTGTTTGATTGGTGACAGATCGGGAAAGTACGGTGGCAAGGGAAACGTCTGTACACCTTGCAGAACACGTTAGCTGATGCAAGCAGTGTGCGATCGAGCGTTATCCTGCTGATACAGGGCATTAGGAACCATTTGAAGGTAGGGGAGTTTCACAAAAATTGTCCGTTCTACTGCTTCCTTCCCATATATTTTTTTCCACGTGCATTGGTGAGATGCCAATTTTACATCATTAGTATAACTCGGCAATGTGCATTTACCCTGAAATTTTGCATAATTTTCTGACAGCTTCTTCTTGGTGTTGCATTTTCAATGTCACACAGTGTATATATATATAAATATATATATAATATATGGTTTATGATGCTGATGCTAACGACCATTCAAATGCAAACGCCTAACTATCTCCATATAATACAAAATGGGCTTACACAACTTTAATAGAAAATGGCTCAAATGCAGTATCATCGTAGGATATTCATTTATATGTGTAATTCATTTATATGTATTCTTTTTGTGTAGATTAATTTTTTAAATTTTTTTTTTAGAATATTTTTAAAAGAGCTTGAAAAATATGAAACAATGCCAGAAGATGTTGGACACTGTTTTGTGACTTGGGTTAGATATTTATTTCTCTCCTCTTTGTAACATTGCATTTGTTTAAAACTGACTCGAATAATTGAAATTTTGTTTTGTTTTATTTATAGGCCCAGAAATTTGAAATTTATGTTAAATACTGTAAAAATAAACCGGAATCAAATTCTCTGTTAGTTAATCATGCAGGAACTTATTTTGAGGTAAGAAAATTTATCATTTTAGATTAACAAATACTCATATTCCTGGTAGCAGAAACTGTGCAGCACAGCAGTGGGACTGCAGATTTTATTGCTTACAGAATAATCTAGCCAAACTTTCATTAAGTTTGCAGATGAATTTTAGTTCATTATCTTGGTGCTGGAGATATACATTGTGTTTCTAAAAGAATATCGGGGTTTTGACGCTTTGTAGTCATTGGTGCCAGAACTGGGGGGGGGGTGGGGGATCACTTGACTCCCAGATTTTATAGTGAGGGGTCAAAGTATACTTTTTGTCCCATCACTTTCAAAATTCAGAATTTATTGAAAATTTTATAGATAACTGTCAACCAATTTTTGTGTAATATATCGTGTAAAATGTGTTTTCTGAAGAACAGGGAAGTTCATAAATATGGACAAAACACAAAATAGCCTAGCCTATAAAGTGGGTAGGTGCCGCCCAGGTGGTGTAGTGGCTAGAGAACCATTCTATCACGCCGTGGGACCGGGTTCGAATCCCGGCTTGGGCATGGATGTTAACTTGTCCGTCCCTTTATAGGGGGTAGTGCTGTCCGCCCACTGGGTGCTCCCATAATAAAATGGACAGTAACTAGGGTAGAGATGAGACGGGCTCAGCCCGAGCCCGAAAGCCCGAGCCCGGGCCCGACTCGGGCTCGGGCTCTGTAATTCACGATTGCGTTCGGGCTCGGGCGGGCTCGGGCTCGTGAAAAATTTCTTCTTTGTTGAACATACTCCTTGAAACAGATTTTAAAATGTGATTCATGGGATAAATAGACGTACTTATTTCAAAAAATAGCGGTACGGGGGACTAGAGGGTGTGTTAAGCTCCAAAATTTATTGTATCCTCTTAATGAAGTAGTTAATTTTATTTGTCTTTAGCTGAAATTTCGGGCTCGGGCGGGCTCGGGCTCCAACTTTAATAATATTGCTCGGGCTCGGGCGGGCTCGGATTAAAAGTCTTCGGGCTCGGGCGGGCTCGGGCTTCAAAAAATGAGCCCGAACTCATCTCTAAACTAGGGCCGTTGATGGCAAAGGCTTGTGGCCGGTGCCTGCCCATTAGAAAAAAAAATAAAATAAAATAAAGTGGGTAGGTACACTTCAAGTGTCCCCAGAATCTATAAGCACTCCTTGTCCTTAGCAACAATAGCAAAGAATATGATATTGTAGATACGATAATAGTGTGTTGAAAGACTGATTTGGGCAGTGGTTTAAACCCCATTTATTAAAACATGGGGATCACAAAGAAAATATAACTGTGTTTATTGAAGGAAGTGTTTCCAGAATCCATGGGCATCCTCTGCCATAATCAACAGCAGTATTGTGAAATTGGGATGGTAATGATAATCATTGAAGGACAGAAGGTGTACATAAATCTGTTAACACTTAAGGCCCCATTTGTTCCAACATAAGTATTGCGACAATAGTAGTATGTTCATGAGGACCATCGAACCTGATCTATCACTTTTTTGGGATTGTAACAATATTTCAATCATGTGTTAAAGGGTACTGGGTGACTGCAGAGTCTGGCCTATGCTCAGAGGTCAGAACAATAAGTATGACCGTTGTAGGACTGGGCTGTTTATAAACTTATCAAACAATATATTAGCCCCCCCCCCCTCGAAACAAATCCTTCCAGCGCTTCTGTTTGTAGTATTTACTATATAAAACTTAAAATCATAATTAATACTTGAAATGAAAGAGCAACTCAAACAGTTCTGTTTGTGTTCGCTAAGTGAAACTTGAAAATAAACAAACTTGTACTTCACTCGCAAAGCAACGTAGTCTAGTACTATTTATACAGCAATTTAGCAGAGCTATAAAAGCTAATTGCACAGTGAAATCTGAAAACAAGAAACTTGGCAGTGTGTAAAAAAAATTCTTGAATTGATGACTCATTAAAATTTTAAAATAACTTCTTTTATTGAAGAAAAGTATAAAAACACTTAATTACAGTTAATTTAATCATAGTAAATTATCACAGATAACAAGCATAATTACCACACCAACACCGGAGCTTACATTTCGATAAAAGACGGCAAAAGCAACAGCAAGCTAGCCAAAGCAAGCAAGCTAATCGCTACATATTTGCCCAAGTATTTATACTCGCCAAACTACGCAGTTAGCGTAAAATAACGGGCATTGAGCATGACCGGGAAAATGACATTCCATTGCAACATGCCCGCAGAAGCTCAGCCGCCTGGTGGGGAAAAGTGTAAACACACCATTCGATGAACATTCGGTAAAAGACTAATTTAGTGGAAACTTAGTTAATAACCCCCCCCCCCCCCCCCCCCCCCCCCCCAAAAAAAAAAAAAAAAAAAAAAAAAAAAAAAAAAAAATCATGCCAAAAATCTGGAGAAGCAAAAGTAAAGATGGGCCATGTAAAAAAAAATTATTCAAAAACAGTTTTAGTCAGCACTTTTAGTCCTAAGACGGCCTGATGCTAAGAGAGGAAGATTAGAAATGTTAGGAACATTCTCATCAAACTTCAAGCAGCGGGCGCGCTGATCCTGACTTCCTGGGCATGTCTGACGGTAGACGATGGTTTATTTTGGAGTTGGCTGATATCTGCACATTGGGACACTCCAATCGCGGCTGGTTCAAAAAAGGAAAGCTCTGTTGAGAGGCAGTCGGATGAAGTGGTCACTGGAAGCTCCGGGAAGCTGCTCGGATCTGTACTGGTGATCTCACATCAGGCCTCAATTAACAGAAAGCATGGTGACGATCCGTTATGCCCGACGTGAGGACCTCAAGCTCGTTGCCAGAAAAAAAGAAAATGGCGCAAGTGGCTGCTCACTGCTATAAAAAGAAGAAGAAGAAAAAAAGCTGTAGCAAACAATGTTGCATGTCATTAAATGAAAAGAAGCATGCCAGGTGATCTGATGGAATGAAGAGGCCTTCAGGCCAAACACAGTGTATTCATATCTTAATTTTTCGATGCCGGGACGACTATAACGCAGTGAAGCTTGGGCCTCTCACACGTAACAGGAGACAAAAAAACCCGACTACCTGGATTCACTGTATCTCCTCTCGGAATGAATCTCACACCCGCCGCTTCCCCCCCCCCCCTTCGAAAGCAATGCTGTACCGAGCCACCAATTACCACTCTCCCGAAACCCAGAATGTTCTCAAAGGCCTAACTCGACCCAATCAGAGAACACACAACCAACAAGCAGTATGATCTCATCGGGTGGAAGAAAGTGAAAAAGAAAAAATGGTTATGCAAAAATCTTAACTGAAATGGAAAAGGAAAAAAAAAGCAGGGTGCGTAGCGCCTTGAAAAGTGCTTAAAAGGTGCTTGATTTTAAAAATTGTTTTCAAGCACTCTTGAAAGTGCTTATTTTTTACATAAATTCCCTTAAGGTGCTTGAATTTGCAAGGAAGTGCTTATTTTTTTCTCAGCTTCCGGCAGAAACCTTTATAAACACTACGCCGATAACGAGAACAACTTTTTCCCTCCCATCCCATCGCTTATTCTTCTTGAAACCGGAAGAGCGTGCCTAAAAGCAGGTGCAGGTGGTTCCCTGTTGATCATGACAATAGTAATGCTGACTCACACTTGCAGCCATAAGAGCCAGTCCGGGCCTAGTTGTTCTTAAAATACTGAATATCAACCAAAACTAGTCTGTTGCACCTGATGCAAGTTTAATCATTCTACTCCTCCCCCAAAGAAAAAAAAAAGTTTATCTATAAGTTATTTATGTTTTTTCGCCATGTGGCTTTGCGTCTTGTGAAGGAGCACTCTACCGAATAAACACTGCCTTATGATATTATTACGATAAAAAATCAACTATGAGTAACTGGCAAGCTCGGGAAACGCTGAGTGCTTTTAAAATAAATCCCTATGTTATAAATATCAAAAGTAATAAATGAATAGAAACATACAAAGCTTAAAACAAACAATTTGCTGAAGCACGCTCACTACATAATCAACAGCTGGCCGTCCACGGGGAAAAAAAAAATGTTTACATTTGACTGGAGCCTTCTCATCGGCTCGCTTCCGAACTTTTAGCGAATGCAAGAAGTTTTTTACAAGTTATTTATTTATTTCTAGAAATTCGCCTTTGTGAATATAAAAATTGATATGTTTTATATGAAATCGGACACTGATTAATTCGAAAATGGAAATCGTAAGCTTCGTAAAATAGCGGTAAATACTTAAAAACATTATATGGGAAGGGGGATAAAAGGAGATATTTTCACCATTTATTCTCCCCCCGCTCACGAAATATATCCCAGGTCGATGCTTTTTTTTCAGTGGTAGGGGGGGGGGGGGAGAGATCGTGGATTCGGCGTTTCTTCCGTAAATTATATTAGTAATTTTGAAATTTGCACTTTTTCACCGATTTTTACAATTTTACGTGAAACTCCCGTTTTTTTACATTTCCACCGATTTTTACGATTTTACGCAAGACTTTTTAAATTTGGCATCTTAATGATAATTTCATTGAAACCAAGCATGTGTAAAATGCAGTTGCAATTATTATGATTTCAGGCTTGTTCCACTAAAAAATGAGGTGGCCACCCAAAAAATTCAGGCCATTGCAAAACAGCTTGGAGAAGCTGAAGGGGGAAACAGATTAAAAAATTTTCTTTTAGAGATAAGTAGAGAGAGATAAAATAAATGAAATTAGTTGAGAGAGACAGACTTGAAAGAAAAAAACGAATTTCAGTTGAGACATACTGAGACAAAAAGAAATTTTAATTGAGACAAAAAGGGATTTTGATTGAGACGATGCTGAGACAAACTGGGGTTTTAGCTGTAGCATCCCTGAAGTAAGCTTAAATTGTTTTCATCTGTTGCAGGGGTGTAGCGAGAGTGTTGCTGATGGGGCTGCAGCAATCCCCGAAATGAGTGAACATAGGATTTGGAGAAAATTACGTATTCGTGAATAATTTCAAAAGCTTTTTCAGATTCCTATGATAGTGTATTTGAAAGTTCCTCTTGATTTCAGGAATTTGAGGTTCAAATGAAGACCCAAGCCAGTTTATTTATTTTTTCTGTAGTGTGTTTTTCCAACTTCAAAGATTTTAAACTCGGTTTAGGATTTTTAAAAATTTTCTTCCTTTTCTTACTCATTTTTATATGCAAACTTTTTTAGGCCAAAATGGGGGGGGGCACCCCCCCCCCCTCAAAAATAAAGAATATATCTTTATATATATTATTGATTTTTATAAGCTATACTGCATTCTAAGTTTTAAGTTCTCAGCCAACCCCTGCAAATATTCCTGGCTTCGCTACTGATCTGTTGCTTAAAAAATTTGATGATGACGTGCTTGATTTTTCTTAAAAGTGTGCTTATAAAGTGCTTAAAAGTGCTTGATTTTTCAATTGAAATTTGACTACTCACCCTGAAAAGGTGGCCATCTTGAATGAAAGATTTAATAAAACAACAACGAAGTGCATCAAAAACATAATGAAAATCTTTAAAATTTTAGTTGGAGATAGCTAACAGTTTTATACAACCATGGAAAAAGTTAGAAGCAAAAACATTAACCGGAAGTAGTTGAAAATAATTAAAATCTGGACTTAAACAAAAGTTCAGAGTATTACAGCAGATTACAAGTTAAGCTACTTAGAAAAACGTGAAAGTTAGTAAAATAAATAACAGAATTTAGTAATTAGTTAAAAACATTAAAAAGCCTAAAATCTCTTTAAAATAATTAAAACACGCACCATGAGCACTTTCGACAGCCTAGCCCGCTGTCATCATCAGAACTGAGCTGCTTGGCTCGTTCACCGCTTCTTCTTCACCAAGACCTGCCACGACTGCTCGATCTGCGCATGCGCCATGTCGTTGACAACTCCCTCTTGTGTCATTATTTCCAACGCTTCCCGTCTTAAGCCATAATTGTGGTTATTGTAATTAGCTATTTTCTTGACATTTACGAAATCTATATTTATATTTTCCTTTAAGGCTAGGCGGGATAGAGCGGTACTTTGTCTATTGTATTTTATGTCGTTTATGTGTTCTTTAATTCTATCTTTAATTTTTCTTTTTGTAACACCAATGTAGTATCCGGGAAGGTTGGAATCTCTATAAGTGAAATTTATTTTATAAATACCTGCGGTTTCTAGAGGGTTAATCTTGTCGTTATCTGACCGGATTCTTTTAAATATATTGCTATTGGGTTTAATTGGGATACGAAGGTTCATTTTACGTGCCCCGTTTGGATATTTTTACAGCGAGACCGCAACAGTAGGGAATCGGATGAGTAAATGTGGATTTTTCTTTTTGTGCGTCGTTGATGATGTTGCGTCGTTGATGATGTCTCCAGTATGTCATTATCTGATAACTTACAAAAATTTAATATTGTTTTCATTTCTGTATATAATTACTCATTTTGTTTTATGTATAAATATATATGCTACTTTCCTGCCAAATTTTGTGTCAAAGCAGTATTTGTTGATTTTTTATTTGCATTTTACATTTTCGTGCTTAACTTTTGGAAGTAAGTGTATATACTTCTCATTTTACATTTTTTATCTACTACCTCCTTTTTTACTAATTTTAATTTTTTCATTGTAGTTTCCTATTACTTTTATAACTTTTCTGATAACTATTTTTCTTTCCAAATTTCTTTGTTCGTTTTTTTCAGTTTTCTTTTTCTTAATGTTACATTTGTTTTTGTATCTTTGTATGGATTGCTGAATCTTATACTGTTAACATGAAGACTTACTTTCTAAAGTATAGTTACAATTTTTATTAGGTTATTAATTTATTTATCTCAGGTATGTTACATACAAATTTCTTCATTTTGTATTAATTTCAATAGGTTTTCTTTTTATTGTAAAATAAAATGCAAATTAACTTATGTTAAGGCAAACTAAACAAGCACTTTAAAAAATAAGAAAGAATTCCTTATATCCCTCAAAATGTTCAAACTCTCTTTGTTTTAATATTTTTTTATGCTATTGCTTATCATTAATTTTTATTGTTTTTAGTTTTTAGTGTACATTAAAAAAAATATTTGACAAGTTTTTAATTTAATGTTTTAGGAAGTACAACATAAGCATAATGTTCCACATCCTATTGCTGCCTATTTAATTAAACCTGTTCAAAGAATAACAAAATATCAGTTGCTCTTGAAAGATTTGCTATCATGCTGTGAGGAAGATCAAGGTGAAATTAAAGTAAGTAGTATACCTAGGTACTTTTACTGATCACACCTAAGTTGGATTTTTGAGTGCATTTGCTTTCTATAGAAGTTCATAAATTAATATAAAAATGTATTACTGATTAGTTACATGTATTGATTTTACAGGATGGTCTAGATGTTATGCTTAGTGTACCCAAAAAAGCCAATGATGCTATGCATCTTAGCATGTTAGAAGGATGTGATGTAAGTTTTTTTTTTCTGTATTAATATTATTATTAAGTTTCCCTGGGAAATACTACAAATTTTTGTATATTTTTATGTGTACCTTTTACATTATAAGGTCCTATCTTTTTTTTAATTTCCAATGCAGCAGGCGATTACAGACATTATCCTTACGCCATACAGAGATTAGAGAAACAAAACAAACTAAGAATATTTAAAACCTTAAAAGCACTAAAAATATAAAATCAGGCAACTAAACTGTTCAAAGAATCTCTAGCCTCTCAGTATCGGGAATAGATACAGCTCTTAGTTAGAGCTGAGCAAACGGGGATATGATCGGCATCCATTGTTGCACCACTGCGGCAGAGTGGGCATGCAGGACTATCCACCAAATTGAAGCAGAGTAAAATCAGATAAAATCAGAAAAAGAAATCAAGTTTCCAATGACGATCTCGGCTGCAAAACTGTTACTCATTTAGCATCACCTGGGGAGCACGTGCAGCTTAAGGAGCTCGCGAGTAACGTTACCCCCCATAAGGTCCTATCTTAAAATACTAATTCTTAAAATTTCTGAATTTAAGCTTTTAAACCTTTCTGGGTTGTAAAATGTTAACCGTTTTGATTTTAGTTTTGGAAATTTGAACTAATTGGCAAAGCCAGTTTAAAGCACTTCCTTGAAATTTATATATTTAGTATTTAATAAAAAAACATAAATGTGTATTTGGTATTTGTGTTTATATAATAGTGCATTATTTTCTCATATTGTGTTTCTACATTAGGTTTCTCTTGATCAATTGGGAGAGGTGATTCTTCAAGATTCATTCCATGTGTTTGAACCTAAATCTCTAATAAGGAAAGGCAGAGAAAGACACATATTCTTGTTTGAGCTGTATTTGCTGTTTAGCAAGGAGGTCAAAGATTCAAATGGAAAAGCAAAATATATTTATAAAACAAAACTCTTGGTAATTATTTTCATATTTAAATGTATGATAAAACACCAACTATCTGTTACCTTTTAAAACTTTCCACATTATGAAGAGGTCGCTCATTGAATTTGCATTATTGTAAACCTCTAAATAGTTCTGCTTTATAATGTCTCTTAAAAGAATTGGCTAAAACCATTCTTTTACTCTCAATTGTTTTTAATGTTTTCTGTTTACAATTACAATTTACTTGATTTTTTATTTCTTTTATGATACAAAATCTCCAAGACACATATAGGGTTTTATTATGTTGACAAGTTTTAATTGGTACTTTTTCTTGTTTACAAAATAAAGTAATTAAAACACACAGTTTTGAATAAAAATACTTAAATTTGTTAAACAATAAAAGTTGCGAGTTAGTTGCGAAGTTTGATAAGAAGCAATAAAAGAATTTTAATTCCTCTTATAAAATATTCTGGTACTATTTAAAAATAGCCTTTCAAAAAATCAATTTCCAAATATACCTGCATTTGTGATGACAGTAAATAAATCTCAAGGACAATCATTCGCAAAAAAGGCAAATTTATTGAGGCAGCAATGTTTCATACATGGTCAGTGGTACGCCTCAGCAAGTAGAATTGAATCATTTGACTTTTTAAGATTTTATAACTCCAGACATAATGGGCCTTTAGCTGAGGACAGGTCCAGGTTCAATTTTCGGAAGGGGTTACTAGACATTTTAGATGAGCTTGAACTGTTCAAAATGCAAACTGAATGTGTAATATCCAGGTCGGTAGAGGGAGATGACCCTACGACCCATTTGCTGGAGCTGCCTTTGCATTTAGCAAAATATGGTAGAATGTTTAGAAAAACACTGTCTTCACAGAAAAGTGTGGTGGTAGTAAAGTGAAATTGTATGATAGTGGTCACTAAAGACATATAGTCTCTTAGCTAAGGTGGTAACTTTAGTAGGTTCCACTGTATATGGAATCTTGAGACATACTCTTTGACAGAAAAACTTTATTTACACTCAAATTAAAAAAATTAATTCTTATGGTCAAGTTTCCACCACTGGCAGACAACTAGTTAATATAAATTGGCTAATATTTCAGTGGACCTCTTTTCTAGTCTTTTTATTTTCATGAAAGTGAAAGTTTCTTCAATCTCTGTAGAAAAGCTGAAATGTAAAAAAATGTAAAATTATTTGTTTACATGCAACATGAATAGCAGACTATATGCATTTGCAGATTAGAGGGAATGTGCTGTAACATCCCCCCCCCCCCCAAAAAAAAAAAAAAAAAAAAAAAAAAAAAAAAAAAAAAGATTAAATGGCTGTTTGCAACTGAGATAGAAATACGGTTAGCAAAACTAGAAACCTTAAGTTGCATAACAGTTTTCTGTTATTGTCTCTAAATTCTATCATTAGATGAAATTAAAAACACCGGACATTAGCAAGATTAGTCAGCTGGTAATACAAAAAAGCATGTGTAAATGCAGAAACAGGGATAGCAAAACTGTAAAATAGAAATTCTATAATAATTTCCTGTTATAGTTATTAAATGGCACAGTTTGGAGGAAGGATTTATTCTCGAGAATAATTTAAAAGCAATAGGACGGACAGGATTAAAATCATTAAAAGCAGATAAAAACACATCAAAATCCGTCAGTAGCACTTTCGGTGGCAGCCACCACCTTCTTCAGGTCTGGTCTCAATTCAAAATGCCTTGCTCTCTTCCTCAGTATGGCGTTCCATCCAGGATCTATCTGACTATCTGACCAGGATCTATCTGCGCATGACATGATGCATGCGCAGATAGATCCTGGATGGAACGCCATACTGAGGAAGAGAGCAAGGCATTTTGAATTAAGACCAGAGCTGAAGAAGGTGGTGGCTGCCACCGAAAGTGCTACTGACGGATTTTAATGTGTTTTTATCTGCTTTTAATGATTCTCAAGAATAGTTAATAAGTCAGTATGAAAGTAAAAAATAGCATTTAGTAATTCCATGCGATATGAATTGAGCATATATATTTTTCCTTTGGTTGCATGTCAGAGGCATCTTCTTTCACCATTGGTAACAAAACTGTGGAAATTAGACTAGTATTTTATATTCTGAAATTTTCTGTAGCTTTCATGAATTTTTTTCCAAAATCTGTTTATGTCTATCTTTAATACAATTTTTACGGGTACTAATTCTTTGACTTGTTTATTATATGCAAATTTAATTAATACATAAGATTTTTATGGCAACACTTTCAGAGTCTTTTTGTAACATTCAATGACCAGCTAAGATGTCTCATTTCAGAGCATTATAAAATGGTTTAATAAGTTTGATTTTTGTTTCATAAATGGTTGTTTCATATTACTGATATACAATCCAGTATATGCACTCGTGACTGAACCTTGTTATTTCAACTATCTTTAATCAATTTTCAGACTGCAGAAGTTGGCATAACTGAGCATGTAGAAGGAGATGAGTGTAAATTTGCTGTTTGGACTGGGCGTGCACCTTTGGCTGAAAATAAAATTGTCTTAAAAGTAAGTTAATTATTAAAAAGTCACAATTTTTAATTTAATTTTTTTTAGGGAGGGGGGGAGGCAAATGTCTCTTTTTTATTAAAGTACAATATTAATTTTCGCATAAAATACACTGAGCATTATCACTTTGTAACTTTGTTTATTATTGAAAACATATTATCTTATTTTTAATAGCATAAATGCAATGTAAGATATGTAAATATTACTATGCCTTAGTATTTATAAACTGTGAATGCATTATGCAGGGTTCATACACCTCCTGGAAATCCTTAAAAACTCCTGGATTTCGATTTAAAACATTAAGGGCCCTGGAAAACTCCTGGATTTTACTAATTTTTCTGTAGACTCCTGAAATTTTAGTATTGATTCCTGGAAATATTGTTTATTTTAGTTTTCTTTCTAGAATTTAAAGTGCAAAAAAAATTTTCATGTGCAATCTGCCGAATTTTTTTTTTTTCGACTCGTGTTTCGTGTAATAATCCACCTCCATGTTTATTGACGTTCCTGCCACAGACTTGAAGACAAGGATTGTAATCACTTCAGTGGTCTGAAAGCTTACCACAAAAAGTTCCAATGATGGCACGATTTGCTGTAGACATTCCTCCCTGCTCTCCGCATATCCAATTTCGTTCCTGAATTATGCCTGTTGGCGTTCTCAAACTCTTTTATCGCTAACTGCTAGCTCTTACATCACCTCAAAAGTATTTCGTGATTGATGTATGAGCCGTATACTCTTATCTCTGCTGTGGTACATGGGGTACATGTTTACAAAGCTCGCCATTTGTGGCGGTGTGTTGGAAATAATCTGTACGCATGTGACAGTAGTAAAATTTTAAACCATCCTGAGATTTTCGTCCATTTCAATTTTTCTAAAGATGCCGGGTGGAAAATGCATTTTCAGTGATGCTTGGTTAGAAAAGGTATTTATGTATACTCCTGGAAAAATTATATTTTCTCCTGGAAAACTCCTTATAAACTCCTGGAATTCATACTGTGAAAAAGTGTGGGAACCCTGATTATGTCAGCGTATTGAAACCTTCCTATAATGAAAATTTATGGTCTTAAAACTCAAATTGTTACAGACAGTTCATCATCGTAGACTGGTTAAAATTTTCTGCATTATTTGAATACTGAAGATGCTTCCTTATTATCAAATTGAAAATAAAATATATATAACACTTTAGTCATTCACATCAGTTGGCACATCTTGTACACTGATTTTGAAGATAATTATTTTATGTTGTAAAAGTAAAGCCCAACACATACATAAACTAACTTTTGATTTAGTATGTAATACTTTGATAAAGGGAAATTTTTATTAAACATTCTACTAAAAGCATGTATAAATTGTAAGATGTCAAAATTTTATTAGAAGCAACATACGAAAAAAAAAAAAAAAAAAAAAAAAAGAAAGAAAGAAAGAAAAAAGAAGAAGAAAACAGAATCTGCAAAAAAGGTCACTTATTTAAAATTAAAATTGTAGACAGATGACATGTAATATGTAAGTATCACTGTAGATAGGAATTTCGAATTCTATGTTATAGGAAGGTTTATTGCTATACACAAGTTTCACTGTATTTATAAAAATGAACAGAAGTAGTTATTTTTAACAAATTAGTCAGCAATTTTATAAATATGTATTTTTTATTATTTTGGACTACTTGTATTTGTTGTAATTTTATAATGTTTTTTTTTTTTAATCCTATGCCTGTCTCCGACCTCACGGTCATAAGTTGACGAGCAAGCCCAATACAGAAGAGAACGAATAAAATAGTCAGTAAAATCAAAACCACTGTCTGTTGTATAAAAATCAGTAAAACAATTAATAACAGCAGCGCAATCATTGAGGTGCAGTGCCTCATAGGTACGCCATGGTCACATAACGGGCACACATCAATGTCAGTCATTCCGAGTGTATACAGGTGTCTCTGCAAGTAATCATGGCCTGTAATGAGTCTGAAACAGGCTATTCTGACTGCTCTAGGCAAGGATCTGGAAATTCCTGCTTTCTTTTAATAGAGAGTTCCAACTCATCACATCAGCTTTCTCTCTATTAAGGTTGAAACGATTTGATTTAATAGAGACGGAAATATGTCTTCTTATATGCCTCAAAGGCAAACGAGGATTAGGCTGAATCTTTTGAGATTCTCTTTTGGCTAGAGTGTCTGTCCGCTTGCTCATTCTCATAAATTCTGCAGTTGTTGGGAATCCACTGCAGAGCGATACACTTCTTGATGTTCAATAGCCTATCAATTTTTGCAAAGCAGTTTCTAGAAATCTTGCAATCGCAGGGTTGATAAAGTCATAATGTGGGTCTTGAGGGTTGATAAAGTCATAATGTCTGGTTTTGAATCCACTAGAAAAACGATGTTTTCCTTTGTTCTATTTGGTATAGGGCAAAAGAAATGGCTGAAATTTCACTGTCAAAGTTATCAAAGTGCCTTCCAATGGCATAAGATAGTGTAAATTCATTGGAGTAGGCACCAGCTCCAGCATTTTTAATGGTCTGCTCTGCCGAACCATCAGTATAGACATGGAGCCAAGAGTCAGCTAGAAAATGTCCATGTATTGTACCCAAGGCAACATTTTTCAATTCAGAGTCATGTAAAGATTTCTTGCTAACATCAGAGACAAGATCCAAGTAGATTTCAGCAAGTTTAAACCTTTTTAGTAGATACCATGGATCAGGAAAGGGAAAACGATCACTTGTAGGAAAATCTAGTATATCATGTAGGTCTTTTATATAAGTTCTGTGCATTTTTAACCTCTCTGTAGCCGGCCAATAATGGCTCAGAAAGTTATCCTTTCTTTTTTTTTCTAAGATTTTCTCAGTAAGGTTTAAGGCCAATTTCCACCTACGGTCACTTAAAGGTTCCAAACAGACTTCGTGTAATCGTAATCGACTGTAATCGATTACATTTTCTTGTATAATCTTAATGTAATCGTAATCTGGCAATTAAATTTTTCATGTAATCGTAATCTAGTCATAATCTAGAAGTTTATTTTTTCGCGTAATCGTAGTCTAATCGTAATCTAGAAATTTCATTTGCCAGATAATCGTAATCGAAGAGCCTGTAATCGTAGTCGCTTTGATTACGAGACGATTACAAAATGATTACAGTTGCCTAATTTTAGTTTTTGTTCTGCTTGTTGGGAAAATTTTCACGGGGAGGCACAGGCATGCTCTGAAGGCAGGAAGTTTCCCTGGAGCTCCGACGTTTGGAGGAAGACAGGAGCTCGCTTGTATTATTTTTTTTCCCCCAGAAAAATATTTAGATGACCATTATTTTATTTATTTATTTATTAATTTTGTCGTCTTCTGTTCATCCGAGTCTGGACTGGTGAGAGACAAGAATAGAATGGACTTCCCAGAAGAAAGTGAGGGTTGTATACGTGACAGTCGGCGCGAAAGGGTTAAAAGGGCTTTGCCACCATACTCAACTATTGGCCGTATATAGGTTTTATAGGCAGTGCATAGAACGTCCTGGGTGGAGCCCCGTGTAGTGCCAGCCCGACGTTTTAAAAATTTAGCTCTGCTTTCCTCTTGATCTACAGTCTTTGTTACCTGATTTGTCCAGTTTAGCTTAGAATCCAAGTCCAAAGCCCAGATAGGTTGAACTATTAGTTCTTTTCAACATTTCATTTTTGTATGATAGGTTTATATCATGATGTTTGGTGCTAAGTGAAAAGACTTGGAAAGTGGTCTTGTCCGGGTTGACTGTCATCTCATTTTCAACTGTCCATTTTTCCAAAAGCACCAATGCAGACTGGAACGCTTTTTTCATTTTATCGAAGTTTCTATCTGTAGTCCAAATTACCAGATCGCCTGCAAAGAGCAAGGTCTGCACTTCAGGTTCATTAATTTTTAGGACTTCCACTAAATCATTGATCATAATATTAAAAAGCAAGGGATACTTAAAACCGATCCCTGAGGTAAGCCCAGACTTACCTGTTTGTATCCTGAAATGCAATTATCTTACTTAGTATGGTCTAGGAATGACTTAATCCAAAGATATTACCTCCTATATTATGTGCTATCAACGCCATCAAGAGTTTTTTCCTCCAAACTATGTCAAAAGCTGTCTTAAAGTCCACAAAAACTGTGACAGTACTTTGCCGTCTCTGGAAGCCATCCTTAATTTCTTGTGACAGTCTTACAATTTGCTCAGAGGTATTCTGATGTTTCCTAAACCCAGCCTGACATTCTGAAAGAACCCTCTTTTTCCCACAATAAAATTAAGACGACTTATAATCAGTCTTTCAGTAAGTTTATGCATTGTATTTGTCATTGATATTGGTCAATAACTATTGAGATGTTGTGAGTCCTTTTTAGGCTTCAAGATATTATTTCCGTCTTCCTACAGGTGCTTGGTGCACCTTTTTTCCATGAAAGATTTGTAAGTCTCAATAAAGTATTTTTGGCTGAAGGTCCCGGGTAAATGAGAAACTCGGGTAATATGCTGTCAGAAGCGGACTCTTTCCCTTAACAAGGCCATCTAAGCCCATATCCAGTTCAGTTTCAGTGAAATCATCATTGTAGAGAGAGTAAATCTCAGAAGTTTCAGGGAGAACTGAAGGAATGAGTCCACTTTTTAAAATTTTTTGCCCAGGATGAAAATTTGAAACATTTGCAAAATGTGTTATGATTGGAAAAAATAACTTATTGTTCTAGCGATCTATGAGTAGTAAAATCAAATTTCAGATCAATATTTTGTGTAATGTTTAAGTTGTACTACTTATCTTTTGGGTTTTTGTTTATTTCCTTCACGGCACTTTCTTACGGTCTCGCGGTTTGTTTTGGTTTGTTCCGCGCGCTAATGCCAAAATAGGTTGCCAGATCGGAAGAACAAAACTTTTCTATTTGATGTGGTATTGGTATTATCATAATTTTTAATAAATAATTAATGTTAAAAATATTTATGTGGTTTTTAAATCGAGCCGCCTTTTCCTTTTCTTTATGCCGACATTTTTTTCTTAAATAATTTTTTTGGGGTACAGACATCATATTTTGGCTTTGTAATGTGTTTACTAAATTTTAAGTTTTGGTTTAGGGTTTTTTTTATGCCAAAGTTTTTCTCTTTCTGTAATTTTTTTTTATTCTGCCTTTTTCTGTTTTTTTTTATAACCTTTTTCACTCCATCAATTTTTATATAAATCGATCGATTGAATCAAGATTCGATACTGTTCCCGCAAGTGCCGACAATCCAGGTTAAATTTGGGAATGACAACACCCGGGAAACAAAAATTGGTGTTGAGAAGTGATTGGCCATGAGTGAAGAGTGTTATGGAAACAAGGATAGCCACTGAATTGAGAGACATCTACTTTTATTTATAGCAGTCTGGCACAGAAATGTATCACAGTCAGCAATTACTTGTAGAACAGGATTTCATTGCAAAAGAACTATTAAATATCACAGCTAAGCTTTATCACAGTTAGGCACAGAAAAATATCACAGTCTGAAGAAACTCATAAGTACTGGCAAAAAATGGTTTAATGAATTTAAACTTCACAAGCCGTTTAGATTTCAATTTCAAAAGCTGCTTTACCTTGAAGAGAACAAGTCCACAGGGAGAACTTCAGATCCTTAAATTACGATGAAACACGATGTTCTATATGACGGCACTTCAAACAGAAATTCTAACGTCTATTTCACTTTAAAAACAGGTTAAAAAAATCGGCATTAAATGTTGATTAAAAACGTACTGTCATTTTAAAGATTAAATAGAAGCAGGTTTAGCTGGCTAAAAATAACATGTCTGGAGCTTAAAGAGCATTACCACTCGCCAAAAACGTCTGTCAACTGTTAATACAGCCTGACTGTCTAATTGCTTAACGGCGACGATCGGCCATGATCGGCCTAACTGCCTCGACCTGCTATCGATCTGTTTAACTGCTTATCTGCCTATCTGCTCTGTTTAACTGCTTGGCTTTAGGAGTTTATTTAATTAGCTTTAAGTTGTTGAAATTTTATCTTAACCTTTTATTGTGGCGCTTAGAGTTGGAGAGTTTCACAATTCAGGTAAGTCAGAAATTAAATACACATAAGAGTTGGGATATTTATTGTTCACAAATAACCATTGGGAACAAAAGCCCCTCCTCCCAGCTCTTATGGACTGCAATTGCCAGCACTTAGAAGAATATAACAATCGAACATCATAACCATTTACAAATGCAATAAAACAATGTGCAAATCAATTCATACCTGTAGGCGAGTAACGAGCAAGTAACATGCTTCAAAAGATTAATAAAACAATGTACCAAGAAAACTTTAAAACAATGTTCCATACAATTCAGAAAAAAGAAGGCATGTAAAAGTTTCAAAAATTAAATTTTTTGCAGTTACATTACGTAATATCAGAAAATTTTAAAACAATGTTCTCAAATACTTTTCAAATATAAAGTCCCTTTTTAAACCTTAAAAACACCTTTTTACTAAAAACCACAAGTAATTCCAACAGATTCAAAAATTAATCATGCAAAAAGGTTTCACTAAAGCATTACAAAAATTTACTATACTTCACACAGTTGCATATGTTTAGTTTCACAGTTAGGATTTTAACTAATCAGGTTGTCCCATGCTCGAACGACGCGAACGGCAATTAAAAGATTCAAAAATTCTACTTAATCAAAAATACAAAGATTCTAAATGTTAATTTTGATACCTTAAACTTTGAATTCTAAGCACAATTCTAAACAATGAAAATCTTAAACGTTTGAACTCTTAAACACTGATCCAACCACCAAAAACCTTAATCAACTAGAAAACACAGTATATTAGTGCAAAAATCGTTAAAAAGAAAAATACGATATATATGTGCAAAAATTTCAAACAACATTATGACATGATAATGATTAATGACCTGGTGATCACCAAAGATTCAAATATACACAATCTTTATGCTCATACTTTTTACGCATAACTTGCACATAATTCACACATACCTTGGCCAAGGATTTTCACACACCAAACTTTCATTCAATGACATGAAAAACAGTTGCTTAAATGACATATTTACAAAATGAAAAATGACACTTTTCAAAATACATTAATACTTTATCAAACATTAAATATCAAAATTCAAAATTATGGTGGTGGATCAAAAATATCAAAAACTTTAGATCTCAAACACATCCTCAACAAACTTTTTCAATTCATTTTGAGTGATAGGCTTAGTAAAGATGTCAGCCATATTAGATTTACTTCTGATGAAGTTTACTTTAAATTTATCTTTATAAAACAGATCTCTTACAAAAAATGATTTAACATCTATATGTTTAGTTCTATGATTTTCTATCGGGCTTTTAAGGAAATCAATAGTAGCCTGGTTATCCACAAATAGAGTAGGTTTAGAGTTATATTTGATTAACCCACAATCATTACCCTCTTTTAGAACGTTATCTAGCCAGGTGAGTTCTTTGATATTCTCAACCATGGCAAGAAATTCAGCTTCCATAGTGGATAAACTAACTGACTTCTCCTTAAATGTACGCCAAGTTATGGGTGCTTTATCCAAACATATGAACTCTCCCCCCATGGATATTCTGTCGTCTCTATTCGC
This sequence comes from Cheiracanthium punctorium, assembly GCA_038373885.1. Classification (NCBI taxonomy): domain Eukaryota; kingdom Metazoa; phylum Arthropoda; class Arachnida; order Araneae; family Cheiracanthiidae; genus Cheiracanthium; species Cheiracanthium punctorium. The sequence goes on from JAWZYV010002198.1 coordinate 1,057,534, forward strand.
TGCGAAATCTGCATCCGAGTACCCAATTAAATTCATATTTTCACATTTTAGCTTTAATTTGTATGATTTAGTCTTTCTTACGTATCCGAGTAATTTCAACAGTCCGTTCCAATGTTCCATGCCCGGGTCACTCTGGAACTGGGAAAAGATATTTACGGCGTAAGAAATGTCGGGTCTCGTGCGGCTAGCTAGAAACGATAGGCATCCTAAGACGCTTCTATATGGGTAGATTTGCATTTGATATTGTTCACTGTTGGTTTGAGGCGATTGTAATTTGCTGTACTGTACGCTTTTTGTGATTGGGAGTGATGAGATTGGTAATTTAAATTTATCAAATCTTTTGCAAATTTCGTCAATGTAGGGAATTTGGTGGATTATAAGACCGTTATCAGCCTCTTCAAATTCTACACCGAGTAACCTTTTGGTTTTTCCCAAAATTTTTAAATCGAATTTGCTTTGTAGTTTGTTTAAAATTTTTCCTATCTCATCTTCAGTCCTTCCAAAAATGACTATGTCGTCTACATAGACTAAAAGTACAGCAGAATTATTAGAGAAGAAAGTACAATTGCACCATTCGAATTTTCCAAGTCCAATTTCTAGCAAAACATTCTTGAGTTCGAAATACCAAGCACGACCGCTTTGGTGAAGGCCGTATAAAGCGCGTTTTAAGTGACAAACTAAATTTTCCCTACCAGCCTCTACGTACCCTTCAGGTTGTTTCATGTAAACTTCCTCTTCCAAATTTGCATACAGATACGCACAGGCAACATCGCACTGCATATGTTTCCATTTTAAGAAGACCACGAACAGAGAAAAAAACAGCCTAATTAAAGAAAAGTTTATGACGGGAGAAAAGGTTTCGTCATAGGATTCGCCCTTGACTTGGTTGTATCCCTGTGCCACCAAGCGGGCCTTATATCTCGCGACGTTTCCCTTCTCATCTCTTTTAATGTTAAATACCCATCTGCACCCCAAAACTTGTTTGCCTGGAGGCAGGCTGGTTAAAACCCAAACTTTTCTATTTCTTAGATTCTGATACTCTGTATCCATGGCCTCTTTCCATTTTTCAATTTGTGGGGACCTGAGCATCTGCTTATAGGTATGAGGGACTTCAGGTACTAGTCAGCTTTTGTTTTTAACTTTAACTTCCGCGTTGCTTGGCTTAGGGTTAATGACACCTTGGAAGGAATCCTTTCCTTTAAAACTGAACATACTTTTAGTTACATCATCAAACTTAATATTATTCTGTTCGCAGTATTTCTGGATTTCGTTTAAGCTTTTCAGTTTACGCTTCTGACCCTCCTCATGAAAGTAAATATCTGTCCTGGATCCATCCGGTCGAGGGACGGCGGTTCTTACCCAAATCGCATCTCGAAAAGTAGGAGAGCTAATTGTACTATCATCCATACTTTCATCTGCATCAGATTCTTCATCAGACTCTATACTGGGTGTGGGAGAGGAACTCGGGAGACTTTCGTCTTCGACCGATTCTCGACTCTCTTCACCAATTTGAGAAAGGCTAGAATCATCTTTGGGCGCCAGCACCGCTCCACTGTCGCTTTCCGAAACTTTTGGAAATGACACGTTACAGGTTTCAATCACCCTTTCCTCCTCCGGGATCCAAATTCTATACCCTTTGGTACTAAACGCGTACCCAACTAAAATGCCTACTTTGGCTTTCGGGTCAAGTTTTCCTCTCAAGGGTCGAGGAGTACCAACGTAAACTTTTGATCCGAATTTTCGAAGGTGTCTTACTGAAGGTTTGATTCCTTTAAACAACTCTATAGGGGTTTTAGACTGTTCTGAATGGCATAACCGGTTCCACACATGAACAAAGAATAACACGGCCTCTGGCCAAAAGCTTTTTTCAAGACCACTTTCTGAGAGAATGGTCCTGGCTCCATCTACAACAGTTTGGTTGAGTCGTTCAGCCGATCCATTTTGCTCGGGCGTGTAAATGTTTGTGTGTTCATGATTTATGCCCTTTTCAGTGCAAAAGTCTTCAAAGTAATTACTGGTAAACTCACCCCCATTGTCGGTTTTTACAGCTTTAACTTTTAACCCAAGTGATCTTTCGGCACGGGAAACATATCTAGTAAATATGTCAAAAACGTCTGATTTTTCCTTCATAGGATAAATGGTCATATATTTAGAGAATTCATCGATAATTGACAGATAGTATCTTTCCCCACGTTTGCCTACCACATTTGATGGACCCCAAACGTCCAAACAGATTAGATCTAATGGACCTCTCACTTTGCTCCCACTAACGGACTTAAATGATACCCGCCTGTGTTTATTTAATTTGCAAAGTTCACATGAAAATTCTGGGTGTTTCTTTAGGTTAGGCAAACCTTTAACAGCATTTAGAGTACTAGTTTTTGTGATGAAATCTACACCTGCATGACCGAAACGTGCATGCCATGATTCGAGTTCTCTCAGGTTATTTTTACTTATTGCATTACAAGCTGGCTTAACGGGACTGGGGTATACGTGGTACAAGCCACGTTCGAGTTTAGCAGAAAATACAAAAAATTTTTTCTTAAAGACTTTAATCTTTCCATTTCCCCCTACAAATTTAAAACCGTTCTGATCGAGCATGGGGCCTGATAGTAAATTTCTCCTTAATTTTGGAGAGAAAAAGACATTTTTCAAAACACATTCATTTTTACCAAATTTAAGTTTTACATCCCCTTTTCCATTGATTGGAAACTCTAGATCCTCCAGAGCGAGCACCATATTCTCATTCTCAACAGTCACAAAATTAGAGAAGATGCTGCGATCATTACAGAAATGGTGGCTGGCGGCCGAATCCAAAATCCACGTATGGTTGTCGACATTACAATTTAGATTGGCCTCTGCCACAAAAAAACTTAAATTGTTACCTTTAATGGTCTTGGGGATAGTGTTCTTATTCGACTGGTTACCTGGGTTCTGGCGTCTACCTCGGGACCTTTGCCGCTCGGTTTCTGCTGGGCTGGATGTTGATTTGGAGACTCTGCACGCACCCGGACTATGAGATCTGTTCCTGGGACGACTCGGAGACCTTGGACGGACACGACAGTTCCTTTGGAAATGTCCCAGACGACCGCACCGGAAACACCTTGCCTGGTTTCCCTGGACACTAAAGGCTTCCTTCGTTGACGTTTTTCTATCGGAGTCACGGAGGTTTAGTCGAGTCTCTTCAGCCACAACTTCCAAGACGATATCTTTAAACACAAATCTTTCACTGTCCCATCGTAGAACACTTTGGACAATTGAATCAAATTTTGACGGCAGATTTCTAAGAAATTGGTATGACAGAAAAACTTCATCGAGAGATTTTCCGCTGTCCTTGAGCTGGTTAGCTAAGCTCTGGATCCGTGAGGCAAAAAGATTGACGTTCTCATTCGGCTGAATTCTACTTTGCATCAATTCGCTAAAGATCTGCATATGATGACTGCGGTTGTCGGGCTTGAAATTTTTTCTTAACAGGTCCCAAACTTCACACGGGTCATCTAAATCACCGATAATTTGTCGGAAATCACTGTGCACATTGAGGTACAGCATAGATAATGCAAGCCTTTTTCGGACGTTAAATGCCTCCACATCCTTTTCTGTGACAGCGCCCTCTTTAATCACCGGGCTTTTCTCCCTACCGCACACAATTTCGTAACAATTTCTCTCCAAGAGTAGGAACTTCATATCAACACACCATGAGGAGTAATTTGTAGCATTTAACTTCTCGGTTTGGTAGAAAGTTGAGATCCCTGGTGAATTAGCCATCTTTCTCAAAAATTTCAAATTTCAAAGTAATGTACTAAATTTCAACTTCAAAAATGTCAAATTTCAAAGACAAAAATATTTCCAAGGGTTAACTTCAAGAAAACTCTCAATTTTTAAACTTCAAAAGCATCAAAATTTCAGCATCAAACTTCAAAATTTCAGCTTTAAACTTCAAAAATTTCGACTTTAAACTTCAAAATCGTCAAAAATTTCAACTTTAAACTTCAAATTGAACTTAGATTCAGAATCATCTCTAATTTCAGGATAAACACCGAAGTCTTCCGGAGATTTCAGGGTAAGCTTTAAACCTCTTTAAAGAATTTCTTCAAATATTACAGTTGCCCCTCCATCTCGGCACTGGGGGTTTCCATTCAATATCTTCAGTCACGGGCTTTCACTCTACAACGCAAGCCCATAACCTTTATTGTTCCCGCAAGTGCCGACAATCCAGGTTAAATTTGGGAATGACAACACCCGGGAAACAAAAATTGGTGTTGAGAAGTGATTGGCCATGAGTGAAGAGTGTTATGGAAACAAGGATAGCCACTGAATTGAGAGACATCTACTTTTATTTATAGCAGTCTGGCACAGAAATGTATCACAGTCAGCAATTACTTGTAGAACAGGATTTCATTGCAAAAGAACTATTAAATATCACAGCTATGCTTTATCACAGTTAGGCACAGAAAAATATCACAGTCTGAAGAAACTCATAAGTACTGGCAAAAAATGGTTTAATGAATTTAAACTTCACAAGCCGTTTAGATTTCAATTTCAAAAGCTGCTTTACCTTGAAGAGAACAAGTCCACAGGGAGAACTTCAGATCCTTAAATTACGATGAAACACGATGTTCTATATGACGGCACTTCAAACAGAAATTCTAACGTCTATTTCACTTTAAAAACAGGTTAAAAAAATCGGCATTAAATGTTGATTAAAAACGTACTGTCATTTTAAAGATTAAATAGAAGCAGGTTTAGCTGGCTAAAAATAACATGTCTGGAGCTTAAAGAGCATTACCACTCGCCAAAAACGTCTGTCAACTGTTAATACAGCCTGACTGTCTAATTGCTTAACGGCGACGATCGGCCATGATCGGCCTAACTGCCTCGACCTGCTATCGATCTGTTTAACTGCTTATCTGCCTATCTGCTCTGTTTAACTGCTTGGCTTTAGGAGTTTATTTAATTAGCTTTAAGTTGTTGAAATTTTATCTTAACCTTTTATTGTGGCGCTTAGAGTTGGAGAGTTTCACAATTCAGGTAAGTCAGAAATTAAATACACATAAGAGTTGGGATATTTATTGTTCACAAATAACCATTGGGAACAGATACAGAGACATCGAAATCGGCGGAAGAACACAACAGAAGAAATCCACATGTATGAAAAATCTGAATACCTCGAAAATAGCAAAATAGCCAACAAAATACTTAAATTTCCTTTTTAATTCGACTTTACCTCACCAACTAAGCAAGTTTTATTACATATTAATACGTACAAAGAGATGAAAAAATAAAGTTCATAGGCGAACTTTGTTGGCGTATGAATACTGGAGTGAGAAGGCAGAGGAATGAAAAGCAAGCGTTGGGCAGCAAGCGCTCTCTCTCTCTTCCTGTTTTCCGGAGATCCTGACCTGATTTTTTTAACTGAGGACACCGAACGCATGATGTGGTGGAGAGGACTTATGATGAAACTGGAGACCTGAAATGCGATAAAAATGGGGGCCCCCAACACCTGCTACATGACGATAAGTCATTTTCTCTTTCTTTAATTTTCTTTAACCTTCCCCATCCTTTTTTTTAAATTTTTAGTCGGCAAAATTTAAGTGCACTTCAAAATGGTAACAAATATATCTAGTAAATGTTAGTATGATATTTTAAGTTTAAGTTTCTTTTTGTAATGGTGTGAAATGTTACTCAAGAATCGAAGTGATGTGTTTTCATTAAATTTAATAAATATTTGCTAAGGTTTACCAGAGTATTTCTCGTTTATTTCTAGTTTTCTCTTTACCTTGCTAACATGGCACCATTTTCTTTTTGTTTTAGCCAACACAGACAGACCCTGGGTCATTGATAGTGTCAAAACACTTTACGATTCTTTCGGCTTCTATGCCATTTGATTGAGGAAGGGAATATTTTATTAATGTTTGGGTTTTTTTTTACTTAAATTTTATTTTTGGAACTTTAGAAATTTAAGCGTTTGTTATGAAGTCATGGCAAATGTTTGCATAAAGCTCCAGCATTTTATAATGTGGAATTTATAATAAGGTTTATTGATATGTTGTTTATATAAAACTTATATTAATATGTACATGCTGCATCCAGATTCCTTTTTTTCATTTTATGGAATGCTATTAGTTGCAGTGTTGCCTATGTTTTTCTTTTCAGGCAAATTCTTTGGAAACTAAACAGTCTTGGGTTAAAAAGCTTCGTGAAGTTATTCAAGAAACTTACTTTAGTAGTGCTCTTTCTACATTGAATCTTTCTAAATGTCATACAAAAGTATCTAAGTCTACAAGCAACAGGTCCAGCAGGTAATGTATTAAATTGAATTGTTCATAATTAAGAATGTTTAATATTATATGGACCTCTATGTTACGAAGTTGCTAAATCCCCCCAAAAATTTCATTATATGGAAAATTCGTCAAATAGAGATTCGCCTTTAAAATTCTTTACATTACATAAAGCAGACTGTAAATTGACAAACACTAAATATTGTTTAAAAAAATAATTAATTGCACTTTTTAAGAATAAAACAAAACCTCTAAATTTACAACATGTTTTCAATAAAAGAAAATCATTTTGCATTAAAATTAATGAGTTTTAATGAAATAATCACATTTGTTATCAAAATAATTTTAAACATGCTTTACCACATGCATTTTAAAATTAAATCACTGAAAATTCAAAATCTTAAAGTTATTGTTGCGGAATTACTCTGCTACTCCTGGGGTTCGTCGTTCTAAAGTCCAGTTGGTGTAAAAAGTTAAGTAAAAAGTCACTTGTCAGGATGGAACACAAACTTTATTGCTTCTAGAACTTCGTAGAACAATCAGCTGTACACAATTCACAAGCACAATCTAGCAGTAACGTGCTTTTAACAATCCGCTTAGGTCAGAAGCTCTCACAAATGCTGTATTTCTCACACAAAATAAGTCACTTTCACAGGCAAAAATTCAGTGGAAATATTCAAGAGATATCGTACACAATCCCTTAAGACACAGCAATGAAGAATTTACACACAGCACTTAAAAACAGCTTCATAAAGCAAGCTAAAACACAGCTTCTATAGCACTATCTTCACAAAGCAAGCGTACTGAGAGCTCTTCACACACTGAGCGTTCAACTCTCACTGAATTGTCGGGGCAGCGCGCTGGTGGAATTTATAGAGGAGGCAGAAGCTGCGAGCAGTTTCTAGAAAAGTATATTCCTCGAAGATTCCAGATAAAGCAGGACTTCTGATTACGTCATAGAAGAGAAATGTTAGGTTATTATGCGTTTTTAATGCAGGAAAAACAACTTCCAGGCCCCATTGGAAAAATTGCGCCAAATGACAAAAAAGTCGCCAAGCTTGACGACTTTTGACGAAATATCACCAAATTTGGCGCCAAAAATAAGTCCCCAAATGTGAAGAAATCGAAGCCCTAGGACTAATATTTCTCGAGATTTCTAGAATCTCCATTGAAAAACAATGGCAAACTGAAACCTCCCATCTCTGGTTCTAATTGGCCGATTTTGATGCAACAAAAAGCAAAATTTATCTATTTGAAGCGTAGAATACAAATTTTAAACCATTTTAATCCCCAGAGCAGTGGGTTGCCCCGAAAATTCGTAATAGTATCAAAAAATGTATAACATTAAATCACATATTTTTCATTGACTTTTCTATACATATAAAGAAGGACTCAAAATCAGACTTGTGAGTGGGGAAAAACTATGCAGAGAAATTCTAATGGCAGTTGATGGGACTGTTCAAAACTCCCCCTGTTACACTTTTAAAAAAAAGTGAAAGACAAAAGAATAAAAATGTAAAATATTCGAGAAATATCTTTAGAAATAGATGAGGGGGTGGGGGGATAGTAAGAAAAAGTTCGTTAAGTAGAGAATGCACTCTGCTATTTAAAAATTATTTTACTAAGAAATTTCAAAATGTTCTTGGTTCAAAGGAAAAGTTTGCAAAATAGGGGTTCATTACACAGAGGCCTGACTGTAATTGCAAGTTTGACTTTAATAATACAGGTGCAAATTATGAATCTACAGTGGGAAGATTTCATGTGTAAAATTGAAGACTTTATATAAAAAACACAAAATAGTGAAAACAGACTGTTTGTTTGCTTGAAAGTATACAAAATGCTGTAAAGAATAGATTTCTATTCTATTGGATTTTCATACTGTTTTTTTCTTCTTTAGAATGAAAACATCCTGGTTTTTTTTTTTTTTTTTTTTCCTGTTGTATTTGCCACTTATTTCTGTTTACCAACCTGTAGGTTGGAGAAACCCTTCTGCTGCTGAAGGCAGGGTTTTTTACACTTATTCTTTCAAGTTTTAATTTCTTTAATGCTTTATGCATTTGATAATCAAAGTTTACATTTTGTTGCATGTAAATTTGATTTTCAGAGTGTTAACTATTTCTTTCTAAATTAACTATTCTTTCTAACCAACTTTCTAAATTAACTAAATTAACTATTATAAAAAAAATTAACTATCTGTTAAGATTTATGTCATTAAAATTAGGGATGCAACAGATATCCGGCAAGAATGCTGCATCCGGCCTATCCATCCAATATGCCGAATAATTGGCAGTAGCTCGATATTACAGATATCTGGCAGTACATCCAGCATAAAATTATATACAGAGAAATAAAAATAAATGAATATATTCTAAAAACTGCAATAATAAAAAATGTGAAAAAACAAGTTTTGTGAAAATATTTTGTTTTCAATACTTTTTAGAATGCATTTTTATCATGTATAGAAAAAGGGGAAAAATTAAGTGCTTCTATCTTTTTTTCAGATTGGAGTAAATTATTACGAAAAAAAATTATTAAATACACTGTTTTTCAGTCTTTGCAAGAATTCGGTTATCTTTTTTTTCCACTATAAATTGACCTTGCTTATGAGACTAATGTACTTGCAGTAGTACTGCTGACTGGTGAGAAAATGTGTCTCTTCTCTCTCTCTCCCCCCCCCCCCCTTACAAATTTTGATAAAGAAAGGAAATTTGATACATTGATTTTCTAACAGTTGAATGGAGATGTCTTTCTTTCAAGAACTGATCTTTTAAAATATATATCTAACTCTTGAGGTAGACCATCCATGGCATTGTTATTTGAATGACTTTAATTGCAGTAAAACTGGTTCTGAATTCATGAAAACAATTCCAAAAGAACTAGTTATCTGGCTGAAAGTTTGGCTGGATATTCGGTATCTGGTATCTGGTCAAATTGATATTGCATCACTAATTAAAATTCTATTTCGATAACCTTAGGTTTCAGTAATTCATTGTCAAATAAAGGGAATTGCACCAAGCAGGTTTAGTTTTGCTTACTTTTTTGCCAATTTCAGCAATATTTCTTTAAAAGTCACTGCATTGGTTGACATTTAGAAATTTAGCACAAGTTACTTAAGAGTGCAAATTATGAATCTCCAGTGGGAAACGAAATTCCCATTGGAAAATGTTAGGGTTAGGCAACTTCTTTTCAAATATAAAAGATAAATATAAAAATCACATGCTGAAATCATGTGCTTTTATATTTATCTCTTGCTTAAAATCGCATTAAATAAAGTAGTTTTGAATTGAAATTTTGGAAAAAAAATTCCTTCGGTTGCATCAGGACTATTGAACCCCTATACTAATTTAGTCCATCTAGAACTACCCATCTTGGCTTTATGCTCTGAACACACACACAAATGTTGCATATAGTATTGTTTTATTTACATAAGTAATTATTGCTCATCAAAGATATTTGAGTTAAGTAATCCTACATTCATAATTAGATTGTATTTCTTTTTGGTACAATTTCCTGCTTTATAGTGTAAAAAAGTCTTAATCTCTAAATTTAATATGGTATTTTTGTGTTTAGTGTGTACAATAATTTTCAAAAAAATCAACCAACTGTTGAAAAATTTACTTAATTGTTTCTTTTAACTGCAGAGATTTAGAAGATTCTTCTATGGATGAAGGTAGTATTGAAAACCAAGAGAGGGGATCTTTGGCTTCTTTTGGATCTGGAAATACTACTGATAGTGAAAAGGTATTGAAATAGTATTATTTTTTCTTTTTATAGAATCAATGACTATTAGTTGATGTATATATACACTGGCCTCCAAAAGTTAAGGAACATATTTTTCGAAGCTCGCCATAAAAAAAATAACACTGACAGTAAAATTTATTGTTTATTTAAATGATAAAAATGAACTTTATGCAAATTTATACAAAAACGATAGCTACTTTTTATAAATAAGAACAGGCATATATGAGTCGGAGAAAAATGTGCAAATATCAGGCTTTCATAATTAGACGTATAACTTTTGTTGATTTACAACTTTTGTTAGCAGATTCGATAACAATAGGTAGCAGGATTCCTCAATGTCTTAGAGAAACCGTTTGCCCGATTCGTTAAGGTGGCGGGCGGTCATATGAATGGAAATGGAGTTGTCACAGGCTTATGCTCCTAGGCGTCTTAATGTGTCTCACAGTGTGGTCCACTGTCTCTGGAATCTATCAAACGGAAGGTTCTGTGCCCAGAAGACATGTTCTAGGCCAATCACAAGCTACAACACGTGCAGAATGTCGTTTTATAGCTCTTTCGGCCTGGAAAAGAAGAAGCATTTCTGTGCCGCATCTTGTTGCAGACCACTCTGTAGCATCAGAGAGAAGAATATCCGCTAGTACAGTGTGAAGGCTTCTTCACAATGCAGGCCTCTATGCAAGGTGACCACTTGCATGTGTCCCCCTCAACGGACGCAGAGAAGAGCCCGTTTATTTTGGCCAAGAGAACACATTCCTTGGACCAGACAGCGATGGGCTTCTGTACTCTTTACAGACAAGCCCAGATTTACACTGGAGAGGGATTCAGGACGTCTGCTTATCTGGAGGGAACGAAGCACCCGATACCATCAATCCAACACTGTGGAAAGACACAGTGATCGAGGTGGTGGAATAATGGTTTGGGCAGGAATCCCACTCGATGGTCACACTGACCTGCATGTGTTCCAGGGAGGAACTATGACTGGTGTGGGATATCGGGACGAGATCCTTGATGCCTATGTTCAGCCATATGCTGTTGATATTGGCAATGATTTCTTTCTGATGAATGATAATGCACGACCTCACCGAGCTGTGCTTGTTGAGGATTATCTTGAGAGTGAAGGTTTGGAGCGAATGGAATGGCCAGCTCAATCTCCAGACCTCAATCCGATAGAACATGTTTGGGACTACCTTGGCAGACAAGTGGCTGCTTCAAGTCCTCCTCCAAAATTGTTGCATGAGCTGGAACAAGGACTAATCCGTGCATGGTCTTCGCTCCTTATTGAGGTGTCCGACAACTTAATTAGCAGCATGGAAAATCGATGCCGCCAGTGCATTGCAGTTAGGGGTGGACACATTCCATATTAGAACTCATTTTTGTAATGTTTCCACCACATGTTTCCACAAAAGCTTTGATAAACTGTATATTCCAAAAGTAGACTTTTTTACCAAGAGTATTCTTTTGCTTTTACACCATGTTTGTGTTGAATTTATGTAAATTTCTATGTCGCACTCAATAAAGAACTATTTAGTGCTCAGTTAGTCCAAATTTTTTGCTTCTATGTTCATTCGTTTCCATATTATTCACAAAAAACAGGTTGTACCTTAACTTGGCAATGTATTCATTAGATATATGTGTATATTATGATTAAAACTTACAAAAATTTAACTATTTAAAAAATAAAAATAAAAAATGTTTTCTATGTATTATACTAAAACGTAAACTTTGAAATATAGTTTATTGTTTTATCTTATTGTTTTTTTATTTTATTTATCATTAAACTTCCAAATCTTTGTATGATGTATTATATCAGTTTGAAATATCTTTTAGCAAAATATGTGTTTTCTTTGCATTAATATTTGTACGCACCTTCTAATCTTTGTTTTTACCGTTTACATATCTGTATTGTATTACTGAAAAGTAATTAACCAAACAATTAAGCTGTTATCAAATTAAGTAATTATTTAGAATTTTTAAGATAAATTTACTAATTTGAATCCATTTTACTTCTGTGTTATATCATACAAGATGGTTTGACTTTCTTGTAAGCTCTTGTAAACGTAACTGAAAATCTGCGTACTTTCATATTTATAGTAAATATTCATTCAATTCCATATATTTGAGTGTGCTATAATTCTTGTTGCACTTTTTCTCCTGAAAAAAAAAAATTAATAAAATAAAAGTTGTAAAGTATAAATATATAAAATATTTTAAAGCTTTACTTTTTATATGCTGTTTATGAGCTAATGCGTTTGTGTAGGGAGGTGAAATTGTTCAGGTTATAGAAGACCACAAAGCTGTTCCAGGCTCCCTTGAATTGACTGTCCATGCTGGCCAGCAAGTTGAACTGCTAGAAACTTGCAATGATTGGTATCTAGTCCGTCATATAGCCAAAGATGATTCTAGTTCTTCAAACCAGGAAGGCTTGGTGCCTCCCTCATGTATAAAAGCCTCAATGAAACATTCCTCATCCAAAGCAAGCATTGAAAATGAAGGTATGTGAATGATGATATTTGTGTTCACTATAAATTGTTTGATTTGACACAATTAGAACATAAATGAAGTTCTTCTGCAAAAGATGGTGAATTATATTTTAGGAAAATAAGTCTGTAATAACTTTATTGGTGTAACTGTTACATTATAGCTAATTGCATCTTAATTTATTTGTTTATTTCTTTTAATACATGCCAGTAATTAGTTTGAAAACTCTCTCTTTATGGTTATATATATATATATATATATATTAAGTTATTGGTATTCATGCATTTAATAAACCAATGGAAAAATTTTTGTAAGTGCGGGCAAGCTTTGTTGGTGACATTTTTTGGCACCAAGTCTAACCTTGGCGATTTTTTTTTCTCACCAAACATAACATAAATGTACATAGTTACAGTGGCGGCTTGTGATGTAGTTTAGTGGTGGGGCCCGTAAAAAACAGCACGAATTCAATCAATAAAGAAAAATGTATGTACATAGAACATTTTATTTCTCATGCATACAGTGTTGAGCATTGAAAATTTTTGATACAGTAAATTATTATCAAAGGTATCAGAAAAACCTGTCTTATAATTTAACTATGACTCTTAGAAATGTTGTTATACTATTAGCTGGAAATCCATTTTTCCTGATATTTTAGATTTTTATTTTAATTCATTACATTCATAATTTAAAAATTTTAAACATATTCATTTCTTTAAAATCCCTCTTATTAAAATAAGATACACTTACACATCAAATTTTGTAAATTAGGAAAATTAAAATAGTAAAATATATATTTATTATTCTGTAAAAATATTTGGCATGAAAGATCATCCAAACAGAAAATTATTTCTTGCTCAGTGGGCTAATTTTGCCAATAATTATAGCATTGGCGAAATCTGCCCTGTTCTAGTGAAGAATGCCATTCTGGGCTGCAAATTGGTGGGCCTTAAAGACTGCATGAAGTAAGCTGCTCTGAAGCCAAGCCAACCATGCTTTAACATAGCTTTTGTGATAAGCAGCCAAATTTAGCAAATTCATGCACGGAGGAAGATATCATACTTTGGGAAACAGATCAGCTCCCCCGTTTATGCTTGAAATAGGGGGGAACAGGTATCTGGTGTTATTTTAGAAGATTTTTAAAATGATAATTTTCAAGTTGCATAAAATTTGTGTATTTTTTTAATAAAAGCAAATGATTAAAATAAATATTATGCAATTAAAAAAAAAGTTTTGATTTATAAGATGGGGCCAGGCCCCTCTGGTCCCTAATGACGAGCCAGCACAGCAAGTTATATAAGAAAATATAAGCCGAAAACTAAAATATACTTATTCAAACACTTTATTAAAACATTTGTATGCATATTTCAAATGGGGAAAAAAAAGGAACATAAACAAAATACTAACTCTGGACTATGTGTACGCTAAGAAAAAAAAAAAAAAAAAATTCAAAAGATGCAAAATACTAAAATATATTTCTACACAAAAATATACAGTAAAATTTCCCTTAAAATGTTAAAAACGCAGTTTAAAAATAATAGAAAAACACTAGAATAAACTGATTACCTTCTTCCTCACAAGATTAAGGCAATTTTAATCTCTTCAAAACACACAAAGTTTACACTAGTAAAGCCAGAATAAAATCAAAATCTACCACAAACAATTCAAATATCCCTATCTATTGATTCAATATTAAACCTAAAAATTGTACATGAATTCTGAAAATCGGTGTAAGTAAACCAATATATCGAATAAAATTATCCATCTTTCTTGAAACCTTCTCTAATTTTTCATCACAATTCATTCTTGCAGCAATTCACATAAAATTAAAATAACAAAACATGCAAAAACCTTTATACATACACATGACTGTAGAACACAACAATATAGATTCTCAACCATAAACCAATACACAGTAAAGCAACCAATTAAGATTTAAATAAACAAAACCAGATACCCAAAATTTTCCATTTAATTCCTTATTTAATGACCTTGAGGAACGTTTTTATTTATGATCAGTATGCCTTTTTCATAGAATAAATCCTTCAAAGAGCAGTCAAATAAGCCTAATGCGGGCAAGTTCAGGGATGTGCCAGCTGCTCCAATTGCTCCAAATTGCTCCAAATCAATGATGATGCTCCAATCTGCTACAAAAAGATCATTTTTGGACATTTTTGCTCCAAATTCACCAAAAGTGTAATTTGAAATTTTTCCATGTGCTTAAAAACACTTTTAATCTCCCAATTTTTTATAAAAAATTTCATTGCACATTCTAAGCAGTCTAATTTCAATCTTTTATCCATCAATCTTAAAAGAGGAAATTTTTCCTTTGACGTTCCTTTGTAATCTCGAATACTTAAAGAATAAAAATTGGCCCGTATTTTAAATTTAATAATTTTATTTAAGTTGATGAAATTTTTAATTTTTTTAAGCTACTGGCAGTAGTTATAAGGTTTAGTAAATATTAGTTTTTTTTTTATTATTTAAAATAGGTATTTAGTATAACACTGTATAAAATAACTGAACTTTTTAATAATTATTTTTTGAAACTTCTGACACACCCTTGTAGAAATAAAATTTGAAATTATGTAAAGCAATGTCAAATTGGATGCAATATCTTTTGTTTGTGAGACTTTAGATTCACCACTTCTAACTAAAACTGGCCATATCAAGGAATTTTTAATTTAAATTGGGGGAAGGAAAAAAAATATAGTGTAGATGTGAATATGGTGTGTTTTTATGTAAGAATTGTCAGTGCATGTAGTTTGTGTAGTTTTGTAGGTGTAGTTTTGTATGTTTGTGTAGTTTTTGTTGCTAAGTGTTTTAAGAACCTCCCTAATTTTCATTTTTCAGATTAGCATTCTTAAATGACTTCTCCCTTCCCTTAAAAAGTAAATTTTGTATTTCAAAATTGGTATTCTTGTGCTCCATAAGTGACTTTTTTGTGTTCCAAATTGCTCCAGAAATCTGTTTTTCTTGCTCCAAACTGCTCCAAAAATGTGTTTTTTCTTGCTCCACAAATTGCTCCAAAATTTAATTTCTACTGGCACATGCCTGCAAGTTAAATATTCAGCACAACAAACATTTTCTGATTTTTACCAAAATTCACACTATCAATGATTAACTCTCTATTAGAAATTTCACTTCCTGAAGACAAACACTATTGAAACATCACAATTTGAAACTTCAGTAAAGAATTTCAGCATTCAAAGGCCAGCACATGGATAACATATTACATGTCTTGAATTACGCCACCCACCTGGGTTAGCAAAATATTCACCAATCGCTAGCTTTGGTGGCGGATTCCAGCTTGCCAAGTTGTCTCCACTTATGAAAATTTCCCCAAACTAATGTTAGAGAAATTAAAAACTCTTACTGATTTAGTAGGATAGACCAATTTTAATAAAATGACATTATTCACATACCTAAATTTGATGATTGAATTCAAAATGCTAATTAACTTTCCTAATTTAATATCTGTAGACCTTTTCTTATGGACATTCAAATATTATTATTTTATATCTGTTTATTAAGGAAAAACTTTTAGTAGCATATTTACACAATGCATTTTTATTCAGTAGATCTCCTGAAAATTAAACTTTAGAATTATATTTAATTTTTTTTTTTATCTGTGTTTAATTTTTAGTTTCATTTCCTCCCCAGAAACAAGTGTAAGTACAACAGATTTAAGCCCTAGTAGTTCAACAGCTTATCCTTTGGCAAATATGTCTGCCATTCCTATTTCAAAACGTAGAGGAGCTTTCAGGTTTGTATTGCATATGTTCTGAGCTATAATATCGATTCTTCTTTTTCTTTAATTATTATTATTATTAAAATATTCATTGTGCTTATTTACTTTTGAGTTTGTCTTTTTTATTACCTTGTCTTTGAACTGTAAGGTTTTTTATACAATTTATTATTATTATTTAAGCTATTAGTTATTTCAAAAAATAATAAATAAATAAAATTATAAAAAATAAATGAGTTTCTGACTAAACTAGGCAAGTAGTAAAATGCTCCTGTGAAAATGTTATAGAAATTTAAATAATAACTCTGTGGAAAAAAGCATATGAGTAAGCATAATAAATGTAAGCATGAGAAAAGCATATGAGTAAAGTAAAACTGTGTTTTCAGAGATACCATTATGATAAAACACCCACAAGAAATGTACGTCTTCATGCGGGTTTTCATAAATTACTTTTTTAAACTGGGAATTCTTATAGAAAATATTTGTTTTACAGCACTATTATTTAATTTAAATGTGAAATATATCCTCCAAAAATAAGTGCTGTTAAAAAGTAATATTAAAATATCACATTGGAATATCATATTGTTTGAGTGCTCTTTTCTTAGATTAAAATCTATTACTCTTTATTAAGATGCTTGTTGATAAAGTGAAAATATTTTATAAAGAACCTTATTTAGATTTATTATAATTATTTTGTCCTGCTGGGAGAGAGAAATCAATATGTGATAGAAAATCACAATGTTCCTGTTATATGCATTTTTTCTCACGTTTTTCTGTTGAATTTCATGCTATATATTGTGTGTAATGTAATATTGGAAACACTTTACTTTCTGTTTGGTTTAATCGTAAAAGATTAAATGATTTAACTCTTAACTAATTTTTTTTAAAAAGTAGATAATATAATTGTTCATTTGTTTAATCAAGAACTACTATCTATACAAATAAAACAAAGTTGGGTTAGTTACACCATTTATAACTCAAGGATGGCTGGACTGATTTAATGTTCTCTGATTTGTTTGATTTGTCTCCATCCTCAATAGCAGAGTAACTATTAAAATATTTGAAATTCGAATTAGTTTTGGAGTTTTGATTAAAAACATGTCACAAACGGCTAATTTTTGGTCTCCCATTGTGATTGCTGTTAAATCAGTGCTTCGAATGATTCCTTGAAGAAAAAAATAAAAATAAATAAATCTCGCAAAATGGTGTATGTTGGCATTTTGGCAATCGGAAGTACTATAAAAGTAATAAATAATTAATTCTTATTTGTTAAAGCAGTGCTACAGAAGTTTCTTTTACTGGAAACTGTTAGAATGGCATCATTAATACTGTCTAATATATTTTTTGTTTTACGAAATGAATTGTATGTTGATTCCTACTTCAGTACCTTTCTTAGCAAAGTTGTCAAAAAATATTCAAATGTAGTGCAACTCTGTACGTATTACTAATTCCATTCCACAATTGAGATGAGCTGACATCACTAGCATATGCATAGATAATTTTTTTTCTCTAATTCAGCCAAACAGGATATCGCCTTTATTGTTAAGTTTAATTTGTGATTTTAGCTATTTGTCATTGACTGGCAGTGTTAATTATGCGAATATTGCAGTTCTAACAATGTGAACATAAATAACTCATTTCATGTTCTATTTTTAATAATGCTGTAGTTACCTTATCAATGGAATCCATTGTTGCCTCTTAAGTTGTTAAATTTAACAATTAAGTAAAGCCACTCATTTCCACAGCACCTAAGACTCAAAAAAGTGAAAACGCATTACATATGAAGCAAATAGAACTTTAACATACTTGCGCTTTAAAAATAATTGAAGTTTTCACACAATTCTATATATCTTTCATTTTATTTCCTTTGCGTGTGGACATCATTTTCACGTCATTTTTTGTTGTTTTCTGGCAAATTATCCGGAGCAGTATATAAGCGCTAACATGCTGCTCCAGACACAAGCAAGAGCGTGTGTCCAGTGCATATTAGTGTAACCTCACTGTGTTAATCAGAGTCTTCTTTTGTCAGATATTTTAGACTATTTTTTACCATGGAGATTCTCATCCTGAAATACTGATCATTGATCCATGAAAAAAATGCTCAATTATACGCAAGCATAAGTTGTCACATCATGAAAAACTATCATAGATGGCTAACACCAAAATTGTTCTGAGGGTTATACATACTTAAAAATGTTGTAAAGTTTAATTTTTGGTGCAGTTTGGATATCTGCCACCACGGTGAGATGAATTAGTACTAAATATGGCAATCCAGAATTCTCTTAAATATTATATTTGACACTATGCAACTACTGTAGATTTGATGTTTGGTGTTGCCATTCAAAAGTTATGTTAATTACAAGAGGTAAAGCATCATAATATCAGAACATCTGTCTCATTTTACCATGCTGTATGAGTCTTTTATAATGCATAACAGGAGAACGACTGCAATTTTTTTTCTGTGTTCTACAAATTCATGTTGTAGACCCATGTTATAAAGGGGTCCACTGTAATCTGTTAAAAATAAAATATGAAATTAGTTATTTATTTAGTATGAAGTGACAGTAAGATGAATGTCAGTTGTATGTAGCAAGTGTGATATTCCATTAAGAGTTCAGTAAGGGTAATAAACACTATTGCAGAAGTTATGTCACGAACATTTTCATTTGTAAAAGTGACATGATTTTCATGGAAACAGTGTGCATTTTTCACAATGTACATGGTGCATTGATTTTTTAATATCGGTTTTGTTAATTTAGGTAAAATTCAATAAATTCATCTGCAACATAACTGCGCTAATGCATTGCCCATGTTTTAAGAAATGCAAGATAAAATAAAATAAAGTTAAAATATCATTAAAAGCCATAAAAACTCCGTAAAAGTTTAAAAACAAACCATTTAGCGCTTTCAGCAGCTAGGTCGCTGCCATCTTCGGAACTGAGCTCATTCCCCGCTTCATCACTTCGAGCCTCGTCTCCTCTATCCGAGCATGCGTCGTGTCGTTGACGGTGCCCTCTTGTGCTATTATTTCTAACGCTTCCCGTTTTAAACTATAACTGTGGTTATTGTAGTTGGCTATTTTCTTAACATTTACAAAATCTATATCAATATTTTCTTTTAATGCTAGGCGGGAGAGGGCAGTACTTTGTCTATTACACTTTATATCGCTAATTTGCTCTTTAATTCTATCCTTAATTTTTCTTTTTGTCACACCGATGTAATGTCTGGGAAGGTTAGATTCTTCATAAGTAAAATTTATTTTGTAGACACCTGCTGTTTCTAAAGGGTTTATTTTGTCTTTATCGGATCGAATTCTTTTAAAATCATTAAATACTGGTTTCGTTATGTTGATGATATTTTCGCAATAGTAGATAACAATAGCATTGGTAATATTCTCGATGAAATAAACACTTTGGATAAAAATATACAATTCACTATGGAAATAGAACAAAACAATAGCTTAAACTTCCTTGACGTCAAAATAATAAGAACCACCCCAAGCAATATCGAAACTACTGTCTATCGAAAACCCACCAATAACAATAAAATAGTTAACTACTCATCAAAAACTACCCATAACTATAAAAT
Source organism: Cheiracanthium punctorium (assembly GCA_038373885.1). Taxonomy (NCBI): domain Eukaryota; kingdom Metazoa; phylum Arthropoda; class Arachnida; order Araneae; family Cheiracanthiidae; genus Cheiracanthium; species Cheiracanthium punctorium. The sequence continues at coordinate 1,077,364 of JAWZYV010002198.1, forward strand.
CTCAATACTTCGTTCCCATATCAATAGAGCTCTCGAAATATGTTCCAACCAAAAACTACTAAAAGAAGAACTACAATTGATACAACAACTTTCACAAGAAGCCAATTACCCCAGAAATATTGTTTCCCCACCTAATCAAAAATAGAAAAAAGAAACTAAACCTCGTTAAAGATGCACAGAGAGAAAAACTCACTTTTTCTCACCCGATCCCCTACTGTTGCGGTCTCGCTGTAAAATTCTCCAACCTTGCCCGTAAAATGAACCTCCGTACCCCAATTAAACCTAATCGCAATATTTTTAAAAGAATTCGATTAAAAGAATTCGATCGAAGACAAAATAAACCCTTTAGAAACAGCAGGTGTCTACAAAATAAATTTTACTTATACAGAATCTAACCTTCCTGGACATTACATCGGTGTGACAAAAAGAAAAATTAAGGATAGAATTAAAGAGCACATTAGCGATATAAAGTATAATAGACAAAGTACTGCCCTCTCCCGCCTAGCATTAAAAGAAAATATTGATATAGATTTCGTAAATGTTAAGAAAATAGCCAACTACAATAACCACGGTTATAGTTTAAAATGGGAAGCATTAGAAATAATAACACACGAGGGCACCGTCAACGACGCAACGTATACTCGGATAGAGGAGATGTGGCTCGAAGTGATGAAGCGGGGAACGAGCTCAGTTCCAAAGATGGCAGCAACCTAGCTGTCGAAAGCGCTAAATGGTTCGTTTTTAAACTTTTACGGAGTTTTTATGGCTTTTAATGATATTTTAACTTTAAACTAAGGTTTCTCTGTGCTGATTTTAACTAAATAAAATAAAATAGTTGTCAGCATCATGTAATGTTATTTATGTGGTACATATTAATGCTGTAAATTAAACCTAAAAAACAGAATTATATGATGCAGACATCAGGCATTTTGAAAGAGAAAAGTTTCGTCTGCATACCTGAAGATCTTTCTTTTTAGGTTGCCAGTGACACTGAGGTAGTTTTTGTGTCAGCAGTTTGCAGTCATTTCAGATTTGCACTCATAACATCTACTTGTAGTTACAATTAAAATAATATTTCCCTTGTTGAGATTCCACATCACCGTATTTAATTCGAATTATATGTGTAAGGAAAATATTCATTTCTTACCGTGCAGAGTACTGGTACACAGCTAGTGTATTACTATTTTAATGGTATTATTTAAGCTGTAATAAAGATAATGAAAGAGTACTTACGTTAATTTTGGAATTTTAGTTTAGAATTATTATTTATGGTATTTCTATTAAATAAATGAAAAGTTTTCAAAATAAATGATTTTTTTAAAATTTAATGGAGCCACTGAATGGAAGTTTATTTTATTATTTTTTAAAGGAAATGGTTGTCCAATCCAGTTCGTAAGCTTAGTCATAGTCGTGTTGAGAGATCAGCTAGTGAGGCATCAAAGTCAGCTTCCAACAAAAAAGCACAACCAAAGGTTTGTTTTTTTCTTAATTATTTTTGTTTGAATGTTGAGTGTTTTCTTTGGGTTTTACCATTAAAATACAATTTTACAGTTCATTAATATATAATGACCCCATTTAACTCAAGTGATTTTTGTGACTGGGGAGGAGGGGGGAGCAGTTACACAACAGTAGTTGTTGTAATCAGTAAGCCTGTTCTTCATCAATCCCCCCATCCCCCCATTAAATGGAGCAGTACAGATTGTTATATAAAAATACTAAATATGTGTTTAAGTCAGTTTTACACCTTTGCCTTGAAATATCAGCATTCATAGAAGCTGACATGATGTGCAACTATAAAAATTGCTTATTATTTCTTAAAACTCATTGTAGTTCCATAATTTTGTTCCTTGGTTATTCATTAATTGTGAATGTAACAAGATGTGTATTTGACTATCACATACTTTAATCTGTCAGCAGGGATCTGTCTCCCCCCAGAAATTTTTTATGGGGGGGAGGGGGCTTACGACTACTACAACTCTTATATATGTGTATGTGATAATGTAGTGAAGAACATACATTTTGTATGGCAAAAAATTCCCCATGGGGGGGGGGGTTATGACCCCCCCCCTTAGCTACGCCCCTGTCTGTCAGATACTCATTCATTAATATAAATACAGCATAGGCTTCTTTGTCCAACAACCTTAAGACTGACCTAATTATGGCTTACAGAACAGTGCTGAAAAATTAATTCTATGAATGTTCTCATCTAACAAGTCCTATGTTTTCTATTAAATCTTATCAATAATTAATAAAAGGATCATTGTTTGCTTTAGTCTTTAATACTCTGAGAAATAAACTTTCCTATATAGTTCAATGTATCTTATATGAAAAGGAAAATATTACTAGCAATCCAGTTTGACTTTCCTTTAGATTTTAAATATACTTTTTTAAAATGTTTTTTTTTTTTTTTTTTTTTTTTTTTTTTTTTTTTTAAACAAAAACTAGAAAGTGTCAGTTTTTGTGAATTTTTCATACTTTTCAAATGGTCTGTAAAGGTTTTGATTCTGTAGTAATTTTACCTTTAGCTCAAAGTTTTTTTTTCTTTTCTCTTATCAGGTAAATTGTTTTATTTTCTTCATTAACATGTGACTTCATTTTATGCTCAATTTTTATCTGTGTATTTTCTATCATAAATGTCAAACAATTAAATAACTGAATAAATAAATACAGTGTTGAAACTTGTGTGCCTTTTTTATAAATTTTACCTCCCTGGTTTTTCAGAATGAAAAGACTATTGGAAAAGCCGAAGTTCTAGAGAAACAACCTCCAAGCTCATCCAGAAAAGTAACTGAATTATATTATGTAATTCTTATATAAAACTCTTTTTTTTTTTTACATCATAGTGTGGATAGCATGATAGTTTGATTAGTTCTATTTATTTATAGAGGTTCTAATCGTAATTTCTGGGAATTTCTGTGCTGTTTTAAATTAAAAATATCAACATGATAGAAACTCTACAAGAACCTTTGATAAAAAATATGTCAAAGTAATCGTCATGGTACTGTGGTGATGTGTGGCTTGTACTAACTTCACATCCCACACTAAACATTTAACTACTTTTTATTAAAACATCTTAAACATAACAATTTTAAACATAACTTCAAATTACTTCCAAAGTATTAAATGGTGTACAAATTAAAACTTGCACAATGTGATAAATAACATTCTAGAAAATATGAATGCAGCAACTAGATCTACACTGAAAATTAGAGCAAACCTGCATGAAATTTTGCCACAAATGCTTTTATAACTCACTTGCATTTGTAAGTATGGCATGAATTATCAGATCAAATGGATCATTTAACTGAATCAGTGAGTGATCAAGCCAGACATGATTCAACATTTTTTAAAATTTGACTCAAATGAGATCAATTTGTAAGTTATGAATCACCATAATACTATGGTCATAAAATTTTACCAAATGCCACTCACAAAAATATTTTTAATTTTTATGGGTGGGTGCACAGCACAGTGTATCGAATCAGAATGCGAACCTACCCCCGTAGAAAGCGGTTTGATCCAGTTTTGGAGACATTGAGATGTCAGAGCACCAAGAGAAGGGTCCATGTCCCGCTTTCTACAATGAACAAGTATTTATTTTCAATATTTCTGTAAAAACAAAATGTTTCACAAAAGTATTAATTCAAGTAAGTAAAAATATAAAAAATGTAAGTAAAATAAGAACTTACGAAAGATGTTTTAAAGCTTTTGATATAAACCTTTCAACAAAGTAGATTGTGAATTCTGGAGTAATGAAAACTTTGCACTTTTATTTGTCTTACAGTAAATCCTAACTAATATTATAAATGCGAAAGTGAGTTTGTTTGTTTGTTTATGACGCTTTCACGCCTAAACCGCTGAATCGAGTAGGTTGCATTTTGGTTTAGATATAGATGGGACCCTGGATATGGTTATAGGCTACTTAGAATTTTAGATTTTTAATTACTTTTTTAATTATTAATTAAAAAATGTTTTTACGTTGCCATGTTTGGCGAGTTTCGCCCCGTATCAAATGATTCATGTTTTGAGCCAACAAGAATGCTATTCCTTCAATAAAGAAGCATGTGCATCTGAAAAACATAATCCATAACATAATCCTGAAAAACATAATACCATGGAAATTAAGCCAGTTTTATGCCAAATCTATCTATCTGTAATAATAAAAATGAATGTTCTCCAGACAAATCTACAGAAAGCAAAGCTTTGAAAATTTCAGCATGACTGAGCCCATAACTTCGGTAAAGTGAAACTGAGGCTCAGAATTTTGAATTTTAACTACTTTTCTAACTATTAATTAAAAGCCGTTTCATCACCCGCACAAAATGATTTATGCTTTTGAAATAAAGCAGAAATTATATTTGCAAAATCACATGCATTTGAAAAACATGGAAATTATGTTGATTTTATGCCAAATTAAAAAGCATAACTAAAGAAAAGGGTACTTACGTATTATCCCAGCGGTCCCCAAGACAAGCGATTTTTTTGCCGAAATAAATGCCGGGCGCATGAAATTATTAATGGTTTTGAATACGATTGGCAACTCATTTGACGAAAAACAGTTTGGCAGAAATGACTGCCGGGATAATACGTAAGTACTAAGAAAAGTCCAGCTCTGTTCTTAAAGTTCATAAATTTCCAAATCCTACCAATAATATAAATGTGTACATTTGTGTGTTTGGATGTTTTTGACTGAATCACAAAAAAATGGTTGAACGGATTTGGAAAAATTTGTAATCGAAATAGCTTATGCCCTGGATTAGCATACAGGCAGCCTTTCAAGCATATAGCATAAATAATTCTTTTACAAAGACACTCAAAATAATTCTAATGCATTGCGCTTTATGGAAATTTTGTCGCTACTAAACCGATTCTAAAACTTTTTTCACTGATTGAAAGTTACATTATTCCTGAGTATTATTGTTTGTTTGTTTTTGGATTAAGACCGATTGACTGCACTAGGGCCCTAGGCCTATATGGGAAATTCCTCTATGGAGGACTTTCTAAGGGATCCTAGCCCGTATTTACGTGAGGTTTTTTAGAAAACCACGGAAAACTGGGAACGGCTAGGTCGACCGGCACGACCGGGGTTTGAACCTGGCACCTGCCGCCTTGCAGTTTTGAGAGCAGAGCTTCTTAGACACTGATGGCATCCTAAGTGTTACAGGCTACCTTTAATGCATATATCACAGATAGCTCTCTGACAGGGATGCTAATAAAAATTACATTACGCTCTATGTGCATCTCTGAAAGTACTTAACCAATTCCTAAACTTTTTTTACTGATAGTAAGCTACACTATTCTTGAGTATTATAGGCTAAAATTCATGCATGTAGCGTAAATAGTTCCTTTACAGGAACACTCAAAATAATTCTAATACATTATGCTCTCTGGGTATCTCTGTAACTACAGAACCAATTCTAAAACTTTTTCACTAATAGAAAGCTGCTCTATTCCTGATTAACATAGACTAAAATTCATGCATATAGCATAAATATTTCTTTTACAAAACAGTTCGCAAATACTGTCGTAACTGTCTCTATTCGCCAAATGCCTGAAAAAAATCTAAATTTAGTAACTCTGCATATTCTCTTATTTTAAACTAGCCGCCTCCGGCGACCAGTTAGTTCGCCATCTTAATAAATCTTGTTCGGAGAGACTCCTGTTCTTCACCGGCTTCCTTGGCACTCAAATCTCTCCGATTCTGAATGGAATTTAAAATTAAGATCGTTACAAACAGGGGGCGGCCCTACGGTAAGTGTCGTCCCTGCTAATGTAAAAAAGACGCCCCCTTTTATGCTACTTAGTTTTTGAGTTCGAAATGACGCCCCTTCGAAGCCGGCGCCCAGATGCCAAAATACCTGCAATAAAAACCTGCAAAAAGGAACAAATTATTTTCGTCCTATATTAATTCTCAAGAGCTTCAGGATGTATTGGCCTTTATCAAAAATGGAAAGGAAAAAAAAGCTAAAAAAATCTGAAACATTTTCAGATTTTAAATACGCACTAAAGCGCTATGTATTAAAAGCGTATTATAATCCATGGGTCTTCCCTATTTTCTTTCCTTATTCCATTAAGTTGGAAAGTATATCATTATACATGAGTGTGATTAAAAACAACTAAAATTGATATTTCTATCCTTTTTCTGGATGTAATACAGTAGAAATAGATGGGAAAAGCTGTGCAGAAAAATGCACAATTCGAACTGAAATAAAGTTTAAAAACTCATTCAGGTGTATTCATAATTCAAGTAGCAGAAGCAGACGATAAATAGCGCTTGGCGCTAGAATCACATCTCAAATCGTATATCAACCATTTTATTTGTTGCCAAATTAAAAAGTTGCACGTTTTAGTCTTGGAAAATTTCCAAATCCTATTTTTCTTTTGAGTATAAAACATTTCATTCCTGCTCTGATGTCACATGCACACGATGTTTTAATTAAAAAATAACCTTACAAATAATGTAAAAAAAAAATCGTTATTCTTTTATTTTTACTTCAAGAGTCTGAATAATTTAATAAACTCGCCAAACATGGCAACCAAGATAGCTAAACTCTCCCTCTTCCCACTGCAGGGTTACAATTGCGAAATGGCGAGAACAAAAATGATCATTTTGCGACACGTTTTTTATCGATATCTCCTAAAATAATTCGAATTTCGAAAAAATCGCTTCGAGGTGTGTCATGACCTGTTTTGGAGAATTTCCGTACAAAATTTGGTAGGTCTACGATCACCCGTTTCGGAGCTACGTGAGACACAGACAGACAGACAAACGGACAGTTTACATCTTGTTTTATTTATATAGATGAAGTATACTACCTTGCATTATATTTCATTTGAAACAAGTAAAAAGCAAATAATATTTAAATGCAGTTTCTTTTGTCGCAACAATATTTGTTATTCACACATGCTACATTTCTCTCGGGACCTAATTCTAAAGCCGACGCGGACAAAGTCGCGGGTAGCAGCTAGTAATTTAATATTTATTGTTTATTATTTATATAAATTAATATTTAAGTAATTTTCTTATATTTAGGTAAATTGATTAATTGAACATCATTATAGTAAACACTCGTTAAAAGAGTAAAAAATAAGTTTATTCAAAAGAACTACAAAAAACGTTGTTAAAGTGACCATTATTTGTATGACATTTTTCTAACATTCATTTCATTTTTTCTAGGCTGTACATAATAAAAAGGAACTCTCTGTTGATGAAGATGAAGTCTTAGATGTTGAACTTCCTCCCCCTATGAAAATTCAAGATCACAGTTTTACCCCAGTTCACCAGGGTTTATCTGGTAGTGCTGAAAAAGTAATGCGTTTGTATCTGCTGATACAGCTATATATATGTTATATATGTGATACTTTCTGATATTTCTGCTGTATGTATATTGCAATTATATGAAACACATCAGAAAATTCACTTGTGTAGTGTTTGTCAGTATTACTTTAATAACAAATCAGATGTTCATCTATTGAATAAAGTATTATTTGGAGTGAATTATTTTTATTCCAAGACATAAACAAGACAAATTTATTCACCATTCAGGAATATTCAGAGTTCAGAATATCATGTTTTTAGCATTAATGCACATGTACAAAGCTTATGTAATGTGTTTTGATGTCAACTTTTATACATTATACTTTAAAAAAAGAAAAAAAAAACTAAATTATCTATACGTTAATTGTAGCTGATTGTGTATCCTCACCAGATGCTTAAGATTTGAAGCATTAAAAATTATCTTATAGAAATATTGCAATACATCATGATAAATGTTGAAAATTCCTTTATCTTCTTTTAAAGATGAAGATTCCTATAAGATACCAGTTTCCAAAAGCTATTATTTATTACTTCTTAATAGATTTATTTTTAAATTCATTAAAACATTAATAAGTAAATAAGCCTCATGGAAACCAAAGTAAAAATAATTTTTAATGAGACTCATAATCATAAATGATATATTTTGCATATGACTTTAATGTAGTGTTTTATTTTTATTACTCCATAAAAGTAATGTTTTTTTGTTATATCATTTAATTGATAGAAATGTGCCATTATATTTAATTAAAACCAATAAGAGGGAAAACTTACTGAAATTCTTACCTGTGCAAATTTGTCTTTTAATCTTATTTAGCTTTTTATAATATTAGTTAGAAAGTATTTGGATGGTTGGGTCGGGCGGAGGAAGTTTTTCTCATTAAAAAAAAAAAAAAAAAAAAAAAAAAAAGTAATATGTTTAAAAACAATTTGGATGTGTATATGCATGCATATATATATCTGGAGGGAAAAAAAAAGGGTTCCTATATTGTGATTATTCTGTCCTAAACATTATTTTTTATTTTTTTCTTATTTACTTGATTAATCTTCTGTCATACAATAACTTATTATACATACTTTGTCAATAATAATATTCATTATATTTTTTAAACAATGTTATATTTAATTTTGCTATACTATTTATTTTATTCAATCATTTTAATTTATTATTATTCAATATATATTTATTATATTAATATACCTGGATATTCTTAAAATTTAAAAATATTACCTTTTAGTATTTGGCAACTCCTTTACTTTCTTCTTTCCACTTTTACACTTTTATTTAGTGGCAACACCATTTTTCACTTTTTACAATTCTTAACATTGGCAACACATATCAATTGTTCAAATGAAATTTACATGTGCTCAAGGTCTGGTAGGTAAAATTATACTCCTATTTCTAATTTTTGTTATCTTTTTGATTTCTTCTTTCCTTTATATAGTAGGGTAGGGCCCAGATGTGTGGAGTTAATATCTTTTCTGATATGCCACACAACCGAAACCCTACTATTTGGTTTGCTGTAAATTATAATCCACTGTTTGTGGCCCCTGAAGATGGTGACAGTGGTTATAATTTCCGTTCCATTATATTATCACAATAATTATTGCACTTTATTTGGCTTCAAATTCTGGTTTCTAATTCTTGCTAATAGCTGTTATATATATATATATATATATATATATATATATATATATATATATATATATATATATATATATATATATATTTTTTTTTTGCGAGATATGTCTTATTTGTAGTATGTTTTGTGTTTTACTTGTTAGTTATATATATATATATATATATATATATATATATAATATCGGGGCTCGCAAAATCAAAAAATTTTACATGCCCGAAAGGGCATGTTAATAAAAAAAAATACATGCCCAATTAAAATTTGTACATGCCCAAATATCTTTAACTGAATATTAATAATTGCAGTAATATATACTAAAATTGTAACATAATAGGTACTAAACACATATAAAAGAAATACTTTTAGTTCAATTACAGGCAAGTGCATGCCCTTCGACTTGTTTCTTTTGTATTAAATAACCCATGTTCAATCACTGCTAATAGATCAACATCATCAATGCTTATTCGCATTAAATGCTTTATCGTTTCAGATGACACACTACTGCATCGCAATTGATATTTTATGTGATTCATTGCACTGAATACTCTCTTACAGGAAGAAAAACCGAGCATTATTTCTATAAGTAGCAGAATATTTGTTAATTTTGTCTTACTCTGTAGGTTATATTTGCATGCCCGGTTAGGCATGTAAAGGGAAAAAATGCGTGCCCGATTTTAATTTTTACATACCCCGGGCATGTCGGGCAATATAATTTTTGAGCCCTGATATATATATATATATATATATTAAAGATTAGTAATTATTTTAAAATCAATTTTCAGAGATTTTGAAAACTTTATTATAAAAGAGATATTTCCCCAATATTGCTTTTAGCATAATTGTATTCAGATCATTACTTTTATCTCAAAATAGAATTACTATCTGTAATTTAAAATACAGCTTTCTCCTTTTTTCAACTTTATTGGACTAAATACCATAATTTATGGAAGAAACGCTGCGCTGCGGTGTTTATGAGAATTAAAGTTAAAAAAAATAGTAAGTGCAGTGTTTACGATATTAAAAAAAAAAAATTTCAGCCGATCGTCAAAATTTGTTTAGTGATAATTGTCTCAAAAGATGGCGCCACCACCGATCACCACGTAATTTTTAGTATGCACTGAGCACAGTGTATCAAATCAGAATGCGAATCTACCCCCGTAGAAAAGTGGTTTGATCCAGTTTTGGAGAAAGTGAGATGTCAGAGCACCATGAGAAGGGTCCACGTCCCGCGCTCTGGACTGGATGGCTTCAGAAATCCAACTGATGTCACCTCAATTAGGTTAAAAAAAAAAAAAAAAAGAAGTAAATTGAGGATGCACGAAATACCATATTTTGCCGAATAACAAATACTGAATATTCAATTAAAATCCTGACCGAATATTCAGCCGAATACAGAATATTTAATTCAAATTTAAATTGATTACAGTGATTAATTCAATTAGATGGTTTTAAACAATATTTAATATTTCATATGGTGTGAAACCATATGAAATATCGGTGGTGGTTAAAATCATTGCAACTCTGCAACATTTATTCTAAATTAAAGGATGTCATTTTGTTGTTCATTACTCAAAATATGTAAAATACAAGTTTTATCAATGTTACTGGAGGCAATTTTGAATTATTGTAAAAAATGGGCTTTCTAATCTTAATTTTGACACCAATGTATTTTTCTTATCTTTTTATTTTTTGCTAGCTTTTTTTTTTAATTGTTACATTACTGTTATAACTTCCTATCTTAAGCTGATAAATTTTATACAGACTATGTTACAAATTTTTAATCTCTGCAGTATTTCCTGTTGTCATATGTTTGATATTAATTTGTACTTGAATTTACAAGAATGGTAAAACAGGTATGTTAATTGAAATCTAGTATTTTTTAAACTGGTAGTTTCATAAGTTTCTATTTAAACTTTGAAAATCATGCATATTTATGGTCCAGCTAAGTTGTGGTTTTTATTTCCCATGACAAAAGAAATGCAATATATTATATATATATGCTTATAAAGTTAGAAGTATCAGGAATTCCATTGTCTTTGCTCATGACTTTAACATTTTTATTTAGCCAATAACCTTGCCTTCAGCTGATGGCAGTAGTTCTACTGATTTGGCTTCTGAACTAGAACAAATAGTAAAGGAACGTATGGTGTGTGTGATTGACTAATAATTCTAAACATTAGTCTGCATGTGAATGCCTGTTTTTTTAAACCCTTAAATGTCTGTTTACTATGTTTTACTGTCATAATTCTGTGATTAGAAATAACTAACTTAAATTAGGAATTTTTTTTTCGTTAATAAAGAGCTATAATATGAGAACTCTGTTCCTGTAATCAGTAACATATATACGTTTACATTTAAAATTATTTTAATCTTTTCATTAATTTATTTCTTCTGTTTGTCATGATATATTCTACAACTGTTTGGAAAAAAAACTCTCTCTTTTATTTATGTTTTCTATCTATCTTTTAGTACATCTTTTTTCCTTTATTTAATAGGATTATTTGGTTTAGTTACATAATCTGTTATGCTATTTGTATGAGTGATTCAGCATTTTAAAAGCCTTTTTTCTGAGGGGGGGGGGATATTTTTAAAAATTTATAATTGCACAACTGATAAAGACATCAATTCTGCATTGACATGCCATAGTTCTGACTCTTACTTTAATAATAGATTAATATATTACTTTATTCTTAGCTATGCAATTCTATTGTATTAATTTTCAGCTCAGTAGTATTTTGCTTTTTTTTTGGGGGGGGGGGGTACTAAGAAGAAAATATTACCTTAACACGCACACACACACAGAATCTTCATCAATCCTTTAATAAATTCAAGAACAGTGAATCTTGAGAATCTTGAAAACAGGCTGGATAAAATCAGAATTTTTGCAAGGGATACTACTAGTTACAGAGGCACATAAAGGGTTTTCTGTTAGAGAGTATCTAGCCTGTATAGCAATGACAGCAACCACCTAGAAAAAATACCCAACAAAACTTTTTTTTGCATGAACACTTTTCATTAGACTTAAGTTTAAACAGCCTTTATATGGTCATATTCACATCATAATTTCATTTAATAAAGTAGCCTTTAACTCTTTTGGGAAGGTTCAGACCCCCTGGACCCCTCCATTGTGTGCACCACTGGCCAGTTATACTTATCTCCTGTGCTCAGTAACTACGAAATTTCTTGATGCAAGAGAATAATAAAAGTTAATCTGTTCACTTTGTAAGATTAAAAAAGAAATCTTTAAAATATCTGGTGAAATCAAGTACTTCATTTTTTAACAGTGTACTCATACAAAAGTAGATTTAAATCTTTTAATTTCTGTATTGATTTTTAGCAACCAAATTTGTTTATTTGCTATTTTAAATAAATTGTTTGAAATGGAGACTACAGTATTATTACTGTAAATCATAGTAATATAGCTCATTTCCTTTTGTTATCCCTTATCTATCGAAAGCTGTTGTTGCATGCTTGTGTAACATCACCCGTTAAAAATTTTGTTGCATGTTATTACTACCCACACCACCACCCCCTATAATTCTTGTGCTTTTAGTGTGCATGCATTTAACCAAATGCATTGTTCAGAAAGCCTTAAGTGATATTTATGTTCATTGTTTCTTCATTAATTAGGTTCATCATACAGAATGTAAATCTGATGATAAAATTGGAAAAGATAATTTGAGTAGCAAAGAAAAAGAAAAGATTTTTCATAATAGAAAGTAAGATTGTGTTTTCTTCTATTATTAATATTTAAAATAAATTCTTTGTCCTTTTTTCTCGTCTAGTATTTACCAAATTTATATTTTGATGTTATGTATAAGTTTAACAATCTTTGGTATATAAGAATTGAAGAAGTAGAAAATTAACTATCTCATTTTTAAAATCACTAAAAGAAGCTGGTGTTAAAAACAAATAAATTACTGTTTAAGCACACATATACAGAATAAGACAGTATTTATGTTTCAGGTGGTGCAAAGGCACTTTCAGCTGAAGAAGGATGAACTCCTTTGTACTTTCTAAAATATACATATCTTATTTCTATATGTTTGTTTTAACATTTATTTTCATTTTACTGTGTCACTGTTTAGTTGTTTGTTCAAAGTGTGTCCTGATTATCTTTTCCTACTTAGAACAAATTGCTATGATTTTATATAACTTTAAGACAAATATTTGTATGTCTTCTAACTTAATGAAATTCAAAATCATACTAAGAGGAGAAAAATAGAAAGGCAGCATAATGTGTATAAATTACTGGATTTTAATGTTCATGTATCACATTAAATGAGTTTATGTTGTGTATGTAGTTATGTACATACTAGTGAGTTTCTAGAATTAGCCGAAGACATCAAACTCATTAACTCATCAAAGTTAACTCGATGAAGAGGACCCTATTTGTGTAGGGTTTAACTGAAGTGTGTATATGACACACAAACGTAGTTGCTATGGTGGTTGAAATGTTCAGTGATGTATGTGTGAAAGGCTCTCTCTCTCTCTCTTTTTTTTTGTTTTGTTTTGTTTTGTGTTGTTTTGTTTTGTGTTGTCTTGTTTTCATGGATTATGGGATTTCGGCACCTCTGCTTTATAGCATTTTGTACCAACCTGAAATCCAGATTAGATTGATAGTAGTAATACCTGCCAAGTATGTTCATTTCTACCACAGACTCCCGAACAGTTCATTTCTACCTCATTCAGGAGCGAATAGATGGCAGCACTATCAATCATTAGGCGGTCTTTGGTTGGTCCCAGGATCGAACTCACAACCTTTCAGCTGCGAGACTGACGCCTCTCCCAACTGGGCTACCATGGCCCGTGGGAGGCTCTTTCTCCTACATCTGTTAGAAACACTTGCAATCTCTTTGAGCAGCTTCAAAAAATTATGGCGTTTGTTTATGTCACACAAATGTTAATTGTGCTTCAGCGATGAGGCAATTTTAATCTCACTTGCAACTTAAATAGCAAGCTTCAGAAAACTAAGGTCCGTATCCTCAATCTATATCCTTGGTTCAAATACTTCATGAAAAACTATTGAAATACTAACATTGCGTTTATTTCTAATATTGATTCATGGTTTATTTATTGGTCTCGTGAAAGAGATCAATCTTCAGTCTTGTGAATCTCAGCTGTTCCAAGTAACTGAAATCATAAAAATTACAAATTACTTAGCTTGAGACATAATTTTCACTTTGAAACCCAATTAACTAATTGAGTTTCAAATGCATTTTTGAGCTTGTGATATCAAAATGATGTAGACTCACATACAATAACTTAAGCATCATTACACCATCGAGAATTGAGGGTGGAGAAAATTACAAAAAATTGCTTAGAAATTACAGAACAGGGGGATTTTCAGATTTTTAAAGTAGCACAGGTTTTTTCTATGTATTTATGAATAATTTTAAGCTGATTGCATCAATGGCATAGATTTATTAGGTTTTTTTTTTTAGCATAAATTTTCCATTGTTAGTAATGGTGATAAAATTTTGTTTTGGAGTTGGTTCAACCCAGAATTATGATGGCCAGGACTTTTCTCATTTAGATAAGTGCCACAATAACATTTATTATCCTTTCCCCTTTTTTTTAATGATAATTCTTTCTGATTTACCACCAGTTGAAGATAGGTTAGCAATGGCTTGAGGATAGCTTCAAAACCATTTCTCCCTTTAAAAATTTATTGATTAATTGATATATGATAACTTAAGGACAGACATTTAATTTTTAATAAGCCTAGCAATATTGCCATATCTTATTTTTTAAAGCAAACATAGTCTCTGAGTCAATTTGTTCATGAGATATTTTCAAAACAAGCCAGTTGTTTAATTGTTAAGATTTAAAATTTTGAACTTTGTATTGTTGTATCCAGGTTTGGTTCCAGGTTAAAGAAAAACTAGTGTTCTCTCAGAGATTGCAAAAAGTAACTGGAAGTTACCAATATGCAAAAGTTTCCTTTCTTTTTTTATGAAGATCTATATCATGGAGAGATCTTTAAGAATGTGCTCATGAAATTCTATAGGTCATGTCTATTTCACTTGAAAAAACAAGGCTAAAATTTATTTATAGAAATTATATTTGGTGTTGGCAAATTGTCACCCCCAAATTTTTTTTTAACTTTTTTTTTTTTTTTTTGACTCTGCTTCTAAAATCTATAATGCTTTTATTTTACTTAAATCTGACTTTTCTTACCTGTAACAGGCATCTTTTACCATTTAAATACAATCTTATACAATTTTATATTTAAAAATTGAAGTGCCCAAGTTAATCTTTTAGACAAATGCATTTGCCTTCATCCACACACATTTCCTGCTACTAGAGCATTTTCCTGTGGCTCTATATGTATGTGCTGAAGCATATGTATTCTTGAGCTCACATATTTCTTCTATGGCTGGCAATAAATAATTAATTTGTTTATGTGGTTTAAAGTGTGAGACTTAGAAGTATAGTCTTACAGCAGACCGTGCGTGTGTGTTAAGTTACCAGCCTGAGATAAGCTGCGTGTTTTTGTTGAAGTGGTTGTTTTTGAGTTTGTTTTAAAAAACACGGATTCATGTTTTTAAAAGGTTATTTAAAATGCATATGACCTTGAATGCTTATTTAATATTCCCTGTGAATGGTAAAATACAAGCTCTATGTTTGTCATCTAAAGAATTTTGTTTGAACTATAAGCACCATAATGAAGTTTTTTTTTTTTTTTTTTTTTTTTTTTTTTTTTTTTTTTTTTTTATAAATAACTCAGATTTTAAAAAACTTCTCATTTTTCAAAATTTGTACATGTTATTGTACTTTCAGTTGTCCTAGTAAATTACAGTTTTTTCTACTGTGTATTTATACTCACGTTTATTGGCTGTTTTTAGATTTATAATTAGATTGAGTGATTAATATTTTAAGTCACTTAATGTCAACAGTTTAAAATTAAAATTTGCCTTTTAAAAATCTTGGAAGAAATATTTCATAACTATTTTTAATATCAAGTGCATGAATACCAAGATCAAACTTGCAAAACATTTTTTTAAAAGCATGATATGTAACTAAAATTTATATTAATATAAAAGTAAATAAACTACAGTTTGTGTGCATCAGTGAGGATGATAACTTGTAAATAAAAATTATTTTACTTAATAAATATGAAAAATTCAGCATATATTTTAAATTTTCATTCAGCATGTCTTAAAATGTGTGTGTATCAAGGCTGTAGCATATAATAGAGCAGCTCTACAGAAGGTAGCTATCCATTAAATATAAATGTATTTTACATAATAAATTCAATCACAGGGTGCATAAATGTGTTTGTTTTTAAGAATTTATTTTACTGTATCTGATTAGATTGTTCTTTTAAGTCAAATAACTTTTATTTCTTTAGATGTGTAATTCAAGAATTTATTGATACTGAAAAGCATTATGTCAGTGATTTAGGAACAATAGTAGAGGTATGTTTGTTTGAAATGTGTAATGTAGTACATCAATTTTACTTTTAATAATTATTTTTATTTATCAGTTGATTCCAAAAACTGAAACTCAGTGTATTTATTTATTTTGACTAGTTAACCAATATAAATTTGATTATAACTTAATACATGCTTAGCACAGTCAGACCTTATTATCTGAGTACTTGTACTTGGTTTATGATGACACAAAAAGTGTCATCATAAATGAAGTGTCCTTGTACCAAGAGTTGCAAAAATCCATATTTGTAAAAAGCCACATTTAAAAAAATAAATTCGAGCAAATTTGAAATTTATTACTATTTTTGCATCTTTAACCAGTAGTTTGCAATAATTCCTCTTAAAATGAAATAATCCTTGATCTAATATTTGCAAAACTGCAGCAGTCAGAGGCATATACATTCATTGCCATAAGTTAAGCATTGAGAAGGAAATCTTAATGTTTGAAAGCTAATGAATTTGAGAGGCTGAAATTTTGTGGATGTTAGATAGAAGTATGCATTTTTCCCCCCTAACAGCTAGTCGTAGTTTAGTGTCGATAAATGTATGAAAAAAGGCAGCTTTGTAAAGCGCAAACATGATGAAGGGTTAGAGGAGTTGCATGTATGTTTTGATAAAAATTGTTTAGAACTTTCATTAGTTTTCAAGTCAAACATGTTTCTATGGATTTTAAGACAAAGGGTAGATAGTGAATGTTGCCATTTATTGGGATGCCTTGAAGCAGAACAATCAATCACAGATGTTGTTCTTTTTTTTGTGTTGATCATTCTGTCATTTCTAGATCATAGAAACGATTACAGAGACAAGCCAAACAGTTATCCTAAAACCTGTTGTCAGTCACATAATGGCTAGAAACAACTTAATCGATAATCAATCAATCAATCAAAAAATCGATATATTGCTATTGTATCCAAGCAGGATTTAAGAGTAGCCTCCACCTCTGTGACATCTATGGTTGCAGCATCCATTGGTAAGATGGTATCTGCTACTACTGTATGCCAAAGGCTGTACATAAGTAGACTGTATACTCGAATAACACCAATTTGTGTTCCTTTTTCTGTCCAATCCAGGGAGGCATAATTAAAATAGTGTTGACAACATGTGAACTGGATTGCTTCTGATTGGGCTAATGTTATGCTCACAGTTGAGTCGATATTTTCCCTGTAGTCAGATGACAAGTATCTAAGATTCTGGAGAGAACAAGGTACATACTTTTGTTGGCAGAATATCATTAATCCCGCACATTCTGAGATGAAAGCATCATGATTTAGGTTAGGACTTTATTAGGATATTACTCTAACCTGTACATCTATAAACAAGGTTTTGTGCCATCAATTGGGTATTGGGATGAAGTATTGAAACCCACTGATATTGTATGCTGCAGCAGTTGGCCCTTCATTTGTTTTGATGGATGATAATCTTTGGAATGCTCTTGACTGTGCTGTGTCTGCATGCTTCACACCCCCTAGCCACTCTCACAGAGTATCAAAATTTCCTAGATCTACAGGAGGAATGGTGATTATTGGATATGGTGGTTGATTAGCTTGTGGAAAGCATGGTCACTGTAAGCTCTGTATAAGGATGAGGAGTGTCATATACCCTAATAATGTCTGTTTTGTTTGTTTCTGATTTAAACATAATTTTATTAATGACATAAAAATGTCCATGTTATAATTTATAAAAATTCAATATGTTTAAATCTTTTAAGTCTTCATTTTGTTTCATGCATAAAGATATTTCCTACTTTCCTGCTGAATGTACTTTCTTGCTGCCTTTTATGCTTAACTTTTGGCAGTGAATGTTTATTTATATTAAAATCATATATTCAAAATAGGGACTTGAAAAACTGTTTTGATAAGTGGGGTAACTTGAAAACCCTTGAGATTTAGGATTACAAGATCTGACTGTATATACATTTAGATTTCTGACCTTACGTAATTATTACCAAACTAGAATCAAAGTATCATATAATCATTTTGTGCATTTCAATTTTTAAAATTTTCAGACAACCCTTCAAGTAAAAACTGAAATAATAACAAAATAAAATATTGAAATTAAAAAAAAGAGTCACTGCATTTAAGAGTTACTACTTATATTACTCTAATTATTACTTACATATAATACACTCTTAGAAATACAATTTAAAAAAATTTTTATTTCCAATAGCATGAGAAAATGACAAACTGTTACAAAATAACAAAAAAACATGATTATCATGAAAAAAAATACAGTAAGAGAGAAAAGTCAATGTCTCATCAACAGATGTATGCTACTTTAACCCGTAAGCAGGCACGTCTACTTTTGTAACTTAAGCACTCGCATGGGGTAAATCTTTCCCCATTTTGTCTTCTTTATATTTTTGACTAAAAATGTTTTAAAAACAAATTTGTGGACTCATAACGTAAAATACCTCAGTTCTATTACGTTTCATGGGAAGAAATCGTGCTTTTTATATTTATTTAGAGATTTTCTGGCAGTTTCTTTAAATATCATGCTTTCTGAGAAGAAAACGCATATGATATGCTTTATACCTAAAAATACTAATTAGTTTATTAATATGATATTAATTTCATTTAATAGCCTTTTGTCAATACATACCAGTAGTGTAATGTCAATTTATAGGTAATTTACATTTAGTTTATACTTAGTTTACATTAACAACGTAATGAAACTTTGTTAGTCACACAGGAGTATTTAATTCCAAAGTGGAATTTTCTTCCCTTCCGGATAACAAAGAAACGAAATTCCTTCACCCACCCCAACTAGACCTTGACTTTGAAAGGTAGAAGACGGCGCAAACTTGTTCTCAAAATATGTCTCCCATTTTACGAAGAAAAAAAGTCGCTGGGGTGAGATTTACCCCAGCGCGCCTGCTTACGGGTTAATATCTCTTCAACTTGGAGTCCCTTCGCAAGCCGAACATTCCAACCAAGGGTTCCTATCCAATGGTTGCTATTCTTTTAGAAATAACAATTCTCTAGGTTAAAATATTTTTGCAATTTTTATGAATGTTTTGGGCCATTCATAGATAGCTTTATGACTTTCTCTCTGAGACATGCTGCTTAATTCAATGCTAATGTATGTGAGGATTGCAAATATCACTTTGCTGGTGATGTTTGATCTCTAATTTATGATATTCAAATGTAAAGTTACTCATCTGTTTGTGCCCTGTTTTAAAAATACTGTTTTATTACGATTATTTTTAAAAAAATTGGAATTTTTATAAGCTTCACAATTTTTTTTTTTAACGTCAAAGCAAAAAGAAATGTTTTTTAGTAGAATATTATAGTTTTATAAATGTTTTAGGTATGTAATAATTTATGTTATACTTGAAACTTTGTTTCTTTTAGGGTTTTAAAAAGCCTATGCAAGTAGGTGAAATTCCAATACCTCAAGAATTAGTTGGAGAGAAAGAAGAGATTGTGTTTGGAAACATAGAACTTATTTTA
The DNA here is from genome assembly GCA_038373885.1 of Cheiracanthium punctorium. Lineage (NCBI taxonomy): Eukaryota > Metazoa > Arthropoda > Arachnida > Araneae > Cheiracanthiidae > Cheiracanthium > Cheiracanthium punctorium. The sequence goes on from JAWZYV010002198.1 coordinate 1,097,204, forward strand.
CAGTGGCACAGAGAGTATGAAATACTTTTAATTGCTGCCTCCTCAACCCCCCCTTTTAAAAAAAATTACAATTTGAATCTATTGATATAGCCTCCTTTTAAATGTATTTTAAGCATAATTCTTTTTTAATTGTAATATATTATTATTATTAATAATTAAATACATTTTCGTAAATTATATATTTAATAATGTATCTAATGTTGTGCTTATTAGTGTATTTCATAATTTCAGAGATGTTTGTGAGTAGATAATATTTTTATTTTTTTCTTTATTTTAAATTTTTCTAGTTGGGGAGAAAATGCTTCTTCAATTTTGTTTTCTTGTATCATTTGATTGGTAGAAAATGAAGAAATAAAAATTAATCTAAATGCAGCAAAAGCAATTGGTATCACCAGAATGCTATTGTAGGCACATGTGGAAGCAGTTTCCATAATGGATGTCTTCAAACATTCCTAGTCATGTAATTTTTTATGACACAGGTTTTGAAGTGTGGATGAGATTCATCATTTTATGTAAAATACAGTAATCTTTCACTTATGTACCTCTCAATCAGACATGTCTCTGAAATATAGGCGAATTTCTTAAGGTTACATTATGAGGAATTGGAAGATGCTAAAGATCTCTATTTTATAAGTGTCACTTTGGATCATATCTCTCAGTTGTGCATGAAAACAGTCAATGCACTTCACAAATCCTATCAACAAATGTGCATCTCTTTCCTGTCCTAAAAGTAACTTTTAAAAAAACTGGAATTTTGGAATTAAGAGTTTTAGAGAAAATGCAATGTAACCAGAAAAATTCTGATATAATTTTAAACACAATTGAAATAAATTTAAACGCAATGTTTAATACAACAGAAAGATTGTCGTATTAAACATGGCTTAAGCGAAAACAAACCACAGTATTGATTACTTTTTTTAATGTAGTATTACTGTCCTATTTAAAGAGAGTAAAAAACTTTTTTTTTCAATGTCGTTGCAAGTTTTAATTTTATTCCATTTGAAAACTCTGTGAAATAACCAGATGAACTAACTAAACTAACCAGGATTTCTTTTATGGCAGTCTAAAATGTGACATCGTAAATTAAAAATTGAATGAGATTCATGAACTCTGCCATGTGTAATTTACATCGCACCCATAATCTGTGGGATTCTAAATAGATCCTTGAGATTACACTATTTGATATTGTTCATGCAATTGAAATAAATGATTTTCTTCTGTTGAACGATGGAGGATATACATATTTAAATTGAGCATTTCATAGATAGAAGTTATATTTATAACCAAGTAATATTTGAACACTTAATTTTGTATGTGTTTAAATACAGCATATAAAGGCGATATCTGCACATTGAAGACTAAACTGCTAGGGAAAAACTATTTCACTTATAACATGAACAGCTATTGATATTTTGTCTCAGTTTCTTCTCCACTGTCTAGCTACTGACATGATTCATAATGTGACTTTTCTAACATTTAAACATTTTTTTCTGCTAATATTTTAAACATTCGGTTGAAATTTGAAAAACCAGTTTTAAATATTCAAATGAAATGCAAAAACTGTAATAATTCATTTAGATATTTAAAACTACTAGTTGTCTGCCATTGGCCGAAATTCGACCATAAAGCATTAAAGTTTTTAAATTTGAGTGTAAAAAAAATTGTTCCGATAAAGAGTATGTCTCAAGATTCCATATAAAGCAGAACCTACTAAAGTGATCGCCTTGGCTAAGGACCATCTGTCTAGCCACTTTTGTACAATCTCACTTTACAACCACCACACTTTTTCTGTGAAGATGGTGTTTTTGTAAAAACTCTATCATATTTTGCTAAATGCAAAGGCAGCTCCAGCAACTGAGTCATATGGAGTCATTTCCCTCTTCCAACTTTGGATTTTGCACGTTCCTGTACGATTTCACTCATTCAGTTTGTGTTTTGAACAATTTAAGCTAATCTAAAAAGTGTAGTGGCCCCCTCCAAAAATTCAGCCTCGGGGCATCCTTGTCTAAAGGCCCATTATGTTCGGAGTTATAAAATCTTAAACCATCGAATGATTGAACTCTACTTGCTGAAGCTGACCATGCATAAAATCTTGTTGCCTCAATAAATTTGCACTTTTTTTTTTAATGATTGTCCTTGAGATTTATTTATGTCATCACAAATGCAGTATATTTGGAAATTGAGTTTTTTGAAAGAATATGGTGAAATAGTACCAAAATATTTTATAAATGGAATTAAAATTCTTTCATTGTCTGCAGTTCCAGTTCAAACTTTGCAATCAATAGCATTACGATATGTAAAATTGATGCATATTCTTGTTTCATTGACTAGTGCTTCCTTTGTCTTTAAGTTTCTGATTAGTGTAACTACGCAATTAACTTTCAATATTAACTTATGCAGTGGCAAACTATGGTAGTTTTCAGTTTGTCTGGCGGAAATCCCGCCAGCTGTTTCTTCAAGGGAATGTTTAAAGACTACTTCTTAAACACTGCCGTTCCCCAAGACAAGGCCGAAAATTTTAATCTGTATACAAAATAGTATTTATGTACAGAATTCAATGTATACAAACATATCAATAAAGAAATTTGCATATTTATTGGTTATATAATGTGGAATTGCGGAAACGTGTGGAATTAAATTAAAATACAAAATTAAATTAAACTTCCAAAATATGGAAAGGGATAAACAACTATGTGCTTGAAATTGCTTTAGGTTTGTAAGCACTTGCTGCTGATCACAATTATTTGGTAATTTTTCACTTGCTCCTCCCGGTTAACCAAAAAAAAAACTACTTATAGTCAAAGAATTCAAAGTTATTGATTTCACTGTCATCATAGCAAATTATTTTATTGTAGCTATTGTGATATGGTCTCTATTCATCAGATATTCGATTAAGTCAGCATTAATAAAAGTTCAGCTATCATTAGGCAAGTTGGAGTGTATAGGCTGATTAATTTTGTTTTTATTTTTTACCAACTATGCGAAAAATTCCAGAGCTGGGAATCGAACCCAGGACAGCCGCATAACGTGCGGGTGCTCTACTACTGAGCTACTCTGGGACGATTCCCAGATGAAATTTCTCGCATTAGAGCCGTTGGCATTTATCATCTTCCTCTGCAAACCACAGATAGAACAGATGAAGCAATTAATTCGCGACAACTCCATTACGCCGCGGATATTATAATTCCTTTCTAAAAATGTTCAGCTATCATTTTTGGATTTTATTATAACTAACTTCAACATGTTTTCTGAAATATTCCCACACACTTTATTAGTATATTATTTTTTCATTCCCTATTAATTGCTGAGGTATTTCTTCAATAATATTTTCGGAGAAAATTTGCTTTAGCATACTGCTTGGTGGGAGATTGTGAAGAAATTGTTGAATTGGGGCATTTCTGTATAATGTCTCTGGGATTGCAACCTACCCTGTTTGGTTTGTTTTTCCACATCTTTAAAACATGGAATTTACAACACTTCACACACTTATCAAGCGTCTACAGAAAATCACCAAGCACAGGACTAAAGCACATTTTAGTCATTGGCGTTTCCCCAAACTGGAGAATAATTTCACGTTTTCCAAATTCTGTTGTAATACTATAACACTATAGTATTGCTGAAACTTAGTGTTATTTAAAAATTGACACAACAATGGAACCATTGCCCAACGTGCCAAATTACCTCTCTAATTTTTTAGGGTGCATTAGCATACTACATAAAAATTTTAACATTCGTATAACCACCTCTATAGGAACTTGGTGTTGAATTTAGCTCTCATCCATTCGCGCAATGTGCTGCAAAAGGGGCACAAAGGTTTTCCTTAGCATATTTATATATACATAGATTACCAGAAGAAATCTCTACATTTAAAAAAAGGCACATTCATAGTGTCAGTAGCTAGATGATAGAGAGAGAACTATGACAAAATATCAATAACTGTGCATGCTGTGAGTGAAATAATTTTTCCCATAGGATAACATGAAACTTTTCAGCTTTGTACGTCCTTGTACAAAGTAAGAGGAAATAATATGATCTCAAAAAATTTCGGTATCTAGAATTTGATGAAAAAATTGATTTTAACGACCTGTAAATTTACTTTCAAGAGTTTTTGCGAGACATCTCATAATATGCATGTATGCATTCACATACATGCATGTAGAATCCATTTTGACCATCACCACGTCCACTTTGACTAGTTTTTCTCTGATGCCTGTAAGTACATATGTATGTAACTCACATATCTTAAAATCTATTAGTCGGAGAATGTTGAAATTTTTAATTTAGGATTGTTGTAAAATCTATTTGTGCATCTTCCTTTTTGGTTCCAATTGACTGGATAGTTTATTTACAGGGCCACCCAAAAGATTTTCCATACATTACGCTCTATAGGCAGAAACTCATTAGAGGTATTAAGCTATTTCAAACGAATCAAAAGGGATATATGTTGTTAAGGATTATTGCAGAATAAAACTCTTCATTAAAAATAGTATGTTTATCATTTATAGTTCTACAGGAACACTCAAAAGAATTTCAATACATTATGGTAATGGCAGTTTTAGGGACATTCATCCATTTCAAGCACAATACCATCTGGGCTGATGATGGTCATGTACTTCCCTCAAAAAATTCGCCACGTTTGGCAAATTTTGGCTTATGTATATATGTATGTAACTAGCATATCTCAAAAACAATTAGTCATAATGTTAAAATTTTATATTTGAGATTATTGTAACATCTAGTTGTTCCACTCTCTTTTTGGTTGTAATCTACAGGATAGTTTATTTACAGAATCACCCCAAAAATTTTCATTACATTAAAGGCCTATTCACATCTTTAATATATTATGTATGTAGTCAGTCATTCTTTCAGCCATGCCGAAAATCTTCCCCAGCTCTCATGAACCTTGGCAAGTTTTTCCTAAATATAGCCAAATTTGGCACCAAAAATAATTGCTTTCATATAACTCTAAAATTGTTTGCCATAGAATGTTAAGACTTTGTGACTGAAGAAGTTCAAAACAATTTTTGAACGAAACGCGTATCCTCTTTAATTTTACTTCTTATGTGCATTTTTTACAAAGTTTTTTAATTACTTTATCGTTTAACACCAGTATTTTGAGTGTTTTTTCAATCGACTGGGTAATTTATTAACAAGGTCACCCAAAAGACTTTAAATTCAATAAGGTCTATGGATGCATTCAATCCATTGAAAGTCTGGTCACTATTTCGTCTTTGCCCAAAATTTCGCAAATTATCTCGAGGTTTCTGGTTTTTTTATCAGCACTTAAAACTGCTATATGAAGTGTCAAGAATAAATGTTTCAAACTGAAACCAGCTTGTCAGATATCTCAAATATTTAGCTATAAATCTCTAAACCATAGTATCATGGCAGTATTGTATCTCTTTTTTAAACGAAATAAGTTTAGGTGAAGGGCAAAAAAAATATTTATGATTTAATAGACATACAAGGAAGTCATGTGGTGTCCAAATCTTGTTTTTAATGGGCAGATATCTTAAGTGCTCATTATTAAAGGCATTTAACTTTTTAAATTAAGCAGAGTTGCCACCAGTCAGGGAATTTCATTTTACAAAAAATGTCAGGGAATATTGCAAATTTTGGTTAAAAATCTGGGAAATTATCATAAGTCCATCTTTATAAAAAAATTTCCATTTGTCATCAGTTTCAAATCCTCCAAATATGATTTGACCGATGTGTTAAAAGCTATTCCTGGCCTGTAATATATGACAGTTGTAAATTGTATGTACAGTGAAATCTCTCCAAGCGGCCACCCTCTAAACAGCCACTTTTTCATGGCACAGATTTTTCAGTTAATAGACCTAATGTTAAAATAACCTCTATCAGCGACCCCCTGACCCCCTCTAAACAGCCACCAAATGGGACCGCCCATCTCATTTTTTTGGGAAATTCTACTCACTTTGTGCTGTAATTTTGAGTGGAAAAACTCAAGGCCAGGTTTAGGCCAATATAAGTCCCAGGAATAACTTGCGAAGTGTATTGGAGCAAAAATGCCATTCACGTCCATATTAGTTGGCCAATGATCTGAGTTGCAACGATGTCAAAAAGAGTTTTCCCAAATATCAAGCAAGGCATTGAAATTCTGCGTGTATATGAGAATGGCAAATCGGAAAGAAAGTTAGCTGAATTATTTAACTGCAGAAAAATGCAAATCAAGAAAGTCATTAAAGAAAAGGATTTGATTTTGAAAGAATATGAAAACTTCAAATTCCGTGGTATTAAATGGATGAGATCTACTCTTTAAAGTAAAAAATGAACTTGAAAAAATGGTTGTTTCAGAGAAAAGTAAAAACTTAGCCACAAATTGTATCCTTTTTTCAAAAAAATGTAAGAAAGCATTAAATAAAGTACTAGTTTCTCTTTAGATAAGTTTTAAATAAGGAATATGTGTCAGACTTGTTTATATTACGTATTGTAGCAGTTATAATAGTAAATAAAACCCTTCAGAGTGGCCACCCCCTCTGAGCGACCCAACATTCTTGGTACGGTGGAGTGGCCGCTCAGAGAGGTTTCACTGTATATCATAAAAAGGTAGTCTGAAATAAAAAGTTCTGTAAAAGTGAGAAATTGAATGGCAACCCTGATTGAGTTAACTTTAATTTTGCTGATATGTTTGTTTTGTTTTTCTAGAACCTTTTATAGTGAGCTACAAAGCATGCTGGAGAACCCTCGTGGCATTGGGTTGCTATTCAGAAAGTCAGAGCGTAAACTGCACATGTATATTACTTACTGCCAAAATAAGCCTAAATCAGAACAAATTGTTGCACAGTATGTTAATTCATATTTTGAGGTAAGTTAGTGTGCTTCTATTTTGCTGAGTGGAAATCATCTGCTGTTTTCTTTTCCCTTTTAAATGCAGTTTTACATGAGCATTATTTGTACAGTAAGAACTCAGTATAACAAATTTCCAGTGAAATACTGGTTAATGTGAAATTTCATTATGAATGATTTTATGCTATTTTATTTTCTTTAGAGATTTTACTGCATTTGCATTTTTTCCACCTCCAAATTCAGCTCTATTTAAATGTGCATTGAAAAAACATATGAAAAAAATATATGTACAGGGTGTCCCAAAAAGATGGTAATTTGTTTTAATTCTTTATCCGTTAGAGATAAGTGAGCTGTGTAAATTGACAAAATCTTCAAAATAAGGTACTATAGAAAAGACTACGTTAAGAAAAAAAAATTATCTTGCTAATTTTTAAAAGGTAACATTTTAAACACTCCCCCCCCCACCCTATACAAAAAGAATTCCCAATTAGTAAAATGTGCCCCATATACTAATGAGGCAATGTACAAAAAAATTTCAGCCTTTCATCATAAAAAGTGCCAATATCTTTAAAGAAAGATGGGCACAGGCTATACATGAATTTGAATGTAAGCATTTTTTGCTACAGTGCAAAAAATTATTTTCTTTTATGGTTTCTGTACGTCCCCTGAAATCAGCCGACCTGATTTTTTCACCCTTCAAAAATCACTGAGAAGTAATTTAAGAGCATATATTTATCTCCATATCTCTGACACTTTTTAGGATATAATTCTCAAATTTTAAGCACTTTATTATTCACTTCATTAGTCTATGGGCCGCATTTTACTTACTAGGAATTTTTTTGTACAGGGGTTGTATATGTTACAGTTAAAACCCGAAATCAGTCAAAACCCGAATTAACTAGGGAAAACGCATTCTAACTGAGTGCGTTAGGGAAAACCTGAATTAACTAGGCAAAATGCGTTCTGACTGACAGCGCTAGGCAAAACCCGAATTAAGTATTGAAACCCGTTTTATTCGAGTAGCGGTAGCACGTTTTCGAGGGGCCCCTACAGCGGAGGCATATTTACCAGGGGGCCCCCCAAAGCGATGGCCGGATGTAGTCAGGGTGCGAACTGAACATTTTCTCCAGGGGGGGACATTTGAAAATAAACATTCTCCAGGGGGGGACACTTGAAAAGAAGAAGGAGGGAAGGTGCAAATGCTTCCCTCACATGATATTACTTGACAAATGCAGTCGCCGACACGTGTGAGAACTGACTTATATTCAAACAAAAGTCATAGATTGTTTGTTATATGGAATCACAGATACACAAGCTACATACAATGTACCTGTATTGGAAGCCACCCTTGAGGGCTTTAGCTTAAAAAAAGAGACGAAATTTTAAGGCAGTCGCCTTAGAGTACAGTAACAAATGATAACATACAATCTTCATTTTGAGTTCTTGACTTCAACCCCAAATCTTCACTCACCAGTTTAACATTTCTTTAGCAGGGGATAAATAGTATCCCTGGCTGGGATCAATTAATATTTCTCCAGCCAGGGATATTACATTCTTCAGCCGGGGACGATCCCCGGCACCCCCCCCCCTCGCAAAGGGCCAGCATTAGCATATTTTCCAGGAGAGCCATTACAGTGGCAGCCGGACCCACTGATATTTTCTAGGGTCTCGCAAACGGCCAGCGTTAGCATATTTTCCAGGAGGCCCCCTACAGCGGTGGCCGGATCACTGATGTTTTTTTGGGTCTCGCAAAGGGCCAGCGTTAGCATATTTTCGAGGGGCCCCTAAACGATGGCCGGATGCAGTAATGTGGTTTGAGGTCTCGCAAGGGACCAGCGTTAGCATATTTCCGAGCCCCCCCCCCCCCCCCCCTCCCCTACAACGGTGGCTGGACTCCATGTTTTCCCATGTGAATTCCGGAAAGTTAATGCTTTATCCACTAAAAATTATCTTCCTCCTCCTTAGAAAATATGCTATTGCTTTCCTTTTGCGAGACCCAAAAAAACATCACTGGGTCCACCCACCACTGTAGCCCCCCCCCCCCCTCTAAAATATGATTACGCTGGCCCTTTGCGAGATCCAGAAACAATCAGTGGGTCCGGCCACCGCTGTAGGGGCCCCCTGGAAAAAATGCTAACGCTGGCCTTTTGCAAGACCCCAAAAAAATCACTGCTTCCGGCTATCGCTTTAGGGGGCCAACTCCTATGCTAACGCTGGCCCTTTGCGAGACCGTAAAAACCATCAGTGGGTCCGGCCACCGCTGTAGGGAGGCCCCCCCTGGAAAATATGCTAATGCTGGCCTTTTGCGAGACCCAAAAGAAATTACTGCATACGGCCATTGCTTCAGGGGGCCCCTCGAAAATATGCTAACGCTAGCCCCTTGCGAGAACCAAAAAAATATCAATGGGTCCGACCACCGCTTTAGGTGGCCCCCTCGAAAATATGCTAACACTTGCCCTTTGCGAGACCCAGAAAAAATCAGTGGGTCCGGCCACCGCTGTAGGGGCTCTCCTGAAAAATATGCTAACGCTGGCCCTTTTCGAGACTCAAAAAAAATCAGTGGGTCCGGCCATCGCTGTAGGGGGCCCTTTGGAAAATATGCCTCTGCTGTAGGGGCTCCTCGAAAAATGTGCTACCGCTACTCGAATAAAACGGGTTTTCCCTAGTTAATTCGGGTTTTGCCTAGCACTGTCAGTCAGAACGCGTTTTGACTAGGTAATTCGGGTTTTGCCTAACTCTCTCAGTTAGAACGCGTTTTCCCTAGTTAATTCGGGTTTTGACTGTAACATATACAAATTTTTAAAGTGTCAATTTTTGAAAATTGAGAGGATTTTCCTTCTGAATGTAGAATTTTTTTACCATGTTTTGAACATTATTTTCAATTTACACTACCACTTTATTAGATAAAGAATTTAAGTGTATTACCACCTTTTTGAGACATCCTTTATATTAAGTATTTTTATCCCAATTCGTAATTACCAGATCTCATTTGGTTCCTTCAGAGTAACTTATTAAATTCTGTTTTAGATTTAAAAAGTAAATCCCCCATTTACTTTAATTCATATTTTTACACTGTAAAGTGTAAAAATTCACTCTATAAAGTGACTCTCTTAGTATAGCAAATGTAAAATCTTTATTCAAAGATAATTTTTGGGTGTGCCATTAAAAAAAAAAAAAAAAAAAAGGCTGAAGAAATGTAACTGTTTTTTTCCCCTATGATGATAGCTTATATGTATATTAGTGTACTTCGTACTTCACCAATTCAAGGTTTTCTGTACCTAAATTATTTAGTGGCAGATGTAGAAATATTTGGCTATAACCTGATAAAAACTGCGATCTCAGATCTTCAAAACTTTTTGTCGAACATATTCTCTAGCTAATTGGCAGATAGATAAATAGACAATAAATCTACCAAAAATTTGCTCCAAATTAAAAAAAAAAAAAAAAAAAAAATCACCATGTAAGCAACTAGCGCTACTCTCAACTATTGCTGCCCCATCTACCATCTAAGAATTGGCAACTACTATTTTTTATCTTTAGATTTTTGAGATTTGGTAAATTTAATACAACTAGAAACCAGATTTTTAGAGGAATGTTAAAATATTCCTATTTATAATAAAAAAAAAGATATATGTTTCCATTTATTCATTTGTATGTTCTACCAACTTAGAAAAGTTATCATGAGTTTTCAGATATCTGTAAAATGATTATGGTTTTATTTCACTATTATTAAATAAATAAATAAATAAACCCATAAAAAATGTTTTTAAAAAAAGAGTAGAGAGATATTTTTTTTTTTTAAATCTTGTACAATGTCACAAAAACTCTAGGCACCACCCTGCTTATGACATTTTTACTCAACCCATTTGCATCATAAGGGAATATGTAAAGAAGACCCTTGTCACCAAATTCATCAGTATCAGACCAACAAAGTTGAGCATATGAATACGGCTCTGGTGACAGTGACCAGGAAAAGTGAGCATATATGTACACTAATGAATCAAATAGGGTAATTTCTGCATGTGCGTGCATGCATGCATGCATGCTAGCCAGCTAAGATGGTAGTTCACAAAAATCATGTGATTGCTGAACATAAATAAACAATTATATCAGATACTTGAAACTTTTTTAGATGTCTCTATAGCCCTTTAAGACTGAGCTAGTACAATGGTGCAGGTTAGAAATTTACATTTTTATTACATTTTAGTTGGTGAAATGTAATTGCCAAAATAGAAGAGACTTTATTCTTGATCTAGAAAATTAATCCTGAGAACTTTTGACCATTAATAATATCTGTCATTAAATTAAATTCCTAAGAAGTAAAACTCAAACTTGAAAACAAGTCCAATTTTAGAGATTTATAAGCTGTACTATGGACCTATAATAAATGATGAACATGTATCAATTTTGAAACTTTCAGAGAAAGATTCTTAAACATGGAACATTTTGAAAAAATGTCACTTTAAAAATCTGAAAGTTTAATAAAAGCTACAAGTTTTTCATTTATTGAGGTGTGTAGTGCAGCACTTGAAGAGACATTCTGAATTTTTTGTTTTAGTTCCTGATTTAGTTTATTTGTTTTTGTTCAAAGACCATGAATGGTTTATGTTTTCAAACAACAGCCTTGTTTAAAATCATATTTTGAATGCTACAACAATTTTGAAATTATACCAGTTTTTAATTATTTTGTCACTGTATATCTAGGAACTGAGAAAAGCATCTGAACTTCAGCATCAGCTTCCTGAATTGTTAAATAGGCCAGTGCAACGTATACTAGAATATAAGTTATTGTTGAAGGTATTATAGATATTGTTGTAACTAAATAATTTGATCTAACTAATTAACTGTCAAATGTGTACTTACTAACTAGATCTTAAATTGACTTATGCAGCAAAAAAATTCAAATTCCTTTACACTCAATTAAATTAATCAATAGTGCCTTTCAAAATCTACTATAAAGCAAAAACTCCTCTAGTAATCAAAGATAGTACTTCAATTTAAATACTTTTAACATTCAAGATCATATAGCATTTATAAAAATTTAGTACATTGTTTTTTTAATTATTTACAGAGATAAAATTAATGCAAAAAAACCCATTCAGGCTTGTTAATGAAAGAGATAAAACATAACTCCAATGAAATCTATAAAACAAAGTGTAAAATGTTAGTTAGTTACTTAGTTTGTCTGTGTCTCGCCTAGCTCCTAGACATACCAAATTTTGTATGGAAATTCTCCAGGACGGGTCCCAACATACCTCGAAGCGATTTAAAAAAAAAATTCCAATTATTTTAGGAGATATCAATAAAAAACCTATTGGAAAAGGCTAATTTTGCTCTTGCAATTTAGCAATTGCAACCCTGCAGTCGAAAGAGGGAGAATTTAGCTGTCTAGGTTGCCATATTTTGCAAGTTTATTAAAGGATTCAAATTCTTGAAGTAAAAATTAAAGAATAACGATTTTTTTTTAAGATTAAATTATTCGTAAAGTTATTTTTTAATTAAAGTATCTTGTGCATGCGAAATCAGAGCAGGAATGAAATGTTTTATACTCAAAAGAAAAATAGTATTTGGAAATTTTCTGAAACTAAAATGTGCAACTTTTTAATTTGGCGAAAAATAAAATGGTTGATATTCGAGTTTGAGGATCGTCTGCTACTTAGATTATGAATACACCTGAATAAGTTTTTGAGAAAATTTCGGTCATTTCGAATTGTGCATTTTTCTGTGCAGCTTTTCCCCCATCTATTTCTAATGTATTACATCCAGAAAAAGGATTTTAGAAATATCAATTTTAATTTTGTTTAATCATACTCATGAATAATGATATACTTTCCAACTTAATGGAATAAGGAAAGAAAATAGGGAAGACACATGGATTATAATATGCTTTTAATATTTAGCACTTAGTGCTTTTTTAAAATCTGAAAGTGTTTCATACTTTTTTTTTTTCCTTTCTGTTTTTTGATAAATGCCAATATATCCAGAAGCTCTTCAGAATTAATATAGGACGAAAATAATTTATACCTTTTAGTAGGATTTTATCATTAAACCCCATCTTATTTTTGTAACCAGGGGCGGCCCGACACGATAAGCATCACATCAGGGTTCCAGCTTCAAAGGGGCGTCATTTCGAGCTCAAAAACTAAGTAGAGCATAAAAGAAGGCATCTTTTTTATATTAGCAGGGGGCGACACTTACTGTAGGGCCGCTCCTGTTTGTAACCATCTTAATTTTAAATTCCATTCAGAATCTGAGAGATTTCAGTGCCAAGGAAGCCGGTGATGAATAGGATTCTCTCCGAACAAGATTTATTAAAATGGTGAACCAATTGGTCGCCGGAGGCGGCTAGTAATACATAAAATCAGTCAATAATCTTGTTTATTGAAAATAATAATTTGATTGCAACTCATAATATAACATCCCTACAAAAATTCTGACCTGTGATGCATGAAAATCCTAATAACCTTGTAACAAATCTTTATCCATCCATTATAATAATTCAATTAATTACACATGAAATACATAATATTATACTTAAACTATTCCCTAACCAAAAACGAAATATTTCCAGAAAATATTATGATTAAACTAATAGTCAGACTTCTTTAGTTTAACATTTTCAAACTCCATAACTAATAACATATATTTGTGTTATTAGTTAAATGTAATAAATACATTTTGCCTGACAAAAATTAAATTAGAAGAAAATTAGTGTGCATCTAAGAAGGGAAAAAAACTTATCATTGAATATTCAGATGATTTTATCATTTAGGGGGGCCCACCGCTAAACGTGTATCAAAACATCATCCTTAGAAGTTTTACTACACGAAGAACACAGTCATCGGTGTCCTCATCAGTCTCCAATCAAGCGATCATCCATCTGTTCGCCACTGCCAGGCAAAGAAGTGAGAGAATCAGTCCTTGTGCCCAGTTGCAACCAGCTTTTATACTCCTCAGGGATATACTCTCGTACGCAGGCACCAGTCGTCAAACGAGTCATGCGAACCATGGAGTCTGATGTTGATCAAAATTAATTAACTTCATAAATACTTTGTCTGTATCAAATCTGTAAAGAACGTTGTGTATAACTTTGTAAACCACAATAATTGTAATCTGTTATTCCATCCTTTTAAAATTAATTATTTTCACGTGAATGAATCGTGAACGTCCTCAGCAATAGAGGATTCTTTGTCAATCTGGCAACACCAACTTCGTTTTAACACATGTACAGAGGCTAAGATCGGCATGGCCACTCGATCTTCCAAATGACATTTTAGGAACTTTGAAACTTTGTTGTAATGTTTGAAAAATATTTAAAAGTTAGTAAAATAGTTAGAAATGTTATATTTGCAATGTAAGAACATGTTCTTTCAAGAAGTAAAAGATCATTATGAAAATTAAAGGAAAATGCCAGCCAAAATATGGGAAATTATTTCAGTCAAAATTTTACTTGAGGACAAATAACTAAAAATTTATTATATTCAGTATTTAAAGTTTTCATTAGATTAACAACAAAATAAAATAGATTAAAATAAAAAGAATGATTGAGAAAGTACCACTTTACCAAGAATTATCTATTTGAAGTGCAAAAGCCTAGAACATTATCAAATAAAAACACTAAAGCATAATTATCTCATATTAAGCTTTGGCCAAAAGGAAAATCAATTCCTCAAGCGTGTGTTAAATCTGACCCCCTCTCTAGCTACATCCTGTTGGAATCCACCTGAAAAAAAATTTTGGCTCTGCTACTGCAGAGAACACTAAATTTGTAAGATCGAAATGGAGAGCATTAGAAATGACAAAATTATAAATTTAAGATTATTATATGAGAAAGAATTATATATGAGAAAAAACAAATGGAAAACTAGATGCAATGAATCATACCACAGGAAAGATACTTTTTCCAATATTCAATTAAATTTTCAATTTTTAAAGAAAAGGTCAAAATTAGAAAAACAGTTTATTTAAAATGGTCATTTTACTTTCTGCAGATGTCCAAGAATAATTAGTAACAACCATGATTCATTTAATGTTTTTTAGGCTTAATCACCTTTGGTGTCACAAGACAAAGGAGTTAAAAGTGTTACAGCAAATTTTGTGGGTGTATTTTAATGCTTATTCATCATATTTTAAGCCTATAGAAATATAAATTATATCACATAATATTGAGGAATTATTACACACAATAATAATAGGCACCAGTCGTCAAACGAGTCATGCGAACCATGGAGTCTGATGTTGATCAAAATTAATTAACTTCATAAATACTTTGTCTGTATCAAATCTGTAAAGAAAGTTGTGTATAACTTTGTAAATCACAGTAATTGTAATCTGTTATTCCATCCTTTTAAAATTAATTATTTTCACGTGAATGAATCGTGAACGTCCTCAGCAATAGAGGATTCTTTGTCAATCTGGCAACACCAACTTCGTTTTAACACATGTACAGAGGCTAAGATCGGCATGGCCACTCGATCTTCCAAATGACATTTTAGGAACTTTGAAACTTTGTTGTAATGTTTGAAAAATATTTAAAAGTTAGTAAAATAGTTAGAAATGTTATATTTGCAATGTAAGAACAGGTTCTTTCAAGAAGTAAAAGATCATTATGAAAATTAAAGGAAAATGCCAGCCAAAATATGGGAAATTATTTCAGTAAAAATTTTACTTGAGGACAAATAACTAAAAATTTATTATATTCAGTATTTAAAGTTTTCATTACATTAACAACGACCATAATAGATTCATACCAGGTAAATCGTCATATCTTAGAAAAATATGTATATATCATGTAACATGCAATTTATGACAAATATATGGATTCCTAAAATACAAATCCAACTGACATAACTCCCTCATAGTGTCCTAACATAACAAAAACTTAAATTTCTGTGGGGTAAAAAACAAATTTAGTGTTCTCTGCAGTAGCAGAGCCAAAATTTTTTTTCAGGTGGATTCCAACAGGATGTAGCTAGAGAGGGGGGTCAGTTTAACACACGCTTGAGGAATTGATTTTCCTTTTGGCCAAAGCTTAATATGAGATAATTATGCGTTAGTGTTTTTATTTGATAATGTTCTATGCTTTTGCACTTCAAATAGGTAATTCTTGGTAAAGTGGTACTTTCTCAATCATTCTTTTTATTTTAATCTATTTTATTTTTTTTAGCTCACCATGGCACAGTGGTTATGTCACTGAAAATGGTAGACGGCTAAAGTGAGAAAGTTCCGATTTTGGGTCCCATCATGCAGCTGTCGATCTAACGATCTGGAGTTTTGATAGGTTTCTCTACAGGTGTAGCTTGAATATGTGTTAGAACCCCTTAGAAATTCCTCCTACCAAGGCACCCCCATCCTTTTCAGATTGCCCTAGCGTAGCCTTGCCATAATCACACTATCATAATTTTTTTTTGTGTGTGAGCCAATTTTGGAAATTTTACGTTGACGTCAGCATTAGGGGCCTCCATCCCAAGTTGTGCCTAAAGTCAAATTTTTTCTAAATCCGATCCTGTCCCCCTTGAAAAAAATTTTCCTTGGTTTAATACAATTTTTTTCGTTTTTCAGAAATTTCACTTTTTACATTATTTACTGTATTTCATAATTTCCACATTACCTAGGCTGATTAGTAGATAAATTTTAATTCTGGCATGCACATGCTTCCATTCCATTGAAAGAACTTCGTGTTAAGGGGGTGGGATACGGTATGCTGGACTACACCTCTCGCTGTGCTACTGATTCTCTTACCCTAGTCAATTTATGTTTTATGTTTATGAAATGCCTTTCATACTTAAGTGTTTTTTTTTATGTTAAATTTTATATTTAAAAAATATATATCTTTTTTTTTTTAATTGTTAAAGTATTCAATTCAACCATTATAAGATCATTTCTTTTTTAATTATACAGTATCATTATTTTATTATGTTTCTGTACTTAATCTTTTATGCATCATTTGCATTATTAGGATATATTAAAGTATACTCAAATGCTAAGCTTAGAGGAAGAAGTTCAGCAACTTGAAAAAGCCGTCCACATTATGTACATTATCCACAAAACAGCCAATGATGTTCTTAATTTGAATAGGTTACAAGGTCTTCAGGTAATGAAAAGTAAAATTTTTATTCATAACTATGCATCCCTAATTTTGCTGTTATACATTAGATATTTTTATATTGGATTTCAAAATAAACTTTAAATATGCTTAGAAAAGAAAGGATCAATTGATATACTGATGGATTAATAGCAAGATTAACCCTTTGGGTACAGATTTATTTGAAGAAATTCTTGAGTTTGGAAATTCCAGATTTAGCCTCAAATTTGCAAAACTTGCAATCCTGACTGGAAGAAACATCCTCCTACAGCTGTTACAAATCTCTTGTCATGAACAAGAATGTGCAGTTATGTGTTTAATTTTGTCCTAGTTTGAATGACGAAACATACTTGTCATCTATTACTTAGACAAGCAAGTGCATGATGCAACGTATTCGTCATCTGTTACCTAGGCAAAGCAAGGTCATAACTCAGCATAGTCGTCAAATGTACCCAAGTGGTTAAACTATTCAAACTAGAAACATATAACAGAATAGTTTTCTTTTTATTGTGTGTGCTACTGTACGGTAGCTTGAATAAAACAGATGGGGACACAATTATAGGATGAACAGGACGCTTTATTACACTTTCACAAATACATCCATAAAAACACAGGGGTACATTTTCATGCATTCTTCAACACCGTCCCTGTTTCTGCGCCTTCTCGAACTAAAACAAAACAACTTCTGACATATGGCGTCATCGCATGGAGAAGGGTCTGCTCGACGTCATAACACTATCACTAAGGATGTTTTGTTTAAAAAAAATTTTAAACAATTGTTTAAGCAGCAATGTTTAAAATTTTATTAGTTTCCAGCTCAGAACATCTATATCAATAACACCCCCCCCCCCTCCAAAAATAAATAGTTAAATAAATAAATAATAATAATAGTTTTACATTTTGTAAATTTCTTTAAATAGGAATAATCCTTGTATAGTCTTTATAATTTAACTCTCACACTACCGACATCTGTATAACATCTATATTTAGAAAATATTACTACAGTTTTTTAATCAAATTGTAAGTTTTTATGCTATAGATTGCTTTTCATTTGATTGAAAATATTTTTTAACATGATGATGTTTCTAGACTGGGTGCTGTTGTGCAGAAAACATCATGCTAAGAGTCATGACTTGTGACTGTTTTATTGTGTTGTAAGACTGCCAAGTTTGACAGTTTCTTTGTAGTTAAAAAAAAATCTCTTTGGCTTGATAATATGCCAATTTGCCATTATTTTTTTCTTTCCCACCCAATAATCATCAGGTGGTGATTCAGATGAGCAAGACTCATACATGTTGAATAGTTTATTTAACCTTGGCATCAAGGGAAAACCAAAAGATATTAAGTTCCCTCCAGGAAAATATGATATAATTTTTTTTAAACTTAAAAATTTAAATGTAGTCTATAAAATATATCTTTACAAGCTCAAAATATATGTATTGCTCTGTATTGTGGGTTTTTATTAGTTATGCAATTGATATAAATGAGCTTTCAGTTTTTGTTGTTTCTTTAATATTTGTTATATATTGCTACCAACAAGCACTCAATAGCTTTAGTACACTAATAAGATAAATTTATCACTGTAGGTTAATACTGCTCAGCATGGTCAGCTTCTGTATCAGGGGCAATTGAAGGTTGGTGATAATTTGACCAAACTGAAAGATCGTCAAGTGTTTCTTTTTGAGCAAGTGATAGTTTTAAGTGAAATTATTGCACCTAAAAGTCAACATTCTAGTCCTGTATATGTTTACAACAGTTGTCTTCAGGTAGTTATACAGCATTATGTATGTATGATGCAATATGCTATTATTAAATTGTATCTTGACTTGCATTACTCATAATATTTCTTTCATTGTTTTGTTTTTATTTTTTTAAGAGCCTTTTTAATGTTGAAATTTTATTACTATAACCTTGTAAAAAAAGCTTATTACTATATAAAATGTTTAGTGGGCTTCCCATCACTGAAATAATTTATCCATCCTTAAGTTAACGTGCCATATCTTATTTTCTACATTAGTATGATATTAAAACTATGCTCTTTTACTTTTGCATTAATATTGAACTTCTCTTGAAGACCAATGAAAGCAAAAATTATTATGTTCTTCTATAATAGTGCTATGAAAAGATTGTCCCCCCCTTCCAATATTGTCCCCCATTAGAAAATTAATTGGGACACGCTGCCATAAATTAAAAATTACATGAAATTGATAAACTCTGCCTCAAAATTTACATCATATCAAGTAAATTCGCAATATGTTCAACTCTAATTAGCTCCTCAAGATTACATAATTTGATATTTTTCATGTGTCAAAAATAGACAAATTGTTTTCTTCTGCTGAATCATGGAGGATTTAAATTGCGAGCATATCATATCCCGCAGGAATCGTTTTTATATTTAGACACAAGCAAAATCTAAATTTTTAAAAATGTAATGGCAACATTAGGCTATGCATTTTAAAAATATAAGCAGTTTATTAGAAGATTTGTTATGATAATATGGATCAAAGCACAATATATAAGTACCATGTTAATAATTATTTCATATGTATTAAATTAAAAGTGTTTGCTATAGTCATCACTTTTCAATGGACACCTTGCAACTAACTAAACAATAAGTTGTTCTATGTAATCCATGGTAGTTTCAAAAGAAGAAACTACCAAAGAAGAGTAAAAAATTCACTCACAGTTTTGCTCTACTACCAAAAATTAAGTCAACACATGTATAGTAATCAAGATCAGAAATGTTTGATTGATTATTACCTGAATATGATTTTATTTAACACTAGCTGAAGCACCCGTTCTTCGCATGGGATGAATATTGTTAAACCAACAAATACAAATGAAAAACAAGTAAATAAATATAAAATATATATTCATTTATACATTTAATCGCCTACAAAAACTGATTTAGAATATTCATCAGGCATATTCTAATGATACTTGATTTTTTAAATACTATTTGGAATGCTGCATCATATTCCGTGAGTGTGCTGTATTTGTCTTCTTGTTCCATAAAATATTTCATCAAAATTGAAATCTATGTTAAAATCGCCGACTAAAACTTCTTTAAAATCCTCGCCAGGCACATTCTAACTATACTTCACCTTTATTTAATCGAATATAGACACCAATATTCCAATTAAATAACGAGTAAGGTTGGGCAATTTCTCTACAAAGATGGAAGATATCGCTTTGGGAACTTATTTCTTTTATACCAAACTTCGCGACAAATCACCAAAAATGGCAAACCTTTTGACTTATTGTTTAATCTGGCAATTCTTCAAAAATAATTTGCCCTTTCACACGGCACACAAAAATGTTTGTCTAAAATTAATAGCACTCAAGAGCTAAAAAGTAACGCCCTTTTCAAAACCTCCTTTTCACATCCTTTTCGTCAACTACCTTCTATTAAGGTCAATTTTTAAAAGAACTTGAAAAAAAAAAAAAATGTTTAATGAATTTTCGTTCGTTACATTTTAATGCAAGATTTTTATTGCTATCTTCATATTTCTTCTATATATGAAGTCAAAATGAAAATAATGTTTTGGTCCCTCACACCAGTTTGGACACGAATGCTAAAAAACCCTGAAAAGGATTGTTAGGCATGCGTGTTTACTACGTTTTAAAGCAAAAATTTTATGGCTATGTTTCACTTTGAGAAGGATAGCAAATTCGAAAACAAAATTTTGGCCCCTTATCCCAGTTTTGATATGGATTCTAAAGAACCCTGAAAAATAATTTTGAGCATTTGTGTTCACTATACTTTTAAGCAAGAATTTTACGGCTATCTCTGTTTTCCTCTGATATATGAAGGGAAGTGTGAAAAGAATGTTTTGGACCCTTAGCCTTGTTGGGGTGCGAATTTTAACAACCCTGTTGTCATTTTCATTCATTGACATCAGAAGGACCTCAATCTCATTTGAATTTTCAAAGTAATAAATAAATAAATCTGACTTTGTTAACTATGCTCACTAACTGAAACCGTCTGGAAAGCGCCATTTGTCAGCGGCTATGTAAGATAAAAACTTACTTGGAACTTTTTAATATTTTTTGGGTGGTAAAAGGTAGGGTTTTTTCAAGCGATAAAAAGTAGAATATTGCTCAATCCAGGACCATCCAGGAACTGTCTTTATTCCAAATCTCATCCAAATCAGTTTAACTGTTTCAGTGTGAAAGTGTAACAAACATACATACAAACATTGACATTTATATATTAGTATGATTGTCTTCATATTTCTTTATATTATTTTAAGTTAGGTGCCATTTTCTACAGGTACATAGTCTTTTAAACCAAAAACACACCCACACCCAAGTCCTCATAAATTATATTAATTACATGCCTAAAAATTCTGAATTTGTGGATTTATACACACCACTATAAATGACTATGAACGTCTTATGTTAGAAAAATGTTTTACTTCGTTTAAAGAACAGATGCAATAATAATGATAGAATATTAAAAAATAAAGAGAATATACTTACAGTTTTAGAAAAGTGGTATAGACGTAAGGTTTTTAAAGTAAAAAAAAACTTATACGTAAATACTGCAGTTGTCAAATGATATAGAAAAGAAAGGAATATTTCATTAATTTCGTAAAAATGCTGTATGACTTAAAAACTACTATATTAAATTCATGAGCAATAAAACTGTTAAAATTAAAACTATAGAAAATTCTCCAATTAAATTATTGTTATTGTTTTAATTTATTTTATAATTGAAGTATGATTTGATTGAACGTTGAATTACGCAAAACAATATTATATGATTATATTATGATATTGCTGTAAGACAAATTGTAAAATAAATAATTTACTCATCAAATTACTTATATGTTATGTATTTACAAAATAATAATAATAATAATAATAATAATATATAAATAATTTTTATTTATTTATTTTTTACAGGTGGATAAAGTGCAGCTGGAGGATTGTAAAGATTCTAACAAATTTATTTTAAAATCAAAAGACAGTTCTGAAGAATGTTTAATTCTCCAGAGTCATAGTATAGAAACAGCACAAGAATGGAGAGATAAAATAAATTTTGTTCTTTCTATGCAGATTGATTATGTTAAATGTAAGATTTAGATATTCATTTCATAGTTTTCTCTTAAAGTATTATTTACATATTTAAAAAAGGGTATTTTGATTCACTTCATTATTAAAATTAATTTCTTGCTAATGGCTTCGTAAATTTTATTAAAGAAATTTATTTAAAAAAAGAAATGTTTGATGAATTAATTTTTTTTTTAGCATTTGAAAAATAATTCTGGCATTTTTATTTTTATAAATACTTTTTTTTTTGACATTAAGCCTTGTTTGTTTTTTACTATGACAATTATAATTTTTTCCAATTTTATTCTATTACCGCTGCCTATAAGTGAAGCCTAATAGTCATTTCTCTATAACATATGTAAAGTTTCTACACTACATACAAATAGATAAATACTCTACATACAAATAGATTTCTTCTCTTTCAGCTCATGAAATTTACATCTTTTACACATTATTTTTTAATTTACTGTCAACATTATTTTTTCTTTCAGCTTTACAGTCACCTGTGCAGTATTCAATTGATGTAAAGTCTAGTTGGTAAAAAAATTTTAATTTTTATAATTATTACAAAAGAAAATTATTTAATAATTTTATCTTTTCATTTAAATCACTACATAAAAATATGATTGTTTTCTACATTATATTAGTATAATAAAATACTTTTATGAGTTCTGGCATATTTTCAGTAGAAAAATTCCAAACTCTTAATTAGGAAAGATTTAGTTTTAGGAGATAATAATTTAGACTATATATATATATATATATATATATATATATATATATATAGTAATAATTCTTGGCAAATTCTACGTGATGATATGAAAGATAAATTTCTTAACAATTTTTTTAAATGTTTAAAAAGTTTTGTCAAAGCATAAGAACATCGGAATCTATTATAGCAGTTCATAGTTTTTGCAAAATATAAAATCAAAATGTGAGTCTAAGTGCTCTAAATAATTATACACAGCTCCTCAGTTACTTAAATAAGAACAATATTTAAAGCGATTTCTGTAAATCGTTAACTAAAGATTTAGATCTTAATTTTTGTTATTCCTGTGTATTATTTATTAGTTTTATATAGTAGTATATAGGGTGATTCAGAACTCTTGTAAAACACTTTAGGGGGTGATAGAACAGCTCATGTGGAGCTCAAATCAACATAGAACCCCTGGTCTTTCTCCAACTGTTTTCCCACTGTCATGGTTAGAATGAAAAAATTCAAAAACTTAGTAAATCTCTCATTTCTGAAGTTTCTAAACATGCTAAAGTAATCAAATATTTAGAAAGAGCAGCAAAAATCCTTTATAATGACATCAATTGTATTACAATATCTAGATTTGATGGTGAGTTACAAGGAATGAAACAGTGAAAAAATGCAAAATGAAAAATTTACCAACAATTTTAAATGCGAATTCCTCAAATACTGTTCGATACAGTCAGTAAAATTTACTAAAAATTGGCCCATTCCAATAAGTTTCAAAAAAGTGTACAGTGGTCTATTGGTTGCCTTGTTCAGAAGGAATTTAAATTTTTCTTCGCTACAGATCACTATTTTTTTTTTTTTTTTAGTTTCTTGAAAAGTGGCTCAGCCCACCTGAATCATGTGCCTGTCTTAACTCAGTTTTGGAAGTCCTGGTGTTGCTGAATTTATTTGTTTTTAACATCCAAAAAAATTTTGCTTTAGAACTTTGCTAGAACTTCTGTTGTGTTTTAAAACCAGTTTTTTGTTATTGATTCATGATAATAGAAATTGTGTCAGTTTTATTTATTACTAGCTGCGTGCCCGTTCTTCGCACGGTAGGAAACGAAAATTTTCCTTACATGTGTAATTCGAAATTATTCGTGATGTGGAATTTAAAAAGAAAAAAACAGCAAAATTATTTGACTCTTAATGTAAAGCTTGTGTCATGAGTACTAACCTGATCATTGCAGTATAATGACTCAAAAAAAAAAAAAAAAAATACGTCAGTGTCATTCACTATCAAAAAAGTGGAAAGCTTAATGGTTTGCAGAGAACTCCTGGCTTTCAAAATGTCTTATTTCTACATAATACTGTTTTTTAGGCTCAAGTTGTAGCATTAAATACCTAAGACACTACATGAAATGGAGCACCATTTATTTCTTTCCGAACATGTACCACATAGGCGCACCCACGGAGGGGGCTATGGGGGCTGAAGCCCCCCCTAAAGGTAGAAAGTTAGGAGTGAAAAGCTTTAAAAATATGAAAATTGTCGCTAATGAATTAATTTTTTTTTAGTTCTTTCTTTTTTAATTGTCTTCAAATTATTTCTAACCAAAAAAGACATTTATTTTAAAAAAATTTTAAATAAATGCTTACTTACAGTTAGTTGAAACACTGTTACACGCGGTTACAACGTCGCTCAAAAGATCAGATAATTATTTATGACTTTATAATGAGTTACATTGCTCGTGTTCTTTGGGACAGTCAAGTGGTACCGAATATTTTGACGTTATAAGAGAGTTGTAACTAACCGAGGTCACTATGACCCAGTTCAGCAGTATTTGTATGTAGCCCAGCCCCCCCTAAACTAAAATCCTGGGTGCGCCACTGATGTACCATATAAGGAAAGTATTGTAATCATGAAAAAATTCGACTTCGAGATTTTGGTGTATTTACACGTTTTGAGGTCTTCTGAATTCATTCATGCTATTTTCAAGAGATGTTTTTAAAATAGCTGCGCACCCGCTCTTCATACGGGAAGAAGGGAATATTTTACTACTAAAATCATATCTGCATGTGACAAAACAGAATTTCATTTTTAAAAAAGTTCAAGTAATCTCCTCTGTTGAAATTACTGCGGGATATATTAACGCAAATTAGAATTACTTTTCATTTAGTTGGTTGTAAGACAACCGTTGAAAAAGGATAAACACTTTTAATTTCATGAAATATTTATTAACGTGGTACATTGCTATTTATTCATATTATCCTGACAAATCTAATAATACTACCTATTACGTACATTAATACTATCTATACTCGCTTCTCCCTCTTCAAGGCTCCCTTAAAAGAAACAGCTTAGATTATTTGGCCTCAATGGGATCTTGTGATTCTGTGGCGATTCTTTGCAATTTACGCATTAGCATAAATAATAATCATTTCACATAATGGTTGCCATTAAGGAAACTCTCCATATATATTTAATTTATACATAGTTTTATAAGATTGGCGTATTTAGTGCCGCAAACCATTTCATCTTACTGTGGGGAGAAAATATCCAAGGGGTGCCATTTTAAATATCCATGTATCTAATATAGCGATATTTTTTATATCCTCCATAGTCCTGTCTCCTGAAAAACATCAAACTGTGTAATCTCGAGGAGCTACTTATTCCCATTTTAATTGTGACAGGGCGTTAGAGTTGCAGAGTTCTCAAATTTCACGCATTTTTTAAAATTTATGACGTCACTGTTTGATGCCGTAAAGGATACCCCGGTAGATTGAGGGAGTTAATTTCGATATTTCGCATAATTGTTTTCAAACGTTATCATTAAAACTTTGCGTTGGACCTTTATGGAGGAACGTACTTCAACGTTAAAATAAAACTATACTCACAACCTGCATCCGTATGTTAGGCAACGCCTACGCTAAATTAAATGCCAAAAATCAGGGATGAGAATCTTCCGCGGATCCGCGGAATTCCGCGGTTTGGTTATTTCCGCGTATTTTGCTTTTTTTTATTTTCCGCGTTTTTAAAAAGACATTACTTTCCGCTTTTTCGTGTGTTTAAGTTCCGCGTTTAAAAATATTTTCAGTGCAATTTTCTTTTTTAAAGATGTATTCGCCGAAATACATCTTGCTTACCGATATCAAGACCGTATTGCTAGCCCCAACACGTATTCGTCTTCGGCCATGCTTATTGCGTATTCAAAAATCTTGCAGGATTGGAATCCAAGGAGAAGCCTTTATGATCCACTCCTCCAAGCCAATGGAAGCGCTGCAACTTGCTAAGCATGCGCGCATCGAAGAAGTATGGGGAATATTCAATAAGGAGATCAAAAGTCGAAAGACAATCCGCGAAGTTTGTTCCTTTCGATAAGCGGAAGCGCTGAATTTTATTACATGTTGTGGTTTGATCCGTTTTGCGGTTTTCTGTCCTCAGTTATGGAAAGCAATCATTTGGATATCATAAACCGCATTAACGCTGCGGAAATAAACAAAGAAAATCACAATTAAGACTTTTTTACAATCTGCATTTTTTTTTTTTAATTGCTTTCGTAGTGAATTAATTTTGAGGCATCAGATAAATCCCACAACATGCCAAGCTTAAAACAAACAATTATTCTCCGATGCACGCATTATGCATTGTCAGCATAACAGCTGGCCCGTCCGGTGGAAGAGGAAAGAACTGTTTACTTTAAAAGAAATGAATTTCTCTCTCTCTCCCTCCTCTGCCGTTGACCTGACCTTCCAAACAGTCGTTTATTTATTTAATAATGTTCCTCTTTCTAAATTGAAAACATTGTTTATATTAAATCGTAGGTTCTTATTTGGCTTCCTAAATCATAGGCGTTAGCATCTCGCAAACGCAGGGTTTTTTTTTTTTTTTTTTTTTTGAAAGTGTGCGTGGGGGAGCGCGCACATAGCATATTCTAAAGTAAAAATAGGTATGTTTCTTTAAGTTAAAAAAAAAAAAAAAGTTTTGGAATGAATGGTTTTTCAAACAAAGTTCCGGGGGGCACACGCCCCCCGTCCACCCCCCCCCTCTGCCCGACGATATGCTTATGTCTCAACTTAGCAGTAAAGTACTTTTAAATAGTCTATGAGAAGTAGGGAAGGGAGAGTTCTTAATTTAACACTATAACTGGATTTAAGCCATCAGTAGTTGTCAAAACTGCTAAACTAATACATTGTGCAAGTAGTATTTGTATTTAAAAATTATTTTTAAGCATTATAATTATGTGAAACTAAGGTTTTTTGTACCCTAGTTGTTGGCAGGTATATAACTAGTCAGCTTTCCCCTCCTCCCTCTCCCATTTGTTAGGAGAGAGAAAAGTAAATGAGATGGCATTCAGCAGATTTTTAATGGGAACATATATGGCCTAAATTTTTTGACATATCTATGTATTTTTGTTAGTGTTAACTTTTTAAAGTTACAGGATAGATTTTATTGTCTGATGTAAGAGAAAAGTTGAAATTACTTTTAACATTTTGGATATATATTTCTTTTGCTGTGCCATATTCTGCGTTCTTGGGTTATTTTATAATGAATTGTGGTAAATCTATGGAAGCTTGAAATATTTAATGACATTCTGGAATTTCATGAGAGACAGTTCATAGAAAATCAGGTAATTCTCCCCCCCCCCCTCCTAGAAATTACATTGCCTTCACTTTCAAAAGAATAAAGTAAAATTGTTTTGTAAAGCTAGGATTTTGTCTTGACTGTAGATTTTGTAAAATTGATTAAGATCATCCTTTAAATAATGATAACCTCTGTTTCATTGTTGAATGTTCTGCATCTAAAATTGAACATAAATGTTTATGAATTTTAATTTTTAAAGATAATAAAAATTATAATTTAAATAAAAATATTTTAATAAATAATTGTAACATATATATTGTTGATATAAAATAATTGTAATATATATATATATATATAGTATATCAAAAATGGGCATCACGCGCTTGAACTTTGCTCGAAGTCGAAATTACGTTCACGCACTTTTCCTCTTTTTTCATATTTGTGTATTCTCATCCCTGAAAAATAAAAATAGTAAATAGAAAAATTTTAATATATCGCGCTTTGAAACGAACTTTGTAACTTTTAAAATTAACATTTTCAGCGCCGTGAAAACATTTCAATTTTTAAATAAGCACCGGATTAAAATACCACTTCTAATAATAATAATCGCGAATTTCTTAGTTTATTTCTACAGTAAATTTTAATCAAAATATCGTCTCCCTGTGTTGAAAACAGAGCTGGAATAAATGAGTTAAAATTATGGCGTAATTTTTACGTATCTTAAAGCATTTGACATCATAGATCCTCACTTGCGAATTGAAATTCTGATATCCCATTTAAAAACTCGATTGGTTGAAAAAACCCTTTTTTTTTAATCCTTTCTGTGGCAACAACCGAACATAAATTCTCGTGCCGTGATCGCAATGTAATGAATGGCGTAAGATCGCGTTGATGCTATTAAATTCTAAACATTAGGCTGCATTAAAATTCGTAAAAAATCATCTAATTTACATAATTTTTTCGTTTTTATTTTAAAAGAGGGAGAAAAGAATGTTTCGTGATTTGTCAAAATATCTAAAAGTTATGACGGATAGAATTCAAGATGCGACAGTTTTAAAATTATTTTACGAAAAAAAATCGCGAAGCAGATGTTTAGTAAAAAAATTCCTAAAAATCGGTAAATCATGTTACGTATTCAGAACAAACTGTCTTTAAAAGAAAATTTCCTCCTCTATCCGATGATACAAATGCCGTTTTGCTGCGAGCGTAATTTCCGCTGTTATTACGAATTAGGTGAGAAAAAATGCCAAAAATCGCATAAAACATAAAATAAAAAAAATCTAGATCGAATTTTGAAAAAATCGCTTCGAGGTGCACAACTACATATTTACATCTTCCCGAGTACCAAATTTGGTGTTTCTAGGTGTAGCCGTTTGTCCGTAACGCTGCCGACAGACACACACACACACACACACAGACACCTTCTTTTATAATAAGTAGAGATTAGGAATCTATACATTTATCAAAAACTTTGCATTTTGATTTATAATAATGACTATGTCATTTTATTTCTCACCCCCTTTATTGAAAATTGTCCCAAAAATGCAGATAAATTGTAGTAAAGTAAGAATAAATTGTTGAGTATTGAATTGTTTATTTTTTTACTGTGCAATGTCTTTCCTCCTGAATTCTGTATCCCTCAATAAACATTTATCTACTCAACATAAAAGTAAGAATAAATTGTCAAGCATTGAATTGTTTATTTTTTATTGTGCAATGTCTTATCCTCCTGAATTCTGTATCCCTCAATAAACATTTATCTACTTAACTGTAACTGTGTTCGCTCACACATTCTTGTTACTTCTTCTATACTTTCTCCCTTCTTGTGATGTTACCTTGTTACGTGATGTGCCTATTTCTTCTGTTCTAATTTAATAAAGTAAATGTTATGTTAAAATCCCATGCTTACTATGTTTGTGCCATAACTCTGCTAACATTTCTAAAAGGTTATGGACACCAGATGGATTAATTTATTTATTTGCTGATTTTTAAGGTTCGTTTCAAGGCTGCATCATTCATCCTCAAAATGGCGAATTGAAACGCTGAATAATTATGATACATGGAAAATGCAAATGAAAGCGCTTTTAATAAAGAATGATGCCTGGATTTATGCTTCACGTTTAAAGCCTAAACCTGGAGTTTTGGAAAATGACAAAAAAATCGCAAGAAGAGTTCGATACGTGGGTCCAAATGGACGAAGAGCAAAAGCAGATATAATTCTATGTATATCGCCATTGGAACTCAAACAAATAAAAAATTGTGACACTTCATCAAATGTCTGGAAAAAACTGGGAGAAATCT
Organism: Cheiracanthium punctorium; assembly: GCA_038373885.1. Taxonomy (NCBI): domain Eukaryota; kingdom Metazoa; phylum Arthropoda; class Arachnida; order Araneae; family Cheiracanthiidae; genus Cheiracanthium; species Cheiracanthium punctorium. Next base: position 1,126,715 of record JAWZYV010002198.1, read on the forward strand.
ATCAGTGTAAAGGACCTGCTCATAAAGCTTTTTGAAATCTTTACTTCAATATATGATACCCTACTTGTCTAATGGAATTCACGACCATTTGAGAAAATTCTTCAACATAGTGGACAGACTTTCAGAAATGGATATTAAAATAGATGACGACTTGCTGACTGCAATGCTGTTATATAGCCTTCCTTCTACTTTCGAAAATTTCCGATGTGCTATGGAATCAAGAGATGAGCTTCCGAAGCCAGAAATACTCAGAATCATAGTAGTGGAAGAATTCAATGCCAGGCATAACGATGATAGACAAGTGGAAGACTCGGGTGCTTTCGTGGCTGCTCCTAGAAAACCTGCGTCTAAAAATAAAAATTATGGGAAATACTTGGGCTAGCCGACTCATAAAATTTTGGATGCATCAAGAATAACTTGTAAAAGGTGTAAACGCATGGGGCACTAGGCTAGCGAATGTGAAAGTAGAAAAAAGAATAATTTTAAACATAAGCCTAACAGCCTGGGATTCTTATCCACTCTGGATGACTTGCTAATAGGGTTACCAGGTGAAATACAGCAACCCTACTTGCCTAAAGCTCTCATAAGAATATCAAATAATGAAAAGCAAAATTTTTGGTGTGTTAAGATAGATACTAAAAATTGTAAGTTACTTCAGTTATCATCGACCCATGTTTGCAATTGCAAGGAAAGATCAGGAAACCCTCCTACTTCCAGTCGATGAAATAAATGTAAAGGAAGAATAAAAGGAAAAGGGGTGAGAGATAAAATGACATAGTCAATTAATATCGTTTTAATATAGCAATAATGAAACTAAAAAATTAGGGGGGTTCAGGGGGAGGGGTCTCCCCCTGACGAGGCTCGAAGACCCAAGAATATATATATATATATAATATTTATTTATATTTTACTTATAGATATATTCTGTTTTTTTTTGTGTGTTTGTATCGGCTCAAACTATGTAATTCTCCCTTTTCTCCTTTGTGCTGACAAGATCAAATTTTCGATGCAACAGATCTTGACTCATGCTCTGTACTTGTGTTCTTAAACTGCAAAGTTAAAATATATTGAAAGGCCAGGGAAGTAATGGCATCATACAAATTTTCTGAGTTTTTGTAATAAATAAATAATTTTTCTATTTTTTATCTGAGCCAAACAGCTTATTAACAAGTAACTTGCAAGTAAACAAGTATAAAAATGCTGAAGTAAATAGTGAACAAGTCTGAACACTCAGATTCACTATGGGCATTTCTTTAAAATTAACCATATTTATCATTCTTCATCAAAAAGTTTTGATGTATAAAATGTATGTAGCTATTTTTTCTTTTCTAGTTCCCAAGGTAACTGCTGACCCAGAGCTTAATAAATTGATCTTCATTTGCTGGTCTCATCCTACATGTTAACTTTAGCACTCAGTCAGAACTTATGTGTTGTTATGTAGTTTCAAACTGCACAAGAATACAGGTGCCTACATGAAGTTTTGGAATTAAAGGGGGATACCCTATAACTTATGCAAGAATTTGTGTCAGCAAAACTTACTGTTACTTAAACCAAGTGCATCAAAATAACCCCCCTGAAATCCTGCATCAGTCTGTGACAGACACTTTGTATCTGCCTATTCAAGAAAAGAAATGTGATGTTTTTTGTGCAGCTTTTTGAGACTTGGTCAGTATACCTTCAGTGTCTAATGCAAATGTGCTCTTTTTTGTGTTTTATCTATGCATAAAGACTCAACAGTCATTGTAAATATGTACATATGAAAAGTTTTTTAGATAATTTGACTTTTTGCCAGCTTTGCTTCTTAAAAAGTGCAATATTGCCTGAAAGGTTTAGTCACTTTTCCTAACATGTTTTTTGTGTGTCATTCATAAGTTTTTTTTAAAAGAAAACAGATATTTGTTTATAAATATTTGTATACTTGTTATATATTACAGAGCTCCTTCTGTTTTAAGTGAAAGGCAATATAATAATCTTTTCAGAATACTTGGGTGAAATGAATAAATTTATAAAAAAGTAAGAATTAAACAGAACTTTTCAATTAAAAATTTAGATATTATTTAAAAGGGTACAAATAATTCTAAAAAGGCATACTGAAAAGTCTACACAGTCCACTTATATAATGTTCAGTGTTTTCTTGAACTCTTTTTTTTTTTGCTATACTGCTCAATTAATTCATAATCCCTGCTGTTACTCAGTAATGATGATTTCATAGAAGTTGCCGTCCATTTTGGGAAAATTGGTTGATCCTTTTAAAAATTAAGAAAAATAAAGATTTTTTAAAATTATTTATTTATTTTCAGTTATCAAAATAGTAAATAAATGTAATAAAGAGGTACAGTGACATGAATTACTGATTGTCTGAATATGTATAAGTTATCACAAATTTTTATAGTAAATATTCAATCAGGAACAAAACACAACTTCAATAACTACATATAATTGTACATTCATAAGTCAACTTATGCATGATTTGTCCTGTTGATCAGGATCTATATATTGCTTAAAAGCAACTTTGTTTTGCAATTTAAAGTATTATTAGAAAATTATTATTTATTTATGTTAACAATTTATTATTTTTAATTTAGGTTTGAGTTTATCCCAGTTAACAATTTTATTTTCAAATTTTTACATTTTGTTTATTCATAGCTTTGCAATTCTAATTTAATTTATTTAATAGGTAGATGCCAGAAATCATGATAGCAACAGTTTTAACACATTTCTTACCCCCTTGAAAAACTAAAAAATTTAACTTAACTTTTAAATTAACTTAAAAATTAAAAAAGTTCTTCACAAGTGATGTTTTGATACTTTTATGACTGTCAAAAATGAACAATTTCTAAATAGTGAGGAAAAATAGGATTTTTTCAATAAATTTATCATCTTCCTGGGTATTGAGAATTTTACTGGTCAATTACAAAACATTAAAAAAAAAAAAAAAAATAGAATTGTCTTATAAGATATCTACAAATGTTCTTTTTTTTCTTTCTTTCTTTTTTCAGTTTAAGAACTTCTACCTCTAGATCGTACATTAGTTAAAATTTCTGCATTAATTAAAGATTGTAGCATATTTTACTTTTTAATCAGTACAAATATGTATAAAATGCATTTTGCTATTTCAACCAACTTTAGATATGTATATATTTTTTCTTTTATTAATGTTGATTTATTTACTAATTCTGCTAATTTTTAAATTACACAGAAAAAATATATAACTGAGTTTCTACAGACCTGGAAAGTCAGGGAATATCAGGGAAATGAGTTTTGGTCAGGGAAAGTCAGGGAAAATTAGCAGAAATTGAAGAAAGGTCAGGGAAATGCAAGAAAAATTGAATTTTGTGGCAAAATCAAGAAAATACTTGCTGTTTGAACCTAAGTATAGAAGTTGTTTTATTTTCATTTTCTCATTTAACCTTATAAATAATTTTAAAATGTGTCCTTTGTGAGCATATCTTGTGCAGTTGAAATATGCTTAATTTTATCCCAAATTATTATCATCCATGATTTTTGTTAGAATCCAGTTATGTCAAATAAGATTCTTGTGTATATTAATTTTATTATTATTATTATTTGTAAAAAAAGGGGCAAAATATATAAAAAGTTATTAATTAAAGGATCTAATGTTAGCAATAGAAATGCAAAATCCGGGAAAGCACGCTAGATAAAGTCAGGGAAGAGCATGATAGATGTCAGGGAAGCAAAAGCTGTGAAATCTGTAGAAACCCTGTATAAGCAAAATAATTCACATAAATTTGCAAAATTCAGTTATTCACACTTTAAACAGCCCTTTTTGTAAAACTTCATACTGTGAATATTAGTTTTATTGCAATCTATAATAGAATTTTTAACATTTTTAAAATTTTATAGCTGAAATATCAATGAATAAGGAGTGTATGGTTTTAGATACTTTAATTTCTGGACTGAAAATGATTTTAATAATAATACAAATCAGCACAGAAAAAGGTCAAAAATCATTGTTTTCTATAAAATTTTCTAAATTGACAATTTCAGAACATTAGTACCTATTACCACATTTATAACCTATCAAAGATATATACGTGGATTTACTTGATTATATTAGAAATTATGAAATTCCTTTTAAAAATTCATTTAAGCATTTGTAGTTTTAAGTGTGATTCTTGTAGTTCTTTGTTAAAGTTTTGAGTCAATGTGGGATATAGTGTCACTTTGGAACAAATCATTTCATTATTTGTTGCTCTTTAGAAATTGCAAGTCAGCCAAGTTTTTCATGGTAGATATTGTTGTAAAAGTATGCTAAAATGACTTTACATTTTTAAAACAAAACTTTCACATGTGATAGTTTATAGCTTAAAAAGCATAGAAAAAGTAATCAATCAGCATGAACATCGTGAAAGATGTCAGCTGGGCCACGAAAGTGCATTTTCACTTGAAACAAAGGTCATCAATAGTCAATAGCTGACTGCAGGGCATTCAACTTGAACAGATACAACTCAATCTGCCATGATTGGATTAGCTTACTATTGATTTTCTAATGAACAATAAACAAACAATTAATGATATAAAAATCAGCTTAGTTAAGATTTGAATTTGGAAAGAAGTGTGATGCTTTTTTATTTTCTAATATATATACACATACACATCTTATTTGTTTAAAGATCATAAGCTCTTGTAAATTTTGCTGTGCTATTCATGGTCACTAACATCATCAAGACAAGCTGAAGAACTCTGAGGGAATGAGTGCTTAAGTTGTTTAATTTTACAGTCTTTTAATTTTAAAACATGTGATTCTATGTTATTTTATGATTTAAAACTCTCTGTAATTGACCTACATTTCTTTTTTTTTATGTCCAGCTGTATCCAAAACCAACCTATTTAAAATATTATGCAGATACCTTTAAATCAAAATTCAAACTATCTAGTATAGATATTATTAGGTACCTTCAAATGGTTCTAAATGATGAAACTAAAATGGTAATCTATGTTTCTGATAAGTAATTTATCTGTGTTTTATGAATATGGAGGGAGGAACTTGGTAGAAACATTCCAGAAGGAGCTCTGTATTACTTTAATTATATAGTTATTTAAATGTAAAAAGTTCTTTTTTAAAGAATTGTTTTTAGTAGAGAAATATAGATAAAAATATAGTGATAACATCAAATTTGATTAATTTGCTTTTTCTTATTAATTAAATGTGCAATTTAAGAGATTAACGCTTTTAATGATGATAAAAATGATACAATGGTTGTTATGTTTCAAATTATTTATCACTTTTGTACAGAATTAGATACATATCCATTCAATACATAAATCTAAAATATGATGTACTTGAAAAATATTAGAGTGGATACGCATTTCAAATCATTCTCATTCTGCATTTGGACTCATTTTTTTTAACTCATTTGCAGCAGGTAATGTGTAATAGTTTAGAAAGACCTAGAATGTTTAATTGTAGAAAGGATACTGTATATATATATATGTGTACAAACATATTTATTTATATGTAGATATATGTTATTATTAAGTCATGATTTATTCTGACTCAACTGAAAATTATGCATTTAGTTACTATATACTACTTTTCAATTTTTTTTTCCTTCCTCTTCCCTGTATAATATGTTGAGAATAAGGCTAAAGCATATTTTCTGTAATTTTCACATTTATCTTGCTTGATTTAAAAGTGGACTCACATTTTACATGTTCGTTTAAAATTTTGACCTAATGCATTTTATAAATTGCATGCAATGAAAGAACTGTGGTATCTGCTGATTTGATAGATTGACAAATAAAATGTTGAAACCATGGGAAAATTCACTTATGCCCTTCACTATCTGTGAATCTTAAGTTTAAATGATAGTAATTTTCATATCGCGAAAATTGCATAGTAAATTAAATTTCAAATAGTTTGCCCTAAATTATCAGATTAAAGAAAAATAAAATTATACACCAAAATGCATTCATGAAAAATTTCAAATTATTTATTTGAGATATGCATTAGGTTCTGAATGAGATAGCGATTAAAGGCTTCATGTGCATCAATACTGCAGTCACTTATTGCATAGCACTATTTTAACTAGACACCAAGTGTTTTTTCAACAGTATATAATTTTTGTACTTTGTTTGGCTTATAAATTAGTATGGTTAGGCATTTAATGATGAACTCGTGATTTTTTCTTTGAGGAATTTAGGCATCAGTTTAAAAATAATTTTGAAAACTGCTTATATGCAGCAATAGAGTAATTTTTATTTTAAAATAATTCTGACATGATCCTTGTAACAGTGATCTCTTTAAAAATTTTGTGTCAGTTGAGTGGCATTGGAAAAAAAGCATGTGTAATGATCAAAATTAAAGCACCTTTTTCTGGTGGTCAGTAAAATTTTCTAGGTGATGAGCCTGGTAAAAAAGTCCTTTGGTAAAGTGGCATACCTGTCTTAGTGACCTGTTTACTTTTTGAGTGAAAGCTAGTGAGTATGATTGCTTGACTGACTTATAATAAGCTTTTTAGGATTTATGACGTTTCTATTTAGTGAAAAACAGGCCATGATTTAAACCGACTGCGGGCCTCACCATGGCGCAGTGGTAATGTCACTGAAAATGTTAGATGGCTGAAGTGTGAAGGTCCTGGGTTCGGGTCCCATCGCATGGCTGTCGATCTAACGGTCTGGAGTTTTGGTAGATTTTCTCCAGATGTAATGGGAATACACATTAGAACCCCTTAGAAAGTCCTCCTACCTAGGCACCCCCGAACCTTAGCAAATCGCCATACTTATGCAAAAAAACCAAAAAAGAAACATTTTGCTTTTTTGCATATGCATTGTTATTTTGTAATCCAGCTACTGCATGACATATGTAACCAGTAATGAATATGCTTGCTTCACTTCATGTCATTGAACTGTTAATTTGGATTTTTGCATGTGTGTTATTGTTATTACGCTAATGTTTACATCTAGCTGTGGCCACCCCCAGCATAGAAATATTAACAATTTTGGAACCGCATACGTTAGCATAAGTAGATACTAAATATAAGAAATAGTATCGCTAAATAAAATATTAAAATTGAATGATTTCAATGTCCACATAAATATAGCAACAATTGTTTATTTACTTTGTTTTATTATTTCAGAAGAAATATTAATTGTTATTTGAACATTTTACAAATAATTTTATTTATAAATATGCAACGTAATTATAAAAGGAGTTCCAAAAAAACCAGATTTAAATCAAAAAACCCCTTTTTAAAACAGTTTTTTTTTCCAACCCTAGTGAAAAAGGTGATGTAGCCTAAGATAGATAAAAGTACAAAATTCATGTTTCTCTTTTGGGAATATAAGGCTGTTAAAATATTTTTTTGCACTTAAGTGTTAAAAATTATGATTCTAATATAGCCCTAAACATTTTAAATACTGATTTTTTCTTTAGAAAATCTGAGAGTATGCCCTAACCCCCCCCCCTTTTTTTTTAAAGTAAATTCTACACCTATTTAATTACCTAATAAATAAAAGTCCCAGTAACAATTTTGGGTTGTACCACTTGAAATAATAATCTAAAAATTTATACTAATAAATAAAGTACTAAAATCCACACCATTGGTTCGATTGGCTTGAAAATTTTCATAATTATGCTAAAATATATAGAAAATTATGCTACTTTAAAAACCTGAAAATCCACATGATTTTTTAACTTTTTTATCTGATGGTATAACGAAAGTGGAAAAGGTGAGATATTACGAGTGAGATCTGCATCATTTTGATGTCATTAGTTTGAAGCCTGAGTTTCAAATGCATTTTAAAGTGAAATTTATGTAACAAGCAAAATAATTTCATAACTTTTATTATTTTAGTTAGTTTGAATAGCTCCATGAGACTACCAAGATTGAAGATTGACCTTTTTACAAGATCTATAAATGAATGTTTGGTACTTCATTTATTGGTCTTCATTTTCATAAACCATGGACCAAAGAAATAGATTGAGGATCTTAAGTTTTCAGAAACTCACATTAACAGCCGTTACGTTTCTGTGAATAAATAAACCTATGCGATTTTTCAAAGCTGTACAAAGACAGTACACAAGTGTTTCTTAGAAATGTAAGAGAGAAATCCCCATCGCCTAATGTATCAACCCCACCGCAGCAACATGTTTGCTACATATACAAACCTTTGTATCTGTCATACACAAGCAGGGTCTCTGTCATTGAATCACTTTCAATACAAGTTTGATGTTTCCTGCTAGGGGGAAACCTTCCTGTTTTAAAATATTGGTACTTGCACCATAATAGTAAGATTATTGAGCATTAGAAATTACAAGTTAAAATCCTATGCAACATAAAAAGCAAAGGAATTTTTTTAAGAAATAAATTTGCCATATTTTATCATTGTCAAAATTTATTTGCCCTGAAAATGTTCCAAGTCAATATAAATAAAAATTAAGATTTTTGTCTGTATATTACTGGGAATTAAAAAGATTTGTGATTTTTATCATTTTCGAGCACTTGGGAACCCAGTAGAAAGAGCATAAATATTTCTTTTACAAGAACACTCAAAATAGTTTGCAAATATTGTTGTAACATTCTCTATTTGTCAAATGTGTAAAAAAAAAATCTTAGTAACTATCTGCATACTCTCTTATTTAAACAAAGTATACTACCACATATTATACTTCATTTAAAATAAGTAAAATATAAATATTTAAATACAGTCACTTTTGTGTCGATAGTGCAAACATATTTGTTATTCACACATGCTTTATTTCTGTCTGGACCTCATTCTAAAGCCATAGGTAGCAGCTAGTGCACAATAAATTTCTTTTGAACTTTTTGGAACTTTTTTTTTTTTTTTGGGGAGGGGGGACGAAAATGTTTAAATTGGCACAACACAGACCAGTTTTAGCTCTGCAATAATCAAAGAAAATCTAGTTGCATGGGAAGAATCTCTTGACTTTAAAAGCTCATTCTACAAAAATAAAATGTTTCTCTATTCATAATTTCACTCAGCACTTAGTTACTCTCTAACCTGTAATCTTCTTTAACAACACACAGAAGTTATAACTATTTTTTATGTTTTTGCCAGTATACTAATTCTGTTCTTTGTACTCCTATAATGCCAATGAAAATTCAAGCTTTTGAAAATCTGCATTGCATACTAACCTGTCAATGACAGGAACTTGAGATGTGATAAATAGGCCCACCCATCTTTCAAAAGTGTAAAACCTCCACCAGTTATCCTTGCATATACACATCAGAGTATTTGGCCTTCTTTTTAGAAATGATGGTTTTCCTGAACACAAAACCTTATTTAATGTCATAAATGCTAAGCTTTTACATAGCTGAGAAAAAAAAGATGTGGATTTTATCAGGATTTATACATCATCAGGGAAACCTTGAGAACTCAGGGAATTAAAAATTAGCCCTTAAAACTCTGGGAAATTTCAAAAAATTTTTCTTTAAATATGTGGAAAGTTCAGCTTGTGCATAATAATGCTAAGAATAGAAGGCATAAAACACACATTTCTATGGTCAAGTTTTCTAAAACTGTACTTGCCTGACATTAGGTTCATTTATCCTTTCATGTTTATGTTAAGTATAAGATAATCACACGCTTTCTGGTACCCCCAACAATCACATGTTTAACTGTTAATCCTAGTAGCTTACTTACAGGTTCCCTACATATTATTAAAATGCATGTTTACCATTGGTTACCTCCAGATCCAACATATAAAATATTTGCATTTCATTGGATAATTCTGGATCCCATCAAATCCTAGATATATGAGTGACTGTTAAGTCCCAGTTTTTTCTGGAAAATACTACTTACAAATAAAAGTTTCTTTGTATCTATATTTTCTTAGAAAATATAAAGTAAAGTAATGCACTATGATAAAAAAAAGTAAAAATTGAAAATAAGATGTAGAAAAATTGATATCTATTATAAGATATGGGAAATGTAAATTAAGTTCATAGTTTAATTGAAATCAAGAAATTTTATAGTAAACATTCAGAATTTGAAACCCTGCATCTGACAAATCACACACCATCCACTTTTCTATATCTTCAGCACTAACTTCTGCACTAAAATATTTCATTGTTTATTTATAGGATTTGCATAAAGATGTAAAATTTCTTGAAATTTTGAAGTGCTTAGGGTGGTGGGGATAGTTTTTTTCTGGAAAATGTTACTTACAGATAAAAATTTCTTTGTATCTATATTTTCTTAGAAAATATAAAGTAAAGTAATGCACAATGATTAAAAAAAAAAAAAATAAATAAGATATAGGAAAATTGATATCTGTTATAACATATGGGAAATGTAAATTAAGTTCACAGTTTAATTGAAATCACGAAATTTTATAGTAAAAATTAAAGTTGCTCCCCTCCCCCTGAAAGTTTGTCACATGTATGTATACTGTGTATATAAAAATAATAAAGTTAGACAAGTTTAAAAATTTATATTCAAGAAAAAGGCAGACAAAGTAAAGGTGCCTGAAAAGAGTAAGTACTTTTTAAATCCATGTTATTGGGGTGAGTGGGGATTATAATAGTTAATACTTTTTGGATTACCATTCAAGAAACTGCATATAAACCAAATGTGCATATTTTTCAAATGATACTATATTGTATTATATTAAATATTGAACTTTAGCATTTCCACTAATTACTATTACTGATATAATTTTTCATTTTTAGTGACAAAAGTAGTATTTAATTCAGTTTAAATAATACTTGGTGTAGAGTAAAAAAAAAAATCTTACGGCTTATATTTTCCCAACTCAGTTTTTTCTTGAGAGATATTGAATATAAAAAATATATATTATAAAAAAAGTGTCCTAATGTAACTGAATGTAATGTTTTAGAAATAAAATTTCAAATTTTCCAGTTCTCCAAAAGTAAAAATATACCCCATCAAAAAATTTGAGAGGGGGGGGGAGTTTTTCCCAAAATCCCCCCGCCTTTTTTTTAGCATTTTCATCTCTGGTTTTACTTATGTCAGCACTAAGGAATGTACAATAATTGCCAATAACCTTGAATACTCACACTCTCAAAACTTTATCACAACTAGCCACCAAGCTTAGTCTTCCCAAACCTTACTGTTCTTTATTCTTAGCACAGTGTTGGTCAAATTATTGGATTCATTTCAACAAAATTCATGTTTGTCTGTTTTAACAGTATTTTTCATTAAAATTATTTAGGTTAGTAATATCCCCAAAATATATATATATTTAAAAAATCTTTATAGACATTTTAAATTTCATGACTTATGTAGATTTATATTTCACCAGTTTCCCTGCTATTATATATATCATTATATAGTTAATAAAATGTACCAAGGATAGCAACCTCATTTTTACTATGTTTATTTTATTACTTCATTTATTTTAATGGCAACAGAGTGCAAATAATTCAACTCTGTGGAGTCAGAGACTCATTTGTTACTTTAGTCCTTAATTGCAGAGCGATGGATATTTACATCGTATGTTTAAAACGCATTTACTGCCAGATTAGAGTAAAAGCCAAGTTTCTTATGTCAAACTTAGATATAAAATATAGTTTTTGATGATAAATGCTCCATGTTGTGAATAATAAAAATATCAGATATTTCTTTCAAACTGCATGTTTTTTCAAAAGATTAATTAGTTATTCACAATATTGATACAGGAAATTTAGCTTACACTGGTGAATATCACCAGATCAGCAGCGAACGTGTTTAAAATTCATGCAATTAAGGAGCATTATGGATTTAAATGTTCTTACTTATTTTATACCATTATATTGCTAAACTTAGAAAATACAAAGGTCAAAATCATTGAAAAGAGCAAAAACAATCCTTGAACTTTTCAGTATGTTGAAGAAAGATTAAATTTCATGCTTGGAAATCATGTATTCCACTTTCTTCTCTCCCTTCCTAATTGCCGTAACTAAGGATTATTTAAGGTATCAATAAAGTTTATTTTAAATGTGAAAGTTAAAGCAATAGACTTCAATTCTTTACCCATTCATGCCTAGTGTCCCTTTTTTGGGACGGCATTTTTGCTATTAGTCTAAAACGTTATTTTTCCTAGCCTTTATTCATGAGTATTGAGCTTCAACTCTACAAAATATTTTAACATGACCAAGTAGGATGTTGATATTTCGATTTTTATGCATAATGATTTTATAAGAAATCATCCCTTGTTCAAGAAGTTGACATCAGAAATTTATCTATTATTTCTGTTATCAGTAAAAATCAAAGAAAGTCGCAAAAATATCCAGGCACGAATGAGTTAATGAAATTAACATGTTTGTTTTTAAAAAATTATGTAAGATAGCATTGCTTAGCATAGGAAAATATTTGGTATTCATCTTTGCAACAATAGGAGCAAGCATATTAATGTTCTTATTGTTGCAACCCTCTCCTCAAAGTATCCTGCAATAACTTTGTATAAAGTGCGAGCATATTAATTATTGTATGCATGATAATTATATTAGGTCGTAACGAAAGTTTCCCGCCACCACAGATATGATCTCAGCAAACAGTTCGAGTTGGCCTGTTTCCTCATATTTTGTCAAACGATTTTTGACATTTGAAAGTTATGTTTTGATCTCATGCCCCCATGTTTCTGGGCCGAAGGCTTTGAAAAACTACCAAAACGTTGTCAGAAAATCATAGATGTGGGTGGTGATTACTACCTGCATTAACTTTTTGTTGGCGGAAAACTTTCGTTACAATCTGATAAAATGTGAGTCTACTGTGTTAATATCTTTTTAAGATTATGTGCATTGTATATGATTGTTCTCAAGTTCTTGGTGGAAGAAATAGTATTGTATGCTTTATGACTTGGCTGCTGCAACAGCACTATTGTGTTTTTATTTGAATCAATTTTTGCATTTGTAAAGTCCTTCTGTTATGTGTTTAAGAAACTACTTAAATGAAGCACAATCTAATAAAATATTGCATATATAATGTATGTGTGCAATATTTCAATGAAAGGTGCTAGATATTTAACAGAATCTTACATTTTTTTTTTTTTAGTAATTAAATAAACTCATTACCTGCCACAATTTTGAGCATGGGTAAAACTGGAAAGATTAATTTTTCAAATGAGTAATTTATTTTAAATACACCTTTGTATAAAATTTGAGTAATAATATATTCAGTAATTTATTGTTTAAAAATTGCTTATTTTATGAGAAAGTATACATACTTTTTTTTATGTTCAATTCCAAAATTTAAAAATAACTTTTGTAAAACTAAGAAAGTAGCAGGCAGTGGGTTAAGATATATTTCTTTCTGCTGTGAAATATAAAAATTACTAGTCTTTTCTGTAATTGTTTTGCTGTAACAAAATTTAGTGTTTATCTTGTTTTTAATTGTTAAGTGGCAAATATTAAAACAAACCTTCTAAAAAATGTATTGGTTTATTAAGGCTAGTTTCATATCTGTGCATTGCAAAATGATTATTATTATTTTTTTTTTTTTTTTAACTTAAAACCTAGATATCATTTTTCTTAGAACACAACCATTCAAGATTGTTACTGAAATATTGTTTCCCAATATATTTATAATAAATTTTAAAATTTCTGAGAATCCCAAAAGAAAAATAGAATTTTGTGTCTCAATTATCCAAATAATCATTCAATTTTTCGAGAGCCATTATAGTGCAGTTAGCAGGGAATTATTAAACTAATAATTGGAGAAACAAGACATTCCAAACTGATAAGACCACTGTATACATGTGCAGACATTCAAATTATATCTGTAGAAAAATAATTCCATTGGCTGTCTGGCAGTTTCCTAGAGAATTTTTGTGAACTGCTGTGCCAGAAAAGGCACCACGACCAATTAATATTCATGATAAAACTATTTTGTGTGTAAACCATTTTTAATTATATACTTAAGTACTTTGTTTTTAATCCACCTTTGAATTCCTATCATCACTGTTTACATTTGCACATTGAAAAAACAGTTTACATTGTAACATAATTTAGTTTTTAGCTACCCTTTCCATTAAAACAGTGAGTAAAATTATACATTAAACAAAATCAGTAATGAAACCTGGTGAACTTGTACATTCATATCTGAGGCAAAAGGGCTAATAAATGTGTTCTACAGTATTCGTTTTAAGCTAAGCTTTATTTCAACAATAAACTGCTTTTTAAAAAAGAACATTGCATAAATCACATCCAAAATATATATGTGAACATACAATACATAAATATAAAAAAATACTCTCCAAGTGTCTTAAATTGCAAAACAAATCCCAAAATCAACTTAAATAGCAGATCTATCAAGGCACTACCATAAGCTGACAATCTAAGCACTTAAGCAAGGCAGCATTTTATAAACATCTTTACTTATGTGTGATAAGAATAAAGCATTAACACAGCAGTTCAGTTTTCTCATAAGTTTGTCTATACAATGTCTAAATTTAGCCAAAATTGTTTAAATGTGTTCACAAGAACTATTAAAAATTAGAATTTTATGCACATTAAAGGCATACATTTGCATCTGAAAGATTTAACATTAACTGCTTTTAAGCAACCCAAAACACTCTCCTTAAAAATGTGTGCAATTCAATCAATCACTTATTAAAAAATGTTATGTAGTAATTTCTAATTACATTGAAAATTATAGTAACAAAGAACAAATTTTATATTTATGATCATGCACTATTTATTTATGATAGTGCTAATTTGCAATTGCAATCAAACCTGAATATTTTCAAAATGATTAACCAAATCATATTTGCTTGGGCAATCCTCATGAAAACATTTAAGTTTTAATGTAATGTAATTTTTTAAATGTTAAGAATTCCAATAATATCACATTACTTTTTTTAAATATTTATAAAGAAATGCGCCTATTAACTTAATAAAAATTCAAATATTGTGGATTTTTTCAAAATCGGAATTGTGTCCCCCCCCCCTCCTCTGTCACAAATACTGTTGTATTGTTAGGTCATTATCTCCCTAAAATGGAAGAATTAAAATTTTAGGAAGTTAAACAATTATATGAAATTATCTTATTCTGCCATGACTGCTAGGGGCTTATTTTATTATTCATATATTTCCAAGTTTAAAACAAAAAATAAGGTGCAATAAATTATTATAGTTCTTAAAATTTTTATACAATATATTTCAACAAAGAATCTGAAGAAAGAATCTTATTTAGAAAGAGGCACACTGATCATAAAATATCACAGTTTGTCTTGATTTAATTATGTTTAAACAAATTTTAATTCAATTACTATAAATAGTATATTTGTTAGAATACCATAATTTAAAAATACTCAGAAAGGGTATAAATAATTTACATACTTCAAATTATGTTTATTTTTTGTTAACAGTATGTATCAATCACTTGTTTTCTGAATTTCAATAAAGAGGATAATTTAAATAGTCCTAGTTATGTAGTGTCCAAAATTTTAGAGGAGACAGATTGCCAGGACAAACTAGTTGCCATTGTTTAAGCTGAAAGACAAACTTAGAATACCCCATTCAGACAGCCATGATACGTGATACATTAATGCTGCCATCTACAGCTACATGAGTGACTCGCCCACAGTCTAATCTATGTGGGAAAGTAGCAACAACAGTACCATCTGCTATGACAGAAAAGCCATCATCTTTACATAATATATATAACTGTACATCTGCAGTTGGAGATATGTCATTAATGGCTCTAACTTCGTCTCCCCAAGCTCCGTCATCCAAGGAGTTGAGAACTATTACTGGACCTTCATCAGAGTCCCACCTGGGATTAAAATGGAGGGCTATCTCTGAGTCATCACCTTCACCACACTGCAGATTTATTTTAACTCTACAGGGCAAAAAGAAAAAAATATGCACTAATGACATTAGTTTTAAGATATTTAACTTATAGAAAAGTATTTTGTATTCATAAAGTAAAAATATACAGCTGACCATCCAAAGTGCAACACCAAGAAAGAGAGATATCAGAGCAAAATTTCTTTCGGAGGTAGCACATCGTACAAAAATTATTGAAAATGCAGTTTCTTGTGAAGTGAGGAAAATGATGAAATCTGTATTCAGTGTTGTCATCTTTGCTGGTTATAACCGCTGCTAACAGCTTAGCACTGAATCAAAGAGGCTTTGGATGTGTTGTTAGGGTATAACATTTCATACTGCTTGTACATATTGCCAAAGATGATCTGTTATAGCAACAGGGAATGTATCCTGGGCAAATCTTTCTGCAGTCGTCGACCAGGCATTTTTGATAGTCAATGGATCAGGAGAACAAGGAGAGGAAGGCAGCAAATACAATCTGGGGGCTACAAGAAGTCTAGCATTGTGTGCCAGATTAGGCCATGCATTATCCTGTTGAAATATGGCCACTGGCAAGCTCTGAAGGTACGGGAGGGTAACAGCTCAGGGGTACAGTGTACCGGCAATGCATACTAGGGAGTTGTGGAAATGGTATTCAATATTACCCCAAACCATAAAGACGAGTGTTGGACCAGTATGGTGATGCATAAAGCTAGAGTTCAGCAGACTTTCACTAAGGTGTGTCCAGAAGCAGGATTTGTCAGTAAAAATGTCATTCCATTTGGTTGTTCAGTTTGTCATTCATCACACCTTGTTGGAGCCAACGCATGTGGTTTTGACTCACTGGTAAAAGCAGCCCCCTTGTGGACATTCCACTCTGCTGCAAAGCACGTCCAATGGTATTTGCAGACACTGATTGTGCAGCAGATCAAATTTGTTATGATAGGATTCGTGATGTGGCAGAGCAATCACAGTATGCCTGTTATCACATGTAGAGGTGCAATGAGATGAGTGCAATCAGCTCAGTCATTTCATCCAGCATTTACAGATTCACATCACAGTTGCTTCGTTCTGTCCAACATGACTACCCATTTCCATAAGGATAATCCGCAATCCCTATAGACCACTATTCTCTTGTTTCTTGTTCTACAAGCTATGAACACAAAAGAAACGCATGAAAAAATTATTCCAGTACTTCAAACAGGCCTTCTTTTCTCCCTTCATACAGCACTTGCAAATGGCACTAGAGGTGCTTGTAATGTGTAACTGCACTGAAATGTTGATCATTTGCATATCCCATTCTTTCAAATGCATGCTGCAAATTGTACTTCATTTGGATGCCCTTCTTGGTGTTGCATTTTGAATGGCCAGCAGTATAGGCAAATAGACACGAGACTTCCAATATTATTGAACTGTTGTATTAATCAGGGCTGGGTTTATCATCAGGCATGTTAAGTATTTGCCTAGAGCCATAAGCATAACTTACCAAGAGAAAATTGCCCCCCCCCCAAAAAAAAAAAAAGAAAATTCAGATTATCAGCTATCTGAAAATATTTTGTACAATTGAAAACGTTAGTCCCCACCTCCCAATGTTTATTGCTAGTTTATGCCAATGAATAGAGCTGAATTATCACAATGTATTGGTAAAAGAGTACCATAAAGAGAGATAGAAGTCAGAGTTACTGTGTGGGCATCGAAAAGAGGTTATATCTGGTATATTATATAGCTTATTGGGTCCCTCAAAGAGTTAAATGAGCATAAATTCTGTTTCCATTACGAATGGTGACAAAGAGGTGTTGTGGCAGTGTAAAAAAAAACTGCATTGTTTCTACAGCAGTATTTTAAATGTAAATATCGAAGATAATCTACACTTTATAGCCAAAAAAATATAGGACACTGGATTTTTTACATGTTTTCAAATTTCTAATTTAAATTCTTTTTAAACTTCAGGCATGTTAAAAATGAATTTGCACTTTCTAATAAAGTTTCAGTTCGATGTACATTTTGTTTTTCTAACACAATATGATAATAGTTATTTACTTTATCATCACTAGTTAAAGAATTTTTTTACTTTAAACCACTTTTTTGAAAATTGTATCGAAGCAAATAAAACATAGCCACTTTACTATAATCAACTTTGTAATTTAACGTAAATGTCTAATGTCAATATTTAAAAAATATAAAATGTAAGTAAATATTTTTCAATTGTTCCATACATATGGGGCAGACATTAGGCCACCACCACATCAAGTTATACCTTAGTCATTTGCCCTGCCTTCAAATACTATCTCTTAACCGGATGGATAACACCTGAAGCTCACACATTTAAGATACAGGTGGTACAGTTCAGAATACATGCTCTGCTTTACATCCATAATAGAAGATGTTATTTGAATATATCATGAATCTTTTTTACTATGGGCATGGAAAGAGTTATTTGAATTGCATCAGGGATGAGAATCTTCCGCGGTTTGGTTATTTCTGCGTATTTTGCTTTTTTTTTTTATTTTCCGCGTTTTTAAAAAGACATTACTTTCCGCTTTTTCGTGTGTTTAAGTTCCGCGTTTAAAAATATTTTCAGTGCAATTTTCTTTTTTAAAGATGTATTCGCCGAAATACATCTTGCTTACCGATATCAAGACCGTATTGCTAGCCCCAACACGTATTCGTCTTCGGCCATGCTTATTGCGTATTCAAAAATCTTGCAGGATAGAGATGGCCAATGATTCGATGAGTCGAATCAGTGATTCGAATCTTGGTACTGAGTGGCTCAGTCTTTACACTCACTCTCTACTGATTCGAATCTCAAGCCCTCAAGGGAAATACATTCCAAGTGCGAAGGGAAGAAAAACTTATTTTCCCTTTGCCGTTCCCAGAGATTTTCCCTTACTCTTTCAACTCTTTTCGACTCTTTACGACTCTTTTCGACTCTTTACGACTCTTTTCGACTCTGAGTCGATAGATGATTTGAAACAGTAAATGAGTGGGTGTGGGTGAGTTGGTCACTGAGTTGGTGCAGCAACGAATCTTTACTGATTCAGTGTTTCGCTCTGTTTCGGTGATTGTATACTATCATTGAGATTCATTAGTTTTTCGAATCTTCTATCGACTCAGAGTCGAAAGGAGCCGAAAAGAGTTGAAAGGATGTTTCATTTAATTGGAGGGTTTTTTTCGAATCTTCTATCGACTCAGAGTCGAAAAGAGTTGAAAGGATGTTTCATTTAATTGAAGTTTTTTTTTCAAATCTTTGGTGTTTCATTTCTTGGTTGGTGGTCGGATTTAAAGTTTTATCTGTCTGTGGGTGTGGAGTGGGTCGAACATCGTTTGCTTTTGGCGGGGGGCATAGGCGTTACTTCCTAAGGGCAAGAGGGGTCAATCTCCCCCCCGAAAAAAAAATTAAGAAAATCCCTCCTTCCAACTTGTCTGGCTGATTTAATATTTGTTTAAAATTTAATGAAACATCCCTTTTCTACTTTTAACTCAATATATGTCCCCCTGCCCCCACCCTCAGAAAAAAAAAAAAAAAAAAAAAAAAAAAAAAAAAAAAAACGGAACGTTAAGTTTATATGGTGGCGGATTTTCATGTGAAGGGAAATAGAATGAAATAAAGTTAGGATTGTGCTTGTCACTTTTAATAAAGGATACAGGGACGGTATTAAGCGCTCTCACAAAAGGACTTTGTAGTAAGCAAAATAACATTTCGCTTTATTGCAGCAAATTTAGTTTTTTTTTTTTTTTTTACCTTGTTTTTCGTTTAAGGGGAATGATTTTATTTTCTTTTGTAATTCAGAGAAATACAAAATAGGGTCTAAAGCAGTGGCGTAGTTAGTGTTATTGACAGTGGCGTAGCCAGGATTTTATTTCGGGGTGGGCTGGGTATCAAATTTAAAGATAAAGTTCAATTGTAAGCTAAGTAAAGGGTCCCATTTTTTTTGGGGGGGGGGGCAGCAGCCCCTCAGTAGGACTGGGCCAAAAATTGACATATCGGTTTTATTTCAACATCAAATATCCGAAATTCCCATTTTCATTTCAGTGAAATCTCGAATTCGATAAAGGGCAAAAATACAGGCCGGGCCAGGGGCGTAGCCAGAAATTTTTCATGGGGGGGGGGGGGGGGGGTTATGACTACTGCAACTCATATATATGTATACGTGTGTATGATAATGTAGTGAAGAATATACATTTTGTATGGCAAGAAATTCCTCATGGGGGGGTTATGACCACCCTAACCCCCCCCCCCCCCTTGGCTACGCCTCTGAGGCCGGCGATAAGAAAATCCTGAGATCAATACCAGCTTGTGATGCTTTTGCTACTGCTTTCTCTCGGAAAGCTTCTTCTTCTCTCATCGCAGAAAAAACAGCTCCATGGTTTATTAGTCTAATTACCATAATTAATTAACGTATATCTCGGAACCTATTCACCGGAGCGCGTTTTTATTGATTCTCGACCCCCCCTAGACTCAACACCCCACCGATACTTAAAATTTCGAATGCTTTGACACCAAACTTAACCTTTTAATCTTACAGGCCCAGGGGGTCATACAAAGCTCCCCTGTATTTTCATTTCGGGCAGTTTAAACACTAGTTTTACTCGAGCAAGGAGAGAGAGATGCTAACTGCCCGAGAACTCAGCGGAGAAGAAACCGGATGAATGGGTGAAGGGTGTTTAAATAGTACGGCTTTCGGCGCAGAGAGAGGGAAAATTTCTTTAGTTGTTTTATTGATTCAAGATTCGAATCACTGATTCGAATCATCGAAGTAGTGAGTGAGTCGAGATTCGAATCAGTAAAATGAGTCGAACCGCCCATCTCTATTGCAGGATTGGAATCCAAGGAGAAGCCTTTATGATCCACTCCTCCAAGCCAATGGAAGCGCTGCAACTTGCTAAGCATGCGCGCATCGAAGAAGTATGGGAATATTCAATGAGGAGATCAAAAGTCGAAAGACCCTCCGCGAAGTTTGTTCCTTTCGATAAGCGGAAGAGCTGAATTTTATTACATGTTGTGGTTTGATCCGTTTTGCGGTTTTCTGTCCTCAGTTATGGAAAGCAATCATTTGGATATCATAAACCGCATTAACGCTGCGGAAATAAACAAAGAAAATCACAATTAAGACTTTTTTACAATCTGCATTTTTTTTTTTTTAATTGCTTTCGTAGTGAATTAATTTTGAGGCATCAGATAAATCCCACAACATGCCAAGCTTAAAACAAACAATTATTCTCCGATGCACGCATTATGCATTGCCAGCATAACAGCTGGCCCGTCCGGTGGAAGAGGAAAGAACTGTTTACTTTAAAAGAAATGAATTTCTCTCTCTCTCCCTCCTCTGCCGTTGACCTGACCTTCCAAACAGTCGTTTATTTATTTAATAATGTTCCTCTTTCTAAATTGAAAGCATTGTTTATATTAAATCGTAGGTTCTTATTTGACTTCCTAAATCATAGGCGTTAGCATCACGCAAACGCAAGGTTTTTTTTTTTGGAAGTGTGCATGGGGGAGCGCGCACATAGCATATTCTAAAGTAAAAATAGGTATATTTCTTTAAGTTAAAAAAAAAAAAAGGTTTTGGAATGAATGGTTTTCCAAACAAAGTTCCGGGGGGCACACGCCCCCCGTCCACCCACCCCCCTCTGCCCGACGATATGCTTATGTCTCAACTTAGCAGTAAAGTACTTTTAAATAGTCTATGAGAAGTAGGGAAGGAAGAGTTCTTAATTTAACACTATAACTGGATTTAAGCCATCAGTAGTTGTCAAAACTGCTAAACTAATACATTGTGCAAGTAGTATTTGTATTTAAAAATTATTTTTAAGCATTATAATTATGTGAAACTAAGGTTTTTTGTACCCTAGTTGTTGGCAGGTATATAACTAGTCAGCTTCCCCCTCCTCCCTCTCCCATTTGTTAGGAGAGAGAAAAGTAAATGAGATCGCATTCAGCAGATTTTTAATGGGAACATATATGGCCTAAATTTTTGAAATATCTATGTATTTTTGTTAGTGTTAACTTTTTAAAGTTACAGGATAGCTTTTATTGTCTGATGTAAGAGAAAAGTTGAAATTACTTTTAACATTTTGGATATATATTTCTTTTGCTGTGCCATATTCTGCGTTCTTGGTTATTTTATAATGAATTGTGGTAAATCTATGGAAGCTTGAAATATTTAATGACATTCTGGAATTTCATGAGAGACAGTTCATAGAAAATCAGGTAATTCCCCCCCCCCCCTAGAAATTACATTGCATTCACTTTCAAAAGAATAAAGTAAAATTGTTTTGTAAAGCTAGGATTTTGTCTTGACTGTAGATTTTGTAAAATTGATTAAGATCATCCTTTAAATAATGATAACCTCTGTTTCATTATTGAATGTTCTGCATCTAAAATTGCACATAAATGTTTATGAATTTTAATTTTTAAAGATAATAAAAATTATAATTTAAATAAAAATATTTTAATAAATAATTGTAACATATATATTGTTGATATAAAATAATTGTTATATATATATATATACTAGCTGAAGTACCCGTTCTTCGCACGGGAATGAATGGACTTTCATATTACGATTTGTGGTGATTACTATTCATTGTAATAAACAGGTATAGCAAAGTGGATATCGCGTTATATTGTGTCCAATAATCATGCATACCGAATTGCAAGCCAATCGTTTGTACGGTGCAGAAGGCCATGCGGCGTAGCGCAATCTAGTGGCGAGTTTTAGCAAAACGGATACGGCGAAAATATTTTTCGCATTCAGATATCGATGTATACGAATTTTCATGACTATCGGCTGGACAGTCCTGAAGTTCATGTGTTGACGCGACATCTAGTGGCAAGTTATAGGAAAATGGATAGCGCCAAACTCTTCCCCGTGTTCAAATATCTAAGTATACCTATTTTCATAGCGATCATTTGCACAGTCAAGAAGTGATACACTGCAGGGCCATCCAGTGGTTCAATAAAGTAATGATTTGCTACAGCGCCGTCAAGTGGCGAGTTATAGCAAAATGGATAACGCCAAAATATTCTCATTGTTCAAATAGCTATGTATACTGATTTTCATAGCGACCGTGTTCAACTATCTATGTATACCAATATTCATAACGATCATTTGCACAGTCAAGAAGTGATACATTGCAGGGCCATCTAGTAGTTAATTAAAGTAATGATTTGCTACAGCGCCGTCAAGTAGCGAGTTATAGCAAAATGGATAACGCCAAAATATTCTCATTGTTCAAATAGCTATGTATACTCATTTTCATAGCGACCGTTTGAATGGTCAAGAATTTGGCCTGCTGCAGTGTCATCTAGTGGCGACTTAAAATAATAATGCATTGCAGTGTCATCTAGTGGTGAGTAACATCAAAAGGAACGCAGTTAGAATACATTCTTCGTGCTCAAATGTGTAAGTATAAAAAATTTTATGCCGATCAGTCGAACGGTATAGAAGTTGATGCTTTTCAGCACCATTTAGCGGCAAGTTACAGTAAAATGGATAGTGAAAAATATTCTCCGTGTTCTAATATTCGCGTGTACCAAATTTCATCGAAATCGGTTGGACGATATTCGCATAGCAAACGGCTAAACGGAATAGAATTCGACGTTCTGCTGCGCCACCTGGTGGCAAGTTAGAGGAAAACGGATAGCATAAAAAGCTTCTCCATGATAAAAGACTTAGGTGAACCAAATTTCATGGTGCAACGGTGCTCATCGGTGCTGGAGTTTTTCAACCTCATACACTCATACCAACATTCATTTTTATCTATAACCAGTGTCATTATATATCCCAGTCTCAAATAAAATCCAGTTTCAAATCTAAGCCTCGCCAAAGTGCCAACATACGCCATTTTGCAAGCTTTTTTTCAGGAAATCATTCGAAGCATTGACTTAGCAGCAATAATATATGGGAAATGGTTCGACCGCGAAAAAGTAAAGCAAGCCTTTATTTGAAAAGTTGAATCCCTTAATACAGCCGAATTTTTTAAAATTATCAACTATAACGTGTTTTATTCATCATTACTCCGATGTACTAAATGAGAAGATTTCAATTTTCTGAAATTTGGCGAATTCCCCCAACTTAAATCAATGTACTCATTTGGCGAGAATTCTGGAGATAGATCAATTGAAATCTCTTAATAACTGCATTATTTCTTCACGGATCATTAAAATTTAACGCTGTACTCTAATAAAACCTTTGAACTTGTTTTCAAAAATCTATTTCCTTAAGCTCTCAATAAATTGCGCCCAGCCGAAATCTGTGCAAACCGCTAGAACTCACTTTCACAAAATCGGCATTTGAGCCATTTTATTTTTTCGCCAAACTAAAATAATTTACCTATTAGCCTCGGAAATCTTCAATTCTTATTGTTTTGCGTGTAAAGCATTACATTCCTGCTCAGATTTCCCATGCACACGATATTATAATTTAAAAAAAATAACCTTACGAATATAAACTAACAAAAAAAATCATTATTATTCTTTTATTTTTACTTTGAGAATTTAAAACATTTTATTCGGCAAAATGGCCACACATGGCAACTACGATCCTTATTTCACACTTTTTTCACTACAGGGGTTACAATTACGGAAAGATTTTTGCGTGAAAAGCATAAAAAATCTCTTAAATTCCGGGAACGGGTGGACTTTCAAAGTTTTAAAGTGGACTATGAGTTATTCTATATTATTTTACATATCTGTACTAAATTTCAGGCCGATAGGTCCATTTTTGTGGATTTGTATACGAATCAAATCCACAAACAAACAAACAGAATTTCATTTTTATTTATAAGGATATAGTATATCAAAAATGGGCATCACGCGCTTGAACTTTGCTCGAAGTCGAAATTACGTTCACGCACTTTTCCTCTTTTTTCATATTTGTGTATTCTCATCCCTGATTGCATGCAATTTCTTCATTAGGGATAAATTGCAACAAAAAATGCTGAAACTTACCTTGAAGGATCTTCAGCTATTTGTCCAGTAACATAAACCATTTTGCCTGGACCAAAACCATCTGGAAGTTTCATGGTAATTGGAAGAGTCTATAAATTTGAAAAGTTTTATAATTAATACTGTACTAATGAACTTCTAGTGCAGATTTTGTCAAAAAATTACTGTAGTTTCAAAAAGAAAAGTAAACAGTTTACCTTTTTAATATGGAGAGTATTTTCGTTGCAATTTATACAGAACTAGCTGCGTGCCCGTTTCTCGCCCGGTAGGAAAAGAATACTTTCCTAAAATAACTATCTGTGACAAAATAAAATCTCCCCCCCCCAAAAAAAAAAAAAAAAAAAAATTGAAATTCAGGTAGTCCCTTTTGTTGTAACTATCATGGTATACATTAACACAATGCAAGATTATCGTTTAGTTAGTTGTAAGACGACCATTGAAAAATTATGAATAGACCAATTTTAACTTTGCAAAACATTAAACATGGTATACTGTGCTTTAATTCATATTAATCTAACAAATCTACTAAAACTACTTATTACTTATACTATCTATTACTTATTAAATATCATCGATCTTTGTTTCTCCCTCTTTAATGCTTAAATTTAAAGAAACAAATTAGATATTGTTTAAACCAATGGTGCCTTTTCTACTCTTTGATGATTCTTTGCAATTTATGCATTTTCATCCGGAGCTATTTTGCTAATGGCGCAACTTTTTTGTGCAAGAACTTCTTAAGTTGCTAGAATTCGACCAAAAAAAGGTATAATTATATATATATATATTAATATATATATATACAGCCAAAAGTCATCAAAACTTGGCGACATTTTGCACAATTTTTGGAATACATACGACGACTGTCGTCAAGTTGATAACAAATCCTATGTTTTATGGTAATTAGTATTTTCGTCCCTTGTGGCACCTTTTGAATTTCCCACGATTTTAAGAAATGCAAGCTTCCTTTCGTTATTATGGTTGCTGAAAAATCATAGTGCTCAAAAATCGCCAAGGGTAGTTCACGCATTAAACAAAATACTTTTGAATTTTTATAATAGTAAATTTTATATAGATTTCAACTCATTTTTAAACTCATGACGTCAAAATTGTGTCATTGTCCGTTGTGATATCTAACATGAATTAGTAAAAGAAGGGGGGAAAAAAAAAAATCCAAAACTCACGTTACTTTACTTTTCTACAGCATCTTATAAACCTAGAATTTTATTATTTCGCTCGTGGTGTAATATGTTGTCTAAGCTTGGTAACCTAATTAGGATTTCTAATGCATTTTTAAACTCGTAATGTCAAAAGGACATTGATTTCTTTTTATGATATATCACTATCTTTACAGTTATGTCTAACTCCAGCATATAAATGGTATGCCTCATGATAACTATTTTACACAATATTAAAATTTCTAATGCATGTTTAAACTCGTGACATCAAAATGTCGTCATTTCATTTATAATATGCTACTTTTTTTACAGTTATGTCTATTGCCAGCATATAGATGGTATATCACATGATCACTATTTTAGACAATCGGAAACTGGAAATGCTTTCTGAAGGTGAAAATTATCAAAAAATCATGGAACGATTGAGTTTTCAGAATTTTAAAGTTGACTACGGACTATTCTATGTCGTTTTAAATATATGTGCGAAATTTCAAGCAGACTGTCGAGGAGTTCCCAGACGAATAAACGAACAAACTTTTGCATTTATATAATAGACAAACATACAGTTGAACTCTTTCTGTATTGCATCATGCTACATAATCTATTTATATAAAAGTGCTTTGGTGTCCTGTCACTACAGGCATCTAGACCATTCATAATTACCTTGATTAAATAGGACAAACAAGAGCTATTGCCAAAAATAACCATTTTATTATTTGTTCTATTTTGAACTATTTTGTATTCTAATAAGCTCAATGTTCACCCAACACAGCCATATTTTATCATCAAAAAGTGTGAAAAATGCTTTTCCAAAGGAGCTTTGTTTCAGCATCATACCTAAATTTGAATTTTTGAAGCAATATTTTAAAATGTGAGAAAATCGTGATTTACAGTGAAGTAAATCTTTGTAACATGAATTATAGCATGTAGTTTTAAAAACTTAATCGGAATGCAATGAACATTTCTTCCACTATTAAAAAAGTAATTGAAAAACAAATACACAGTCACATCCCATTTTAACGAAGTCTACAGGACCAGAAAAATCATTTCAATATACAGATATTGTGTCTCCATATTGTAATATGATTTGGGTATCACCAAAATCTTTGCTTTAACGGATTTTGCTAAAACGGGATTAGATTGTATTTAAAATTTTTCTTTAATTAAAAAAAAGTGTTTTTCACTTCACTTATGTGTTTCCAAAGAAATTCAAAAAGGGGCTGTGTTCTGTGCCTTTCATTGAAACTGTTTCCAACACCAATGGATAGAGATGCCGTGTAAATAGATGAGTGACATGGATTAAATGATTATTTGCAAAATGCTTTTCTGACAGTGCTTGAAAAAGTTCACATATATGCAGGCATGTATAAGCATTAGTGGTTGTGCGGGGAAAAAAAAAATCCCATATGGACAAGGTTATCTGACTAGTGCCAGATCTAGAGGGAGACAAGAGGAAAGAGTCCCTGCCCAGGCAACAAATTCAAGTGTGAAACTGAAAGAGGGATAAGGGAGGACTGCTGGAGTTTTTGCCCCACCTTAAAATACCTGCCAAGGACAGGAATTCAAACATAAGAAACAGAAGGTGTCAGGCAGCAGTTTTATGTTTTTGTCCCACCTTGAAAAAACTAAAATCCAGCACTGACTAGTAGACATTAACTGTCAATATTTTTTGATAAATTATGCCTCAAAACTTTATAATACACTGTTGCAATGCCGTAGAGTTCATATATGGAGACAAATACTTTAAAAAATTGATATTTAATTCTAGCATGTAGACTTCCGCTGACAATTTTTGTTCTCAGCAAATTATGCATTAAGAACTGATATATCCTTGCAACACAGCTTGTAAACAATATAAAGAAGCTAAAAAGTCATATTCAAATTCCATGCTGATCACTAATACAAATGTACTTTTTAAAAATAAAATTGTTATTTTCTCTTTTCTTTTTTTTTTTTTTTTTGTGTGTGTGTGTGTGTGTGTGGGGGGGGGCACTTGACCATTAGTCATTAACCACTAAAGCCTAAAGTATTTGCCATTTTATTATGGGGGTACCTCCACAGATGGTCAGTGTTACAACCTTTGAAGTGACCAACAAGTTAACAACTAATCGCAGAATTGAATGCCGACTCAAATCATTACAGAATGGCTTGTTAGACATTACATTTTACAATTTGTTGTCCAGGTGGTGTAATTTGCTATGCAACAATCTCATCAGTTCAGTGTTTTATTAAGAAGATGCGGAATTATTTAAATTTTCCTCAAAACAATCTACCTTCCCCTCCTTCAGAACATTACTTATTTTCTTTGCAGCAAAGGCACAATTGAAGGCATTCCTTTTCTGCATCCAGCACCGCTTCCAGACATTGATCCACCCGAATGTCTAGTGGAGTAAAGCACCAAATAATTCATAAGAACACGAGAATCATTATATCCTATCGACTAAGCAGTTAAGAATATCTTCTTTTGTTATGTTATCATCAATGTCCCAGGTGCAATTCTAATTTTTGCCAAATACTCTGTTCAAATAAGTGTTCTATCTTGTGCAGCTTAATTTATACCACCCAGTTTTAAGTTTTGGGGGGTTGGGGGTTGAATTGAGCATTGATTATAGTTTTGCAGTAAGTGTAATTGAAAGGATATTGCAAACCACAACAGACCTGGAATGTAATTTTTAATGTGGTAAAACTTTTTTTATAATTTGTAATTAAATGAGCAATTATCTCTATAGCATTATGAAATTTTAAAAATTATTAATGGCTGTGGTAGTTAACTGAAAATCAATCACTGAGAAAAGTGGTCTTTAAAATTAGTCTTTCTTATCAAGACAAATGCAGTTATTTAAAATATCTATAAGCATAAATTGAAATAAAATAATGCAGGGAAAAAAGAAACTTCATTATCTTACTGGATAGAAAGCTTGGACAGTCTTATCCTCAAATTCTTCTGGCTTGATATCAGGAACATATGGTGGTAAACGTATCTGAAACAAAGTTGTAATGAGAAAGACAAGAAAGTTCTATGAGAAATCTTTATCCATCACAACAAACTTGTTTTTGAACTTGCCAAAATCAAGGCAATTCAAATTTCTGATTTTTTAAAGAATTAAATTGCAAAAAGTCTGAAAACTTATTTTAGACCCACTATTAAAAAATATACATTTTCAGATTAAAAAAAAGTCTCGTAACATATGCAAACTGGAAAGTAAGGATGCCGTCAGTAAAAGGGGGAGGTTTCACATGCATCCCTGCTTTTGTATAGATCCTGAATGTGCTAAAATTCCAAACTTTGAATCAAATATTGACCAAAGATAGTCTGATATTTTTAAAGTGGTCCTGGTTTTTCTAATATAGGAAAGGAGTTCTCTCAAGTATCTCAAATAGGACAATTTTTCAAAAGTTCAGAATTCAGCAAATTAAGGACTTCTATGAACCCTGGCTTCCTCGTCTGGGAATTTTTAAAATAAGAAACAATCCAATTTTTAGACAAATTTTAATTTTAGAATGTTAAAAAATACTTTAAAAGTTAAACATTGACACAACAGCCCACTAAAAGTCGGGGCTAAGGCTTGTGCTGCACAACCATATGCTCTGGGGTGCGGTAGCATATGCCTCGGCCAGATGGTCAGCCTGATGTGAAACCCCAGTGTTTAACGGCCAAGCAAGCTTGATCCTCATTTTAATCGACCCACTCAAGGGATGAAAGGCTGAATCGGCCATGCCGAATCTGGGATTCGAACCCTGGACCTGTGGCACAGCAGCGCAATGTAAAAAATACTCGAGTATTCTCATTTTTAAAGCACACATGAAATGAAATCATGATTATGTTTATATTTCTATCGGAGATACAAGATGGTATGATAACTGGAGGCGGTAGGAAAGTAACGAGGTAAGAAAAGTAATAAAATGCAGAAAATTTTCATTCTAGCAAATTACTGTGACAAGCTAAAGTCAAAGTCTGAGCTCCCCTCTTCTCAAAAGCCATTCCTTTTATCAGAAGCATTTCTCAATAGTGCCCCCCCTTACAACTCCGAGCCGATTCCCAGATAAAATTTCTTGCAATAAAACCGTTGGCACTTATCTTCTTCTGCAAACCATACAGTGAACAGATGAAACATTATTTCGTGACAACTCCGATACACCGTGGATATTAGACAATTTTTTAAAAAATTTTATCAACCTTTAATTAATTTAGGAAGATTCGGAGTGTTTAGGTTGATCGATGTTGTAGGGAACCCACTGAGTTTTCACCCCCTCTTTTAAGATGACCCAAAGATATGATAACCCACGGTGATGCTCTCCGAACGGAGAGAAGAGAGAACGCGGGGGGGACGAAGCAAGGGGCTTGTGTCCTGGGGGTCATCTAAGGAGGCGAGGGAAAGAGAAAAACGGATCACTGGACTAGCAGCGGAGAGATGTACTGATGCGGACGCCAGTTAGGAGATTTCCCGAGACTCTCTGATGTAATAGCATCAGTAGGATGTTGTATGTTAAATATATATATTCAAAGTCCAATCTGTAAATATGATTATATCTGTATATATAATAAATGATTAGTCTCGACATCAGGCTCGATTAATTGCATCCACAACATGTATTCAAACCGTGGAATTGGTCAGCAGTTCCCGCTACCAAACTGCACCTTAACGACGATTCAACGGGCGGACCCTACAGCTGGAGGCAGCGGCGGTATGAGATGCAGAGCCGGATCTACGGTGTCGAGTTGTATTGATATCTCCCGAAGAAACACATCGGCATCTACGTTGAGGAAACATGGCCGGATTACCGGACGGTTTACAGATGAGATGCATAGAAGCCGGATTAGCTGTTTTGAGTGATCGATTTGATCCAGGAGAAACTCATCGGCATCTACGTTGAGGAGACACTGGTGGATTACCGGAGGTGTTACACAGGAGCAAGGAAGCTACGACGTCGAACCATACAGTGCTGTAAACTGGTCAACCTGTGCTGTGAGCTTGTAAAGCTGTGAACTGGTCAACCTGTGAACTTGTAAACCTGTGAGCTTGTAAAGCTGTGAACTGGTGAAGCTGTGAAATTATAAACCTCGTCCGAACTTAGGGACAGATTAGTGGTTATCAGGAATCAATATTGGATATATACTAATGAAAGAAGACGGCAAAAGGGTGAGTGGCTGTTTCCTTGTTGTATTGATTAGATCCAGGGATGGTAAATTTGATTCTTGTTAAAAGTAAAAAGTAAAGGTTTAAAAAAAAAAAATAAATAAATAAGGAAAGATGTTTTGCTTTAGGTTTTAAAATGATTAGGGATTATCATTACCTTGTTTTCCTTATGTATTATTGTTATGTATTTTTCCAATGAAATCTAATTATTTTGATAACTCTAGTGCTCAAGGCTCTAGTGACTCTAGGCTCTTAGGTAAAGCTTTCATATTTGGCTAACTCTTTTCGGAAAATATAAACTAAGGCTAAGGTTCTGGGAAGTTGTGCAAGGGTACTGACCTATAGTTGATGCTGGGAAATATTCTTAAGGTTAAATAGAATAGTAGTATCAAGGATGGCGTTTCTAGTGAAAGCCAGGAAGGCAGATTTGCAGGAATTAGCCGAGGAAATGGGGGAGCAGATCACTCCGGGAATGAAAGTCTTGGACTTAAAAAACCTCATCACAAACAGTGCGAGGTATGAGGAGGAGATAATTAAGGATCTGCTGGAAGCCATAGTTGAACAGAGAAAAGAAAGGGAAGCTAATGAGCTGGAAAGGGAAGCTAAGGAGCTGGAAAGGGAGGCTAAGGAGTTAGAATCCAGGAGGAATCTAGAATTAGCTAAATTAAAATTGGAGTCTGACGAACGGATTGCGGTTGAAAAATTAAGATTGGAACGGGAGATGGGGAGTTCTACTCCTGTTTCCATAAATTCAGAATCGCAAAGAAAGAGTTTGGACGAAATAATTAGAACTATTGGATTATTGACCGTGAAACCACCCAGCAAACCGGAGGGATGGGATTTCTTTTTTACAAGTTTAGAAAAGGCTTTCGCAAGTGAGGGGGTAGACGAGACGCAAAAGGCTAAAATTTTGCTATGCCTCCTTGGGGAGAGAGCGGATAACATCCTGTCTGGGCTGGAAGAGGTGAGATATGATTATGTCGCGGTCAAGGAAGCGGTGTTGCGTGAATTCCAACCCTCACCGCAAATTTGTCTTGAAAATTTCAGGAGGGCAAAGCGCAATCCTGGGGAAAATTTTGTCCAGTTCGCATCAAGGTTGAGATCAATTTGGGACTATTGCTGCAAACTGAGAAAAGCATCTGACATGGAAAGTGTGATGCAGTTAATAGTTGCGGACAGGTTGATCCCCACCTTGGATACGGAAACTGCGACCCACATTAGCATAAAACAAGGGGAAGGTTGGCTAAAACCCCTAGAATTAGCTGGAGAATGTGATGTTTTTGAGGAAGCACTAGTGCCTCCTGACGCTTTAAAATTATTGCGGGGGACAGTTGTTATCTCGGAAGGCGAAAAGTCGGTTGAGGATGCAAGGGGGGATCAGAAAGAAGCAGGGGAGGGGGTGAACCTCCGGTCACTGCAAGTGCAAAAAGGGGGGAGTGATGAGGAGACTTCTTCCTTGATTGCGAAAAGAGATGGGGATCTTGAGAACCTCCCGGGGCGTGAAGGAACCGATTTTCGTAGAGAGCAGCAGGACTGTTCTGATTTATCGCAGGGAAAAGGCAATTGTCATTTGGAGGAAGATTTTTTATTCCAACGAGAGAAGATGCTGGGGGAACCCATTAAGCAGTTGGTAGTTCCTGTAGGCAGAGGGGCAAAAGTTGTGCAGCTGGCCCGCGATTCGAATGGTCAGCTGAATAGGCCGATAAGGGATAGAGCTCCAATTACTCCAGTAGCGAGACCAGAACTACGATTTCGAGTGGGGAATGTAGATCGTATCGGTCCAATTGACCCTCCAAGCTCTGAGGGTCATAAATATATTTTATGTTTGATCGACCTTCATGGTAGGTGGGCGGAGGAGGTACCGTTGAGAAATTTGTCAGCGAAGACAACTTGGGAGGCCCTCTTCGAAATTTTCTCGCGGACGGGGATCCTGAACGTAATAGCATCAAACAATGGGACCAACTTTGAGGGAAATTTGACTCGGGGATTTGTGAAAAAAATACGACCCTACAATTTCAAAGGTGGAGGAATACCATTACCCTTTGACCGGGGTAAGATCATAAAACAACTGATGCTCTTTTAGGATTGAGGTGTAAAATGAGTTTCGATTTTTTTTAAATCAGAAAATTATTCTTTTTTTTTGTTATTTTAATTGTGTTAATTACTTAGTATAATATGTGTCATTTAGTGTATCATTTACTCTTGAAATATTTGGGGTTGAATCAGAACCCCTGGATCTGATTAGTATTGTAAGGGCAGTCATTCTACCCTTCTTTGTTATGTATCATTTTCTAATGTACATCATCATTATGTATGGTGGGACAAATTTAGGCAATTAAGAAGCCTAATTTTGGTCTTGGGTGGTGGTTGTAGGGAACCCACTGAGTTTTCACCCCCTCTTTTAAGATGACCCAAAGATATGATAACCCACGGTGATGCTCTCCGAACGGAGAGAAGAGAGAACGCGGGGGGGACGAAGCAAGGGGCTTGTGTCCTGGGGGTCATCTAAGGAGGCGAGGGAAAGAGAAAAACGGATCACTGGACTAGCAGCGGAGAGATGTACTGATGCGGACGCCAGTTAGGAGATTTCCCGAGACTCTCCGATGTAATAGCATCAGTAGGATGTTGTATGTTAAATATATATATTCAAAGTCCAATCTGTAAATATGATTATATCTGTATATATAATAAATGATTAGTCTCGACATCAGGCTCGATTAATTGCATCCACAACATGTATTCAAACCGTGGAATTGGTCAGCAGTTCCCGCTACCAAACTGCACCTTAACGACGATTCAACGGGCGGACCCTACAGATGTTTTTTGGACAACTATGCGAAAAATTCCAGAGCTGGGGATCAAACCCGGGACTACCGCTTAACGTGCACGTGCTGAGCTACTCCGAGACGTTTCACAGATGAAATTTCTCGCAATTGTAAAGAAAAAAAAAATTGTCTAATATAGCGAAATAATGTTTCATCTGCTCACTCTGTAGTTTGCAGAAGATAAGTGCCAACGGCTCTATTGAGAGAAATTTCATCTGGGAATCGTACTAGAGTAGCTCAGTGGTACAGCACCCACACGTTAAGTCCGGCAGTCCTGGATTCGATCCCTAGCTCTGGAATTTTTCTCATAGTTAGCAAAAAAACATCGATCAACCTAAACACTCAGAATCTTCCTAAACAGGTACTACAGACTATGGAAAAAAGTCTTAATAAAATATTTAATGTTTCAACATAGTTCCCATACAAAATGCAAAGAATCCTAATATTTTTATGTCCCAATCTCACCCCATTCCCCTTTTTGCCACTGTGGTCTTCAGTATTTGGGGGTATACTGAACAGTTTTGTTACCATTGTAATATCCGAATGTTTGTGACCTTTGGTAATTCCATATCCCGGAAAAATGAAATATTTGCTGTATTTGGAAGTCTTTGCAGGATTTAAAAGATTGCTTCTGAAAATCTTGACTTAGTCTAAAAACACAAAATGTGCGTTTAGGATTGCTCTGAAAATTTATGAATGGCATATTTGAAAACTAGTTATGTAATGGAAAATCCCTCTAGTGGGTTGTAATCCCATAGATCTACTATATTAATTAACTCTGTTACTCAATGAAGTGAGACAAAACTAAACATGACCACTGACCTTTCATTTGAGTAATTTTCAAAAAGAAAAAGGGAGAAGTGACATTTTGAAGTTTGTTTTTACAGTCTAGAACTACCCTGCAATAATGTTTAATAGCTATGCATTTTGAATATTTTAATAGTCCAATCATAATATAATGATTCGACAGCTTTTTTAGCCTTTAAATAGTTGTCTATGTGTTTTATAACTTCTCCCAGGGCATAAGCCTAGAGCCCTTTATAAGATGCACTACAGATCGCAATTCTGGAATTCGCCGTAATACACCAAGTTTTCAGAGCCATTCTTGAAAAAGTTAACTGGGTAATATGTATGTTTATTCCCGAATCACCAATTGTGTAATCATTGTCATTATGAAAAGAATAATTTTTTTTTTTTTTTTTCAATCCACTTGAGAACTTACCGGAGCACAGTCAATGGTGAAGTCAAGCACTTTCACATCTCCATCAACTTTGACTGTACATGCAGCAGCCATGTTGAGGCGGTGCTCGAACAAAGTCAGCGGACTGCCAAACAAAAATGGTTGATATCCTGCCTTATCAGCAACGATGGCCAGTATGAATTCTGATCCAGTCACCATCGGTAGTCCTTCTACACGAGCTTCATCCCCCCATGTGTCGGCACATCGGCTGTTAAACACTAGACAATCATCACCAAAACGAGGATTAAAATGGTACATAATATCAGCTCCTTCATCTGCGCCACACTGTAAATTCACTGCGAATCTGTGGAACAAGAAGTTTGACATCAGAAAAGCACATAAAAGCATATGATGTTCAATTTCAGGCATGTAGAAACAAAAAATTCAAAGGATGCTCAAAAGGCAGAATTCACAAAAATTCTTGTTAATGATAACTAAAATTTAACTTTCGCCCCCATTCTGGTGATGTCACTTATAAAACAGGGGCAAAGATTATTTTATTACTAGCTGCGTGCCCGTTCTCCGCACGGTAGGGAACGAAACTTTTTCTTACATATATAATTCGAATTGATTCCAGACAGGGACAGGGGGGTTGCTGCGGATGCAAGGCACCTGGGCCCCCGGTTTCAGAGGGGCCCCCAAATCCGTTCTATATTCCCCTATCCGTCCAATTTTTATTATGTCTCTCTCTCTTATCGGGAAAAATATAAAAGATTTCTTTAAATTAAAGTAGACTGATAGTGTTGTGTGACTACTCTGCATCTTTCAGAGCTAAACATCATTTATAAAAGTGTCTTTCTACGAACAGTATTCTTTGACAGTACACCCCAGCTCTGATCAAATGTCACTTACCTGCGCACCTTTCACCGTGGAAAGAGCGAAAACATCAGTTAGAGAAAAATACAATTATCAGATCTGGACCATTGGTCATAACGACCGCTCATTATCGAATTCTTTGAAAAGAACCGAAACAAAGAACAGCGGAAGAGGCCTTTTTGTTGTCAAAACCAAGGACTAATTGATTAATACCCGTCGGGCCCCCCTCTAAACTATGTTGATATGAAGTACGTTTCACGCGTCTGGTATTAATTTGAAGATAAGAGTACACAAAGAATAAAAAATGACCTGCGTTTGATTACCTTTGCAAGCATGGGAAAAAAAATTTCCGTTTACAATTGTGCAAATCGTTGGTCAAATCCTATTTTGCAGTTACTCCTTCTCTCAAAGTTACTAACCGAAGTTGAGCCATTGGAAGTGTCTGCTTGTATTAGACTTTTTACGAGTCTATTAACTTTTGTGTATATGTTATATATATTTTGAAAGATTTTTCTTGAATTTTACGACTTTCACGGGCCTAAATTATGGATTAGGCTTTACCAATTTTATCATCGCGTTTTCTACACTTGAGAAAAGGTAAGTCGTTATTTTGTTTATAATAGCCGATATTGCAAATAATTAGATAATTTTCGTCAAAAAGTTTTAAATTATGTTAAGTTTCACATTTATAAAAGTTTTAAATGCATTTTGATTGTTCCCGTAACTTATATTTACGCGATTTAATCCCTAAGCAATAAATGAGTATCTCGAGTAAGCGAGGTTCTGCAGTCAGATGAAACAGCTATTCTGAAGTAGAAAAGTCGGTACTTTTAAAACTGTGTTTATTGAAAATTAGGAATATAAAATATTTCAAACACATTAATCGATCTCAAACCCTTCTTCGACGTCGCATCTCACACTTTCGACGTTTTTGTGCCCGCATAGTCGGCGGCGCGTGCCATGCGACGTATAGTTCATAACATTTAGGGAATATAATTAACCAGTTAACCACTTTATATGTACCGTGATTTTTATTTTAGAATATAAAAAAAGATCGTGGACAACTGAATATCATATTTAGTTTCCAAATGTACGTGTGGGGTGGTTAACATTTTGAAAAGATATTAAAAATTTACTGTTTCCAAAAAGCGGTTAGATGTGTTCGGTAAGGGTTGGTAACGATGAAAAAAAAAAAAAAATAATAATAATAATTTCGAAAAAATATCCTACCACAATAAGGGATTAATTCCAAAAAAATACCAACTGAAATTAATAATAGATTTCGAATAGATGTTGCTCTATTTTCTAGTAGAAACCTCATACTTAAAATAGCACTCATACTATATTTGAATATTTACAGTATAATAGCTTATAAAAGTACACATAAAACTGGATGATTCAAATGAACGTGTCGGGCACATAACCAGAAAGAAAAAGATAAATCGGGGCGGGCCGAAAAGGAGGCATTTCTAATTAAGATAGCATTTCTACGAAAAAGCTTGATTGTTGACATCCAATTAAGAAAAGTATGAATTTCGGAAGGGGCCGAGGCCTCCATCGCCTATTCTCTGGCTACGTCCCTGATATGTCTGTTCATCTACGATCCATTCTTAAACATTTCATCGCATCATTTCTTTTCTAAAGTAGTACTGATTAGATTTTAAATCTTAGAAAGTTTGAAACAATACTCCAAATTCATCTGAATCTCTAAATTAGAGAGCAAAATCATCAAAAATGTCACTTTCCAAAAAATTTATTCACTAAATACAGTGAAAAGTTGCTAAATATACTCTTAAAAATTTAGAGTGACATTGTCACACTTACAAAAAGTCACCGGCAAATGATCCCAGATAGAGTGAGAAAACTGCATTATGACTCTTCATCGATAGGATTCTGTCACCCTAACTGCAAGAGTGAGACAATGTCACTCTTAGAGTAAGGGTGAAGGCGCTATCTGCTCACTCTAGCGAGAGAGTCACCACCTTTCCCAGGATGCGTTCACTTCAGTAGGAGTGAGTGCGTTGCTTCCACACCCAAACGACGCCATGTTGGATGCCTGCAGTCGTTACACCTTGCAAACATAATGGAATACTTTTAGCTAACACAAGTAAGTGAAACCTTATAACTTTTCTCTTATCGTAAATTCTATTGTAATTTTGAAAAATCACAACATTTAAGTCAGTTTAATTCAGTTTCGCTTCCAGTTCTACTCGGTTCTTTGAAAAGTCACTGCTATGAGCAGTGGCGGATCTAGGATTGGATAAAGGGGGGGGGGCTAACTTACTGGGTCTTCAATAATTTTGGTGCAGTTATCCACAGGCCCTACGAGAGGGGGGGGGGACAAGCGGAGAATCGCCCCGGAGCCCGTGTTCAGCTAAAGTGCGTCCGTAAATTTTTCAGAATGCGTTAAGAATTTCATTTATAGATATGTAATTAAAATCTTTTTCTTTTAAACAGACTAAATTTCGAATGCCTCCCAGATAACACAAACTTGTTCAGAACCCTCCTAGAAGACGTCATATAGACAAGTTGAGATGTCCATTAAACATCCAGGATTCGTCGGATTCTCGTCCCTTTTACGTCAATATAGCACTATAGGACGCCCACATGACGTCTTGTAGACATCTATATAGGCGTAATTATGGACGTGCTTGCCTATTTATGGACTTAGTATGGGCAAGTCTTGGACATCAATGTCTATATATGGACCTACTTAGGTCAAGTCTTGGACATCTTCATCCATGCTTCTTTCCATTTCACTAAGGTACTATGGATTATCTGAGATACGTCTATAAAAAAGACTTACTCTGGAAATTCCGTGTCTAGTTTTGGTATATTCATGGACATTTTCTGGAGTTTCCAGATTATGTCCATAAATAGATGTCTTCTGGATGTCTATATATAGACATGGACGTAATATGGGCGAGATGGATCAGAAATGGATATAAAATGGACAACTGTGCTATCTGGGATAATTCTAAAATGATTTACATGGCAGAAATGTTAATTCCACCATTAAATATTAGTATTTTTTTTTTCAATCTTCGAACATGAATTAAAAGTAACATTATATATCAGACAAACTTCCCTCCCACTCTCTTTCCTTTTAGCATTTTATATGAAAATCATTAAAAAGACCAGTTTTACAAAAAAATCCCTTCCGTCCCTCCTGTTTTTCGAAACTTTTGTGCTTTACGAAGGCTTTCGCCCCGCCTTATAAAATTTCTCTCAGAGGCCCTGATTATCCAAGCTTGGCGACATTTGGCACGATTTTTTACATATGTCGCCTGTATATTTCATTTTTCTGCCTACATATAGTATTACGTAATTGAATTTTGAGAAAGGTGTGCGAATTTCCGATAAAATAAAATACTCGAATCTGCTAGGACTTATACTTTATAGGAAAAACAATGTCTGAAAAAATTAATTTAAATCATACCTCTTTTTTCCATAGTGATATCATTGTATTCTTTCTAATAAAGCAGCTCTTTACAAGCTGCCTGTTAGTGATGCATGTGGTATATTTTGTGAGTGCTGTTGTTCTCCTTGAAATAGCTTGTTCTGGGGCTGTGCATTTATGATTTCTTCCTGATGATTTGCGCTTTCACTCACACTAGACAAATTATCATTTTTCGGAATTTTCATAAAATAATCACCTATATTACGATTCAATGTCCGCTTTCTTGAGGCCATAACATTTGCATTTAAATTAAATTCTACCAGTGGCGGCTCGTGGGATACAGCAAGTACTGCCGGGTTGCACTTGAAATTATCAGCACATACTTTAAAATAATTTATTCTACTAATTTTCTTAAATTCAGATTAGAATTATGGAATTTCTATGGTAAATTAAAAAAAATCGCAAAAAAAAAAAAACCGTATTGTAGTAACTGCCGGATTGCTCATTCAGAAATGAAAGCCCTTTAATCTTCCCGCAATTCAATTGTGAGTCTTGGTACAGTCCTTATAGCTGATAACGAAATTGGCTGCACCGTTGCCATGGCAACGACTGTGCAAGCAGTGTCTCCGGCATAGGGAGTATGTAGCTAAGATACAGCTGATGAAACATTTTCTAACGATGGCTGCACTTGTGAATTCGACTAACTGTTTGGCTGGAGAAGTGAGGGGGGGGGGGGTAAGGAGAATATATGTTCGGAAAAATCTCGACTTTATATTGCTGAATTTATCAAGAAGGTAGGCCTGAATAGACGCTTATGAATGGACAATTACCCATCAAAGCAGTATTGTTTTTAAGTAAGCAAGAACTGGCATTGAGAGGACATGGCGAGCGAGAAAATTCTTTAAACATGGGAAATTTTAAAGGGCTCTTAAAATTATTGATATCTGAATTGAAACAACGCCTTTTTATGAGGACATCACTGACCGATTCGCAAGTTTAAAAGAAAGGAGGATTGATTTGACTTATAAAAAATAAGTAAGTTTTCTTTTTTTTTTCTTTTCTTCTCAAGTTAACATTACAAAAGAAAATTCTAAGGAAACTTCGAATCAGACACGGATTAATGCAATTTTGAGGATAAGAGCGGCTGGTTGAAACTTATGTCCATTTTATGGAAGTAAAATAGGATCTCTTACATTTTTAATGTGAATTCTTTTTTTTTTTTCTCGCCAGCTTTCGAATTCAGTAACAAAAATTTTTCATTCCTGTCTGGAGATGGGGAGGGGGGGGCTCATATGCTTCCGGCTGCACTAACAGTTTTGACCACGGGCCGCCACTGAATTCTACACATGAACGGGGCTAAATAGAGAACAAATGAATCACACTAGCGCTTCACCCGAAAAGAACGACCAAGCGGAGAAAGCAATTTCAATGGGCTAGGATTTTGAAGCCTGCTTAGAAAGGACTACAGTACTTCCAAGAAATTCTTCCACCATTCCTTAACATTCAAAACGGATGTACTTTTGTATAAACAGTAAATGTCGAAAACCAGGTAAGGAAAATTAGTTATAGTAATAGTATTCTTTCAAAATCCCCTGGAAATCCAAATGGCGGAACAAAAGAACCTTTCACAGTGATACAGGAGATAGCCACTTGGGATTCCTAGTCACTTGATGTCTATGTTACACTCCCCCATCCCCTCACTATGTACATCTACAGACCTCAAAATACACATAGACCAGACAATCCTTATGCTTTCGCTGTGACTAAAATCATCGGGAGCTGTAGGAGGAGCGGTCAGCTGCCAGGGGGGTCCCAAAGATGACGGTTGGCGAATTCACCCTTCTTCCTTCGGGGGGGGGGGGTCACTGCGCTTTCCCCTTTCTCCAAAGCAAAAGAGTACCGATCTTTTGTTCATGAACTTGTAAACCATCTTCGGGACCATCTGGTAGCTCTCAGCCCCAGAGAAATCATAGGGGTGTCCGGTCTGTGTGTACATCTATCATAAGGTATCTCACATCAGGTACACATCAGTACAGATTCCGAGGCGCGCGCAAAGACTGTTTATGTTTAACCCATTTGTGCCCAGATATTTTTGCGGCTTTCTACAATTTTTGCTAACACCAGCAATAATAGCTAAATTTCTGATGTCGAATTCTTGAACAAGGGATGATTTCTTTTAAAATCATTATGCATAAAAATTGAAATGTCAACATCCCACTTGGCCATGTTAAAATAGTTTGTGGAGTTGAGGTTCAATACGCGTGAATAAAGGCAAGGAAAAATAACTAACGTTTTCGAGTGATAGCTAAAATGCCGTCCCAAAAAAGGGACACTAGGCATAAATGGGTTAACAGTGAATTATATGTATTTTTAGCTCCCCCTTTTTATGACTTTGCAGAGGGTGAATGGACATCATCGCTCAAACACTGTTCTCTGCATTTGCCATAACTCGTTCAAACAATTAGCTGTTCTGCGCTACTCACGTATATATAG
Organism: Cheiracanthium punctorium; assembly: GCA_038373885.1. Lineage (NCBI taxonomy): Eukaryota > Metazoa > Arthropoda > Arachnida > Araneae > Cheiracanthiidae > Cheiracanthium > Cheiracanthium punctorium. Next base: position 1,168,483 of record JAWZYV010002198.1, read on the forward strand.
TAAAACTAGGTTACTAATCATCCTTAAAAGAAACCGAAATGTTTCAAGGAGGAGACGAAATTTCGGGTGAGTCCTTGGGACTCAAGTTTTGAAAATATCTGTAGCCTGGGAACGAAAAGGTTAAAAACCATTGATTGAGGTCAAGTCTAAAAATCAAAGTAATAAATCAAAAAAGTAAATTAAAATTCCAAAATAACATTTTAGACACGCAGTTTTTAACTAAGCATCAAAACTCTATTCTATCTAGTCAAAATTCAGTTTCAATCCTATAGCCCCCCCCGTAGATCCGCCTCTGGCTATGAGTAGGGTTAACATTTTGCTTTACTATATGTACATTTTGTGTTTAGGTCAGGTCAAATAAGCATTTTTCTTTTCATTATAGACCCCCAAGAAAATAATTTTTGTATCCTCTACTACATTTGATCGTAGTGTTTTATTTATATTTCTGTATCTGAAATCTTTCATTCGTTATTTGCTTCTGAATATAATATTTCAGCATGTTTTGATACGTGTATATGCAGATCGGTAACGTACCTGCAGAATGCGCCTGTTGCAAATAGTATAAGCAAAACTTTAAATGAAAAGCAGGAAATAATGATCAATTATAATATATACGCGATTATCGAACCAAAATAAATAAATACAAATAATTATGTGGTTCACAAAATAGATTTTTTATTTAGTGATCATAAGTTTGCATCAGCTGGCGCTTGTACGTGGAGACGATTTCATCACGAAACTTCTTTAATACATTTGTTCATAGCCGTATCAGAAAAAATTCCACAGGCGTTGTAATATATAGTATAGCAACCGCACATCTACTCCTTTGCTTTAATTCTCCTAGAGCATAGTCAAGTGGTTTATTTATTACCGAGCCCCTTGAACGGCCCCACACATAAACATACTATGCCTCCGAGAACATACAGTTACACTGAATTTATCAGGCATTCTGTAAGTCAGAGCTAGTTTTCATTGCAGAGAGCCAAGATTAGTGCGCGCTAATGTTCATAATACGGATATACGAGATTTTCAGCCCTGTTTGGAAGTAATTCAATCGTTACAGTAGGTTTAATTTTACAGTAAAAAAAAGGTAAGTGTCGTAATATTATATTTAATAACCTGTCACCAATGCTTGATCATAGTTTATCCTTATTTATTTTTTAAAGTAGCCCTTTGTACAGAAAGTTAAGCATTGAAAGTAACAAGAACCAAAATACTTTTCGAGAAATTGTTTTCATCACTAGAATTGGTTTGTTTAAATATTATCGGATAAAAATGTTGTTAATTGGTCAAGGATATTCATTTAATAAAACTAGTTAGTTAAATACTAGCGAGAATATATGCTAAGGACTGGGCTTTATTTCTAACTAAAGTACAGAAGCTCTAACTTTTTTTTAATGTTAATAACAATATATTAATTGCCTTAGTTTATTGTGAAATAAGGTGAATTTGTGCTTATACTATTACAATTGTCAATAGTAGTGTAGTAGAATTAGTATCAATTGAAACAACAATGAAAGTTTTAAAACTTTTTCTTTGATGAAAAGTTTACTGAGCTAAATACAGAAGTTGAGCTGTTGTAAGTTTCCGTGTAAATTAAACCCTGGTTAAGAACATAGTAACTGCTTGAATGTTGTGGCCCAGTGAGTGAGTGGAAGGAAGCATATTAAAACAAATAAGAGAAAAAAATGCTTCTTAACAGAGATAGAGCCAAAGTATACTTTAAAATAATTTATGATACAAGTCAAAAAATAAATATAAATTGTGCAAAGAAACTTTAAAATTCTTTATTCTTATTCACCTATTAAAAATAAGTGCCCAACATTAAGTTTACAAATTATTCTAAATATTGAAAAGTTTAGTAAAATGTTGTTAGTGTTCTTTAGATACATTTGTAAAATCAAATTTTTGCTTTCAAAAGCACCAGCCTTGTAATAAATAATTTCAGTGGCAGATACAGGAGTATTTTTAGGAAGGGAAAAGAAAGCTTCTTTTGTAAAATAAAATGCACAATAAAGCAAATGCCATTCTTAAGGGATTATTCGAAATTTTTATGTCAATTGTACCAGGTGACTAAAAATGACTGTAATAATGTCTCTTACACTATGAGTAATTGAAATAGAAAAATTTGACAAATTTACAGTAGCTTCCAGATATGCCAATTTTTTTACTAGGCACAGTAAACATATAAAATACAAAATTTAATTTTCATATTCTCCCCCTTTTCGTATAACATATTTGGAAAAACATTGTTCTGTGTCTAAGGAGGTAAATAAAAGAATTCTATGTCTCTGAGTGAAGCTTTTATCAAGATATCACAAGGTATACATCTTAGTATTTGTCACAAATTGCTAAGGAGATGTCTCAAAAGTGAGCAAAAAAAAAAAAAATACTTTTCAACTGACACTTAATTTATGTTAGTGGCCATTCGACAGCTAAATGTGACTTTTTGGAAATCTTATTTTAGCTGGAACTTTCCTATAATGCATATTTTACGGTTTCTATTAAAATTAACCTGCATCATTTTCTCTTTCTCTAATTACATTTTTAAATTCCTTCTCTAGAAGCAGGGGCGTAGCCAGAAATTTTTCATTGGGGGGGGGGGTTACGACTACTACAACTCATATATAATATGTATACGTGTGCGGGATAATGTAGTAAAGAATATACATTTTGTATGGCAAAAATTTCTCATGGGGGGTTATGACCCCCATAACCCCCCCCCCCCTTGGCTACGCCTCTGTCTAGAAGCATGATATAATGGGTGAAGGAACCCTTAAAAGGTAAATTATTGATAATTTCATAATGTATTTTGTATTAATGTAATGAGAGTTTTGAGCATATTCAGAATTGTTTTTGTTAGAGTTTATCTTAGGACTATAATACAGTGTCAATTTTGTCACTGTCAATCATCTAAAGGTTATCAGCTTTATCAGCAGAGTTCAAAAATTCTAAAATATCATTTTCTTCAAGAATTTAATTTTACTGTGTGATTATACTGTGGTTTTCTGAACTTGCAGGTGGCAAGCTACATTTCATTATTGACACTGGCAGACAGCATACATTTTGGTTCTCCAGAGTCGTCTACTAAATCAATATTGGTAAATAAAATTCTCATATTATTATAATTTATTTTTTACCTGGATGTAAATTCAAAATAATCTTTTTTTCTATTGAATTTTTAAATTAACATATGAAGTATATCCACAATATTATGTATATATTGGAAATATTTCTACGTGCGTGTAATAAGTGCGTGAGGAATATACATTTTGTTTAGCAAAAAATTCCTCATTGGTGGGGGGTTACCCCCCCTAACCCCCCCCCCCCCCCGATTGGCTACGACACTGATTCCACAATATTGGGTTTATATTGCAAATATTCCTCATATTATACATGCCAATATTTTTAATGTGCCAGCATCTAAATATCATATTAATACTGATGAATTACCACTGTTTATTAATATATACATTATTTTTTCCTTTAAAATCTGAGAAATTATTTTAGGTTCATTTATATGCAAATTTATGAAAAACATACTTATACAAATACAAATTTATGAAAAACAATCAAATATTACTGAAAAATTTAATGCAATATAATAGGGCGTTGATTCTCACTGGAACAGGGAGGCATATGCCCCAGGCCCCAGATTTTAAGAGTCCTTAAATTTTAGCAGAATGTGAATTTAGTTCATTAAATTTTTCAACATAGGAAACGCGTGTTTCTTTTTTTTTCCCCAAAAGTTTGATGTCTCAGTGCTAAAATAGATCCCAAATAAATGGATGTGCCGAATTTAATGTGGTTTGTTTTATTTTAAAGATGCTTTAATCAGGAACATTCTTATCTATATTTGATAATATTCACATCGTGTGTCCCTCTTATAAAAAAGCTTGCTTTATACTTGTTCAATATTTAGACAATTTAAAGAATTGTTGACATTCAATTAATTTTTATTGATGAATGAGCAGTTGTCGGTAAATAAAAATTTATCATTTTCAGTTATATCATGAAAAAGTTAAGATTTTAGATTTACTTTAAGACTTCATTTTTAGAAAGCTAATTTCATATATTGCATAGAAAATGTTCATGAACATTCACATTTATAAAGCATATTTCATGTTAAATTTATTTAATCATGACATTAATTTGTACAAGAGCACCGTGGAAAATACAGGAAGACAATTGCCAGTGACAGTAAAGAGCCCCTCCCCCCGAATTCAGATTTATAACTTCTGACCTGGGTCCCAGTCTGTCATAACTGGTGCCTGGATATGAGGGGTGGGGTGGGAGCTGAAATTGTGCTGCCCCCTCCTTCCCCTTGATCTACCAGCAAATCATTTGCTTTTGCAATGATGCTTGAATGTAAATTTCAACTGAAGGCTCTTATATATATATATAACTTGATTGCTTCAGAAAACTAAACTTTTAGAATACCTTTTATTTACTAAATGCTCATATTCTTTAAATATAGGAGACTTAATAACAGCGATGCACTGTGTGATTTTTTAACAACCTTTGATGAAGAAGAATGCTACTTTGGATGATCTAAGGTGTAAGTATTTATTTATTTACTATTTTAGGTTATTTTTTAAATTCAGGAGTTAGTTTTATAATGTCATTTGTTATGCATGTTCAGTATGCAATGTGCATGTGTGTGTGTTAATTTTATGTAATTCTTTTGGATTTTAAGCATTACAATCCCATTTTAGAAGAATGTAAACCTAAAGCATTGAGTCAGATGGGTAGCATTTCTCACAAGATTATTTTGTTAAGTCTAGTAAGCAATAACAAAATGTTTATATCAAGGTGCTTTTTACAAGAAATAATGCAACTTTTGAATAAGATTTAAAAGAATTCAGTTGAAATTCAGAATTTCTCTTGACTAGCAGTACTCATGCACTTTCACAAATGGTTAGTTTACAAGAATTGTGAAATATTAAGAGAAAAATGCGTAACATACTGTATTTCCCCAAATAGAGGTAGTATTAGCTATCAGATGCTATTTTCACAATTTTAAATTTCCCCTTAAAAGTTGCATAAAGCCTGCAGTTTTGTTCTTCTATAAAAGTGCATCGTGCAATCCACGATAAAGCTTTCTGCATTATATAGAGTTTTTGACATATCTAGCTTGTCTTTAAAGCTTGTAGAGCCAAGTGATGAATCAAATATTTTGCAAGAAAAAATGATTAATTTTGGCTTTTTATCAAGTTATCTTTTTATTTTCTAGTACTCTGAACTGGTCCTGGGAGAAATCTTTTGAATTTTGTTGTCACTGGCATTCTGTTAAAGAGAAGAAGATTATAGGTTTATATAATTGGTAATCACACACATATTTTTGTGTTTTATTTATTTATTTATTTATTCAATATTCTTGAATACTATTTCAGAGTGTGCATGCTTTTGATCTCTATGTACTGATTTTTTCAAAGCCTGTATCCCATTATTTTGAATAACTTTTTTTGAGATGTTCACTTCTTTTTTTAAATTATTTTTTCTTATTTTCCAAATTGTCATGCATTAGTTATTATTTTTTTAGTTGTTTACTAAAGTTATGTTATTTTGGGGAAGTTAGTGACTATGTATTAATTTTTAAATATTTTGATTAAATTGAGAAAGTTACAGGGGCTATTCTTAAAAGAAAACAATGTATATATTTTGGTAAAGTTTCATCAATTAGTAAATCAATGAATATATATGACTTGTTTTATTCCATATTTGGCATCAAGTTAATAAACTACTGGCAAAATCAAGTCATATTTGTAATATTTTATCAAGTAACAATGAAATAAAGTATAAAAATCTATATTTAGTGCCTTCAAAAAAAATTTTTTTTTACTCGTTCACCCTCTCTATCTCATAAAAAGAATGTTGTAAATAAAACCTAAAAACTCCTGTAGCTTTGATTTTTTTTTTCGCTGTTCAAAGTTGTTGTTCAAAAAGTAAACTGTAAAATGCTACTTTCAGAGATGAGATATTTCATACCTTTTCAAATGTTTAAAATGAACTGAGTTTTTTCAATTTTTCAAAAATTTTCTGATTTTTCATTAAGTTGTATATAAGTAAGATTGATTTAGTATCAGTAATAATTAAAGTATTTATTGAACTTGAAATTCATAAGTATTATTGTTGAAAAGTTGTTTGGACATTCTTTCAGACTTTTTCCTTTTCTTGTTAATCTCATATTCTCATATCTGTACTTTGGTATATACCAAATCAAAAACTGGGACACCAGTTTAGACACCATATCACATGTGTCACCCTTTGTGCTAAAATGAGATGAAATATACTATTTTTTTTCAATTTTACTAATACAATATGTAAATGTAAACTTTACTCGCTTAGTAAATTAAGGTAAATTGAGATTCTTTAACCCTGCAGTATTCACAAAGTGTAATAACTTTGTCCATGTGCATATGTTGTCATATGTATATTTGAATATTACTCAAAAATATCTTTAGTCTAGTTTTTAACTGACTTCAAAAATATCTAGGTTATCAATTGGGTTCAGTACTCAGACATGTAGCAAGGATTTTTAGCTCCCGAGAACAAATTTTCACCCCTTCCTGTTTACCAAAATGCACTGAAAAAAGTTGTATATACAAATTGGTGTCTTTTGGCTACTGTGCCCCTCCTTGTCCCCCTCTAGCTACACCTCTGTCAGTACCGAATCCTTGTAAATTACCGGATTGGAAATTAAAAGTATTTTCAAACTTCCGTTTAGTTATTTCTTTCATTTGTTCTTCCACATATAGATGTGATCTTTGCTAAGAAAAAGAATGTTGTCATTTGATGTTATTTTACTTCCTGTTAATGAAAAGTTTTTATTGTAAAGTTGTCACTTTATTTTATTTTTTACTCTCTTCTTATTTACATGAAATAGTATAGTACAAGTCCTGAATATTTTCTATTTTTTAATGGATTGTAATAATTTGTAAATTTAATTTACCCATATTAAGTAATGTGTTAGTAAAGTAGTTAGTGTGAGTTATATTTATTTTGTCACTATTAGTTTGATGTTAGTTATTAAGAAAAGCTATATAGTGTGTTCCTTTCTTTTAATAAAGTATTTCGTACTCTCAATCACTTTGCATATCAGTGTATTCTAATATTAATAGGACATAGAGGACAGATTATTTTATAAAAAATTACAAGCATTTCATGTCTGTAAAATTAAAGATTTCTTTTCTTTTTCCATGTAAAGAAATAGTAAATACTTTTTTTTTGTTGTTTTTGTATTTTGAGAGCTGCAATATTAGGTTTTATTGCAGATTCCATGTAGCTTTTGTGTTCAGAGACAAAATTAGAATGCAAAAGGTGGCTTAAATTCTACATCTTTATTTTATTAATTTATTCATTTTTTGCATAATTTGCACAATTTTAACAGTAAGAACCACCTTTCCCTTCCTTCTCTTACTCAGAAGGTTACAGTATATGTAAATGTTACTTGAGAGTATTTATTATCACCATACATATAAACTTTTTTGATATGCTTTTATGCTGTTCCAAAATTGTATTTAACCTGCTCCTAAAGGTGTTCTAAAATGTATGTAGATTTGCACACTTTTTATAATAATATTATCCTCTAATTTTAGTGAAATAATAACCAAAATGTTTTGTGACCTTATTAGTGTGGCCTGGGTCAAATGAATAGTTCTGTTGACTTACTCCTCTGTAAATCCATCCCCTAGTTGAATGTGTTAGGTTGTGCTTTACTTGGAGTTTTAAATTTGACTTTAAGCCATGTACTATACTGTTCGAATTAATTGGGACAAACATGTTTTTCTTGTTTGAGTTGGTATGTGATTACCAGTGATGACCCGAACCGCCTCAAATCAATTATATCTGCCTAGAGGTAGTGTGATGGATCGATCTTGACTATAAAGATCGATCTTAGTAATTTGACCGGTTTCAATGGATCAGCAGTTTAGTTGTGAGCCTTCCTGTGTGGCAACTGGTGGTTATAATTTTGAGTTCCTTGTAACACGAGTTTCTTTTGCATCCAAGATGAATATTACTCTAGGACGTGTTCTAAAATAATCGCTCTTAATGAACACACTTTTATGACTGTGAGAGATATAGCTACTTCAGTTAGTGTGGGAAAATAAAGTGTTTCAAGAATTTTAAGAAAATTTCAAGATTCCGGATCATCATCTCCAAAAAGAAAAGGCAAATGTGGGTGCTAACAGAAAACTACTCCAAGAACTGATAAAATTCTAATAAGTAATAGCAACATAAATCCTACAAAGACAAGCACAGGTCTTCGAAGGGATTTATTGGATTATGGTGTTGAAGTGAGTACCTCAACTGTACAGAAAAGGCTTCTGGAAATTGGCCGTAAAACAACAAGACCGAGGAAAAATCAAGTTCTAACTCAGAAAATGTTGAAAAAACGTTTAGCATGGGCCAAAAAATACCGATCATAAACTGTTAACCACTGGAAGAAGATGATTTTCAGTGATAAAACACATTTATTTGTGCAAGGATACCAATCAAGTGTAGTTAGACAAAGCGAAGGTGAAACTCTGTGACCAGATCATATCCAACAGAATGTGAAACACCCATCTAAACAGATGCTTTGAGGTTTTTTCACAACAAATGGCACTACAAGCTTAGTTCCTCTTAAAGTCATGATAAATTCTGTCAAATATATAGAAATATTATGGAATAGGATTGTTCCATTCATGGTAACATTTGACGGAACATCTCAACATGACTTGGTCCTTTGTCCCAATTCCAAATTGGTACAGACCTTTATATCCTAAAATAAAATAAAAATGTTTGATTTTCCTGGTAATTCACCAGGCTTAGATCCCATTGAGAAATTAATGACATATTCTCAATAATCGTTTAGCTAAGATGAATTGCATGACAACAAAATAAATGATAAAAAGTGCTATACAAGTGTGGTTTCACGATGATTAAGTCAAGAACATAAGCTTTAAACTTGTGGAGTCCATGCCAAGACATGTTGAAGAGGACATACTTCGTACTAATATAGAGATTTATCAGTCTACTGAAGGTATGTAATGATTAAAAGTAAAAGTTTTAGAAAAAGGCGTTTTTTCCCCGTTTGTCCCAATTAATTCGAACAGTATAGTACACACAAAACTGATTTAACTAATTTTATTTTTTATGTATTTAGCATAATTCTAGTATATGCTCTAGTATATTCTAGCTGCCAACTTTTCCTGATTTTGAACCTTTCTTCAGCCTTATTCACAAATTATGGAAAAAATAAACGTTCTTATTTTTCATTTTTAATGATAGATTAGCAGTTATGTTTTAACTTTTCTAATTCTGTAATTACTTGTTGAAGTCATAATTTTTATCTTCCAGATGCTGTTAGAAGAAATCCTGAATATGAAATAATATTGAAACACTCATTTAGAACTCAGACATTGTGAATTATTAATATTTGATTGTGTGTTCACTGCCATTGCTTTTATAACTTATTCAAACCTGTATGAAATGGGTCTCAATAAAACATATCTTCCACTTTTTTCAATTCACAGGCTATTTTTTTACTTTAGCAGTTCTGTAATCGTCTCAATTTTTTTTAAGTTAGGTTATTCATATTAAACTGAAATTATCTAGTCTGACGACTGCTCTGGACTTGGAAGTTCCATTAACAAAGTTTTTATTTAAAAATTTGTTCATATTTTTATTAATCTGAAAATTCAGGGGGAAGGGGGGGGATGTGTTCTTTTTTTTTCTGCCCTCGGTTTGATTGAATTTTTTTCTAACATATTGAATTTTTCTGGTTTTACCTTAATCTATTGTTCTAAATCTATATTCAATAGTATAATAATTCTTGCATAAAATCTAAGTTTAAGTAATTTGTAGCTATTTTGCTGTAAAAGTGAAATTTAAAATCACACTTAAAAATAAATAAAGAAATGAATATGTATATATATTGTAAAAATAAGAAACATCTTATGAGATATGTATAAATTATGTTCAGAACCAGAATTTCTGTTTTTTTAAGAGGTGCAGAAAAATACAAAATTTCTTAGTTTCTGTGAGTCCCATCCCCTCGTCCAGACATTATCTATGGAGGTTATTATGGTTCACCCTCATGCTCTAAACTTCAATTATTTCTTTGTGTTATGGCAAGTGTACAAGAGGGGTGTCTGCTTGGGGTTGGGTGACTTTTAAGGGATTCTAACCCATATTCTTGCTCATACCTCTAAACTGTGAATTATGATTTTGGAGCAAGACAAAAATGCTGGGGGATTTCAACTAAATGGGCAATGTTAGGGATTTATAAAATAATTTGTTTTGATTTATATTACTTATGTACTGCACCAATGTGTTGGGATAGAAAAGAGTACATTTTATGAAGAAGTGGCCAAAACAAAAATATTTCTTTACCCCTTTTCATGAAAAAAAAAAGAATCAATAAAAAGTTGTTTCCATTTTAAAAATACTCTATTCCTTTTTTTGAGGGGGGGGGGGATAAAAAATAAGTACTCTCTTAAATTTCCAAACTTGATATATACATTAACAGAGGTTATCAGCAGATACATTTATATTTTTATTTTAGCCAACAATTAGTTTAATATTTTTTGGTTTTCAATTAAAAGATAGTTATTACTATTTTAACTCTCATATTTGTATGTATAAATGACTGAAATTTACTTTCAAATAATTTCTTTTTGATAACAATTCAATCTTGTCTATTTCTTATTTATTTTAAAAAAACACTTGTTAATTGTAATAAAGTTGAAAAGAAAGTTTTATTAAATTATGCTTAAAATAAAAGCTATTTAAAAATCAAAATTATTAGTATTCTTTTGATTTTATATAAATATTTTATCATAAAGGATTTTTATTGTTTTATTAATATTGTGTGTAAGTGAAAATTGTTCTAAACTGTACTATATAGGTAAAAAATAAGCTGTCAGGGATTACTTTTTATTTCAGCGGGAGAAAAAGAAACATTGAACATATCAAATCTTTGTGCACACTGTTGAGTAATGTTGATCATCTCTATATTCTGTATGTGAAGAAACGTCCGAAACTCTTATTTCCATTCTTGTTTGCTTACAGATTAACTCAAATGAAGTTATAGTACTGCAGATAAAGAAAGTTCTTATAAATCTCTTTGCTGATGGATTTTACATACCTCAATGGCTATACAGATCACCCCCATGCATTTTGAAACTTTCACTTCAATACCTGATAAGTTTTGGCTGAGCAAACAAAACATAAACTGTAAACGAATTCTGCACTAAATAGATCTAGAGGTTACAGAGGTTAAATTTAGTAGCCATGTGGAATTCTTGCGGGTACCTTTTAGTGATGCCATCATCTGATTATTAAAATGAACCTCTGCACTCCTTCTTAATCTGTTTAGTTTCAGAATAGGATGGTCGTTTAAATACTACATGCTTTTTGTGAACAGTCCACATTTCACAGGAACAAAAGCAAGAATTAAAAAATGCACGTAGTTAGATATTACTTGTATCATTGATCTATGTAAAATTTATTTTCCAGCTGCTTTGAATCATTCTGAGCATGATAATAATCCAAAATAGCCAAGAAATGGCTATCTAAGAAGTTCTGGATATGAAATAGGGATCAATTTCTGATTACTGGGATATTTTGTATATGAAACAGATATCCATTTTTGGGATCTTCTGGAAGTTTAATTATTGTAACTGTGCAACATATATACAGATCTCTTATAGAAATGGATATTATAGATTTTATTTACTCATTAGAGAGATCACACCTCAAATCTCTAATAGAGGGATCTATTTTATGTTATCTGGAGGATCATGGACTTCTAATAGATATACCCAATATCCAGCTCTAATGTATTAAATTAAAGATTGCCTGTGGACAAACTTGTGCTGTGTGGGGAAATGCGGCAAAAAGATTTATTTGTACAATACGAAGAATATTTTCAAGACACGTGATATTGCAAGATACGTTTTAAATATATTTAAATTCAATAGCAATAAAGTTTTATAATTTGACAATATAATGCTTAAATATCAACTTTCTACTTTTTACCAATATTAATTTTTATTTCCAGTGTAACACTGAGTTACCAAAAAAATAACCAAAAAAATTAAAAATGGTATAAAATTATGTTAATTAAAAAAGGTTAAAATTATTTAAGTAACTACTTATCAATATTGGATATATTTTGAATGTATATCCAACACTGTAAATGCATTTTAAATATATCTGGGCCACACGCTAAGATTAACTTTATACGAATATTGATTTTTGTTTTCAATTTTTTAAACAATATTGAGTTTATTTAAAAATTTATCAGTTGTAAGACTACAACAAAAATATTTCCAATATACACCCAATATTTAGATTTTTTTTTTGTATGTTAAATTCAGCAGAAAAAAAATATTAACATTATTTTGAGAATTTATGAGACCTAAATTATAATTTTTACCAATAATGGAATTTTATTTACCAATATTGGAAATTGGGTTTATTCTCAAATCGTTCACTTACTACTTGCCAGTATTGGTTTTTGATATCATTGTTTTCACAATATTGAGTTAATATTTAAAAGTTTATTGGTAACGAGACTACTTCAGAAATATTCCCAATATATAATATTTGAATACACTTCATATGTTAATTTGAATACACTTCATATGTTAATTTGAATTTTACAAATAATGATAATAATATTTTGAGCATATATCAGGGCCAAACACTAATTTTTACCAATATTGGAAATAGTTTTTATTTAAAAGTAATTACTTAATAATATTGGAAATATTTCTAATATACACCCAAATTTATTGATACATTTCAAATGTTTTAAGATTCAATAGTATTAAGATTGGTAAAATTTGCTTAGAAACGGGCAAAATATTAAATTTCTAATATTGGATTTTATTTTCAATTAATTCACAAGATCGGGTAAATGTTGATGCTGTACAAAAAATAACTTTTAATATGTGACATATTTAAACAACAATAATAATAATCCATACTGTTATCAGATACATTCTTATATATAGATAGATATATAAAATAAATTATTTTAATTTCCCTAAAATATTTAATAGCCAGAAGCAAGGCATATTCAAGGAATAAATCCAGGGCCGTACCCAGAAAAAAAAAATTGGCGAGGGTCCAAACGGTAGAAAAGGCAGAATTTTTCACAAAATGAGGTCATTATTATTATTTTATTAACAAAAATCGATTTTTTTGAGGGGGGAGGGGTCCGGGCCCCCTGGATACGGCCTTGAATAATCACCCTATAAAAAGTGACGGTCACTCTTAAAAATAGTCAAAGCTCACTCTTGATTAGAGCAGTCCACTCTTTAAGGGATGGTGTGCTGTCACCCTTTCCTAGAGTGAGGCACTCTTTCCCGGAGTGCGCTTTTGAATTCTCACTCCTAGTCCAGAGTCAGAAATGTCACTCTTCGGAATAGTGATTTCTCACTCTATGGAGGTTGGCTGATTTTTGTCACGAAGGTAGGGTGATATATCACTCCTCAGCACTGGTTTTTCACTCTTGATTATTAAGAGAGTAGCGACAAATCCCTTAAATTGGCAGCACTGACTAATGAAATGTCCTCTTATATTAAATTAATGGACTTCAAATATTCAAACATACATTTTGGTTAATTTAATTTAAGTATAAAAATATTGATTTTATTTAATTTGACCTAAGCTTTAAGTCATCCCCCTCACTTCCATTGTGGTCTTTTTCAAATTTTAATAGGTAGTTGGTCAACAAAATATTTATTTTACTGTCTTCATTACTAACTAAACTACTCTGAAACAATTAATGCCACTCTCGGTGGTCGGTGGATCTACAGAGTGAATAGATTCATATTTTCTCACATTTTTCAGTATTAGTAATGCAGGGTAACTGAAATGGGTGATAAACGGCCCCACAGGTTCAGCATACATATTCAATGCGGTTTAGACCTCCAACCAGTGCCGGCTCAAGGTACCGGCAACTCGGGCAGCTGCCCGGGGCGCTATATGTTTAGGGGCACCATGAAAACATAGGTGGAAGCCAGTAGAAATTTTATAAATCACAAAAATATTCCTCGATATAACCAGGTTTTACTCATTAAAAGCAAGTTATACTCCCATAAACTTAACATTGTACCAGCCAAGTATTTCCGATTTCCTCATTCAATCTGGGTTCTTCTTAAATAAGGAGTCGTCATAAACGAGTTAGATTTATTTAAAAAGGGCACCAAAAATTAGCTTGTCCAGGGCGCCAGCTACCTTGAGCCGGCCTTCAACCCTAATTACCACGACCATTAAAGTGTTATTAGTGGTATTTCAGTTCATTCTTAATGTTTGCTTTATAAATGGGTCTATTAATTAATGAATTTTTAGCATCTATAATGTTTGGGGCCCCCAAAAAATGTTTGCAACCGGGCCACTTCAAACAGAAGGCCTGTCCTGATTCCAGAGATTTGGAATCCAAAAATAAGCAAAATGATTTGACTCTTTACGAATAAGTAATGAGTAACTTTACGTGAAGTTAGCATAAGTACTGACCTGTGACCATTGTTAATATTATGACGCAAAAAACTATGTCGCTGTCATTCACGATCAGAAAAGAACAGCGTGACGGTTTTCAGTGAAAATTCCTAATTTTCAAAATGTCATTTCTGCATCATAGATTTAAATTATGCCATTAATACCTTAGATACTACATGAAGTGGAGAACCATTTTATTTTATAATTAAATAGTTGTGTACCCGCTTTTTGCAAGGCAAAAGAAGATCATTTTCCTAAATGTGTTTATAACTACTTGTGACAAAACAGAATCTCCAAGAAAAAAGAAAGTTCTGTTACAGTCTTTTCTGGTGAAACTACCGCCTGATATATTAACGCGACGTAGAATTACTTAATGTTTTGTTAGCTGTGATGTAATATGGCTGTTAAAAAATGAATGGAAGTCATAGTTTCACAAAATCTTTATTAATGCGGTATATTGTGGTTTGATCAATATTGCCTTATCATATCTACTTACTATTAATTATACTATCTTTTACTAATACCAATACAATATACTGTCGTTTTGCAACCATTAATGCTTAACTTAAAAAAACGGTTTAGATATGTGCCACGAATGTAGGCTTCTACCCTTTGGTGATTCTTTGCAATTTACGCATCAGCATAAACGATAATCATTTCAGTTTATGGTTGCCACTAAATCTGCTCTCCATAAATTTTTACGCAATTCTTGTCAGATTGGTGTATTTAGCACCAGAGCCCTATTATATCATGGGCAAATCGGGACTTTGCCCAGGGGCCTCCGGCTCGAAATGGCCCCCAATTTCAAATGTTGTTCTTTTTTACTTCCTTGTACGTAGTATAAGGAAGTAATGTGATCCTGAAAAATTTTGGGGTCCAAATTTCGACAAAAAAGCCGAATTTTGACTACCTCTAAATTTAATTTAAAGAATTTTTTCGATGCATCTCATCGTAGGCTAGCATGCACGATCATATGAACGCGTCTGCAACTCATTTTGACCAGCGGCGAGTCTATTGTGGTCAGTTTTTCCATGCCGTCTGTACGTAATGTATGTAACTCGCATATCTCAAAAACTATTGGTCGTAGAATGTTGAGATTTGATATTTAGGATTGTTCTATGATCTAGTTGCGCACCTCTCCTTTTGGTCGCAATCAAATGTATAGTTTATGTACAGGACCGCCCAAAAGATTCGAAATACATTACGCTCTATGGGCCGAAATTCATTAAACTCGTCTAACTCAAAAACTATTAAGCGTAGAATGTCGAAACTTCATATTTTGGATAGTTGTAACATCTAGTTGTGCACCACCCCTTTTGGTTTCATTCGACTGGATAGTTTA
Organism: Cheiracanthium punctorium; assembly: GCA_038373885.1. Taxonomy (NCBI): domain Eukaryota; kingdom Metazoa; phylum Arthropoda; class Arachnida; order Araneae; family Cheiracanthiidae; genus Cheiracanthium; species Cheiracanthium punctorium. The sequence continues at coordinate 1,184,318 of JAWZYV010002198.1, forward strand.
TCTAAAGGACTGCCCAAAGCATTCGAAATACATTACGCTCAATGGGCCGAAATTCATTAAACTCGCATATCTAACGTGACCATTTATTTTTTCTTTCAAAACGGGACATCTACTACTTTTTTGGTAATATTGTATTTATTTTTTTCTTCAAAACGGGACATTACCGTTTTTAAGGTAATAGTGTAGGGAGACTGAATTTACAGGTCTGAGTATCTTTTAGTTGTTAAGAAAACGCACAAAAAAGCTTGTGTTAATGTTAATATCAAAATAAAATGAAAAAAAAAACTTTGATAAAGCACACATATACTATAAAAAAATAGTGCGAGACGTACGTTTCGGGTCGTACAAGGGGTAGGCCCTTCTTCGGCTTCAAAAACACCTTCCGACACCAGGCAGGAAGGTAGGAAAGTGAGAAGTGTAAACAAACGGACATAATGAAAATAGGAAGTTGTTATTCGGAAGGAAAATTCTTAGAAAAACAGAGTGAAAAGGGAAAATAAAGGAGAGATAGGGGGAAGGGGAGGAATAAGCAAATGGTTGAATTTTTATGACTTAAAAAAAAAGAAATACAAATTAAATAAATTGTAATAGTTGTTTAAAAAGAGCATTAAAAAAAAAAAAAACACAAAAACACCCCCCGGCGTTTTCTTTGCGTCTCGAGAGACGAGGGAGGGAGGTTAGGTTTTTTATTTTTTTTTATTTTTTTACAGACACTGCCGTTGGATGATTTTAGATGTTTAGCGGCCTTTATGGAAATTGTTACCGAGGGTTGCTCTCTTTCTAAAAACGGGACATTGCAAGGAACATTTTCTGAAAACGGGACATGACGGTGTCCCGAAGCTGTGCTTGGGGACAACGGGACTGTCCCGTTCAAAACAGGACGTATGGTCACCTTACGCATATCTCAAAAACTATTAGGCGTAGAATGTTGAAACTTAATATTTAGGATTGTTGTAACATCTAGTTGTGCACCTCCCCTTTCGGTTCCATTCGACTGGATAGTTTATCTACAGAACCGCATAAAAGATTCGAAATATATTACGCTCTATGGGCCGAAATTCATCAAAGCGTTTTTTAGAGGTATTGGGCCATTTCAAACGACTCAGAAGTGATATATGCTGTAAAGAGTTAGAAAATGAATTTCTCCATTAAAAAAAGTGTCTTTATCATTTACAGTTCTGCTACAGGAACACTCAAAAGATTTCCAATACATTACGGTCAATGGCAATTTTAGGGGCATTCATCCATTTCAAACACAATACCGTCCTACCACATAAGTTAGGTAATGGTCCGACCACGGTCACGTGCCTCCCTCAAGAACTATGCCAAAAGTCGCCAAGCTTGGCTACTTTTGATGTATGTGTGTGCATATTTAACTCTCAAATCTCAAAAACTATTATGAAATTTCATATATAAGATTGTTGTAACATCTAGCTGTGAATCTCGATTTTTGGTTCCAATCTACTGGAGAGTTTATTTACAGGACCACCGAAAAGAATTTCAGTACTTTAATGTCTAACGACATCTTCAATATAATATAATTGTAGTCAGTCATTGTTTGGTACATGCCCAAAATCTCGCTGTCTGTCCTCGACCTTGGCGAGTTTTGCCGAAATGTCGCCAAATTTAGCGATAGTCATTTTGTCCATGCCCAAAGTATCGCCATTTGTAATCGTTCTTGGCAAGTTTTGGCGAAATATCGCCAAATTTGGCGATAAACTGTCATTGTTCTCCATGCTTAAAATCTCGCCAAATGTCGTCGACATTGACGAGTTTCGCCGAAATATCGCCAAATTTGCCGCCAAAAATTATTTCTTATTTTGTATAACTCTAAAACTTTAACCCGTAGAATTTTGAACTTTAGTATTTAGAACTATATTATAATAACTAACTGTTTTCAATATCTTTTTTGACAGCAATCGACTGGGAATTTATTTACAGGGTGAGCCAAATGACTTTAAATACATTAAGGTGTATGGATGCATTCAATTCATTAAAAGTCTATGGTCAATGACTACTTTGGCTATCCCCAAAATCTCGCAAACTATCTCAAGTTTGTCGGCTTTTGGTGAAATATCGCCAAATAAAGTGTCAGAAGGAAATCTTTCAAATTGAACTCAGCTTGGTGATATCGAAATATTTGGCTAGAAATCGCTAAACCTTACTATTATTGATATTTTATCTCTTTCAAACAAATAAGTTTAGAGGAAGTGCGTAAAAAACATTTTTGATTTAATAGACGTGCAAAGAAGTCATGTGTTGGACACATCAGATTTTTTACAAAAAAATTTATGAAAAATAAAACAAATTTCATACATGGGGGCCCCCAAAATTCATCAATGCCCGGGGCCACCTGTTGGTCATAATCGGGCCCTGTTTAATACCGCAATATATTTCCTGCTATTCGAAAACGTGACCCGTTTAAAATCTCAATCGAAAATAATGCTGGATAATTCACTGGTGAAAAAACAGCATTCAATTATTTATCTGGCAACGTAAAGTAAAATATAGAATTATTTCATGCGTGGCGTATGTTTAGCTTGTGAGTCCGTTATTGTGATTGAGTTTCGAAAGGGGTTTTACACTCGTGACATCAAAGTGGCGCATATTTCACATGTGAAAACTCGGTTATTTTTAAATAATTTTATTTATTTTTTTTCAACTGGCAATTTTAATCATTGTTACTATCTCCAAGACAACCAAACCGCAAGATATCATACCGAAATTTTTAAGCTGCTGCGATTGAAATGAAAATCCTTCTTTACTTAAAAATTCGTAAAAAATCTCCTAATTTATATTTTCCTCTGGTTTTTCTTTTAAAAGAGAGCGAAATGTATGCTCCGTCATTTGACAAAATAAAGTTATGACGGATAGAATTCAAGAAGCAGCAATTTTAAAAATATTTTACGAAAGTCAGCGTCAAATTTAATTTTATTTGAAAAATTCCCAAAAATCTAAAAATTATGTTACAATCCGAACAAACAATTTTTAAAAGAAAATTTTCTCCTCCATCCGATGATGTAAATTTCGTTTTCTTGCGAGTGTAATTACCGGCGTTATTACGTATTAAGCAAGAAAAATTGCTAAAAATCGGACAAACATAAAATAAAACATTTTCTAATTCGAATTTCGAAAAAATCGCTACGAGGCGTGTTAGGATCTGTCCTAGTGAAGCCGTATGCAAAATTTGGTAGGTCTGCGACCAACCGTCTCGTCGCAATGCGATCGAGAGACGCGCGCAAGAAGATCGGAGGTCACAAACTTACCTACCTACCTACATAGCTACATACAATGTTTACTCTCGGATTTTTATAATATAAGAAATCATTTTAGAGAAATCAATTTTAGAGAAATCAATATACAGTAAAATACATTTAACATTAAAGTGCTTAACATGAAAAATCATTTTACACAAAATAATATAACAATGTACTACACTATTTACTACTACAGAATCTTAACATTAACACAAAATTGAGGAGAAATTTTTTTTAAACACTTTTTACTGATGTAATTAAAGAACGGTTTTTGTGTTAGCCACTAAAACTCAACAACCAACCAGTCAGAGGTGTAGCCACGGGGCGGGATTAGGGGGGTCATAACCCCCCCCCCCATGAGGAATTTTTTGCCATACAAAATGTATATTCTTCACTCCCTTATCACACACATGTATGCATATATGTGAGTTGCAGTAGTCGTAACCCCCCCTCCCCCATGAAAAATTTCTGGCTACGCCCCTGCAACCATTAGCTCCATGGGGGTTACATGCTATGATAAGTAGGGAGTGGTAATAGGTTTCTTATTTCCCCCCATGATTTCTGTTCCAGCAATCTCCCTTGTTAAATTTTGATTAGAAAGTTGCAAAAAATGTACATGCCGGACGAAGTAGTTTCAGAAGAGAATTCATAAAAATCTCCTGCCCACTTCAGCAAAATGTGCAATGTAAGTCACACTAGTGTTTTTTAAACTAAGCGCTTTCAGCAACTTTTTTCAGCACTTCACTTCATTCTAAATAGTAAAAATTAAGTTTTAACATTAATTTTAAATTTTAGCAGCCTTCAGTTCCGACTGAAATAGCAATAATGATCTTACTTTTATGAGTTCGAGTTGCATGAGTTTTTTTTGGAGGGGGGGTGTCCCTGATGGACGTTTTTAAGGGGGTTCTAACATCGTATTCACTTTACATTAGGGAAAAACTGACCAAAACTCCAGACCGTTAATACATCGACAGTCGTGCGGTAGGACAGAACGTGGGACCTTCACATTTCAGTGGTCTACCATGTTCAGTATTTCATCTACTCGACCATGGTGGGGTCTACTTGAAAATTGAAAAACTTTTGTTCCATTCTTTAATAGCTACACAGCATGAAATTTATCACCGATTTAATGTATGTTTGATAAACAAACTTTAGGACTTACCTATCAGCACCTTCTGGTATTTCTCCTTTTATCAAAACTATATCACCAAGAACAGTATTATTAGGAATTCGGAGTTCAAGAGGTGTTGGCTGGAATTTAAAAAATTGCGCATAAGCACATGATATGCCTTTCAATATTTCACATTAGATAGGCAGCAAAATTAGTATTTACAATGGGAAAAGAAATCAGGATTCTAAACATTTGCTTAGACATCAGATCTATATACAGGGGATCAGATGTTATTAAACGTTTATACAAGGCCGTACCCAGGGGGGTGGACCAGGGTGTCCGGTCCCTCCCCCCTCGAAATTTAAAATTTTGTTAGCAAAACAATAATGTTGACGTCTTTTTGTGAAAAATTTAGCCTTTTTCACCGTTTGATCCCCCTCTGAAATTTTTGGACCCTGCCCGAATTTTTTTCTGGGTATGGCCCTGCGTCTATAGCATTTCCAGTGCAGCACTGGGGCAACGTGCTATTTTGACGACACCCAGGGCGAACCTTAATTTTGGCGCCCTCTTCAACACGTCGCACGGGGCACATGCCCCTCTTACCCACTCTGCTTGCGGCCCTGAGCACTTCCAAGCTTTATTGTTCAAGATTGTTAGAGCTCGAATGACCCGGAGAACCCTACTGTCTGAACAAACCTTTACATCCACTTTCACAGACACACGCACGCACCACATGTAAGAGGTTAAAATATAGAGAAACAACATAATTAAGAATTTAAGTGTTTCCATTATTTTGTCTACCATTTAAACAAGTACTGTAAAGTTTGACATTTTTAATAGGCCAATGAAATGAATGAGTAAAAAAAGTATTAAGCCAAACAGATTATTAAATTAAAACTTTTCAATGTGCTTCAGCTATCTATTCCCAGAAATATGACAGTTTACCAGACCTGAAATACTTTTCCCGTAAATATGCATCGATTTCGAAGAAATTTATATATGTTCTTATCTACTGTACCATGAACCCTATTGAAAATGGTCTATGTATTTATTGTTTTTCTACAGGAGCACTCAAATTCCCAATACATTGCGCTCTATGGGAAGTTATTCTTTAAAGCATACCATCTTACTATACAGTTACGCTGATCCCAGACTCCAAGATAGAGATGAGTTCGGGCTCATTTTTTGAAGCCCGAGCCCGAGGACTTTTAATCCGAGCCCGAGCAATATTATCTAAGTCGGAGCCCGAGCCCGAAATTTCAGCTAAAGATATAAAAAAAAAATCCAATTACTTCATTGATAGAATACAATCAATGTATCATGTGCATGCATCATGTCAATGTAATCATGCCGTTTGTGCAAATTAAAGACAAATATAGTTGCAAACTCTCAATGCACTTTCTAATTCTTTATATATCCATGTTTATCAAATAATGTCGGATCTCATGACTAACTAATCAATATAAGCTGCGTTCTGAAATATCCAAAAGAGCTTCACGCACCTTCTAGGCGTCAGTGCCGTTAATTTTTTTTTTATAAGTATACTTTTATTTTCCTCATGAATCACTTTTTAAAATCTATTTCAAGGAGTATGTTTAACAAAGGAGAAATTTTTCACGAGCCCGAGCCCGAACGCAATTGTGAATTACAGAGCCCGAGCCCGGTTCGGGCCCGGGCTCGGGCTGAGCCCGTCTCATCTCTACTCCAAGATAAAACTTTTTCCGCCATTATTGCAAATATTACGAAATTAAGCACTAAAAAGCCTAATAACATCTACATTGTTTGTACGATCTGCTTGAAATTTTTCATAAATATGTATAAAAATATAGAAAACAGTCAGCGCTACTTTAAAAATCTGAAAATGCACCCGCACCCTCATTTTAAAGAGATTTTTAGCTATTTTCAGCTACATTTTATTTCCGAGAGTAAAAAAAATTAATCATTTGCATGCCAAAATTAGCTATTACAAATGAGAATGCCGTCGTATTGATGCGACAATTATCAGGATTTTTCTAGATGTATGAGTTTAATTTTTTCACAAGTGAAATGATTTCCTCAGGACTTCGAAAATATATTATAGGAGAGGACACTCTCCATAGCTGCTTGCTTAGATCTTTGGTACCCAAACTAACTTTCAATAATGTAAACGTTGGAAATTTGGGAATAAAACATTTCCCTCGCTGACTGCTAACGAGTTTTATGTTTTTAGTTTTGCAACCTAGCATGTGAACGATATTATGAACTCCAGCACTAAATTTTAATTATTTCTTTCACCTTTGCTTATCTGGTTGCCTTAGTAATAAATGAATAAAAAAAGGGGAGAAAAGGTTCTATCTTGAGATTATTAAAATGTTGAATTTATATTTGTTAACAAAAGAAAGTGTTCATCTGCAACGGTGTATATTTACATTAGAAAATTATTAAATAATTTAGTTTAGTTTAGTTTACTAATAATTTATTTTATTTTTTATATAACATGAATTTGAATTTTTAATATGAGTTTAGCAGCAATATGAAACTTAAAATTTATCAGCGCATGAAATAAATGTAAATACTGTTTGAGTGTGATCGTCATTAGCACTTTTTAAATATTGTCTTCTCTTCGGCTACGGCTACACCAGCAGTTACCGAGTGAGGTGTTGCGCCATCTACATGCAACAACGGCGTTATCTTATTTTTTAATAGAAGAGTCCTGTAACAACAACTAGACCAAGTTACTTTAGAATATATGACAATCACGGTTACAGTTATACATAGTTATACATGTCATTACATCTTCCCCTTTTAGAGATCCAATCTCTTTACTGGCCGTACGACTCTTCCATATCTTGTCACAACCGGCTTTCTGGTCCACGAATGTGGGTGTGGGTTCGAATCCCACTTCTGACACCATGTAACAACAACTAGACCAAGTTACATTAGAATTTAAAATATAAGACAATCACGGTTACAGTTATGCATGTCATTACATGTCCCCTCCTTAAGATTTAACTTCGTGCTCGGGATGTTCCCAGCGAAATGAAATCGTTCGAATGCGGAAACTTTCCGCACATTTCCAGAAGAGCATGAAATTCGATTTGGGTATATAATAAAAATTGAATATGAAGCTATTTATTTTAAGTGGACGAAGGTTAAATACATTGAGTGTAGGCATGCTTTCGTCAAATGTTTTTTCTAGCGCCCGTTCTAATTGCCTCCACAACGGGCTTTGACTTTTAGAGATATTCTGCTATTTGAGATGAAACAAAATTTGATGTTATTAAGAACTGCAAGATGAAACTTTCCAACGAAAATATTGGCTGGATAGTTAATAGTTCTACAGGAGCACTCAAAATAATTCCAATACAATACGGTCAATGGCAGTTTAGAGATAGGCATCCATTTAAAGCATGTAATGCTATTCTACAATTTAATTAGCTAATAATCGGACAACGATCATTTGCGTCTCTCAAAAGTTGCGCCAAAAGTCGCCAATGTTGGCGACTTTTGGGATAAATTGCCAAATAGGGTGCGAAAAAAAATTGCTTTCAAAAATGAACCAAGCTTGGCGATATTTTAATTATTTGATTTTAAATCGAAAAAATCTTATGAGATAACATTAAGCTATGACTATTTTATTGGGAATTTTTAAAATTCATTACTCGCGCTGTAATTAACCTGTTTAGTATATTCTGTTTTGATAAGGCATGGGTAAGAGCTATTTGCCTAGGAGCTCAAGAGTGGTTCCATCGACGAAAATCGGTTAATGTGTTGGCACCCAAAAGGGGGTTCTAACGCATTAACCCTTTAACGCGCAGTGTTCCCGCTCTAGGAACACCAAACTCTTGACGCTTTGACTGTTGCCAGTCACGAAGAATAGATTGGATTTCTATAAAAATAGTTGCGGGTGACATAGCTCCACGAAAATCCTTTTCTTTTTTTAGCACGTCATTTTCCGTAAAAAAATTGTCACGACTATGTTTAACAGCACTGACAGCTGCTGAAAAATGGAAGAATGCGAGAACAGCTGGATAGATTGCCCAATGCTGAAAAAAGGGCAGCCGTTGCCATCGCTCAACTTAACTACCAGAGCACAGCCAACTGTCGTCAAAAAAGGGTCTCTAGATCTGTGGCACGTGATGAACGTTTCGATCGTCCGCCATCCTGCTGGTAGTTAAGTCGAGCGATGGCAACGGCTGCCCTTTTTTCAGCATTCAGAAAGGGTTGCACCTCAAAGGGTTAACGGATTATGGAACAAAATTGCAAACTTTATTTTTTAGCTCTTGGAAAATTAATTTATGACAGCTAACCCTTAAAAGAATAAATTTCTCGCTCTCTGGGTTCGCTCACCGTTATGTTGTATAAGAGAAATATTTATAATTTTAACATTCCAACAAGTTAAAGAGGTGTTAATGAATTCGGTTTGTTCGTCCGTTCTATTGTCCACCAGTCTAGTGTTCTAACTAAGGCCGTACCCAGGGGGGTACACCAGGAATCCGATTCCCCCCGAAATTTTTCCTTATCTATTTGTGCGAAATTGATGTTTTTCTATGTGTAGAACCATGTACCCTATTGAAAACGGTTAATTAGCACTTATAGTTCTTTTACAAGAGAAAAAAGGAAATCCAAAACATTGGCGCTCTATGAGCAATTATTCTTGAAAACGTATTTTAGAGATATTCGGTTTTTTTTTTTTTTAAGAAAACAAAATTGGCATACATATTATTAAGGCTCTGAAATTAATAGTACTCTCCATTGAAAATAGTATCTGTATTATTAATAGTTCTACAGGAACACTAAAAAGAATTCCACATTAGAATCTGTGACATTTGAAAGACACCAATGCATTTCTAGCACGGGACAATGAGTAAATTTTTTATATTCTTCAATTAGACAATGGAAATTTTTTTTTAAAGGTGTTTTACAGAGTCTCATAAAATTGCATCTATAGTGATAATACAGCATTATCTTATCTCCAAAATCTCGCAAGATTTAAGAAAAATACTTTGCCAAATTTGGTGCCAAAACATTGTGTTGGAAGGTGTTTCATAATCGATGCATTTGGCATGATTTATCCTTTTTTTTTTTCTTCTTTCTTTTTATTACACTTGTCATAGAAAAACATTTACGTCTGTTTGTGTTATGTAGTTTCTAAAAAACATTCTTTTAATTTAACAGCGTATGAGTTTGAGTTATTCAGTTTCAATATCTTGTTAAATTAAATGCAGTAAGTTTTTGGCATTAATTCAAGAAATTGGGTCACACATGTGTAACAGCTGGGAATTTTAACGTTACTAGAGTTTATTTGAAGGATCTCCTTTGGGATATATCGGATATCTAAAAATAGATTAGAATCGGGAGACGCTAGATCTAATATGCTCCCCCTTCTCAAATACGACAGTTGAATGTTTTTCCACCAACAGTTATTCGCATTAAAGCGGCAAATATGCATGAAGTATAGGGGTAATTCCATATAAATTCGACTGATATTTTTTTAAAACATATTTTGTATATTTTAATGATTCTTTGTCTCCTTGTTGCACTTAGTTTTGAGATAAAATTGTGAAGTTTCAAATTTATTCTACAATTCGTTCAAAAATTATAATTTTCTAAAAATTTTGTTTTAAATTGTAATTTATTATTTTAAAGTCTTAACTTCTCACAAAAAAAATTTTAATCAACATTTCGATATGCCATATGTCGTAATAGGGTTATAACGCGTAGTTGAAGCATGCCACCAGGGTGTTTAATCAAGCTTCTACTGTAATCATCAGTTTCCTATTTCACATCGTAGGAAACTTAATTTAATAAATCGAACTTGCGCGGAAACGTTAAAACAGTGAAGCACTCTGGGACTAACGTGATCATTTATTTTTTCCTTCAAAACGGAACAACTACTGGCAATAGTGTATTTATTTTCTTCCTCAAAACGGGACATCTACTGTTTTTAAGGTAATAGTATAGGGAGACTGAATTTACAGGTCTGAGTATCATTTAGTTGTTAAGAAAACGCGCAAAAAAGCCTGTGGTAATGTTAATATCAAATAAAATGAAAAAAAAATTTGATAAAACACACATAAATTTTAAAAAATAGTGCAAGACGTACGTTTCGGGTGGTACAAGGGGTAGGCTCTTCTTCGACTTCAAAAACACCATTCGACGCAAGGCAGGAAGGTAGGAAAGAGAGAATGTAAACAAAAGGACACACAGAAAAAAGGAAGTTGTCATTCGGAAGGAAAAAAATTCTGAGAAAACCAGAGTGAAAATAAAGTGGACATCGGGGAGGGGAAGAGTAAGCAAAAGAGGAACGTGACTTTAAAAAAAAATAAAAATTAAATAAATTGGAATAGTTGACAAAAAAAGAGCATTAAAAGAACAAACACAAAAACAATACTCCCCCCCCCCAGCGTTCTCTTTGCGTCTCGAGAGGGGAGGGAGGGAGGTCAGTTTTTTTCCCCCCCCCACACACTGTCGTTGGATGATTTTAGATTTTAGCGTTCTTAGCTATTGAAATCGTTACCGTGGGTTGCTCTCGTTATTAAAACGGGACATTACGGTGTCCCTAAGCTGTGCTTGGGGACAAGGAGACAAGCCACCTAAAAACGGGACTGTCCCGTTCAAAACGGGACTTATGGTCCCATAACATAACAGTAAAGTATTTGTAGTTCCTTATCCAAGACCCAAGAAGGAAGATGGACTCAGAACGGGAATCATTACCGTGGTATCTTTAAACCGAATCGATGAGTTCAGTATAATTTATTTTTCTTGCTTTAAGAAAAATCTATTCCGTAAAAATATGAACAGTAAAAGGCTCGGTAAATTTATAAATAACCTCTCTGTAAAAAAGACTTTAAAATTTTACAGCATTGTTCGAGAACTAAATTAGTAGTTGTTCAAATTCTGGCGGCTCATTAATTGCAGTATAAAAAATTAAATAACAGTAATTTCTCTTTTTTTAAAAAGTGTCTCGTGTTTATTTTTATTTATTTTATGTATTTATATATTTTTTTTATTAATGCAATGAAATATTCCAAACATGTGAAAAGTTTTTAAAGCTGAAAGTAGAGGAACATAATCATTGTATTTTCTGGAGCATTTAATAGTAAAAAGTAGCTTTTGAAAGCAACCGACTTTTAGTTAACTGACATCCCGGTCTATTTTGTGTTATGAAATGCCGTGACAGATAATATACGTATCGCTATTCCCCACCCCCACCCCCCTACATTTGAATCTGCAATATTATCATTAGGGCCCGGATTTATATGCACAAGAAACCAGAGAAATATGCACGAAAATATGCATAATAATATGCATAATAATATGCATGCTCAAAAATAATGGAATATCCATTAACATACGCAATAAACATATTTCCAAACAAGAATATATATATATATATATATATATATATATATATATATATATATATATATATATATATATAAAATATAAACTATATCCAAAAAATAAGAATTATTTATTACATGCAATAACTACATATTGCTTTAAGGGTTCAAACATTGGATTCACGGATAGGATGGTTCAAGATTGGTGATTTTTACGGGAAATACTCTTTAAATACAGAAAAAGACATTTCTACATCCCACGACACAATCGGCGCGCATTTATAGCTTGATTTTTTCTTTTATATTCAGTTCCCCAGAATTCGATAACTCTTCAAAGGAAGATTCTCCTTCAAAAATTGGCTTAATCATCCTGAGCTATTTTTCCAGCCAGAGTGGGAAAATTTTTCTTCTATCAGATCCCGTTTTGATCCCAGTACATCTTCAAATTTTTTCTCCAGAGAATCCTTATATTGAACTGATTGGGAAAGTGTTAGTTTCTGAGATTCAACAGCTAAAATTGTCTTTGGTAAAACAGAGAAATCCGCCGATATTACCGCTATGTCGTCTGTCGTAGATGATTGCATAAGTAGCTCTTGCGCAGTTTTTATCGACGCAGCTTCAGTTTGGATCAAGATAGCTACAAACAAACCTTTTGATCAAATCGAAATTATCATAGTAAAGTACTGCTTGGATCCATGTACCCCGTCTTATGATTACAGGTTCTGGGGAATGGGTATATCAAGCGAGGGTTTGAAAGCCTGTGAACGAGATGGAGCTTCCAGGGAAATTTTAGTTCAAGCAGGTTCAGGTTTGTATCAGCGCCTAAAGTAAGTAAAGCGAAAAGTAAGTATAGCGTAAGTTAAAAATTTTTGGACAAGGGAGAGTGTGACCTTCCCCCCACGCTTGTGAACAGCAAACAAATATGCAACATCCTGTGACTATACCATGTGTCGATAAAATAGGACCGTATAAGGACCTCCAAAAGGTACTAGGCCTAGGGCCTCCGAATGTCGTAGTCGGACTCTGGTTCGATCACACCACTGAAGTTTCTCCTGTGGTTGTACCGCTCTCCGAGAAGGGTCTGCTCGGGAAAAACATTGTTTACGAAAGGGGAATCTTCACCGCTGGTTCATTTCATTGATGGAAGCGAACATGTTTAAGTCTAGGTTGAACGTTAAAAAGACCGTGTGGGAGAGGGGAATGAATTACACATCTCCGTGCAAAAATTCTACATATTCTGATAAACTTATTGTTTCGCATTGCTTTTCTGGATTCTACATCGAATTAACCAAGACATCACTACGTATTGTGGTCAAAATTTTATCCAGTAAAATATTTCAACCCTTGTGCTGAGTGACTTTTTCGAACTATCGAAGAGGCTTATGTTAAAAGTTGGAGAGAAGTAAATTTTGAGTTACGAAATTAGTACGACCCTGATGCCGTGTATTTTTATAGAAATTTAATAGCTAAATCTGATGTATGTCTGGACAGTCACACATTCCGATAAAATCTATGAATGCGCCTTATATAGAAGAAAATGCAGATCGATATCATATTGAAAGCTACTTACCATAGATGAAAGAGGAATGTGAACACCATAGACTGTTACATCACCTCCCATGGTTATATGAGTCACCTTGCACAGAGGCAGGCCGTCACGATGGGCATATTTCGTAAAAGTACCGCCGTTTACTTCTATCTGAAAACAGTAACCAAAAAAAAAAAGAAGAAGAATGGAATGTTAATAAAGATCATTTACATGTACAGCTTTAATTAATCATGGGGTTGAGTACAAAGAGTCTTATTTTAAATCTGTTAAAATGCACGCTTTAAACAGTGATTTTAATCCTTTATAGTTTTTAAATCATTCATTACAAGGGTAAAGCAAGCTTTATACCTAACATGACCATTTATTTTTTCTCTTCAAAACGGGACATCTACTGTTTTTAAGGTAATAGTGTAGGGTGACTGAATTCACAGGTCTGAGTATCTTTTAGTTGTTAAGAAAACGCACAAAAATGCTTTTGTTAATGTTAATATCAAAATAAAATTTAAAAAGAACTTTGCTAAAACACACATATACTATAATAATATTGTGCAAGACGTACGTTTCGGGTGGTACAAGGAGTAGGCCCTCCTTCGATTTCAAAAGCACCATCCGACACAAGGCAGGAAGGTAAGAAAGTGAGAAATGTAAACGAAAGGACACCCAGAAAAAAGGAAGTTGTCATTCGGAAGGAAAAAATTCTTAAAAAAAAAAAAAAAAAAAACAGTGAAAAGGGAAAATAAAGTGGAGATCGGGGGAGGTGGAGGAATAAGCAAAAGAGGAACATGACTTTAAAAAAAGAAATAAAAATTAAATTAATTGAAATAGTTGACAAAAAAAAAGAACATTAAAGGAATAAACACGGAAACAATACAACCCCTCCGGCGTTTTCTTTGCATCTCGAGTGGGGAGGGAGGGAGGTCAGGATTTTCTTTTTTCAGACACTGCCGTTGGATGATTTTAGAATTTTAGCGGCCTTTATTGAAATCGTTACCGTGGGATGCTCTCTTCCTAAAAACGGGACATTGCAGGGGACATTACGGTATCTCAAAGCTGTGCTTGGGGACAACGGGACAAGCCACCTAAAAACGGGACTGTCCCGTTCAAAACGGGACGTATGGTCACCTTATTTATACCCCTTCTCTTACGGAGAGATTACAAGGGATTAAAATTTAGATAAGAACTATATCGATTAAACAATAAGCTTTCAAACAAAGAAAATATTAAAATTGGCTTATCCGTTTGGCTCATTCCATAAGCTTATGCCGCAGCAGGCTTCAAATAACAAGAGGGAAGGTATCATTTATTAATTAAACAAGTAAATAGACTTTCAGTAAATATAACTAAGAATCTTCCCGATTAAACGAGCTTTCTAAGATTAAAAAAGAATAAATAAAGGGAAACCAAGAATATATTTTTTTTCACCCCCCCCCCCCCTCTTCATTTTTCATTAACTTTAAGTTTCTTACATTTTTCCTTTCTTCCGAGTGTGAACCACTTTCTTGTATTTATCCGTGTTCTCACTTTCCTGCCTGTGTGTGGGTTGGTGTTTTACAGTCAAAGAAATGTGGACAATTTGTAGTAGCCAAAACGCACATGCTGAATTATTTATGTATTAGGTATGTTGAGACAAATATTTAATTTTTTTTTTCCTTTAACATTTGCGATTTTTTTTTGTGACATACCTCATATCCATCTTCTTCAGCTATAATGCCAATGAGAAATGGTTGCCCATTAGCAAAGGGAAAATCTCCGTCTCTCTCTTCGTCCCCCCAAGCCTCGTCCAGACGGCTGTTTCGGACAACACAACCTTCGTCGAAACGGGGATTGAAGTGCAGCAGAGTGTTGGCATCTTTTTCAGCATCTTTCAAGTTGAGGGCAAATCTATAAAAGGGAGGAAAAATCAATTTTACTCCGAAGAACAAATTACTTACAATCCGCTTGATCTATTGAATCCAGTACTAAAACAATCGGATTTATCAATATAAACAAGGGTTACAGTGAAGCAACAACCAATTAAACCAAACTAAAATACCGCAATGAAATTGGCTCATCTGTTTGGGAACTACGATACCAGTGACAACGACTTAAAACATCATGCATCAGGTTTTTTAAACTTTTATTAGTTTACGTATTTTAGTACATTAGCTTACTAATGTCGGCTGAAAAGATTTTCAAACAATGTTAAAAACCACCTCAATAAAACCAGGTTTTCAGTTTTTAAAAAATCTGATGTGGACAACGCATGACTTCCTTGCACGTCTATTAAATCCTACTAATATATTAATGTCAATGTTTGTATGTAATGTTTGTTCAGGGTCGTAGCCAGAAATTTTTCATTGGGGGGGGGTTACGACTACTACAACCCACATACATGCATACATGTGTGTGATAAAGGAGTAAAGAGTATACATTTTGTATGGCAAAAAATTCCTCATGAGGGGTATGATCCCCCTAACCCCCCCCCTTGGCTACGCCCCTGCGTTTGTTTACTCTTTCATGTTGAAACAATTTGACGGATTTGGATGAAATTCTGAATAAGGCAGTTAAAGTCCTGGATTAACAAAAAGGATACTTTCTATCGTCCGAAAAAAACACTGTTCCCATATCCCCCCCCCCAAAAAAAAAAGAATACAATTCAGTTTTTATTTTACAAAGCCATCGACAGATGGCGCAAACTACAGAATACACAGTTTTTAATAAATAAAATAACAGATTTCCTATTCCGTATCCGAATTAGAAATAATTTTTAGACGGTTTCATTTTATGTTATGAAATCTTAATTGAATGAATCATGTGACAAACCCTCAGTATGCTTTTTTTTTCACGGCGTGCAAAAATACAACCTTTTTCAACAAGTAGATCTGCAGCATTTAATATACATTTGTAAGAAACCCACTGTGTCATGTGACTGACGCTCTATCATCGTTAAATGATGCTAAAATAATATTTTATCGTTTGCTACGCTTGATTTCGATAAAGAATACACCTGTATAAGTTTTTTAAACTTTCATTCAGTTCGAATTGTGTGCATTTTTCTGCGCAGCTCTTCCCCATTCTATTTCTATTGTAGTAGGTCGCGAAAAAGGATGTTAGAAATATCATCTTAATTTTGTTTAATCACATTCCTGAATAATGATACATTTTCCAACTTAATGGAATAAGGAAAGAAAATAGGGAAGACGCATGGATTATGATACGTTTTTAATATAGCACTTTAGTGCATATTTAAAATCTCAAAGGGTTTCAGATTTTCTTCCTTTTTATAGCACTAGGGTGCTATTTCGCTCAATACCGGCATTTTGTCTATGCATTTTTGTCGACGCGATCTTATAGACAGGTTTTGTAGATATGGACTGTCACAGTGAAGATCTTTTCAAATGTGTTTGCCAGATAATGTGGAGGGGAGGGGGGGGGCGTTAATAAAATGTTGAAAGTCGCACAAGGTTTGCAATTTTTGCTAAGTGATCGCTAAATTTGGTGTCAAAACACGACAATTTATTATAAATATAATACGAGGATAGTTAGAAAACGCCTGGCTAATATTATAAAACAGCTTTAGTAGGAGATTTTGATATAGATTTCAATTCCGAAGAAATGTTTTATGGAACAGAGAAGACAAATACAGTACACTCAGATTATGATCAACTTTATAAATGCCATTTGGAAAGTGTAAGTTTAGTTTGACTATGCCTGGCGAAAATTGTTAAACAGTTTTGGTAGGCGATTTTAATATGAATATCTTTCCGAAGAAGTGTTTTATGGAACAAGGAAGGAAAACACGGCACAATCATGGATTATGATGCTCATTCTAAACACTATTTAAAATGGTAGAGGAGAGTTTGCTTGGCGAAAGTTGTAAAACAGTTTTAGTAGGCGATTTTAAGTTAAATTTAGATTCCAAAGATGTGTTTTATCGTACAAGAAAGAACCGATTCCTATTTTAACACCCCCCCCCCCACTCTCGTCAACCTAAAATATCGCCGCACTTAGGCGAATTTTGCAGTTGTGGGTCTCTAGCAGTTATGCACAAGTTTCAACGCTCCCAGATGAAAATTAAAGTGAACAAATTGGCGGTAAACGTACCAGTTAAGGAATTTGAAGACAATTTTAAAACTACATTAATTGGCAACCCAAAATAAATAACGCAATACTGTACTTAAAATGGCAACAACAACATTTAGGAACAACATTTAATTTTAAATTACGGTTGCTACATACAAAAATCTTCATAGTAACTGCACATGTTTAATTTTCTACCTTGGGGAGAGTCGGGGCGTTAAAGTAGTAATCAACGCAAGAAAGACAAACACGGCACACTCATGGATTATGATGCATATTCGAAACAATATTTAAAACGGTGAAGTATAGTAGGAATATATTTGGCGAAGATTGTAAAATAGTTTTAGTAAGCGATTTTAAGATGGAAGAAAAATACGGCGCACTCATAAATAGTGATACACTTTACAACTTAATTTAATCCAAAAGAAAAATAGGGACGACGCATAAATTATGAAACGCTTTTAATCTATAGCACTTTAGTACGTATTTAAAATCTAAAAGTATTTCAGATTTTCTTACTTTCCCCTCCCCCTTTCAGTTTTTTTATAACGGTTTATATGACCAAAAGCTCTTCAGAATTAATATAGGACGAAAATAATTTGTACCTTTTTGTAATTAAACCATCTTATTTTTATAACCGGGGGTGGCCTGACAGGGTAAGCATCGCACCGGGGAGCCGGCATCGAAGGCGCGTCATTTCGAACTCAGAAACTAAGAGTATAAAAGGGGGCGTCTTTTTTACGTTACCCGGGGGCGCCACTTACCCTAAGGATGGCCCTGTTTGTAAACAACTTAATTTTAAATTCCATTCAGAATCTGGGAGATTTCAGTGCCGGGGAAGCCGGCGAGACACAGGATTCTCACCGAACAAGATTTATTAAGATGGCGAACCAACTGGTCGCCGCAGGCTGTAGTCAAAAATATATTCGGAGCGCTTCATTCATCTAAACTTATTTTGTTTGAAAGAGATAAAATACTGCAATAATACTAAGGTTTAGCGATTACTAGCCAAGTATTTCAGATATCGCCAAGCTGGGTCCAATTTGAAAGATTTGTTTTTGACACTTAATTTGGCGATATTTCGCCAAAAGCTGATGAGCTTGAGATAGTTTGCGAGATTTTATTTTGGGGATAGCCAAAGTAGTAATTGACCCCAGACTTTCAATGAATTGAATGTATTGATACATCTTAATGTATTTAAAGTCATTTGGGTGACCCTGTAAATACATTACCCAGTCGATTGCAATAAAAAAAGAGCATCCAAAGAGCTTGCATTATTACCGTTATGATTTACGTACTGGTATAATGTAAAAGTGGTTCAACACTAAAGTACAGTATTTTTCTGGAGCAGCACCTTTCACTTGCACCCCCTCCCCCCTCAAAAATCATATGGGCATCCATGTTCTGGGATCACCAAGTTCTGGGAGCAATCTCGGTCGAAGGAGGATGTTCTCTCCTGAATCTCTTGAGAGCAAACGGGTTAAACATGGGTTTAACTGAGTTCAGGTTCTCGTGTCGTAAAAGGACTGTGAAGCTTGGTCTTGCTACGTCTCGCAGCCATCTCTCAAAAAATGTTTCAAGATTTTATACAAAAATTAGCACCAAAACATTTACACACACACACACACACACACATATCCATATGTAAAGCACTTTTTCTTTTCACATAAAGCATTACTCAACTGAAGCTTCGTAACAGATTTCCCCGAAGTTCTACCACCTGCTAAATAAACGACAATGGAATAGAAAACAAAATGGAATGCATCTACCTTGAAATTTTGCGATTTACAAAGGAATTGTATTCTTCCACTCTACCCAAACAACATTTCATTCAATTTCAAGGTTGACTGTTCGAGACTACCGAATGCTTCTGTAAGCATTCAAGTAGCATCTGCAGAAAAAAGAAAAAATCCTGGAATTTTTAAGAGTTAGTGAAGAAGACATGTTTAATCCCACCTGCCGTCTATAAGGGTTTCAGATTATATATCCAGAACACCTTGCGAATTTAAGCGGAATTGGATATATTTTTTTTTAATTCCACATTTTATTATTTATTAACTGAAATACGCGTCGTTGACGGGTCAGTATGTAATGCAATTTTCCCAAAAGCCTAAATTTTCGTCATCATTGCAGGTGTTCGAAGAATGGGATTAGCATATTGGCAATAATATAGAAAGCAAAGTTATAACTTCTATATATTGTTAAAAGATTACCGCTTAGAGAGTAACAAAGTGCTGAGTGAGATTAATTTTGAAAATAAAAAATCTGATGTGTCCAACACATGACTTCCTTGTACGTCCATTAGATCAAAAATATTTTCGACGCACTTCCTCTAAATTTATTTGTTTGAAAGAGATAAAATATCAATAATAGTAAGGTTTAGCGATTTCTAGCCAAATATTTCGATATCGCCAAGCTGAGTTCAATTTGAAAGATTTCCTTCTGACACTTTATTTGGCGATATTTCACCAAAAGCCGACAAACTTGAGATAGTCAGCGAGATTTTGGGGATAGCCAAAGTAGTCATTGAGCACAGACCTTCAATGAATTGAATGCATCTATACACCTCAATGTATTCAAAGTCATTTGGCTCACCATGTAAATAAATTCTCAGTCGATTGCTGTCAAAAAAGATATTGAAAACAGTTAGATATTACAATAGTTCTAAATACTAAAGTTCAAAAATCTACGGGTTAAAGTTTTAGAGTTATACAAAATAGGAAATAATTTTTTGCGCCAAATTTGGCGATATTTCGGCGAAACTCGTCAATGTCGACGACATTTGGCGAGATTTTAAGCATAAACCAAACAATGACAGATTATCGCCAAATTTGGCGATATTTCGCCAAAACTCGCCAAGAACGATGACAAATGGCGATACTTTGGGCATGGACGAAATGACTGACTATCGCCAGATTTGGCGATATTTCGCCAAAACTCGCCAAGGTCGAGGACAGACGGCGAGATTTTGGGCATGTACCAAACAATGACTGTCTACAGTTGTATTATAATGAAGATGTCCATAGACATTAAGGTACTGAAATTCTTTTCGGTGGTCCTGTAAATAAACTCTCCAGTAGATTGGAACCAAAAATCGAGATGCACAACTAGATGTTACAACATTCTTATATATGAAATTTCATAATAGTTTTTGAGATTTGAGAGTTAAATATGCACACACGTACACCAAAAGTCGCCAAGCTTGGCGACTTTTGGCATAGTTCTTGAGGGAGGCACGTGACCGTGGTCGGACCATTACCTAACTTATGTGGTAGGACGGTATTGTGCTTGAAATGGATGAATGCCCCTAAAATTGCTATTGACCGTAATGTATTGGAAATCTTTTGAGTGTTCCTGTAGCAAAACTATAAATGATAAAGACACTTTTTTTAATAGAGAAATTCATTTTCTAACTCTTTACAGCATATATCACTTCTGAGTCATTTGAAATAGCCCAATACCTCTAAAAAACGCTTTGATGAATTTCGGCCCATAGAGCGTAATGTATTTCGAATCTTTTGGGCGGTCCTGTAGATAAACAATTCAGTCGAATGGAACCGAAATGGGAGGTGCACAACTATATGTTACAACAATCCTAAATATAAAGTTTCAACATTCAACGCCTAACAGTTTTTGAGATATGCGAGTTTAATGAATTTCGGCCCATTGAGTGTAATGTATTTCGAATGTTTTGGGCAGTCCTGTAGAAAAACTATCCAGTCGAATGGAACCAAAAGGGGAGGTGCACAACTAGATGTTACAACTATCCAAAATATGAAGTTTCGACATTCTACGCCTAATAGCTTTTGAGTTAGGCGAGTTTAATGAATTTCGGCCCATAGAGCGTAATGTATTTCGAATCTTTTGGGCGGTCCTGTACATAAACTATCCATTCGATTGCCACCAAAAGGGGAGGTGCACAACTAGATCATAGAACAATCCTAAATATCAAATCTCAACATTCTACGACCAATAGTTTTTGAGATATGCGAGTTACATACATACGTACGTACGTACGTACGTACAGATGGCATGGAAAAACTGGCCACAGTAGACTCGCCACTGGTCAAAATGAGTTGCAGACGCATTAATATGATCGTGCATGCTAGCCTACGATGAGATGCATCGAAAAAAATTTTTTAATTAAATTTAGAGGTAGTCAAAATCGGTTTTTATGTCGAAATTTGGCCCCCATAATTTTTCTTGATCACATTACTTCCTTATACTACGTACAAGGAAGTAAAAAATTTCTCTACTGTCAAAGTTTTATTCTTATTGAATGAGCTTTTCAAGTAGAGGTCATCCCTAACCTGAAACTAAATTTTGTTTAATTCCTAGTAGATATTTCAAGATTATGCTTCAAGAAAATGTTGCACAATTTTCACAAAACTAAATTTCAAGCATTTTAAAGATTTATTGAAATTTTTCGCAAAATTGTGGTATTTATTATTTCAGTTGTTGCTGATCATGTTACTAAATTTTATTCTAGTCTCTTAAGTCATTTTTTAAGGATACAAGAATTCTGATGAGCTGGGATTAGACCCCACCGCTAATTTTCCAACCGTTAACATAATAGTAAATTAGATTTGAAATTACTTGACCATTTTATCACCATAAGCGTAACGTGATCGAAAATTTGGGATGGTGTTACATATCGATGTAGAACAAAAAAGTGCTTCGCTTAAGCTCTGAAGCAAATTTTCTCTCTATTCTAAAAAAAAGTAAAGGCCGCTGGCGCTGTCGAAGCTTGTGGACCTATCTCCTCCTAAACCGTGGGGATTTGAGTTTCGACTAAGATGCCCATAGATTCGAAAAATTTCGAGGAACCTGCTAAGCTGATTTAAATTTCGAAAATCGAATTATTTTAGAAGATATTAATAAAAAACTGAAAAAATAAACCGAATGGTTGCCAGATTTGGCATAAAATCATTCATTCCTTTGCAACAAAGCGTTTCCAAGTATCTAGAATCGCGTGAAATTTACAAACACGAGTTAGAATGACGCCCATTTTACGCCAAAATAAGAACTATGTGTAACACATTTTGAGTTACTTATTTCATAAAGTTGACAATTTTCAAATAGTAAGTTCGCTTAGACAACAGGAGTTTAGAATTAGCGATTATTCGTTTTTCCATAACAGAATAACTAATATCTTGAAAATGAAAAATAATTAAAATGCAGATTATTTTAAAGCCGGTTCTCGTAAAGCTGGATTATTTGCTACCAGTAGAAATATTTGGCGGCGTTAACTATGCCATTATAGCAGTTATAGTACACTTTGGATATTTGCTAGCGCGACGAGATGGTAAATTCGTGGTGTTAAGTACGCCAATCTGCAAACGATTATGTAAATGAAAATATGGATAACGGTTTTCCGGTAACCTTAAATGAACAGTAATTATAGGTTGTGAGCATGTGTAAATCGCCAAATAATGAAAAGTCGCCATTGGTGGCAGGCTATTCTATCTGTTCCGTAGCTTTTATTAACTTTACATGTACGCAAGTCGCCAAATAATGAAAAATCGCCATGATTGGCAAATTCGCAAGCTGTCCAATAGGTTTTACATTATTAAAAATACAGCTGAAACAGATGTTCTGATTTTATTACGCTTTATCTCCTAATTAATATAACTTTTGAATGGCAACATTCAATATGATTGCGTTTCTGAGGAGTGCAAATAATTTTTCCAGCGATTATAAGCGGAGTCCGCACTCCAGGTGGAGTATAGCTCAGGACCCGTACAACACGGATTCCCATAACAAAATATCTTCCGTGTTATGAGGGGGAGGGGGTTTACTGTAGTGTGAAGTTTAAATTTTTGTGTACCAATGAACATGCAAGAACCAAGCAATGTGTAGCTCAGTAACATTCTATCTGATCCAATCTTCAGCTTTTGTCTGTTGAAATTATGTCTTTTTTTACGAATAAGCCTTATTTGGGGACGAATGCCTCATACGAAAAGCGAGCATAGCGAGTCTGGGGGCCTTGGCCCCTAGTATTGTTAAAAGATTACAGCTTAGAGAGTAACAAAGTGCTGAGTGAGATTAATTTTGAAAATAAAAAAATGTCTCTGCTGTCAAAGTTTTATTCTTATTGAATGAGCTTTTCAAGTAGAGGTCATTCCTAGCCTGAAACTAAATTTTGTTTAATTCCTAGTAGATATTTCAAGATTATGCTTCAAGAAAATGTTGCACAATTTTCACAAAACTAAATTTCAAGCATTTTAAAAATTTATTGAAATTTTTCGCAAAATTGTGGCATTTATTATTTCAGTTGTTGCTGATCATGTTACTAAATTTTATTCTAGTCTCTTAAGTCATTTTTTAAGGATACAAGAATTCTGATGAGCTGGGATTAGACCCCACCGCTAATTTTCCAACTGTTAACATAATAGTAAATTAGATTTGAAATTACTTGACCATTTTATGACCATAAGCGTAACGTGATCGAAAATTTAGGATGGTGTTACATATCGATGTAGAACAAAAAAGTGCTTCGCTTAAGCTCTGAAGCAAATTTTTTAATCAAAAAATAAATACGAAGTTAAACAGCTCCCCCTCCTCCCCTCTCCCCCCGACACTATCACTATGTTTATGGCAGTCTTTAACAGCGAGAAATGTTCAATCATCATTTTTTCAGACTAAAACCTTCCGGAATAATCAAATTATCCTTGAAATGCCATGTGCGACGTTTTAATTCCTAAGAAAAAAAAAAATTCGCCTACACATCCAAAAACTTAACAGGCCAATGTATTCGACAGCCTTTATTGACAGAAAATTAATTTTTGAAACATAGGTTTAGCGACATACGTCATGCTTTTAAAATTGAACATTTGAGAAAAAATAGGTTGATTCATAAGAGATAGTCAATGACATGTGACTGCTACTGTTCAAGCAACATAAATAAATGTACTATTGCACACTATTCACGAAACTACCCGACTGAATTCCAAGAGTGAGTTAAAAAACATGTGCGCTTTGACAGTTTCATATTTTCCTTCCATTACTTTTGTCATTGTGTCAGTTAGAAATGAATTGGAGAAGAAAATAACAATGTTTTAAAAGAAAAAGAAAAAATCAAAAAGGAACTTTTTGCGATGCGTCAGGCTGATTACACATGTTAAAAAATTCTAACAAGGAGTTTTTTTTTTTTTTTTTTTTTTTTTTTTAAGCACATGAAAATGTCTAGTAGTATCTTATGCGGTACTTAGCAACTAAACAAAATATAAATGATAAAATAAAGTTTTGTTTTCTGTGTATGCCGCTAAAACTTCGTAACCAACCTTTTTTCCCCCTGAAAATTGCTTGAAATTTGACTTGCACATCTAAAAACTTTGCGTTTTCTCTAAACAATCTTATAAATAAAAATGAAATTCTGTTTGTTTGTGGATTTGATTTGTATACAAATCCACAAAAATGGACCTATCAGCCTGAAATTTTGCATAGATATGTAAAATAATATAGAATAAATCATAGTCCACTTTGAAAGTCCACCCGTTCCCGAAATTTAAGAGATTTTTTATGTTCTCCACGCAAAAAGCTTTCCGTAATTGTAACCCCTGTAGTCAAAAAAGTGTGAAATAAGGATCGTGGTTGCCATGTATGGCGATTTTGCCGAATAAAATGTTTTAAATTCTCAAAGTAAAAATAGAAGAATAATAATGATTTTTTTTTGTTAGTTTATATTTGTAAGATTATTATTTTTTTATTATAATATCGTGTGCATGGGTAATCGGAGCAGGAATGAAATGTTTTATACGCAAAACAATAAGAATTGAAGATTTCCGAGGCTAATACGTAAAATTTTTTAGTTTGGCGAAAAAATAAAATGGCTCAAATGCCGATTTTGAGAAAGTGAGTTCTAGCGGTTTGCACAGTTTTCGGCTTGGCGCAATTTATTGAGAGCTTAAGGAAATAGATTTTTGAAAAGTGCAAAGGCTTTATTAGAACACAGCGCTAAATTTTAATGATCCGTGAAGAAATAATGTAGTTATTAAGGGATTTCAAGCGATCTATCTTCAGAATTCTCGCTAATTGAGTACATTGATTTAAGCTGGGGGAGTTCCGCCAAATTTCAGAAAATTGAAATCTTCTCATTTAGTACATCGGAGTAACGATGAATAAAAACACGTTATAGTTGATAATTTAAAAAAATTCGGCTTTATTCAGGG
The DNA here is from genome assembly GCA_038373885.1 of Cheiracanthium punctorium. NCBI lineage: Eukaryota > Metazoa > Arthropoda > Arachnida > Araneae > Cheiracanthiidae > Cheiracanthium > Cheiracanthium punctorium. The sequence goes on from JAWZYV010002198.1 coordinate 1,209,790, forward strand.
ATTCCACTTTTCAAATAAATGCGTGCTTTATTTTTTGGCGGTCGAACCATTTCCCATATCGATTGCTGCTAAGTCAATGCTTCGAATGATTTCCTGAAAAAAAAAAAAAAAACGCTTGCAAAATGGCGTATGTTGGCACTTTGGCGAGGCTTAGATTTGAAACTGGATTTTATTTGAGACTGGGATATATAATGACACTGGTTATAGATAAAAATGAATGTTGGTATGTGTGTATGAGGTTGAAAAACTCCAGCACCGTTGCACCATGAAATTTGGTCCACCCAAGTCTTATCATTGAGGAGCATTTTATGCTATCCCTTTTCCTCTAACTTGCCACTAGGTGGCGCAGCAGAACGTGGAATTCTATTCCGTTTAGCCGTTTACTATGCGAATACCGTCCGACCGATTTCGATGAAATTTGGTACACGCGGATATTAGAACACGGAGAATATTTTTAAGTATCCATTTTGCTGTAACTTGCCGCTGAATCGCGCTGCAACGCATCAACTTCTATACCGTTCGACCGACCGGCATAAAATTTCTTATACTTACACATTTCAGCACGAAGAATATATTCTAACTGTGTTCCTTTTGATGTTACTCACCACTAGATGGCACTGCAATGCATTATTATTTTAACTCGCCACTAGATGACGCTGCAGCAGGCCAAATTCTTGACCATTCAAACGGTCGCTATGAAAATCAGTATACTATGAAAATCAGTATAGCTATTTGAACAATGAGAATATTTTGGCGTTATCCATTTTGCTATAACTCGCCACTTGACGGCACTGTAGCAAATCATTACTGTAATTAACCACTAGATCGCGCTGCAGTGTATCACTTCTTGACTGTGCAACTGATCGCTATGAAAATAGGTATACATAGATATTTGAACACGGGGAAGAGTTTCGCGTTAGATGTCGCGTCATCACATGAACTTCAGGGCTGTCCAGCCGACAGTCCTGAAATTTCGTATTCATCGATATCTGAATGCGAAGAATATTTTCGCCGTATCCGTTTTGCTAAAACTCGCCACTAGATTGAGCTACGCCGCATGGCCTTCTGCACCGTACAAACGATTGCCTTGAAATTCGGTATGCATGGTTATTGAACACAATATAATGCGATATCCATTTTGCTATATCTCTGCTATATCTCTTTATTACAATATATAGTAATCACCACAAATCGTAATATCAAAAAGTCCATTTATTCCCGTGCGAAGAACTGGTACTTCAGCTAGTGTCTTATAAAAATGTTTTGTTTTTTAAAAGCATAAGCTTCTATCTCTCCTCGTGCGAAAAATGGGGGCACTCTGCTATTCCAAATGAAAGTTAACTGAATGGTTCTGCAGTAATCCTACTAACCTTTAAATGAAAAAGAAAAGTAAAAAATCTGATGTGGACACCACATGACTTCTTTGTGCGTTTATTAAAATCATAAATATTTTTGGCGGTAGACTTCATCTATACTTATTTCATTTGCAAGCGATGCAGGGGCATAGCCAGAAATTTTTCATGGGGGGGGGGTTACGACTACTATAACTCATATATATGTATACGTGTGTGCGATAATGTAGTGAAGAATATACATTTTGTATGGCAAAAAATTCCTCATGGGGGGATTATGACCCCCCTAACCCCCCCCCCTTGGCTACGCCCCTGAAGCGATGCGATACTGCAACAATACTAAGGTTTAGCAATTTCTAGGCAAATTTTTGAGATACCGCCAAGTTGGGTTCAAAGATTTATTTTTGCTCTTAATGTGGCGATATTTTGTCAAAAGCCGCACCAAGCCTGAGACACTTTGCGATATTTTGGGCATAGCCGAAATAGTGATTGACCAGAGGCTTTTAATGAATTGAAAGCATCCATACACCTTGATGTATTAAAAGTCTTTTGGGTGACTCTGTACATAAATTACCCAGTCGATAGCAATCAATAGAGATGCAGAATTAGATGTTTCAATAGTTCTAACTACAAAATCTCGGCATTCTACGTTTAAAGTTTGAGATATGCGAAATTTATGATTATTTTTTATGCCAAAGTCGGCGATATTTCGGTAAAACTCGCCAAAGCTGGTAACACTTGGCCAGATTTTATACAAAGACCAAACAATGACTGACTATAGACATAATATATTGAAGATGTCCACTGAGCTCAATTTAACTGAAATTATTTTGTGTGGTCCTGTAAATAAATTATTCAGTAGATTGGAACCAAAATGGGAAACTCATAAAAATCCTAAATATAAAATTTCAACATTCTACGACTAACAGTTTTTGAGATAGTCTCAGCTCAGAGTTCTTTTCTATTCGTAGTTTCTAGCAAATTATGAAATGTGTGATAGTTTGATTCTTTAAAAACTGTCCAGATAGTTAAATTAGTAATCAAACGAACATTTAAGAAATCGTTCCTCGTCAAAAAGAGAAGCATCTTTGAGAAACACCTTGACCCTGTGCAACCTCATATGGTGATTTAAGCTGACTGCTGACAGAAGAATGGTAATGCCTCAGGGGTCCGGAGTCGTTTGAATTATTCATGATTCAGGCATCCGCGATTTAGAAATGTCTGAATTAATGATTATTACAATACGCAACACAATATTGGCTGAATTGAAGTACATATTAGTGAAGTGACAATATAAAGCCTTGAACTATTATATTTAGACCTTGGATTATTGGTCCTTATATGCAGTCCAGTTATGTAAATACAGTTAAAGTTTGTTATAAAGCCCTTCTTTACAGTGAATATTCGCTTATAACGTTCCATAAATTTTAATGTTTCTGTAGTTTGCTTAGAAAGATACAGTTAACGGTTTAAGGGCAGAACTAGGTAATCTAACTGACTTCCTGTAGTGGTTTAATCCTAACTCATTTGATTAGTTAGACTGAAGATTTTTCAAACTCTTGATATCTTCAGCCGCTACATAAATGTCCATGTATTAGACATAACTTTTAAAAGGTTAAAATTGTAATTTTGATTTTAGAAGCTAAACAAATTTCAAGTATCCAGGAATACAGCAAAGTAACTAGTTCTCAAAATAGAATAATTAAGAATATTTTACAAAAACAGCGGATACTAAAGGGTCACTGATATGCTACTTTTGGGTTACACTGAATACCTAGAAAGCGAATTTTTAGGTTATAAATTTATTAACTTGGGAAAATATGCAAATTCCTTTTACACAGCCTTTTTGTACAATACGCATACTTCTTTTAGTTTTCTTTACAAAGAAATTTATGTGTTTTGCTTATTATTTGAGATTTGTTTTGGATTTGTATACCAATCCCTCTTAACCCTTTAAGGCGCAACCCTTTCCCAATGCTGAAAAAAGGGCAGCCGTTGCCATCGCTCGACTTAACTACCAGCAAGATGGCGGACGATCGAAACGTTCATCGCGTGCCACAGATCTAGAGAGTCCTCTTTGACAACAGCTGGCTGTGCCGACACAGCCAGCTGTCGTCAACAAGGGGTCTCTAGATCTGTGGCACGCGATGAACGTTTCGATCGTCCGATATCTTGCTGGAAGTTAAGTCGAGCGATGGCAACGGCTGCCCTTTTTTCAGCATTGGGCAATCTATGCAGCTGTTCTCGCATTCTTCCATTTTTCAGCAGATCTCATTGCTGTTAAAAATAATCTTTTTAAGGGAAATGACATGCTAAAAAGTAAAGGATTCTCGTGGACTAGGTCACCGGCAACTATTTTTATAGAAATCAAATCTATTCTTCGTGACTGTCAACAGTCAAAACGTCAGAGTTTGGTGTTCCCAGAGCGGGAACACTGCGCGTTAAAGGGTTAACCATATTTTTGCAACTGGCAGTTGAAAGCGTTTGAATGAGGTAGTTTGACGGTGCGACCACCGCGGGTTAAGTAAAAAAGTTATGAGGACGCATAAGTAATAAAGAAAAGTTGTAACAACGTTTTATCATACATTTACACCCCCCACACTCTCCAACAAGACTGTTTAAAATAACACATTCAACTGAAATCCAACAGATAATCACAATTATATATTATTGTTCTTTTTCTTTATTCTCGGGGTTTTCAGATCTATGGGGGAAAACAGTGCAACAAGTCACTAAAAACCTGTTAAGTATCCTACACAAGTATGCTAGACGTAAAAAAGTGGTCAGTGATGAGTAATGCTCACTCTAACCGGTTTTAAGTTTTTTTTTTATTGATACAACAAACCCACTGATTTTTTCCTCCATGACGTGGTTCATGACAATAGACAGGAAGCCGTTGAAATCTAAATCCTTTTCTTTCATACTTTCTTTTGGGATTGGTTAATGGAGAGTACATTTCACTAACTGAACAGTGTAAGCAGTTCAGAAAATCGTGCTATATCCGAACATAAATACAAACAAACCAATTATGTCAGGAACTTCCCGATTTTTAGAATTCTTTTCAAATTTTTAAAGTTTAGAGTTATGGCTAGCCTACAATGTAATAAACGTTAAACCTGTATGAGGTATGAAACGTTTCAGAAAAATTTCTAAGGTAAAATGTGCCACTCCCTCAAAAGTGTGTTATGCAGTTTCATGTTCAAGAATCTTTTTCTGCACGTTTCATAAAAAGCAGAAATTTTCAATTTATTGTGGAGTAGTGCAGTTTGTGTAGAAACAACTTGAATTTTTTAAAGTACCTTTCTCTTGTGAGATTGGTTCCCTCACCCCCTCTTTTTGGTTTCAATTTTTTTTCTTCATCACTGAGTGTTATATTGATTACATATTGGTTACAAAAGCGGGGAGAATATTTGTATTCACTTTTACGTTATTCGATTTTGTGTATGTGTATTAAGGAAAACTTAGTACACATACACAAATCCCTCATTCTAGGCACGAGGTATCTGCCTAGAATGAGGGATGTCTTGGTCGGAAGACTTTCTAAAGTGTTCTAACGTGCATTGACGTTACATTTGGAGAAAACTGACCAAAACAACAGACCGTTAGATTGACAGCCTCTCGACGTGGCCCGAACCCGAGACCTTCACACTTCGGCAGTCTACCATTTTGAGTGCCTTATCCACTCGGCCATAGTGAGGCTCATTCAATTTTGATAAGCAAATAAATGACCGTTTAAAACGTTATGTTCAGTTCATGTCAAATAAATAATGCAAACCATAATTTAATAAATAAAAATCAATATTAATAATTTACCTGTTGGCATCTTCAGGTACCGCTCCATGAATATATATTTTGTTCCCACATTCAAGATTGGAGGGTAGCTTTATGTTCAGCGGGAATCTCTGTAAAAGAAATAAGATATGATGAGAAACTCACCGCTTATAAAAATCCTTTCTAACACTACTATATTTTATGTAAATATAAACTACATAACATAAATTAGGAAACAATATTAATAAGGTTCAACCACTGCTATTAGAACGTGATTTGTTATGTACTTGCCGGTCGATCTGCTATCCTGAATTTTAATTTAGGCTAAAAGCTAAGCCACAAATAAGCAAAAATTACATCTTGTTGGATGTAAAACAAATTTTGAAAATTCCCCTAGGCATCAAATTTGGCGTCATATCGTTAATAGCCGCAAAAGTTAGCGACAGTTTCTTGATATTTTGAATGTCTTTTCCAAAATCTATAAATGTCATGTCTTTTCTTTTTGTTGAATGTATATTGTTATAAATGTCTATTATATGTTCTACAGTGCCGGCGAAAAAGAAAAAACAGCAATTTCAATGGGACAGTAATGACACTTAAATTGTGCTCCAAAAAGTCCTAAAACATGTTTTCATCGAAATGCGGCTGTAGATAATGATCATACCATTAGTTCGGGATGCTGGGAGGTTTTTTTTTTCGTATTCAGGGTTTAAAAAATGCTCTAGATATGAACCGATACAGGAACGCAAAGCTAACGTGGCGGATACAGATATTTTTATTTTTTTATTTAGGGCCTAGTTATAAAAATAAATAAATAAAATAGTGCTTTAGGATAATATTGTTTTATTACACATTCTGCTTAGGTTAAATAAGCTTTTTTTTTTGGGGGGGGGGTGTTAAAAAAAAAGTCTCCGCCAGTTTTGCGGACCTATGTCATTTTAATTTTTTCCCAGACATACGGCAAATGTAAAATTAATTTATAAATGCAGACTTCAGATTATTTTCCACGCTGCAATTCCAAATTTAGCTATAAACCTGGAAAATCTTAAATTTTCTCCATCAACAATATTACTGCCAAATTAAAATGTCAATGTGTGCGTGTGTAATATGTTGAATTCTTTCGAGTGCTCATGTAAAAGAACTATTCATGCTACGTATACTGTTCTCAATAGGATAAGAGTATAGTACATGGCAATAACGAACATTTAGGGTAGGTAGAACACGGACAGACGAAACTCAAACACTAACTTTGTTGGAACTGTTTAAAAGGGTATTTTGTTAAATACAAAAGCAAATTGGATTTTGTTGATCAAAAACTCCATACTAGAATTACTGCAATACAAAAAATCTAAGATATAAATATTAAATTTGTTAAAAGAATTCCTACATGTGAATAAGGATTTTTTTTTTTTTTTTAAAGCCGAAAAAAAGTAAGATTAAAAATTTAATACAGTAAACTGGATTTAATTAAGTTTTACAAATTAAATTTTATAAGTAAAATAAAACGACCAGAAACAAGAGTATTTGAGTATCCGTGTTTCAGTTTGAGTCGTACACAATACTTTCCATATACGAGGGAAGGCTGATAATTCATTTGCTTCACAGCAGCAAAAGTATTGTAAAGGAAAAAGTGATTTAACAGGTAAGCAAATATGACTGAGTCGCCAAAAATCGTGATACAAGATAATTTTAAATATTTAATTACAGAATAAAATATTAATAAACGATAATTTTCATTAATGAATGCATGTTAAGCTTATTAAAATACCTGTGGTTAATCTAGGAATTTTTCTAGGGTTGCACTTTTATTATTTTCAATACCCAATTTTGTGAATTTTAACTCTTATTTTTGTGAATTTTCATACTAATTTTTTTTAAAGTCACTCTTTTGTAAAAAAATAATTGCTAAAACATACTAAAATGTAGGCTAAAATACCATTGAAGGTCCGTGTTAATTGATAGTATTTTCGTGCAGGAGCCATTTTAATCCATTGTAATTTTGTGAAGTGACCGCAAAACAAACCCAACTTTCGCCTGCATCGACCCCTGGATACATAAATAAGAAAGTCTTCGACTATGTTTTATGAATAAAATGATATAAGAAGTATGAATAGTAGTATACCAAAGCGTACGCAATTCAGTAAATTACCAGATTCTAAAATAAAATATGAAAAATTTGTTATTTAACCCCTTAACTGCTATTCAGGAAAATCTCTCCCGTTATCTTATGGAGTTATCTTATTTTATAAATCATTTACACAAAATTTGAGGAAAATCTGAAATGGCGGGGCGAACTTGCAATTTTGTGTTTGATTTGACGTGGAATGACCAATAAGTTCTTTATGGTTACGTACATTTAAAAAAATTATTCACAAAGTCAACAAAAGTGGATTTCATTAAAATTCATTTTGTGTGCGTGTGTGTAACAGCCAACAAAAACAAAATAACGGAATCTATACTATTAAAATCTGTGCGCGTCTGTCTGTGTGTGTGTGTGTGTGTGTGTGTGTGTGTGTAGCGTCATCTCCACCTAAACGGCTGGGAGTTGAGTTTCGACCGAGGTATCCACGAATTCGGAAAATTTCGAGAGAGAACCTCCGCTAATTTAAATTTCGAAATTCGAATTAGTTTAGGAGATATTGATAAAAACCTCCATCAAAAACGCTAATTTTTGCTCTCCGCAATTCCGTGATTGTAACCCCTGTAGTCAAAAAAGTGAGAAATAAGCATCGAGGTTGCCATGTTTGGCTATTTTATTAAATTATTTAGACTCCTGCAGTAAAAATAAAGAATAATGATTTTTTTCTGTTTAGATTATTTACAAAGTTATTTTTTAATTAAAATATTGCGTTCATGTTAAATCAGAGCTGGAATTCAATGTTTTTTATGTGTATAAGAATAAGGGATTGAGAGATTTCCGAGACTAATATGTATATTTTTTAGTTTGGCCGAAAAAAAATGGCTCATTTGGCGATTTTGAGAAAGTAGTAGGTTCTACCGATTTGTACAGTTTTGGGCTTGGCGCAAATTACTGAGAGCGTAACGAAATAGTATTTTTAATAACAAGTATAAGTTTTAAGGCGCTATACTTCGATTTTTCATATAGAAGTAATGCGGTTATTAAGGCGATTTTAAAAGATCTATAGAATTTTCACGAAATTAAGTAAACTGATTTAAGTTAGAGGAATTCCGCCAAATTTCAGAAAATTGAAATTCTCGCATTTTGTACATGGTAGTTAACGGTGATTAAAACCCGTTATAGTTAATAATAATTTAAATAATTGCTACTTATCAATAATATGCCTGCATCAAATTTTGGCGATGGAACCATATAAATGATAGATAACTATTTCCCATTTTGATTGCTGTTAAATCAATGCTTCGAATGATTCTCTGAAAACAAAAAAATCTCGCAAATGGTGTATGTTGGCATTTGGCGATCGAAGTACTGTGTAATAAATAATCGATTCTTATTTGTTAAAGCAGCGCTACGGAAGTTTCTTTTACTAAAAGCTGTTAGAAAGGCGTAATTAATACTGTCTAATATATTTTTTGTTTTACGAAATGAATTGTATGTTGAATCCTACTTTAGTACATTTCTTAGCAAAGTTGGCGAAAAATATTCAAATGTAGTGCAGCTCTGTACGTATTATCAATTCCATTCCACAATTGAGATGAGCCGATGTCACTAGCGTATGCATAGATATATATTTATTTTTTTAATTCCGCCAAACAAAGTATTGCGTATTGCCTTTAGTGTCAAGTTTAATTTGTGGTTTGAGCTATTGGCCATCGACTGGCGGTGTTAATTTCGCCAATATGGCAGTTCTAGCAAAGTAAACATGAATAACTCATTTCATGTTCTATTTTTAACATTGCTATAGTTTCGTAGCAACGGAATCCATTGTTGCCACTTAAGTTGTTAAATTAACAATTAAGTGAAACCACTCATTTCTACAGCTTTTAAGACTCGTAAAAGTGAAAGTGCTTCAAATGTGAAATAAATAGAACTAACTGTAACAGACTTGCACTTTAAAAATAATCAATAGTTAAGAAAATTCTGGGTTTCCGTATTTACTAATATTTCATCTCACCTTGGTAGCCGAAATGTATTAAAACCAAATATCCGAACTGTATCAAAACGCAAGTTTTCATGCAATTCTACATATCTTTAATTTTATTTCCTTCGCGTGTGGATGTCATTTTTTTACGCCATTTTTGCTGTTTTGCTGGCAGATTATCCAGAGCAGCACATAACCTCTAATGTATTTGCTCCTCCGAACATAAGCAAGAGCGTTTGTCCGGCGCGTATTTGTGTAACCCCACTGTGTTAATCAGATTTTTTAGACCATTTTTTACCGCGTAGATTCCGATCCTGAAGTATATTGATCACTGATAAATGAAAAAAAAGATCAATTATATGCAAGCAGGAGTGGCCAAAAATTTTTCATGGGAATGTTACGGGAGTGAAGAATATACATTTTGTATGGCAAAAAGACTCCGCATGGGGGGTTTTGACCCCCGATCCCTTCCTTGGCTACGTCACTGTACGCAAGCATAAGTTGTCACGTCATGAAAAACCGTCGTAGATGGCAAACACTGAAGTTGTTTCGAGGGTTATACAGAATTAAAAATTTTACTTTTAGTAAAGTTTACTTTTGATACAGTTCGGATATTTGGTTTTAATACATTTCGGCTACCAAGGTGAGATGAAATATTAGTAAATACGGAAACCCAGAATTTTATTAACTATTGAATTTGACACTATGCAACTACAGCAGATTCCCTATACACGGTAGATACGTTCCGTGTTACAGGAATCCGTGTTGTACGGGTCCTGCGCTATACTCCACCTGGAGTGCGGACTGCGCGGTATAATCGCGGCAAAACTTATGTGCGCTCCGTAAAAATGCAATGATGTTTGGTGTTGCCATTCAAAAGGAATGTGAATTACAGGAGCTAAGGCGTCATAATATCAGAACATATGTCTCATTTCACCGTGATGTACGAGTCTCTTTTAGCGTGTTACACGAAAACGATCATAATGTTTTCGTCGTGTTCTAAGAATTCGTGTTGTAGACCCATGTTATAAAGAGTCAACTGTAATCTGTAAAAAATGAAAAATGAAATTAGTTATTTATTTAGTGCGAATTGACAGCGAGATCAACGTCAGTTTTAGGTAACAAGTGTGATACTGCATTAAGAGTTCAATAAGGGTAATAAGCTTTTTCTCAGAAATTACATGACGAAGGTTTTCATTTACAAAAGCGACATGATTTTCACCAGAGCAGGGTGCATTTTTGGCTTTTAAATGTAAATGATGCATCCATTGTTTCATGTAGGTTTTGTTAATTTAGGTGAAATTCAATTAAGTCCTCAGCAAAATAACTGCGCTAATGCATTGTCCACGCTTTGCGAAATGCAAGATAAAATTGTTGCCAACATCATGTAATGTTATTTATGTGGTATATTCTATATATTAATGCTATAAATTAAACCTCACAAAGAGAATTATATGATGTAGAAATCAGACATTTTTCGAAAGAGAAAAGTTTTGTCTGCATACCGTAAAGTTCTTTCTTTTTTGATCCCCAGTCACAGTAGTTTTTGTGTCATGTTGCAATCGTCTAATATTTGCACTCATGGCGTCAACTTTTAATCACGATTCAAGTATTTTTTCACGTTTTGAGATTCCGCATTACTGGGTTTAATTCGAATTATATATGTGTTAGGAAAATATGCGTTTCCCACCGTGCGGAGAACGGGTAACCAGCTAGTACAAAAATTAAAATCTGTCAGTAAAACGTTTTTGGAGATTTGAATAAAATAATTTTAACTCATGTGAAGATTCACACACACACGAGTTCAAATTGTTTTATTCAAAAATTTTAAGCAAAATCCTTAGTTAAAACCAATACAATTATTTGTATCACGTGTAATACAAGGAGACAGAAGACTTACGAAAGCACGCAACTGGGTACTGAGGGTTTAAGAGGTTAATTTTGAATGCAAATAGCTATTTGAATATATTAATAACTTTTGTCCAGCATATAGTCACTATCACACAGGGCTTAATTTCTAACAAAAGCGCAGAAGACAACTTCAGGCATTGAGTCCCGAAAAATTTCAGTTTGAACCATTCCATTACAATTCCCAGGTTTTCTATAGCAATTTTCGTTGAAAGGGGTGCCTAAACTTCCACGCACACCATTTTGCTCTTAGACCGGCCCAGCCAATGGTACACTTTGCCCACTCTTTAGCCTCCTTTAGTAAAACTAGATTTTCTATTAACAAAAAACGCTTAAAAAACTGTTGTTAAAATATGATATAAATAGAACTTTGTAAAATAACACACTTATACTTATTTGATTAAGATAAGTACCTTGTTATGCGTGTTATTTCATATAGATTTTCCACTGCCAAAAATCTAGAGCTCTAAGTAGGCAACAAAACTGCTCAAAACTCTGGAATTGCACTAGAGTATTTTAAGGTTCCTTTCCAGTAGGATACTAATGAACTATTATATTTGATCTTTAAAAAAGTAATCAAACTTCTTTTATTATAATATTTTTTAAATTTTCCGAACTCATGTTTGCATCATTTGTAGCGCAACAAAGGTCAATCTCAAAATACACAAGGATAAGTTGTATTCGTCATGTATGAACTGTCCGAAAACAATTTACAGCGAAAAAGAAAAAAATAAAAGTTGCCACCAAGAGACGGAGTAACCTTCGTCGGCCTCCGTAAGTACTTCCTCTTTAAAGAGAAACTGCGACGTGCGTGGGAGGTTTTACAAAAAGACACCCGCTTTATTGAAACAAATAACAGCCTGACGGCATTGAAAGCGCCAATATTACAGAATCTCACACTCTTAACTGTCATGTCTGTCATATCGTCCACATACCGTTGAGTTTCGATACGCAGATGTATGCGTATTTGCGTATTCATTGCCGCGGAGTCCACTGGATAATTGTGGATTGTTCAGATACTATAAAAACTGAAAACTCATAAAACATATCATAAAAATCCAAATTTACTCTATGGAATAAGTTATTTTTGAAGCTCGAGTAATTCGAATTCACAAGGGATACGAAAGCGAAATTCATAATTCTTGAATGAGCATTTTTCACTTCTGTCATGAAGTTCATTAATGAAATCTGAATATTTAAAATTTTGAGAAATCGGAAATTCATAAAGCACCCATACATATCCAAATTAATAACACCCGTTGTTATGTTGCTTTTGAAACTTAATATACAGGTTTTGCTGTTAAAACTAAATAAAAAACAATTTCTTTTTAATGCTACTCATTTAAAATGTTATTTTTGAAAAATAAAGACATGAAAAGGGAAGTATTAGTTTAATCACAACTCAATGGTATTTTAAACAAACGTCGACTATATATTAAATTATATGTACTATGAGTCTGAAAAACAATCAAAAACATGAGTTTTAAACATTTCGACCATGACAGCTATATGAAAAATTAGAACACTAATTTCTCCACTTTACACTCAAATTAAGATGTTTTGACACCTCACATGCCAGTATGGCATTAATAAAAGCATGTAAAACACTGAACCAGAGATGTTTAATCATCATAATCAGCTCCCGGGAGACTGTCAAGCTTTATTTGACTACCTGAGTGCGCGTTCTTTGTACAAGAGAAAACAGACATTTTTCTAATATACATAATTTGAGTTAATTCGATCAAAGCATAAGATTCAAACTCAGTAATTTGTTTCGCACGTATTGTAAAATCTGCATAATAGCTCCTTTTACATAAATTCAACATTTTAAAATTTGTATGTCATAAGCCGTAATTGGCCTCTCTTTAAGCTTAGTTGATGGATCTGGTTAAGGCATTTATTTTCACACATTGTACTCTCTTTAGAACTTCCTTCAACGTACGCATGTAATTCGTATGTAAGAAATCTCCTCTTTTAAATATTTTCCATACTTCGCGACTATAAATAAAATTAGTACAGAATAAATCTCAATCGATTAAATGCTTATCCGTTACTTGGACACGCCATAGATATTCCACTTTCTAGAAAGACTTGTTCAAATAGTTTATGCAAGTGAATCGTAGTTTCATCAAAATACAGTAGTTAAAAAAGTTCTCAAATGAGCCAATCGCTTTGCAAACTAAGGCTGTTTAAACAGTCAGTTCAAGGACACAGACAGCCAAACAACTGCATACAGGCGGCCCAAAGGCGGATCCAGGGAGAGGGCGCAGGGGGCGCGCGCAGAGCCTGATTATGACCAACAGGGGCCCCGGGCATTGTTGAATTTGGGGTCCCCCCCCATCTATGAAATCTGTTTTATTTTTCATAAAATTTTTATATAAAAAGAATATTTCAGAACAACATTTGATATTGGGAGCCCTTTCGAGCCGGGGGCCCTGGGCAAAGTCCCGATTTGCCCATGCGATAATAAGGCTCTGGGCGCGCGCCCCCTCCGAGAAAAGTATATTTACACTAGATAAATGGGGCTTTCACCAATATTGAGTGTTCTGTACACTAGATAAAATGAGTATTTACGATTTGCGCCCCCTCCGAAAAAGTTTCTGGGCCCGCCCTTGAGGCGGCCAAATATCTCGAACCGGTCCTGAACTTAAGGTTAAAATCTACTGTACTGTAATTTTAAAATCTACTGTAATTATGATATCATTTATTCGATATAATGACTGAGCCTCATCCCGTCTTCCTGAGAAGGCACTAGAAATCGCCAGCAAGCGTTCATGCGCGCAAATCTTGTTTATAACATCGCTGGAAACCTTTTGTAGCATAAAATTTATGTCCGAAGAAGATGAATAATATTTATCATGAAGATGAGTCGATGTTGACCTTCACAAGCATTTTGTGAAATAATAAAAGCGATCTCTACCGTATATGATAAGGATTCACAGCGATGCAACCTTGCGTGATCGTGCTAAATTAAAAAATAATAATAATAATGAATAAATTTTAATAAAAATATCTATCCGAAAAAAGGCTTGGGAATCGTAAAGTGGGAAGGCGCAACGTCAAATCTGATCGCAGATAGAACACGGCGTTAAATACCAGGCGTGGAAATAAGCCAGTTTAATTGATCCCTCACGTAATTTCGTGGTTCATATTATTCCATAATGTATCCACGAAGAACGTGAGAATGAACAGATGGAGCTGAGAAGTGGGTACAAGCAAACAGGTTGACAAGAATCAGGACGTACTATCAACACTACTGCAGCTGGATTAAATTGAATCTTCATGTGTTGGGAAGGATTCATGTGTAATCATAACACAGACTTTGGATAAACACATTTAGGATATTAGCAATAATTGGTATTGTGCAATTATTGGTATATCCGACACAAAACAGAGCACACGTATGGAGAGAGAGAGAGCGAGAGCGAGAGAGAGAGAGAGAGAGAGAGAGAGAGAGGCGATTACGCAAGGGCAAAACTAGGCCATAGCACAGCATTCTGAGAAGCAGCATCGGTCAAAGAAAGGGAGAGTTGTCTTCAATGCCCCTTTAGAATCATGAGAGCGAATAGGTTAAAAAAAAGGGGGGGGGCTCAAAATTTAAACAGAACATCATCAACAGACAAAAACAGAGAGTGACCTTCTGATAATATGCTGCATCATACTTATCACCCCTCCCTTGAATTTCCTTTGGATCCACCACTGAAGAGGACTTTTATAATATTCTCTGTTCACCACCCCATATCGGCAATGGCACCGACTGTCCCTAAGACAAGCTTCATTGGAAACATTTTCTCTCGGAGCATCCTGTCTGCCCGAAATAAACTTCTCTTTAGACTCTCTCGTCTGGTTCAGGGAGCAATTTCGGTCGATGAATGAAACCTCCGGCGACGACGGGAGAATTCAGAGAAGGCCAAAAACATCATCCCGTAAAGCAAGTGCATTTTTAAACGTTTAAAGCTACACGCATCTAAAATGAGTTCGGTTGACAGATGGCGCCTGGTAAATTTTATGCGATTTGGAAGCCCTGAACAACCTGTGAACAACTGAATATAAAATGAACAATTTAGAGACGTAATAGCAATGGTAAGGAAATGTAGGTTCTTTGGAAGAGATTCTGGGGGAGATCATGAATTATAAAGCCTTTGCCAGAAGTTTCATAATAGGTGCACACAACTGCTTAACGGTGTATTTCGAAAAAAACCATGCGATTTCGGCACGCAAATATAAATAAACTAATTATGTCAAGTCCCTCAGAATTTCTAGAATACCTCTTTACATGCAGTAAGTACTATAAGCAGTAATAAACGATAAAACTGTATCAAGTACGAAAATTAAAAAAAAAAAAAAATCTTAAAAATCTAAAATTTAGCCGGACGTATTACTCTTTGAAAATATTTGCTGTGCATCTCCATGTGGAAGAATTTTTCTATTAAGTTTAATAAAGGACACTTGTTTCATTTATTACGGTGTGTAGTGGCAGCTTCTGAAGAATCATCCTGAATTTTTTCGAGTCCCAGGCGCATTTATGGTATTTTCCTTTGTGTACAAAATCCATGTGGAAAATTTCGTTTCCACGAACAACACATTTTTTGACGCAGCTGGCTGTGCCGCACAGCCAGCTGCGTCAAAAAAGGGTCTCTAGATCTGTGGCACGCGATGAACGTTTCGATCGTCCGCCATCTTGCTGGTAGTTAAGTCGAGCGATGGCAACGGCTGCCCTTTTTTCAGCATTAGGCAATCTATCCAGCTGTTCTCGCATTCTTCCATTTTTCAACAGATGTCAGTGCTGTAAAAAATAATCGTGATAACTTTTTTTTACGGGAAATGACGTGCTAAAAGGTAAAGCATTCTCGTGGAGCTATGTCACCCGCAACTATTTTTATAGAAATCAATTTTATTCTTCGTGACTGGCAACAGTCAAAACGTCAGAGTTTGGTGTTCCCAGAGCGGGAATACTGCCTCTATAGCGGGACCTGCGTTATCTGAATCAAAGGCTGTGCAAACTGTGGAATCAACCAATTACCTTGCTTTTGTGTATTATCATATTTTTAAGAACTTTAATTTGCAAAGAAACTCACACATACATAATTCGAATTGTTTCATTACATCCATCAATTAGTCTTTCATATATTGTTTTTAATACTATATTACTTAACAGAACGCACTACTTGATTGGCCCTTGATACCGTTTACATTTAAATTTCTGTGGCCCACAATCTGAAAGATTGTGGGCCACAGAAACTGCACGGCTGGGCTGTGCAGTGCATACTACTATTATTGCTACTGCACGTGATTAACATTCCTGTAAGTTTTATTCCCGAAATCTTTGTTTTTGAATTTGTAAAGTAAGTCAGTTTTGCTGTGCTGTCAAAATCATCCTCTTACAGGGGGGGGGAAGTATAGGGGGTCTTCCCCCACACTTAGTCTCCGCAAAAATGCTGATTATGGCCGAAAATATCCACCCGTAAACTATTTTAATGGGTAGGAAAAAATTACTGTAAAGATTAAAAATTTGCAATGTAACTGAAACTTTTTACGAGTTATAGTAAAATTTACCGTCAATCAAATTTTACAGTAAGAATGGACCCTCCCTCCATGGCTGAAGCCCTCCCATGTGAAAGCTATAGCTATGTACGTGGACCAAATTATTTTATTTGCATACCAAAGAAATATTTACAGATTTATACTATCAACAACTTGTCTATATACTATTTATATAAAATAGTTAAACTTATTTTAAAAACTGATCTAATTATTTTTTTAAAATCCGACTTTAAAAAATCTGATTTAAATAAAAGATTTAAATAAATTGAAAAAAATATGTTCATCTTTCCTTTCAAAATGATTTTTTAGACTGTTTAGTGGCATTTATTTTTTTACTGGGAATTTTTTTCAGAGCCCTAAACTAAACAATAGCTGCGCGTATTTGGTTTTCTACTTTCTATACGGGACTCATAAAATCTCACCAACAAAAGAGAATGCAGCAGATACATCCAGTGGAAAGAAATGACAAAGCATTTCCTGGTTATTGTTGTCTGACATATCAGTACAGTATGGTTGACATAACACGTCACGGATAGCAAAGAATTTATCATGTAAACTCCAGATTAAAATAATAATTAAAAAAAAAAATTGAAACACATTCATACTTAAATACGCACTAAAGTGCTTTATATTAAAAGCGTATCATAATTCATGTGTCGGCCCTATCTTTTCTTCCTTATTCCAATAAGCTGGAGTACAATTATTGATGAGGGTGCCGTATTTTTCTTACATGTTACATAAAACGCTTCTTTGAAATTGAAATCTAGATTAAAATTGCCTACTAAAACTGTTTTACAAACTTCGCCAAGCATATTCCAACTACATCATTATCAATACTGTTTGGAATGTGCACATAATCCATGAGTGTGCCGTGTTTGTATTTTGTTCCGCAAAACACTTCTTCAGAATTGAAATCTATTTAAATTTCCTACCAAAACTGTTAAACAATCTTCGTCATTCATATTCTTGCTCTATTTCACCTTTATAAATACCATTTATGAAGGTATTTAAAAAGGTGAAATATAGTACCATTTGGAAAGTGTGCCGCATTTGTCTTCCCTAGGCTGAGGGGTGGGGGGTTGGGAAGCCCTACTAAATACCTAGGGAAAATCGCTTACTAAAACTATTTTATAATCTTCGCGAGGCACTGGCGTAGCCAGAATTTTTTCATGAGGGGGGGGGGTTGTACTGCAACTCACATTAGTGTGTGATAAGGATCCAACAAACAACCATCACAAATAAGCTTCTTGAAACAAGTGGGAAACCATCTCTTATAATACCTCAATACCACGATGAAAAGCTTCTCAGCAGAACAAACGTTTTTCTGCTAGCGAAAATGAACATGGGCGGTCATAGAAATCTTAAACCTTAAGAGTTAAGAGGGGGGGAGGGCAAACTTCGAAAAAATTTTTTAGAGGGGGCCCAATTTCACACAATTCTAATACTATGCTCTGTGGGCAGTCATTCTTTTAAACGCATTTTAGAGTATTCGGCTGTTTCAAAAGAAACAAAATTGATAAATGTTATTAATACTTGCAAGATAAAGCTCTCCGTCGAAAATAGTGCTTGTAGCATTTATAGTTCTTCTACAGGAGCACTCGAAAGAAATTCAATACATTACTGTCTCTGACAGTGTAGACATTCACCCTTTTCAAGCTCAATGCAATAAGAATATAAATAAAATTTATAAACGCTTAACATTTACTTCCATTTTTTAACTGAAGAGTAAAGATGTTTTACAAGATCTCGCAAAATTAAATTAATAGTGATATACAACGTTTTTTTTTTAAAGATTATCCCTAAAATTCGCTCAAGTGTGAAGGTCCTGGGTTCTGGCTTACCCCGTGGCTGTCGATGTCAGTATCTCGAGTTTCGGGCGTTTTTCTTTAGATGTAATGCGAGTACGCGTCAGAAAAGATAAAAAGGTCCTGTACCCAAGGAATTCCCCCTTATGTAGATAGCCCTCATGTCACCTTTCTGTCCGAATGTCAGTGATCAAACGCCCTTAAATATGCAAGTTGAACTGGCAAGTAATGAAATGTGGGAGTGACATCAGTGGCGCAGCGATAAATTTTTCATGGGGGGAGGGCGTTACGACTACTGCAACTCATATGTGCGTGTATACATTACTGTGTGTACAGAAATGAGGGGAGGAATCTCAACCCTCTCCCCCCCCCCTTCCATAGCTACGGCACTGATTAACTCGAGCTTTCTTTGTGCAAGCAAAAGCGCAAACAAGATATTTTGTGTTGGAAAGTGCTTTATCACGCATGATTTATCTTTCTTTTCTATTTAATAATTAAATAGAAAAGAATGATAAATCATGCCCGATATAATTATTATATCATTTGAGGAATATATTTCCTTCGTTAATAGCCTCAATTCATATAAATTGCTATATTACGGAAACAAAGCGTTCATATTAATCCACTCGAATTACATTTATAATATTAAAGCCGACAATTTCATTTCACTTCTTTCTCTGTCGAAATAACTCATTAAAAAGAATTCAGCTGTAACTTTATTGACAGACAGCATTTGCCTGAAATTATTGTGTAGAATTTATCCTACACATGAAGCCAAGACACGCCTCAAGTCTGTCTGAAGAGCGTCAGACTAGTCTGAAGGTCACTCAATGAAAACTTGGAAAGCAGCATTTTGAATTGTTAGCGTTCAAACATTTTGGAGTAAAAATTTAGAGAAACTGTAAATGCGCTGCATTCGCATTTAGAAACCAAAGAAATGCATGCATATTCTGTAGAAAAACCATGCTTGAGGCAATGTTTTTCAACCATGTTTGAGGCAAATCATGTTTCACAAAACACATAAAAACCATGTTTGAAGCAATATTCAGGGCAGCCGTTACCAGTAATGGGGCCCGGTAAACAATTTTAACGGAC
Source organism: Cheiracanthium punctorium (assembly GCA_038373885.1). Classification (NCBI taxonomy): domain Eukaryota; kingdom Metazoa; phylum Arthropoda; class Arachnida; order Araneae; family Cheiracanthiidae; genus Cheiracanthium; species Cheiracanthium punctorium. Next base: position 1,229,326 of record JAWZYV010002198.1, read on the forward strand.
CCCCCTCCCTCCCCTCTCTCTCTCTCTCTCTCACACACACACACACACACACACACTTCTGTATTAAGGGATTGATGCATACGAAATTTGGGTACGTTTTAAGCCCCCTTCACAAAATTACAATCGATTATAACGGACCCTTCAAAAATTATAATCGATTAAAATAACCATTCATTGGCCTTTTAACGTATATTTTAATTTCTTTTGTACACTATTTAAAGAAACAAAAGGGACTTTTACAAAAATTTATGAAAAAATTCACTAAAATAGATATTGAAATTCTCCAAACAGTTTCCACAAAAATGGGACCATGGAAAAAATTCCTGGATCGACCTCTATCATTCCAAAATGAACGCCCGGCCAGTGGCCGTGTGCATAGCGCTCTCAAGTGGGAGACGGGAAGTGCCTGGTTGAAAGCCAGGTCGCGCCCGTCGACCTAGCCGTTCGGAGTTTACCCGTGGTTTTCTCTGGAACTTCGCGGGGCGTTGGGAACCCTTAGAAAGACCCTCCCGGAGCCCCCCCCCCTCGGCCTAGATCCCTCGTGTAGATAATTGGCCGTATTCCTACAAATCAAATGAAACCAAAATGAATATTTTCAAATTGCATAGATGCGTGTGTTATAGTTTTCAGTAATTTGTAATTGAATTTATAAATTTCAATCTAAACTTACGTAGTAATTTGAAGTTTGTATAAAAATACATTTAAAAATAATCTTCATACAGTAAAATGGTCGCTAAAAAATTATGAAAGGAGGATTCAGTATTCTTCTATTTCTTGGGGGGGGGGGGGGGCGGGCGGGAGAAATCCTTTCATAAACCTGTTGAAAGATTATAAAATATAAATCATTGGAATGATAGGGCGTGGAATAAAGTTGTGTTCTTCAGAAAAAATTTTGGAGAGATAAATTTTTCAGAGATTATCGTTTAAAAAGGTAAAAACACAGCTTTGCGGGCTCCTCAATATCCGGGCCTCGGTACTATGTAATCAGTATTCCTCCCAGGGGCGTATTTAAGAAGAGGTTCCGGTCTCCCTGTGAAAATATAAAGCAATTATTAAAAAATAGCTATTTTAAAAACACATATCATCTCTTCTAACAATAAGGTTTAAAATGCCGGATCACAATCCCCACTCCTCCCCGAAATGGAAACCCAAATACACTACTGATTCCTTCCCCCTTCCGAAATGACAGCCCTGATAGCGTTTCTTTATATGTTGGATGAAATTGACCTGAATTTTTGAAAGCAATACTAAAGAAAAATTTTATTTAAAGTATTGATATTTTAAAAAATGTCTAAATTACAAAGATAGTAGCAAGGACAGATTAAAGGGCGGGGCGAAGAGGATGACCGCCCCTCCCGAGGTAAAAGAAATTAATGTTTAAGATCCTATATTTTACTTCCATAATATGGATGTACATTTGAGTCCCCATTTAACCGCCCCCACCCACAATTGCATTAATCCGTCAGTGTAATGAACAGCTTGAACAATTTCTTTGCAACTTTTCTGAGAAAGAACAGTTTCTTTGCAACTTTTCTTTTTCTTTATTTAACATTTTTAAATTTGTTTAATGGTAATCTTGTCAGAGTCGTAATCTTGCAATAGAGCAGCAGAAAACGTCCGATGAGAAAAAATATTCAGGTAATCTCTTCTGTTGAAACTACCGCTGGATATTAACGTAGGATAACTTACCATTTACTTAGTTATAAGGCACCTGTTATAAAATGATGACTATAAAAAACAATTTTAATTTAATATAAAATATTCATTAACATGATATATTGTGCTTTAATCCGTATTCTCGTAACAAATCTATTTTTTAATTTTATAGTCTAATGTTGCCATTACGTAATTAAAACAAAAGATCATGTATATAAAAATAAAACCAATTCATCCGGATTTAAATTCTCCATGATTCAGCAGAAAAAAATAGTTTCTCTTAATCTCCAGAAAGTTATTTAGAATGGCGCATATTGCGATTTCACTTCGATATGACATAAATTTTGGACACAGTTTATCGATCTCGCACAGCTTTCAATTTACGATTTCACGTTTTTGACTACAATTAAGGAAATGCCAGTTACTTCAGTTAGTTCACGAAATTAGTTTTCTAACGAAGCATTATTGTAACTTACAATGACATACAAAATCATTACATAGGACCGTTACGGAAGAACGTAATCAAAAAAAAAAAAAAAAAAAAAAAAACGTAAATATTAACTGCAATTTTCCCTTTAAGATATTTCTATGCATGCATATAGTTCCGTAGAAGGATTTTGGTTAACGTTTTCATGAGTAAAAGGAAGCCTATAAATATAAGCTTGGGAAAATTAAATTTTAAAGGATGACTTACGAAGCATTTTCTTTTAAATAAGTTGGGTGAAAGTACGGGAGTGCTACGGTTGGTTAAGCCATCCATAAGGAGAAAAATTTACAAAGTTTGTGTCCAATATTGTTAGACCCAAATTTCATACTGAAGTATGCCAAGAACTGTCTTAAAGGAAAAAAATCTGGAGTGACTCCACTCGACTTTCCAAACACTTACGATTAAGATCATTACCAAGCATTTAAATAAATTTTAATCGATGAATAATTCAAACATATATACCAAATTGAAGCTCAATCGAATGCGCCGTTTAAACGCTAGCGCACTTTCAAGAATTTCTCCCCATAGGCCATAATGTAAAAGAAATCTTCGTCGTAGTCCTGTAGAAAAACTATAAGTTCTATACATATTGAAATCAATACCGGTCTTACGATGGTGGTTTATAACATGTATACCCAATTTGAGCTCAATCGAATGTACCGTTTAAACGCTAGCTCACTTTCAAGAATTTCTCCCCATAGGCCATATTGAAAAGAAATCTTTGTCGTAGCCCTGTAGAAAAACTATAAGTCCTATACATATTGAAATCAATACCGGTCTTACGATGGTGGTTTATAACATGTATACCCAATTTGAGCTCAATCGAATGCCTCGTTCAGGAGCTATCGTGTTCACTCACACACACACACATACATCTCGTAAAAATAGCATAAATTAATTCAGAAGACCTCAAAACGTGTAAATACACCAAAATCTCGAATTCGAATTTTTTCATGATTACAATACTTTCCTTACATGGTACATGTTCGGAAAGTAAAAATAATTATTTTATGAGGTGCGTAGGTATTATAGTAATAAATGACTATTAGCACACAACAAGTAGAAGGAGAGAAGCAATTCCCGGTAACCTCTGTATGCTGTCAAAATCCCCTATTTATTTCTTTTTTTCCCCCCGTTGCAGCGAAAAGTCCCATGTCCTTTTTTTTTTATCATTGCAGCGGTAGGATTCACATACCTTCCCTCTACAATCTCATGCCGACAATTGGAATCTATTTGTTTTTAGTAGTTGCGTAGGTATTAGCAATAAATGAATGTTAGAACACAGACAGGTAGAAGATAAGAAGCCTACCCACGTGCAATTCCCGGCAACTCTATATGCTATCAGCCGTATTCAGTTTGTTGTTGCAGCGGGAAGTCCCATGTCCATTTTTTATCATTTCAGAGGAAGGATTCACATTCCTGCCAAGCCACGCTCAATACCCGGTAACTTCAGTACGCTATCAGGGGCAGTGTTCATTTTTTTCGTTGCAGCGGGAAGTCCCATGTCCATTTTTATCACTGCAGCGGGAGGATTCACATTCCTTCCTTTTACAATCTACATTTAAAGTGGTGTAGTTCGAAGAAACAAAATCTCCCTCACGGTCTAGGTACACAAATTAAAATAAACCAATTACGCCAGAGACTCGAAAAAAATCAGAATTATTCTTTCTGAGGTCTACTATCCATCGTAATAAATGAAACAGCGGTGCCTTTTATAGAACTTTCGCAAAAAATTCTACAACATGGAATTGTATAGCAAAAATTTTTGAAGAGTCACATCTGGCTAAATTTTCGATTTTTAAGATTTTTTCTGAAAGTTTCACAACTGATACAGATTTATCGTTTATTACGATGTATAGTACAGATTTTAAAGAGAAATTCTAAAAATTTTGAAGTGCATGACTTAATTAGTTTATTTGTATTAGTGTACCAAAACCACATGATTTTTTTTTAACTACACTGTTAAAGTCAATGGGCATTTCTGTTCCATTGCACGGGCAACGCCGGGCCATGCTGCTAGCTGTTTATGATATTAAAGTACTTGTACAATGCGACCAACGAATTCGAAGAGATGCTCATTTATTTTTTTTTAAGGTATAAGACATAGAACATAGCGTTTGTTCTTTACTATGGAATTTAAAACTGACCAACAAAAAGCAATCACATTAGAAATTTCTCTTGAAAAGAAGGGTGAAAAAAAAGAATTAAAACTTTAACTTAAAGAAATTGGCACTGCACACTGCCTTTCATTGGCTCTCAGCCAGAAAAGAAAGAGCGGTAGACAAAAAAGTGGAATCAGATCAGGAACCCACACGGAATAATGGAAAGACATCTCGAAAATTGCCGTTCTCTGGGACCACTCTGTGAAGCGAGGCACGCCCTGCATCCGACACAGAATCAGTCCAGGACTCAAGGTTGCACGAAGGGGGGTTTCAGCACACCCAGCGACCTTGATATCACATCTAAATCGATAAATATCGAATTCGATCGAATCTTGTTGCGACCTTTAGGAGAATTATGAGTTTTAATGACATGTATCGTTGATGCTACAGATAATAATTGACTCAAGTTGAGATGGATTAACACTTTGAGATTCGACCTCAAAGAAATAATTCGTTGTGTCTGTTTCGATAGGCAACCAGAAGTAGAATCAGAGCTTGAATAAGACAAGGGCAGATGCCGCAGGCCCCCCAATGAATGGGGAACCCAAAATTAATAAACGATATTATCTGTAGTAGAAATTAGCAAACTGTGTGTGCATGACACATACGTGCACACATACATGATTAATATAAATGTACATAAACTGTTTTTAGCAAGTCTGAATCTGTATGCTTATATCAGACTTAAAGTCCAGCCGAACGGGCGATACCTGTACAGGACGTTATCTGTGCGCGTATGGTTTCAGCAAGCCCTGCCTCTCAAAAGAAAAAAATATTTTAAAGTTTATAGTTTAATTATTTGTACAATTAATTTTCAGATGCCTAATTTTGATATTTCTAACACTTAAAGTTTGATTAAATAATTTTCTTTTTTTGATAACAGGAATTAATATTTTAATTATAAAAATAAAATTAAAATCCTGATTATTAAATTGACGAGTAAATTTGGCTTTCTTCATGTGCACAAATTAGGGCATCCATACTGTAAGGTAGATAGTATAGGTAATTTTTGTGTCCTCAACTATGGACGTAGGGTCTGAAAGGCTTAATGGCTTTTTTTTTTTAATTGTCAAATTACCAATTTCAAGTTTTCGAATGGCTATTTTTAATTTTCAGATAACGACTTTCGAATGACAGTTTCCGATATTCAAGCCTCGCCATGGTCAAGTCTATAAGGCAGTGAACATGGTAGACGGTTGAAGTGTGGAGATCCTACGTTCGGGCCTACCGCGCGGCTGTCTATCTAACGGTCTGGAATATTGTCAGTGTCAGTTTTCCTTCAGATGTACGCTGAATGCGCGTTAGAACCCCTTAAAAAGTCCATCGACCAATGCACCCCTTCCACCACCACCACCACCACCCCGTAAGCAGACGCCCATCATGTAGGCTTAATAAAAAGGATTCATTAAAGAGACTTAAAAATAGTTCGATTGTATGCTTTTCTTTTATTCAGGGGGGAGGGGACAGCCTATTGTATCATAAGGCAAAGACCTTTTATCACCTAATTTCATCGGTATGGACCAACAAAATTGAGAGTGTGCATACGGCTCTGGTGGCAGTGGCCAGGAAATTTGAGCGTATATATAAGCTATAATAGTGATCAGGAGAATCCAACTAAAATTGAGAGTATGTAAACGTTAATTGTGCAAATGGGGTTAAAGCGACCATAGACGGTAATTTGACGATTTTGATAATTTTTGCAATATTTTTCCCTATTAACTTTCCAGATATTCTTTCCGTGCTGTGAAATGCGGGGATCTTTATGTAGTACATTTCTAATTAAAAAGTACAGTTTGATTTAGTTTGAAATAGGATGCAACGCAGATAAAACTATATAGATTCTGCCAACTACACTAAGCTGTGGGTTTTGAAGCTACGATCACCGAATTTAATGCTAACTTCTTCAACTCTTTACTGATGTTTTTTACAATCCTATTAAAGCGTGACTAAATGCGATTTTTTTCAATTTCCTTATGGAGCTGGATTAATTTACTTAATAAAGTCTTGCACCTCCAGCAGCCTCAATGTCATATTCTTGCGGCAGAAAATAATTTTCCAATGAGCACTTTAAAATCTTTTTAAGAAGGTTTTAGCCCACTCATTAACGCAAATGCACAATTCCTTATTAAAAAGAAACTCAAGAGTATTGTTACCCTTAACTATATGTATAAGTACTTCTTGTAATATATTTAAGCACCATGCGATCCAAGTAAAATATTGCAGTCTATCTGTTGAGATTGAATTCATATGACAAATTTCGTATATAAATTATAAGGGAAATTCATAAAGGCATTCAATGAACTCATACCTATTTGTTAAATTATAAAATAAATTTAAAGATATTGAGCTTTTTTTTCTGCAAAAGTAAAATTTAACACCCTTAAAATGTATGACTCTGTTAATATTAACTCTTAAACCAGTTTTAGATTAAATTATGCTAGTGTAAACTTTTAAAGGTCAATAAAAAAAAGACATTAAAAGATTTTAAAATATGACAAAAAATTTCTACTGATTTTTAAAAATGCAATCAGTGAGTAAAAGTTTATTATCTTTTAATTTTACTTAATTTAAAATTAAAATACCTTTATTTACAAATCAAAATATTAAAATAAATTAACTTACGTTGGTATTCGGCTTAAAACTGCCCTTTTATTAAAAATCCAGTTATTTATCCTAATCACTATCGCAAAATCTCTAAAATTTGACAAATCAATGCTAAAAAAAAATCTCAAAACTGATATGCCGTACATTGTACGGAGTTCGATCTACGTGCAGTTACGCCTAGTTTTATAAGATTAGTATGACGGTATTCCACCAAAGGCTGCAACAAGGAGAGTGCAAGTGGGGCACGTGCGTAGGGCGCTTTCCAAGGAGGGCACAAATTCGCGTATGCTGAAGGGAGGGGATACCAAAAAAGGTTTTTTTTTAAAATTAATCACTACACAAACGTTATTGCAATATAAATTTACTGTTGAACTCAAAATAGAACTTAAATAAGTTTCGCTGCGTAGATATTGCTAAAAAGATTTTTTTTTTTAATGCATATTTTCTTATTTTAAAATTGCACCTCGAATTAGAAAAATGCTTATTCTATCAGGAGTCGCCAGTGTTTTGCTCTTAAATTTGTTGGTCTCAGCCAGGCCCGTAGCCAAGAAAATTTTTCGGGGAGGAGGGGAAGGGGTATGAACTTATATGTGTATAAATAGACGGAATTTCTGCACGGCATTAATCTTGTGACCAAAAATTTCGGAGGGGATATATCCCGATATCACCCCCTCCTTCCCTGGTGGCGCCCTGGTCTCAGCTTGGGCACCCGTAGAAATTTTTCTTGGGTGGAGTACCGGAAACTTAAAATTCGTAACTATTTCAGTTACGATGCTACTTAATGATGCAATTTTGCTTATATGAAATGGCACTTACTAAAAATCTAGGAGGGGCAAGTGCCCTACCTTTCCCCGCAGGCTGGGGAGTATTTAAGGAGGAGGAGAGTGGATTTGTCCCCCTTCCCCGAAAATGTGAAGCAGTTAATAAACAGCAATTTTAAAACATTTATATTAACTAATACTAATAATGTTTAAAATACTGGATCGATTCCCGCCCCCTCGAAAGGGAAACTTATACTCTACTGCCACAGGGATCCCATAGACGCATGAGATTAACTATTTGAGATACATTACTGAATTATAAGTGTCTTTTTTCAAGAACATTAGAAAATAATTAAAGTGTTTAGGAACGCAAAAATTGGTTTTCAAGTATACGCCTAGGAAAATAGCAGGTACCGGGGACTATCATCTGAAAGAAAATGGGTTGCAACTGTGGTAGAGCTGAAAGACAGAGAATGTAGTAAAGTTTAAACCACAGAGTCATAACTTTACGCCTATGAATGGACAGGGGAGGAGGCTAGGAGCTTCATCTCCCGCCCTCCCTAAAAAAAAAAGATTGCTAAAAGGTAACATTCTGGTTAATTATACACTTTAAATATGTAAAATTATCTTTTTACTTTCCGAACATGTACCATCTAAGGAAAGTATTGTAATCAAGAAAAAAATCGACTTCGAGATTTTGGTGTTTTTACACGTTTTGAGGGCTTCTGAATCCATTTGTGCTATTTTTACGAGATGTATGTATGTGTGTGTGTGTGTATGTGAGTGTACACGATAGCTCCTGAACGGAGTATTCGATTGAGCTCAAATTGGATATATATATCATAAACCACCGTCGCAATACCGGCATTGATTTTGGTGTGTATAGGACTTATAGTTTTTCTACAGGGCTACGACAAAAATTTCTTTTATATTATGAAATAATGGCATATGGGGAGAAATGCTTGAAAGTGCGAAAGCGTTTAAACGGTGCATTCTATTGAGTTTCAATTTGGTATATATGTTTGAATTATTCACGATTAAAATTTATTTAAATGCTTGGTAACGATCTTAATCGTAAGTGTTCGGAAAGTCGAGTGGAGTCACTCCAGATTTTTTTTTTTTAACTTAGCTCCTCCCAAAAAAAAATTTACATTGGATTAGACTAAAATTTTGCTTTATTGTACATTTTGTATGGGTGAAATAAAGCTTTTAACAAAATTTAGCCTTTGTCAAAAGCAATCGCTGGATCTGACACTGTGAATTTATTATTATTATTTTATGCAATTTAATATGCCGGCTGAATAGACAACTTAATCTTTACTCCTAAAAGTACACGACTCGTTCGTAATTTATTACGATGCTTTATGACAGCATTTATTTTAACATTCATGATAAAATCACTCACCGGGTTTTTGTAATGTAATCCTTGATCGTTCGCTACACATGCTGCGAGCAGCTGCACGCTAGGTTCGTCGGCCATCTTCAAACGCTACAGCAAGGAATGTGCAACCTCTACCGCTCTTGGCTGGTTTAAATGTCAAAATAAAACCGCCAAGTGTTTTCGCATTGCGCCAATCGAATAACAAACACACTGCGCCCGCTGCATGCCGGTAAACTTTTTGGAGAAATTTTCTTTTTTTTTTCGACTCACGTGATAGATAATTAGACGATCCGGTCAAAAGAGATGTTTCGTCTGATTTAAGAAAAGATCGTTCTGAGAAACACATGTGTTCTAGAGGTGAGTCATTAAATCAGAAATTGGTATTTTATCTGATATTTAAAGTCTACAGTGACAGAATGTCAGCCAGATTTACCAGGAAAGATAAATAGCTGTTAGTGTAATGTGATTCACCTGCACAGAGTGACGCACAGATGAATTGCCTGATTACTCAAAGAACTAATACAAAAATCATGGGAGAAAATATTTTCTTATACCTATTATATTAATCATAGGTGATTAATATAATAAGTATAGGAAAATATTAAGGCAGGAAGATTTTAGGGGGGTTTGTAGTACATGGCCCCCCGCATCTGATTACGGGCCCTGGACCCAAGATCAAGGGCGGATTAAAGGGGGGAGGCGAAGGGGGCGATCATCCCCCCTGAGAAAAAAGAAATAAATGTAAAAGATCCTATTTTACTTCCATAAAATGGATTATATGTCAATCTTCTAACTAACCGCCCCCCCCGACAAACTTGCAATAATCCGCCACTACCCAGGATCAAAGACGGACCCCCTACCCTTCCATTTTACAGTCGTGTGCTACATTATTACTACATGTTTATATCATACCCATGCTCTTTTTAAAATGTAATTTAACCTGTAAATACTGGGTATAAACGAAGAGCTTAGTGGATGAATATGTTAACTGACATTTTTTAGAAATTAGATTTCCGGGCGGAAGAACTGCGCTAATACGCAAACAAGTTCGCACAACACTCGCAAGGACAGATAACTACCACCACCAATTTTATTAAACGTTTATGACAAACTATTTATCATTAAATATATTTTAAATTTTAAGCTATTATTAGCTGAAAAATCTCTTGTAAAATTTAATTTTTTCCCCTATTTTATATTGAAATAAAATAATTGAACAATTTCTAGCGTAAGGATACGATCGGGCCCTAGACCCAGGGGTCCACCCTTGTGGGGTCCATGGGGCTGTATATCAATGATGTATCCACCTCTAGAACATATGTGTTCCACAGAACGATCTTTTCTTAAATCAGACGAAACATCTCTTTCGAGAGTGGGGAGGGGGGTCTGAATATGGGGTCTCACCATGGCACAGTGGTTATATCACTCGAAACAGGGCGTAGCCAGAAATTTTTCATGGGGGGGGGTTACGGCTACTACAACTCATATAGATGTATACGTGTGTGAGATAATGTAATGAAGAATATACATTTTGTATGGCAAAAATTTCTCATGGGGAGGGGGGCTATGACACCCCTAACCCCACCCCCCCTTTGGCTACGCCCCTGACTCGAAATGGTTGACGGTCGAAGTATGAAGGTCCCGGGTTTGGGTTCCATCGCGCGGCTGCCGATCTAATGCTCTGGAGTTTTGGTAGGTTTTCTCCAGATTTAACGTGAATACGCGTTAGAACCCCTTAGAAAGTTCTCCTACCAAATCACTCACTCCCCTCCTTGGCAGATCGCATTAGCGTAGCGTTGCCATAATCACACAAACAAATCACGCAAACAAACTGAATATGGGAGATGGCCGTAATGTGAAGGTCTCGGGTTCAGGCCTGTTGCATGGCAATCGACCTAACTGTCTTTTGGGCGGTTTTCACCAGATGTAATCTGAATACCCGTTAGAACCCGTTAAAAAGTCCTTTGCCCAAGGAATCTCCCTTGGCAGATGCCCTTCGTGTAGGCTTGCCATGATACAAAACAAACAAATGGGGTGATGGGCCGATCGTATCGCTTTGAGCGCACTTATGCACATCACTCGGCCGGCCCAAGGGGGAGTGCGAATGTAGGCGATCGCCTAAGGCTCCGTGCTTAAAGATGCCCGTTCCTGGGCGATTTTTTTGCTATCACATTAGACCGAGCTTGGTAGATGATTGTGATATATCCCGAAAAAGCCGAGAAATAAAGCTAGTATGTACTCGCAGTGCTAGTAGTAACTTACATAAGACATGACAGAAAAGAGGCCCGCGCTTGTGCTTCACCTGGGGCCCCGCACGCCCCTTGGGCCGGCCCTGCATCACTAAACCTATGCTTAACCTGTTCGCTCTTATCATTTAAAAAGAACGCAACGGATCAGATTCTCCTTCTTAAAACTCTCCAGCGACTCTGGGACCCATCCCAGCAGAGCATTCAAAGAACCATACGGTGCAACATCGTTCAAAGAAGGAGAGTCTTTCCCGTTGTTTCTTTTTAAACGGCTGCTTAAGTTCAATATTAAAAATGAACTGTTAAAGAAAGAAAAACAAAAGTCAAATTACCAGGAAAAATACTTCAATTCGTTTTCAATCGTCACTTTGCACTAGCACTTCGGTGATAATGATCTACATATTACGCTTATGAAGCAAATAGTCGAAATAATAATACCCCCCTCCACTCCTTTGCAAAAAAAGAAAAGAAAATCGGCCACGTTATGCTTAGGACTAAAACTAAATCGTTCACATAATGTAAATAGTTTTATTTTATTTTATAGAAAATCGTGTGTCAGTTATACATTTTTTAGAAGATCGTGTAAAATTTCCAAATTTTATTATCAAATTTCAGGTTTTGTGAAATTTAGTAATATAAAATTAGCGGAAAACAATACAATTTTTTTCTCTTAAAAAAAACGTATCCAAAATATTTTTAATGTAAATTATTTAGAATCATTCCACTTTCATCTAAATATATAAAAATTTCTTAGATTTTTACCTATCATAAAAGATGTCTGTGCATATGTGTCTGACTATGTCGGTGGCGTTACAGACAACAATATTTTATGGCTTCTTGAGTGAGTTTTCATGTATCATCAACTATAGGAGTAGAAATAAGTATAACAATCGTCATACATCATCTGATAGAGGAGAGAATTTTCCTTTCAAAAACATTTGCTAATGAATGTGTTACATAATTTATCAACTTTTGTGAGTGTTTCGAAGGAACTTTTATCATTTTCGAATTTTGAAATTGCTATAAACTGAAATCTATCAGTCAATGTTTTTTTTTTCCCGATTTCGTCAGTTAATGAAATACACATTTAACTCTTTCGCAAACACCGGGGCGTGTATGTCCAGCAGGTATCTTCAAATGACCTTTTGGGATAAATATGCTTTGTATATTAATAGGAACGTATATCCCACTGGTATTCCTTGGTATAACTAAGGTGACCATACGTCCCGTTTTGAACGCGACAGTACCGTTTTTAGGTGGCTTGTCCCGTAATTTCCCGTTTTTAGAAAATGTCCCCTGCAATGTCCCGTTTTTAGAAAGAGAGCAACCCACGGTAACGATTTCAATAAGGTCGCTAAAAATCTAAAATCGTCCAACGGCAGTGTCAAGTGAAAAAAAAAAAAACACCGGGGGATGTATTATTTTTTGTGTTTATTCTTTTAATGTTCTTTTTTTTTTCAACTATTTCAATATATGTAATTTTTATTCCCTTTTTTCAAGTCATGGTCCTCTTTTGCTTATTTTTCCCCATCCCCCGATCTCCATATTATTTTCCCTGTTCACTCTGGTTTTCTAATAATTTTTTTTCCTTCCGAATGACAACTTCCTTTTTTCTGTGTGTCCTTTTGTTTACATTTCTTACTTTCCTACCTTCCTTCCTTGTGCCGGATGGTGCTTTTGAAGTCGAAGAAGAGCTTACCCTACCACCCGGAACGTTCGTCTTGCACTATTTTTTATAGTATATGTGTGTTTTAGCAAAGTTTTTTTTTCATTTTATTTTGAAATTAACATTTACACAAGCTTTTTTTGCGCATTTTCTTAACAACTAAAAGATACCCAGACCTGTAAATTCAGTCTCCCTACACTATTACCCAAAAAAGTAGTAGATGTCCGTTCTGAAGAAAAAAATAAATGGTCACGTTAGGAATAACTGATAATTTAGTGTAACTTTCCCGAAATTGTTTTCAGTACAGTAGCTTTTCGTTGCATTTCCAATCATTATTTTAGTACCAGTGGGACGCATGTGTCCCACGAAAAAATATCAATTTGATATATTTGTCCCACTCATCCCTCCTCCTCTGGTGTGTAATTTTTTTTTTCAGCATTGCATGGATATTTGTATTGTAATTGATGTAAAGTACTTCTTTGATTTTTTTCTCAGAAAAATGGTAGTGAATGGTTAACCCTTTATTAAAGGTATAACGATTAAGAAATGTCAGTTTTTATGCCCCCCCCCACCCGAATTTTAAAGAAAAATATCATTAAGTGTATCGGAAGTATATTTTTTAACTTGAAATTCAAAATAATTAATTTCTAACAAGTTTCTAATTACAAGAAATGTACATATAAAATTGATTCATATTAGCTACATTTTAACCCTTTAACGCGCAGTGTTCCCGCTCTGGGAACACCAAACTCTGACGTTTTGACTGTTGCCAGTCACGAAGAATAGATTTGATTTCTATAAAAATAGTTGCGGGTGACATAGCTCCACAAGAATCCTTTACTTTTTAAGCACGTCATTGCCCGTAAAAAAATGGTCACGATTATGTTTAACAGCACCGACATCTGCTTAAAAATGGAAGAATGCGAGAACAGCTGGATAGATTGCCCAATGCTGAAAAAAGGGCAGCCTTTGCCATTGCTCGACTTAACTACCAGCAAGATGGCGGACGATCGAAACGTTCATCGCGTGCCACAGATCTAGAGACCCTTTTTTTGACGCAGCTGGCTATGCCCGCGCACAGCCAGCTGCGTCAAAAAATTATTTCGGAAAATCACTACAAATTAAAAATTTAAGCTAGAGATAAAACGATTTTATCTTATTTAAGAACTGAAAGAACTGTCCGAGGATGTAATAATAAAAAATTACCAACAAATAATCACGCAGATACGAGCTGATATTTGCGAGATAACGTAATTTTCGCGGGAAAAAATGTTTGATAGTTTTAAAAAAAGTATTGAAAAATTAAGAAGAGCAGTATTGAGTGTCACCGGAATTACATATGCGTGCAAATTTTCAGCTCGATCTCATGATAGGAAGTAGGTTAAAATTCATAAGCAAATTTTGAGCTGGAATGACATACATAGTTAATTAAAAACTTGGAAATGTAAATGATGACTAAATTAATTTTTTTTAACTAAAAAATATTTGTGATAACTATATTATAATTACGGCATGTATTTTATAGTCGCATATGCAAATGCTAGACATTAATAAGAAACGTAGGGCAGAAGCTTAGAGCATATACATTTTCAATATAAAGTGGAATTTAGTTTTTTAACTTAGTAATATTTTTTATATTTTAATTACTTAAAATAATGATATTTTCTTATTCTCTTCTAGGTTTTTGTTTGTTTGTTTGTTCTATTTCAAATATCGAATGAGATGTATTTTTATATATTCGTTTAATTCGTACTCATTACTAATAGTCCTAAACTTATTGCCAGTTTTTGAATAGACACAATAATTAGACTAAAAAGAAAGTTTACTTTCACTATTATTAAACTGCTTACAGTTTTGCAGTTTCAGGCAGGAAATTTATTAACATATTTAAATACTTATAAATTTGTTTTTGCAGGAATGTTAAATTTTTGGTTAATTTTATCCAAGTAAAAAATTCTTCTAAATTTTGTGATGTCAAAGTCGTGTTTCTGATCAAGTTTCCCCTGTTCTGACCCTCAAAAGTCCCTGTTAAGTACACAAAACTTTCACGATTGAAACAAGAGGCAAATAACAGATTCGATATAATCAAGTTAACACCATGAAATTGCCTTTGCGGATTATACTTAGAGGTATGCTGATGTTTATTTAGTGTTAATATGAAAAGTGAAACGTACTACAAAAATTATAAAGTTTCATGAGATAAAAGATTTTTTAATTTTTTAATGAATAAATGTAAAAATTATTTTAAAATTTTAATGCTCGTTTGTAGACATAAATTAGATGTAAAAGGAGAGAAAACATTTTAAAATAATTTTATTTTAAACATAAATTAACGTTTATGTTTTAGATATACTTCACAATTAGAGAATACAGAATCAAAAAATCAGATTTTTTTGTCTTTGTTTGGACTTTATCAATTAGTCCATTCCCAGAAATTCCAAAAAATAAATTCAAATCTTTAGAATGATATTAATTCCAACTAATGTTCAAAAATGTTCAACTGCTGTTCAAAATTTCCCCTGTTATTATTAGCTAATGACAGTGAAATTTAATATAATAATTTACAAATATTATTTTATTATTCACAGATTACTATATTACACTCATACCTGTTTTTTTGCGGTGGATAGGGGCAGAATAAAAGAAAACGCATAAAAAAATCTCCCAAAACTTCACGAGTAGCTATAAAAAATAGTTTACGCAACACAATTGAAAAGCATTTTTTATGCGGTGAATAGGGGCCGCTAACAAAAGTCACTTAAATTAAGCGATTATAGAATTCAATACATTGCGTAATTCAATTGTCTGATGCAATACTTATGATAAAATACATGTAAAAAATTGAAAACAACTAAATGGCCGATCAAGACTACTCATTTTTTTTTTTTTTTTTTTTTTTTTTGTTATAACTTCCTCAATTATGTTCCAATTTGATTAAAATTTTCATATACCGCAAAAAAAAAAAAAAAAAAAAAAAAAAAAAAAACGCAGAAAAACAGGTTTCAGTGTATTAAAAATATGTATGAGTAGTAGAGCTGGACGATATTGGAATTTGAAATATCGATATCGATACCATCTTATATCGCGATATCACGATATATCGCTATTTTTCCCACTTAATTTTAGTATTTTTGAAATGTAAGCAATCAAATAAACAAACCGTAAAACCACTTGCTATATTCAAAAATTTATTAAAATAGATTTTAACGAGTAATTGCTGGTACTTTATTTAATTAAAATTAATATATGAAGAGTCCAGGGGTAGAACGACTTTACAATAAAATTTTGCTTCTGAGAAAACAGACTTCGAGGGCCCGCAGTAAAGTGGTTTAAGGTTGCTCTGGGATTGGTGTTATTTATTTCAGCCAAGTGTTTGTTCTCGCCAATGTTTAATTCCCTGCTGGCGTAATTTTCAAATCATTCCATCTTAATTTCGCTGTTCATTTTGGACGTATTTCAATTTCGCTGAACCACCACCAGCCGTTGTAATAACTTAATGTTTCGATAGTTTCTTTTAAATAAAATAGTTTCAAGTATTTTAACGTCTGCTTCTTATATTTTCTACTAAGTGCATCGAACCTGGATTTTCTAATCGTCACAACGCAGTTTAATAATTACACAATAGCCAATCAAATATCTTCGTTGTACCATGGTACTCCGAAACAAACCCAATTTCTAGTGTAATTTAGAAAAGGAAATGGATGCTCAACATCTGAGTTGTTGTCCGTCATTCAATGTTACGAGATACTCGGAGGCGAGACACAAAATGGATTTATAGATAATACTGAAGACCACTGAAGGTCAAACCGTTGATCCCGAGTTACCAGCAACTCTCGGAGACCTTTTCGGTACATTGCGTTCCTGCTTCAGTTGGCTGACCGTGATTATCCACTGAGCTAACGCCTGACGCTTACGACAAGAATTGCCCCGAAGATAATGATAAAAAAATCTGTTATTACATATGTGTACTATATGTTATTTAGTACTAACAACACTTGATTTCTTTCGTATTCAGAATTCAGTTCTGTGGGCTACTTTTGTAGAATGATTTTGCTGTTTATCATTTTTTGTTGCAGATGTTACTGCTTTTTCTGCTTTATGTTTTGCTTACAGTTCTCTTTGTAATCTCCCAGCAAACACATATAGGTTCTCTGAACGTCTATTAACGTTCAGAAGACGTTCAGAAAACGTCTTCTGAACGTTAATAGTCGTTCAGAGAACCTGTGTGTGTTTGCTGGGCTGCCATTGGAATTAAAAAAAAAATTTAGCTCAGTTCGACTTTAAACCTTTGTACCCTTACTATTATTCATAACCAAAGGGGGTTATTTTATATCTAAATTAAAAATCTAAAAATCTGGTTTATTTGGGTTGGTATTAGCTATTTACAGTTACTAGCATGTAATTAAAGGTAGCTAATAATATTTTACATAAAGTACACGAAGATCATTAAGCTGTGATAGAAACAAAAAATATATCTAAACAATAAGCGAGACCAAAACACTTTTGCCACATTTTTAACATTTTAAATCCTTTTACCTACTATAAAATATAAAAAAGTTTTGATCATTGTAGAATGTAAGCCTTTGACGGCTCGTCACTTGGCACAGGTGAAGCACTGGTGAAACACTGCTTCTAGAAATATCTGGAGTTTTATTTATTTATTTATTTTTCATATTTCAATTCTAAGTAAACTTTGGCATCTCATAGAGTAAACTGATCAGTAAATGTACACTTCAGCACAATTCGTTTTAATATATATATATAACTCAATAACTCCAACACAAATAGAAATAAATTAAGTAATATTTATTTCAGCTTTACAATCTTAATTGTTATTCCGCAGTATTAAAAGTTGAAATATGCTGCATATTTTGGGATGTGGGGATAGTTTGGGATCCAAAGCTGCAAACTGCCCCATTTTGCCCTATGGTATACACAAAATGGGGTACAAACACAGTTCTCATAGTATACAATGCAGTTCACATGTTTTATCATCATCCTCGTCAATACCAGCGTACGCCATGAGTACATTTGTTTCATGCACTGCATTTGATCCACCCTTTATTTATGCTGATCTTGCATATCGCTACAGTACAAGCATGTAACATCTACATCACTGTCATGGATCCCTGTCTGATGATGTGTCGTCTTTTGGTAGAGTAGCAACGTGACGTCCAGGCCCTACGAGAGGGGGGGGCAGACGGGGCGCCGCCCTAGGGCCCGTGCGAGTTAGAGTGGGCCCGTGTTCAGCTAAAGTGCGTCCGTGAATTTTTCAGAATGTGTTACGAATTTCATTTATAGATCCGTAATTAAAATCTTTCTTTTAAATAGACTAAATTTTGAATACATAATTCTAGAATGATTTAGATGGCAGATATGTTAGTTCTACCATTTAAATATTAGTATTTTTTCAACCTTCTATCATGAATTAAAAGTACTATTACATATCAGAAAAACTTCCCTCCCACTCTCTTTCCTTTTAGCATTTTATATGAAAATCATTAAAAAGAGCAATTTTACAAAAAAATCCCTTCCGTCCCTCCTGTTTTTTTCGAAACTTTTGTGCTTTACGAAAGGGGCCGGAAAGATTTTCGCCCCGTCTTATAAAATTTCTCTCGGAGGCCCTGGTGACGTCTTTTAGCTTGTGAACTGTCCGACATCCGACGTTTTTGCCCTTTTTCTTCGTCACAAGCCCAGCCCAGACAAGGTAATCGAACCAGTTTCCTAGTACCCATGCTAGTACCCCATTTCGCTTCACCTCGAGGTACCGCGTTTTGCCTTACAAGCAGCCATTCAGAACAACTTGGTCGAACTAACAAATCGAACTCAACGCAGTTCTGCTTTTTTATGCAATTTACTTAAAAAACATGACTTTTAGTAAGTGTAAACTGTCACGTTAGTATCTGCATGCGAACCTAAAAAAAATATCCTAACATTACATTTACCTTAGATCAAGGTAATGAAAAAATATATAAATCTTAAGAGCGTATCTGTCTACGACTTTGTAAGCAGAGTTTAATAGTTGTGTCAAAGATCATACCAGGCTGAAAACATTGATTCTCGTCCAGCCACCGAGTTTGTGATAGTCAGTCTAGTACTACTCAGAAAAATTCTGTTATTTAATGCGTGATCAAACATTTGATGGAAATGGAAAATAAATGCGTCATGCACAACCTATACCAATGACATAGTCATGGACACACTTGATAAGTGGGAAAATCAAAAAGGCCATTTGGCCCACCTTCCGTTACATTTTTTTAAAGCTTTTCCTATTTATCTGTGTGAGCATATTTTTTATTGCATGCAATTTATATTTAAAAAATCTGGAGTGACTCCACTCGACTTTCCGAACACTTACGATTAAGATCATTACCAAGCATTTAAATAAATTTTAATCGATGAATAATTCAAACATATATACCAAATTGAAGCTCGATCGAATGTACCGTTTAAACGCTAGCGCACTTTCAAGAATTTCTCCCCATAGGCCATAATGTAAAAGAAATCTTTGTCGTAGCCCTGTAGAAAAACTATAAGTCCTATAAACATCAAAATCAATACTGGTCTTACAATGGTGGTTTATAACATGTATACCCAATTTGAGCTCAATCGAATGTACCGTTTAAACGCTAGCGCACTTTCCAGAATTTTCCTCCATAGGCCATAATGTAAAAGAAATCTTTGTCGTAGCCCTGTAGAAAAACTATAAGTCCTATACACACCAAAATCAATACCGGTCTTGCGACGGTGGTTTATAACATATATACCCAATTTGAGCTCAATCGCATGCCCTGTACAGGAGCTATCGTGTTCACTCACTCACTCACTCACTCACTCACTCACTCACTCACTCACACACACACACACACACACACACACACACACACACACACACACACACACACACACACACACACACACACACACACACACACACACACACACACACACACACACACACACACACACACACACACACACACACACACACACACACACACACACACACACACACACACACACACACACACACACACACACACACACACACACACACAACACACACACACACACACACACACACACACACACACACACACACACACACACACACACACACACACACACACACACACACACACACACACACACACACACACACACACACACACACACACACACACACACACACACACACACACACACACACACACACACACACACACACACACACACACACACACACACACACACACACACACACACACACACACACACACACACACACACACACACACACACACACACACACACACACACACACACACACACACACACACACACACACACACACACACACACACACACACACACACACACACACACACACACACACACACACACACACACACACACACACACACACACACACACACACACACACACACACACACACACACACACACACACACACACACATACATACATACATACATACATACATACATACATACATACATACATACATACATACATACATACATACATACATACATACATACATACATACATCTCGTAAAAATAGCATAAATGAATTCAGAAGACCTCAAAACGTGTAAATACACCAAAATCTTGAATTCGAATTTTTTCATGATTACAATACTTTCCTTACATGGTACATGTTTGGAAAGTAAAAATGGGTTGAATTATAAGTTATTGGATTTGGTATTTTTTTAATTTTTTTTTAGAGTTCAAATAAAAAATGGTACAGTAGCCAGTAAATAAACAGACATTAACATTCTATAATTCATTTACTGGAATTATATATGTTTCCATTGTACAATACACATAAACAAGCCATTATTACTTTCCGAACATGTACCATGTAAGGAAAGTATTGTAATCATGAAAAAATTCGAATTCGAGGTTTTGGTGTATTTACACGTTTTGGGGTCTTCTGAATTCATTTATGCTATTTTTACGAGATGTATGTATGTATGTGTGTGTGTGTGTATGTGTGTTTGTGTGTATGTGAGTGAACATGATAGCTCCTGAACGGGGCATGCGATTGAGCTCGAATTGGGTATACATGTTATAAACCACCGTCGCAAGACCGGTATTGATTTTGGTGTGTATAGGACTTATAGTTTTTCTACAGGGCTACGACAAAGATTTCTTTTACATTATGGCCTATGGGGAGAAATTCTTGAAAGTGCGCTAGCGTTTAAACAATACATTCCATTGAGCTTAAATTTGGTATATATATTTGAATTATTCATCGATTAAAATTTATTTAAATGCTTGGTAATGATCTTAATCGTAAGTGTTCGGAAAGTCGAGTGGAGTCACTCCAGATTTTTTTTCAAGAGAAAGACGTGTGACCAGGGTATCCAATGAAGTAACAAACTCTTCAAACCTAGTTTTTTCTAAATATGTACAAAACTAGGTTTGAAGTATGTTTATTCACTAGTTGTGAATAAACTGTTTATGATTTGTTTATTCACTAGTTGTGTTCATTGAGTAGTCAGTTTGCTCTATTTGGTATTCGACCAAATCACTATTTGCTACACTTGTTATTAAATATATTTTTTATTTATAGTGTGTGTATGTGTGGAACCGAATATGTTACTTTGCTTGCCCTGCTGCCAACGTCACGAGTCATCACTTGTAGGGATGATTGCGAGACGATAAATAGAGCTGTCTCGTCTCGCATAACAACTGCAAAGGCCTTGTCTCATCTTGCAAAACCCTTAGGTAATAATGTAAGTCTGTCTTGTGTCGCATCTAAAAATCTCTGCCTCGTTTCGTCTCGCAACCATCCCTAACCATTGGCGTAGTGAAACATTTGGTCGGCTCTTTGTGCACTCAAGCATTTTGACCGGGAAGCCTACAATATCTTATTGAAAATTCGATCGTAACAGTATTCAAAATAAAGACACAAACCTTACACTGAACTATGCTTTAATCTCTGGAAATGTAATTTACAGCATTACCAAATAAATTAAACTCTTAGGCCTGCTCGGTTTTCTTGGAGATACTGTCATCGGACCCGTTGATGACCATAGGCTCTTCCTTCTCGTGGATACAGAGCCATGGCAGTCTCTTCTGCAGTTCCTGTCGATATCTCGGGTGGCTGATGGCGTAGAAGAAAGGATCGAAACAAGCCGAAGCCTTGATGGTCAAAGCCGGTATCATGGAGAGCACAGGGGTGACAAGACGGAGCTTGGGGTCTGAGAACCCGGCCATAAAAGCCACTGCGATGTAAGGGACCCAAGAGAACAGGAAAAGTACAATGACGCAGAAAGCTGTCTTGGCGATGCGCACCTCAGCTGAAGAACTTTTGAGGGCTGCGTTGGAACGGATGCTGTCCACATTCATTTTGCGTGCCTGAAAACAGAAAAGCTGAAGTTAGAAAAAAACTACCTTAACAACAGATTTCCCTTCCCAACTTTTACTAAAATAAAGTATTTTTTCATGAGTTTAACAGTTGTGTCAAAGACTGTGCCGGAAATATTGATCCTCGTACACCGGTCACCAAGTTTCTGATAGTCATTCTAGTACTACTCAGAAAAATTGTGTTATTTACTGCGTTATCAAGCCCGTAATAAATTCTGATAATTTACCATTCCAAATTCATTGTATAGAAGATAAGTTTGTCAAAACTTAAAATGTCCGGGTAGGTGAAAATAAGCAACCGCAGAGTAAAAGAAAAGATGTGATAAGCAAAGAGCTCCAGGTCTATCGTAACTCTCAGATATTTTTTATAACTGTATTATCCGATCTGTAAATATACTATTATCTTAACAGTTTAAGCGATAGGAGGATTACGTTAAAGATTATAATTTGTTCTAGTCAACTCATTAGACACACCGTCACCTCGTCATTTCACGCATGCGCAAATTGACAACGGGAGACAAGATTTTTCGGTATGATCAGAGAGCAGCCAGTGCCAAGAAGAAGGATATGGAAGAATCATAATTAAATTGCTAAAGCCTAGGTTTCTGATAACTAGACGAATCAAAGGGCTTTTTTGTTTTTTAATGTTCATCTGAGTCAACACATCAGTTAATGTTATTTTGAGATGTTACATCACTTAATCTCAATTTGCGTCAATGCATCAGTCTGTGTCAGTTTGAGTTAATTATGGTATGAAACAACAATATTAAACCAGCTTAACAAAATTTTTGTACTTTCCTCATTCAGCCTCACTCATGTCCCATTCATCCATATGGGGGTGACGACAGTACACATGCATCTAAAAAAATCATTACAATTTAAAATGATAATTTTTAATTAAAGTTAGTGTACCTACAGCTGATTATTGAGATGTACTTATATGAGCAATTCTGAAATTTTCTATATAAGTAATTTTGAAATTACACATAGCCAATTTTATTAATTAAAAAAATGAAAATTCTTCCAATCATTCCCACTCTCTCCTACGTTTGGTAAATTTCGATTCACAGACTAAAAGGAGAAAAAATAAAAGTCTAAATGTTTAAAGATATTAAAATTATTAAACAAATCCGTTTTATTTAAACTGACTGCACGGGGTTTTCAGAGCTTGCTTTAAAAATATAGTTCCGTCTATCTCTTATTCTTGTAACAGTCAACCTAATTTTTCTAGAACAGTGCGTAACTTTCTAGAAAGAGCTAAGTCACCCCTTCTCATCCAGTTGAATCAATGTTTAAGCCACTACTATTCAGAATCAATGATCTGAATAAACTAATGATATTTCATTGCGGTAACTGAGTTTGTACTATAAAAAAGCACAATTAATCAATCAGTGTTAGGAAAATCTTACTCACTTGTTCCTTGATTTGATTCTCGTGATCTCTCACTGCTGTATAGATTCGGAAGTAGCAGAAAAGAACGATGCAGATTGGAATGAACCATCCGAAAAACCAGGTACCCACTATGTATGATCTGCCGTTGAAGTCATGCTGGAAGAAGTCAGCGGTACAACTGGTGAGGAATCCTTCCGGTACATACCGACTCCAGACATGAAATGCTGGGAGAAGAGCGAATGGTGTTACGTACAAGTAAATTAGAACCATAATACCAATGGCTTTCGACATCGTCATTCCTGATTTGCTAAACGGATGCACTATGACCCTAAATCGATCATAGGCGATGATGGCGTTGCAGAAGGCAGATCCAAGACCGGAATAAGTTCCTATGATTGCATAAAGTGAGCAACCTGAAAGAAAATTATTAAATATTGGTAAGTGCGTATAAAAGCACATATTCCCTGATGATAAATAATCTAATTTACTTACCTAAATTTCCAAAAACAGGTCCAAGATTAAAAGAATTGTAAATGAAAACTGGAGTTTTTGACATCATAAGCAGATCTGATAAGGCAAGTCCGATTACAAACACGTTTGCTGGTGTTCGCAATGTTTTGGCTCTGTTGGAAAAAAAAAATCGAGATTTCATTTTTCTTTATTTCATCATAAGCATTTGTTTTATTTCCTACACATATATTTCTAGATATTTTCTAGAGTACTATTGTAATCAACATAAATAGTACATCATAAGTACTTTAATATTGTAAAAGTCACATTATATTTTACATTATAATTTCTATGTTAGTATGTTGCTTTAGTAGGAATTCGAGGGAGGTTTAGGTTATGCGGATAACAAGCTTGTCAGTGCAAAAAGATTTTTTTTTCTCTATCAGGCTAACTGTTTCACTCAATCGACATGTTCGGGATCGATATCTAGAAAAATGAAGCTCTCGTGGAACCAAATAATTGCGATTTTTGCGCGAAGGGCTCAAGCATTTTCTTGCGTTGTTCAATACTTTTATACACATCTGTTCTAAAACTACTTTAAAACAAAGAAAAATTCCAGCCTGGCTTAAAGGAATGTCAATTACCTTCAGTCCTTCAGTTCTATTGATAATAATCGTGAAATGCTTGTTTTTATTACTGAAATCATTACTTGAATGAAATAATTAAAACTTTGTAAAATAGTATACATAAAAGGTACTTATCAAACTGTATGTACTTTTACGTGTGTTATTTCACAAAGTCTTAATTATTTCATTCTTTTTAAGAGCTAAGAGTGTTTTTGTTTTCATTACTTAAACTCTATACTTCCAGACAAATTAATATCGTAGATATTGATTGTTGGGTAGTATATAAGATCAATTTACAGAAACAGAATTTTGTGTAATAGAACAGAGATAATTTTAAGCTAAGCCTAGTCCTGATGTGGGTTTACCCTAACTTTTAGAACGTTGGAAAACTAGGTGGACTTCAAAATTTGGTTTTCGAAAGTCGTGTTTATGTTTTGACACATTTCAATTACAAGTAAAAGGTCGATAAGGCTTATCGACTGAGCACGGCTACATGGTAGCTGTCGACGTCGCCGACTGCATTGGATTTTTTCTCCCCACGTTGTAAAACAACATGGGGAGAATGGAGCCCCTGTGTGAATAATCTGGGCTGAGAGGGTTGATACTCACACACAGAAAATGTAGATGACGATCCCATTTCCTATGCACGCAATGACCATGAGAGCAATGTAGAGCAAGCCGAGCAGATAGTGTAGGTAGGGTGCTGGTGCCCGGAACTGCTTCCAATAAGGACTCACGTAGACATCGGGCGGAGCATTCCAACCATTGAACCGAGATTCGTAGCACCAGGATGGCGGACTTGGATCGTCGTCCATCAGTAGCGCTGGATGCGACGAAGCGTTCAACATCTGCCAACGGTACTGGAACAAGAGAACATTGTGAGTCAGTCGACTGTGTTTGTTTACTCGCCTCGCCACTAGAGGGGGAATATGTCACTGAATGTGGTGCCTTTAACGACCTTATTCACCAAACATTTGACGCGGACGATAATATTAAATGAAGAAATTTAAATAACGTACTCAATGATAATATTGGGCCGGCTAAAAAGTAAATGGCGTTTTTTACATGAAATCCAAACAAGTAAGTTTTCAATCATGAAACGATTCTTCATGTTCGAGTTCGACCGTACCTGAGTAACTTTCATGTTTGTAGTCAGAAGAGCAGAGAGCAGATTCTCACTCCTGTGGCAAAATTTCACTTGTCTTAAGAGAACCTTCATATACTCAATAACAATTTCAAAATGAGAAAGATTTTCAAAATCGTAAGTAGTCGTTTTGCAGTGTTGCTTTAAATCATGTATACAGACCAAAGAAGTTTTGGAATCACGGTTCATTTGGACCACTGACTAATTTCTACCCCTGATAATCTCAGTACAAAAAACTTTTTAAGACAGTATTTTCCCTGTAAATAATATTTATTTGTTTTAACAATCGCGAGCGAAATTAATGAAAGGCGAAAGATTCGGAATCTACAAATAGCGTTTTTCAATTTGTCCCTTAAAATCGCGCAAAAAGGAATTCGCAATAGCTCCGGAAATTATCGTAGAAAATTGGTGAAAATTAATATCTAGGATAATTTGAAAGTTTTCTTTCATTTAATAAAGTCAAAATAGTGTGTTGCCACTGAGGAAAACGAAGTTGGTGCAGAATTAAATATGAAGACGGCCCCTTATGCAAATTAAATTAATAGTAAATTAAAGTATACGTTATTTGCAAACGCATGGTATATATAATTTTGCTGTACGACGAACTACGTCCAAATAAAGAGCAAGTGGGCGTTTATTTTTTCCGCATCTGTACATACGCGGAAGTCTTGATAGATGATCGAACTCGTTACTCTCTATTAATTGGTCCAGCGTCTTAGCCCCTGGACTAATGCTACCACTTTGCCAATTATGTGATGATAGAAATAATCGATACTCAGCAATAGTAAAAATAATGTAAACAATTTCAGACGCAAAGTAAAAAAGAATTAAAACTAACAAACAGATACTTTGGACTTATAAGTGAACACTGCATTTGTTCATGAGTTGCAAAGCGATTATTCTTTTCTAATTTTTCGGAATTTATGAAGATTTTAGTGTTTGAAGGTAAAAAAATATTATGCGACCTTTAAAATTTAATTTCTCAAAAATGTTGCTTAAAAATCATTCAGAATACTGATAACTTTTTTAAACAAAGATTTAAAATGGTACTGACACAAAGCAGGATGAATAATATGTTTTAATTGATTTTGAAATTTCATAATTTCTATCACAACAAACTGAAATGGAACTACGAGCAAAAAATCTATCATTTGAGCATTCATAGAAAATAATTGCTTACAATCATTAACTATTATTAATTTTGAGGAAATACATAAAAATTAGAGTATTAGAAAATCAAGTTCCTCTTCAATATCCTGAGAAAAACTCATCGATGACTTTAAAGTAATTCTTCATATTATATTCATTGTATATTTGCACATAACAAAACTAAATTTCGGGGAATTTTGAGGAAATTCGTTCGACCTTGTAAGTACTCATTCTCAATAATATAACCACAATCTAGAATTGTCAGTTTTAAAATAATAAAATTTGACTTTAAATTAGAATACCATAATGACATTTACAGCACGTAATTGCTATTTATGGCACATTATATTGTGAACATTAATTGAAAGGTTATTAACACTAAATAACAAAAATAATTATACCATAATAAAGCTTGATGAACAATAATTCTGAAAATATATAAATTTAAAATTTGATTATCGATCATGAAACTTATTAATTCGGCGGAAAAAATAATGAAATGAATTTTCATCAGCTTATAATATCAGGCACAAACAATTGCAAAACTATACCATAATTTTATAGTTTTGCACATGCTGAAAACTCTGTGTATTTATTCTTTGTCACTGGGTTGCAAATCTAAAATTTCGCGGATACTCTACAGCATTTCATTATGCAATTTCCAAAAACTATTTGTTAGCATTCCTTTTTAAAACTGTGTAATTATAAAACACTTAACAAGTCCTAAAACAAGAGTTGCAGTAATAGTACATTGAACCTATAATTCAAAATTTCATTCAGGCCTACAACAACCACTCTATTGGTAGATATTTTTTGTCTCTATTACAAAAACAAACAAAAAAAAATATTTTTTTCCCCAAGATTTTTCAATTAAGTTCGTTTTACAAGCGTTATCTGTTTATTTTCTACATATTTTAGTCAGTAAAATTTTACTTTAATTTTTTTAATTTTCAATTTACTTTTAGCCCTTAAAATATCGTTTTTTCATATAAAATATGAAAACAAAATGAACAAATATGAAATATCTTGTAGTATAGTCTTTTATTTAGAGTTTATTTCGTTCCTATATGAAATATTAATGACCTTTCTCAAAGCAGGGCCGGATACAACTGGGCTGGGGAAATTTATGTAAACGACCCACCCACCATTTACATTTCATCCTGAATAAACGTACACATTATACATACGACGTATATGGGAAAATGGCCGACCCATCCGAAAAATTTCCGACTTCACGGTGGGCGTATCCGGGCCTGCCATATACTACGAAATGATATGATATTGAAAAAGCAGGATCAAATGCATGCACTAATTTACTGCGAAATAAAATGCAGACTTACATTTCAAGTGAGTTTATATAAAATTTTTCTGTAGTAATTGAGTAAACCACATTTAACATCGAGTATCAACTTATGTTCTGAGATCTGTACAACAGTAGTGACGATTTCTTATGATACCCAGCTGAACAAGGAGAGAAGCCCTACTTGTGTTTGTAATCGTGTCATACAAAATCGAACTACAGGTCTTAGTTTATTTCGTTTTCATTTCATTTTTCGAGCGCGTGTGCATTTGGAAAAATCAGAATATCTGATGCGTATATCTTGCTGCTTCAGATCGGCTATTTAAAACAATGGTGCTATTTCTGAATACCGCGCATCTTTGATTTTCATGAATTGGTCGTTAATACCCACCTCGCTATAATTACTTGTCGATCTGTGAAGGCTGTTTCATTATACAGTAGGCCCCCCTACTACACGGGTTCATCTATACCCTAATATAATAAAGAGGTAAAATTTGTTTGTATATATGTAGGAGGTAATCTGAGGAATTACTGAACCGATTCCAAAAATTCTTTCATTTATAGAAATCTGCACTATCCCTGACGAACATACGCTACGTTAATAATATTTACGTGTATTGAAGAATAATGAAAAACATTTCGCCTTCGCAACAATGTAGGAAAGCGACAAGCGCCGGTTAGATTATTTTTAGCTTAAATCACGCGAGTTTGAAATAATTATAAAATTTTATTTAATGACTCTGTGAAATTTTATGTTATAAAATCTTCATCAATAAATGTCACGTGACAATCGCGTGACAGCACATCTACATATGATGGAGCTTGGCAAATAATCCTGTAACCAAATACAAAATCCCTTTATATATCGCTCATTTGCTGCAACAACGTCATAACTCAAAAATCGCGTATACGCTATCAGGGGCCGTGTTCATTTTTTTTTCGTTGCAGCGGGAAGTCCCATGTCCATCTTTATCACTGCAGCGGGAGGATTCACGTTCCTTCCTTTTACAATCTACATTTAAAGTGGTGTAGTTCGAAGAAACAAAATCTCCTTCACGGTCTAGGTACACAAATTAAAATAAACTAATTGCGCCAGAGGCTCAAAAAAATTCGGGATTATTCTTTCTAGGGTATACTAACCATCCTAATAAATGAAACAACGGTGCATTTTATAGAACTTTCGCAAAAAATTCTTCAATATGGAATTGTATACCAAAAATTTTCGAGGAGTCACACATCCTGCTAAATTTTCAATTTTTAAGAATTTTTTCTGAGAGTTTCGTAATCGATATAGATTTATCGTTTATTACGATGTATAATACAGCTTGTAAAGAGACATTCTAAAAATTTTGAAGTGTGTGACTTAATTAGTGTATTTGTATTTGTGTACCAAAACCATGTAATTTTTTCGAACTACATCATTAATTCCATAGAGACAATTGCAATGATGTAAACTTTTAACAAGTAGAGTATCACATCTGAAGTATTGAAACTGACCCGCTAAATGGCAGCAGTGTCGTTTTTGCGAGTATACGTTTCTTCACTTTCATGGAACTTCGAATGCATTTTCTGAAAAACTGTGATTTTTGATTCATAAAGTTGTTGCAGCAAATGAGCGATATGTGTTATCGCTAGAGCTACCAGAACAGCTTGACAGAAATGTTTGTGCTTGAGATAGTTCATTGATAATATGTTAATGTACATAAAAGTCAACATTGGTTTTGATTACGGAAAAACTCGAGACTCGATAATCAATTGGTCACGATTGAAAAGGAACAAGGATAAATAATAATAGAAAGGATTTTGCTTTAAAGTTTTAATTTTCGAAATAAGTTAAAAGTATGCAGTATTCAGGGAACGCCTTCTGTTATGTTTTTTTCGATGAAAAATAAAGATTTTTGGATTTTATATTTTAATTTTGAATTACATGATAGTAATGATAAAGTCACATATGTAATCTTTAATGAGACATGTTATAATTATATGATCATAACTGATGTAATCCTATTTAGGAAATTTCAACAATAATATGCCTAAGAGAAAATCAAATCTTTCTAAATATACATTACATTTGAGGGCAGAAAAATTTCGTCAGATGGGAGAGTCTTCTTGTGAGCATACAAATAGTGGTGCTAGTCTGAAACAGTACGCATTGATAACGCGTTCTAAAGAACCTAGCTCCGAATGTTTGCAGCAATTGACAGACAAAAAGGTTAAGAACCACACAAGTTCGTGGTTAAAACCGCGGGGCACAACTATTATAAGATTAATTAGTATTACATGGCGGAAAAATTATAATTTTTTCTCTCTAACACGCTAAAAAAAACTCATATAACACTGCAAGAATGAGACCGTGTTATCTGTTATCACTGCTGATGCTGATCATGTGTTTGTGACTTGTACAACATGGATTATATAAAATAAAACGTATTATAGGGGGGGTCTACTGCATTTAAATTGTGTGTTACTTTGTTACAAGTAGTCTATGACATTAAAATATTTACGTTACAGTTTCCGAAGAAAGAAAATAATAATAAAAATATAATAAAACCTACATACAAATTTTACATAACATATATGTTATGCTACTCGTAAAAACTGCATTTGACATTAAAATACTTTATTCAAACTCTCGAAAAATAAAAAGTTCAGGTAGTCTCTTCTGCTAACACGACCAAGAGCTTTATTAACCCCTTTAACGCGCAGTGTTCCCGCTCTGGGATCACCAAACTCTGACATTTTGACGTTTGCCAGTCACGAAGAATAGATTTCATTTCTATAAAAATAGTTGCGGGTGACACAGCTCTACGAGAATCGTTTACTTTTTAGCACGTCATTTCCCGTAAAAAAAATGGTCACGATTATTTTTAACAGCACTGAAATCTGCTGGAAAATGGAAGAATGCGAAAACAGCTGGATAGATTGCCCAATGCTGAAAAAAGGGCAGCCATTACCATCGCTCGACTTAACTACAAGCAAGATGGCGGACGATCGAAACGTTTATCGCGTGCCACAGATCTAGAGACCCTTTATTTTGACAACAGCTGGCTGTGCCGGACACAGTCTGTGGCACGCGATGCCATTTAAATGAACCTGAGACAAATGGTGAACTTTGTTGTGCTTGATACAGGAGTACCTGGAACTAATAAGTTTCTGAAAATATTCTCAAATGTGATACAGGGTATAGAAATAATGTGAGAAAAAATTAGATATTTGAAAAAAGAGAATGTATTTAACACTTCCTAAATACCTATCGCATTCAATTAAGTTAAGGAATTTTAAGTTTGGCACAATAATCGCTAGGTTTTAAGATGAATCAGAAGAAACAAAACCCCTTATAGTATTGTGACGTCGCAACATGTCACTGCGAACGCATGGGATCTTTCTGTTGTTTGGTACTTTGAGAATTCATCTTACTTAGAATTAATATTTACTTTCAAAGAAAATAAGTAGCCTGAAAACTGAAATACGTTGTTATGTGCTCTAGTTTTGATCAGAGATGATAAGTTCTGTTCAAATCGCAGACTGTGATTCGACATTAAGCGACTTTCGTGCTACATGCAGAGTCTGCAATAAATCAAAAGTTCACAATTACCAAAAAATCTTTCAAAAATTACTTATACAAATCCATTAGCTTTATGGTTTCTTGTTATTGTGTTAATAGAGATAAATCAAAAGAGATCATAAACCTTCATAAGAAACGCACTGATTGTGGTACTTAGACAGGCCGCATTTTCACTACTTCCGAAGGTAACTAAAATTACTCTTGTACTCGTGAAACAAAAAGTAGTATGTAGCTGTCAAATCTTAATTCTTACCTAAATTACTCTATTACTCACACTGATTTCTACGTCTTCTTTCGAATGGTGAACCTCAGAAACTCTTCAACTCCTGTTACAGTAATCAAACCTTAAAACAAGCTGAACCTTCAGAAAACTGAGCACGAAAAATTCCAGAAACTAATTCTGAAGTTACTAGCAGCCTCCAGTGAATCAAGTGAATGAATGAAACATGAATACCACATATGTACAGATAAATATATATACTGAGAGTGGTAAATCGTCACTTACCATGCTCGTGCTCTAGGTCTGTATTGCGGGGGGAGCGCTGGAGTTGTTGATTGCGCTGGAGTAGCGATGATGCGACTGGTGGGAGGGTTTTTATTCACTTGTCGAAAGGTTTCAGGTGAGGTCGGGTCAGTATTAAAATGGATAAACCGTTTAGGGAATGTCAACTGATGTGATTCCCTGGTTAATTTTCTTGTTGAAAACTGTTTATCAAGCAAATATTGCGTTCAGAAGCAGTGTTAGGATAAATCGATAGTACCAGGTATTTTGGCCGAAGTTTTCTGACATATACAGCTGTTAGCATTTGCATAATCAAAACTACACCTGCGATTACTTTCTTTGTTTCTTCGATAATTAAGACAGTCATAACGTGTCTGTTTCGGGGGAAAAGCAAGGGGACAATCATTTCTTCCCCTCCATACACAGTTTGGAAATGCCAAAATTATGTAATAGATTCCGTTCTGTAATATATATTCTGCAATAGATATTGTCAAAATAGTTATAACGTACATGCAGATTTATGGATGTTTTAGTTTTGCAAATAACTCACCCCCTAAAAGAACAGAAAAAGCTCAGCGTACTGCAAGTTGCTTTCACTCCACAAGTTCACGTGGTAATTTAAATTTTCAAAAAATGTTAAACCATAGTGTGATAAGTTTCTTTTTAAAATAAATTTTCAATAAATTTTCAAATTATCTGTATTATAGTCTTGTTATTTTTATTTACACATTTATTATAATTTATACCTGCCTTATTTTTTTACTCTTATTTTTTTTTATATCTTTTTACAATTTACATTCTTTCTTGCGCGATGAGCCAGAGGTTGCTTCAAAGGCTTACCACCTCGAAATTTAAATTATTTACTAACTGAGGGATTATAATTAAACTTCTTTGAGAGGAGTTTGCCTTTTCCATTATTTGTAAACTCTCCCACAACTGAAGAATTTTTGTAACGGCTTGTGTTTTTTTTTTTTTTTACTATCTCTTCTGGTTGTCGTATTCAGAAAACTTATTTTGGATTTGTATATTTGGTTTCAAGAACCCGCTTATAAATCCTCGTCGAATGAAGTGAAGAGACCGGGGCCATCGTGATTCTACTGGGCCTGCTTGTTCACTCCGATGAGTCATCCAAAGAGGCCTACGGATGCTCACTTATTGGTCCCAACACTTAGATACGTCATGTAATGGTCGAATCTAACTAATGAGGAAGCGTCCGTAGGCCTCTTTCGGAGTGCACAAGCAGGCCCGGTAGAATCACGATGGCCCGGAACAACACAATGAAAGGTTGTACTAACACAGAGATAGGCAATTATCGTGGAAGAAGACAGGCCCTTAACCTCTAAGCCACGGTTCCCCTAACTGTCTCTTCTTCAGTCGTCTCTGCCTCCTTCATTTTCTTCTTCTTCTTTTTTTTTTTTTTTTTTTTTTTGTTTTTTTTTTTGTTGTTGTTTCTTTCAGTTCCTTCTACTAATTTTTCTTCACCATTACATTTTGTATATATGGATGTATATATATATATATGCATGCATATATACATTTAGGGAAATAAAAAAAAGAGGATAAGACTCATAAGAATTACATTGCGCGGTATGGGGATCTCTGTAACTACTGAAAGTATTCGAAAATTTTTTTCACTGATAGAAAGCCACACTATTCCTGAGTATTATAGGTTAAATTTCAGCATTCAGCATAACTAGTTCTTTTACAGGGACACTCAAAAGAATTCTAGCACATGGCGCTATATGGACATCTCTGTAACTACTGAACCGTTACTAAAGATCTTTTCACTGAAAGATACGCTATTTCTTAGTAACATAGGCTAAAACTCATGCATGCAATATAATTTAGAGGAACACTCAAAATAATTCGTAAACATTGTAGTAACTGTCTCCATTCGCCACTCAAATTTATTCAAATTTTATTAAACTCCATTCAAACTTTTAAACATTGATTCTAAAGATCTTTCCACTGAAAGCTACACTATTCCTGAGTAACATAGGCTAAAATTCATCCATGTAGCATAATTTACAGGAACACTCAAAATAATTCGTAAATATTGTAGTAACTGTCTCCATTTGCCACTCAAATTTATTCAAATTTTATTAAATTCCACTCAAATTTTTGAACAGTGCAGTTATATATCTTCATATAAAGTGAATCCAATGTTAAAATTTTTGAAGGCCCCCAGGGCTCCCCCCCCCCCGTTACGGTGCCCCAAAGATGGTCCTTAACGCTAATTTAGATATATTTTTTGAAAGCATCACCGTTTTCAACAAAAATTTAACACAATATAAAATTTATATCTTTTCATAATATAAAACTACTATGTTGAAACTACATCTCCATGCCAATAGTTCTCATGTGTGAAGTCAGAGCCAGCTGTACCAATGCTTCGAAATTGCATAAATTAGCGTTAAGGACAATGTTTGGGGCCCCGTATCGGGGAGCCCTGGGGGCCTTCAAAAATTTTAACATTGGATTCACTTTATATGAAGATATATAGCTGCACTGTTCAAAAATTTGAATGGAGTTTAATAAAATTTGAATAAATTTGAGTGGCAAATGGAGACAGTTACTACAATGTTTACGAATTATTTTGAATGTTCCTGTAAATTATGTTACATGCATGAATTTTAGCCTATGTTATTCAGGAATAGTGTAGCTTTCAGTGAAAAGATCTTTAAAATCGGTTCAGTAGTTACAGAGATGTCCAGATAGCGTCATGTGCTAGAATTCTTTTGAGTGTCCCTGTAAAAGAACTAGTTATGCTGCATGCTCAAATGTAGCCTATAATACTCAGGAATAGTGTAGCTTTCTATCAGTGAAAAAAAATTTCGAATCGGTTCAGTAGTTGCAGATCCCCATTCAGCGTAATGTAATTCTTATGAGTGCCCCTGTAAAATAACTATTTGTGATATATGGAGGATATATTTGAGATATATGAAGAATAAGTTAATTTTCAATATTGCCACTGTCGATTAAACTTCTAAAAGTAACGCCGAAATGCCCCCATGCGTGCCAGTGGAATGTCCCAAATAGGGAGGTACTTTTTGGGATTTTTCTTGGAAACAGTTGTACCTTCAAGAAATGTTTTTTCATAATATCAAACTACTATGTTGATACTACACATCTCCATGTCAATAGTTCTCCTGTGGGAAGTCGGCTTCAGCTGTACCAATGCTTCGAAATTGCATAAATTAGCGTTAAAGACCTTGGGGAAGGCAACACAAGAAAAAAAATTCATGGAATTCTGAGATGGTGATGGGAACGCCCCGCCCGATTTGCCCCTGCAATGCCTCTTAAAGTCAAGCAGGCTTTTTAGCAGGGATCCGTAACTTAACGTAATGTGCGTTATAACCAATTCGTTATTCGTTACAAATCATAACGTTATTCACAAGCCGAATAAAGTTATTCATACCGTAACTTTCAAATCGTTCTTCACGAAATAACGTTATAATCTATAACGTTATAATAACGTTATAATCTATAACGTTAATGATTTGAGAAATCAGTATTCGGTTACTTGACCCAAGAGTGCTCGGGGAATAACGTTATATTTAATAACGATATTCAACGTACACTTAATATAACGTTATTCTTTTCTGTGCTATACATAATAACTCTAAGAACAGTAACAGAATGCATTCGGTTAATCATGTTAACCGTTTAGTTTATAACGTTAAACTCACATAACTATTTGATAACGATACAGTATCAATTAGTTAGAATATAACCTTTCGTTCAATAACAATTTAAATACGGTATGAGACCATAACGTTAAAGGAACAGAACGACATCTTCATACCGTTATAACGCAATAACGAAATGCCATTCATATTGACACAATCCGTTACAAAATATAACAAATTGGTCCAATATATTTAAATACGGTATAAGATCTAACCGTTCGAGTAACCTAAAAATTTTGATCCGAATCATCGGCTTTTCGGACTGAGAGGAGGGTGAATGAAAGGTAAAAGTATTGAGTGGGTTCACCACCCGGACTCGTGTTCCGTACATAAAACACAGGATACATGCAAGGACTGATTTTCAGCATGGCATTCGGGGCAATTGCCTGGGTCCCCAACAATAAGGGGCGCTCCCAAATGAGCCTTTAACTTGCACATTTTGAATTTAATTTAAAATGAACAGGGTAGATACTAACAGTGGCGGATTGAGAAAAAATTCTGGAAGTGGCACAAAACATTTGTCTCATATTTCTGGTAAATAAATTCCTTGAATTTAAAAACGAAGTCAATATTCTACACTGTAATTTTCAGGTGGTACGTGTTCCTGTGTCCCTCCCCCCACTCTGGATCGCTGACAATGTATATTGAAGAGGATTTTTTTCATTTTTTTAAAGCTGCTACTTCAGCTAGATTATTTTATTGAAGTATTGGGGGTCAAAAATAATTTTTCGTACTGTGATTGTATTACCTTTTATTTTTTAATAAGAAGATAACCTTTTGTGGTCACAGTCAGTTTCAGCATGTCACTTTTTTACAATATTAAAAAAAATTGTTTAAAGTGTGAATGTCCAGCGTTTTGTCCTATTCTGCGGCTGTCAATCTAACAGTGTTGAGTTTTGGTTGCTTTTATCCAGTTACAGCGTGAATACGCGTTAGAACCCTTTAAAATGTCCTTCGACCAAGGCACCTCCTCTCTTTGGCAAATAGCCTTTACGTAGCTTCGCCACAATACAATACAACAGAATTCGATGCAGGGTGGTTTGCCCGTTTCAAGTCTGTTGACATTAGCTTGGAAGATAAGCCAGGACGAGGTCGACCATTGGATTTTGACGACCAGGCACTTTTGGCAGACTGGAAGGGAGCGAAAGCTGGGACTGTTCCGGCCGATGGTGAAAGGGAAAAACGCCTGATAATTATGCACCGACCTAATAATTTTAAAAGTTAAAATAATTAGTAGTTGTTCTTTCTTTACTTTAAAGAACTGTAAAAAAGTGACATACCGATGTTGACACCGCCCCTGGAAAGGTTAAATTGTAGGTCTATTTAAAAAATTTTTTTTTAAAGGAAGTGTGAGTTAAGGGCTTATCTAGGGGTACGTATCTTCCTAACACCGAAATTTTTAGATCAGTCAGTGTTAGCATTCGATGCAGGTATGTGAGTATGTGTATATTGTATGTGAGTATTTTGCTGAGGCAAATCTAAAAGACGGGTATCTGCTTAGCGGGGGGCGTTGCCTTGGGTGAGGTCTTTTTCAGAAATTCGAAGCATATTCGCGTAACATCTGGCAAAAATCGCCCAAAACTTCAGACCGTTAGATAGACACAGTTGCCTGGAAGTCTGGATTTTAATACTTCAGCAATCCACCATACTCAACGTTTTATTCATTTGGCACGATGCGACCTCATAAGCATTTAGATTTTTATGCCTTGCGAAAATTACGTTTATTTATACACAACTCTAATGCATAGCTCCTTCCAAAGAAACTACTCTCTGCACTGTCGCAAGATAGTGGAAAAAAATCCAGAATCACTGATCTAGGGCTATCAGGAATGTTAATATATTTGAAAAGACATACAGTTTTACGTGTTATGTAACATCATATGTAACATCATTGATCTCATGAACTCCAATTATGTACCAATTATTACTTTTATGTTTTTCTTGTTTTTTTTTTTTTGCATACCATTTCTTTTTTGAAGAAAGGGGGGGAAATGATGTTGAGTGCGGAGATAGTACTTTCTTAATGTGCATGCAAATTATGTCTTCCCTCCCCCTCCCCTTGAAGGAAGTCTGCGTATGCTACAGTGGCGCGTGTTTGTACCCATACATTACGTTAGCCATACTGCTCAAAAGGATTATAATTAAAGGTCCAATAAAAAATAAAATGGTGCAAAACTATGAAACTGCTACGATAAAAAAAAATATATTGCTAATACGCAAATGTGATGACTGATTTTCGGAATACTATTTTGTCATTTCTCTCATGTGTCAATGATCCTCATCTTTAAGTCTATCGCATTTTTACTTTCCGAACATATACGGAAAGTATTGTAATCATGAAAATATTCGACTTTTAAGATTTTCATGTATTTACACGTTTTCGGGCATTAATTCATTTATTTTGTTTTTGCGGTGATGGATTTGTGTACGTAAGCAAACACGATAGCTCTTAAATAGTGCATTTGATTGAGCTGAAATTTTGTTTATATATTATAGACCACCCATATTGATTTTCGCGTGTACAAGATGTGTAGTTTTTTACAAGGCTGCAAAAAGAATTTAATACATTGGGCGGGAGTTCCTGAAAGTGCGCTAGAGTCTATTGAGTATTTCACTATTTTGTGTTATGGCAAGCCTACACGAAGGGCATCTACCCACGGGAGAGGGAGACTTGGGCGGGCCTTGAGGAGGCGACCTTTTTAAGGGGTTCTAACACGTATTTACTTTGTATGTGCATGCACATAAAACCTCCTGAATCTCTACATCCTTTGATCGACAGCCACGCAGTATGCCCCAACGCGGGACCAGTACACTTTGGCTGTCTACCATACTCATTGTTTTAACGTTAGTTTTAAACGGTGTATTTGATTAAGCGAAAATTAAGTATATGTATATTGTAGATCTCAGGCACATGACCGGCAAATATTTTGGTGTGTGCACAGCTTATAGTTTGTTAACAGGGTTGCAAAAGAGGATTCTTATACATTATTATGGTCTATAGACACAAATAATTTAAGGCGTACTAGTGTCTAAATGGTGCATTCGTATAAGTTCAAATTCAGTATGTATATTGTAGGTCTCCGTTTTACGATCGACGACCGATCACGAGTCCATTTCGACGAGTTTTTCCCGTCTATACATACGTTTGTACATATGCAACTCACATATCTCAAAACTATTGGTTGTAGAGTGTTAAAATTTTATATTTAGGATTGCTGTAACATCTAGTTGTGCACCTCCCGTTTTGGCTCCAGTCGACTGGATAGTTTATTTACAGGGCCAAAGTAAAGTTTTCCCACGCTAAACTTCTCGCTAATCTTTAAATTTTATTAAAACATCATACAAAATACTATAAATATCTTGAGATAAGATTGGATTTATAAAACACACATATATTTTTAGATGCCAGCCATTTACAAGGCAACCAACAACCATCAGGTCCTTTTATATAAATAATAATAATTCAATCTTTAGAATCCCCGCACGGCCTTATTTCAAATTCCAGGACATGTTCTTTCCACAGCTCGCTCATCTATTGCGAGCTGTGTCCAATCTTTACTGCCACCCAAAAGATTTTTCATACATTACGGTCTATGGGCAGAAATTCATTATAGCGTATTTAAAAAGTATTAGGCTATTTCAAAAGAATAAAAGTGATATATGTTGTTAAGGATCTCAAAATGAATCTCTCCTCCGAAAATAGTGTCTCTATTTATTGTTCTTCTACAGGAACACTCAAAAAATTCCAACACATTAAGGTCAAATGGCAGGTTTAGAGACATTCTGCCTTTTCAAGCACAATACCATCCAAGCATGCAGTTAGATTATGATGCAACGACGGTCACGTGCCTCCCTCAAAAATTACGCCAAAAGTCGCCAAGATTGGCGAATGAATTTTGGTGTACATTTGTATGTATTTAATCCTCATATCTCAAAAATTATTGGTCGTAGATTGCTGAAATTTCATATCATCAACAAATTATAGAGATGTCATTTTCTTGGATCTCATCCAAGATTGTTGTTACATCTAGTTGTGCATTTCGATTTTCTGTTCCAATCTACTTGAGAGTTTATTTACAGGACCATCGAAAAGAATTTCAATACATTAATGTCTATGGAAATCGTCAATATATTACGTACTGTAGTCAGTCATTGTTTGATCAATGCCCAAAATCCTACTATTTTTCATCGACCTCGGTGAGTTTTGCCGAAATATCGCCAAATCCGGGGCCAAAATTAATTTTGTATTTCGCATAACTCTAAAACTTTTAACCGTAGAATGTCGAAATTTTATATTTAGAACTATTGTAACATCTAACTGGGCATCTCTTTTTTGATTGCAATCGACTGGGTAATTTACTTACAGGGTCAGCCAAATGGGTTTAAATACATTAAAGTGTATGGATATATTGAGTTAATTGAAAGTCTGTGAAGAATCGCTATTTCTGCTATTGCCCAAAATCTCGCGAACTATCTCAAGTTTGTTGACTTTTGGAAAAATATATCCCAATTAAGTGCCAAAAGCAAATCTTTCAAATACAGCCCAGCTTGGCGATATCTCAAATGTTTGGCTAGAATTCGCTAAACCATAGTATTATTGCAGTATTTTATCTTTTCCAAACAAAATACGTTTAGATGAAGTGCGCCGAAAATATTTTTGATTTTATAGACGTTCTAGGAAATATGGTGTCCACATCAGATTTTTTTCGGTGAACTCCGGGAATAGTACAGATTTTGGAGTTCGTCCATACATACTCACTGAAGGACGATTGAATTCAAGGGTGCCGGCAGGATCATTTCCAGGAGGGTGCTCCCAAGATATACACATATACATGGTATTACTGAATTTATAGGCCAAACTTTAAGAATAAATAAAATGCATTTAAAGAAGCATTTTTTGTATAGCAGATTAGCAGTGTGAGGTTAGAAATAAAAAGTGTAGGTGGAAATATAGCAAAAGCAAAAGAAATGAAAAAGCTCTATTGTAAATGCTCAAATTTGCTGGTAGTGTCTAGCAAGTGATTGGCGTACCCTTTCGAAGATGCCAGGTGTTTCACGAACGGTTGCAGCGGTTACTAAAGTTTTGTAATGAGGCCCTCATCTGAGTCAACTGGAGTCTTGTAAACGAGTGCCTTGAGATGTCCCCAAAAGCAAAACTCG
Source organism: Cheiracanthium punctorium (assembly GCA_038373885.1). Lineage (NCBI taxonomy): Eukaryota > Metazoa > Arthropoda > Arachnida > Araneae > Cheiracanthiidae > Cheiracanthium > Cheiracanthium punctorium. The sequence goes on from JAWZYV010002198.1 coordinate 1,270,662, forward strand.
ATACTTGATTAATCTAATGAACCTACTGGCCAAGAGTATAGTTCCGTTTGTCCAATCCATCGGAGGTCAAAGATGACAATGAGGTAATTACGCACATTATTTGCGAAATAGGCTGGATCCCTATCGTTCTGAAACTATCTAAATTTTTCATTTCCAACCAAACGTTGCAACGCAGAAAAATGCTTCTTTGTATGTATTTTAGCTACCTTCAGGGACACCCTGTATACATGCATATAAAAAATTAGACTATTTGGCGTTTGAAGGAAAAAGAGTCTTGACTGGAAAATGTAGCATTAATATGCGAAATGAACATCGTCATAGATATTTTGTCGCAGCTGAAAAGTACAAAATCTTAAACTATTAATTTGGCCTAATTAGTAATACCTCAATTTAAGTATACTAATAATTAATTATTTAAATAATATGCAATTTTGATAACATTGTTTAATATTTAAGTAGACTACTTTTCCCAGAAAAACTGAAGCGAAAAAATGTATTTTGTCTAGCATTGATGTATATAGCAATTTTTGGCTTAGGGGTGGGTCACCGCCATGTCCAGTACTGAAAATGGTAGATGGCTAAAATGTGAAGGTCAATAGTTCTGATCTGCCGCGCGAGTGTCAATCTAACGGTTTTTAGTCTTGGCCAGTTTTCTCTACATGTTACGGGAAGACGCGTTAGAACCCTTTAAAAAGTCCTCTGCCCAAGGTAACCTGCTCCTTCCATGACAGATAGCCCATGTGCAGGTTTTCCTTAAGTGCAGTTGGCTAGGACATCCCCGTATTAAAACTGAGCCCAAGTTTCGAAAATGACGCAGTGATGCCTTCACTTAATATTTGAAAAACCACCATGTCAAAAAACTCAAAATACAAATTTTCATCTAACAGTTTTTGAGTTTAAATCTCTGAAAAATTAACTCTATAATGTTAAAAAGAAATGTTAAACTTTAAGCGTTAAGTCCTAAAATAAATGTATTTAATCATATTCACAATAGAGTCTGAATAGTTCGAGTCTCGATTGTTCTAGTTTTCTATACATCTCAGTTAGTGAAAAAATCAGTTTAGCTCCCAAATAATGACCAACACATATGAAACAAGCAATTTTTTTAATTGCAGGACGAAAATTCAAATACTTGGTGCACCCGGAAGCCCTATCAGAAATCCCTCTTCCAAAGAAAGTGGGTGTATTTTTTCTGTAGATGTTCTCATAGACATTTCTGTGCAGTATTGACACGCTGCTTTGGCAATGGTGCGATACTGCTGTTCGGAAACTAGTCAACGTGTCAATACAAAACAGTTGATTATTGTATTCTGATATAATTAACCTGATCTAATCAGTAATAAGATTACATGCAACTACATTTTTCATTTAAATATGTACTCAAATCACAAAAATTGATTTATTTCCATTTATTTTTTTATTAATTTGATGATTTCGATAATTCAAGACAAGCCCAGTCCCGTCTACCTCGAATATTATCGAGACTATTTCAAAATAGTTTTTCCTGATTGCGGACACATGCCGTGACGCATTCAACACTACTACGACCATAAGCGTTGGTCAATGCATTATGAGGGCTCATGTGCGAGCGCCAACATTATCCAAAATAAAAATGTGGATGACTTCTCAAAAGTTTCAAATTCATGTACAATGGTAGAAAATATTAAGCCATAAACACAGGTCTAAACAGCTAATTTAATGCGACAGTTACACGTAGAATTGAAAATATCACACACACATTTGGGCTATTTTTTATCTGTATTAAGTGTAAAACAAATTACTTATATTTTCAGGTTAATTATACTTTTTTCAAACTCCAGGGTGGTGCAAGTGCGCCCCCTTTCACCCCCCTCCCGGCCCCCGTGGTTGAACTAAACAGAAATCACAAAATCATAAAGAGACCATGGTCAGTTCTATTTACCGTTAATGAAGTATAAGAGGTTTATGAGATAGTGAATAAGCGTACTTTTATGATGGTACGTAATAGAGAAAAAACGTAAGTAATGTTTAAAAAAAATATCAGTACAAAAAATTTAAGTACTGTAATCTCCACTCCTCCTCTTCATGATTATTGAATGTTCCAACATACCGAGACAGAACTAATGTGAAATTCGTAAAGCTGCCGTATTCAAATTCTGGTTTTATAGAAACTATGTCAATTTGTACTATTTGATTTATTGTCTTTCGAAGAAATTTTGTACAACAAGCAGATCGTGCATCATGACCACGATGAGTTTTTAGTCATGAGCATGAGGAAAGCATGATCACATTGTCCCCTTTTAAATATATAAATTCATTTGACAGAAGACCGACGATGCAAGAACACATGAAGCCGGGGTTGAGGATATCGGGATATATTATTCCCCGGGTAATTTTAGCACGAGTTTTAATATTTTTCCATCAAGCCGAATTTAAGTTTATATATGTACGGCCATAGTCGTCGACTCCATGGGGCTTGCGGGGCTTCAGCCCCCTCAAAAATTTCGTTCCAATCTTTCTACTGTCAAATATCTTTTTTTTTCTATATTGGTTGAAACTCTAAGAGTGTGATGCTACTATTTTTCGATAAAACAAAAGCCTGTGGATACGGAGCTTTTTCACAAAGAACTCCTCAAAGGATTTTGTGAGAAGTAATCGTCTCAAATGAATTAGTCAGAAGTAGCAAGAAATATTTCTTTACTTTGATTTACTTTGATTACTTTGATTACAGATGATTAGCAGATAAAATAGCCATAAAAAGATGACCTTGAGACTGAGGGGGCGACTTTCTTGCAGAGGGTTGTTTTGTTCCTGGAGGGGTCAAGAAAAACGCAAACTTGAGGTTGCTCACAGCTTTCGGTTGAGAAGAAAAAGCAACAGCATTGTAGCTGAGGTGTCATGATTGCTTCTGGCAGGGTTTGAATTTTGCCCCCCCTCAACACAATGTTTGGAAGTGTTCCTCACAAGGGTTACGCCCCTAGCAGTGGTATACAGTAAGCCTCCGAAACCCCCGAACACACACTTGAAAGTTACCCCGTAGTGGGGGGGGGGCAGGAGGGCGAAGAGACCCCCACACAAGGAATTATTTTTTAAATGAAATTAAATATTTTGTAATTTTAATTTTACTTTCGTTTTTTTAAAGAAACCGCAGAATATTAGAATTTATCTTAATACTTTACAGAGGATAGACAGAAGAACAGACATATATTCAGAGTGTGTCACAATTCCCTCCCGAGTTTGGAAAGCTTATTAAAAAATATATTACCAATACAGCAACGAAGTTGACTTTATTGAATAAAGAATGTTACAAGCTTTATTTTCATAAATGTTCAATATGTGAACCTTTCGTGATGTGGCAGCTATCAAGTCTAAAGTCAAATTCTTCCCTCCCATACTCGCTTTAACTTGTCGCGATTAATGGTAGCGAATGCGGTTGTGATCCTTTGGCGTAAATGAGGCACAGGGGGCACCAACACATGATCTTTTATATAACTCCATAAAAAATCGCATACTTATGGTCTGGAGAGCGTGGTGACCACGGATGAAGGCGATTGTCGTCGATAGAGCCTCGACCAATTCAACGACGAGGAAGCTGGTTATTTGTGAAAAACAAAACTTGTAATGTTTCTTTTCCCCGTAAAGTCAACTTTGATGCTGTATTGGTAATATATTTTATAAGCCTTCCAAACCCGGAGGGGGGGGGGGATTGTGACACACTCTATATGTATATATTTAGAGATACAGGAAGCTCGTGATTTGTGAAACAAAACTTGTAGTGTTCTTTTCTTCAGTAAAGATAACTTGCCGTATCGGTAATATATTATTTTTTATAAGCCTTCCAAACCCGGGAGAGAATTGTGACACACCCTGTATTTATAAATCCCTGATTAGATACATCGTTGGAAAAAGCAACTAAAAATGTGTAGGGGGTTGCATTTTCCTCACGTTTTCTCCCTTTTTCTCACAATCCTTCCTTAGCCTGAAACACTTTTAATAACCAATTCTTCGATAAATCATTCGTAATATTTAAGCGAACTCTTTTTCATGATGAAAGTATTATTATCCATAGTAAAAAGTTTTCAACAATTAACCAAATACTGGGCTTGTATAAAAAAGACTCTTTTTAAACTTAAAAAATTAACCATAATAAATTTTTGATAAATATAAGCTGAAAGCGCAAATTTAAAGTTTATTTCGAATCTTTGATTTTCGAATCTTTCTGTCTAAACAGAGTTGAATTGACAGAAATGTGGCGGGACCGTTAGAAAATTGTATTAGTTTTTAGGGCTAAGCAAGATGAGTGGATAAAGAAACATCTTGAAGATTATCTGCGGATACTCGGATTCGTCACTTTATAGTTTTGAAATCGTGAAATTTTCTAATGCGAAATAAAAGATAATTGATCCTTTTTTTTTTAAATATATGATCTAAAACTATACCAAAGAAAGTGAAAGTTATTTAAAAAAATCATACGCATTTAACATAGAACCTCTTCCTTTTTCTTTAAATCAAGTTAAAAAAATTTATGTGCCCCACCAGTGGCCGAGCACATAGCGCTCTCAACTAGTAAACGGAAGGTGCCTGGTTTAAATTCAGGTCGCATCCGCCTACCTAGCCTTTCAGAGATTCCCGGATTTTCGCCGAAACTTCGAGTAAATACAGTTTAGGACCCCTTAGAAAAACACCCACGGAGAGCACTCACCTCGGACTAGATCCCCCGAGTTGATAATCAACGTAATCTAAAAAAAAAGCGAAAAAAACATTATTTCTTTCATGTCTATTAAATTATATACATTTTTATGAGCTCCATTTAAACTTATTTAATTTGAAATTAAGATAGGATACTTGAAACAATTATGCAGATTTTCTGAAATGTAAAAAGAATTTTTTAATATAATGATTATAATGAAAAATGCACATTTTGGAACGTAATTACAAAATTCCTGATTCTATGGAAACTATTAAACTATTGAGTAGTATATTTTAACGCCCCCCCCCCACGTCCCAACGAATCATTAGAGCTCCCTCAAATTTTTTTACAATTCGGCGCCAGGGTGCACCGCTGCTTTTCACAACTTCTCCAAATAAACTTCTGGCTATGTTTGCGACAAAAGATAACAGCGCAGAAAGGTTCTTCGATTTCATGACTTACATTTGACTTTGTATGTCGAGACCTTTCACCGAAATATCCCATCCAATCACCCACCTCAGACAATCAGATTATCAGAACTTAAGGAATTAAGCCGTATTCTTCCTGTTTGAATCTATTTCTGCCATTTCTAGCCATTTTAAACGTCGTTAGTCATAGGTCCATTCCGCTTGTTCGTGTCTGTAATTCTCCATTCTAATTTATTTTATAATGCGCATGCGCAAACATGATGGTATAAACGATGGTCTACGTCTTTTTAAAAGCGTAGACATTCTGCGACAGCGAAACAAAACTTCGTAGACGACTGTCTGGATGTCGAGAACACAATAGCGCACCTTGACTTGATGTTACAATTTATTCCTTTAAGGACACGTTCAAAACGAGGCAAAATCAAAATTTTGTTTTGTTATTGCAATTAGTTTATTAGTAATTTATTTTTCTCTCAGCTCGAAATAATTTTTAGCCATTTCTATCCATTCTTTGCTGTGATTCTAGCCACTTTTAATCCGGCAGAGTTGCAACTAGGGATGGACACGAGATACATCGCATCCTGTCGCGTTCCTGTTTAGCATGCGAGACTAGAACGCGAGACGAAACAGAGAAAATTTTTCGAGGCAAGACGCGAGACGAGAAAGGAAATATTTAGCAAGGCGAGACGCTAGACGAGACAGAGAATTGTCTCACACGATATTTCTCACAAAAATTTCTCGTCCATAAATTTACGATACGAATTGCTTTTCAATCAGAATAGAAGTGCTGTATTTGAGGCGGTATGCCATCCCCTTCACCGTATTTTTTATTTTAAAAGGAGACGTTTATTTTGTATAATTATTTTGAACATAACGATATTTTTATTTTGTGATTTCACAACGGTGTGATGTGCAAACGAAAAGGACTTTTTATAGACTGACCAAATAGATTTCCGTACAATCTTTTTTGTCAGAATTAAAAAATATAAACCTATCTTTAGAAATATAATACATATACGATGAACCTCACTAATGCAACGACAAACCTGGCAGCTATTTGGTCCCTGGTATTTTATTTTGCATTTTTAACCTAAAAATAACTCTAAATTCTGTAAGTGTATATCTAGCGTGAAGTCAGTTCCATGACTCGCATTAACTTTCGTATAAATCAATAGTGTTCAATCTATGGATCGTGTCGTCATTCATGGGTTCTCATAGGAGCACTTTTAAGGGAATTTCTTGCATTTCAAAGAAGAGGGGAATGGTTATCTCAGTCTTTGAAATACTTTAAAACTGAAGTAATACAAGAAAGTTCACTATGTTATAAAGATGCTTATTATACCCAGTGGCGGATATACAGGTTGTGTGACGGCGATCTATAATATACATACCCTTTTTAAACTTATTCGAATGTACCATTTAAACACTAGTACGTTTTAATTGATTTGCATTCGTAGGCCAAAATGCATAAGAATTACTTTTGCAATCCTGTGAACAAATTATTAGCACTACACACACCAAAATCTACGCAGGTCATGCGACCGTGACCTATAACATACAAGCTCAATTTGAGCTCAATCGACTGCGCCGTTTAGACACTAGTGTTAAGACAATGAGTAAGGTCGATAGCCAAAGTGTGAAGGTACCGCGTTCGGACATACTGCGCGGCTGTCGATCTAACGGTCTACAGTTTCGGACGGTTTTCTGCCGATGCAATAGCGCACTTTCAAGAATTTCTATCCATAGACCATAATGTAAACGAATTCTTTTATACAGCTCTTAACAACTTTCCTTTTTTGCGCCCCGAGTTTTAAGTCAGAAGACATCTGGGTTGACAAATTTTTGTGATGTCGTGTGAGTTACATAATCCCCGTGAATCAAAGTCAAGTCACTGTCAGTCAAAATGTTCCTGTAGAACTGGCGAAAATCGTATTTTTTATCTGAATGTTCCTTTTAATTACTATTTAGCCTCACTAGCCTGGCCGTAGCAACAAACTGCTAAAATGTAAGATGTAGATATTTGTTCAAAGTAAATACAGGACTATTACAAGCTTGAATTTTTCCTAGTTGGCTGTATTATTTTTTTTAAAGTTAAAATCTGAAACACTTAAGAACACAGTGCGTATTTAAAATCTGAAACACAGATTTTAAATACGCACTTGAGTGCTATGTATTAAAAGCATATCATAGTCTATGCTTCTTCCCTAGTTTTCTTCCTTATTTCATTAAGTTGAAAAGTGTATCATTATTCATTGTGCTGTATTTTTTTTCCTTACTCCATAAAACACATCTTTGGATTCTAAATCTATCATTAAATCACCTACTAAAACTGTTTTACAAGCATATTCCAACTATACTTCAGCATTTTAAATACTGTTTGGAATGAGCATCATAATTCATGAGTGTGCCGTGTTTGTCTTTCTTGCTCACAAACTCTTCTTCAAAATTGAAATCTATATTAAAATTGCCTACCAAAACTGTTTAAGAATCTTTCTCAGGCATATTCTAACTATACTTCACCTTTATAAATACCATTTGGAAAGTGTATCGTAATCTATGAGTGTACCATATTTGTCTTCCTGTTCCATAAAACACATCTTCGGAATTGAGATCTATATTAAAATCGCCTTCTAAAACTGTTTTACAATTTTCGCCAGGCATATTCTAACTATACTTTTCCTTTGTAATAATCTGTCGCGTTTGCCAGTTTCTAGCCAAATTTGGAAGATATCACAGAGCTTGGTTTCGTTTCGAAGACGTATTTTTGACACCAAACTTAGCGATCAATTATCAAAAATAGCAAACCTTGTTCGACTTTCAACATTTTTTCTCCCCTTCCCCTTCGCTTTATCTGGCAATCACATCTGAAAAGTGCCTCGCCGTGACAAGGCATGCAGACAAAGACAAATTATGTCGACGCTGAAAAACATGCTTGATTTTAATAGTACTGTAGTTCTAACAACGAGTGAGTGTGAGGATTCAAAGCATGAAGAAACTAGTCCTTGTACTAAACAGTGAATGTCTGTCATACATACCTTACACATTACTGCTAACATTTAAATGGAAAATACCGTCTGGTAATACTTATATGTACTGACTGAGCATAAATAAAATTATTTTGACTCGCAATTTTCTCACTTTTGTTCATTGAAGCTTTACTCGCGGATCCAGAACTGTCACTAGTAAATTATTGCCCTGTTGTGGTTAATGTGAATCATAGTACACATGATTAAGCACGCATGAGGTACTCAAACGTGAGACACTCATATTTCTAATGAACAAGCTGTATCATTTTCGAGCACTTCATATTACCAATCCCCCCCCCCTTCCGAAAAAAATTGTAACGAGAATGATCGGCTCATGTCGGCAATTATAAAAGAACGATATCACTTTTGGTATTAAACACGTAAACCAGTATGTCTCTTAAAATGTATTAATGTTGTCGAAATTCTCTTCAAATTCCCAACCTTTTCACTACCTTGACCAGAAATGTAGAGGGTAATTTATTTGGGGTAAAAATATGCATTAGTGTCGGGAATAAATAAATGTAATTTCTGCAAGACATAAAAATCTAAAAGCTCATGGTAACTGATCTAAAAATTTCGGCGTCAAGGGGGATATATATCCATTGCTATGCCTCTAATTTCGACTTCCTTAATTTCATTTTATTAATAGACCAACAAATTTATTTTTTCATTTAAAAAGGAAAAAGAAAACAAGAAACAGTTAAAACACAAAAAAAAATAATCTTCACCCTTCAAAACGTCCCTGAAACCTCTGCCCATTTAAAACTTTCATTGACACCCTCTGAAATGTCGGCTTAGACGATTAAATAACCCAGGTAATAAAAAACGATTTCTCTTCAATATCCAAAACTCCAGAGTCAGACTGACAACCGCGGGATAAGCCAAAACGCTGAGACTTTCCACTTCATCCAAAACAGTTTTTACAATCGTAAAAAGGTGGCATGTCCCAGCTGACTGTGCCCCAGAGATGTTTAAATTTTTTATTTAAAAAGTAAGCAGAAATAGAAGAAGAAATCTGTTAAAAGTGCGAAAGGTTATTTTCGATCCCCAATATGTCCCTGGAATAATATAGACCCATTGAAAACTTAATTGACTCCTTTCGGAATCTCGGCTTTAGAAGTTCAAGTAATTTAGCTCATGCACCCACTATTACAAAAAAAAGATTTTCTTCAAGATCATGTAGACAGGGCCCTTGCTAAAGGGGAAGGTGGGGTAGGGGGAGTCTACCCTCTAATACTCGCAAAATTCTGTTAAACTTGGCAAAATTAGACTCCTAATTGGCAAACTTGGTAAAAATAAATAAATAAATAAAATAACGAAAACCATAATTCATTTCTGATACGCTTGACAAAATTACACAAACCCAGTTCGCAAAATTAAAAGTTGGTAATATAGTTGATAAAAAAATTAATAAGTTGGTAAAAACCGATATTTGACTTGGCAGTTTATCTCCCCTCCTTAAATAAAGCCTTAGCAATGGCTTTGTATGTACCCCTTTATATACCCTTATATTATTGAATATACCCCTATCATACTGTCTGACTCGCGACTCCTGGACATGGGCATCGGCACAAAATTTTCCGATGCCGGGGTGGGGGGAGGACAAAGTTTGTTTCAACATATGGTTATCGTATTGGAAAAAAACTAAAAAGCAGAGAAAAAACGGCATATAATAATCTAGGGGGGAGGCAAATGATCCCCTTGGCTTATGCTTCCGAAGCCCTTGCTCCTGGACAGCCCCTATGTCCGTGTGTGTGCTACATACAAAACATAAGTAAGGGTGGCTCTCACGCAACACTTATCTTACACCCTCCTCTCAGTCCGAAAAGCCGTTGATTCGGATCAGAAATCTTTAAGTTATTTGAACCGTTAGATCTTATACCGTATTTAAATATATTGACACCAATATGTTATAATTTGTAACGAAATGTTCCAATATTATTGCATATAGTTATGTAGCTATAACGGTATGAAAATATCGTTCTGTTCCTTTAACGTTATGGTCTCATACCGTATTTAAAACGTTATTCAGCGAAATGCTATATTCTATAACTAATTGATACTGTATCGTTATTAAATAGTTAGGTGAGTTTAACGTTATAAACTAAGCGTTAGCATGAGTAACCGAATGCATTCTGTTACTTTTTGTTCAGTTTCTGAGTATAACATAAAACGGAATAACGTTATAATAAGTATACCATTGAATAACGTTATTCTGAATAACGTTATTGCAATAACGTATTCATTTGCGTTCTGTAGATTTGTTACGGTACGATAATAAAATACAAAATGTAACGTAACTAATACATAACGAAAATCAAGCAGTTATTTGTACATATAAAAATTGTATAACGAATTATTTTGTTACAAGGCCGAATAACGTTACAATTTTGTTACGTTAAGTTACGGATCCCTGCTTTTTAGCGTCGAATAACTTCTCTACGCACAATTCATCACGGTGAAGCACTTTTCAAAAGGGTTTGCCAGATAACGCGGAGGGAGGGGGGGATAATACACTGGGGGGGGAAAATCCCAACACCAAAAAAATAAAAAAACAATTATTGTAAAGTAATGAAATTTGGACAATGCATTTGTCTAGTTAACATTTTTCATTGATTAAACTTTCGAGATCACAGGTTAATTTAAGTTCTAGAAAATACATTTTAAATGTGAAATGCTATTACAGTTACATTAATAGCCGGTGTAACCTCCAGAATTTTGAATGCAAGCTTGCCAACGTGCACAGGCGCCAAAGCCACTTTGTGGTATGGAGTTCCATGCTTGTTGTACTTGTGCTGTCAATACTGGGACGGCCAGTGCTGGCTGTGGATGATATTGAAGTTGTCGTCCAATGATATCCCATACGTGTTCAATCGAAGACAGATCTGGTGATCTCGCAGGCCAAGGTAACATGCTGACACTCTGTAGAGCACGTTGCGTAACAACAGCGGTATGAGGGCGAGCGTTATCCTGTTGGAAAATTCCCTCTTGAATCCTGTTCATGAATGGCAGCACTGCAGGTTGAATTACCAAACTGACGTACAAATTTGCAGTCAGTGTATTCGAGATAAAGATGAGAGTGCTTCTGCTGTCATACGAAATTGCTCCCCAGACTAGGACTCCAGGTGTCGGTCCAGTGTACCTAGGCCGCGGACAGTTTGGTTGCAGGCGTTCCCCTGGCCTCCTCCTGACCAACACACGGCCATCACTAGCACCAAGGCAGAACCTGCTTTCATCAGAAAACACAACAGATCTCCACTCCGTCCTCCAAGGAGCTCTGGCTTGACACCACTGGGGCGTCGCAAACGGCAATGGCTCGGAGTCAGTGGAATGCACGCAACAGGGCGCCTGGCTCGGAGCTGCCCTTCAAGTAACCGATTTCTGACTGTTCGTTGTGTCACAGTGGTACCAACTGCAGCTCGAATTTCTGCCGCAGACGCACAACGATGCGCCACAGCTGTACGCCGAATGTGACGGTCTTTCCTCTCAGTAGTACCACGTGGCCGCCCGGAACCCGGTCTTCTTGAGGCAGTTCCATTCCTTGACCACCGCACCCAACAATCATGCACAGAGGATACATTCCGGCTAAGTCTTTCTGCAATATCGCGGAAAGAAAATCCACCTTCTTGTAGCCCTATTAACCTATAGAAGACCTCGTTCCAACTCGGTGAGCTGTTCATAATGGCTTCTTCGTCTTCTTAAAAGCATTTTTGGCTAACATCAACTCAATACGTCAAATTTCAAAGCTCAATAACGCTCACGAACTTCACAGCACACATTTAAAGCAAACCTGATTTGCATTTTCTGAGTAGTGCTACGAGCGCCACACTTATGCGCGAAGCACGAAATTTGATTCGATATCATTTTTCAAATGTATAAACACGACCACCAAATTTCGTTTATCTAACACAAGTCTTTCAGGTGCTGGGAATTTTTTTTCCGTGTAAAATGTTGAAAGATGCACAGGCTTTGCAATTTTTGATAACTGACCGCCAAGTTTGGTGCCAGAAAATGTCTTCAAAATCGGACCAAGTTTGGCAATATCTTCCAAATTTGGCTAGAAACTGGCAAACGCGACAATTTATTACAAAGTATTGTTAGAACAAGACAGGCGAATATTGTAAAATAGTCTTAGTAGGCGATTTTAATATAGATTTCATGTACGAAGAAATGTTTTATGGAACATAGGAAAACAAATACTGTATACTCATGGATTATGATACACTTTCTAAATGGTATTTATGATGGTGAAGTATAGTTAGAATATGCCTGACGAAGACTGTTAAACAGTTTTGGTAGGCGATTTTAATATAGATTTCAATTCTAAAAGAAGTGTTTTGTGGAACAAGAAGGACCAACACGGCACACTCATGGATTATGATGCACATTCGAAACAATAAAAATTTATGAAACAAGGAAGAAAAATACGGCGCACTCAAGAATAACGATACACTTTCCAACTGAATGGAATAAAGAAGACAAATGAGGACGACACATGGGTTATGATACGCTTTTAATGTACAGTACTTTAGAGCGATTTTCAAATATAAAAGTGTTTCAGATTTTAATTTTAAATTTTTTTTTGTGGGGGGAGGGTGGGGGGATATAAGTTGATTGTGTTTTATGTAAACCTTTCCCCAACGATGATATTCAAGAACAGTCTAATAAGGTTTTTCTTTGAAAATGCGTATTGTAACATGTGAAGTGTGTGAAATGACTTTGCTGCAGAAGATTTCAGAAGGAAATCCGATCTCTTCTCTACGATCCTGAACATTAAATTTTCTTTTAATTAAGGGGGTCCGGGGCACAAAATTTTATTTTTTTTATTTATAGCTACTTTATAATGATTTTTTTTCTGAAATATATATCTATGTCAAGATACCATTCCATATAAGAAACTCTTGAAAAGATTGAAATTTAATTTTTTAAAAATTAAAAAGTTTAAAATTTAAACATACTTTATTTTTGATATAACTGCAGAACCAATAGCTCGATTTGCATATTTCTTTAACTTTTGGACACAGAAAAGATGGCATTTTAATTTGTCTTCGGGATTTTTTAAAATATTGTTTATATATTTTTTAATAAATATAAAAGTTAAAAAATCACTCTTTTTAAAGAGTTTTTTAGCTCTAGGGCATAAATTTTCAAACCTTTTGTCCAAAATCAAAATTCCTCAAGACAAATTATTAAAAACATAATAGAGAAAGTATGTACAAAATTTCATACCTGCACTATATAAGGAACTTGAGATATATCCTTTTAAAGTTGAGGAATCGTAAAAAAGCTGATTCCGAGATAAATAGACTTAAAGATTTAGGTATACCTAAAGCAAGTCGAACTTTATTGTGAATTTCTTTGAGGTGATTTTTCGCAGTAACCTTTGTAGAACACACCACATGTTTTAAGTGTCTGCTAAATGTTTTTGATACCATTACACTTAAATTCATGTATGTGGAAAATAATTCGAGCCCAGCATGTCCCTTTCCTAATGCTGTAGCTGCGTGAACAGCTCTTCTGTTGATACTAAATGGAGATTTAGTTGTCTTCGTTGACAGACGTTGTGACGAGAACGTAATAAATTGAAAGTCACAGTTATTGCAGGATAAAACCAATTCATGTGCCAAGCCATATTTTTTCCCCAAGCATAAATTCAGACTTGAACTTTTACATTTTTCACAACAGCAATTTTGAAGGATATTCTGCAACACTCCCAGACTTAAAATAATGTTGCATGAAAACAAGGAAGCATCAAATTGAGATGGCTCATCACTTTGAACTGCAGGCACACTTATATTATTTTTAAGTTCTTGTGTTCGGCAAAAATCACTTTTACCAGGATCAGAAGTAATTGATAACACTTTTTGACGCTTAGCTTTCATCAAGTTCGACTTTTTAGCAGTCGATTTTCTTTTTCGTCCCATTGTTATCGTAGATATGAATGTTTATTCAAAACACAAGTTCAAACCGAAACATTAAATTATTAACAATTTCTAAACTATTTACACTAACAAACTTTTGTAAAATAAACAGAAAACTTAACAACATTCACCAACAACTAACTCAACACAAGAACCTAACACAGGAAAATAAATAAGACTTTTAGAAAGATAATACAGCACTGTGGAACCGCTAAAACAAGCATGGATCAGTAGAAATATCTAATAAACAAATATCCACTCACTTCACTTCGAAGAAAGTAGAAGAAAAAAAGATATAGTAAAAATAGAGCGATCATAACTGTTTGTTTACATTCTGCCACCCCTTTAATTCCAGACAGGTGGCGCGATAAGCACAGCTGTTGCAACGTAAAAGTTGTTATATCTACAGATGTAATCATCGTAGAAACATGCGGTTTGCAGTATTTGATTCTAAACATTCTGTAGTATTTTTTAAAGCAAAAAAAAAAACAAAAATGTGTTTTTTTCGAGATTTTTGTGCCCCGGACCCCCTTAAACATGTAAAAGCCAACTAATTTAAACAAAAGTACTTGTAGAAATAAGATGTACCTATAAATGTATTCAATATTGGGATGAAATTATTCCTAAAAAATAAAAATATAGTTTAAAAACCAAAAAACACGCTTTAGTGATAAATTGAACAGACTAAAAAGCGAAAAATAATTTTTAATATAGAAATAAATTAATGAACGAAAAATAGTATTATTGTGAAAAAAGCGTGGGGCGCTTTATTTTTTGTATCAAATTTGTACTAATCGTACCGATTGAATATTCTCAAGAACTGATATATGGAGCGCTCCACTCTTTTTTCACAATAATAATAATTTTCGTTCATTAATTTATTTCTATATTAAGAATTATTCTTCGCTTTTTAGTCTGTTCAATTTATCACTAAAGCGTGTTTTTGGTTTTTTAAACTATATTTTTTATTTTTCACTTTTTAGTTCGATTTGCTATAAAAGCGTGTTTTTTAGTTTTTGTTAAACTGTATGTATTTAAAATTCTCGATTCTCGTTTCGATTTTAATTTTCGATATCTCTCATAAGACACTAAGGAACACTAAGTTGGAAAGTACTTTTAAGTGATATAATTGTGAGAGATAATTTATTTTCACTGTGCACCAGTGGCGTAGCCAGGATTTTATTTCGGGGTGGGCTGGGCTCAAATTTAAAGCTGGGTATCAAATTTAAGTTCAATTGTAAGCTAAATATCAAATTGTAAGCTAAGTAAAGGGTCCCATTTCGGGGGGGCATCCCCCTGAGCCCCCCTTCTTGCTACGCCCTGCAGTTCACCAAAGTATTAATCAACCTGCAGTTAAATGCTATCTTTCTCACTAAAAAGGAAAAATAGGTCTCTAATAAACAAATGAAAGCATGTTAAAAAGAATGGCCTTATTATGTTCTTGTGCTCTTCCATAATGTGATGGATCACGATATCTCTCTATTCTAAAAAAAAGTAAAGGCCGCTGTCGCCGCCGCTGGCGCTGTCAAAGCTTGTCAGCTTATCTCCTCCTAAACCGTGGGGATTTGAGTTTCGACTAAGGTGCCCACAGATTCGAAAAATTTCGAGGAACCTGCTAAGCTGATTTAAATTTCGAAAATCGAATTATTTTAGAAGATATTAATAAAAAACTGAAAGAATAAACCGAATGGTTGCCAGATTTGGCATAAAATCATTCATTCCTTTGCAACAAAGCGTTTCCAAGTATCTTGAATCGCGTGAAATTTACAAACATGAGTTAGAATTACGCCCATTTTACGCCAAAATAAAAACTAGGTGAAATAAGTAACTCAAAATGTGTTACACAAAGTTGACAATTTTCAAATAGTAAGTTCGCTTAGACAACAGGAGTTTAGAATTGGCGATTATTCATTTTTCCAAAACAGAATAACTAATATCTTGAAAATGAAAAATAATTAAAATGCAGATTATTTTAAAGCCGGTTCTCGTTCAGCTGGATTATTTGCTACCAGTAGAAATATTTGGCGGCGTTAACTATGCCATTATAGCAGTTATAGTACACTTTGGATATTTGCTAGCGCGACGAGATGGTATAATTCGTGGTGTTAAGTACGCCAATCTGCAAACGATTATGTAAATGAAAATATGGATAACGGTTTTCCGGTAACCTTAAATGAACAGTAAATATAGGTTGTGAGCATGTGTAAATCGCCAAATAATGAAAAGTCGCCATTGGTGGCAGGCTATTATATCTGTTCCGTAGCTTTTATTAACTTTACATACGCAAGTCGCCAAATAATGAAAAATCGCCATGGGTGGCAAATTCGCAAGGTGTTCAATAGATTTTACATTATTAAAAATACAGCTGAAACATATGTTCTGATTTTATTACGCTTTAGTTCTTAATTAATATAACTTTTGAATGGTAACAAACAAACATTTACAAACATGAGTTAGAATTACGCCCCTTTTACGCCAAAATAAAAACTTTCTTCTATATTAATAAAACAATGTGTAAACTGTTAGTTAGTTTGTTTGAATGTGTCTCGCGTCAAGGACGTACCCAGGGGGGTGGTCCAAGGGGTCCGGACCCCCTCCGAAATTTGAGTTTTTGTTAACAAAATAATAATGAAGTCTTTTTGTGAAAAAATCTGCCCTTTTCACCGTTTGGACCCGCTCCGAAATTTTTGGACCCTCCCCGAAATTTTTTCCTGGGTACATCCCTGTCTGGCGTAGCTCGCTCGCAGACGGGTGATCGTAGACCTACCACATTTTGTACGGACATTTTCCATGACAGTTCCCGACACACCTCGAAGCGATTTTTTCAAAATTCGAATTATTTTAGGAGATATCGATAAAAAACGTATCGCAAAAGGCTAATTTTTGCTTTCCGCCATTTCGTAATTGTAACCCCACAGTGTAAAAAGCGACGTTTAAGGTTATCTAGGTTGCCACATTCGGCAAATTTATTACATGATTCAGACTCCTGAAGTAAAAATAAAAGAATAACGATTTTTTTTTTTTTTTTTTTTTGTCTAGATTATTTGTAAGGCTGTTTTTAAATTAAAATATCGTGTGCATGGGAAATCAGAGCAGGAAGGAAATGTTTTATACTCAAAAGAAAAATATTTAGAAATTTTCTGAGACTAAAATGTGCAACTTTTTAATTTGGCGAAAAATTAAACGGTTTTGTGCGATTTTGAGGAGATGATTCTAATGCTGGGCGCAATTTATCGTAATTTATCGTCTGCTAAATACACCCGAGAATAAGTTTTTGAAATTTTCATTCAGGTGAAATTGTGCATTTTTCTGTGCAGCTTTTCTCCATCTATTAATGACTATGTCATTTTATCACTCCCCCCCCCCTTTATTGAAAATTGTATGAAAAACGTGTCCCAAAAATGCGACATAAAAGTATGCCACATAATTTCTCATATATTTAAATACTATTAGTTCACAACAGCTTTAATCTATTGTTACAATATTTCGTAAGCTGTAGAATAGGCATGTGTCAATCGCCAAATAATGAAAAGTCGCCATGTTTGGCAAGCTATCCTATCTGTTCCGTAGCTTTTATTAACTTTACATGTACGCAAGTCGCCAAATATTGAAAAATCGCCATGGGTGGCAAATTCGCAAGCTGTCCAATAGGTTTTACATTATTAAAAATACAGCTGAAACAGATGTTCTGATTTTATTACGCTTTATCTCCTAATTAATATAACTTTTGAATGGCAACATTCAATATGATTGCGTTTCTGAGGAGTGCAAATAATTTTTCCAGCGATTATAAGCGGAGTCCGCACTCCAGGTGGAGTATAGCTCAGGACCCGTACAACACGGATTCCCATAACAAAATATATCCGTGTTATGAGGGGGAGGGGGTCTACTGTAGTGTGAAGTTTAAATTTTTATGTACCAATGAAGATGCAAGAACCAAGCAATCTGTAGCTCAGTAGCATTCTATCTGATCCAATCTTTGGGTTTTGTCTGTTGAAATTATTTCTTTTTTACAAATATGCCTGATTAGGGGCCGAATGCCTCATACGAAAAGCGAGCGTAGCGAGTCTGGGGGCCTTGGCCCCTAGTTTTGTAAAAAAAAAAAAAAATATTGCCGTGCCCAGGATTCGAACCTGGGTTATTGCGGCCACAACGCAATGTACTAACCACTATACGATCACGGCCACAGTAAAAAAGGTTTTCTTAAGATTGTAATCTTTGGAAGTGTTCTACTTTCAATCAGGATAAGAAATGAGGAAATTATTTAATCCTGACGATCCTGATCAGGATAATGAGATAAACTTATAAAATTATTGTATTGTCACCGGTTCTTCATAATTGTACAAAGTTTAAGTTAAATCTGACAGTTTAAAGTGGGTCAAAATCGAGTTCAAACGAGTCGGTTACAAACATACAAGCATACAAACATACATACAGGTGAAGCTAATAAAAGCGTGTTAAAAACCAATTTTGAATTTTTAATTATCGAATCCACGATTACATACTAAAATAATAAATTATTAATAGTTTCGAAATGAATCATTATTGATTGCCTTGGAAAACAAAATAAAAAACGAAACTAGGTAACAGATTGTTTGTACACGACGACCTACGGCTTCCCGCTCTTCTGATCATAATGCCATTGCTTTTAATCCGTCTTCGACAAAAGGTCCCTCGTACGTTTTACGTGCCTGCGCCGGTTTCCTTTGTCTTTACCACGAGAATATGTGATTATGGTATTACTTGTCGAGCTTATGGTAGTAAGATCCAGGACCGGTTTGAGACGTAGGCGACGTAGGCGGTTGCCTACGCTTAAGTTTCTATCGAGGGGAGCCAAATTTAACTTTTTTTTCGTATTTCCCATCATTTTTCTTTTTTTCTCAGATAGACGTACTGACTGCTCTCATCAAGCTTTTAAACAGTATTCTTATCACAAATACTTTTAGACACTCCTGAAGTCTCCGGTGTGTATTGTGAGGAAGCGTTCTTTTCTTTCATCGCTTCGTTTTTCATTAATGGGAAACGTCCAGATATCCACTGAATGTCCAGGCCTCCACCTCCAGGCTATGCTGAATTACCTTCTTCCGTACACACTCTGAATGGTCGGAAGGGGTGGTCTTTGAACCT